>CM041298.1:29101352-30397185 GCA_023052935.1 Piezodorus guildinii | reverse complement strand
CAGACAGGACATCGTCTGTCGGGTCAGCTAGTAGATAAGTGAATGTAAAAAACATGTGTTTATATCAGTTTAGTTAAATTATTAAAGCTTACTTTCTACAAATTGTAAAGTTAAAAATCTGGTGCGGGCAACACACGACTTTCACTTACATCAATTTGTAAAGTGAATGAAAGAATTTTCAAATAGAGTAAGAGCTAAAAATACGTAAAACTATCAAATAATTAAATAAATTAAATTTCTATAGAAACATGTGTTTTATTAAAAAATCTTTTATTTTATTATCTAAAATAATCAGTTAGTTTTATCTTCGTCTCATCATCTCTATTAACTTTTAAAAGCTTGTGTATGAGATGATAATTTTTCTAAAATCTTTAGCTTTCCAACGGTATATCATACATGTATATTACTGCTCTTATGTTAAAAAACGAAAAATTGCATTAAAAAAATATTTTTTCTGTTTTCTCCTTTAGTTGGGTATCGAATTTATTCAATTTATATATTTACCAGTTTTTCATCAGCGTTAACAAGATAATCTAGTTATTATTATTGAATCTACAAAATTAAAGGTACTTTAGGGGAAGAAAATTTAAAATATCGGCATTTAAGCCCTGTCAGACCATTTTTATCTAAATAAAACCTACATGATATTAAAGCCCATTAAATTTTACATCGATATAGCGAGTTTAATCAAAATCGTCGGAACCGTTTTTGAGAAAATCGAAAAAAGGTGCAAAATGCATGGTATAAAGTGCCTCTTCTGGTAAGCTCATTTAGATGAAAAAAGTTTTGTCACGTCTCGGGCGTATAGTTGTCTTAAATATGAAATTTCAGTTTCATAGGACTTACCGTTTCCGCCCGGGAGTTATCACAGACACACACACACACAGACACACACACACACACAGACCTTTTTGCGGGACTTGGTTATTTGGATTCAGGGGACCCTAAAACGTGTATTTCCGTTGAAAACTGGAATTCGAAAATTTTCACGATCGCAATACTTCCCCTTACTATATACAGTAAGTGAAAGTAAAAAAAATGAGAAATCGTTTTGAATTTATAATTTTTTTTAATGAACTAAAGAACACTTTGAAATGAACTAACACCGTTTGTGGAAAGAAGAACGGAGTCGGTAGAAGAGTTGGGATTGAAAGTGGTGTTAAGTTGAAAAATACAGTGGCTGAGAATGAATGGCTGGCCGTTGGTGGATCCCAGGAAACACTGACACGGGGAAAGGGGTATACTGATGGTCTGATTCAATGTACTGCGATCTAAGCTCGTCGTCTCCGGGGACATTCGAGACAAATGTAACTCACTCAAGAAGAAGACGTGTCTCCCCAGGGTCCGGGTTCTGGGCCTATATTCACCTTAGCTTGTTGTCTTGCGAAATAGAATGTCGTTGATTGGGATCAAACCAATCTCTAAGGATTATCTAGTTAATGATTAAGTATAGAAGTATCCAAACTTTAAGGCCTAGTAGTTACCCTCATATATGTCCTTTTATCCATATATTGGGTTGTTAAATAAATTCGTAATGTTTTTCAATGTTTCAATTTAATCCTCTCTGTTATAATATCATCTTCCCTTGTTCAATAATCTTTAGATAGATAGATAGATAGATAGAAAATAATTTTTATTCTGGGACTGGGTCCCTTAGAATAACAGCTTTGTACAGTTTAAATATACAATATGTCTGGCCAACAGACAAGATAAACATGATAAACTACTATTTACAATAATTGATTAATTTGTATATAACACAAAATAAATAAAATAAAAACAATCTTCAGAAGCTAATTTATGTAGAAAAAAATGAGAAATATATGAGTTGATAACAGAATCCATATTAAAAAAGAAACAAAAAAAAAAAAGTTAAATAAAACAAAAATAATTAGTAACATTGTACTAATACTTAGTATTCTTAAAATAACATTAACCCAGAAATAATGAAGTATCTATATTAGACCAAGAATTAATGAAAGATAATACCATTAAAACATAAATAAAAATAAAAAAAATACAAATATAAGAAATGAAATCTTCTAGAAAAAAAAAATTATGATATAAAAAACTAAACAAATACTGTAAAGATTGAACCAAAGGAAAAAAAATTATATAAAAATATATTTCATATTTAAAATATATGTCAGGCAGCGTCATTTTGGGATGTTAGAAGGTGCTGGAAAAGAAGGAATTTAAATGTAGAAAGGGAAGGAGCATGGCGGATGTTTGATGGAAGGGAATTCCAGAAACTAGTAGAACGGGCCAGAAAGAAGCATTCGTATTTTTTTGTTCTGTGGGAAGTGATATAAAGGTTGGAAAAACGGGATCTAGTCTCTAGTGGGTGAATTGAGGGTTTGAACTGTAGGAGATTGTAAATATATGGAGGGTTTTGTGAATTAATGGTTTGGTATAGGAAAGGAATCCAAGGAAATATTGCCTACGGGTAAGAGGAAAGAACCATTTTGATTCGGTATAAAGATGGGATACATGAGACCGCCTCGATGTGCCAAAGACAAATCTTAAAAAACAGTTCATAATTAACTTTAATCGTTTCTCTAGCATCATCGAGAGGCCATCATATACCATACATCCATAATCAAACTGAGGGAAAATTAGAGAGGATACAAGGAGCTTGCGAGTGGAATAAGGGAGAACATGGCGGGAACGATGGAATAGTTTAAGAGTACTGATTGACCTTCGGGAGATTTGGGCCACATGTGGTTTCCTGGATAAGGTTTGGTCAATATGGATGCCTAAATTTTTTACCGAGGAACTGAATGTGATGGGATGGGCGTTCAGAAATAAGGTAGGAGAGAGGGAATAGATGTAAGGAGGGAATTGGATCCAATGATGATTGCCTGAGTTTTCCCGGCGTTTAACCTTAGTTCGTTCTGATTCGCCCAATAGCAGATCCTGTCCAGGTCTTCTTGAATACTCGTAAACGCGGCTAATAACTCAGAGGGAGGAAAGGATAGGTAAATCTGAACGTCATCGGCATATAAGTGGTAGGAACAGTGGAGGATTGAATTAGGAAGATCATTTATAAAGGTATTAAAAAGGACAGGAGAAACACTTGAACCCTGGGCAACCCCTGAAGAAACGGTAAGAAAAGAAGATAAAGGTTTGTTGGGAATTTGAACTGCTTGGGTACGGTCAGAAAGGAAAGACTGGAACCAGAGAATAGAGCTGAGGGAAAAGGAGAGAGATTTTAGTTTGGAATAAAGGATAGAATGGTTCAAAGAATCAAACGCTTTAGAAAAGTCAAGGAGTATTAGTACTGTCAGCTGTTTGTTGTCCATTGCAGTGTATATGTCTTGAGTGATTTTGGTAAGAGCAGATTGAGTGGAGAAACCAGATCGGAAACCGGATTGGGAAGGATTGATTGATTTGGATTCTTCGAGGAATTTTGACATTTGGGATTGGACTAGTCTTTCTAAAGGTTTGGAGAGATTAGATAAGATGGAGATCGGGCGGAAGTCTTTAGGAGTTGTAGGATTTGGAATTTTGTTAATGGGATGGATTATGGCTTTTTTCCAAGAGGTAGGAAATACTTTGCAGGGAAAAATTTTTACATCATGTTATCATCTTTATCATACCTAAAGTCCATTAAATTTGTCATCGATATAGCTAGTTTCAGCAACATTATTACGAAACTCGTGAAAAACAAAATTCACGGTATAAAGTGGTATCGATTTTGATGAATAAAGTTGTTCTAACATCTCAAGCATATATGCTTCTAAAATATGAAATTTCAGTTTTATACAACTAATTGTTTTTGAGCTGGACCTATCACATACATACAGATGTTTTTGCGGGACTTGATCATCTGGACACAGGAGACTCTAAAAATTTCGTTCGTCGATAAATCTTATTCGAAAATTTTCTCGATCGCAATTCACTCCCTTATTATTGGGATGTGAAATATTTTCGTAGAGTTTTTCAATATTTCAGTTCAATCCTTTGTGATTATAAAATCATGTTTACTTGATCAATAATGTTTAAATATTCTAAAAGAGGATTGGTTAAGGTGCTTTTATGCATCAGTTTCAATCGACATTCTTTATTTTTAAGTGTTATTCCGTTCGCTCAAAATGCAAGAGAGAAAATCTGGTGCCGGCAACACACGACTTTCCCTTACTTTTTTTTTAAATCATTAAAAGAACAAAAACAGTTAGAGATAAAAATACGTGAAACTATTAAGGAATTAATTAAATTGAATTTATATATAAACATGAGTTTTATTAAAATATCTATTATATTATTATCTAAAATAATCAGTTAGTTTTATGTTCATTTTATCACTATCTATTAACTTTTAAAAGCTTGTGTATGAGATAATATTTTTTCTAAAATCTTTAGCTTTCCAACGGTATATCATACATGTATATTACTGCTCTTATATTCAAAAACAAAAAATTGCATTAAAAAAATATTTTTTCTATTTTCTCCTTTAGTTGGGTATCGAATTTATTCAATTTATATATTTACCTGTTTTTCATCAGCGTCAACAAGATAATATAGTTTAGCGAGTTAAATCAAAATCGTCGGAATCGTTTTCGAGAAAATCGAAAAAAGGTGCAAAATGCATGATATAAAGTGCCTCTTCTGGTAAGCACATTTTGATGTTTCCGCCCGGGAGTTACCACACACACACATACACATACACAGACCTTTTTGCGGGACTTGGTTATTTGGACTCAGGGGACCCTAAAACGTGTATTTCCGTTGAAAACTGGAATTCGAAAATTTTCACGATCGCAATACTTCCCCTTACTATATATAGTAAGTGAAAGTGATAAAAAAATTCATTTCGTCATTTTATGAATCATCATTAATAAATAAAAATATTAATAATAATAAATCCACATAAAAAGAAAATTTTTTTAACGCAGTGTTTATAGCGATGATGCCTTAGGAGAAACCATCACCCATAAGTGGTTTGCTCTGTTCAGAACAGGAAATTTTGACTTGGAAGACGCAAAGCGCGCGGGTTCTCCTTCAACTGTTGATGATGATCAAATTCAAGCATTGGTCACAGACAATTCTTTATGGATAAAAACAAGAAATGTATATATATATATGTACATACACGTTGGTTATATTTTATGTTAATTCTTATTTAATTCGCTTTAGCCTAGTCTGCTGTGCTTCGGGTCCTGGGTTCGAATCCCGGCTGTGGCAGAAATATTATTTATTCTGTTAATTCAGTCGGGGGGCGACCCTAGGGTATGGAGACCCTCCTGGGGCAGACCCAGCCTCTATAAAGTGGTTACCCAAATTAATTGGGGAAAAACCTGGCGGCTGAGCGTGATTAAGGCCTAATCACCTCATTGCACTGCCGTTGGCCTAGAAACAGTACGAATCTCTATATGTACTGAGCCCAAGACCCTTCATGGGTTGTAGTGGTACAGGTTTTTTTTTTTTTTTTTCTTCTTATTTAATAATTCTAGAATATGTACATAGATATTTCACTACGACCTTTTCTTTTTTTTCTTCTTTCTTTTGATATTTTAATGTATTTATATGTTTTTTTTTTACCTGTGATATTTTTTTATTTAGTTCATTAATGCTATTCTTAAGGGAAATCGTTGGAATGATTAAGGTTTAAGAAAAACGATCCTTAAATTCTAAAAGGTAATTAAATATTAAATTAATCTAATTGCTTTAAATTTATTATTCTTTTCGTTGTTAAATCATATAACGACCGTCCCCTTAATGTTCTGAATAAATCATTTGTTTAAGAAGGATATTACTCTTGGTTTCTAGTTAGTTCTCTACATTCTCTTGGGAAATCAAACGCAACTTGGAAAAAAAAAACTTTATATCTTAGTTTTATGTTGCCAACCTTGTTCGTAATGTAATTGAGGAACAGAACTTCACTGTTTTACTAGTTATGATTTATTAAACGTGGGGATTTAAGTCCGACGAGATTAGAAAAAATAGTGGCTGAGGATATAAGTTTTATCAAGGGGAGATACTTTGAGGGATTTATTATTGATGTTGTCATCCAGTCTAAGTAAGTCTTATTAACCAAAGGTTCTATGCCGATACTCACATGCGCTGTTTACTACCCGCCTTGACGCAATCCTTAATAAAATGCGTTTTTTCTATGCGATGCCATCGTGTGCAAGCCTCATAATTTATAGATTCTCCAATGGACTTACCTCTCTAATGAAAAACTAATCTGATACGTTATTCCAAGATGTCCTAGTAATTTGTTATTTTCAAAAGTAAAAGATAACTGATGTGACTAGAAAATAAGAACCGTAGGAAGCACAAAGGTTTTGTATATTCTTACTTAAATGTTTTTTACATCTTAGTACTGTCCTCACTACAGATGTGAGTTATCCGTAAATAATGGCTCATCTGTTGCTTCCAAAACCCTCCAGTCTCACATTCTTTCTATTGAAGAATTGTGTCAAAAGTGGAGAATTAAAATCAATCCTACTAACTCCCAACGAACTGCCTTCGCCGCAAACCTATGTCTGCCAGTCCTTCTGTATCCTTTAGGGCCAGTTGCACCAGCCTCAGTTCAACCTAAGGTAAGCATACCTCAGGTAAAACTACGGTAGATTGCTGAACTCCGATTTGAGCTGGGTGCGTTGTTGGTACGGCGTTTACTTAAACTACTGTCTCGCGGGAGATGAAAGATAGGTCGCCCATTTTACTTCTTCATTTCAATTCTTAACCTTATCAGCTTAGCTACTTTGGAACTTCTTTTTAAGAAATATATTCTTCTATTTCTAAAGTTTGTTATTAAAAAAAAAATTGTTAATTTATTAGTTTCTTGAATGTGAATAAATTTGTTTGGATTGTTTGTGAGTATTTTTACTTTCATTTCACGGCAATCAGTTTATGAGTCAACAAAATATCATCTATTTTGGTTTTAGTCACTTTTGTAATTTCATATGGAGTCCTAAGAATGAAATTAACAACATACCTCCTCTTGTTAATTGAGAAGTAAAACCCTAATTATATAAAACATACTGTAGAACATTTTGTACAAAATTAGTAGATATTTGTCTCTTGTCTACATTTAAATGCATAAATAATAAAATTAATTAGTTAATAAAAAATCAATCATTTGTGTTCAAAATTTTCAAAAACTGATATGGAACCTACTGAAAATCATCCTCCAGATACAGAATGTAGACACCTTATTTTTAACAGGAATATAGTGGGATTTTTAATAATAATAATAATAATAAAACTTTATTCTGGGACTATGTCCCTTAAGAATAACAAAAATGAACAGTATATATTCATATTTATGTCTGGTCAAGAAAACAATGAACAACTGACTTAAAAAAGTTATAGGCCTAAGAATCACTCAAGAACTATTAATAATGATAGCAACTTAAATATCTTATATTTACAAAACCAAACATTGTCAATTATTTAGAGAGGATCTATTTCAGTAGAATAAAATAATAAAACCGTAATTATAAAATGAAAATGTTGATTAAAATTTTACGAAAATAAAACAAAATTTAAAATACCTTTAGTAAATAATAACTACAAATTAATTAATTAATAACTAATTAATAATATATTCTTCGTCATCTGTCAAGTGTTCAATGTTAATCAAATCCATTTCCTTGAAATAGTAGCAGATAAAACAATAACATAAAACAAAAGTGATACTATTTCACAAATCCTTGGATGATTAGCCCTTTACTGGAGGTTAAACGGTGAGCCTTGCCTAGTAAAGTTTACCGTGGATTCAGCATCCCTACCCTAGGTGGTGCAACGGGCAAAGGCTGACTTCAACAGAGGTTACCCTTACCGCACTTTAACCTGGGCTGGTGCAACTGGCCCTTAGTAATATTCCACTGATCTCAGTTGAACAGATCCGGTACCTCGGACTCCATCTTGACAAACGTCTTACTTCGAATCCTCACACTAGACTGAAACGACAAGAAACTGCACGTAGATACCGTTTACTACAACATTTCCTGGACAAACGCTCAAAAATTTCCAATTATAAAAAAAAATTATTTTATATTACCATACTTAGGCCCATTTGGGATTGAGTTATGGCGATCCACCAAATACCTCTCGCATTCAATCCTTGCAATCCAAAATCCTCCCAAAGATCCTAAATGCCGTTTACTTTGTCACCAATAAAATAATCCTTAAAGATCTAAATATCCCATTAATTGCAAATTTAGCCCGAACTAGATATACCTCCTTTAATTCAAAATTTTCCTTTCACTACACCGAACTCGTCCGCAATCTCTCATCACTATCTATACCTGAAAATGATCCGAGGCGGCTGAAAATAAAATAGCCTTGCGCCCTACTACATAAAATAAACACTGAATGCTACCACTCGGTAGTTTCTTCACATGCCTGTATCAAGTCCATATGATCAATTAACACATTCGTAAATTTCATTAATTAAAACAACACTAAAAAACAAACAAAAAAAAAAACAGATTCTCAATAAAAGTCTTAAGATCAGCCTTCTTTCGCACATCAGCAAGATATTCGAAAGGCTGGTTCAGCTAGAGGTCGCCTCTATATATGTCTCTAGCAGGATCGCTAGCAGGGTATTAACTTTGGCATAGAATGCCACTGACACCATCGTAGATGATTTGTAGCCGACCATAATCAAAGTGAACCCGACAAAGACAGATGCCACGGTACTGTATTTTCAGCACTTAAATTTTTTTTTTTTTTTTTCGAAATGCCAAGTGGTCTAGAAAAAAAAAATCTGGTGCGGGCAACACACGACTTTCACATACCTTCGTTTTTTGAATACATTAATGAATTTTCAAATACAGTTAGAGATAAAAATTAGTGAAACCATTAAAGAATTAATTAAATAGAAAGTCTATAGAAACATGTGTTTTATTAAAAAATCTATTATATTATCATCTAAAATAATCACATAGTTTTATCGGCTCTTCATCACTCTCCATTAACTTTTAAAAATATGTGTATGAGATAATATTTTTTCTAAAATCTTTAGCTTTCCAACGGTATATTTTTTTACATGTATAATACTGTTCTTAAGCTAAAAAACAAAAAATTGCATTAAAGACATATTTGTTCAGTTTTCTCCTTTAGTTGTTTATCAAATTCGCTCAACGTGCATATTTACCTGTTGATTATCAATAGTAACAAGATAATATAGTTATTTTTAGGGAATCAATAGAATTAAAGGTACTTTAGATGAAGAATGAAACCTACATGATATTAAGCCCATTAAATTTTACATCGATATAGCGTTTTTCGAGAAAATCGAAAAAAAGGTGCAAAATGCATGGTATAAAGTGGCTCTTCTGGTAAGCTTATTTTAATGAAGAAAGTTTTTAACGTCTCAGGCGTGTATTTGTCTTAAATATGAAATTTCAGTTTCATAGGACTTGCCGTTTCCGCCCAGGAGTTACCACACACACACAGACCTTTTTGCTTGACTTGGTTACTTCGACACAGGGGACCCTAAAATGTGTATTTCCGTTTAAAACTGGAATTCGAAAATTTTCACGATCGCAATACTTTCCCTTACTATATATAGTAAGTGAAAGTAAAAAGAGGTAAATTCCCTGGGCTTAGTAGACTCCAACAATTTTTTAATTAATCATTTAAGAATGGCGGCCATCAGCATTTAAGCCCCGACAGACTATTTAATTCAGAATGAAACCTACGTGATATTAAAGCCCATTATATTTTACATCGGTATGGCGAATTTAGTTAAACCGTTTTCGAGAAAATCGTAAAAAGGTTCAAAGTGTATGGTATAAAGTGGCTCTTTTTATCCGTTGATTTTATTGAAAAAGTTGCTGTGAATTATTTCAGGCATGTAGGCCGATAAAATTTATGTTTTATATAACATATCGTTTTTGAGCTAGACTTACCACATGCACATCGATTTTTTTTGCGGGACTTGGTCATTTGGACTCAGAAGACCCTAAAAGGCCTATTTTCGTTGTCAAATCGAATCAGAAAAATTTCTTTCCCTTACTATAATCGTTGGTAAAAGGGGGAAAAAATCTGGTGCGGGCAACACACGACTTTCACTTACCTTCGTTTTTTTGAATACATAATGAATTTTCAAATAGTTAGAGATAAAAATGAGTGAAACCATGAAAGAATCAATTAAATAGAATGTCTATAGAAACATGTGTTTTATTAAAAAATCCATTATATTATCATCTAAAATAATCACATAGTTTTATCGGCTCTTCATCACTCTCCATTAACTTTTAAAAATTTGTGTATGAGATAATATTTTTTCTAAAATCTTTAGCTTTCCAACGGTATATTTTTTTACATGTATAATACTGTTCTTAAGTTAAAAAACAAAAAAATTGCATTAAAGACATATTTGTTCAGTTTCCTCCGTTATTTATTTATCAAATTCGCTCAACGTGCATATTTACCTATTGATTATCAATAGTAACAAGATAATATCTGTGCCTCTTTTCCTCCTCCCAAAAAAACTTGCCCACTACAACCTGTAACAATTGAATACCCGCAGGTGGTCCTAGGATTTTTTAATGGGAGTAAAAAATCCTTAGTTACGCCGTCCTTCGGATGGGACGTTAAAAGGTGGTCCCGAGCCTGTGCGATGTCAGGTACTCGTTAAAGATCCCTATCCTAATAAAACCTGGATAGGCAAAATTTAGGACTCCCACTGTAGCATCGTCCGATTAGCCATAGTAGCATAAAGTGACGTTAAATAAATAATCAAACAAACAAACAATTGAATACATATAGAAATTCGTAGTAGCCAACGGCCGTCCAATGAGGTGATTAGGTCTTGATTATACTCGTCCGTCTGGTTTTCTCCCATTTTTTTTGGGTAACCACTTAATAGAGGCAGGGTGTGCCCCAGGAGGTTCTCCATACTCTACTTTCTACGGTCGCTGCCCACCTGAATTAACAGAATAAATAATATTCTGCCTCAGCCGGAATTCGAACCCAGGACTCGGAGAACTGTAGACTAGTGCTCTATCCACTAGACCACGCCACTCCTGATCTCATCTATATTATGTTATGTATATTATACTCGGGGAGCCCGTGGCCGAGTGGTTAGCGCGCTAGCCTGCCACGCTGAAGTTGTGAGTTCGAATCCCAGTCTCAGAAAGACTTTTTTCAAGCATACAAATAAATGAGGATTCACCCACAATCTCCCCCGGGTATGTGGGACCTGTCAGCTAATTGATAGCTACCCACAAAAATAGGCGTAGGGAGTGATAACCCTACCCTATAAAATGTCATCGAGTATCGCGGTGTGGAATATAAACCATACTGCGCGGCTAAGGACCTCCAAGGCCTGTCGCGCCTACCGAAAAAAAATATATATTATACTAACTATTTTATGTTCGGACAAAAGTTTCCTAAAAAATATGTTTGTTCTTTTATCCTTTAGTTATTTATAAAATTCATTTAACTTCTACATTTTCATCAATGTTAATAGTTAATAAGACGGCATTGGTGATTTTTTGAAATCAGCTAAATCAAAGGCATTTTATAAGAAGAAATAAAAAAAAAAAATCGGCATTTAAGTCCTGTCAGATTATTTCATTCAGAATGAAACCTACATGATATTAAAGCCCATTATAGTTTACACCGATATAGTAAGTTTAATCAAAATCATTTTTGCCGTTTTAGAGAAAATCGTAAAAAAATTCAAGGTGTATGATTTAAAGTGGCTCTTTTTATTAGTTGATTTTGTTGTAAAAGTTGCTGTAAATTTCAGGCATATAGGTTGTTAAAATATGAAATTTCAGTTTTAAACGACTTACGACGGAGCTAGACAAACCATATGAGGTACATACGGACTTCTTTTTTGCGGGACTTGGTCATTTGGACTGATAAGACCCTAAAAGGCCTATTTTCGTTGTCAAATCGAATCCGAAAATTGTCTTTCCCTTACTATAATCGTAGGTGAAAGTAATAACATGAATATATACATATATATGTATATTTTTTTTTGTCATAACGGGGAAAGTTTACGAGGATATTTGATTTCTCGTATAACTTATAAGATCAAAGAACCAAACAGAAGTAGATCTTAAAAACTCCATTTCTCGGAAAGAGTATTAGGCTGAACATTCCCCGCTCGTAAGGAAAGGTACTCGTCTTATCGAATTGAAGTGCTGAACCCTTTTGATCTAGGAAGGGAACTGGTAGAGAAAATAAACAAGGGAACTCAAAGAGGTCACCAGGTGAAGCTAACTTAACCGTAACATCAACTTCATTCCAACTCTACTCGACAATGTGTTACTCCTTTATTTATACTCACTTTAAAATTCTTTTTCATTCCGAGAAAACTTTTCACTCTGTAGTTTCCAATATATACATTGAGAGAATACGAATCGAGAAATACTAAAAAATCGAACAAAAAAAAATTCTTAATTTTATTTTTTTATTATTTTTTTGTACTCATTTATTGAAGTTTACAACTGTATTAGTTAATACATTAAGTAAATTAGTAACAGAAAGACATGAAGAGTAAATGCCCATTGGCACTACTCACTGGGTAATCTAAACTAGAAGGTCTCGAGGCCATCTCCTTTTCAGACGCCTCGGAGGATTGTCAGGAATTGAAGAGGAAGCAAGGGTTGAAACTAGTGGGTTAGAATGGTAGTGGAGTTTTTCATGGAAGGATTGATACCTGGTCCGGGCCAATTTTATTTTATTTTTTAAAATCTTTATTGCAGTAAATAAAATCATAATGATGTACTTAAAGTAGCCCATTCTCTTAATTAACCAGATAACAACATTTAGGATACAAATTAATAAAAGAAATAAAAAATAAAAAAAAAACCTGCCCACTACAACCTGTAACAATTGAATGGTCGGGCTCAGTATATATAGAGATTCTTACTGTTTTTAGGCCAACGACAGTGCAATGAGGTGATTAGGACTTGATTACGCGTAGCCGCCAGGGTTTCCCCATTTTTTCGGGTATCCACTTATTAGAAGCTAGGTATGCCCCAGGAGGATTTCCATACCTTAGGGTCGCCCCCCGACTGAGAGAGAGAGAAATGCTTTATTTTATCAAAATTGCAATAAAACAAAACCGTGCTGCCCAGCTGTATTGGGTTGCTATCATACACAGCGTACTTATCAATCTTGATGATAAATTTACAATACAATTACTTTCTTTATCAACAGATTTCTATGTTATATCTTATAATATGTAATATAGTCTATAATCCAAAGCAAAATACAAGCATAAAAAAACAAAAAGAAACAGATTTGAAAATGCACACCTAAAGGACCAACAGAATCAATGACAAAATTTAAGCAAAAAGATAAGACGAATAAAGAAAAACATAAATATAAGTCTTATAAGGAAAAATCTTAACCTACTAATATCCATAGAGGTGATGATGAATAATCCCCAGGGAGTCCAATATTATATTCTCGGCCATCATGGACGATTCACTATTACCAACAACGAGTTCTTCTAGAAGGCTCCTTGTTCTACTGGGGATAGTCCCGCGAGATCCGAACCAGAGGCCTCTCCTCACACAGAACTCTCTCTCTCCGAAGGTCTCGCGGAACTTCTCTTTTAGGAAAGGGATACACTTATTGTAGATCTCTCTCTTTTCCCTATCCACTTCATCTGCCTGATCGAGGTCGTTTGTTTCATACCTGACGGTCGGGTCGAGGATCAATGCTGTTCTCCCGTTCTTGGAGAATGCTACAATGTCAGAATACCTCGCAGAACCGTCCGTGTCCACGCAGTAGACCTCGTCAAAGCAGGTATAATCCTTTTCCCTAAGAAGCCTTATTAACGTTTGCTTAACTCGATGGTGCCGGCGAGTAACTAGGAGGAAGTTGTTGGGGCATTTTCCCAGCACGTGGGCTGGTGTTTCTGACTCTCTGCCACATTTACGACAGAGAGACCCAACATCTCTCGCCTGTCCACTGACTCCTGGGACCCCTCGCAGGGGTGCATAGTTGATATTCAGCTTTAGGGCGTTGGACCATTCAGACCCCGAGAGAACTTGTTTTTCGCATATATATCTGTTGGCTTTCGGGTTCTCTTTAATAACGAAAAGAACTAATTTTACTATTTCAAAGGATAGCCCGATTTTCATATTTTAAGGACTGTTTTTATTTTATTTTTTTATTCTAAGTTAGAGTCGCCATTATCGTTGAAAGGATTCTTAACAATTGACATATAATTGTACCTAGGATACGATTCAAAATGGAAGAGAACCACGAATTTTTAACTAATAATGTAAGGAGTAGTAGGTACGGAGTATCACCTCTTAAACTATTAAAAGTGTGTAAAATGCACGGTATAAAGTAGCACTTAATAACGAAAAAGTTGGCGTAACTTTTTATTCTTGCATCGGGAAGAGGGTTTCTATTTTTAAAATTATCCTTTTACTTTCACTTACTTATATATGAAATATATAGTAAGGGAAAGTATTGCGATCGTGAAAATTTTATAATTCCAGTTTTCAACGGAAATAGACGATTTAGGGTCCCCTGAGTCTAAATAACCAAGTCCCCCAAAAAGGTCAGTGTGTGTGGTAACTCCCGGGCAAAAACCATAAGAAACTGAAATTTCATATTTAGGACAACTATACGTTCGAGATGTTACAGAATCTTTTTCATTAAAATCGGCTGACCGAAAGATCTACTTTAAACCATGCATGTAGCACATTTTTACGATTTTCTCAAAAACGGCACTTACGATATTGATTAAACTCGCTGTATCGATGCAAAATTTGATAGGCTTTAATATCATGTATGTTTCATTGTGATTGAAATAGTATGACAGGGCTTAAATGCCGATATTTTAAATTTTCTTCCTCTAAAGTACCTTTAATTTTGTAGATTTAAAAAAAAAAAAAAAATTGGAACATCATCTTATTAGCATTGATAAATAACGGGTAAGTTGTATAATGTAAGTTGGGCGAATTTGATAAACAACTATAGGAGAAAAGTGCAAATATATTTTTATATGCTATTTTTGTGTTTTTGAACACAAGGATAGTAATATAGATGTATATTATACCGTTGGATAGCTAAAGATTATAGAAAAAATAATATCTAATACACGGAAAGATTTTAAAGGTTAATGAAGAGTGATGAAAAACCGATAAAACTGACTGTCTGTTGCAGGTAAAAAGATAATAGATTATTTAATAAAACACATGTTTCTATTGAAATTCAAAATAATTAATTATTTAACAATTTATTTGTATCCTTAAATGTATATAAAATTCTTAAATTGATTTTAATAACAGAGGGAAGTGAAAGTCGTGTGTTGTGCGCATCAGATTTTTTAGTTTGGTGATTCTAGTTACCCAGCGGAGCCCGTGGCTGAGTAGCTAGCGCGCTAGTCTCTCATGCTACAGGTTCTGAGTTCGAATCCCAGTCCCGGCGGGGCTTTTATAAGGATGTAAAATAATGGGGATTCACTCACAATCTCTCCCCCGGGTATGTGAGACCCGTCAGCCAAAGGGTGGCCACTCACAAAATTAGTCGTAGGGAGTGATACACTAAAAATAGCATCGTGAAACGTGAGTGTAAACTCGCAGGAGCTTACACCGCGAGGCCCAGGGCCTACACGGCCTGTCGCGCCACTGAAAGAAAGATCCTAGTTACGAGTGAATTCACTAGACCACGTCGCTCCCCGATAAAATTCCTTCCTTATAATTAAAACAAAAATACATTATCTTATACCGTATTATAAAAAATAAGTTTTTCTTCCATCTCGGGACTGGTTAAAAGCAATAGAAGCGATGGAAAACAATTAGTCGAAGGAACGAACTGGATTGTAGGGGGAACCAATCACGCACGAGTACGGCCGAAGTCTACCGAACACCATTGGAATCGACGTTAGCCTCCGTTTTCCCGGCCACACTAGGCGTGGGGTGGAAAGGCGGGGAAAGAAAATTCGTGTTTCGTATCCTCTTCCCTACAATGGCCATCGGAGTAGACTGGCAATTGCCTTTCCACTCCGCTGTGTGTGACCAACCTTCGGCAATTCTAATGAGATTCCTATGTAAATGACGCCATGTGGATTCGATTCGGATTCCACTCCGCTAAGTGTGGCCGGGCCTTTAGTGTATTTAAAAATTCTTATATTAATTTTGAGAACGGAGGTAAGTGAAAGTCGTGTGTCGCGCTCACCAGATTTTTTAAATCCTTAGTCAGTCTATTAGTAATAGTGTGCGGAAATACTCTTGAATTTTCGGTTATTTGGAGTCCCTTTGTTCAATTTCTTGTTTACATATCAGCACAGGGATGTGAAATATTTTGTAGAAGTAATTATATTTTGTTCATATATGTTTTTTTGAGTGCTGCCCACGATTCTTGATATTACTCAGGACTTAATCATCCTGAGTGGTGAGAGAGCCAATGAAATATTCTCAACTATTAATTGTTTTGCCAAAGTTTCGACCTACATTGAGCATCATGATCAGGGCTTATTTCGAATAGTTTGGACAAGACTGGTGTCTACCTAACCTTGATGATCCTTATGATGTTCATGACAAATTCCATCTCCACATGTTTATATCCTTGCTTCCTCTTTAATTCCTGATGATCGTCCGGGTGTCTGAAAAGAAGATGGCCTCGTGACTTTCAGATTCAATAATAATAATAATAAATTCTTAATTTATTCTGGGACCAGTCCCTTCAGAATAATGTTACAGACAAATCAAATTGAAACTTCAGTATCTTAGAGTAATAAAAAAAAAAAATAAAATAAAATAAACAAAAAACAACAGAAATAACAAAGAAAATGAATAATAGTAATAAATTAACTGGTAGCTTCTAATAATAATAATTTTAAAAAACAAATAAAACAAACTAGACAAAAAATAAAATATTTACATATTCATATATACAGGGCTATTAAAATAAATTTACAATGCTGGTGAAAATTGTAACATAAAATACATAAATGTTTGAATACAATGCTTAATAAGATATAGTAAATAACTGTTTTTCTCTGCTCTATTTGCTGATTTTTATTGAACTTTGCTGATTAATTGGGGTTATTTGAGAATTGGATCGACAAAAAGTGTTTGAACAAACGGGATTTGAAGGCCGGAAGAGTATTGGAGTGACGGATATGAGAAGGAATAGAATTCCATAAGGACGAGGATCGGATAAGGAAAGATCTGTTGAAAGCTACGGTTCGATGAGGCGTTACATACAGGTCCGAAGGTCGCGAACGAGTGTTGCAGGTGTGGACGGAGGATTTAAATGAAAATATATCTGATATTATTTAATTGTGTTTTAAATAAACTATTTAGAGAATTAAATTGGGAAAGCCTGGAATACCCGTCAATGGGAAAATGCTCAACAACTTAAGATTTGCGGACGATATATGTCTAATATCTCCGGACATAAACGGCCTAAGGCGGATGATAGAGGAAATAGTAGGCATTAGCAAAAAATATGGACTTAATATTAAACTAAAATTATGACAAACTAAAATTAAACTAAAATTATGACAAACTCAATAAAAATACCAGTTTATGCTAACAATAGTGAGATAGAATATGTAGAGGAGTACATTTACTTAGGGCAGACCATATCATTTAGAGAAAATATCAATAAGGAAATAGAAAGAAGAGTTAAGCTCGGGTGGTGCAAATATTGGTCTCTCCAAAAGATCTTCAAAAGCAATCTATCACTAGATCTTAAAACCAAAGTTCTGACCACATGTGTATATCCCACAGTTCTCTATGGGGCTCAAACCTGGGCACTTACAAGAAAACTCGACCGGAGGCTGAATACCATGCAAATGCAGCTTCTAAGAAGTTTAATGTTTATTCAGAAAAGGGAGAGAATAAAAAACGAAAATATTCTTCAGAAAGTGAACATTAAAAGTCTAAGGGTTGAGGCACATCGATTAAAATGGAGCTGGGCTGGGCACTTGGCCAGGCTGAAAGACGAAAGATGGACCAGAGCTTGCACGGAGTGGATCCCGAGAGAGGACAGCAGGCAGAGGGGGCGACCACATCGCAGGTGGAGGGACGAATTGACGCAGACTGTTGGCGAAAACTGGTGGCTGGTTGCGAGGGACAAATCCTGGTGGATAAACGTTTTGAAAAATATTTAATTTGTGTTTGATTTTGGTGTATTTTTCAAGGAATCTGTTTTGTTTTGTTTTTTTTGGAGTTTTGTATTTTATAATTATTTGTATTTGTATTTCTTTGGATTATTTGCTTTTTTTCAATATTTTATTATTTCTAACTATAGCCAACTTCTATAAATTCCTCCCTATGGGGAGAGGCTTTTGTCAATATGATGCCAATAAAGCTATTATATATTATTTATTATTATTATATCTGAGATGTAAGATGGACGTTGAGATCGGAGAACTTGGTAAAGGAAGGATGCCAGGAGTTACTTAAAACAGTAGGAAGGATAAAGCCACTTTAACTCATCGTAGAATCGGGTTACAGAGGTGTCCCTGGATATCCCAAAGATCAAACGTATAAGGCAGTTGAATAATCTTTTTAGTTTAGCTTCAAGATCTCCAGAGACACCCGCATACACCGCACAACAGTAGTCAAAGTGGGGGAATATTAATGAGCAAACCAAGAGCCTTCGGGTTTTAAATGGAGTTAGTATATTTTTGGAGGGCTGCGAGTAGGAATTTTCTTCACATGTAATCTAGCCATTGTTTACTATTTTCTAATTTATTTACCAGATGTATATATTTAATACAATTGTAAATTTCAATAAAAATGCTCAGAAAAACAAAACAAAAAATAAAACTTAAAACCTGAATAAGGTAGGTCGTAAAATGTCTATAAAACAATTGAGAATATTAAAACGAGAATTTCCTTTATTTTTCGTGTTGGGATTTATTTGACCTAGAAGCCTGATTGTAGATTAATATTGACATAACTTTTTTTTTTTTTTTTGTTTCTTTCACTCCAATCACGGTAGGAAAAGTTAATATTTATTTTTCAATCTTTGTCTATTCCCTTTTTAGCTCATGTCTCTTTCTTTTATAAAAACTATTTTTTAATTAAACCGTTCTAATATCTTGAAAGCATCCTATTGTAGGTTGGCATATTCTTTAAGTTTTATACCTTAAATAACACTATATATGGAATATATAATGGGTACTCACTACGTTTGCTATAGCACATTTTTTGTGCTACTTTTGCTTAACCCGCTGAGTTTCTACAGTAGCCTGCTCGGCAGGTTTAGAAAATAGCACAAAAAATGTGCTATAGCAAACGTAGTGATTACCCCTATAGTAAGGAAAAGTATTGCGATCGTAAACATTTTTGAATTCCAGTTTTCAACAGAAAAACACTTTAGGATCCCCTGAATCGAAATGACCAAGTCCCCAAAAAGGTCTGTGTGTCCGTGTGTTTGTGGTAAGTCCAGCATAAAAACTAAAATTGTACGAAACTGAAATTTCATATTTAAGACAAATATACGCCCGAGATGTTACAGCACCTTTTTCACTGAAATCGGGTGACCGAAAGTGCTACTTTATACCATGCATTTTGCACGTTCTTACGATTTTCTCAAAAACGGCTTTAACGATTTTGATGAAACCTCCGTATATCGATATAAAAATTTGATGGGCTAAAGCCATCAATACTGATACGACATTAAAATGTAATATCGGTTTTATTCTGATTGAAACAATCTGACAGGGCTTAAATGTCGTTCTTTTTTTAATTTACTTCTTCTAAAGTATCATTTATTTTGTAGATTCGAAAAAAATAAACCATATTATCTCTAGAGCATTGATAAATATATAAGTTGAACGAATTCGATATCCAACTAAACGAGAAAACTACAAAAATGTTTTTTTAATGCAATTTTTCGTTTTTGAACTTAAGAAGAGTAATATACATGTATGATATACCGTTGGAAAGCTAACGATTTTAGAATAAAATATTATCTGATGCGCAAGCTTATAAAAATTAACGGAGAGTGATGAAAATCTGATAAAACTAACAGCTTGTTTAAATAAAAAAATAATAGATTTTTTAATAAAACATTTTTTTAAACGTAAATTCAATTTAATTCATTCCTTATTAGATTTACCCATTTTTATATCTAACTGTATTTGAATTTATCAATGGAGGTAAGTGAAAGTCGTGTGTTGCCCGCACCAGATTTTTTTTTCATCATTTATATTTTTACTCCAGTAATTAATTAATATTGCCCAATGTTAAGACGAAATATTTTAAATTCTTGAATTGAAGATTTTAGATTCTGTAATTAGCTGAGAATTCCTAACAAACATTATTTTATTATTTTTTTTTTTAATTGAAAGTGTTATTTTTATTTTAGCTATAATTATATACAATTAAGTTAACGTTATTATAAGCAATTTATTTAATAGTGTCCTTGATATAATCTTTCTTATAGCTGGTTTTCTTTGTGTGAAAGACAAGAGGTGTAGACATGGTTACTTGGACCGTGGGTGGTGTCAAGTGTTTACCCAACACTTTATACTTATTCCTTAAAATATCCTTCTTGTTTAGTTTTTTTTTTTTTTTTTTTTTTTTTTTTTTTTTTTTTTTTTTTTTTTTTTTTTTTTTTATTCTTCTCCTTTAAACAGAATGAAGCTAAATGTTTTATTTAAATAATAGCTGCAACGAAAATTCATCTCGTCTGTTCATATCTGAGGTTGCAAAAATAAAAAATTATGAAATGGGTTATTATTTCCGAATAATTATATTGTAGTTTTCTAATTTATATAGCTGTGAAGACAACTAACTAATATGTATAACAATATGTTAATCAAAGAGCTTAGGGCAGAAAAACCTGGAACACTGTCAATTTATATTTGAGAAAAATAGACATTCGCCACTATAACAGCTTTTTATGCCAAATGTCGCGAGTTCAAACCCGCAGGTGGCCCTAGGATTTTTAATGGGAGTAATAAATCCTTAGTTACGCCGTCCTTCGGAGGGGACGTTAAAAGGTGGTCCCGAGCCTGTGCGATGTCAGGTACTTGTTAAAGATCCCTATCCTAATAAAACCTGGATAGGCAAAATTTAGGACTCTAAATCTAAACCACTGTAGCATCGCCCGATTAGCCATAGCAGCATAAAAGGGACGTTAAACGAATAAACAAACAACGAATAAAAAAAAATCCGTTTGTCCGCCATTTCTCCGTAACTGCTGGATCATTCTTTTTTTTTAATTCCCCACAAAATTAGTAGTCCATACAACGATGATCCTAACATCTTCACGCTGATATCAGGTGGTTATTTTTAAAATTGCAGCCGATTATAAGTGATTTTATTCAATAACTCAGTTATTTTTTAAGATAAAGAAAAAATGTATTAGTGTTTTTAACCAAAAACCGCGGATAATTATATAAAAGAGAAAAAAGAAAAGAAAAAAAATTGTAAAATTACACTGTTTCTGCTAATAAATAAATACCCACCAAAAAAACAAAACAAAAAAAAAACGAACAATTGAAATTGGTTAAGAACTAGCAGTGACATAGTGTTTTGAAATCAGCAGTTATTACTTAATTGCCTATCAACAGCTATATAATCAGTCATACCCCTAATATTGATATTTGGAAAGAATATACCATTCTTTAATTGTTTGCAGCGTTTTTTTGTTTTGAGTTATATTACAAGCTGTCATAATTAGAACATTGATAGCTATAACAAAAGTCATACAATATTTACAAAACAATAACAATATAATACAATAAGGAATCAATAAAATACAAGAAATTCTAGATAATTAAGTAAACTTCAATTTTGTCAAGGACACACAAAAACAAAAACCCTAGTATTCAATCAGCCAAAAAAAAATCTAGTTTCTATCCATAAAATAGTTTAAATTCGTATGAAGTTTATGGATTTAAACTACCTTTTTTCTTATTTTTTTTCGGACAGGTGGTGTAGGCCCTTGGCCGCACGGTGTAATCTGCTGGGAGAATAAACACACGTTACTTAAAGAAATATTTGTAGGATAGAGTCATCACTTCTAACGCCTATTTTTGTGAGTGGCCACCATTTGGCTGACGGGTCTCACAGGCCCGTGGGAGAGGTTGTATGTGAATCCTCTTTAATTAAATGCTTAAAGTCCCTCCAGAGTTAGGATTAGAACTCACAACCTTTGGCGTGGGAGACTAGCGCGCTAGCCACTCAGCCACGGGCTCCTTGAATTTATACTACTATTGGCAATAAACATATTAACATAAAACGTGTCTTTTGTTATTTTTAATGTTTTATTTTCGTAGTTGCACTGGAGCCTTTCTAGACGTGGAACAGGCTTTTGATCGAGTTTGGCATCCAGGACTGCTCTACAAACTCCGCAAATTCCTCTCTCCAACATATTTCCTAATAATTCGCTCCTACCTTACAGATAGAACCTTTAAAGTTAATCATAACCTCTCCTACTCCTCAGTATTCAACCAGTCAGCCGGTGTACCTCAAGGTAGTATCCTAGGCCCAATCCTCTACACGGTGTATACAGCTGATATCCCTATCCATCCAAGCACTTTCCTCTCTACTTACGCTGATGACACATGTGTGCTATCCGTAAATAATGATCCTATTGTTGCTTCCCAAGTCCTAAAGAACCATTTATCCGCCATTGCAAAATGGTGTCACAATTGGAGAATCAAAATAAATCCTAATAAATCCCATCAAATCACCTTCACTCTACGACGTAAACCTATGACTTCCGGTCCAGTTGTTTCCTTTAATCATACCCCACTCATCACTGTAGAACAAATACGATACCTTGGACTTCATCTTGACAAACGTCTTACATGGAATCCTCATACAAGACTTAAACGACAGGAAACTGCTCGTAGATATCGACTATTAAAACACTTACTTGACAAACGATCAAAACTCCCTCTTTACTTCAAAAAACTCATTTACACAACCATTATTAGACCTATCTGGACTTATGGCATAGAGCTATGGGGCTCCACTAAACCATCGAATTCCTCCCGCATCCAATCCTTGCAATCCAAAATCCTTCGTCAAATCCTAGACGCTCCTTACTTTGTTACCAACAAACTCATCCATAGAGGCCTGAATATCCCACTAGTTACTGAAATCGCTCAAAAAAGATACACCTCCTTTCATTCCAAATTACCCACCCATACAAACCCGCTTGTCCGCATCCTCTCATCGACATATATTCCCGATAATCCTCCGAGGCGTCTGAAAAGACGGTGGCCTCGAGACCTGCTGAACAAATAATCATTGAAGTGCTACCGCTGGGTAGATTCTTCTCATGTCTTTTTCAAGCCAATTGTCTGCTTTTAGCACATTTACTTATTGTACTGTGTAAATTGTACAGTTGTAAATATCAATAAAAGAATTAAAAATAAATAAATTTTCGTAATATCTTTAACTCTAAGTCTCCTAAAAGTCTTTTTCCTGCTTGATCTTTTACTTCAATGAATTAACTTTTTGATCTAATTATATCTGTTACTTATTCACATTATTCAGAATGCACTTAATACAAAGAGCCAAGTCCATTATGCATAACCATATTTCTGAATGAGAATGACCACAAATGACAGTTGCCAACTCAGAGTATACTTAGCCCTAATGGCAGCTATATTCTCAAGTTTTCCATTAGAATAATTAATATCGCAAAACTTTACCTTTATTTTTAATAAATCTTTACTTATAATTAAACGAGATGACTCCATTAATAAAAAAATTAAAGTCATTCCAGCTACCAAGTTTGTTTTCCTTTTACTTTAGTATTTGTCAACTTCAATTATTTTAATTATTTTCCCTAGAATAACCTCTTATTTCGTCATTTAAAAAATAAAATAACCGTCGCTCATTGTTATAACTAATAAAAAAAATCTGGCGGACGCAACACACGACTTTCACTTACCTCCGTTGTTAAAATCGGTTTAAGAATTTTTAAATGCTTTTAAAGATACAACTAAATTGTTAAAAAATTAATTATTTTAAATTTCAATCGAAACATGTGTTTTATTAAATAATCTATACTAATATTATAAAGCTGAAGAGTTTGTTTGTTTGAACGCGCTAATCTCAGAAACTACTGTTCAAATTGAAAATTTTTTGTGTTGGATAGTCCATTTATCGAGGAAGGTTATAGGCTATATAACATCACGCTGCGACCATTAGGACCGAAGAATCAGTGGAAAATCTGGGAAAAAAACGGGGAAAATTTGGGAGAAAAAAAACCTCGCTTCCCAATGATTCCAAATGATTTACTTTTTATTTTTAAAATAATTTAATTTCTCCATAATTTATCTTTTGCTGTAGCAATTAATAAATCACAGGGCCAAACATTTAAACACGTAGGAATAGATTTACGTCAAGATCGGGTTGCGGAGAAAATCATTATGTTCTTCTGCCACAAGAAAATAAAACTAAAAATGTCATTTACGCGGAAGTACTTTAAAATATATTCTTTTAAAAACTTCTGAATAGCAATCATAATAACAGAAATTGATGCAGACTAAGTCGCTTTAGAATATATCAAAGAAAAGGTGACATGTACTAAGAAGATTTAAATTTGGGTGATAAAATTCCGGTTCTGGAAAACGCCGATGATTTGGTACTGCTAAAGGAAGACACGGAAACTAAACAACTAAATAAAAGTCCGTTAATAAAAATCGGTAAAGAAATAGGACTCGAAATAAATACCGAAAAGACAAAATATATGATTTGTAGCAGAGACGGTGGCGATCATAGTGATATTGATATATCAGGGTATACTTTTGAACACGTAGAGAAATTTAAATATTTAGGTTCAATGATAACGAGAAAAAAATAAATCCAGGAGGAAATAAAGTCCTGGTTAAAGGCGGGAAATGCGTGTTATCATTCAGTTGCGAGATTACTCTGCATCTGTCTAAAAACTTAAAGGTTAGAATTTATAAAACTATTATTCTTCCGACGGTTAAACGTGGCCGCTTACTTTGAAGGACGGACAACGGCTAAAGGTTTTAGAAAATAAGGTACTATAGGTCAAATATTTGGTCCGAAGAGAGATGAGGCTATTAGGGAGTATAAAAGGTTACAGAACGCGGAAATATTTATATCAATCTATATTGTTAAGTCATGTTTTATTTCAAGAGTATATATGACATCCCTGGCTGGTCACTACATACAGGTGACCGACCCTTTTAAGCATATTGCGTTTCATATCTGTTTCGAGTGTAGGTTCCTATGAAAATATATTCAATTGTTATTTATTTTTTAAAAATGGTTTGTGACAATTATTTTTACATATTAAGTGATTATGGGTATAACCACTTCTATTGGTTTGCTATCGCACATTTGACAGGAAGAAGTAAAGATCGGGCTTTAAATAATAACAAAGAGTAGCTGATAGTTGATATTTATTATAGCCAATCTCACCATAAACGCACATAAATTAATACGAAATGCAATATTCGCGAGCAAAGCTGCGTGACACAGCTAGTCTATTATATTTTTATCTACAACAATCAGTTTTATTGCTTTTTCATCACTCTCCATTAACCATTAAAATTCCGTGTATTAGATAATATTTTTTTCTAAAATATTTAGCTATCCAACGGTATATTATACATCGATATTATTATTCTTATGTTCAAAAACACAAAAATTGCATAAAAATATATGTTTGCATTTTATCTCAGCATTTATCCCCCGCCCTTACCCTCCTCTGGCCCGAGAAACCCCGTATAGCCCTCAGAGGGGAGGTAGGGGTGAACTAAAAAAAAAAATGAAATAAAAAAAGTTTCTATATAAATCTAAATGTAACTGCAAAGTGTTGAGCTTTCCGGAAGAAATAATTTATGATTTATTAAATTTTAAAGTTTTTCTCTCTATTCATTTACCAACTTGATTTGTAACATAATAATGTTTCTAAAATCACATACCTTCCATCGATTTATTATACATTATATTGTTATGCAGGGTAGGGTCCGACATCGTACAGGCTCGGGACCACCATTTTACGTTCCATCCGGATGGCATAACCAGGTAATGGATTATAAGATTCTGAAACATTGTATCAACCGTTTTAATATTAAACTTTATGAGGATAAATTTTTAAAAAGTTTTTAATGGTACCACCACATGCTAAAATTTGTGATTATTGCTTTTTTTATTATTTTTCCAAGACAATTAAAAACGTTTTTAATCCCATCTTCAAACTAATAAATAAATATTGATAACTCCATTGCGCCTGGAGTTGAAACTTTGAAATCTCGGTGGATAAAAGATTGAGGTCAGTTGGGTGTCGGGTTCTCTAGAAGATAATTTAGTACAGGGTTATTAATCTCCACTAATTAGGGGTAGCAATGATGTCAGAAATAATTGTTCTTCAATGATAAAACACAATATTCACCTTAATAATGTCTAATTAATTTTTCACTTGTCGTTTCATGTTAAGTAGTCCAATAGAATTCGATTCTTAATAAAGCAATATCTTTTTTGTATGTTTCTGAAAGAAAGAAAACATATAACTCATTTGTCTGGTCTTCGCAATAACTTAAAAATGATTACGGTTGCAAAGCTAAAACATTTTCTGTAGGTTCGCTTTAATGTCTGGATATTCAATACAGCCGGGATTGGAAAAAATGTATCCTGAGTTGTTAAAAAAATGAATATATATTTCTAAAACCTTTACAAACATATTTTTTTTTCGAATAATTCAAAAACTATACATCTCCTGAAAAATTATAAGTACTAATTTGAAAGATAATCATATACTAACGTCCTGAAAGCAAAATAATCTATATGTGACCAGTATTAGCTTTAATATCTTTAAAACATATTGGGCTTCTTATCCATGTCTCCATGGAAACATGTGAAATTGCACTATTCGTTGGTTTCAGTCTTTCCTTTCCGACAAGACTCAAGCTGTTGCCATTCCTAATCACCCTCTATCTTTCTCCCTAGTCCTTTCGGCAGGTGTGGCCCAGAGATCAAGCATCTTCCCTCTTCTATTCAATTCCTATATCAATGATCTTCCCAATTCAATCCTTCACTGCTCCCATCATTTATATGCCGATGTCTTTCAGATCTACCTATCTTATCCTCCTTCTGAGTTATTTAAGTAGCATTTGCCAAAGTCCAGGAAGAACTTGATAGAATCAGTGCCTGGGCAACCCTGAATAAAGTAAGGCTAAATTTCATGAAAACTCAGGACATCCTAATAGGTTCCAATTCCCTCCTTAGATCCTTCTCACCTCTGTCAAAAACCTGGGTATTACCATTGATCAAACCCTTTCCCACATTGCTCAAATTTCCAGACGAACTATAAGTACTCTTAAGTAATTTCATCGCTTCCGTCATCTTCTCCCACATTCCCATCCGTAGGATACTAGCTTTCTCCCTTATTTTTCCTCACATTGATTATTGCTGCGTGGTATATGGAGGCCTCTTGACTGTACTTGATGACAGACTCAAACGGATTATGAATATGTTTATAGATTCATCTTCGGTACCTTGGAGAGGTTGCCAGTGACCCATTTATATAGCGAACAACATTACATACCTAAGGTCACGTGTTCAAATCTGACAAATGACCTTAGTATTTTATTAATGGACGTAAAAAAAAACCTTAGTTAAGCAGTCCTTTGGAGGGAACGTAAAAAGGTGGCCCCGAGCCTTAGCGAGTTATCGTATAGCGAATACCTATCTTGATTAAACCTGGGTAGGCATAATTTAGGACTCTCGCTGTAGCATCGTCCGATTAGCCACAGTAGCGAATTATATTTAGGATAAGGACCTTTAATGGGTACCTAATATCACATTCGCTTAGGACCGCCATTTTCCTTCTTCTCCGAAGGTCAGCATAACCAAGGGCTTTTATACCCTTAAAAAACCCTAGGGCCTTCTGCCGAGTTTGAATTCAAAATTTTGGGCATAAAAGACTGTTGTGCTAGCCAATAGACAACAGGAAACCCCTAGTTTTCATGTAAATGTTGAAATTGATAGTTAAATTTAATGGAATTTTGATACACTGCAATATTTTACATTATAATTTCAAATTGTAATATTTAACTATAATTGTGCTAAAACGCGGTGCCGAATCTAGGCCTTCTCCACCAGCTTTCTCCAGTACTCTCTGTTGTGTGCGATCATCATCCAGCTCCTGACTCCCAGGACATCTCTTGAATCTTTGTCACAACTTTCAACTTCACAACTGAAAATTTTAGTCTTGGTCTCCATCCTCATCACCTTAGGGATTCTTTCATTTCATAATGTCACCACGTGGAGAGCCCATTTCCATTTTCTAAGATTCTTCCTCAGGACGACATCTTGAAATATCTACACCTTTCCCAGTTTCCATCGATCTGTATTCTTCGACGGATTATCTAATATCTAAAATTTATAAGATAATTCGAATTTGGACCAACTGGTGTTATTTTAATGGAAAAATGATTATAAGGAAATTGTGTTATATACCAGAAGGGAAATAACCATTCAGGCAGACGCATGTATCTTGGGGAATCCCAAGACAAATCTTAAGCAGATGTGAATTTCTCCAGTCTTATATTTCTAGGTATACCAACTTCCTATTTACGTCAATTAAAGCAATAACGATACTAGTTTTTTACTGCTATTTTCTCCGAAAATATTAGACCATTAAATAGAACACACCTAACCATAATGTTCGTATAGAAACAGGTCTAGAATCAATCGATACAAAAGTACTAAAAAGAATGATATGCTGGTACCGCAAATAAGTTTAAACATTTTAAAGAAATATTTCAGGAACCAGAAAATCAACGCAGAATACAAATGCAACTAATTAATAAATTGTTAATAATAGGGTCGGCTGATTTTATAAATATTAAAAGTAAAGCCTTATAATTGTGGATGTAATTAGTTGACCGTTGAGAATTACTGCAAGGAATTAGTCCGGGTGGCGGTCATTAAATGAAACAACTAAATAGTTTCAACTATTTATTGTTTGCCAACGTTTCGACCCCCTTTGTGGGTCATCATCAGGGCGCATGGTGGGAGAATGGAAAACTGAAACTGGAAAACAGTTTTCCATTCTCATACCATGCGCCCTGATGATGACCCACAAAGGGGGTCGAAACGTTGGCAAACAATAAATAGTTGAAACTATTTAGTTGTTTCATTTAATGACCGCCACCCGGACTAATTCCTTCCAGTAAAGCCTTATAACTATTACATTCAAAGTCTAATCCCAATTGTAGGAAAATTAGTTTATTTAAATATGGGGAAATATTATTTGAAAATAAAGAGACCAATATGAAAACATAGATTAATAAGTCAACTATGGCTGTGCCAACCTAACAAACTAAAAGTGACCTCTCTTGGTTTCCAAAATAGTTATTTAGATTGCAGCATTGAATACCCTATTTGTAATTCAGGTGAACCCGAAGATCTTTATAATTTTTTGTTGAAATGCCCCGTTCACTACCCCTTCTAGAAATAAATACTAAAGCACGTATATTGGAAATACCAAAATTACAATAATTGAATCTATTATAGAATTGATAATTTAAAAAAAAATATTTCCATAGTTATATTTTATTTTATGTCTTTATTTTTGTTGAGAAAGCTTATTATTACAATTCGAATCACAAATCCTCCAACCTATGCCTAACTTGTTTACACGCCGCACAGTGGGCAAAATCACCAATTTAGGTGGACTTGACTTTTGTCCACCTAAATTGGTGATTTTCAAAAGTTTAGAATTTTCCAGTTTTTCACTTTTTTATTATTAGTTGGCAAGACCCTTAATACTAATATTTCCCGCTATACCGTGTTTACAAATAAATGAATCATTCCTGTTCACACAAGTGCCTAATAACCGGCAGTGGGATTATCTTTATTTGATGGTCATTTATTTTGTTTAAGGTGTATTTAGAGCAAAGTATTTTTGCTTTTATTTAATAATGTACATTGCTGAGACAAGTAAGACATTATATTTCCAAACTTGTTATTGAATATACATTGCAATCTACCTGTAGAGTTAATTTAGCAATTTGTAAATGTATGCTCTTATTCAATAACGAAAAACTGTATAACCCCCAAGTTAGCCCAAGGATTAGTTTGTAGGATTTGTTTCATCAATCCTTCTAGTGTTTAGATATTACAAAGAATTTTTACGAATTTTTCGGTTTTGGGTGATGCATAATTTTTTTCAGACACAACACTCCGAATCAAACGTTTTACAATCTATAATTTCAAGAATTTCCTAAATGATACAAAATACATCTATTAGCAGGTTTTAATACTCCGAACCATAATTACATTTTTTTTTTTCCAGTATTCTGGGACTTAAAACGTAAAATATAGGGAATATTTAGATTTTAGCAAATAAATTTGATGTTTGACCACTATTTTTTTGGTAATCTGGGACCACAAAGGTTAAATATAGACATTTTTCAGAATTTTGTCTACCTAAATCGATCATATCGTCTACTGTGCGCCGATTTCAGATGCCGCGGTGTTATCTGTTCAATTATACTGATAGGGCACAAGCTCCGCAACTACGCGTTGTTCAACCTTCAAAGTTAGCAACCACGTTTTGCATCCGTACCGACCCGTTGTAATATTGATAGTTTTATAAATTCAAACGTTTACGTTTCTTGACAGAAGCGTACAGAACTAAGAAATTTTGCTACCCAAATAGTAAATCTTATTTCCCGCATTTAACCGCGACTTAATTTCTTCCTGAGTTCCACATTCCTGACATAAGTGTCACTAGTAACATATATAAGATCGATATATGTCACAGATTTTGCAGCAACCTTTTAATCGAAATTTACTTACCACAAGTGTCACTTAGGATGAATTATACACACTCTCGAAATCAGCTCAAAAATTTTTAATTAACCTCTGAATTAAGGTTTATTTATTAAACTAGTCTGAAAGAACTTAAATAACAAATTTATAAGTATAAGTTATTGAATAGTGTGGTAATAAAAAAAAGGAGAAAAGATATTTAAAATATTTTTCCAGGTTTATTTTTTTTTTCGGAAAAAAAAAGTAGTAACATATTAAGTCTTTGAAGTTAAGGGTCCTCTTCCGCATTTATGTCAGGAGATCCATCATCCATTTTCTTTTCAACCTTCTACGGGTGTTAGTAGTGACCATGGTCTGTATTAATGAAAATGATATGAAATGAAAAAACCTCTTTATTATCCTGGGACTAAAGTCCCTTAAGAATAAAATAAAATACATAATTGATGACTGGAACAGTGTGGTCATGGCTTAGAATGACAAATTACTAAACTAAAAAAAAAATACAGGTCGTAATATATATACATCTTTACAAGTCAGACTTACAGAATGAAATAAAAAATAAAACAACGAAAAAAACAAAACAAAAAAAAAACAGAAATAGCTAATTCATCAGTGATAATTTAAGTAATATAAACACACACAAAAAAAATACAATAATAATAATTGGAATTTATAGCATCTGCAGTTGGAAGTTATTGTTTGTTTGACTGGGTAAGGAGAGGATGGTTGAAAAGGAGCGATTTGAAGGAGGAAGTCGTTCTTACATGACGGATCTCAGGAGGTATAGAATTCAAAAGAGAGGTTGCTTTGGCTAGAAAGGACTTGTCGAAGGCAGCAGTACGGTGAGGAGGAGGGTAGAGGTCAGAAAGACGGGATCTAGTAGAACGGGACTGAATTGTTGATTTAAATTGAAGGGATTGGAAGATGTAGCTGGGACGATGAGTTCTGATAACCTGGTAGAGGAAAGAAGCTAGGAAATACTGGCATCTGTAACGAGGATTAAGCCACCTTTACTCGGCGTAATACTGGGTTATATGCGTGTCTCTCTTGATCCCGAATACAAACCGTATTGCACAGTTCTTAATAAGCTTGAGTTTTGCTTCGAGCTCACCTGAAAGTCCGCTGTACACCTCACTGTACAACCGTAGTCAAAGTGGGGAAAAACAAGGGAGGAAACAAGGAGTTTACGAATATTGAATGGTAGAAGGTGATGGAGGCGACGGGATTGCTTTAGGGTTGCTATGGTTCGGCGGGATATTTGGGAGATGTGCGGTTTCCAAGAGAGAGTTTGGTCAAGAGTAATATTTAAGTTCTTGACGGATGAATGAAAAGAGATAGGAGTATTGTTTAGGAAAAGGTTGGGGGTGCTGGGAATGGGTTTAAGGAGAGCTGGTGATGCTATCAGGATGGCTTTAGTTTTTTCAGCACTTAGCAGGAGTTTGTTGCAAGTGTTGGATTATAATATTTTAATTTTATGTTTGTGTGTCTTCTTGGCTGTTCTGTATATCTGTGACACATCCCAGTATTCTTCAGTTAAGTAAGTGTGTGTGTTTAATTTCTGTTTAAGTTATACTTTTGAATTTCTTGAAAGTAGCTTCTTCTTCTTCTTTCACTAGCTCCCTAGTATCCTTCAGCGTGGAGTACCAGCCTTAGTCCATCGCTTCCACTCATCCCTTTGAATGGCCATATTTTTCATTTGTGTAACTGATTTACCTCTCTTCCTTCCGGATCCCTCCAGGTACTGCATATACGTAGTTCTGGGACTGCCAACCATTCTCTTTCGTGTTGGTTTGGCTTCCATGAACCATTTCACTCTCCTTGTCTTCTGGGAGTCAGTGCCACCACTTTCTGTACTGATGGCTTCGTACCTGAAGCAGTCCCTTTTTGTTTTTCCTACTATCCTTCCCAGGAATCTCATTTCTGAGGCCGTCATTCTAATGACAACTTGCTTTGGGCTTGTCCAGTGCTCTGCTCTATACAGCAGGATGGGAAGGAAAATTGTTTATAAAGGACTAATTTGGTGGCATTAGTTATTTCTTTTGTACCAATTATGTGGCTGATTTGATGGTATGCGAGGTTGGCCTTCTAATCCGGCTATTAACTTTATGTTCTATCCTTCTATCATTGCTTACATTTGTGCTCAAATACTCGTATGTCTTTACAGTTTCAAGCAATTCACCAATGAAATGAAATGAAAAACTTCTTTATTATCCTGGGAGTAAGGTTTCTTAAAAATAAAAGTACAGAATTGATGACTAGAACAATGTGGTCATGGCTTTGAACAACAAATTACTAAACTAAAAAAATAAATAAATAATTAAGGTTGTAATGTATGTACACATTTATTGCATTGCAGGCCACGTTTATGTTTATTTTGTCTCGTCCTACTTTCATGATTTTACTATTCTGTGCATTTATAGCCATTTCCTTTCTATATAGCTCTTATTTCCACTTATTGACTGCTTGTTGTAAGTTCTCCCGTGAATTACCTCCCAGAACTACATCATTAGCGAAAATCATGGCTTGGGCTGATACAGGCATCAATTTTCTATATCCACTCCAATTTTATTTATTAATATTGCACTTTTTTCTAACTAAGACATTAATAATAGTGACAAATTATGATATTTACAAAATAATAAATTTATAAATTTTATAAATGCGTATTTCCTAGCTTCCTTCCTCTACCAGGTTATCAGAACTCATCGTCCCAGCTATATCTTCCAATCCCTTCAATTTAAATCATCAATTCAGTCCCGTTCTACCAGATCCCGGCTTTCTGACCTCTACCCTCTCTCCTCACCGTAATGCTGCGTTTGACAAGTCCTTTCTAGCCAAAGCAACCTCTCTTTGGAATTCTATCCCTCCTGAGATCCGTCATGTAAGAACGACTTCCTCCTTCAAATCGCTACTTTTCAACCACCTTCTCCTTACCCAGTCAAACAGACAATAACTTCCAACTGCAGATGCTATAAATTCCAATTATTATTATTGTATTTTTTTGTGTGTGTTTATATTACTTAAATTATCACTGATGAATTAGCTATTTATGTTTTTTTCCGTTGTTTTATTTTTAGTTTTTATTTCATTCTGTAAGTCTGACTTGTAAATATGTATGTATATATTACGACCTGTATTATTTTTTTAGTTTAGTAATTTGTCATTCTAAGCCATGACCACACTGTTCCGGTCATCAATTATGTATTTTATTTTATTCTTAAGGGACTTTAGTCCCAGGATAATAAAGAAGTTTTTTCATTTCATTTTTTCATTATAAAATGATAATACCACACACACACACACAAATTTATTTATATATATATATATATATATATATATATATATATATATATATATATATATAATATAGAGTGATTAGATTATAATAATCACAAGAGAAACTTTGAATGCGATGATTAAGCGTGAGCAGGATGGTAAATTTTAATCTTTATTAATAATGTTTATTTAGAAACGTTTTTATTTTATTATTTGCATGAAGGATTTATTTAGATATTTAGAAGGCACAGATTGTAATTCATTAGGTTTTAAAAAAATAATCTGATCCGATACTCAACTTAGTTCATTGGCTTTTAATCCTAGGAAATTGTGTTGGCAAATCGCTGACGCAATGATCTAATGACGAAGAGCATTAGCATTATTATTGTTAGTACGAAATGTTCGGCGAAGTTTCATCAGCTTTACGTTTTTTTAAATTTATGTTAAGCTTTACCAGTTTAGATTTATATATGTGATTATTATGAAAAAAAAAGGTTGTTACTCAAAATTTTGGATTTGCATATTCTGTATTTTTGATGGTATCTGTTTAAATCTTAATAAACAAAAACAATATTTGATAAAACGTTCTTATCTTTTCGAAAGAAGAACCGACGGGGGTCGAAACTTTGGAAAAACAATAAATAGTTGAGACAATATAATTGTTTTTCTTCCAATGACCGCCATCCTGACTTCCACCAGAGCCTTTCAACGATTAACTATTGATATGTTTTATAATTTATTCTTAGGTTTCATTGGTTTGTTTTTTATTTATTTAAGGTTTGTTTATTTATTTAGCGTCACTTTATGCTACTAAGGCTAATCGGACGATGCTACAGTGGGAGTCCTAAATTTTGCATATCCAGGTTTAATTGGGAAGGGATCTTTAACGGGTACCTGACATTGTACAGGCTCGGGACCACCTTTTAACGTTCCCTCCGAAGGACGGCATAACTAAGGATTTTTTACTCCTATTAAAAAATCCTAGGACCACCTGCGGGTTTGAACCCGTGACCTTTGGCATAGGAGGCTGTTATGCTAACCAAACAGCTACAAGTGATCCCTATTTATTTAAGGTCACTTTATACTATAATAATTACACTGCGGCTAATCAGGCAATGCTTCAGTGGCAGTGCTTTTTTGTTGGGAGTCCTATTTTATTTTTCTCTAATTATGATATTTACTATACCATTCATAATTATTTCTCTTTATTTATTTTTGACTATTTTTTATTTATTACTATTATTATAAACAAAAATATATTTTATTCAATATTAATCTATTTTTTGATTTATGTTTTATTACTATTTATTCTATTTACTGATATTATTATTTCTTTAAATATTATTTTATTTATCTTGAATATTATCCAGAATTCATTTATTTCAAATAAACTTATACTCATATTATTCAATTTGGCTAATATTGTTTAATTTATTTTTATTATTGATAATTTTAATTTATATCAAAGTCGTTCGAAAATATTTAATTATTACATTTATTGAAATTTACAACTGTATTAGTGAATATGCCAATTTTGGAGGAAAGTATCAAACAACGATATGATACACTTGTAGAGAAACCACCCATTGGCAGCACTCAAATATATTTTCAACGAGAAGATCTCGGGACCATCTTCTTTTTATACGCCTCGGAGGATTATCAGGAATCGAAGATGATATTAGGATAGAAACTGGTGTGTTAGTTTGGGAATGGAATTAAAAGTAAAATAATGAAAATTAGAGTATCTGGTTGGAGTCAAATCAGCAACACAGGGAACATCAAGGTCATTTGGATGAGTTTATTCGCGACAAAGTAAGGAGCGTTGTGGAAATTGGATTGGATACGAGAGGAATGCGACGGTTTAGTAGGGTCCAAAAACTCAATTCAAGTCCTGGTTGTACTTGTAAAAATTTCGATCGTGTGAGCTTTGTCCTATTTTTAATTTTTTTTCCTTATCCTTCATTTATTTGTTCAATTAAACATACAATACACAGAGAAATATATCTATAAAATATGTAAAAATAATATTAAAGAAAAAAAAGTTTAGGATTATTTTAATGGTGGGATCTTGCTTATGGTATTTAATAAAAAATGATGAAATTACAGATTATACCTCTGTATGATAAGTACTGATGTATAAAATTTAGAGATTCAGTTGTTTTAGAATTATAATAAATTAAACATTAGTGTCGTGCAAGAGTTGCCCTCATACTATTAAAGAAAGAAAGTAAATTTTATTCTGGGACCTTCAGTCCCATAAGAATAACAGAAAAGTACAAAACGTTGGCTTGTGTCTGGAACAGAAACAAAAACATAAAAGAAATACAAACTTAAGATATAATATTATTTAAAAATAAGAATAAATAAAGTTAAATAAATAACTTCGATTACTTAGTATGCATATATGTTTATAATTATATAATCATTAATGTGTATCTAAAGATATATTACTATTGTGCTTCTTATGGTATAATAAGGAGAAAAACAGAAGAAAAAAAGAGAAAGGTGAATATATATCTAAAACATTGTTTACATATTTGTTGTGGTCCTCATTTTGGAATGTGACATGACCACTATTCTAGCGTTTTGTTTACAATCAATCTGTAGATGGATGGTTGAGGAGATGAAGGAACAGTTTGCTTTTAAATGAGGCTAAAGAAGGTGCTTAGCGTATAGAGGTAGGTATGGAATTCCAGAACGATGTGGCACGCAAACTAAATGATTTTTTAAAGGATGATGTTTGATGAAAAGGAATATATAGGTTAGTGGACTGGGATCTTGTATTAAACGAATGTACCGATGAACAAGGGATGAGTAGGTCAAGAATGTAGGATGGATTTTTGGTATTGAAAGTACGGAATAGAAAAACTCCCAAGAAATACTTTCGCCGGGAAACAGGATTGAGCCACTTCAACTCGGCATACCTGTCAGAAACGCTGGAGCGCCTAGGGACCCCGAAGATGAATCTAATGAAACATTTCATAAGTCAACCTATTTTAAAGCAAATGAAATGAAGCAAATGAATAACACTATAACCAGTCTAGTCTCAGTCACTATATTATTATACACACTATATTATTTAATATAAAAAAAAAAAAACAGGAGAAATAAGTAGGAAAAAAAAATTTAAAAGAGTGAAAAATTAAAAAAAAAAAATATTGTATTTATAGTTAAATAAAATGTTAAGAATATTCCTGTAGGAAAAAAAATCGGTATGCTGTGTTATAGCAACCCAATTAAGTTGGGCAGCATCATTTTGTTTATTTATGAATAAAGTGTATCTCTCTATATTATATATTTATATCATATAGTTTAGTTTTCAATATTATTATTTGAGGCTACTTTTTAATCCATTATTTGTAATTTCTATTGTTTTTTTATACTCTAAGACCTTAAAGTTTTAATTTTAATTTTCTGGTTATGTTATTCTAAAGGGACTAGTCCCAGAATAAATAAAGATTTATTATTATTATTATTATTATATTTTATGCTATAGTACGCACATACGAGTATAGAGATATAATCTCTATGTGTTCCTGCATTTCATCTTCTTTGAAAAATTATTATTAAAAAAAGACTGTAGTATGTATTAATGTTAATTTTCGTGAATTTTTTCAAACAATTTCTTTCGCTACTTAGGCAATGGGCTGTAAGGACATAAAATGAACATAATAATCTTATAGTCATTCTAGTTTTGCTCGTTCTAGAATAGCAAAATTAGGGGAGTTAATAATTTTTAAAAACTTTCTTCTTTTTTTTAACAGCGAAGGGCATTTAAATAATTTTAGTAACATTTTATATCAATTTTAGGGAACCAACTGAGTCTCAGTCATCAAATTTATGCTACTTACTCTCATCATACAGATGTTTAATCTGTATTACTTCCATAATTTTTCCTATAAGGTCCTTTTTTAGAATATTTTCGTATAACATCGCGAAAACTGAATGGTTGCCATTTTTAAAAATTCGTATAAAAAAATATGGTGCGGGCATCACACGATGTTCACTTACCTCCGTTGATATAATGAATTTATGAATTTTCAAATACATTTAGGGATAAAAATAAATTGTTAAAGAATTAATTATCTAGAGTTTCAATAAAAACATGTGTTTTATTAAATAATCAATCTGTGGCTGTCGTGAATAAGTCAAAATCAGGGATCACTTGTAGCTGGGTGGCTAGCGTAACAGCCTCTCATGCTAAAGGTCACGGGTTCAAACCCGCAGGTGGTCCTAGGATTTTTTGATGGGAGTAAAAAATCCTTAGTTACGCCGTCCTTCGGAGGGGACGTTAAAAGGTGGTCCCGAGCCTGTGCGATGTCAGGTACTCGTTAAAGATCCCTGTCCTAATAAAACCTGGACAGGCAAAATTTAGGACTCCCACCGAAGCATCGTCCGATTAGCCATAGTAGCATAAAGTGACGTTAAATAAATAAACAAGTCAAAATCTTTAAACCTAAAATTTCTTCCACCAAGAAATTTGTTTGACCAATTTTACACGACGTTGGAGAAGGTCTGAGGGAGCGATACGTGAAGTTAACTCATTCTGTCTAGTTATCTAGTTTTTCACGACCGCCACAGATATTATATTATTATCTACGACAATCAGTTAGTTTCATCGGCTTTTCATTACTCTCCGATACCTTCTACAATTTTATGTTTAAGATAATATTTTTCTAAAATGTTTAGCATTCCGACGATGTATTATTCATCTATATTACTGTTTTTATGTTCAAAAACACAAACATTGTGTTAAAGAAATTTTGCTCATTTCTCCCTTCAGTTGTATATCGAATTCATTCAACTTATATATTTATCCATTTTTTTATCAATGCTAACAAGATAATATGGTTATTTTCTTTTTAAATCAGCTAAATCAAAGATACTTTACTGGGGGATTTTTTTTTTAAATCTACCTTCTAAGCAATTTAAGTAATGTGCTGTGATAACAAAAAATGTACAGTAGACTCTGGGTTGAAAAATATTGGGAGGAAAAGTTGTTCGAAAATATATATTTATTAAAATTTAGAACTGTATTAGTAAATACTTCAAGTAAATTTGAGGGTAGTATTAAACAGTGATACGATACACATTTTGAGAAACAACCCATAGGCAGCACTCAAAAATCTTCTCAACGAGATCTTGGGACCATCTTTTTACACAGGATTAGGATAGAAACTGGTGCGTTAGTTTGGAAATTGAGTTAGAATGAAAATAAGAGTATCTGGTTATAGTCAAATCAGCAACGTATTGAACATTAAGGTCATTTGGATGAGTTTATTGGTGACAAAGGAAGAATCATTAAGGATTATACATTGTAACGATAGGATCCGAGAGGAATTCGACGGTTTAGTAGAGCCCAAAAACTCAAGTCAAGTCCTGATTTGTCAGCTCATAGTCATGGACAATAGAGGAACCTTTCTTAGTTAAGAGGAAGGTTAGACCGTTTGTCTAGTGGAGGATTATTGAGAACCTAAACTTCGATTCTTAGCTAGTGTGCGTCACTCCTGGAAGTTCCAGGACAAAAAACGCTTCTTTCAGCGATTAAGATGGAAATTTATTCGCGATTAGCACTTCCACTCAACTAATCTAAAAAAAACTTCTGAGTAGCTCAGATTCGTAAGTCAGGGGGAATTAATCAGAAGATTAGGTTTAAGACAATAAAAAAAAATAGCGCATACTCATTCATGAGATATAAGTTATTCATCTTCGACCAGGTTGTGAAATTATATATATATATATATATATATATATATATATATATATATATATATATATATATATATATATATATATATATTGGGTTGTGTCACATGAAATGTCCGTTTTCAAGGTAAAGGATTTTTATTAAAAATACGATATGAAAACAAGATAATTTTATTCAAAGTATTTACCTTCTTTTTATACACATTTTTCCCAACGTGACACCAACTTTTTTTATCCCCGAACTGAAAAACTCTCAGCTTTGAAGTGAAATAAAATCTGAAAACTTTTCACTTGATCATCATTTTCAAAACGTTTTCCTTTGACGAAGTTTCCTAAATTCCATTGTTGTCTATTACGTACGGAGGTCTTCCTCGGGGCAAGTTTATCTAGTCGGTATCCCCAGCTGAAAACATAGCAAACCAACGGCGAATGGTCCGTTCATTAACACTCCCTTCCCCAAACGCATTGCGAATATTTCTAGCGGCCTCAGCCGCTGAATGGCCGAGTTTAAACTGGTACAAAAATTTTCCTCGAAAATCGCGTGTTTCCATGTTCATATTTGGAGGTTTACTAAAAAGTGGGTAATTGATTGGAAAGCTAATGTTTGTAATAAAAAGGTAGAGGATTAGTAAGTGTTTACTTTAAATATGTAAACATTTGGAAGAAAACAACAGACATCTGCAAAACCCTGTATGTATTACAGAAACTATAAAAACAGACATTTCATGTGAAACAACCCAATACATCTGTACTATATGCATCACATAAATGTGATGGATGTAGTAAGCTAACATAAAATACATGTAGAGACGCTACCCATTAGCAGCACTCTAAAAATATTCTAAACTAGTATGTCTGGGGCCATATTCTTTTTAGACGCCTCGGAGGATAATCTGGAATCGAAGAGGATGATAGGATAGAAACTAGTGGGTTAGAGTGTGAATAGAGTTTTCATGGAATGATTGATATCTGGTTCGGGCTAATTCAGCGTCATATTGAACATTAAGGTCTTTATGGATGAGTTTATCCATGACAAACTAAGGAGCGTTAAGAATTTTACGAAGGATTTTGGACTGTAAGGATTGGATGTGGGAAGAATTCGATGGTTTAGTAGAGTCCCATAGCTCTACTCCTAAGTCCATATCAGTATTCTGATGGTCATATAAATAAGTCTTTTGTAATTAAGTGGAAGGTTGAAACGTTTGTCCATTAAGTGTTGAAGTAGTCGAAAACGTCGGGTAGTTTCTTGTCGTTTCAGTCTTGTATGGTGATTCCATGTTAGACGTTTGTCAAGGTGGAGTCCTGGGTATCGAATCTGTTCAACAGGGGCCAGTGGAGTGTCATTTAACAATACTGTAGGGCAGGAAGTAATTGGTTTACGGCGAAGGGTAAAGGTTATTTGGTGGGACTTTTTAGAATTAATTTTAATCCTCCAATTCTGGCCTCATACTTAAAGGTCTCGGATATTGGATTGAAGAGTAGGAAGGAAGCTTTATATATTTATTTTTCCTTTTATTTATTAATGTGTTTATATCATATGTTTATGTTATTATGTGGTTACTTAAAAGACTTTTTTTTTTTTTTTTTTTATTCGTATATATTACAATTTGTCATAATAGACAATAATAATAGTGCTACAGGATCTCAACTTAAAAGACTGGTTTATATTTACATCATTATGTGTGATGTTATTGTTAAGACAACTAACTTGTTAAATATCAAATCAATAAATAATTTCTCTCTAAAATGCCAAAATCAACTAAGGTATGATCACAACATTTAGTATTTCATTCTGTTATAATTGGGAAAAATAATTGAATATATAACACGGAAGAATTAGATAATCAACTGATGGAGGAATCAGTAGAAATAATTTTTTTATTTAAGTATTTTTTTTTCGCAAAGAATAATAGTAATTTAGATGTATTGGGAAGCTAAAGATTTCAGAATAAAAGTTAATACAGTATTGTAGAAAGTAGTGCAGGATGATGAAAGGGCATTATCCTTAATGATTATTGTAGGTAATAATTTCTATTGTTTTTATCAATTTTATGGTTATTTAGATCTTGATTTCAAGATGGGAGATAAGTGAAAGTCACGTGGTGCGTGCACCGCTTTTTTTCAGCACATACATTTTTTTTTTTAGACTCACTGTTTATATCTCATTAATTTTCAGGAGTTATATCATTCGGAGTAAATATTTGTTTCTGTACTGTTAAGATAGGTGTTTACGTGAGCATGAATTAAGTAATTTCATTCATTTTTAAAATGAAACAATAGAGTAGGCCACTAACCTTGATATAGTCTGAAGTCGTTACATTGTAGCATTTGGAGTGGGTTTTTATTTGTATATTGTCTTCTTTATGTTTAATCGATAGAATATAATGCTAACACAATAATAAATTGCTTTGAACTTATCCTTATTCTTCTAGAGGTATTTTAAGAGTACTCCTGAGCCAAGAATATGTTATCCCTTATAAACTATCTAATTCATTAATGGTTAGTTTTTAAGAATCTAAATTTAAGATTTTTCAAACAATTTAATTAAGAATGAGATATTACACATTATTTAATCATGCATTGTAATACGGTATTGGATCTAGTTGTGAATTGGCCATCTTAATTTTTTTAATTTTCTCAGTATCCTGACCCGTAAAAGCTTAACCTTTTTTTTCTGCATTCAATAATTAATAATAATAATAATTATTTATTTAAGGTTTGTTTATTTATTTAGCGTCACTTTATGCTACTAAGGCTAATCGGACGATGCTACAGTGGGAGTCTAAATTTTGCCTATCCAGGTTTTATTAGGATAGGGATCTTTAACGAGTACTTGACATCGCACAGGCTCGGGAACACCTTTTAACGTCTCCTCCGAAGGACGGAATAACTAAGGGTTTTTTACTCCCATTAAAAAATCCTAGAGCTACCTGTGGGTTTGAACCCGGGACCTTTGGCATAGGTGGCTGTTATGCTAGCCACCCTGCTACAGGAAACCCCTAGTATTATACAAATAGGTACATAATATTTATATGCTACTTCTAGAATTATTTTTTTTTTTTCATTTATTGAGATTTACAACTTATTAGTAAATACATCAAGTAAATTAGCTGTCAGATATTATACATGAAGAGAAAATGCCCGTTGGCACTAACTCCACTAGGTAATCTAAACTAAAAGGTCTCGAGACCATCTTCTTTTCTTTAGATTTTTTATAAAAAAACAGCAAAATACATATAAATAGGGAGAAATTAATGCTCAATTATTCGAAGCCTACGATATAAATTTTATATTTTTTAATAATTTATAATAATTAGTTTTATCACTGACTATCTGTTGCCCGCGACTTCGTTTGCATCGATTTCTGTTTTTATGATCACGATTAAGAAGTTTTTAAAAGAATATATTTTAAAATACTTCTGCGTAAATGATATTTTTAGTTTTATTTTATTGTGGCAGAAGAACATACTGATTCTCTCTTAATGCGATATAAAGTTGGCCGTGTGAAAAGCAGTCTTGACGTAAATCGATTCCTACGTGTTTAAATGTTTGTCGCTGTGATTTATTAATTGTTACGGCAAAAGATAAGTTTGTTTTTTTTCTAAGCCCCATGGGAGTTGGGAGTTGAAATTCGGAAATAGAGGAAGGAATGTGGGATCTCTTTTTCTGCATTACATGCATTATAAGAGGGGAGAGAGGATACAAAAATTTTCGGTATATGGGAGCGAATGGGAGTCACGTCTAGTCAAGTTATGGTTTCTCAGTCTAGTCTGAGGGTCCGTACATAGTCTTGCCAGCGCTGTGGCTGTCCTGTCTAAAGATAAGTTAAAAGAGAATTGAATCATTTATAATTAAAATGTAAATCATTCGGAATCATTGGGAAGCGAGGTTAATTTTCCCTATTTTTTTCATATTTCCCACTGATTCTTCACTCCTATTGGTCGCAGCGTGATGTTATATACCCTAAAGCCTTCCTCGGTAAATGGACTATCCAACAAAAAAAGTACACAAATTTTTCAATTCGAACCAGTAGTTTATGAGATTAGCGCATTCAAACAAACTCTTCAGCTTTATAATATTAGTACAGATTCTAAAGCACAATATTATTTTTTTCTATATCTTCAAAAATAACTTAGTTCTAGAGGAATCACATCTTTTATAGGCTGTGAATTGACTATATACGATTTTTTTTTTACTTTTACTTACCAATATATGAAATATATAGTAAGGGAAAGTATTGCGACCGTGAAAATTTTCGAATTCCAGTTTTCGACGAAAATACACACTTTAGGGCCTCCTGAGTCCAAATGAACAAGTCCCGAAAGAAGATCTGTGTGTGTCTGTTTGTGTGTGTGGAGGGAGGGGGGTAAGTTTAGCGCAAGAACGATAAGTCGTACGAAACTGAAACTTCATATTTAAGGGAAATATGCGCCCGAGATATTACAGCTACTTTTTAATAAAAATCGGCTAACCAGAAGAGCCAGCCACTTTCTTTTCTAAAAAACGGCTCTAACGATTTTGATTGAACTCCCTGTATCAATGTAAATTTTGATAAGCTTTGACATGATCTAGGTTTCATTCTGATTGAAATAGTCTGACAGGGTTTAATGCCGATATTTTAAATTTTCTTCCTCTAAAGTACCTTTAGTATTTTTAATAGTTTTTAAATTGATTTAAAAATCGAGGTAAGTGAAAGTCGTGTGGTGCCCGATCCAGATTTGTTACATCTTTCTCGCTGTCCTGAATCCTGAAAACTTTACATTTTTTTCTCCATAGACGTACATATATGCAAAATTTAGTTTTTTTATTTTCATCGTAGTGTTATGATTTTAAAACTGTTTAAATAGTTTTCTCTATCTTCAAAAATAACTTAGTTTTGGAGGAATACTAAGATATATAGGAATATAGGATTTTTATTTGTTTTTTTATTTATTTTTTTTAAATTATATTTTATTGAAATTTACAACTGTATACTACAATACATCAAGTAATAAAGAATATGTACATGGAAAACGTGAAGAGAAACTGCCCATTGGCAGCACTCTAGTAATCAATCTAAACAAGAAGGTCTCGAGGCCATCTTCTCTTCAGACGCCTCGGTGGATTATCAGGGATTGTAGAGGAACCCAGGATTGAAACTAGTGGATTAGAGTGGGAATGGAGTTTGTCATGGAAGGAATGATACCTGGTACGGGCCAAATCGGCTACATACGGAACTTGGAGGTCTTTATGAATGATTTTGTTTGTGACAAAGTAAGGAGCGTTGAGGATTTTACGAATGATTTTGGATTGTAAGGATTGGATACGGGAAGAATTGGATGGTTTAGTAGAGCCCCAAAGCTCAACTCCGTAGGTCCAGATAGGCCTTATGATTGTCATGTAAATGAGTCTTTTGTAGTTAAGTGAAAGGTTAGAGCGTCTGTCTAGTAAGTGTTGGAGTAGCCGAAAACGTCGAGCAGTTTCTTGTCTTTTCAGTCTTGTATGCGGATTCCATGTAAGTCGTTTGTCAAGCAGGAGTCCTAAATAGCGGATCTGTTCAACAGGGACAAGCGGAATATCATTAAAGGACACTGTAGGACAGGATGTCATAGGTTTTCGACGAAGGGTGAAGGTAATTTGATGGGATTTATTGGAATTGATTTTAATTCTCCAATTCTGACACCATACCTCAAGCTCTCTGATGTGGGATTGGAGAGTTTGAGAGGCAATACTAGGATCATTATGAACTGATAGCACGCAAGTGTCATCGGCATAGAGGATTTTTATTTAAAAATATTTCTCGTTTTCCTCATCTCTAAAAACTTTACATTTTTTTATCATCAAAAATAACTACAGTTGTGTTTATATGTATATAGAGAGAAGTATTAAGTAGAGTGATAATTTTCATATTTTTCTATTTGTCGATTACAAAGGTTTATTATTCATAATAATAAACCAAACAACTTTAAACAAATTGATTCCATCCAACATGTACGGGATATTTATTTAAGAAATGGAATGTTGAAATGAAGATTAACAAACTTAATAGGAAACATTCGTAATTTATTTATTTTCTTTATTAAAATTTTTTTTTTTACTTTCACTTACTATATATGATAATATAGAAAGTAATGCGATCGTGAAAATTTTCGAATTCCAGTTTTCAACGGAAATACACGTTTTAGGGTCCCCTGAGTCCAAATAACCAAGTCCCGCAAAAAGGTCTGTGTGTGGTAACCAAGTCCTATGAAACTGAAATTTCATTTTTAAGACAACTATACGCCTGAGACGTGACAAAACTTTTCTCATCAAAATGAGCTTACCAGAAGAGGCACTTTATACCATGCATTTTGCACCTTTTTTCGATTTTCTCGAAAACGGTTCCGACGATTTTGATTAAACTCGCTATATCGATGTAAAATTTAATGGGCTTTAATATCATTTAGGTTTTATTTGGATAAAAATTGTCTGACAGGGCTTAAATGCCGATATTTTAAATTTTCTTCCCCTAAAGTACCTTTAATTTTGTAGATTCAATAATAATAACTAGATTATCTTGTTAACGCTGATGAAAAACAGGTAAATATATAAATTGAATAAATTCGATACCCAACTAAAGGAGAAAACAGAAAAAATATTTTTTTAATGCAATTTTTCGTTTTTGAACATAAGAGCAGTAATATACATGTATGATACACCGTTGGAAAGCTAAAGATTTTAGAAAAAATATCATCTCATACACAAGCTTTTAGAAGTTAATGGAGAGTGATGAAAAGAAGATAAAACTAACTGATTATTTAAGTTAATAATATAATAGATTTTTTAATAAAACACATGTTTCTATATAAATTAAATTTGATTAATTCCTTAATAATTTCAGGTATTTTTATCTCTAACTGTATTTGAAAATTCTTTCATTGATTTTAAAAATGGAGGTAAGTGAAAGTCGTGTGTTGCCCGCACCAGATCTTTTTTAAATATTTATTTATTGGAATTTACAACTGTATCACAAGTAATACAACAAGTAAATGTAAAATTAAAATTTAAACAAATAATACAGTTTAAAATAAGGTTTGATTAAGAAAAAGTCTACCTCTTTCAGTAGGCTAGTTCACTGATCAGGAGCAACAGAGGATGTTTAATTTCCGGTATAACCGATGAGTTTTCAAGAAAGTCTTTCTCTTCGAAGAGCTGGAGCTCGAGTCGATTTTTCGTTTAGTTAAGTGATACTCCTTAGCCTCGAACCTAGACCAATACGATCTTCCTAGACAAGGCCCCAATAGCTGAGGCAATTGGTGCCTGCTCTATGTAAATTTCAGGTAATCTGACAAGCCTAGACTGTTTTGTAGCCTTAAAGGTAAGTCGGGCATATATTGAGACTTAAGATATTAATCCTACCTTTTAGGTGACTTGATCGATACTAAGGTGCTGAAGAAACTTATCAAGCGAGCGAGGAATATTATTACCAACCCAATAAATAATTTGATACTCAATAAACAATCTCTTATTTATGTATACTCCATAAACGAAAATTGATCATTTTTAGGATAGCAAAAACTCTGCAAATTATTATACAATGGTTTATTATCTCCAAATAACTATATTATACAATTACCATACAAATAACTGTATAACTGTTAATATGGCTGTTGATAGGTAATTAAGTAATATGAAAAGCATGGAAAATGGAATATCACCGTTTCTAATTTCAAAACACTATATCTCTGCTAGTTATGAACCAATTTCAATGATTCTTTTTTCTTTTTTTTTTTGGAATATATAGATTATTTTGTTTTTCTTTCATATATTTTTCTCGAATTATTCGCGTTTTTTTAAAATTAAAAACCAATTATAAATTTTTTCTCTATCTTCACAAATTACTGAATTATGGACGTATTTATGTGTAAAATTTCAATTTTTTTCTAATTATTATCAAATTTTTCTTTATCTTCGAAAAAAACAGAGTTTACAAGCGCACATATACTCTAGATTTCAGTTTTTCTTTTCTTTTTTCTAATTATTCGAGGTTTTTGGTTAAAAATAAACTTATAAATTTTGTTATTATTATCTTTAAAAATAATTGAGTTATTAAATTAAATCACTTTTAATCGGCCACAATTTGAAAAATAACCAGGTGATATTAAATATGTGTTAGGATCATCGTGACATGCCCTATTATTTTTGTGGAGAATTTAAAAAATAATTGTCCAGTAGTTTTGGAGAAATACCGCACGAATTTCGTTTTATTCTTTATTCGCGTTCTACGTATCTTTAAACACGTCTTAAATATGAAATTTCAGTTTCATAGGACTTACGGTTTCCGCCGGGGAGTTACCACACACACAGACCTTTTTGCGGGACTTTTCAACTTAGGTCCAAAGGTTATTTGGACTCTACAACGTGTATTTCCGTTGAAAGCTGGAATTAGAAAATTTTCACGATCGCAATACTTTCCCTTACTATATATAGTAAGTGAAAACAAAATTATGAAATTGATTAACAAATTTACGAATTTGATTGAAAAAAATATGAATCAGACTGAAAATAACTATATACATTTTACAGCGTGAATTATTTCTAGGCAGCGAAATGCTACAGAGGTAAACAAGCATTATCGTTTGGAAGAGATTCACTTATTATTTTTATGATTTTGATCATTTTTTATTATTATGGTTATTTGATTTATTTGAGATTTACACAAATAAATACTCCAGCAACAGTAAACAGTTTTTTATACAGAGGGACATTTAAAAGAAAGTTTATTTATTTTATTTTATGTTTAAAATAAAAACTTAAAATATGCACTATTTTCATGACAACCCAATATAATTTAACATTTTAAAAACAGATCCGCAGGAACACTTTTGGTATTTGTTTCTTTAATTTTCTCCCCTCTTTAGAAATGAATGTGTGTATTTATATTGTTCCCAATACATGAATCACAGTATCTGTAATATCGAAAAACGAAAAAAGAAATTAATAATCCCAGGTTGACATTTATAAAATCACTTCGTTTTAATAATCATTCTTATCACGTGTTAATTAGCAAAATAAATCAAATCGAATTAGCAATAACTCCGAATCGGCTGATATTAATCTGAGTCCTCCGCTTCTAGGAATACGCTTTTTATTTTTGTAATTGCTTCATAATTTCTTTTTAATACCCTCACAGATTATCTCTAAACAAATAAATGCAATAATAATTTATTGCTCACGCTACTTTTTAAGCAGTAAATCAGAGATAATTTATAACATGCAGTGATGATAAGCGGAAACCTTATTTAAACATTACTAAATAAAATTATCAACTCATAAACTTTACGATGACATTTATAGAAACGAAACTTCCGGTTTATTTAAATCAATGTTTCTCAGAAATATTTTTTTTAAGGATACTTTCATCCAGTCGATACAATGGCAAGGAAGCCGTAATTTAAAAACTCGCGTATATATGTGAAACGAAATTTTTATTCTCGAACATTTCAAATCTTAAGAATAATATACAATGAACAGACGAAGTGCAGTTTGTCTGGCTTTATTTATTGCATGATTAACTAATCAGCTAGTAAACTAGTACGCGCGAAAAGGACTATGGTGGAACTACGTTTCTGAAGAGAGGGTTCCCACATGCTTTCAGCCCGTCAAAGAACTTGACGTACCTCCGGCTGATGAACTCTGGCACCGAGGGAAGATGGAGTTCCTCGTGGATGGTGGCATTTCCCGCCCGCTGGAGCCTGGTTCCGCTGGCTATCCTCCTTAGGACGGAGTTCTGATAACCCTGCAGCCTTTTGAGCGTGGACTGGTAGAGGTGGCGGAGCAGGGACGCACCATGGAGCAGAGTCGGTCTGATAACGGCCTTGTAGATTTGCAACTTGAGTCGCAGTGAGAGCTGCGGCGAGATGATTAGGTGGTAGAGCCTATGGGACTTCCTGCGGGCCAGCTTGATTCTTTCCCGTACATGGCTGGAGAATGTCAGGTGTCGGTCCAAGGTCGCACCCAGGTAAAGAATAGAGTTTTAGAGAGGCAGTTTTACACTGTCTATCTCAAACTGGGTTGGTAACTTCTTCCCCTTCTGGAAGGACAAGATGATGGCGTCCGTTTTGGCTGGGTTGACCCTGATTCCGATCTTCCTTAATTCCCCAACTATGACGTTGGCTGCTTTCTGAGCCTGGTAACGTGCCTTGTTGGCGCTTATGCTAGTAGCGTAAATGGCGATGTCGTCCGCATAGGCTGCTATCGTTGCTCCCGGATGCTTTACTGAGACCACCGGTGCCGTGAAAACGACAAACAGTAGTGGCTGCAACACAGACCCTTGAGGTAGCCAGCATATGGTATCGCGTGGATTCGACAGGCTTCCGCCGACCCTTACAACGAAAGATCTTCCGCTAAGATAGCTTCGGATCAATTGGTTTAGGGAGGCGGGGAACATGAACTCCTCCAGACGGCGGAGTAACTGAGTGTGAGAGACACAGTCAAAGGCCTGTGTGCAGTCCAAGGAGATTAGTGCTGTGGCATCGTTGTTCTTCCTCATCCGCTCCATGGTGTGGGCCTGTAACTTCGCCAGATGGTGTTCACAGGCCACCCCTCGAAAGAGTTCCATAGCATGGTAGCACGGATTCTAAAGGACTTTTCATACGATGCTGTTCTACGAGAGGGTAGGTACAGATCGTTAGGTTGGGATCTTATATTTAGGATGAGCACAGAAAAGCACGGAGTAACGAGGTCTGAGGATTTGAATTGAAGATCGAAAATGTATGATGGACGGCGGGATTGGGTAACTTGGTGAAGAAATGATGCAAGGAAATACTTGCGTTTAAGATTGGAAGGAAAATGAAATATCACCACTGCTAATTTCAAAACGTCATTTTTAATTTCAAAATTTCTGCTAATTCTGAACCAATTTCTATGATTTTTTTTTTTCATTTTGTAGAAAATTTAATTACCCATGAAACAGCACTAACAGCGAAAAAATGCATCTTGAAACGTGAACCCTCAAATATTCAGGGAGGGGAAATTTTTTTTTGGTCATTGACAAAGGTTTATTATTGAAAATAATAAACCAAAATTGCAATGGTATAACTGAAAACTGTATAGACACTACCTTCCTCAGTATTGGAGTGGCTGCGCATAACCACGTATTTAATAATTAGAAAATCTGCTGTAAATGACTAAAAAAGTTCGAATAAACGTTCCATAAAAGCACAACGTATTTTTATAGAGACTAAATGATAAGGTGTAATATATATCATAAAGCTTTTCCGTTAAAATATTTAAACTTTTTATTGAAAATGAACTTTTCTCACCTTCAACTCTTCAATAAATTGGGAGACGGAGGTGTACCTAGGTACCCCGAAGCTGAATCAAACATAGCAATTAATTGTTTTATTTTTACCTCGCGATCCCTAGAAATACCACCTTATACCGTACAGAAGTAGTCGAGATAGCGGAATATTTATATATATATATCTCAGGGTTTAAACCACTAGATAGATCTAATATCATTCTTTGCTTTGCATGCTGAAACATCCTCTTCCATAATGTAGAAATATAGAGTATGTTACAAAGTGAAATACAATTCTAGATTTCTATTTAAAACATAATCAAACTAATAGGTTCAATAAAAATTATTGAACGTTTCCTAAAATAGATATAGTAGTTATTGCAGATAATCGTCTCAGTTTTGAGACGCATCCGACTGACGATAACCTTTTGTTATTGAACTAATGGAGTAACGATTTAATGACTGCGATTGAAAAAAGTTTGTTTTAAATAATCCAAGATAGTATATATGCTAGGCTGTATGAACCAATTATGATTCGCGAATAAATTTGTTGAGTGAATTACTCTAATTTAGAAATGTCATATAGTTAGTAACCCATTTCCTACCACTTACCGCACTCTATCTGATTTGTCATGCAATGCGTGAGTGATTCTTGTTACAAGCCGAGTCTTCGCAAATATTTTCTATTAAGGTAATTTAAAATAATTCGCCAATACTCTCTCATAATCTATGGACCCCCGTCGTTTATGAGCTATGTTGGATCTAATGAAAAAAAGTTACGTTTTGTTACTTTTTTACTTTCACTTACTATATATAGTAAGGGAAGTATTGCGATCGTGAAAATTTTCGAATTCCAGTTTTCAACGGAAATACACGTTTTAGGGTCCCCTGAGTCCAAATAACCAAGTCCCGCAAAAAGGTCTGTGTGTGTGTGTGTGTCTGTGTGTGTGTGTGTCTGTGTGTGTGTGTGTCTGTGGTAACTCCCGGGCGGAAACGGTAAGTCCTATGAAACTGAAATTTCATATTTAAGACAACTATACGCCCGAGACGTGACAAAACTTTTTTCATCAAAATGAGCTTACCAGAAGAGGCACTTTATACCATGCATTTTGCACCTTTTTTCGATTTTCTCAAAAACGGTTCCGACGATTTTGATTAAACTCGCTATATCGATGTAAAATTAAATGGGCTTTAATATCATGTAGGTTTTATTTGGATAAAAATGGTCTGACAGGGCTTAAATGCCGATATTTTAAATTTTCCTCCTCTAAAGTACCTTTAATTTTTTAGATTCAATAATAATAACTAGATTATCTTGTTAGCGCTGATGAAAAACAGGTAAATATATAAATTGAATAAATTCGATACCCAACTAAAGGAGAAAACAGAAAAAATATATTTTTAATGAAATTTTTCGTTTTTTAACATAAGAGCAGTAATATACATGTATGATATACCGTTGGAAAGCTAAAGATTTTAGAAAAAATATCATCTCATACACAAGCTTTTAGAAGTTAATAGAGAGTGATGAGAAGAAGATAAAACTAACTGATTATTTTAGATAATAATATAATAGATTTTTTAATAAAACACATGTTTATATATAAATTCAATTTGATTAATTCCTTAATAGTTTCACGTATTTTTATCTCTAACTGTATTTGAAAATTCTTTCATTGATTTCAAAAATCGAGGTAAGTGAAAGTCGTGTGTTGCCCGCACCAGATTTTTTACTTTCACTTACTATATATAGTAAGGGGAAGTATTGCGATCGTGAAAATTTTCGAATTCCAGTTTTCAACGGAAATACACGTTTTAGGGTCCCCTGAGTCCAAATAACCAAGTCCCGCAAAAAGGTGTGTGTGTGTGTGTGTGTGTGTGTGTGTCTGTGTGTGTGTGTGTGTGTGTGTGGTAACTCCCGGGCGGAAACGGTAAGTACTATGAAACTGAAATTTCATATTTAAGACAACTATACGCCCGAGACGTGACAAAACTTTTTTCATCAAAATGAGCCTACCAGAAGAGGCACTTTATACCATGCATTTTGCACCTTTTTTCGATATTCTCAAAAACGGTTCCGACGATTTTGATTAAATTCGCTATATCGATGTAAAATTTAATTGGCTTTAATATCGTGTAGGTTTTATTTAGATAAAAATGGTCTGACAGGGCTTAAATGCCGATATTTTAAATTTTCTTCCTCTAAGGTACCTTTAATTTTGTAGATTCAATAATAATAACTAGGTTATCTTGTTAACGCTGATGAAAAACTGGTAAATATATAGATTGAATAAATTCGATACCCAACTAAAGGAGAAAACAGAAAAAATATTTTTTAAATGCAATTTTTCGTTTTTGAACATAAGAGCAGTAATATACATGTATGATATACCGTTGGAAAGCTAAAGATTTTAGAAAAATTATCATCTCATACACAAGCTTTTAAAGGTTAATAGAGAGTGATGAAAAGAAGATAAAACTTACTGATTATTTAAGATAATAATATAATTGATTTTTTAATAAAACACATGTTTCCATATAAATTCAATTTGATTAATTTCTTAATAATTTCACGTATTTTTATCTCTAACTGTATTTGAAAATTCTTTCATTGATTTTAAAAATGGAGGTAAGTGAAAGTCGTGTGTTGCCCGCACCAGATTTTTAAGTGTTAAGGCTTTATTGACACGCTGTGTGTCAACAAATTGTGTTTGTGTTATAAGTATTAAAATTTCCAAGTTATTCCCGTTTATAATATTTGTCACTAGGAGATACTTTGTTTAAAATTTAAAAAAAAAATCACCAACTTGTTTTAGTGTTGTGTTCTTTTTTACACTCTCTAGGTCTGTTGGTTTGTTCGTTTATTTAATGTCACTTTATGCTACTGTGGCTAATCGGACGATGCTACAGTGGGAGTCCAAAATTTTGCTTATCCAGGTTTAATTAAGATAAGAGGGGCTGGGTGGCTGACTAGGTTAGCGTTGTAAGCAACACGCGTGGCAATACTTGAATCCAAATAATTTCAAGTTGGGCTTTTATCTCAGATTTAATCCCCGGCCCTCACCCTCTGGTCCGAGAAACCGCCGTATAGCCTTCAAAGGCGAGGTAGAGGTGAGCAAAAAAGAATAGGATTGAGATCTTTAGCGAGTACCTTTCATCACACAGGCACCGGACCACCTTTTTACGTTCCCTTCGAAGAACGGCATAACTAAGCGTTTTTTACACGCTTTGAAAAACCTAGGACCTAGGTTTGAACTCGTGACCTTTGACATAAAAAGCTGTTATGCTAGCATAGTGCTACCAGGTGATCCCCTCTGTTAATTTGGCGCGGATCGAAAAATTGACGTCAGTTCTCTTGCCAGAAAATTGGATAATATTTACTGATATATATCATTCATCGTTAGGACCTATGTTTTAGGAGCTATATGGGTTTACATGTAAAAATGTTACATTTTGCTTATATATTTACTATAAGAGCACTAGTCTACTGTTCTCCAGGTCCTGGGTTCGGACCCATGCTGTTGCAGAATATTATTTAATCTGTTAATTCAGCCGAGGGTATGGATACTCTCCTGGGGCAGACCCAGCCTCTTTAAAGTAGGGAAAAACCTGGCGGCTGAGTGTGATCTCGGCCTAATCACCTCATTGCACAGCCGTTGGCCTAGAAACAGTACGAATCTCTATATGTACTGAGCCCATCAGCCTTCATGGGTTGTAGAGGTACAGGGTTTTTTTTTATAGACTGTCATCCATGATTTATTGTTTTTTCTGGGGAGATGTATTCACCTATTTTCTACAGCGTGGTGGATCCTCAATTACTATTTCTATAATTAATTTATAATTATTGAATGTTCAAAGGCTAATTATTTGATCGGTTGAACCTCTAACATAGTCTTCTACTCCAGAAAACCTCAAACATATTATTACTTTATTTATATATACATTTTCCCTCATTATTTTGTTTTAATAACGACGTAGAGAAGAAGTAAGAAATAGGAAGCCGTAATACGGAGCCATGTTACTCGACTTCCGTGATCATTAGGCCAGAGGTCGGGCGGGCCTCCGCAAAAAGTTGTAGCTCGCACCATATGGTTACTAACACCCTCCAGTCTGCTAGTTCTAACCATCCAATCGGAGCTGCGACTGGAACTTGTACCGGTACATAATTAGTACTATATAAATATTACAAAACACTTAAATATTTAATAAAGTTAATTTATAATCTTTAATCTTTTATTATTATGTTTCATTCCTGCATAATTGGAGGAAACTGGTGATTTAGTGCTCTGCTGAAGGCGCGAAAAATAAAACTAAATACCGAAACATTGATGATTAACTATAAGAAGAGAGGGCCTGTTCACCATGTAATTTTTTTTTTAATAAAAAAAAAACATAAAGACTTCTTAGTAGCATATATTTTATATAACGTTTAATTTTTTTATTATTATATTTCATTCCTTTATAATTGCAAGATACTGGCGATTTAGTTCAGTACTGAAGGCTATATAAAATATAATAAAAATATAAAATTAAATACCGAAACATTAATGATTAACTGTAGCAAGACTGGGCCTGTTCACCAAGTAATTTGTTAAGAAACAAAAAAACAAAAAAAACAAAAAAAAACATAAAGTAGATTTTTATTTTACTACTGTTTTCGGTTTGATTTAGTATCAACAAAATAGCCAGAAAATGAGAGATATTTTACGGACAGATGGTTTTTGCCGCAAAGCTGACTTAAATAGCTTCAACTGTAATTGTAATCCGTTGCGAAATAACTTAGATCATTCTGCCCAAAACCTCAAATGTTAGAAAATACAAAACGTATTTTTCTGACGGCTCTTTACGAATGTGAACATAAATTCTAGCTTGGAAGGATGAACGTCGCCTTAAGGTTTTCCTGATGAATAAGCTTCTTCGGGGAATGTTTGTTCCAAAGACGTGAGGCTACTCGGGAATGTATTGGGTTGTTTCACATGAAATGTTCGTTTTTATAGTTTCTGAAATACATAAAGGATTTTGCAGGTCTCTGTTGTTTTCTTCCGAATGTTTACATATTTAAAGTAAACAGTCACTAATTCTCTACCTTTGTGTTATAAACATTAGCTTCCCAATCAATTACCCACTTTTTAGTATACCTCCAAATATGATTATGGAAAAAATACGATTTTCGAGTAATATTTTTGGACGAGTTTAAACTCGGCCATTCAGCAGCCAATGAACGGACTGCTCGCCGTTGGTTTGCTAAGTTTTCACCTGGGGATACCGACTTGGAAAACTTGCACCGAGGAAGACCTCCGTCCGTAATAGACAACGATGTCCTCAAACATACAGTAGAAGGAAACCCCTACCAAACAGTTAAAGGATTCTCAGCACAACTAAATGCAAGTGCATCTACTGTTTCCAGACAATTAAAGTGTATTGGGAAAGTAAAAAAGCTCGATACATGGGTACCTCATGATCTCACGGAGCGGCAGCAAGACCCCATGCTTCAAAACATACCGTGCAAAAATTGAAAGAACTGGAATACGAAGCTCTTCCGCACCCACCATATTCTCCCGACTTGTCTTCAACAGATTACCACATATTCAGGTATTTAGACAACTTCTTCAAAGGAAAACTTCTTGAAAATGATGGTCAAGTGAGAAGTGCGTTATCAGATTTTGTCTCACTTCAAAGCTCAGAGTTTTTAAGTTCTGAGATAAGAAAAGTTTGCGTCACGTTGGGAAATATGTGTACAAAAAGAAGGTAAATACTTCGAATAAAATTATCTTGTTTTTATATCGTATTTTTAATAAAAATCCTTTACCTTGAAAACGGACTTTTCATGTGACACAAACCAATAGAAGGTTACACGACGTGAAATTGTGGAACTTGTACGTAATAGAATTCTAAATTAAGATATCACTTAAAATTACAGATACACACTTTAATCTTATGTTTATAAATGTTTACCAATCAAATTATTGTTTCTATTTTTACTTTGACTTACACACACATAAATGTGTATGTGAGTGTGTAAGGGACGGAATTGCGATTGTGAAAATTTTCGAATTAGAGTTCTGGCTTGAAATACTCTACAGATTCTAAAGAAATAACTATATCATCTTATTAGTATTGATAAAAAAACGGTTAATACATAACTTGAACGAATTAGATACCTAACTAAAGGACTAGAAAAGAGAAAACATATTTTTAAAAAAAATATATATTTTTGTAATACAGATGTATAATATATCGTTGGAAAGCTAAAGATTTTATATCCCTCCTAGAGATGTAACCATTCATTCTAGCCACTCTAGCCATTCCAGTAGATCTAGGTAGTAGTTTAGTTCTTTGTAAATAGTAGTGTAGTGCTTGTAACAGTTTGTTTTTACCACTAAAGTTTTTTTAAGTTCTTTATCTGACCCTAAAACGTGTATTTCCGTTGAAAATTGGAATTCGAAAATGTTCACGATCGCAATACTTCCCCTTGCTATATATAGTAAGTGAAAGTAAAAAAATCGTTAAAAAAATAGATCAGTTTAGTAATTTTATAGGTAATTAATATTTATTCATATGTTACTCTACACAAACCTTTACTTAGTATCATACAACTTATTAGCCCTGATGAAGACCCGCGTCGTGTGTCAAAACGTTTCAAAATGAATATTTATAAATCATTATAAAGTAGTGATTTTGGGTAAAATTTATTGACTATCCATTTTTGCCTTCATTGTTACTGTTATGCATTGTATTAATTATTTAATATCATTAAACATTATCGTAGAAATGCAAGTGAAAATTGAGTGATTCGCGTCTACGATTTTTTAATACTTCTAAAGAAAAAAACCCAATGGAAAAATAAAAGGAACAGATATATCTTTTAAGGCTAAATATGTCAGGTTTGATTTTAGGGCCATCGATGTTGGCGTTTTCCAATTTTCCTCGTTTCTTCTTGGAGAAGGAGGGATGAAAATTGATGGATGATACTCTTATTAAAAAAAAAAAAAAAAAATGAGTTCTTCCACATTTATTTAATAAATAACTCAATGCAGATTAACAGGGATCAGAATGGAAAAGCCATATACTGAAGATGACGAAACTTCATAAAATATTACTTGTAACAGTGGTTATGATAGTTTAACTGATGTTTTACAATATAGCTCTAATTATTTATTTATAATATGTACAAATCTTAACTATTAATTTTGATATGTTAATTTTTTAAATAATGACCGATAACTTTATTTTATTATAAATAATGCTAATTTACCAATTTAATAAATTGTTTTGAATTATTAGAAAAAAATTCTTTCTTTCTTTTTTAAAGTTTTTTTTTTTTTAAATTACCTTATTGAGAAATAATCTAATCTGCCATATCTTGGGCAATGAGTATTAGTGCTATAAGAGGGGCATTCATTTCATATGTACTAAGTAAAACAAAAATAAAATAAAAAAAAATTCAAATGAGAATGAGTGAACCTAAATGACGAAATAGAAAGAAAAAAATAAATAATAATAATAATAATCTTGGCCTCATTCATACAAATAAACAAAATTTACATCTGGCCCTGGGAACTGCGAATTAAACCGCCGTGGATGCCGTGGCACAATGCCAGAAGATCCCAGCGCCTCTCAGTCAGCCACGTCACCAGTCTATCCAGTGGAGACTGAGTGAGGGCGCTAGAGCCAGACACTCTCAGGCATGAGTGGAGAAGTTGGCCATTGCCAGAACTCCAGTTGCATATCTGTAAGAGATCTCTCGGCCACTGCCGCCCCAACCTACGAGGAGGTTCGATAATTATCAGGCCGTTTTACAAAAGAAATTCTTGGATATTTTTTTAAAACAATTTATTTAATCCAGTCATCGCGACGTTTCAGTCTCTAGGGCCATTATCAAGCTTCTGTAATCAATTAAAGTCTCATTGCATTTATACATTTTCAACAATTCAATTACAACAACATATAATAAATTATTTTTAATAATTATGTCACCTACCATACATATCCATCTTAATTATCTAATAAATTGTTTTAAAAAAATATCCAAGAATTTCTTTAGTAAAACGGCCTGATAATTATCGAACAAATATTCAAACAAAAGAACAATTACGACAATGATGAGAAAAACCTACGAGGAGGGTTGTAAGAATGGTTGGTACTGGAGAGGGATTGTGCCAGGGGATTAGGAAGAAGAGTAAGTTTCTGCTGGAAGATTAAGATTTTGGATGGGATGAGATCGAGGACATAAGGGATACAAAAGGTCATGATTTAAGGTCTTGTTTGTAACATAATAGGAAGGATTGACTATTTTGCTGAGGACTTTGGACTGAATGGATTGGACACGTTTGATGTTTGAAAATTTAGTAGTTCCCCATAGTTCAATTCCGTTTCCAGCAGAAGGTTGTGATGTTCTGTTCAGTAGTCTATAGTTTATAAAACTGACTGTATCGCCTGTTGAGCTCTTGTCTTAGTAAGTGAAAGTCGTGCGTTGGGTGCACCAGATTGTTTTATCTCTTCAACTGAATTTAAAATTAAATCTTTTGGTGTGCCCATAGCAATATCAAAATTCTGTTCTCAATATAAATAAATTTACTCTTTAATTGCCATGCAGGTGATGGTGGATAATATTATTTTTTCGGCTAATACTGATATCGGATTATCTAAGATATAGTTCTACTTTCAAGAGATTATTTTATAGTAAATGTCTCGCCTTTCAGAGACTTTTTCGAATACTGTTGTAAGAGGAGGACATTACTTAAAGTATTCCCTCTGTGAGGAACGTGATGCCGAACTGGAAGCTTCCGAACTAACTCCGAGGGGATCTAGAAGGGTGTAAAAGTTGGATGATAAAATTAACTTTAACAAAACTCCGCCTTTCCTGAAAGCTTCCCTCAAAAACTGTTTCTTCGGTTTTCGTTTTCCCGTTCCGAAGCTGTTAGATGAAAAAAAAAATAAATCTTACAATAAATGTGAAATAACAATATTTTATAGATAATACATCAAAATAGTAATAATGTAGTAACTGTTTACCGTTGAGAATATTTGATAGAGAATATAAAAATTGGGGGTTTAGTCATCAAGAAATAAAACACTGATAAGAAAAATGTATATTCGGGTGCCGACGTGTAGGCCTACATTGTGAGCCTTCAACAGGGCTAAGAAAAAAAATCTGGTGGGCGCAACACACGACTTTCACTTAACTCCGTTGTTAAAATTAATTTAATAGTTTTTAAGTACACTTAGAAATGATAAAAGATCAAAGAATTATTTACTTTATTTTTTTTTTTTGTTTTTTTTTTCTTTTACGGAACGGCCTTATAGACCAGGCGAATATCATTATATTCATATCTTTTGACACCCCTTCTTCTTCTTCTCTCCTTCCTTCTTTTTTATTTCTTCCCATCTCTTCTTCATTCTTTCCGATTGTTCTTTCCTTCTTTCTTCCGTCCACACCACTCCTTTCCTCGCACACCTCTCGCCCACAAGGACCTTAATTTATTTTATTCTTCTACCATATTCATCCCTGTCGAAACAGTCTTGGTCTATTATTTTCAGTTCCTTAGTTTCTTCCTTCATCTGTTTGATGTACCCTCCAGCACTCTTGTATTCCCTTATTTTATAGAAGATTTCTCTATTTAATCTATTTGGGTGCATCCTCACCATATTTCCATAGAACCTTAGTCTTTTTATTCTAATGTCCATTTCCAAATCGTTAATTTCTTTATATATTTCCTGATTAGATCTTAACCTGTAGCCTTCCTGTGTCTGCTTTGGGTTTTATTAAATAATCTATTATTTTCTATCTTTTATCTACCAAATCAGTCAGTTTTAGTGGCTTTTCATCTCCCTCGATTATATTTTTTAATTCCGTGTAAGCCATAAACGTTTTTATAAAGTTTTTAGTTTTCCAACGGTATATTATACATCTAAATTACTATTCTTATGTTCAAAAAGCCAAAAATTGCATTACAAAATATGTTTGAACTTTTCTTCTTTAGTTGTTTATCAAATTCGTTCAACTTGCACATTAAGCAGTTATTTATCAATGCTGATCTGATGATTTAGTTATTTATACAGAATCTACAAAATTAAAAGTACTTTACAGAAAGAAAATATCGGCATTTAGGCTCTATAGTATTTCAGTAAGAATGGAACCTATCTCAAATTGAAGCCCATTAAATTTTACATCCATATGGCGTGCTTAATTAAAATCGAGCCGTTTTTGAGAACACCGTAAAAAAGTGCCAACTGCATGTTATAAAGTACCACTTCCGGTCATCCGATGTTATTGAAAAAGTTGCTATCACGTCTCGGGCGTATAATTGTCTTAAATACGAAATTTCAGTCCCATAAAACATTTTGTTACTGACTCACACCCACATTATTACCGAGACTTGGTTATTTGGCTCAGGCGACCCTAAAACGTGTATTTCTGTTGACAACTGGAATTCGAAAATTTCCATTATCGCAATTTCATCCCTTACTATTTATATTTCATAGAAGATAAGTAAAGGTAAATGCTAAAATGTAACTATTGTATAGTGAAGAATATAATATCGTTAAATTTATATGTTGGTTAGTGGAGCTACCCAATATATTTGGGCAACATTGTTTTGTTTTGAAATTTCTCTCTTTGGTCGTCCTGAATATTCCTTTTATTCAGGTGAGATTTTTCGATTAGTAACACTACTTACCTGAAAACGCCTTGATGACCGTCTTGGTCGTAAAATACATTTAATAAAAGGAAATATAACCTATAAAGACATTTAATTATCTTTTTGGCACCTATAAAAGTCGGCTATTATAACGAAGTTATAAAATCGCTCACCGTCAATACTAAATTTTGATTTTAGCGATTAGATTACATAATATATTCATACATACATACATTTCAAATAAAAGATATATTTTTTAATATACATTACTTTCTCTAACTGTATATTACTTTCATTTAATGTCACCTTTATGGTACTGTGGCTTGCCGGACGACGCAACAGTGGGATTCCTAAATTTTGCCTATCCAAGTTTAATTAGGATAAGGATCTTTAACGAGTACCTGTCATCGCACTGGATCAGGACCGCCTTTTTACCTCCTCTCCGATGGACGACATAACTAAGGATATTTTACTTCCATTAAAAAATCCTAGAGCCACCAGCAGGATTGAACCCGCGACCTTTGGCATATACAGCTATTATTGTAACTACTACACAAGAGGTGACCCAGATAGTTATTTTTTGTAATAGTTACCTTTTTTTTTTTTTTTATCTTTATGATAGTTAATAATTTATTTTGTTTTTTACTTTGAATCTTTTTTATTGTGTATGTTTTTTAATAAAGATTTCTCCCTATTGTTTCCACAGATTTCCTTCCGATGAAGGGCATAATTGAATTTTACCTCTATTAAAGAAATCTGTATGGTTTGAACCCGCGACCTTGAGCAAAGAAGGCTGTTATGCTAACCATAAAACCACAGGCGACCCGTATTAAGCGTCACGCAGACTGTTGTGGCTAATTGGATGATGCTACTAGCATTATTACAGAACGAGTACTAAATTTTTTCCCAATCCAGGTTTAATTAGGATTGTGGTCTTGAACGCAAACCTAACATCACACATTTATTTTCATTGAGGAATTCCTTAAAAAAAAATAAATAAATAAAATCAGCTGGGTAATACCATACCATTATATACACAAAATTATGTCATTGTAATATATATATATATATATATATATATATATATATATATATATATATATATATATATATATATATATATATATGATGAGGCCACTGGGGAGTTTAGAAGGTTGCACAACGCGGAATTGCGGAGTTTGTACCCTGTGAATATAATTGAGTTGATAGCATCGCGAAGACTCAAATGGGCGCGTAAAGTTGTTAGGCTTAGTAAGGAACGGATTCCGAGAAAGTTGGTATTCGCTGAACCGACTGGTAGGCGTCCGAAAGGTAGGCCAAATTGTCGATGGGAGGATTGCATTAAGGCTGATCTCGGGGGCTTGGGCTTGACCGGTGAACATTGGACGAGTCTGTGCAGGCGAAGTTTGGTGGTATCGGCATCGAACCTCCGGGTTCAGTAAGCCTATTATTATTATTATTATTATATATATATATATAAATAAATATTAAGTATACAAAATAAATATGACTGCAAATACATAGTTATAAAATGAAAATAAAGATGATATTTTATAAAGATTATAAAATAAGGTGATGTAATACAAAAATAAACTATACGCATATACATACAAATTTCTTATTTTAACTTTTTTTATTGTTTTAAGGTAATGCTACGGGAGTCGTAATTGTTTCCTATCCAGGCTTAACTAGGATAGGGATCTTTTACGGTGTCTTGACATCGCACAGGCTCGGGACCACCATTGTACTTCCCTTACGAGGAACGGCATAACCAGTTCTATGTTAAAATCCGCAATCTTTGGATTAGGAGGCTTTTATGTTTACCACTACATGACAGGTGACCTGGTAAAGGGTGAATAAAAAGTCCTCAAACCGTTGTTTAGAGTATCTGCGGCGTATTTTAAACCATACACTATCCCAAAACATATATTGTACAAAGTTACTTGGGATGGTGATTTTATTACGCTTTTAATATTTCAATAGGGATGTGCGTGGTCTAGTGGACAGAGCACTAGTCTACTGCTCTACGGTTCCTAGGTTCGAATCTCGGCTGTGGTAGAATATTATTTATTCTGTTAATGCCGTCGGGGGGGGGGGGGGGGGGGCGACCTTGGGTATGGTGACCCTGCAGAGCCAGCCTCTTTAAAGTGGGCACCCGAATCGGGTAAAAACCTGACGGCTGTGCGTGATCAAGGCCTCTTTACCTTCTTGCATGGCCGTTGGCTTTGAAACAGTACGAACCTCTTTATGTATTGAGTCTAAGACCCTTCATGGGTTTTAGTGGTACATGTTTTTTTTTTTTTTAATATTTAATACTTTCAATGGGTTTATTAATAATCGAAAAATCTCTGATTATCGCTTTAATGTACTTGGATGTAAATTAAAGACGCAGTTTCAGCCGAATGAAGACGGTAAAGGATGAAGGGTGGGGGTTAAGAAAGGGAATTAGTTAACCGAATTTCGAGGAACTGTCTCCAGAATAGTAATGGGGCTTCTCTCTAACTCATGGAAAAGTCGGGTATTTTACTTTCTGTGACGTAGGTGTCCTAGTTATCTTGAATAAACGTTCACCTATGACATTTCCTTGGTAATTATATTTCTTGTGCATCCTGGGAGAGTGTCACTGACAATATCGAATGGGGGAGATCTTAATCCATTTTTTTGGTCGTATGTATATATATATATATATATATATATATATCTGTGTGTGTGTAGGTTTTTGAAGGGTCTCGATGTTCAGTCAATAACTAAACAAGCAGTTCTAAACCGCGAAACGGATTTTGATATGCTTATCACTAGTATTTAGTGCAATCTGTCCTGCAGGCTTTTAAGGAACATACATTGCAATTAAGTTCATCTTAATAGAAAGGTAGAATTGAATTTTTCTTCAATCAAATAAACAAAAAATATTCCTGAATTATGTATAGTTTATACAATATACCGTTGGAAAGCGCAAGATTTCAGAACAGTTAATATATATATATATATATATATATATATATATATATATATATATATATAAATCGCCTTTTTCTGTGGTAATTGCAACACGCGTGAACGGCACGACAGATTTTGCTAATTTTTTTTTTTTGTGTTTATAAAAGTCAGGAGAAGAATCTTATGAAAGAGTAAAAGAGGAACGTTACTTTGGTAGAAAGTTTTTTTTTTCTAGTTTTTTTAAATTCTCTAGTTAATGATAATCTCTCTATCTGCATATATAAAATGAATCGCCTTTTCCCTTAGTGATCGCATCTCGCGTGAAATGCTTGACCGATTTCGCTAAGACTTAGTTGAGACATGCCATCGTCTTCCTGGCGAGCTAGCATAAAATAAAATAAGTTAATTAGTTTATAAGTTCTCATAAGCCTACAAACATATGAACATCTCTTTTCTTCTCGAAATTATGTATGTATGTATAGAGCGCTAGTCTGCTGTGCTCCGGGTCCTGGGTTGGAATCCCGACTGTAGCGGAATATTATTTATTCTGTTAATTCAGTTCCGACCCTAGGGTATGGAGACCCTCCTGGGGCAGACCCAGCCTCTATAAAGTGGGTACCCAAATTAATTGGGGAAAAACCTGGCGGCTGAGCGCGATTAAGGCCTAATCACCTCATTGCACTGCCGTTGGCCTTGAAACAGTACAAATCTCTATATGTACTGAGCCCCAAGACCCTTCATGGATTGTATTGGTACAGGTTTATATATATATATATATATATATATATATATATATATATATATATATATATATATATATATATTATTTTATTTTCGATATCAACGTTGACCACTTCCTTCATCCACACCAGGGTGCTGGCCTTTCCTTTTTCCCGAACACTTTTTTCCTGGACTACTCTTCTCCAAAATTCTACTGCAATACTCGCTTGTTATTTTCGGTTTGGCTGTTTCTCTCTCTCTCTCTCTCTCTTTTTTTTTTTTTTTTTGTTCACCCCCACCTCGCCTTTGAAGGCTATACGGGGGTTTCTCGAGCCCGGGGGGTTAGGGCGGAGATAAATGCTGAGATAAAAGCCCCTAGAATCGAACTTGTGATTATTTTGTAGCAAGTTTTTGGTTCTCAGTTGCTAGACAACACGTGTTGAAAGAAGGGGCGCTAACCCGCTCAGCCACCCCGCCTCTGTTTCGCTTTATATCTGTTCCGGATAACCATTTATATTCTTGAGTCCTAGTACCTTATCAAAGATTTTCTTATTCAATCTACTTCCGTCCATCCCGACAATATGCTCCTTGAAATCTCATTCTTCACTTTTTCATAGTTGTCTTCATATCTTCTATCTCCTTGTACGATTTTCGATTATTCCTCATTCTTTATTCTCTCTATACTTCCTTATGACAGTAAATATTCCTTAACATTTTATTTTATAGTTTTTGCAACTCCTCCATACTTGTGAACCACATTGTATCTGCACCATACAACATCACCGGTCTCGCCAAAGTTTCATAGTGCCTAAGTTTTGTACACCAAGATAAAGTTTTTTTTCTTATAAACGTTTTTTTTAAATATAAATAAATCTCTTTGTTTGTTTTCGGGCTAATTGATACAAATGGAGTTCAGTTTTATAAAATTAATCCACTTATACATGAATTCTTCGAATTGCAATAAACAAAATAACCTTTCTCAACAAAATTAAAAATATAAAGCAAAATAAAAATTATAGATAATATAATATGTTAAATTATTACTTTCACTTACTATATATAGTAAGGGAAAGTATTGCGATCGTGATAATATTCGAATTCCAGTTTTCAACGGAAATACACGTTTTAGAATCCCCTGAGTCCAAATAACCAAGTCCCGCAAAAAGGTCTGTGTGTGTGGTAACTCCCGGGCGGAAACGGTAAGTCCTATGAAACTGAAATTTCATATTTAAGACAACTATACGCCCGAGACGTGACAATACTTTTTTCATCAAAATGAGCTTACCAGCAGAGGCACTTTATACCATGCATTTTGCGCCTTTTTTCTGTTTTCTCGAAAACAGTTCCGACGATTTTGATTAAACTCGCTATATCGATGTAAAATTTAATGGGCTTTTATATCATATAGGTTTTTATTCTGATTAAAATGGTCTGACAGGGCTTAAATGCCGATATTTTAAATTTTCTTCCTCTAAAGTACCTTTAATTTTGTAGATTCAATAAAAATAACTATATTATCTTATTAACGCTGATGAAAAACAGGTAAATATATAAATTGAATAAATTCGATACCCAACTAAAGGAGAAAACAGAAAAGAATATTTTTTTAACGCAATTTTTCGTTTTTGAACATAAGAACAGTAATATACATGTATGATATACCGATGGAAAGCTAAATATTTTAGAAAAAATGTTATCTTACACACAAGCTTTTAAAAGTTAATAGAGAGTGATGAAAAGCCGATGATTATTTTCGATAAAAATATATTAAATTTTGTTATGAAACACATGTTTGTATAGAAATTCCATTTAACTAATTATTTAATGGTTTCACTCAGATTTGGAAATTTTTTTTTTATAGATTTTATAAACGGAAGTGAAAGTCGTGTGTTGCCCGCACCAGTTTTTTTTTATTTTTATAGTCTTCTTAAATAATTTTAAATTCTTGAACAAAGAGATAAAAATTTAAAAGATTATAAAATATGTCATTAAAATTTCTTTTTATTGTCCATTTGTTTGTCCAAAGTTTCTATTATGTGGTCGCTTTTAGTTTCTTAGGTTGACATAGTATTAGTTCACTTATTAATCTGTGTTTTCTTATTGGTCCCTTTATTTTCAAATAACATTCCTCCATATTTAAGCTACTGATTTTCGTAAAATTGAGCTTAAACTTTAAATGTAAAATAACTTGAATATCTTGAGAAAAATTATGATTTTTTAATTTATTAAGAAAATCAGTCGAGTCTGTAATTAACAATTTATAAATTAATTTTTAATATATATATATATATATATATATATATATATATATATATATATATATATATAAAACACATAGCATTGTTTTTTAACTTTAGAAAGAACATCCCTTTAATTTTTGGGGAATAGATCAGAAAATGCGCAGTAAGGGACAGAAAATAAAGTGAGCAAAACTAAATGATATTTATAGAAGAAAAAATAACAGTTGGAAAAATAAAACAATTATTATGTTGGAATTTCCTTTTTAAGACACTGTTGCCCCTAGTATCGTGGATCAAGCAAAGGTTTGATGAACATGTTAGCGAAATAGATTCTGAAAAAAAACAACAACATAATATTGAGTGGTGAATTCTTTAAGTCGATTAAGCCTTTGATGATTTCCATTTATTCATTTGTATGTGTTTTGGTCAACTTGTTGATTTTTATAATAATTTTTGTCGTGCTTTACTGTTTTGGAATTCCGTCATTTATATTTATTCATTTAAAAAGTTTTCCACCTAAAGGCAAGATTGCGCAATATAACTATTAAAAATACAATATTAATTTTGAAAAATAAAGGATGAACTAAAAAAATAAACATAAAATACTTCTATTATACAAACCGACAATAAATTAAAACACGACTGTTAACGCCACTTATACCAGTATATTTATCTTTTATAAATTCCTCACATACTTTGGACAAATGCTATTATCAACTATTCATTGATAATAACAAAAAAAACATATGTTTTTTTATAACTGTTGGAACAGATATGATAAAAACTTCCAGTGTGTGGTTATTAACTGTTACCTATTTTGTTAATATATAACACGTTTACCTTTAACCTGTTTTTTCCTTGTTTACCTATTATCTCTTTTATCATATTCATTTATTTATTTCTTCAATCATCGTTCTGCAAAACATAAATCAACTTCAAGAAAAACGGTCCTACGAATCAGCTCAGCTTTCAGGCACAGCGTAAGAAGATCCTAAGGACGACCTCGCTGGCCCCAACAACGACTTTTACTTACTTCAGTTGTGAAAATGAATTTAAGGACTTTTTAATAACGTTAGTGATGGACAATGTAAAAAGAATTATTCTGAATTTCGAAGGAAATACGTTTTTTTAGACTTGATAATCTACCAATAGAAATTATTGTCTACAACAATCAGCTTTTCATGATTCTCCATTACCTTAAACAAATTTGTAGATCAGATAACATTTTTTTCTTAAATTCTTTGCCAACGGTTTATTATACATTTATATTACTATTCTCATGTTCGGAAAAAAAAAAAGTTGGAGCTTGTTAAATCTGATGCATACACACCACAGATCTTTTTTGTGAGACAAATCATTTGGAATCAAAGGGTCCTAAAATTCCTATTTCCGTTGAAAACACATTTTTTAATTTTTTTTAAAGATAAAAATGTTTTATATATAGCTGAGTTAAAGTAAAAAAAAAAAATATTGGAGCGCAACACACAACATTTACTTAATAATAATAATAGGCTTACCGAACCCGAAGGTTCGATGCCGATACCACCAAACTTCGCCTGCACAGATTCGTCCAATGTTCGCCGGTCAAACCCAAGCCCCCGAGATCAGCTTTAACGCAATCCTCATATCGCCGCTTCGGCCTACCAGTCGGATCAGCAAATACCAACTTTCTTGGAATCCGTTCCTCACCGAGCCCAACAATTTGACGCGCCCATTTGAGTCTCCGCGACGCTATCAACTCAATTATATTCACATGATACAAGTTTCGCAATTCTGCGTTGTGCAACCTTCTAAACTCCCCAGTGCCCTCATCTCTCTTCGGACCAAATATTTTACGCAGCTCCTTATTTTCGAAAACCTTAAGCCGTTGTTCATCCCTCAAAGTAAGCGGCCACGCACAACATTTACTTACCTCACTCAAATCTTAACCAAAAGAAGTTGTAATTTGCCGATAACATGGCAGAGAAATATATTAGTGGTTTCTGTTTTCTAGTTTTCAAGATTCTTGGTTCATCTAGTTACCAACAAAAGGCGCTAGATACTAGGTGAGTCTATTTTTCACAGGTTTTCGACTCTATTCCTCCTTTGCGATATTAGTTTGTTTTGTCTCAGGGGACCCAAAAACGTGTATTTCCGGTGAAAACTATAATTCTGTAATTTCCACGATCGGAATACTTTCTCTTACTATATTCCACGTATAGGTAAGTGAAAGTAAAAATATAACCTACTTCAGCTCAAATCATCTTTAATCAGGAAACAACCATATAAATCCTTAGGAAACGTGCTGCCTAAGTTGGAAGTTTTATTAATAGCTTTTCCTTTGAAAGATCAGAGGATACCGAGGGGGCATGAAAGGTAATGTTGAGCTATTGGATAAAGTTTCCAAATATCTATCAGAGCGGTTACCCTCCCAAAGTTCTTCCTCGTGTGCAACTTTTTATTAGATTGTTGTCTGAATCCTACCATTTAGTAGAAGTCAATTTCACTCCTGATATAGATGAATCTTTTTTTTTTTTTTTTTTCTTCCTCGTTTAATTTTCAACTTTTTATTCGGTCCAGATGTTTCGTTTGTTGTAGGACTTTAAAAATTTTTAAATAGGACTCCGTTGAAAACTGGAATTCGAAAAATTTCACGATTGCAATACTTTCCCTTACATATCGATATCATATATAAGTGAGTGAAAGTAAATAAAAAATTCTGGTGCGAGCAACACACGACTTTCACTTACCTCCGTTTTTAGAATCAATTAAAGAATTATCAAATACAGTTAGAGATAAAAATGAGTGAAACCATTAAATAATTAATTTAATAGAATTTCTATAAAAACATGTGTTTTATTAAAAAATCTGTAGTATTATTATCTAAAATAATCACTTATTTTCATCGGCTTTTCATCACTCTCTATTAACTTTTAAAAGCTTGTGTCTGAGATAATATTTTTTCTAAAATCTCAAGCTTTCCAACGGTATATCATACATGTATATTGCTGCTCATATGTTCAAGAACGAAAAATTGCATTAAAAAAAAAATTGTTTTCTGTTTTCTCCTTTTGTTGGGTATCGAATTCATTCAATTTATATATTTACCAGTTTTTTATCAGTGGTAACAAGATTATATAGTTATTTTTATAGAATCAACAAAATTAAAGGTACTTTAGAGAAAGAAAATTTAAAATATCGGCATTTAAGCCCTGTCAGACCATTTTAATCCAAATTAATTCTAATTTTTGTTAAAGCGCGTTAAATTTTACATCGATATAGCTTAAACAAAATCGTCAGAACCGTTTTCGAGAAAATCGAAAAGAGGTGCAAAATGCATGGTATAAATTGGCTCTTCTGGTAAGTTGATTTTGATGAAAAAGATTTTGTAACGTCTCGGGCGTATAGTTGTCTTAATTATGAAATTTCAGTTTCATAGGACTTACCGTTTCCGCCCGGGAGTTACCACACACACACACAGACCTTTTTGAAGGACTTGGTTATTTGGACTCAGGGGATCCTAAAATGTGTATTTTCGTTGAAAACTGGAATTCGAAAATTTTACGATCGCAATACTGTCCCTTACTATATATAGTAAGTGAAAGTAAAAACATTTCCATGCGTCTAGAGTTTAATTTTATTTGTTTTATTATTGTTATTATTATTATATTCGATTGCTAGCGTTCTGGATCTAATCTCTATCCTCGCCTCCAGTTCAGTTTTAACTTTGCTTGAATCTGTAAGTGACTGATATTTTTGTAAAATACGAGTATCACGTGAATTAAGAGAAAAAATGTATCGTTACCATAACCAGGGCTTACCCCTCTGAAACATTGCCCAAATGTTTCATAAATTACATTTAACGGTACAATATGTTCTCAAACGACACCGAGAATTGTATTCCTAGTAGGACAGACCAAGAACTGGCAGGCCAAGGAAATTGGATTGACCCCACTGGAGGTGCATTCTAGCAAAAGTAAATGAAGAACCTCATACTAGTGCCGTGTTATTATCTAGTGGCATATATAGGAATTACGGGATACAAATCACCCTAAGACCGTTCGAAACGTGCTAAGGAGGGATGATCTCAGAGGTCGAACAGCCAGGAGAAAGCCCTTCATAAGTAAAGTTAATAAGAAGAAGCGCCGACAGTTTGCAAAAGAATATGTAAACAAACCGCACAGTTTCTGGGATAATTTAATCTTCAAAATTTAACCTTTTTGACCAGATGGACGATGCAAGGTGTGGACCAAAAAAAGCCTTCAAGGCTAAGAATATGCGACCAACGTTTAAGCACGGGGGCAGAAGGTCATGGTGTGGGGGTGCATGAGCCCATCCGGTGTAGGGAATTTCTGCTTTATTGATAGGATTATGAACCAAAATGTCTATATTAATATTATAAGGACTAATTAAAAAAAATCGGCTGAAAAGCTCGGACTTGGGCGACGTTTGATTCTTCAAAAGGACAATGGTCCTAAGCACACAGCTCAGAAAGTTAAAGAATGGCTGATCTATAATGTTCCTAAACAACTCAAAGCATATCCACAGTCCCCAGACCTCAATCCTAAAGAACATAGAGTCCGAGCTTTTCAGCAGATTTGTTTTTTTAATTAGTCCTTAAAATATTAAGATAGACATTTTGATTGATAACCCTATCAGTTCCCAGAGGATATAATATCCCCTGAAAATAAGATCCAGGAGATTCTCAGGGAATAAGATTCAGAAATATAGCAATTGAAAAAATAATAATAAAACAAATAGGATTAAACTTTTTTTACCTTTGATTTCATTGAACTCTCTTTTTCAATATCAATAACAAACCATTAAAATCTTGGTACATTATTGCCTGTGATTAGGATCAGATGTTTCTGGAAGAAAAATAATAAAGAAAAAAGCTAGCTTTCCCATGTAACAAATTTCCTTGGTGTACGGAAAGTTTTTTGAGCAAGTGTAGATTATAATATATATAGTCTAATATATATATATATATATATATATATATATATATATATATATATATATATATATATATAGGTGAAAGGAAGTCACCCTGTTTCAAACCCGATCGCACCTCAAATTTCTCGCAGTAATTATGACCGATTCTAACTTTATAGAATGTTTCCGACAAACACACCTCTACTAGGTTTACTAACTTTCTAGGTATTCCCTGTTCAGTCATGATGTTATATAGCTTCTGACGGTCCAGTGAATCATTAGCCTTTTTAAAATCGATATAAAGTTGATGGACTGCCGGACAAAATTAAAGGATCACTTACAAATATTTATATTATTATTACATAATAGATAAAAATAGGAATTCCTTTGTCCAAGACTGGACTTTTTGTTGTATCTTATCAAGTTAATCCTCTACCTGTTTATATTACCACCCGTTTATGGAGGAAAGGGTCAGTTAATCCTCTTCTTTTCTTTCTTCCTACCAGTAAATGGTTAGTTGTTAGCAATGATTCATCTTATTGAAGATTTTCTAACATTTAAGAGACATTAGTTTTTACTAGTGAGTTTAGTAAGAACGTTGTGATGGCCAAGAGAAGAGCATTGACCGAAGAGGAATCAATTTGTGCTGTTGCTTTGAGTGAAGAAGGGTTTTCTCAAAGGCATATTGCGCAACGGCTCCAGCGGTCACAATCCGTAGTGTCCAGGGTGCTTAATAGGCACCTTCAAACTGGAGGGCATACAAGAAGAGTCGGACAAGGCCGTCCGAGGTCAACTTCCCACCGTGACGAGAGATTTTTGCCACTGCAAGCTCTTGGGATCGCCGATCAACTGGTAACAGTCTGCGTGGTCTCCTCCAGAGGTTCAGGAATGTGCAAATTTCAGAGCGAACCGTGAGAAGACGACTCAACGATTATGGAATGACATCCCATCGATCTGCTACTGGACCTCTTCTCTCCATGGACCACCGGGTTGAGCGCTTGAGGTTTGCTCGGGAGCACCTAAACTGGACTCGTATTATTCAGCGATGAGTCTTGATTCTGTCTCCGATCTCTAGATGGACGGGAAAATGTATGGAGAAGGCGGAGAGAGAGGTATGCTCCATGCACTTTTTTTCCAAGGGTTGCATTTTTTGGTGGGTCAGTGATGGTGTGGGGGGGCATAAATTTAAACTCCGTACAGACTTGGTTCTTGTGAACCGTGGCTCTATAACTGCTGACAGGTACATTAGGGAGGTACTTGAGTCACATGTAATACCTTTCGCCAGAAATATCGCAGGTAACTTTATTTTTATGCACGATAATGCTCGACCAGTGCAAAATTTCCTCAGACAAGAAGAAATTGACGTTATGGTTTGGCCACCCATATTAACGCATTATAGAATGTATGGGACATGCTTGGAAGACATGTCCGCGCCCGAGACCCACAAAATTTGTCAGATTTAAGGAAAATGTTAGTGGAAGAGTGAAACAACATCCCAGAAGAACATGTAAGAGCCCGGGTCGCTGGAATGGGCAGGAGGATGGAAGCAATTATCAGAGCTAAAAGGTGGGAATATCAATTATTGATCGTTTTCCTCGAATTCTTTCTTTTTATTCAGTTTTGTTATTTCATTTTATTTCAAAGATTTACTTTTTCATTTTGAGACTGTAGGACATTTTTATTTTTTGATTTATTTTCCTATTAAAAATTTCTAGAAAAGAATTTTTTATTACCCTTATAATAAAGTGTGACTTCCAAAGAAAAAGGAATATTTTCATAAATACCTTATACAGTTCAGTGATTTCAAAATATTGAAGTGATCCTCTAATTTTGTCCGGCAGTGTATATGTATTCTGGGATCTGATACTAGACCTCAAGAGAAAAAAAATTTTCATATCCATAGTCAAGTTGTCCACGGTTTGGGGGTGAAAAAACAAATTTGGAGTTTGTTTTTTTTACCAATGAAAACCTTAGATAACTACTAAAATTGTAAATTTGATTTTCTTACCTAGTCGTTGATAATCAGACTATGGGTTATATTATTTTATTGCTCCACTTAATCTGCTAAAACAAATACTTATATAGTTTTAATATTGCTTTTGTAGATAATAGCTGGGAATAATGTTCTAAGCAGGCTTTGAACGAACTCATAAGAATATCAAAAGAATGATGATAAATCTCCTTAAGAGCCTATAGGCCTATATGGGAACCTGTAACCGGTAGGCTTTATGAATATAGAATGCTTTTTGCAAATATGCATGCATAAATGTATACCTTAGGGTTATAACCTTTTACTGCTTCTATAAGGAGCATCAAAGCGTGCATATAAGGCTTTTTAAAGCTTGGATTATTAGCATGTAGCATTTTTTTTTCTATAGGCAACAATCCATAGTAGGAATATATTTAAAAATACTGGAAGGAATTAGTGCGTGTGGTGGTCAGTAAATGAAACAAATAAATAGTTTCAACTATTATTGCTTGCCGACGTTTCGACCCTCCTTGTGGGTCGTCATCAGGGCGCATGGTGGGCGAATGGAAACTGATCAGTTTTCAACGGAAATATACGTTTTAAGGTCCTGTGTCCAAATAAAGAAGTCCCGCAAAAAGGTGTGTGTGTGTTTGGTAAGTCCAGCACAAAAACGTAAAGTTTCATATTTAAGACAACTATACGGCCGAGGTGTTACAGGAACTTTTTCACTAAAATCGGCTAAACGGGAGTGGTACTTTATATCAAAGATTTTTCACCGCTTTAAAAATTTTCTCAAAAACGGCTCTAACGATTTTGATTAAACTAACTATATTGATGTAAAATTTCGCGGGCTTTAATATGACATAAGTTTCATTCTTATTGAAATAGTCTGACAGGGCTTGAATGATTTTTTTTTTTTCGCAGGCTTAAACCACTTGGGTCATTTTCGCCTTAAATCAAGGATTAAATATTATAGTTTATTGTACAAGTCTGTCTGTCGTAGGAAGTCAAAAAGTTTTGCAGTTGTCTGTATGTTATCTTGTAAAACGATTGGTAAGTCAGTGTCAATTGCAATATGAGCTCTTTGAGTATCATAAGCCATACACTCTAACCGGGAACCGCCTGTTGGGCAGTCAGTAGGAGGTTCCCGTGCCATGAGATGTCCGTGAGTTAGTCGGGTGTGTCCAATGCGCAGGCGCGCCAGGATAATAAACCTCTTCCCTTCGCTTTTGTCGTAGGGCCGAACGCCAATGAGAGATATCCATTCTTATTTCCCTTAATTCCCCCACTTTGACTACTGCTGTGCGGTGTATGGGGGTGTCTCTGGAGATCTCGAAGGTAAACTTAAACGATTATTCAACTGCTTCATTCGCTTCATCTTTGGGATATCCAGGGACACTTCTGTTACTAGATTCTACGAAGAGTTGAAGTGGCTTTACCCCTCCTACCGTTGTAAATACTTCCTAGCAACCTTCCTCTTCCAAGTTCTCCAATCCAGCCGCCCATCTTACATCTCAGATATGTTTTCATTCAAATCCTCCATTCATTTCCGCAAAACTCGTTCACGGCCTTCAGACCTGTATGTGGCGCCTCATCGAACCGCAGCCTTCGACAGATCCTTCCTAATCCGCTCCTCTTTCGTATGGAATTCCATTCCTTCATATATCCGACATTCTGATACTCTTCAGACCTTCAAATCCCGTCTATTCGACCACTTCCTCTCTATTCAATTCTCAAAGAGCCCTAAATAGATTTTCAAATTCAATTTAAATTAGTTAAATAAAATATATAGAAACAATAATTTAAATGCAACATCTTACATTGTGGTGGACCTGTATATTTAACTATATTATTTCAATAATTTAACATTAAAACAGTAAAGCACTATTAATTAAAATATTGTATATATGAAAATATATTTCTGTTTTATCTTTTGTCTAGTTTTGTTATTATTGATTAGAATTATTACTATTAGAAGCTACCTTTTAATTTATCACTATTGTTCACTTTTTTACTTTCTATTATTTTTTGTTTGTTTTATGTTTTTACTCTAAGACACTAAAGTTCTGTTTGTATGCTTTGTAAAATTATTCAAAAGGGACTTGTCCCAGAATAAATAAAGATTTTTATTATTTTATTATTATTATTATTAATTTGTTTTCTGTAGTGTCGTGCCAAATTTGTCTCCACTTCGACCGAATCCGATGCTTGCTGACAGAAACATAGTCCAACGGCACCATAACGGAATGCCACAACCCCTCACGATTGCCGACCGTTCTAAACCTTAGACCTCTGGCAACATATATATGATTTATTAATTTCACTTACTATATATAGTAGGAAAGTATTGCAATCGTGAAATTCGAATTCAGTTTTCACGAATCACTTTTAGGGTCCCCTGAGTCCAAATAACCAAGTCCCGCAAAAAGGTCTGTGTGTGTGTGTGTGTGTGTGTGTCTGTGTGTGTGTGTAACTCCCGGGCGGAAACGGTAAGTCCTATGAAACTGAAATTTCATATTTAAGACAACTATACGCCCGAGACGTGACAAAACTTTTTTCATCAAAATGAGCTTACCAGAAGAGGCATTTTTGCACCTTTTTTCGATTTTCTCAAAAACGGTTCCGACGATTTTGATTAAACTCGCTATATCGATGTAAAATTAAATGGGCTTTAATATCATGTAGGTTTTATTTGGATAAAAATGGTCTGACAGGGCTTAAATGCCGATATTTTAAATTTTCTTCCTCTAAAGTACCTTTAATTTTTTAGATTCAATAATAATAACTAGATTATCTTGTTAGCGCTGATGAAAAACAGGTAAATATATAAATTGAATAAATTCGATACCCAACTAAAGGAGAAAACAGAAAAAATATATTTTTAATGAAATTTTTCGTTTTTGAACATAAGAGCAGTAATATACATGTATGATATACCGTTGGAAAGCTAAAGATTTTAGAAAAAATATCATCTCATACACAAGCTTTTAGAAGTTAATAGAGAGTGATGAGAAGAAGATAAATCTAACTGATTATTTTAGATAATAATATAATAGATTTTTTAATAAAACACATGTTTATATATAAATTCAATTTGATTTATTCCTTAATAGTTTCACGTATTTTTATCTCTAACTGTATTTGAAAATTCTTTCATTGATTTTAAAAATCGAGGTAAGTGAAAGTCGTGTGTTGCCCGCACCAGATTTTTTTTATATTTACTTTTTCTAAAGTACGTTTAATTTTGTTCATTTCAAAAGTTTAACCATATCATCTTATCAACATTGACGGATAACGGTTTAATATAACTAAAGGATAAAAGAGCAAGCGTATTTTTTCAATGTATTTTTCTTTTTTTATATATGAAGAGCTTTAATATAGACATATAATATACCGCTGGAAAGAAAAGATTTTTGAAAAAACATTATCTTTTACACAAAGAAGGTAATGTTGAGTGATGAAGAGAGCATACATTTATTACTGATCATTATACTTATTATTGTAATATAGTTATATTATTTAATCTAAATCATACGTAGCAATCGAAAGTGAATAAACTTTTTATTTAAGTTAGTTTATAACTGTTTTCATAATATTTAAGTTTATGTTATATTTTTTATATTTATTTTAAAAGCCTAGGTAAGTGAAAGTCGTGGGTTGCGCGCACCAGATTTTTTTAGCTAACATACGAAAAATTCGTGTTCAATATTTTTACAGATATTTTAAGATTTGTAAAATAAAAGAGGTATAATAAAAGTCAAAATAAAGCATGATTAAATCAATTTTTTTCTCTTTTATTATTATTTTAGAGTTGTTTATAACTTAATTCATATTGAGTGATAATGGGTACGTACGTATTCGAATGCAATATTGCAAATTTGAAAGAATAAAATTAGGCGCTAAATAATAACTTGTTTTATAGTTGTATAACTTTGTGCATATAATGTACATCCTTATGCGTTGTATTTGTTTGGAGTAATTCCTTTAAAAAAAAAAATAACAATTTTAAAAATATCAATCTTTTTTCCGTGCACTCTGTCCCTTTCTCTCTTTTGAATACCAAGTAATTCGAAAAGAAAAAATACTTATAACTAAAACAACAGTATAAAACACCGATAATTACAGTCAATAAAAGCGATGGATATAATTAATTTGGATAATTTAATTTTAATAGCCCAATTGGCCTAATTAACTTAGTCCTTCAGTATTGCGCCATTTAGTGCCAAGCAATTATTTTATAAAACGCGTTTGGAGTAATGATCCATAAAATAGTTTACCATCTGAGAATCGATTTATTATAAACCTTCTTTATGTATTCAAAAATTAATATAAATTTATTCCGTTTGTGAAAAACAATTGATATTGACATATTTATCTATACCCGGGTTCAAACCCGCAGGTAGCTCTATGATTTTTTAATGTGAGTGAAAAAATCCTTAGTTATGCCGTCCTTCGGAGGAGACGTAAAAAAGTGGTCCCGAGCCTGTGTGATGTCAGGTACTCATTCCCTATTCTATTTAAACCTGGATAGACAAAATTTATGACTCCCACTGTAGCATCATCTGATTAGCCACAGCAGCATAAAGGGACGTTAAATAAAAAAAAAAAGAAACAACGTGTATATCTATAGTCAACTATATTTTCCAGTTAGTGTAAGTTGAGTTTACAGACGGTCCTATCGATGAAGTATAGAATGTGAAGAAAGAAAATAATAATTCACTAGCAATTTTTTTTACTTTCACTTACTATATATAGTAAGGGGAAGTATTGCGATCGTGAAAATTTTCGAATTCCAGTTATCTACGGAAATACACATTTTAGGGTCCCCTGAGTCCAAATAACCAAGTCTCGCAAAAAGGTCTGTGTGTGTGTGTGTGTGTGTGTGGTAACTCCCGGGCAGAAACGGTAAGTCCTATGAAACTGAAATTTCATATTTAAGACAACTATACGCCCGAGACGTGACAAAACTTTTTTCATCAAAATGAGCTTATCAAAAAAGGCACTTTTACACCATGCATTTTGCACCTTTTTTCGATTTTCTCGAAAACGGTTCCGACGATTTTGATTAAACTCTCTATATCGATGTAAAATTTAATGAGCTCTAATATCATGTAGGTTTCATTCTGATTAAAATGGTCTGACATGGCTTAAATGCCGATATTTTAAATTTTCTTCCCCTAAAGTACCTTTAATTTTGTAGATTCAATAAAAATAACTATATTATCTTGTTAACGCTGATGAAAAACAGGTAAATATATAAATTGAATAAATTCGATACCCAAATAAAGGAGGAAACAGAAAAAATATTTTTTTAATGCAATTTTTCGTTTTTGAACATAAGAACAGTAATATACCTGTATGATATACCGTTGGAAAGCTATTTAAGATTTTTTTTAAAATATTATCTCATACACAAGCTTTCAAAAGTTAATAGAGAGTGATGAAATGAACATAAAACTAACTGATTATTTTAGATATTAATATAATAGATTTTTTAATGAAACACATGTTTCTATATAAATTCAATTTAATTAATTCCTTAATAGTTTCTCGTATTTTTATCTCTAACTGTTTTTGAAAATTCTTTTATTGATTTTAAAAATGGTGGTAAGTGAAAGTCGTGTGTTGCCCGCACCAGATTTGTTAGTTTTAGGTATGTACATGACTAAGTGCATTTAAGCTACGGAACATAGGTAATTTTGATTACTTAAACCAATATAGCTCCTATTTAGTATATGCTAGCGATAAATATTATACAACAAAAATATTTGCAATTGAATATCTGATCGGCTACATTCCACAAATTTACGATTCGAGCAACACTAATAGAGCTAAAGCGTGTCGAAAAGACAAGACCCTAACAGTTGAAAACGTAAGCAAAACGTGTTTTTTTACATTCAATCTAATAACTCTCCTATATCGAGACCAGCGACAAATGTTATATGACATAAACGTTTATCCATAAAATTCCTGATCAGCAAAAATACCAGATTCAATCCAAGCATTATTAACAGAGCTACACCATGTCAAAAGTGTTACAAATTACAAAAAAAAAAAAAAAAAAAAATCTGACATTTTTCATTCAAACCAGTATGGCTCCAAAACAATTGTTCCTAGTGACAAATGTTATATGACAAAAAATATTTTCCATTAAATTTCTAAAATTAAAACATTCGATGGGTTTCCGATCCGAACAACACCAACAGAGCCAAAGCGTATCAAAAAATAAAAATAAAATAAAAAAATATGAGAATAATAAAGATTGAAATATGGTTCCTAAGTGTATAATTATTAAATTATTAAATAGCATTAAGAAGATATAATATTGGAAGCAAGGATGGGATAAGGAAGACGATGAAAACAGATTTCTCCTAGTTTTTGGTAAATAGTCGGAGGTAGAGAATTTAAAGATATTAAAACTTTTTTTTCATCTTCTTCAATTTCGTTAAGTTTTAAGAAATTATCAAATCTTTGAGAGAAATTTGTAAACGTCTCTAGTTTATTTTCTCATTAAAAATTTCGAATTTCAAGCCACACGATTTGACTATTGCTGAATTTTCAATATTTGATTTATTTAAAAAAAAAAAAAAAAACTGAATTTCAAAAACATTTTTTACTTTCACTTACCTATGTATGACATTTATAGTAAGGGAAAGTATTGCGATCGTGAAAATTTTCGTTTAAGGGTCCCTTGATTCCAAATAACCAAGTCTCGCAAAAAGGTCTGTGTGTGTGTTTATTTATTTAACCTCACTTTATGCTACTATGGCTAATTGGACGATGCTACTGTGGAAGTCCTTAATTTTGCCTATCCAGGTTTTATTAGGATAGGGATCTTTAACGAGTACCTGACATCGCACAGGCTCGGGACCACCTTTTAACGTCCCCTCCGAAGTTTAACTTAAACTCCCATTAAAAAATCCTAGGACCACCGGCGGGTTGGAACCCGTGACCTTTGGCATGGGAGGCTGTTATGCTAACCAACCAGCTACAAGTGATCCCTTGTGTCTGTGTGTGGGTGTGTGGCAACTCCCGGGCAAAAACCGAAAGTCCTATCAAACTGAAATTTCATATTTAAGACAAATAAATCTTTTTCATAAAAATCAGCTTACCAGAAGAGCCACTTTATACCACGCATTTTGCACCTTTTTACGATTTTCTTAAAAACGGCTCTAGCGATTTTAATTAAACTCTATATATCAATGTAAAATTTGATGGGCTTAAATATGGTGTAGGTTTCATTCTTATTGAAATAGTCTGACAGGGCTTAAATGCCGATATTTTAAATTGTTTTTCTCTAAAGTACCTTTAATTTTGTAGATTTAAAAATAATAGGTACATTATCTTATTAGCTTTGCTAAATAACGGGTAAATATGCAAGTTGAGCGCTAAAGTGCAAACATATTTTTGTGTTTTTTAACACAAGAATAGTAATGCCTATAGTATGCCGTTCGATAGCTAAAGATTTTAGGAGAAATATTATATAATTCACGGAATTTTAAAGGTTGATGGAGGGTGATGAAAGGCCGATAAAACTATCTGATTGTTGTAGATAAAAATATAATAGATTATTTAATAGAACACATGGTTCTATTGAAATTCAAAATAATTAAGTTTTTAACAATTTATTTGTATTTTAATGTATAAATGTATTTACAAATTCGTACATTGACTTTAATAATTCTTAAATTGATTTTATGCACACCTTCAAAATCAACCTGTAATCCAAAAGTTCAGATAGATTTTCCTCACTTACTCCAGCTTCCAATTCAGCTTGAACCTTCTGAAATTTGTCATTTATTTCCCTTAGCCTATCATAATAGTAAGTTGTTCCCTCAATTCTTGTATTATTCTTGTAATAACTTCTACAGTCTTGTAATTTGACTTTTTCAAATTGCACGTTTTGATTTAAATTTATCCATCGTCGCCAATATTATTTCTGCTTAATGCTATTGAATAATTACACTCTTAGGAACCATACCTAATCTCTCTTTATTATTCTCGAAATTAGAACAGCTGTTTTTGTTTAACATATGTTGTATTTAATATATAATACTCCTGATCGTTAGGTCCTAGCGACAAATGTTATATAACAAAAGACATTTCTGATCTGCAAACTATCGCTAAATTTTCGATTTTCACCGAGGCGTGTCAAACATTTTACAATTTTGAGGGTTGAAAGTAGGTTAATAATAATAATAGGCTTACCGAACCCGAAGGTTCGATGCCGATACCACCAAACTTCGCCTGCACAGACTCGTCGAATGTTCACCGGTCAAGCCCAAGCCCCCGAGATCAACCTTAACGCAATCAATACCAAATTTCTCGGAATCCGCTCCTCACCGAGCCCAACAACTTTAAATGCCCATTTGAGTCTCCGCTATGCTATCAACTCAATTATATTCACAGGATACAAGTTCCGCAATTCCGCATTGTGCAACCTTCTAAACTCCCCAGTGGCCTCATCTCTCTTCGGACCAAATATTTTACGCAGTACCTTATTTTCGAAAATCTTAAGCCGTTGTTCATCCTTCAAAGTAAGCGGCCACGTTTCACATCCGTAAAGAACCGTCGGAAGAATTATAGTTTTATAAATTCTAAACTTTAAGTTTTTAGACAGAAGCTGCGAGAAAGTAGGTTAGACAAATAAAAAACTTTATAACCTCAGCATGTAAAAATATGTTTGAAAACCCATCCTTTAAGGGTTTGGTTGGAAGAAGAGGTTCACTGTACCCGAAATGATGCAGCCTAACGAAGCCGGAACCATTTGTTCAATTCTAATTTGGAGGGTAATCCCTGTTAAGGTAGCTATGCGGTCCCTATGTCCAGTCAGTCCTGTGGGACGCTCTAATAGCTTGGGATGGTGAGATTTCCTTCCTAGTTCCTATTTCCTTTATTAAGTCCCAACTTGAATTTCAAAATTGAATTCAGTCCCTCCAATGTTATACTTATTCAATAACTTTTCGATATTAAGATTTAATTTAAATATTATAGGGGTACTCACTACGTTTGCTATAGTATGCTATTTGTGCTATTGTGCTAAACCCATCAATTTTATATAGGAAATAACTGTAGAAACTCGACGGGTTTAGCAAAATAACACAAATAGCATGCTATAGCAAACGTAGTGAGTACCCCTAATGAATGAATAATTTAAAAAAAACAACTGCATATTATTACATAATGATTTATTATTTCCAATTCAAATAAAAGTCCCTGATTCCATAACCTCTACTCTCAATAATAACCGAGTTATGGGATAATCACATCTCTTATAAGTTGTACCATAAACATATAAGCTTTTTTAATTATTTAGGTTGATTTTGGGCTGAATAATTCTTCCATTAATACTCATTCTTTTATTTCATGACGTTTCGGGATATTCTCCCATCTTCAGAAGTCTACAAAAATTATATTAAGCAATTCACCATCACATTAAAAATTACTATAATGAAGTGAATGGTTTAAAAATTTTATAAATTAGGTGTCAATTGATAAAAAAACTTTAAAACTATTAAATAACAAATTTTAAAATCATAAGGAGGCATTAAAGGCAAAAATTTAACAATGTTACATAGTACTTAGTTAAATAAATAAATAAATATTATAAAGTTACCTCGTTATATATTCATAATCCCAACATTTTCACTAATCACACATTGAGCCAGGTAAAAAAGTAAAACGAAGTCAATATCTAAATACATTAGATCTGAGCAAGATTATTGCTCACATCTTTGTCCTCAACTGGATTAAGGATTAGACCAATTTTCAACTTGTATATGGTTATTATTATTTCATATTGTGAAATTCTTTAAAACATTTATTATTAATTATTTATATTATATTTTTAATTTTTTAATTAAATCAGAATAGTGGTAACTTAAATGTCTTGAGTCAGTTTTAAAATTCATGGTTTTATCTATATTTTTATTGATATATATAGCCTCTATGGTTTTTCTATTTTGTTTATTTTTGACTATTTCCAAAATTACTTCATTATAGTAATTTTTAATGTGATGGTAAATTGCTTAATATAATTTTTGTAGACTTCTGAAGATGGGAGAATATCCCGAAACGTCATGAAATAAAAGAATGAGTATTAATGGAAGAATTATTCAGCCCAAAATCAACCTTAATAATTAAATGAGCTCTTCCTTGTTTAGGATATATTGATATAATAAGCTTTTTTTTTTTTTTTTTTTTTGTAGCTGTGTGGTTAGCATTACAGCCTCCTATGCCAAAGGTCCCAGGTAGTCCTAGGATTGTTTAATGGGAGTAAAAAAACCTTAGTTATGCCGTCCTTCGGAGGGGGCGTTAAAAGGTGGCCCCGAGCCTGTACGATGTCAGGTACTCGTTAAAGATCCCTATCCTAATAAAACCTGGATAGGCAAAATTTAGGACCCCCGCTGTAGCATCGTCCGATTAGCCATAGTAGCATAAAGTGACGTTAAATAAATAAACAATATAAGATGTTTTTCCTTGTTTATAGCGGTGTCTTGATCTTTTTTTATGTTTCTCTACCAATAATAAGAAAGTTTTGGAGGAATTACATATCTTTTAATTTGTGACTTGGAGAAATAGATCACTTTTTTAATTTTATTTTTTTATCGTGCCTATATCTTCAATAATCTCGGTATCGTAATTATAAAACTTTAATAATTTTTTTTCTATCTTTAAAAAATTACTGATTTATGGGCTGAAATCAACATCTAGGTGTTAGGATCGTCATTAGATGCATGCTATTTTTGTGCCAAATCATAAAAAAAAGTATGGTCCAGTAGTTTCGGAGGAAAGCCGTGGACGGCGTGCGGCGGACTTCTGACAAACAAGTCCCTTTAAGAGACCTATAACCAAGTCTCGTAAAATGGTCTGTGTGTGGTCTGAGATACTTCTAGCTTGAAAGTAATAAGTTTGAAAAACTGAAAGTTCATATTTTTGGTGGGTATATTTCTGAGATATTAACTTTTCATCAAAATCGGAAGAGCCACTTTATATCTACATTTTGCACCTTTTTACGATGTTCTCGAAAACGGCTCAAACGATTTTGATTAAACTCGCTATATCGATATAAAATTTAATAATCTTTTATATTACATAAGTTTCATTCTAATTAAAATAGTCTGACAGGGCTTAAATGCCGATATTTTAAATTTCTTCCTCTTAAGTACATTTAATTTTATGGATTCCAAAAAATTAACTATATTATCTTTTTAGCTTTGATGAAAACCGATTTTCGTATGCAATTTTTGTGTTATCGAACATTAGAACAGTAACATAGATGCATAATATACCGTTGGAGAGCTAACGATTTTAGAAAAAAATATCTTATACACAGAGTTGTAAAACTTAACGGTGAGTATTGAAAAACTGATTGCCGTTGGTAATAATATTACAGAGTACATAATGAAACACACGTTTCAATTGAAACTCAAATTAACTAATTTTTTCACGAATTTATTTTCATATCTAACTGTATTTATATATTCTTAAAAATGATTTAACTAGGGAGGTATGTGGAAGTTGTGTGTTGAGCACCCCAGACTTTTAAATTTTATTTATGTATGTAAACATGAAATAGGAAGAGCTCTAATACTTACAGATAATAATGGACGAGATTGTTCTAAAATAGTAAAATAAAAGAACACAATAAAACAAAAGATTGAAAGATATTTTTTATATTAAAGTTTTTATAGATAATTAATCATTCTGTAATAATTTTGAGTTTATATAAGGCTGGAAGACTGTTTTTTCACAAACCCAAAAAAAATAAAATAAAACAATCTGGTGCGGACAACACACGACTTTCACTTACCTCGATTTTTAAAATCAATGAAAGAATTTCGAAATACAGTTAGAGATAAAAATACGTGTTAAAGAATTAATCCAATTGAATTTATATAGAAACATGTGTTTTATTAAAAAATCTATTATATTATTATCTAAAATAATCAGTTAGTTTTATGTTCGTTTCATCATTCTCTATTAACTTCTAAAAGCTTGTGTATTAGATGATATTTTTTCTAAAATCTTTAGCTTTCCAACGGTATATCATACATTTATATTACTGCTCTTATGTTCAAAAATGAAAAATTGCATTAAAAAAATATTTTTTCTGTTTTTTCCTTTAGTTGGGTATCGAATTTATTCAATTTATATATTTACCTGTTTTTCATCAGCGTTAGCAAGATAATCTAGTTACTATTATTGAATCTACAAAATTAAAGGTACTTTAGGGGAAGAAAATATCGGCATTTAAGCCCTGTCAAACCATTTTTATCCAAATAAAACCTACATGATATTAAAGCCCATTAAATTTTACATCGATATAGCGAGTTAAATCAAAATCGTCGGAACTGTTTTTGAGAAAATCGAAAAAAGGTGCAAAATGCATGGTATAAAGTGCCTCTTCTGGTAAGCTCATTTTGATGAAAAAAAGTTTTGTCACGACTCGGTCGTATAGTTGTCTTAAATACGAAATTTCAGTTTCATAGGACTTACCGTTTCCGCCCGGGAGTTACCACACATACACACACACCACAAACAAACACACACACACACACACACACACACACACACACACACACACACAACACAGACACAGACACAGACACACACACACACACACACACACACACACACACACACACACACACACACCTTTTTGCGGGACTTGGTTATTTGGACTCAGGGGACCCTAAAACGTGTATTTCCGTTGAATACTGGAATTCGAAAATTTTCACGATCGCAATACTTCCCCTTACTATATATAGTAAGTGAAAGTAAAAAACAACCTAAAATTTAGTTTATACTTATTTTTGTGTTCTTTTGACTGCACCCTGAACTAACTTCTCCGTTATATTTATAATTAATTTACGAAATGATAATTATAGTAATATATTAAGGAATCCATCGATTCACTAATTCCTTTTTATCAATTATTTTACAACGATTTATATAACTATGAGGTAATTAAATTCCGCTATATTCTGAAAAGTTTTTTATTTTTCTATTATGTGAGTCTTATTTTACTCAGATGTTAGAAGTCAAGGCTTAAGCGCCTCCTCTGTGACGAAGTAAGAAAATTAAATTGAGAAAAGAAGTTGTAAACATGAAAGTGCGGTTAAACCGAGAGAGATCGCGGAATGTTCTCGGTTTTTTCTTTTCATTTCCTTTGGAAGAGCGAGGGAATAGAGGTGAAAAGAAACGGGCTACAGGTTTTTTAAAGTCTTCCATCCTTTCTTGAGTCTTTGCTGTATCCTACGAATTGCACCATCTTACTTCTATATTATTTATTTTATATCTTGGAAGGTGTATAAAATTAATGTGATCCTTTGGTAATTCTTAGTTCATAAATCACAAATTGAGTAGCAATCTAAGTAAAAAATCTGGTGTAGTGTGTTGCGCGTTTAACTTACTTCCTATGGTAAAATCAAATTAAGAAATATCGAATAACGTTAGATTTGAAAGAAAGTTAAGAATCAATTAAATTTAGTTTCTATAGAAATATGTTTCATTAAATAATCAATTATGCTATGGTTTACAACAATAATTTACTTTTTTCTGCTTTTCGTCAATTTGTATATAAGGTTACATTTTGTTCTGGCACCAGAGACTACTTTACAAACTCCGTCAATTCCTCACCCCTACATATTTCCTATTAATGCGTTCCTACCTTACTGGAAGAAGCTTTAAGGTAAACCATAACTTTTCCTACTCATCCACATTTTCTCTATCTGCTGGAGTGCCTCAAGGTAGTATCTTAGAACCTATCCTCTACTCCTTTTATACAGCTGACATTCCACTCCATCCTCATACTGTCCTCTATACTATTGCTGATGACACGTGTGTCTTATCCGTCCATAATGATCCAACTACTGCATCCCAGACCCTTCAGTCCCACATCACAGGCATTGAAGAATGGTGTCAAAATTGGAGGATTAAAATAAATCCCACCAAATCACCTTTACCCTATACCGAAGATATTAGAAATTATAAGAGAAGAGGTCCAGTAGCTTAAGGATGAGAGGTCAATCCATAATCGTTGAGTTATCTTCTCACGGTTCGCTCTGAAATTTGCACATTCTTGAACCTCTGGAGGAGACCACGCAGACTGTTACCAGTTAATCGGCGATCCCGAAGAGCATGCAGTTGCAAAAATCTCTCGTCACGGTGGGAAGTTGACCTCGGACGGCCTTGTCCGGAAGAGTCTTCTTGTATGCCCTCCAGTTTGACGGTGCCTATTAAGCACAACGGATTGTGACCGCTAGACCCGTTGCGCAATATGCCTTTGAGAAAACCCTTCTTCACTCAAAGCAACAGCACGAATGGATTCCTCTTCGGTCAATGCTCTTCTGTTGGCCATCACAACGTTCTTACTAAACTCACTAGTAAAAACTAAAGTCTCTTAAATGTTAGAAAATCTTCAATAAGATGAATCTTTGTTAACAACTAACAATTTACTGATAGGAAGAAAGAAAAGAAGAGGATTAACTGACCCTTTTCTCCATAAACGGGTGGGAATATAAACAGGTAGAGGATTAACTTGATAAGATACAACACAAAGTCCAGTCTGGGACGAAGGAATTCCTATTTTTATCTCTTATGTAATAATAATATAAATATTTTTAAGTAATCCTTCAATTTTGTCCGGCAGTGTATATATATAGTAAGGGAAAGTATTGCGATCGTGAAAATTTTGGAATTCCAGTTTTCAACGGAAATACACGTTTTAGGGTCCCCTGAGTCCAAATAAACAAGTCCCGCAAAAAGTCCTATGAAACTGAAATTTCATATTTAAGACAACAATTTCTTTATGAATTGTCATATTCATAAATTTTTTAATGAAACACATGTTTCTATAGAAACTAATTTTTTTTTTTATTCGTTTAACGTGACTTTATGCTACTATGGCTAATCGGACGATGCTACAGTGGGAGTCCTAAATTTTGCCTATCCAGGTTTTATTAGGATAGGGATCTTTAACGAGTACCTGACATCGTACAGGCTCGGGACCACCTTTTAACGCCCCCTCCGAAGGACGGCAAAACTAAGGATTTTTTACTCCACAATTTTTTTTACGCCACCCGCAGCTTTGAACCCGCGACCTTCGGCATAGAAAGCAGTTATGCTAGCAACTACGCTATGGGTGAACCCTGAAACTCAATTTAATTAATTCTTTAATAGTTTCACTAATTTTTATGTTTAACTGTATTTGAAAATTATTTAATCGATTTTTAAAACATAGGTAATTGAAAGTCGTATGTTGCCCGCGCCAGATTTTTTTACGATAGTGACATGTCACACTTATCAAATCTTTTTATCGCTTATCGAGCGATCTCAACATTTTTTTTTTTTTTTTTTTACAGCACCTCTCAGAAACGAAAACACACCCAGATATCGATTTATTTTCGTTATGTTAAAATAATTTTTTTAATTATTAATACAAATATTTGTCATAGTCAGTTATAAAACACATTTCTTGACTTTAATCTCAAGAGTTAATTTCGATCCCTCATTTGAAAGGTTAAGGTAGAATCAAAATTCCGTAGGATAAATCTTCATCAGCAGTTAAATATTGAATCTGGGTCTGAAAGTGAATTAAGGATACTTAAATGGCTTCTTAAAGTTCTGTTATGTCTGATGAATTTAAGTGCAACGAACCTTTTATTAATTACCTGGTGATTAACTAATCAAATTAGTAACTTAATAATTAACGTCTATTATAACCAGGTCTTCCATTTATTTTTACTATCGAACAGTTTACAAGAAGCTTTTCTCTGGTTTATCGAATTAGTTCAAATTAAATTTCTTACACCAATTGATGTAAAAGTCATAAACAAATAGAATAATAAAAAAAAATCATATCTAATCTTTTTCGCTGAATGAAAAAGTAAATTCATTCAAACAGAAAAAAAAATCAAATCTACTTTGATTTTATCTAATCTTTCGGTCAATATTTGAACACATGTCCATTGTTGACGTGCTTTTATATTAGTGATTATTGTCATGACTCCATGTCAAACGACATTATGCGTATGTGCATTAATGATAATAGGACGTCTCTATTTCTATTGATTGTGTAATTTTTTTTTTTAATTTCCAAAATTAGTCTTTTCTGAAATTAATAAGTAAGAAATTACCTTCCTACAACCGCAAAAAGGGCCAATCAATAACATGCACTTTGTACCTTTTTACAATTTGTATATCGATGTAAAATTTGATGAGCTATAATGTCATGTAGGTTTCATTTTGATTGAAATTGTCAGGCAGGTGTTAAATGCTGAATTTTAAAATTATCTTCCTGTAAAGTACCTTTTAATTTATATATTAAAACAAATAGGCATATCATATTATTAGTATTGATAAAAAAATAAAAAAAATGAACGAATTCGATAAATAACTATAGGAGAAAAGTGCGAAAATATTTTTTAATGTAATTTTTGGTTTTTATAACATAAGAACAGTAACATAGATATATAATAATAATAATATATTCTTTATTTATTCCGGGACAAGTCCCTTCAGAATAATATTACAGAAGAATTTAATTAAAACTTCAGTGTCTAAAATCTATAGCTTTCCAATGGTATATTATACGTCTATAGAACTGCTGTTATGTTAAAAAATTACGCGCTAGTCACTCAGCCACCGGCTCCCCTTCACAAATACATATAATAAATATACATATAATATATTTTATACAAATAACAAATATATAATACAATAAGCCAAAAAATATATAACAATTGAAGTATTATATATATACTTCAATAAAAGAGTTATCAAGATACTAATTCACAACGTTATCAGCTCTAGGTACATTGAATAGTAATGAATTACAATAAAACTTATAACAAAATAACTCAAAGACAATATATGAATAATATACAGTTTCCAATATATAAATATATATTTTACATAATATCGCGAAACAGGATGAATAATATAATAAAGTTAACAAATATGTTTATTCATTAATTATAAATGATCTGATTTGGCAACATTGCCTGGCATAATAATAAATGTTTTTTAATTCCTCAATATCTTCGGTGGTAAACAGGGCGATAAAATTTGTACTGTTCATATTTAAGGCTCTAGAGATGTAATGGGTACGGTACGGTGCGTATATGGGACATCGAATGAAAATGTGGAATAAGTCCTCTCTTTCGTTGTTCTTTATCGATGATATAATTATTATTTTATTTATTTTTTTGTTGTCTACAAAATTAATTTAGAGGAAGGAAATACAAAAATTTAGCATTTCAGTCCTGTCAAACTATTTTAGTCAGAACAGTTACATGATATTAAAGCCCTTCACATTTTACATCAGTTAATGAATTACGCATTTATATAATCTGATTTAACTTTATTTATTATCAAAATAGGCACATATAATTCTTACTAATATAACATACTATAATTTTATCATAATAACATCTTGGAACGGAGTCCTCTGGCTCTAGAATTCGGGGGTAATTATACGGAGGGATTGTAGAGGGGATGAGAAGAGGCGGTAGAGATCAAATGAAGGGATAGGTATTGAGGGACATATGATATCACTTAAGGCAGCGGTACACGGTGAGAATTCAGTAGGTGTAGGTGAGAAGAAATTCGTGATATTTGATGAGAGTTAATTATCATACTCTCTCACATACTTTCAACATATTATAATAAATATTCAATTACCGAATTTTCTATATTACTTCATCATTTATTTGTATTTAATTTATATTATAAACACTGTTTAATTTCTTAAAATCGAGTTTCTATATTTAAAAAAATGTTTTCATGATGTTTATATTACACTTGTTTGTTTTGATATCACTTTATAATTCAGTTTCTTTGCCATTTAAAAAAAAAAAAAAATTAATGATATTATAGGATTTTTCTGAAAGTAATATTTGATGTCATTATCCAAATTTATATTTAAAAAATAAGCCCTTCCCATCTCCTACTACTTTCGTGAACTCTCACAAGACCTGCTTTCACCTCACCTACACCTACCCTATTCGTCATCTTGTTGTGCTGCCTTTGAGTATCCATAATGTCCCAAGTACTTCTTGTAGGTAAGCTGTTTGATCCTGGAGCCAGGTAAGTGGCCAGGTGTCTTAAGCAAAAGCTCTTCAAGGCTATCGGAGGTATTCAAAGCGAGGAAGCATCGCTCTTTGTAATAGGAAAACAATAATAAAAAAACACCTGTACCACTACAACCCATGAAGAATTTTGGGCTCAGTACATGTAGAAGAGATTTGTACTGTTTCTAGGCCAACGGCCGTGCAATGAGGTGATTCGGCCGAGATCACGCTCAGCCGCCAGGTTTTTCCCCCAATAATGGTTACCCACTTTATAGATACTGGGTCTACCACAGAAGGGTCTCCATACACCAGGATCGCCCCCCGGCTGAAATAACAGAATAAATAATACTCCGCCACAGCCGGGATTCGAACCAAGGACCCGGAGTACAGCAGACTAGCGCTCTACACACTAGACCACGCAGCTCCCTTAAATAATAATAATAACCTTTATTTTTACATAAAATATAACAAAAAATATATACAAAAACTTTCTGATTTGTTCAATTCATATATATGTTTTTTTTTTAATTGAAGGTAGCGGAAAAATCTTTCATAGACGACGTGTGGCTATACAAGCCCACAACAGTGTGAGATTCCTACTCACTAAAAAACCACCTCCCTATTCGCCTTCACCACCCCACGGAACTGCCGTCAGGCATTACTTCGTGGGGGACAGTATGGCTATGTGCCTACTTCAGTACTGGACATCTTTATCTTATCTATCTTATAAGTCTTACCTGACCGCTCCTTTCGTGCTCTTGAGATCTAAGCTTCTTTCCGACTTGCGCCGCATATTCTATCACAGCATATGATATATTATAATGATATAGTATTCATATATGTGTGTGTGTATGTACAAAATTAACCTTTAGTTAAAGGTTTTAAATCAAGGGACAAATTAATATAAATTATTGACAATTACTATATTATATTAATGAGTCAATCTCATTCCTTAACTATCGATATAGCGAGTTTGATTTGAATTGCCACTTCAGACTTGCCACTTCTATTGAAAATATTGCTGTAACATCTCAGGCGTACATGCTTCCAAAGTATGGAATTCCGGTTTTGTACTATATGTTGTTATCGGGCTTGACTGGCCGCTTTCACACACACCGTGTTGTGTGACTTAGGACCTGTTTATACAGCAGCCGTTTTGAGTTTCTGGAATTAAATAGGACCCGCTACCGCTTCAACCCCCAAACCGCGTGGAGTATAAACACGCCCTTAGTCATTTGTACTCGGGAGACCCTAAAACGTTTATTTCGGGTGAAACTCGGACTCGAAAATGTTTGATCCCAATACATAATCTTATAATCTGTATGTAGGTAAGTGAGAGGAAATAGAGACATATTTTTTTAGGAAATTTTTAGAACACAAGAATAGTAATATAGTTGTATAATATATTGTTGAAAAGCTAAAGAACATAAAACAAACGCTGAAAATTATTACACAATGGTTTATTATTTCCAAATAACTATATTAGAGTATAATTGTTCATGGCTACTAATACTTTAGATTTTTCTCTATCAACTATATAACCGGGTTTTGGTGAAATTACATATATTTAATCTATACATATGTGTCTACAATTTCAAAATTAACGGAGTTATGGGTGTCACAATGGGTAAAATTAAATTTTTTTTTTTAATAATTATTTGCGGTTTTTGGTTAAAAAGCACTCATCACTTTTTTTCTCTATCTTCGAAATTAGCGGAGTTACAAGCGTATATGCGTATATTATATATATATATATATATATATATATATATATAATATATATATATTATATATATATATATATATACATCTCGATTTGTTTCCACTTTTTTCTCCCCCGTTGTTTATCGCGCTTTACTGATTTTCAAACAGTTAAAATGTTTTTCTTCTTCATAAATAAGTGAGTTATGGTCGTATTTAGGGCTGAAATTTAATTTTTTTTTCTCTCTTTATTATAATTATTCGTGGGTTTTTAGTTAAAAAACACTATTTTTTTTATCTATCTTCAAAAAATAACTGAGTTATTGAATTAAATAACTTTTGATCGGCCGCCATTTTAAAAATATCGAGCTGATATCAACTTCTAGGTGTTAGTGATCATCGTTGAATGCATTCGCATTTTTGTGGCAAATTAAAAAAATAAATGGTCAAGGGGTTTCGGAGAAATTTTGATGGGGGCGTTTGGCGGACGAACGGATTTTTTAAATTCGTTATTCGGGTTCGAAGTATCTTGAAACGTAAGCCCTCGAATTAACAAACTGGGTATTTTTTATTTTTTTGCCCGACAACAAAGGTCAGTTTTGAAAATAATAAAGCAAAATGTTATTTTATATACAAAGTTGTATAAGTTAATGGGGAGTTGTGAAAAACAAGTAAAAATATTTAATTCATCAATTTGATTGTTATAGATAATAATTTGTATATTTAGGTTATTTAATCTAAAGCAAATCGTTCCGTCGAAGCTTAATGTAATTATTTAAATATTTAAAGTCCTTAACTTGATTTTAGCAACGAAGGTAAGTAAGTGAAAGGCGAATGTTGTGTTTTCCAGATTTTTTTTTCAATATTAGTTTATTATTTATTGACTTCTACAACATTTTAATTAAAATACTTTTCGAAAGTTAAAAGTAAAAAAAAAACAAAAAACAATCTGGTGCGGGCAACACACGACTTTCACTTACCTCCGTTTTTAAAATCAATGAAAGGATTTTCTAATACAGTTAGATATTAAAATACGTGAAACCATTAAAGAAATAATTAAATTGAATTTCTATAGAAACAAGTGTTTTATTAAAATATCTATTATATTATTATCTAAAATAATCAGATTTATCGGCTTTTCATCTCTCTTTATTAGCTTATACAAGTTTGTTCATTAGATAATATTTATTCTAAAATCTTTAGCTTTCCAACGGCATATTATACGTGTAAATTACTGTTGCTATGTTCAAGATAAAAAAATTCCATTAAACAAATAAGTTTTCAGTTTTAGTTAGATATTGAATTCGTTTAACTTATATATTTATGTGTTTTTCATCGGTCGTAACAAGATAATATATTTATTTTTACAAAATCTACAAAAGTAAAGGTACTTTAGAGGAAAAAAAAATGTAAAATATCGGCATTTAAGCCCTGTCAGATCATTTTAATCAGAATGAAAACTACATGATATTTAAGCCCATTAAATTCTACATCGATATAGCGAGTTCAATCAAAATCGTCGGAACCGTTTTTAAGAAAAGCGAAAAAAGGTGCAAAATGCATGGTATAAAGTGGATCTTCTGGTAAGCTCATATTAATGAAAAAGGTTTTGTAACGTCTCGGGCGCTTATTTGTCTTAAATATGAAATTTCAGTTTCACAGGACTTACTGTTTCCGCACGGGAGTTACCACACACATACACACACACTCATACACAGACACACACACACAGACCTTTTTGCGGGACTTAGTATTTTGGACTCAGGGGACCCTAAAACGTGTATTTCCGTTGAAAACTGGAACTCCAAAATTTTCACGATCGCAATACTTCCTCTTACTATATATAGTAAGTGAAAGTAAAAAATCGGGTTCGGTGCTTATATTACACGAGTTCCATTACCACCATAAAACCGTGTACATCTACATAGAATGGAGACCTGGTTGCGGCACGTGAAGGGTTTTGTACTTTTGCTAGGCTAACGGTATTACTAGTAATAATAATTTTTGTTAATTACTCTACAGTTATACCCTAACATAGTTATTTGTAAATAGTAAACTATTGTGTGATAATGTATGGCGTTTTTTTTTAAATTGCATTGGTTGTTATTTTTGTTCTTATCCTACAATTTAGGCCGAAACTTCGGCACACGTGTACAATAAGTTTGCCTTTTATTAGCGCCTTATTTCTTGATGACTGCACATCCTAACCACTTCTTCACCATATACAATTAATCCTCCTTGCTATTGTCCAATATTTGATCTGATGGAGGACCGCCTAATCGAGTTGACTGAAGAAAAAAAAGAGGGCATTGGAAATTATGAAAAAACGGTTAAGGCTGAATCAACAAGTTGGGCCTGTTTCCTCTATCCTCCCTAAATTAGTATTCAACAAGGGCCCAAATTATTAAAAGGTTTTTCATTTCCTTGTGTAGTCTGCCCTTTTACTTTCTCTCACAGGGTGACTTCAAAGGTCAAGTTTATTTCCTCCTATTATAAAACTAGATAGTACATGAAAAACATTCGGTTTTTTTTTTATCACTTTCTTATTAGTAAAAATAAACACTGTATTTATTCTGAGACTGATACCTTTATAGAATAAGATTACTATAGCAGAAACGTGGGTCTTCATGCCTTAGATATAATCACAAAGAAACAAAGAATTATAAAAAAAAAAAAAAAAATCTGTACCACTACAACCCATGAAGGGTCTTGAGTTCGATGCATACATGAGGTGATTAGGCCTTAATCACGCTCAGCCGCCAGGTTATCCCCAATTATTTTGGGTACCCGCTTTTAGAGGCTGGGTCTGACCCAGGAGGATGCAGACCCTAGGGTCGTCTCCCGACTAAATTAACAGAATAAATAATATTTTGTCAGAAGTGGAATACCGATAAGACGAAATAAATGATTAGTAGCAGAAACGGTGGCGATCTTGGTGATATTGATATATCAGGGCATACTTTTGAACTCGTAGAGAAATTCAAGTATTTAGGTTCAATGATAACAAGAAAACATGAAATCCAGGAAGAAGTAAAGTCCCGGTTAAAGGTGGGAAATGCGTGTTATTATTCAGTTGCTAAGTTACTTAGCTCCCGGCTTCTATATAAAAACTTAAAGGTTAGAATTTATAAAACTATTATTCTTCCAACGGTTTTTTACGGATGTGAAACGTAGCCGCTTACTTTGAGGGATGAACAACGGCTTAAGGTTTTGAAAATAAGGTACTGCGTAAAATATTTGGATCCGAAGAGAGATGAGAGCACTGGGGAGTTTAGAAGGTTGCACAACGCGGAATTGCAGAACTTGTATCCTGTGAATATAATTGAGGTAATAGCGTCGCGGAGACTCAAATGGGCGAGTAAAATTGTTGAGCTCGGTGAGGAACGGATTCCGTATTCGCTGATCCGACTGGTAGGCGTCCAAAAGGTAGGCCGAAGCGGCGATGGGAGGATTGCGTTAAAGCTGATCTAGGGAGCTTGGGCTTGACCGGCGAACATTGGACGAGTCTGTGCAGGCGAAGTTTGGTGGTATCGGCATCGAACCTTCGGGTTCGCTAAGCCTATTATTATTATTAAATAATATTTTGCCACAGCCGGGATTCGAACCCAGTACACGGAGTACAATAGACTAGCGCTCTATCCACTAGACCACGCCGCTCCCTAATAACAAAGAAATATACAATTTTTTTTTCTCTTTCTTCTTCTTAGTCCCTCATTTTCTCTTCTAAAAGCTGCAGTGCTGGACGGTTCTCCTTTTCCTGCAATCATGCATTTTAAGGAGTTGCAACTCTTCAATGTAACTTCTGGAGAGTAATAACATTTTGAATAATAAATTAAGAGCTCACCTAGTTTGTTTCGGCCTTACAACTAGGAATTATACTAATTCATTTATTTATTGAGTTTCTGTCATCGCTGAGGTATTCCTTGATTAAATAAAGGGTTAAATACAAATTTCGTAGATTCAAAAAACTTTAGGTGATTCCAAGAAATAAAATATTTTTGGAAAGTTTAATTTGACTTTTATTTAGATTAAATATTGAATACTTTACTTTGCGGTATGATGGAGGTATATACGTACTAAATATAGGAGTATCTATTCAATTATGTATGCATGAATCCAAGAATAATATTTTGTCGATGTACATAATCAAGCCTGTTCGAACACAGGTTACTTCTTACACGTTTACACTGGTTTATTTACAACTTCTGGCCGACAAACTGACACAATGATTCTTAATTTTATTTTAAATACAATAGCTTACAAGTTTGTTTGTGAGAATGTTTGTTTATATATTTTATTAAATCAATTTCATCAGTTTATAGGGAAAAAAAATTCAGCAAACTTTTGAAGCATGTTTACACAGACGGAACTTTTGTCAGTCCCGTTTTATTTCTTTGTGGTTAACTGCTAATTATTACTTGCACTTACCCATATTTGAAATATATAGTAAGAAGAAATATTGCAATCGTGAAAATTTTCGAATTCCAGTGTTCATTGGAAATACACGTTTTATGGTCCCCTGAGTCCAAACGACCAAGTACCGCAAAAAGGTCTCTGTGTGTCCGTATATGGTAAGTGTAGCGCGAAAATTTAAAAGTCGAACCTGAAATTTCATATTTAGGACAACTATAAGCACAATATGTTACAGCAACTTTTTCATCAAAATCAGCTAACCAGAAGAACCACTTTATACCATGCATTTTTCTCCTTTTTACGATTTTCTCATAAAAGGGTCTAACGATATTGATTAAACTCACTATATTAATGTAAAATTTAATAATAATAAGAGACCTAGTGAACCCGAAGGTTCGATGCCGATACCACCAAATTCCGCAGAACAGACTCGTCCAATGTTCACCATTCAAGCCCAAGTCCACGAGATCAGCCTTAACGCGATCCTCCCATCTACGCTTCGGCCTACCTTTCGGACGCCTACCAGTCGGATCAGCAAATACCAACTTTCTCGGAATCCGCTCGTCATCTCGGAATCTTCTAAACTCCCCAGTGGCCCCATCTCTCCTCGGACCAAATATTTTACGCAATACCTTATTTTCGAAAACCTCAAGCCGTTGTTCATCCTTCAAAGTATGCGGCCACGTTTCACATCCGTAAAGAACCGTTGGAAGAATAATAGTTTTATAAATTCTAACCTTTAAGTTTTTAGATAGAAGCCGCGAACTAAGTATCTTAGCAACTGAATAATAATACGCATTTCCCACCTTTAACCGGGATTTTATTTCTTCCTAGATTTAATTTTTTCCAGTTATAATTGAACCTAAATACCTGAATTTCTCTACGTGTTCAAAAGTATGCTCTGATACATCAATATCCCCAAGATCGACACCGTTTCTGCTACTAATCATATATTATTTCTTATCGGTATTTAATTCGAGTCCTATTTCTTTACCGGTTTTTACTAACACACTTGTATTTAATTGTATGGTTTCCATGTAAATGTAAAATTTAGTAGGCCTTAATACCATGTAGATTTTAATCTAATCGAAATAGTCTGACAGGTCTTATATGGAGATATTATAAATCTTCTTCCTCTTAACTACCTTTAATTTTGTAGATTTCCAAAAATTAGGGACATAATCTTGTTAGCATTTAAAAATAACAGTTGAATATGCAAGTTGAGCGAATTCGATAAACAAACAAACACTATAGAAAAGTGCAAACTTATTTTTATGCAAGTTTCGTGTATTTAAATACGAGAATAGTGTAGTGGAGAATACAGCAAACCCTCTTTTTAACGAACACGGTTATAACGAACACCCGTTTATAACGAACTATAGCGGTCCCTTGAAAAATGAATAGAAAAAAATGTTTTCTCCTCGTTTATATCGAAATACTCTCTTATAACGAACTAACGAACTACTTTTGTGGACCTTAGAATTGAATTTGTTCGGTTATAACGAAAAATGAAGAAGAAAAAAATTAGGATATGTCTTAATTCCCGATAAAGTGCGGCACTTTTTCGTCTTAATTCTTCTTACCTCTTATCTCTATTCAGCTGAATTTTGTGATTCAGTCTGTGACAGCTTCTGGCTTCTAGAGCTTCAGCTTGTTATTGTGTTGTTATCGGCTGCAAAAAAATTTGACCAAACCAAAGTGGAACGTCCTACAGGCCATTAGAGCCATAGAACTGTTCTGGTCCAAAATTTCCCTCGAAACAATCAAAAACTGTTTTAAAAAGGCTTAGACGCTAACATTTTCGGACAGTACACAAGAAGATCAATCAGTGGAGGACCCGTCTCAATGTAATGAAGCCTGTTCCGTGGTGAAGGAAACATTATGCAGGCGAGTACGTCAGTATTGATGACAATCTCGCAACTTCGAAGATCACAGAGGTATCAGAAGAACCAAGCTCTGTAGACATCCAACGTCAAACTAGTGACTCAGATGACTCGGACGACGAATACCCATTAATCCGACCCATCAAAGCCGAGGGGGCAAGCGCTCTTCATGTCTTGCAACGGTTCACCAATACCAATACCGTTCCAGAGAGGTTCGTTGAAGCTCTGGACGTCATAGGCACAGACCTAATAAAGTTAGTCAAACCAAAACTTCAGCAAATTAAAATTGAAAGTTTTTTTTAAGCGTCAATAAGATAATTTTTCATTTATATATTTGTTTTTATCTTAACTTTATATTAATTGCTGTGATTCTGACATTGAAAGTTCCTTCTTAAGTTTTGTATTTTGAATTATCTTAAAGTTTTTGATAGTCTTAAAGTATTATGTAAAATGTGAAACATGACATATACAATGTACTACCGCATAGTTTTAACTGCTTTATTAGGTTCTAAATAAATGCTGTATGGAAAACATCTTTTTTAGCCACCTGAATTTATAATAAAACATTTAACATACATATGTACAATATATATTTCAGATATAACGAATTCTTTTATAACGAACAGAGAATCTTTTGGTCCCATAGAGTTCGTTATAACGAGGGTTTGCTAGAAGTATAATATACCATTGAATAGCTAAAGATTTTAGAAAAAATATTATCAGAATTGTAAAAGTTAATGAGAGTGATGGATATCCGATGACACTAACTGATTGTTATAGATAAAAGTATAATAAATATTATTTAATAAAACACATGTTTATATTGAAATTCAATTTGATCAATTTATTGTTTTATAAGGATTATCTCTAAATTTATTTTTATGCCTTACTTGATTATATTGTGTTGATGGTGATTAATATGTTTAGAACTTATATAAGTTGATAACGGAATATCTCACAGATTTTTAAAAAGCTTTCATAGAATTTCATCTAAAATGTCCTCGGTAGGTGAGATCGATTCTCAAAATATTTATTTTTTATTAGATGAGATTTTTTTTTTCTCATGTTGAGTGCTAACAGTAACAGCATAGAAGTTTTTATGCATATTTAAAATAGTAAAATTTCTGCTGCCATTTTTTATTAAGTTTTACTTTTTATTGTTATTGTATGCATCATATTTTAGATTTTTTTTTCACTCGCATATATATATATTCCAGTTTTCTGCCGAAATACGTTTTTTAAATTCTCAAGTCCATATGACAAAGTCCCGCAAAAAAAAATGTGGTAGGTCTAGCTGAAAAAAAACAAAAACAAAAAAATAAATTGCATTGATGAGTGATTTTTATATGATCACGACTGTATAGCTTTAAACTAATATAATTTTATTTGTTTTTGTTGTATTGTGTTTACAATAATTTGATATATACTTCCGAAAAAGACTTTAAAGTTGAGGATAAGGCATCCAATATTGGCGCTACTCCATACTTTAACCCGCAATACCGTTCGGCCTTGCGTTTGTGGAAGAGACAAAATCCAAACCCCACCTTGTTATTTTCGATTATTGTAAAATGATTTCTACTTTGATTTTTTATTGATTTTTATTATTTATATGCATATTGATAATATCAATTATAAATTAAAATAAGATCATTATAATTATATAATACTTAATATAAAGACTTGCAAGTTATGAGGTCATAATTCATCTTCATGGTTCGGCTATATTCATATATTTTCTAAATTATATACTTTTTTAAACTATTAAATTTCAATTTTTATACAATCAGAGAGAATTGTTCTTTTTTATGAACAATACAAAACAGTGCTGCCTAAATATTTTGGGATTATCTTTATTATTTTGTTAAAATGAATAATGACTTGTTATAGTTAGTAAAGTATTTAGCGATATGTTAAAAATCTCTCAATTTACTGAAACTAATTATTTAAAAAATCTGGTGCGCGGAAAAAACGACTTTCACTTATCCCCGTCATTTTTATCAATTTAAGAAATTTTAAACAAATTTAGAAACGAAATAGATAGTTAAAGAATTATTTACATTGAATTTTAATAGAAACATGTGTTTTATTAAATAATCTATTATATTATTATCTACGATAATCAGTTTGTTTTGTTGGCTTTTCATCACTCTATGTTAACTTTTACAATAGTATGTTTAAGATTATATTTTTTCTAAAATCATTAGCATTTCGTTGGTATATTATTTATGTATATTACTGAAGTTCAAAAACATAAAATGTTTAAAAAAATATTTTTGCAGTTATCTCCCTTAGTTGGATATCGAATTCATTTAATTTATATATTTACCTGTTTTTCATCAGCGTTAACAAGATAATCTAGTTATTATTATTGAATCTACCAAATTAAAGGTACTTTAGGGGAAGAAATATCGGCATTTAAGCCCTGTCAGACCATTATTATCCAAATAAAACCTACATGATATTAAAGCCCATTAAATTTTACATCGATATAGTGAGTTTAATCAAAATCGTCGGAACCGTTTTCGAGAAAATCGAAGAAAGGTGCAAAATGCATGGCATGAAGTGCCTCTTCTGGTAAGCTCATTTTGATGAAAAAAGGTTTGTCACGTCTCGGGCGTATAGTTGTCTTAATTATGAATTATGAATTAATTTACCTATTTTTTATCAATGGTAGCAAGATGATATTGTTATTTTTATAAAATTTACAAAATTAAAGGTAGTTTACAGAAAGAAAATTTAAAATATCGGCATTTATGCCCTGTCAGACTATTTCAATCAGAATGAAACCAGCATCATATTAAAGCCTATCAAATTTTACATCCATGTATAGAGTTAAATCAAAATCGTTAGAGCTGTTTTTTAGAGAATCGAAAGACCGAAACGCATGGTATAAAGTGGTTCTTCTGCTTAGCTGATTTTTATGAAGAAGTTGCTATAATATCTCGGTCGTATATTCGCCTTAAATATGACACTTCAGCTTTGTACGACTTTTAGTTTTTGCGCTAGACTTACCACATACGAACACACCAACAGACCTTTTTATCGGGACTTGGTTATTTGGACTCAGGAGACCATAAAACGTGTATTTCCTGTGAAAACAGATATTCGAAAATTTTCGCGATCACAATACTCTCTCCCGACGAATTTACTCCCAGTTGTGTTCTGTTCAGCCCTGAAACCTGTACCTTGCAGAGGGTTTTGACCCCCAGCATTTAGAGAGGTTGATGCAGCTTACGAAAAACCCTACCGCTCCTGATATCCTAATTCATTAGCAGTTTGACTCGGCTTATTGCTCGAATCACGAAGGCTATTCAGGCTAGCTTAGCGCCACAGAAGTAAATTGTCGCCAATTTCGCACCATCAAATTGAAGTGGAGTAACTTGATAGATATTTGCACTGGGCTGCGTATAGTTTCCCTCGCTTCTGTATTTCTACATCAACCTCTATTGAAACTACAATTTGGTTGATACGGCTAGATGTAAGATTAGTTACACTAGAGTTAAAGACAAGAAACTGCTCGTAGATAGAGATTTTTACATTTACTTGACAAATGTTCAAAACTTCCCATCTACTAAAAAAAACTAATTTATATAGCCATTATTTGGACCTATGGGCTATGGGGATCTACCAAGCTATTAAATTCCTCCAGCATACAATCCTTGCGATCCGAAATTCTCCGAAAGATCCTAAATACTCCTTATTTTGTCACCAAGAAAATTATCCATAAATACCTGAATATTCCATTAGTTGCAGACATCCAGACTATGTAGATATACCTCCTTTCATTCCAAATTACCAGTCCTCTCAAACCCGCTTGTCCGTATCCTCTCATCTCCATCTATTCCCAACAACCCTCTGAGGCGCCTGAAAAGACGTTGGCATCGAGACCTGCTAATAAAATAAACATTGAAGTGCTACTGATGGGCAACTTCTTCGCAAGAGTTTATCGAGCTAATTGTTGTATTTTTTTTATACAATTGTAATTATCATTAAAATAAAAAATAAAAAAATAACAAAAGATTAGTTACAGCAGAAACTTTAAATTCTGTATAAGAAATTTAAAGATTACTAAATAAAAAAATCTTGTGCTTGCCACACACCATTTTCACTAACTACACTATATTCTACGAAACCTTTCAATTGGGAATTCACAATAATTATAGTACAGTAGAATTAGGCTTTAACTCGAACATCCAAAAAAATAAAAAAAATTGAAACCTTTCAGAATCGTTCACTACTCTTCCCTTATTAAGTGTTAAACAGTCCCGGAGTTTTCTCTGCGTGGTTTTCTAAAGGGGAGGGAGAGAATAAAAAAAAAGATTTTTTTAAATTTTTCTTGAATATCTCAAGTATTATCTTTATTGAAAACATCATTCTTCAAAAAACCAATGTACATTAAATTATGTTCTTTTTGATTCAATTTCTAACCCTGAAAAGTATAATTATACTAAATAAATGCTTTGACACTATCTCTTATTTTTATATATTTATTAAACGCCGCATAGTGGGTAATATGATCGATTTAGGTGGACAAAATTCTGAACCTTGTTTATATTTAACCTTTGGGGTCGGAGATTACGGAAAAAAATATTTAAAAAAATTATATAAACTAATTAATTTTTCGACACGATTGGCGATCGCACATTGGTCAAACATCAAATTTTTTTAGCTAAAATCTATATTTTACGTTTGAAGTCCCAGAATACGGGAAAAATAATACAAAATATCTAATTATAGATAATAGAGTTGCTAAAATCTGCTAATAGATGTATTTTATATCATTTAAGAAATTCTTGAAATTATAGATTGTAAAACTTTTGATTCGAAGAAAGCACCCAAAAAGCAAAAAATCGCAAAAGTACTAAAGTACCTTTAATTTTGTAGATTCTATAAAATTAACCAAATTATCTTATTAGCATTGATGAAAAAACAGGTAAATATATAAATTGAATGAATTCGATATCCAACTAAAGGAGAAAACAGAAAAAATATTTTTTTAATGCAATTTTTTGTTTTTGAACTTAAGAACAGTAATATACATGTATAATATACCGTTGGAAAGCTAAAGATTTTAGAAAAGATATTATCTCATGCACAAGCTTTAAAAGTTATTAGAGAGTGATAACTAAATGATTAGTTTAGATAATAACATAATAGATTTTTAATAAAACACATGATTCTACAGATATTCCATTGAATTAATTCTTTAATAGTTCCACTTATTTTTATCTCTTATGTATTTGAAAATTCTTTAATCAATTCTAAAAACGGAGGTAAGTGAAAGTCGTGTGTTGCCTGCACCAGACTTTTTACGATATTATGGGGAAAAACTGCTCTAATAACTTCAATTCAAAATTTAACATGCTTTATCTTGTTGGTTTCTCTTCTTCTTCTTCCTCTAACTCCTGTGTGCCGTAAAGCGTGGAGTTGCAGCCTCTGTCCATCGAACCCACTGGTTTCTCTTCCTGGCAAGTCTTCTTATCTCCGGGATGGTACGTCCTCTCGCTGCTTTAAGTTTTCCAATGTAGTCAGTATACATACGTCTAGGTCTGCCACGAGGTCGTCTGCTTTCCGGTCTGGCTTCCGATTACCACCTGGCCTCTTGGGTGTCGTCCATTCTATAGACATGCCCATACCATTTAAGTTGTCTTTGTTCCAGCACGTCCCAGACTGATCTGACACCCAAATCCTCACGCACCCTCTCATTCCTGATGCAATCCCTCCTTGTCTTTCCTACAATTCTTCTGAGGAATCTCATTTCAGCAGATGTGATCTTACTTAGATGCTTGCTGAGGGTTGTCCAGCTTTCCGCTCCGTACAGCAGCACTGGGAGAAACACAGATTTAAATAACCCCACTTTAGCCTCCCTACTAATCTCCGGCTTTCCTATGATTGTTTTTGAGATCTGGAATAGTCCATTGGCCTTCGTCACTCGTTTTAGGACCTCCTGATCTATTTTACCATCACTACTTATAATGGTCCCGAGGTACGTTTAATTATTCGTTGATTCTAGGGGTTCTCTATTACATAAAATTGTTGGTTTCTCTCTGATTGAAATAGTCTGACTGAGCTTAAATGACATTTTTTTATTTAAAGTACCTTTAATTATGTATATTCCAAAACATTGACTATATCATTCTATAAGAAGTGATAAAATTAACGGCTAAATGCACAAGTTGGATGAATTTGATGAACAATTAATATGGAAAAATAATGAAATAATTTATTTTGGCCATTTTTTTTTCTTTTTTAACATAGGTATAGTAATATAGATGTATAGTATACCATTTGATAGCTAATAATTTTCAGAAAAAGTGTTATCTACTAAGTTGTGAAAGTAATGTAAAGTGACGATTAGGTCATAATCTTCTTTGATTATTGTAAAACACATGTTTTCAACAAAACTGCATATAATTCAAATTCTTATTACAAGTTTTTAATTTCAATTGTCCATATTTTCACTTTAATTTTATTTAATAGTCCTTTGATCGATGTTATAAATCGAGTTAAATGAAATTCTGCTATGTTTTTGGCCAGCTGCTTTTCTAAGGGAGCGGTAGCTTCAAAAACTAGCTTATATGATACATTTAATGTAGATATAGACTAATATTTAATGAAATCATTGGATTTCCTTTCCAAAGGTTTCGTGCTTACTAATCCCAGTGTTTTAATAAATTACATTATTATTTACATTAACTTAAACATATATAATATATTTACACAATGGTTGAGAATACTGAGGGATTTCTTATAGTTGATCTTGCCAAACAATATTACAATAAAAGATTACCTTCTGACACTTTGTTGGCTGGCGGAGGTAAAAATTGTCTCAGGCGTTCTAGGCTCTCAGATCTCCAGCTGCTCTCTCTGACCCCCAGACGGACATCTCTTCTTCTAGATGCAACCCGATTCACATCTTCTTGAGGATGGAATAAGACTGCCTCTTCTTGAAGATAAAACTCTGACTGACCTCATCGTCGTCACCTCGGGTAGGGCTGATCTGGGAAGTGCCCCATGCCGGGGGTCCTTTGTCCTAGTGTCCAAGAAGTTTCCCGAGGTACATATTGCTGGGGGCCCCATGGAGGTAAACGCCTTTTGATTTTTTGCCGACAAAGGTTCGTTATCTTTAATTGTTTAATATTAAAATTATTTAATAATGAATTCCCCTCAGTATCCTCAATACATTACAATTCGTTTGTTGCCTTTACCAGATTTTTCTTAAATGCTAAATTTTAATTGGAAAGGTATATAAAGTATTAAAAACGTCAAAACCTTCAAGATAATCCCAAAGAATTGAATTTTATCGATTAACGAATGGGGAAAACACAAATTAAATTAATTCAATTAGTTTCAAGATCTAATCTGTTATCTTAATAAAGTGAAAGGTATTATTCGCATGCGAATATTCATTCATTTGTCGGTCTCAGAGAGTATTAAACACGACATTTTTACTCGGCTTTTACTGAACATATATTTTATATACATACACTTTTTTTTTATTTCTAACTAACTTAATTGTTATCGCTGTGCAGCTTCTTTACAAGACTTTTTGATCACCATAATTACTGTTTCGCATAAATAAAATGAAAAGTGATTTTGGAGTTTATGCTTGGACATGGCTCAGTAATGCCCTGATGATGGCTCACAAGCTTGGGCCGAAACGTTGGCAAAATTAAAAAAACTTTTCAAAAAATGACTGATTCCTGACTATTCCACCTATAATGAAAAGTAATTTTATTGTAGGACGAGTAGTCCCCTAAGAATAACAAGAAAAGTACAATATAAATAATAATTGGTCGTTTTAGATTTCAGTTTAACAATGAAAGACAGATTTTGTGACAATGAATAGTTATCATCTGTAGATCTTAAATATTACACATGTTGAGAAAATTGATTTAGGAGATGGAGAAATGGTTGGTTTTTGATAGTGGATGATAAGGCTTTACGAATGTATATAGGCAAGGAATTTTAAAATAGTGTAGAACGAATGATAAAGGATTTTTTGAAGGAGGCAGGTCTGTGAGAAGGTATATACAACTTTATGGGTTGGGATCCAGTGTTTACTGAATGGACGGAGGAACAAGTGGTAAGCATGTCAAGAATATAAGGAGATTTTTTTGTGTTGAAAAATCGGAAGAGACAGCACCAAGGAGGTACTGCCGACGGAAAGAGGGATAGAGCCAATTCAACTCGGTATACCTTCTAGAAACATGGGAGCGTCTGGGGATTCCACATGTGAATTTGATGAAACAATTCATAAGTCTTTTGAGTCTCATGTCGAATTTCTCAGACATCCCGCCATATACGAAGCAAGCGTAGTCAAACTGGGGGAAAATGAGCGAAGAGACGAGTAGCATACGGGTTTTTTCTTTGTCCTAATTCGATGTGCAGTTGTAAATATTAAAAAAATAAATTTATACTAACATGTTCAATAAGTATCTATAATGTAAAATTCAGATTCGGATAACACAAGACTTTCTCTTACCTGAGTTGTTAAAATTTATTTAGAAAATGCTAAATTAAGTTGGAGTTAAAAAAATCTGGTGCGGGCAACACACGACTTTCACTTACCTAGGTTTTTAGAATATATTAAGAATTTTCAAATACAGTTAGAGATAGAAATAAGTGAAACTATTAAAGAATTAATTAAATTGAATTTCTATATAAACGTATGTTTTATTATAAAATATATTATATTATTATCTGAAATAATCAGTTAGTTTTATCGGCTTTTCATCACTCTTCGCTAACTTTTACAAGCTTGTGTATAAGATTATATTTTTTCTAAAATCTTTTTCTTGCCAACGGTATATAAAACATAAATATGACTCATCTTATGCTCAAAAACAAACAATTGTAAAAAAAAAAATATTTTTTTCAGTTTTCTTCTTTAGTTGGGTATCAAATTCGCTCAACTTGCATATTAAGCTGTTAACTATCAATGCTAATAAGTTTATATAGTTTTTTCATAGGCCTACCGATTTAAAGGTACTGTAGAGGAAGAAAATTTAAAATATTGGCATTTAAGCCTTGTCATACTATTTCAATCAGAATTAAATCTACATGATATTAAAGCCCAATAAATTTTACATCCATATAGCGAGTTTAATCAAAATCGTTATAGCCGTTTTCGAGAAAATTTTAAAAAGGTGCAAAGCACATGGTATAATGTACATTTCCCGGTCAGCTGATTTTGAAGAAAAAGATTCTGTAACATCTCGGGGGTATAGTTGTCTTAAATATGAAATTTCAGTTTTCGAGCCGGACTTACCACAAACCCACGGACTCACGGACACTTAACGTCTTTCTGCATTTCGCTTAACAGCTTTGTATACAAAATAACATTTTTTCCTAACATCTTTAGCTGTTCGACGATATATTATACATCTCTATAACTATTCTTTAGGGAGCGGCGTTGCTAGAGGAAAGACAATTAGGTTTCTGTTCTCCAGATCTCAGGTTCGAATCCTGGCTAAGGCAGAATTATTTATTCTGTTATTTCAGCAGTGGAGCGACTAAGAGGTATGGTGACCCTCCAGCGGCACACCCAGCTTCTATAAAGTGGGTACCGATTATTGGGAAAACATGGCGGCTGAGTGTAATTTAATAATAATTCTTTATTTATTCTGGGACAAGTCCCTTCAGAATAACATAACAGGAAATAAAAAGGTGGACTTAAAACTAGAGTCTTAGAGTAAAATGACTAAAAAACAGAAAAGAATTAAACTAATAACATGAACTAATAAAATGAACTAATAACATGAACTAATAACATGAACTAATAACATGAACTAATAAAATAACTTAAAAGCTAAATTGTAATAAAAATGTACAAACCAGAAAAATAAAAGTATGTTAACATGAGAAACAAAAAATTATATAAAAAAAAAAAAAAATTAATCAGATAAAAGAAATATATATACATATATATATATAAAACACACACACACACACACACACATATATATATATATATATATATATATATATATATATATATATATACACATACACATACATACGCATACATACACACACACACGTATATATATCCATATATACACACACATACACACGTACATACATACACACATATATACGCACATACACACACCAGCATATGCATGTATGCACACAGTTTTTAAAAACAAAGGAAATTACTATTCTTTTTGATCTTGCAACTTTGAAAAGATAATGATTTCAAATATTCTCTGTTGAATTTACCGTTGAAGATGATAATTAAATAAGTAAATCTGTTCTATTATTTATTAGTTAATTATTCTTGAAATTAGCATCTACTTGGGATTATTTAGAAATTGGATTGATAGGAAATGGCTAAATAGACAGGATTTGAATGTGGAGAGAGATTGGGAGTCACGGATATTAGGGGAATGGAGTTCCATAGGGAGGCGGATCGTATTAAGAAAGATCTATCGAAAGCTGCGGATCGATGGGACGTTATATACAGATCTGAAGGCCGTGAGCGGGTGTAACGGGAACGAACGGAGGATTTGAATATAAGGAGATCTGAGATGTAAAACGGACACCGGGATTGGATAACTTGGTAGAGGAAGGATGCCAGGAAGTATTTACGGCGGTAGGAAGGGAAAAGCCACTTCAACTCTTCGTAAAAACGAGTTACAGAGGTGTCTCTGGATATCCCAAAGATGAAACGTATAAAGCAGTTAAACATTCGTTTTAGTTTTGCCTCGAGATCCCCAGAGACACCTCCATACACCGCGGATAATTTAGGTCTAATAACGTCCTTGCACGGTCGTTGGCCGTGAAACAATACGAATAGGTACTCTATAAGTTCTGAACCCGAGACTCTTTATGAGTCGTAGAGGCACAGGTTACTATTATTATGTTAGGAAAAGAAAAAAACAACTAAAAATTATGTATGCACTCTTCTCCTTCATTTATTGTAGATATCCAAGTATTTTAACTTATATGCTTACCCGCATTTTATCTATTTTAATAAAATGATTTGGTCAATTTTTTTAACTCTACAAAATAAAAGATACTATAGAAAAATAATAACTTTCTTGATTTCTTATAATAGTATTGAAAATATAGTAAATTATGACAGTTTTATTATAAATGTATGTTTTATATAAATATAAAAAATTAAAATATAAAGACAATGTTAAAAGTAAGGTATATACTTAATTTATTAAAGTATTCTTAAGGCATTCAAATTTTAGGTCGATTTCTGTCACGATGTTTGACTTGCCACATCCCAAATATATTCCGGGTGACTTCATCGGAAGAAGTCCTGCGGAACAAATTCCTCATATATTAAAGATCAGAAGAACAGAATATTTCTGAAAATCATCGTATGTTGTATTACGGCTCTGATGTGAACTTAACATTTATGTATATTCAATTTCAAAGTACATTTATACTACCAATTCCTTCCTTTTTTATAATTGTTATTAATTACCCTTAGCATTTCTACTTTTCGTTACGGACGTATGAAACATCAAACGGTTTTGATAAAACTTGCAATATTGATGATAAATTAAAAGATCTTTAATTTAATGGAGGTTTTATTGTGATAGAAATAGTTTGATAGTGCTTAAAATCTGAATATATAAAATTTTCTCTTTTGAAATCACTGTTGGTATTTTTTGAATATATATTATAAATAATCAACCATTTCCTTTTACTTTTAAGACTTTTAATTTTTTAGATAAAATTGCACAAATATTTTTTTGTTCACTTACCCATATATGAATAATATATTATAGAATAATAGTATATATAGAATTCGAATTTTCACCGGAAACACGAAATCAGCAAACAAAAATATCCACTTTATAATATGGATTTTGCATCTTTTTTACGATTTTCTCATGAACATCTGTAACTACTTTGTTTAAACTAGCTTTATCGATGTAAACTTTTTTGGGCTTCAATATCATGTATGCTTTATTCTGATTGAAATAGTTTGACAGGATTTAAATTATGGTATTTGTTTTTTTTTCTGTAAATTATCTTTAATTTTGCTGAAAAAATAAAATATCATCAATTTGTCAGCATTGATAAAAACATATAAATAAAATATATATATATATATATATATATATATATATATATATATATATAATATTATATATATATATAAGTTTAACGATTTTGAAAACCATCTATAAAGATCAATAAGTAAACAGATGTTTGTAGGTTTTTTTTTTTTTTAACATAAGTAAATTAATTCACTTATATATAATGTACCTTTGTAACGCCTAAGATTTAAGAGGAAAAAATATAATCTTATACACGAAATTGTTATCAGAGAGTGGTGAAAAGCGAAAAAAACTAACTGATTGTTGTGGATAATAACATAATAGATTATTCAATGAAACACATGTTTCTACCGAAATTCAATTTAATTTATTGACATTTTACTTTCACTTACCTGTGTATGAAATATATTGTAAGGGAAAGTATTGCGATCCTGAAAATGTTCTTATTTAAGTATTCAACGGAAATACAAGTTTTAGGGTCCTCCAGAGTCCATAAGTCCGGAAAAAAAGTCTGTGATGTGTGCACGTGTGTAGTAAGCCCAGGGCGTTAATGAAAAGTTGCTGATGCTGTTATAGCATTTAGATGATGTTACAGCAACTTTTTCATCAAAATCATCTAACCAGAAGAGCCACTTTATATCATGCATTTTGCACCTTTTTACGCTTTCTCCTAAACGGCTTTCTCGATTTTGATTAAACTCCACGTATCGATGTTCAATTTAATTAGCTCTAATATCTTGTGTGTTTCATTCTGATGAAAATATTCTGACACTGCTTAAACGCCAATATTTTAAATGTTCTTCTTCTGAAGTACCTTTAATTCTGTAGATTCTATAAAAATAATCATATTGTCTTGTTTGGTTGGTTGTTATATTTTTATTGGCACAAAACATCTCGGTCATCAGTGCCAGACACTCATTTTTAGATACTAATTTAAGGTTAAATAATGAACAATTGTTTTACTAAAAAACAAATAGTTGAAAACAATTAAATATAAGAATAATCACTAGTATGAACAAATGTAACAGCATTAGCAAAAGATAAACATATATCAGGTTAAATAAGAAAAAAAAAAAAAAAAATATATATATATATAATATATATATATTTTATATGTATGTATATAAATAAAGTTGAAACTCAATTAATTAATTTAGAAAATAAAATAATAATAATTATAATAATTTTAAAAATAATAATAATAATAGTAAAATACAATTTTCAAATCAGCTTGTAAAAGTCCATTTCCGTAAGAAAGCACATAAATTCGTCAATACTATTTATATCGTTCCCCAAAGCAACAGCGACATTGAGTGGTATTCCCCTTTGGTTCAATTTCCCAGTGTTGAAGGGACATTCCTCGAAAATGTGAGTAACTGTCAGGGCTCCCCCACAATGCTGACATCTTGGGGGCAAATCCTTAGATATTAAGTGCCCATGGGTTAACCTTGTATGTCCGATTCTTAGGCAGGCCAGGACCACCTCCTCTCTGCGGTTGATGCGATTTGAGGTTTTCCAAGACTTTGGCTCTCTCTTAATCGCTTTCAGCTTGCTTGGATAGCTGTTTTTCCATGTTTCATGCCATTTTTTAAAAACATTTTCAATTAGAGAGCGCGCTAGTTCTGATGGTGTTAACAATGCTTTACCACGACCAGAGAGAGTAAGAGCCTCTTTGGCTGCCTTATCTGCCATTTCATTTCCCATTATCCCCACATGGCCCGGTATCCAGACATAATGGATTATTTTTCCGTCTTCAGCCATTGATTTGGTCAATTCCAGGATTCTTAAAATTCCTGGATGACTGGAATACATATTGTCAAGAGCTTTTCGAGCGCTAAATGAATCTGAGGCTATGATAACATTTTCTATTGGGAGAGTTCTAGAATAATCTAAAGCCATTGCGATCGCATTCACTTATTCGCAGCAGTATAGACAGAGCAAAATTGATGAAGCTTCGACTTGTAGGTGCAATCTGACGCAACAAGAGCTGAACCAGTGGATGAGTCCGACTTTGAACCATCTGTGAATATTAACTTGTGGCTAGGCAATGCGCTGATGATCTTCTCAAAGCGTTTTTTGAAATCTTTTGAATTGGAATTCTCTTTAGTAAAGTTTGTCAATTGAAGATATAGATGGGGTTTTTGAAATGTCCATGGTGGGGTCCTGTTTCCGATTGAATTTATATTAATTAATTTTAACTGGGTAACGGCGGATAACATTCTTTCTGCTAGTGGTAAGGTTGGTTTAGCCTTTAGTTGAAATTTTGTGGAGTATTTAGGTCATATTGTCTTGTTAGCACTGATCATTAAGAGCTGAATATGCAAAATGAGCGAATATTATAAAAAACTGAAGGAGAAAAAGGAAAAAAAAGTTTAATTCAATTTTTTTTAACATAAGAACAGTAATATAGATGTATAATACACCGCTAAAAAGCTAAAGATTTTATAAAAAATATTATCTTATACACAAGCTAAAAGTTAATAAAGAGTGATGAAAAATCGATAAAACTAATTAATTTTTTTAGATAATAAAATAATATTTTTTTTAAATAATATAATAAATTTGTTTATATAGAAATTCAATTTAATTAATTCTTTATCACTTATACTCATTTTTATCTCTAACTGTATTTGTAAATTCTTTAATTGATTTCAATAACTCGAAACTCGTGTTTTGTGTCCACAAGATTTTTTCCAACTGTGCATCTCCTATGTTTGGAATTTCTGGAACGACAGGAGCCTGGATAAACAGTCAGCCTTAAGTAAAATGACTTCCTCTTATTGTGGGGTAAATTGCTTATAGCTAATTAAGACGGGAGTACTCAGTGTACACTGGCTACTTATGTAACCCCCGGAATAGTTGGGCGAGGCAGTAATCCTTTCCCTGTGTACTAAAGGGCACCGTTTGAATGTACTGTAATCAGGAGTGTTGGCCTAACTTGTTACCAACTCCTGTCTATCGGTTTACTAGTTACTCCGAAGCAGGTTCTAAATTGTGTTATACGTCCAGTGTGTCCCCCGCTTGCCCTTCAAGTGAAACATCATCCCAAAGTTACCTGCTCGGGGAAGTGGTCAGAGGGACTGATTGATTATATTTATTGATTTAAATGATCTCCAACCTTTAAAAGAATAGAAAAAGGTATTTATTCTGGAACATGGTCCCTTATGAACAATTCATATGTACAATTAAGATATATATATATATAATGTGTCTGGCTACAAGACCAAAGGAATATAATTATTTCTCATTCACAATGTTGCATAAAGAAAAGAAAGAATATAATAAAACAAAAGAGTAAAATAAATAAATAATAACTTCTGGTGCATTAAACAAAACTAAACATTGAAATTGATCCATATAAAAATATTAACAATAAATAACAAATTTTCTTTTTGATTTAAAATATCTTATTGAGCGTCTGTTTGGGATGACAGTAGGTACTGGAATAGCTGGGACTTGAATGATGGCAGGGAAGAAGCATGGCGGATATGAGTAGGTAAGGAAATTTATAGAGTAGTGGAGCGGACAATAAAGGAATGATGGAAAGTTGTTGTTCTATGGGTAGGAATATAATGGTCGGAATGGCGCGATCTTGTTTGGAGGGAGTGGCCTGACGATTTAAATTGCAGAAGTCTGTAGATATATGGAGGTAGCTGGGAGTTGATTGTTTGGTAAAGATATGATCCTAGGAAATATTGTCTTCGGATAGAAGGATGGAGCCACTTTAACTCATTGTATAAATGGGTCACATGAGACCTCTTCGGTGTACCAAGGACAAATCTTAAAAATATGTTCATAATTCGCTTTAGCCTGTCCTCGAGCACAGCCGAGAGGCCACCATATACCATACAGCAATAGTCAAAGTGGGGGAAAAGAAATGAGGATACAAGGAGCTTACGGGTAGACAGTGGAAGAAGATGACGGGAGCGATTGAAAAATTTGAGGGTACTTATTGTTCTTCGGGAGATTTGGGTAATATGGGGTTTCCAGGAAAGGGTTTGGTCAATGGTAATACCTAGGTTTTTGACAGAGGAAGAGAAGGTGATTGGGTGATCATTTAGGGTTAGACTCGGAAAAGTAGTATGGGATCTAAGGAGGGTATTGGAACCTATAACAATCGCCTGAGTTTTTGTAGCATTTAGACTTAGTTTATTCAAAGTTGCCCAGGCACAGATTCTATCCAGGTCTTCCTGAATATTGGCAAATGCTATTAGAGACTCGGAGGGAGGAAAGGATAGGTAGATCTGGAAATCATCAGCGTATAAATGGTGGGAGCAGTGATGGATGGCATTGGGAAGGTCATTAATATAGGAATTAAAAAGCAGAGGAGATATGCTTGAACCCTGGGCCACACCTGCCGAAAGGGCAAGTAAGGAAGATAGAGGATGGTTAGGAATGGTAACAGCTTGAGTTCTATTTGAGAGAAATGATTTGAACCAATGAATAGTGCTGTTGGAAAAGGATAAGGACTGTAGTTTGGAAAAAAGGATAGAGTAATCAAGTGAGTCAAAAGCTTTTGAGAAGTCCAGAAGTATTAGTACTGTATGTTTCTTTTCGTCTATAATGAATGTTAATACGTAATTTTAACTCATAGTTGAAGCTCACATCAGGCAATAACAAATTTTAGAGACCCTTATAATTATAATGTCCTGTCTGACATTGTAAAACAACAATACATTTCTTTAAAAAACGACAAACAGGTCAATTTGTTTTTTAGCGTCAAGGCTCAATTCGGGTTTAGAGAAAACGAAGAGTCAACAAAATAACAAAAGAGGTAATATTAACAGGTTATCCAGTGAGCGTTTAGGTCTCATATATTGGGTTTCATTCAGTGATCACGGAAAATTGTAGAAGCATCTGGCTAGAAATTTATAAAGATCCCCAACAGGTCAATATTACAAATCAATATAGGTGTCATTTGTAGCTGGGTGGCTAGCATCATAGCCTTCTATGCCAAAAGTCACGGGTTCAAACCCGCAGGTAGTCCTAAGATTTTTTAATGTAAAAAATTCTTAGTTTTGCCGTCTTCGGAGGAGACGTTAAAAGGTGGTCCCGAGCCTGTGCTATGTCAGGTTCTTAATAAAGATCCTTATCCTTATTAAACCTGGATAGGCAAAATTTAGGACTCACACTGTAGTATCGTCCGATTCGCCATCGTAAAATAAAGTGATGTTAAATAAATAAACAACAAACAAACAAATCAATATTTCTAAATATACCACTTAGGGAATAGTTTTCCCTAAAATATACAACCCAAATAAATAGAAAAGAGTACTAAGTAATTATTAACTTTCACTCACTATTCCATGGAATATATATTGAGGGAAAGTATTGCGATCTTGAAAATTTTCAAATTCCATTTTTTTTGGCTAGAAATACACATTTTAGATGAGTTCAAATGGCTAAGACCCAAAAGGATGTAGTGTGTGTATGAGGTAAGTTTAGCACAAAAATCAAAAGTTGTACGATAATAAAAAATCATGTTAAAGACAACGCTATGGCTGGGATGTTACTGCAACTTTTTCTCAAAAGACGGAAAACCAAAAAGGCCACTTTATAACACACATTTTGTACCTTTTCACGGTTTACTCTATGACAGCTATAACGATTTTGATTAAACTCTATATCGATGTATTGCTTTAATATCATTTTGGTTTCATTCAGCTTGAAATTGTCTGACAGGGCTGAAATGATGATATTTAAAATTCTCTACCTCTAAAGTAGAATAGAATAGAAAAATAATTTTTATTCTGGGACTGGGTCCCTTAAGAACAATATGATATGTACAATTAATATATACAATGTGTCTGGCCACAAGACCAAAGGATTATAATTAATTTTTATTTACAAAGCTTTAAGAAGAAAAGTAGGATACAAAAAAACAAAAGAGTAAAATAACTGAAAGAGTAAAATAAATAAATAACTTCTGATATGTTGAACAAAACTTAACACTGAAACTGATTCATAATAATTGATCGATACAGAATCATGACCAATAAATAATAAATTTTCTTTTTGAATAGATATTTGATTTGAAAACTCAGGCTTGTGGAGCGTCTGTTTGAGATGACAATAGGTACTCGTACAGTTGGGACTTGAATGATGGTATGGAAGAAGCATGGCGGATTTGAGTAGGTAGGGAATTCCAGAGAGTAGTAGAGCGGACAAGAAAGGAATGTTCAAAACTTGTTGTTCTGTGTGCAGGAATATAAAGGTCAGAATGGCGCGATCTTGTTTGGAGCGAGCTGACGGACGATTTAAATTGCAGAAGTTTGTGGATATAGGGAGGTAGCTGGGAGTTGACAGTTTGGTAAAGGAATGATCCAAGGAAATATTGTCTGCGGTTTGAGGGAAGGAGCCACTTTCACTCACTGTATAAATGGGTCACATGAGATCTCTTCGGTGTGCCAAGGACAAATCTCAAAAATGTATTCATAATTCGCTTTAGCCTGTCCTCGAGCACAGTCGAGAGGCCGCCATATACCCCGCAGCAGTAGTCAAAGTGGGGGAAAATAAGTGAGGATACAAGGAGCTTACGGGTGGATAGTGGAAGAAAATGGCGGGAGCGATGGAAAAATTTGAGGGTACTTATTGTTCTTCGGGAGATTTGGGCAATATGAGGTTTCCAGGAAAGGGTATGGTCAATACCGAGGTTTTTGACAGAAGAAGTGAAGGTGATTGGCTGATCATTTAGGGTTAGACTCGGAAATGTAGTATGGGACCTGAGGAGGGAATTGGTAAGTACGTACGTAAAAGTACGTTTAATTTTGGTTGATTTTAATAATTTTTCATTTCTGAATGTTCATATTGATAAAAAATGGGTAAATATGAAATAATGCGACAAAAAGATGAGAATAAAACTGCAGACATATTTTTCCATGTTAAATTTTTTTTTCTTTAACTATAATAGTAATATTGACATACAGTATACCGATGGAAAGCTAAATATTTTAGAAAAAAAAAAAACTTATCTAATATAAAAAGTTGTCTAAGGTAAAGATAGTGAAAAAACCCCGGATAAAATCAATATTCAGACATTTTCACTTGATATCTGTACGTTAAAATGGACACGGAGCAGACTATACAGTACCCGCATTACTGAACGGGTGTGAGGGCTTAGAGGATCTTAACGCTGGTCACGGTCGGTCTTATCTGAGTGTTTATACATGTATACATAATATGTTAATGTATTATATGTATTCTTAATAAGATTTAGACTTTTATGCAAACTTGTAGAATAGTTCATCAAAAGAGTGCATATGTGTCACAAAAAGGCGTGGAGGTCATTTGGTGATTGGTTATTTTATACATAACCTTATAATGTTAAGTTTAAATTAAAGAAAAACGCAACGCACTTATCTTCCTTCTTGAAAACTAAATTTCAATACACCTAAACTAGGTAAAATAATTGTATTGTTTCGATCGATTTTTTTTTCAAAAATTAAATAATTAATAGTAATTGTTTACAACAATCATTCATGTTTATTAGCTTTTACAGCTTTTTATTTTGCTTAACTTTTTTTTCAAAAACTTTCAGCTTATCAACGATAAATTATACATCTTCTTTTCGGAGGGGAAAAAAAAATTAGTTTGCGAAAAAATTTCCGTGAGTTGGTCATCAAATCCTTTCATATCACACTTACACACTTTGTTGTAATGTTAATCAGCTAGATTGTTTGATTATTTCTATTGAACGAAATCAAAAGTATTTTAGAGGAAGCAATTATTAGGTTTTTATTTAATTCATATCTTTTGTTAATTTCGGGACGCTATGTATATGTTAATCAAAGAAAGAATACTTTTTCGGAACTATTAGGCCTGCAGTAGTGTGTATAATGGTGGATCCTAACGTCCACATATCCGACTGGCCAAGACACGAAGGACAAGAAAGATAACGGAAACAAACGAGGCTACACACGAGAAGATAATGTCGCTGGGAGAGTGGCAGATTGAATTGGAATCGATAAGGGTGACGTCGCACGGAGGCGGTGGCCGCTGTAAGTATTCCCTCCCAAAACAAAGGTTCCGCTCCAGCTCTATTTCTGGAACGGACTCACATAGAGAACCCCTATATCGAAGAAGAACCCGCAACAGTGCCTCATCTAGCTTGTCAGCCGCTGAGTCATCTCTTATAGTCGAGACTTGCAACAGGTTATAAGCGTAGGCATAAGAGATCGTGCCAGAATGTGTAGACTTTATTCGATTGAATTTTCAATTTCACATAACTATATATACTAGCGAACCACCCTTGCTTGGCACGGTGCTATTTAAATGTGGTGTAATTTATGTTTAAAAAACTTCAATATGACTAGTTAAAACTTTGTCACTTTGCGATTATGAGTATAAAGAATAGTGCACTTAGCAAGAAAACATTATATTTATTATATAACGTCTTTCAATTCTTATATTTAATCATCAGCAGAAATTAGAAACGTAAATTGGTCAACAAATTTAAAAGTGTTTTAGTTTATTTGTTTGTTATGTTTAACAGTTCCTATTTCATTGGGTTGTTTCACATGAAATGTCCGTTTTTATAGTTTCTGAAATACATAAAGGATTTTGCAGGACTCTGTTGTTTTCTTCCGAATTTTTAAAGTAAACAGTTCCTAATCCTCTACCTTTGTATTATAAACATTAGCTTCCCAATAAATTTGAAATATTTGCAAGGCGTTTGGGAAGGGAGTGTTAATGAACGGACCATTCGCCGTTGTTTGCTAAGTTTTCAGCTGGGGATACCGACTTGGAAAACTTGCCCCGAGGAAGACCTCCGTCCGTAATAGACAACGATGTCCTCAAACATACAGTAAAAGGAAACCCAACCAAAAAGTTAAAGGACTCTCAGCACAGCTAAATGCAAGTGCATCTACCGTTTCCAGACATTTAAAGTGTATTGGGAAAGTAAAAAAGCTCGATACATGGGTACCTCATGATCTCACTGAGCGGCAGCAAGACCCAATATTTCAAAACATACCGTGCAAAAATTGAAAGAACTGAGCTATAAAGTTCTTCCGCACCCACCATATTCTCCCGACTTGTCTCCAACAGATTACCACCTGTTCAGGAATTTAGACAACTTCTTCAAAGGAAAACTTTTTGAAAATGATGATAAAGTGAAAAGTGCGTTTTCAGATTTTGTTTCACTTCAAAGCTCAGAGTTTTTCAGTTCGGGGATAAAAAAGTTGGTGTCACGTTGGGAAAATGTGTAGAAAAAGACGGTAAATACTTCGAATGAAATTATCTTGTTTTTATATCGTATTTTTAATAAAAATCCTATACCTTGAAAACGGACATTTTATGTGACACAACCCTAACATTTCCCATTTAAATTTCGTACGAACGTTTCCTAAATATATTTTAATGTATTAAAGATAATTTAGTTCCCATGTGAGTCCCATTAAGTTCACAGTGGAACTACTATTTTTTGTGAAATGATCTAAAAGTAGAAATAATCATTAACAGTATTAACTCATAATAAACTTTCCTTTATTTTATTAATTACGTAAGATTTTGCACATCTTAGTATTTTCTATAATCTTGACTACTGTTTGGGAGTATATAACCTGTACGATCACCATAAGATCCTTAATCCACAAATTACAAATAACATTTGTTTATAAGTTTATGCGCTTATTACATCTTTATATCAAGTTGCCCGTATTATTTTATTGCATATTAACTTTTCTAAAATATTGCGCTTTCCAACAGCTATGTATAATACTTATAGTTCCTACTACTTATATTTCAGGAATAATTTTTTCATGACTTGGTCACAAAAAATTTATTTTATCCGTTGAAAGATGAGCTACATACATTTCAATGTATTTTACTTATAAAACTAAAGCAAACAATGCCCTATATGATTGTGAAAATCGTATCAAAATCCGTCCTGAGGTTTAGAAGGAGTTAAATAAGGAAATACGCGTTTTAGGGTCCTTCGAGTCCAAATGAACAACTCTCAAAAAAAGGCCTATGTTTGTATGCTGTAAGTCTAGCTAGAAAAAGATAAATTGTATGAACCGTATACACAACTATCTCAAAAACTCATTTAAAGGTTTTATATTACTCTCACCATATAACATTTAAAATAGAACAGAAAATATACCAACTTTTTTTTTAAATGTTATCATTGTCACCACATTAAAAAAATGTTCATTATCAAGTTAATATGTATCTCTTTTGTTGTAATGTTTGTGGCCCTGATGATGGCTGACAGCTTGAGCCAAAACGTCGGCAAAATTAAAATATTTAACAAAAGAATTACTCTCGATTATTTCCACCTATAATAGTTTCTATAGTCGACTATACATCCTCAAAAAAATTAAAATCATTTAATTGATTTTAACACAATTAAGTGAAAGTCTTGTAATTCGTGTTCTAAAATTTTATTATAAATTCTAAACTTTTTCTAATGTTTTAGTTTCTTATCATTTGTTTAATTTTTATTACTTATCATCTTTGTCTATTACTCAATTATTTGTTTCTATTCTTAATTTCTTTTTAGGGTTGGGAGGTGATTTATATGCGTTCAACCAAAGGGTGGTCATTAACGCTTACATAATTTATTTTTATACTGTTATATTACTTTTTTTAAACATTTTTTTCTTTATACATTCTATTAAAAAACTTGATGTTATATTTTGTTTTTCGTAGCCCTGAAGATGGCCTAGAACATGGCACAAGTGTTCCTACAACCGCATCGCATCAACTTCCTATATTCTACCTGGAGTCAACTAGTCTTCCATCTTAACATCATATATAGGTAAGTGAAAGAAATAAACATTTAAAATCATAATTGAAAAACCTAGTACTTAATTAAGATCCTAAGGTTGGTTTATTTAATACATCCTAAAAAATAAATGCCTTACAAACAATCTTAACCTTATTACCAAACATTAAGTTAAATGTTTTTTTTTTTTTTTTTATAGCCTCTGTTGTTAGCTCTTCTTAAAACCTTAGTTTTTGAATATTCTCCTTTTTCTGTTTTTATGCATTTTAAGGATGTCAGGTGTCTCTATAATCTCTGTAATATAAAATTATCTTCTATGAATCTGGTGATCTGAATGATGGGGCTCACCTTTTGGTTTTTAGTAGAACCATAACCTAATACTAAAAGTTAAATCTCAATAATCTGCCATCGTTGAGGTAATCTAGAAGGTGACAGCTTATTATAATAGGGATTGTTAATAAGTTTGGTCGTTTCATAGAACTTTTTGTTCCTCGTAGTTATGAAATCGGAAAGTTTGTCCATTTTTAATTTATGGTGAATTCTGGGGGTTTTAGATCTTTGGAATGACGTTCCTTTTACAATTTTCTATAGTACGCCATTTTGGAACGATTGTAAACGTTTTCCGGTCGACTTAGCAACATGCTAAAAGAGTTTGATGTATAATGGCCTCATATCTTGGTCTCTTAGGTCGAAGAGACACTCGAAGAATTTAGTAAGTGATTAAGTTGCCTTAATTTTTGCTTTACTGTCTTATTTTTTACTTTCACTTACTATATATTGTAAGGGAAAGTATTGCGATCGTGAAAATTTTCGAATTCCAGTTTTCGACGGAAATACTCGTTTTAGGGTCTTCTGAGTCCAAATGACCAAGTCCCGAAAAAAGGTCTGTGTATGTGTGTGTGGTAAGTCTACCGCAAAAACCATTCGTTGTAGGGAGCTGAAATTTTATATTTAAGACTACTATACGCCCGAGATGTTACAGAAACTTTTTCACTAAAGTCGGCTGACCGGAAGTCCTACATTATCCCATGCATTTAGCACCTTTCTACGATTTTCTCAAAAACGGCTCTAACGATTTTGATTAAACTCGATAAATTGTCTTAAACTCAGCTTAAAATACTCGTAGTCTTCAGATTTTATATTGATGACAAAAATTATATCACCAACCTTAACCTTAAAAGAAATTTTAGAAGGAAATTATACGAAAAACATTTTGCCAATATTTAAAATCAATCAAACTAATTTCGTTATAAACAACAATAATGTAAATATGTAAACAACAATATGTTCATGTAAATTATGTTTAAGGCAAATTAATTTGCCAAAATTTCCCCGATGTGAAACGCATATTTGTGTATAGACATATAATATTTTAATTTACTAAAGAACAGTTAGATAATCACAAAATAATTTACAATTTGAATTTATCTTTAAGAATCAAAAACATATAATTATTAGTTAATCAAATTCGGTCATCAGAAAAATCAAAATGAAGTGTTCAACCTTTGAAAGCCATTTTATGTGTCAAATATAATTTCACAAATTCTTGTGAAGAGTTTTTATAATATTTTAAAAAATGACAACAATTTAATGAAACAAATTCAATCAAATAAAAAATATGTCAAGGAATAAAATGTCATACATTTTATATATATATATATATATATATATATATATATATATATATATATATATATATAAATATATATTTTTTTATTCCATATGAAATTTTTTGTTGACACTCTTCCCCCCCTCCTTCAGAGTTGTTCCGCTTTGCCCATCAAACAATCTGGTCATCTTATTCTAACACGGAGTGATAAAAAGTCCGAAAAAACCTTACTGAATTTCGTAGATAATAATATAACATATTATTTAATAACATCTTTCTATAAAAATCAAATGTAAATTAATTAATTAATGGTATTCCGACCTTTATACGCCATCCCACAGAACTAAAGCCTTCGATCGATCCTTTCTTGCCCGTTCCATTACATTCTGGAATTCCATTCCTTCCAATATACGTAATGCTTCTTCCTTATCCATATTCAAATATCGCCTTTTCCAACACCTATTATTCCAAACTGACGCTTGTTAATCTTTAATTTTAAATTAGATTTTTCATTATAATCGTTATAAGGAATGAATATCCTATGTTAACCTTCTTATTTATTTTTTATTTTATTTCATATATACATGTATATATCATTATTATTTTTCGTTTGAGTGTTCAAAATTAGTTGTTTCTTACTTTCAATTTACTATTTGTTTACTTTACTTTTTTTACGCTTTCTTATCTTTGGTACATAGAGATGTGTATGTACATACATTTATATAAATTTCTTTTTCTACCTCTTTTACTTATGTACATAATTATGTCTATTTAATGTTATCTGGTCAGATATGCTACCTTTACTTGTAAATTTCATGTTATTCTTAAGGGACAAAGTCCCAGAATAAAAATTTTTTTCTATTCTATTCTAACATCTTTCTATAAAAATCAAATGTAAATTAATTCTTCAACAATTTATTTTCGTTTCTAAATTTGTTTAAAAATTCTTAAATTGATATGAATAACAGAGGTAAGTGAAAATCGTGTGTTGCACGCACCAGATTTTTTTTTTACTAAAATGGACCGAAAACTTTAAATGTCTATCAAAGTTGACTCCGAGATAGCTTATATGTTTGGATAGTTTAATTTCGCAGTTGTTTATTTTAAATTTTGACGGTAATTACTTAATATTATTTAAAAGTTGCAAAATTGAATGAAGAGAGACAGATATCCTTTTCAGGAAAGGAAATTCTTTTTATAACATTATTTATACATCCACGCCTGTCAATTAAAAAGATGGGTTTTCTATGGAATCAGCAATAGATAATTGACATGAGGAAAAAGGCATCTCTTTTCTGACTTCGTTTATTTTGAAAGAATATTCTCATTCACGACCTTTTCAGATTTCTCCTGATATTTTCGGATATTTTATTAGTTGCCATTTTCCTTTTAGAGTTTTAATCTTTATCCATTAATTTAAGAAATCGAACTCCGTATGTATTTTCTAAATGTTTGCGTAGCTACAGGCTACGCTTTATGACGAGAGTAGGTAACAGTGAAACATGAAAATTTTTGTAGGTTTATTGTGAGGTCAATGATAGTGAATTATCATACTCTTAACATATTAATAATAAATATAGAGTAATCGTATTTTCTATAATACTCTTATTTTTTTTTATTTTTAATAAAAATTGTATTATAAATAAAGTTTATTTTTTTAAAATGGGGTTTATACATTAAAAAACATGTTTTCGTTATGTGTTTATTACACTTATTTATTTTAATTAACTTGATCACTTAGTTTTAAAAAATAATAATTGATGGTATAATAGGATTTTTAAAAAGGTAACATCTGATGTTATCCGAATTTATAACTTTCATTTACCTATATATGAAATTTATAGTAAGGGAAAGTATTGGGATCCTGAAAATTTTCGAATTCCAGTTTTCAACGACCAAATAACCAACTCCCGCAAAAAGGTGTGTGTGTGTCTTACGAGGGTAGGTGGAAATCTTCAAAAGACGCGGACAGGCCCGTACCTATCCGTGTGTGGGATTCTTACCCACTAAAAGCAACCTCCCTACATCTGTTCCTCCCCCACCACGGGATTGCCGTTAGGCATTACATCGTGTAGACATAGGGCCAGTTGCACCAGCCTCGGTTCAATCTAAGGTAAGCATACCCCAGGTAAAACTACGGTAGATAGCTGAACTCCGATTTCAGCGGGGAGCGTTGTTGGTACGGCGTTTACTTAAACTACTATCTCGCGGGAGATGAAGGTTAGGTCGGCCATTTTACTTCCTCATTTCAATTCTTAGCCTTATCAGCTTAGCTGCTTTGAACTTCTTTTTAAGAACATTCTTCTATTTCTAAAGTTTGTTATTAAAAGTAGTTAGTTAATTTATTATTATATTATTATTTATCGTGGTTATTAAAAGAATAAAGTTAATTTATTATTTGTTTCCTGAATTTGAACCTACTGAAAAAAATCATCCAGATACAGACAACTTATTGTAGGCAACTCATTATTAACAAGAATATAGTGGTATTTTTAACTGACTTAAAAAAGTTATAGGCCTAGGAATCACTAAATAACTATTAATAATGATAACAACCTAAATATCTTATATTTACAAAACCAAACATTGTCAAGTATTTAGAGAGGATCTATTTTAATGGAATAAATAATAAAACCGTAATTATAAAATGAAAATGTTGATTAAAATTTTACGAAAATAAAACAAAACTCAAAATACCTTTAATAAATAATAACTACCAATTAATTCATCAATAACAAATTAATAATATATTCTTCGTCATCTGTCAAGTGTTCAATGTTAATCAAATCCATTTCCTTGAAATAGTAGCAGATAAAACAATAACATAAAACAAAAGTAAAACTATTTCATAAGCGCCTTGATGGTTAGCTCTTTACTGGAGGTTAAACGGTGAGCCTTGCCCTGTAAAGTTTACAGTGGATTCAGCATCCCTACCCTAGATGGTGCAAGGGGCAATGGCTGACTTCAACGGAGGTTACCCTTACCGCACTTTTACCTGGGTTGGTGCAACTCTCCCATAGTGGCTGTGTACCGCTTCACTGTCACAGGCTAACTCCTGCCTCGCCTTTCCTTCTCTTCGGTCCTCAGCTTCTTGATATCTGCTGAAATGCGTTGGCCAGCCATCCAATAATCCTGCTAGAGCAACTTTAGACTAATGATATTATCGGCCGTTGGATCAGCGCCACAGACACGCTTGAACTCTTTCCTCTCTTCCTGGACGCGGGTACAGCAGATGAAAGCATGGGCCACACTCTCTTCTACTCCCGGACACACTGGACATTCTCCTGTTTCATCCAACTTAAACCTATACAGATAGGCACGGAAGCAGCCATGTCCCGTTAAGAACTGGGTGAGGTAGAAGTCTATTTCGCCGTGCTTTCTTGTGACCCAGGGTTGAATCTGGGGAACCAGCCTGTGGGCCACTTTCCTTTCGTTGCAGCATCCCATCGACCCTGCCATTGTGTGTGTGTGTGTGGTAGGTAACTCCCGGGCGAAAAGTCCTACGAAACTGATATTTTATATTTAAGACAATTATACGCCCGAAGTGTTTCGGAAACTTTTTCATCAAAATCAGCTGACCGGAAAATCTACTTTGTACCATGCATTTTGCACCTTTTTACGATTTTTTAAAAAACGGCTCTAACGATTTTGATTTAACTCTATATATCGATGGAAAATTTGATGCGCTTTAATATGATGTAGATTTCATTCTGATTTAAATAGTCTGACAGGGCTTGAATGCCGATATTTTAAATTTTCTTCCTCTAAAATTCATTATATTTTAAATCTTGTTATCTTGGGATGGCGTATTTTTTTCCCCCGATTACAAAGGTTCATTATTGAAAATAAGAAACCAAAAATTATGCCTTCTCCTTCTCTATCTGCCTTCCGCCTAGTTATAGGCGTATATATTGGTAATTTTGTTTTTCTTTTAAATAATTAATCGCGGTCTACTGATTATAAAACTATATAAAACTTTTTTTATATCTTCAAACATAACTGAGTTATTGAAAGTAAAGCATTTTGAATCGGCTGATTTCAACCTCATGGTGTTAGGATCTAATCTTCTGGTATTTTTTTTTTTACTAAATTTCGAAAAAATCGGCACAGCTGTTTAGGGGAAGGATTGTACGGCAGTCAGAAGGAATTTTTTAAATTTATAATTCAGGTTCTACGTATCTTGAAACGTAATACCTCAAATTTTAAGGGATAGGGGGAGTAATTTTTTTTTTTGTTTGGTTGATTAAATAGGTTTATTGTTGAGAAAAATATAACAAAAATACCCTAAGAATAGAAGCATTGGACTACCTCATAGTCTATTAAACGTTCGACATTTCAGCGCTTAAGAAACTACCAAAAACCAAAGACCCCAGCAACAGTTCCACGAATATTATCAAAGCCCCAAGCGCTGAAGACTGTAAGGGGGCCGCCTATTGGCTGGTTGGCAGGTGACGAGGCTCGTTAGCCGGGCCCTGATTGGAGGCTGCTCCTTTGAGAATCCGCAACTAGATTATGTCGGCAGGACCATTACCTCTTAGCTATTAGCACTTTACTTGTTTCTTGTTTCAAGTTTCTCTGCTAAGTTTCTCTCTGAGTTCATAGAACTTTACCGAGGTTTTCTGCAAGAATATTAATTTTGTTGTTCTTATTAACTGTGATAATTAGAGTATTTGTATAATTTAGAACAGGGATGTGGTCTAGCTTTTAGAGTATTGGTTTACTGTTCCTCGGTTCCTGGGTTCGAATCCTGGATGTGTCAGAATATCATTCATTATGTTATTTTCGGCCGTGGAATGACCATGGGGTATGGGTACCCTTCTGGAGGACACCCAGCCTCCATTTAAGGTCTAATTTGTCGGAATCTTTAGTTTTTGTAAATAATAAATTTTTTTTTTACTTTTAAAGTCTTATATATCCTTTGTCATGTAAGGTTTGTAGATATTATACTTCGTAGCCATTTTTCATTTTTAATATATTTACTTCTTAGAAATTCTCTCATCTTGCTTATCTCCATTTACTATGAGAGAAGAATGCGTTCATCAGATGCAGCCCGAGAAGAAACCAAGTTAACTTTTTTATCCGCTACCTTTCCTGGTAACCGTTACAATCTTGATTCGATCCTATAAATGATGCTCTTTAAGCAGTTCCCTTTTCCTCACTTGTCTGTGTTCAAATATTCTTCAGATCTTCATGTCTTGAACATTTTATTATTTGTCTTTTTGGTCTTGTAAGTCCTTGATGTAGATATAATGGGGTGTATAAACAATTTCTGAAATTTAAAATTTCAAAGAACTGTATGTAAATATTTTAATACTTACCAACAATTAATAATATCTTTAGAGCATTATCTAAGTTTGTTTACTTCCTTTAAAAAAATGGTCAGTTTAGTTATTTGTGTCAAAAACATGACAATTTCCTACGAAATTGTTCTAATTTTGAGGAATTGCCGGAAAAAAAAAGATTCAGAACCGCTTTTTCAGTGAAATGATGTTACCCATTACCTGAGTGCCGCCATCTTTAGTAGAACAGTCAAACAAAAGACAATAGGATTTATTAATAGAAACCAACTGTATACGTAAAAGTCAGGCGTGATTCATCCCTGTTCTAATTAGAGGCAGTTTTTTTGTATTGTAAATTTTATTAAGACTAGCATGTAATATTAAAAAGCAGTTGCTACCATGGCAGAGGAGACGCGGAGAGGGGAGAGAAGAAGGAAAAATTAAAATAAAACCCTATAAACTGTCCTCACAATATGTATCTAATATCTATTGTAATCATATAATTCATTAAAAAAAGCCATAGTCAATACAGTATTTTATATTTATCCCTTTCGATTGAAATATCCCACTAGCTCTCAAAAACCAGCGTAACCATTCCAAAGAGTTTTATTTGTAATATCCCGGCAAAACGGGAATACTAAAAAAGTTCCACTTATACAATTCTTGAAGTTATCAAATATGTAGGGGATGGTGTCCTTGACTAGTGCACTGCGCGGAGTTGGTTTGAAAAATTTAGCAGTGGAGATACGACGGTGCAATGGAAGTAGGGTTCCGGGCGACCATTAATGGATATTTATCAGGTTCAACAAGCAGGAAGGTGTTTAGTTAAATCCTTGGAGTACTCGTGAACTTTCCAAAGAATGTGGTGTGTCGAAAGCTATGTTAGTCGCCGTATGCTCTCCATGGAGGAGTTCATTTGGAAAAAAAAAAGATAGTGGACTGGTCCCTCACGAAATTACTCCTTACCATTCAGATAACATTTATTGAAAAAACCTTATGATGCGAGATTTTACTAGAACATTTTCACCTGTCAAAAAAATGGGTTTACTGGTGAAATTCCAATGCCTGTACGCAATGGCTAGATCGAGGTCGAACTATTTTTCGGTACCTGCATGGGGAAAAGTTTGAAGAAAATAAATCTATATTTTGCGTTTTTAATTTGAAGGTGTTATTCATCAATTATTTGTTCCTGATGGATGGATTTCAAACAGCGAACTAGTGGAATGATTTTAAGAGTTGTTCTGAGCGTCATTCTGCTTTGATTAACCGAAAATGAGTTCTCATTCCAACAAGGTAATGCTCTTCTTCACCCTTCAGTCGAACCAAAGACAATTTTAGAACTTCATAGGTTTGAACTCCTGCCTCATCCAGCATATAGTCCATACCTTGCACCATCGGATTACTACGGATGGATTCGATCCATCGCCCATCTTCTTCAAAGGAAAAAAATATTAATTTTTGTCTTCGTCAGCTATCCTAAAGAATGGTGCCAGCGTGTGATGGAGCTATTGCCTTGAAAATAGCTGATGACGGATGATAAAATGGACTATACTTTGAGTGATATGAAAGAAATAGTAATACAAATATTTGGTTGAAAGTTCTAATTTTTTTATACAACTCTTGTTAAGAATTGAAATTGTCATATTTTTATATTTCTCCATTTGTTATTTTATTGGTTTTATTTTATGATTCTTTATTTGCAAGCGCCACAGTCGATTGTTTTATTCAATTTGAAATACCGCACCGCTGGGCAGAGTGCATTGTGGGATAGAGAGAGGTAATGGATTCACTCTCGAGTATAGACTGTGTTTAAGTAGGTGATCGCAAAAATGTCCTATTGTTCTCAAATCGCACGCAATTGAAGGAAATAGTCACAGAAAACAGTAGAAAATTTCCGCAAGGAGTAGGAGTCGCAAAAGGGAAATAAGGGATACCGCAGACGAGAGGAGGAAGGATGTCATCACAGCTTGCCTAAATATATAAACAGTATTTTGTTTTATTTTAAGTAATATAAGTTTTTTAGGTTCTATCTTTATTTTTTTATCTATTTATCTTACGGAAAATTCGGCGACTCATTGACGATCAGGTTGAGGCTGCGAGCAAACGCGTTAGTAGCCCTTCTTCCCAACACCCCTTTATAATAATAATAAGCAATTAATGGTGCAATGAAATCATTAATCAATATTTTGTAAATTTAATCTGTCTCAATATTTCTAAAATGATGGAGTTTAGACCATTGAAAATATAAGATCAGGATGACGATTGGGAGGGCGGTCATCGATATTGCTGTCCCGAATGATGACAATATCGACAAAACTATTGCTGAGAAAATACGGAAATATCAAGATTTGTGCCAGGAACTACGTCAAGTCTATAAGCTGGAACAAATCAAGGTATATCCGATAATTATCTCATGCAACGGTCTCATTCCAGATGACACCATTTTAGCAACTAAAAACTTAAAACTGCCCGAAAAGGTTCTGGAAGAAGGACAGAAAGCAGTTCTCTTCGGTACAGCCAGTAACGTCAGAAAATTTTTAAATATAGTGTAGTATTTTTTGCCTAGCCCTTGAATTGAGAAAATGTGCAATAAAAAAAAATAAAAATAATAATAGGCTTACCGAACCCGAAGTTTCGATGCCGATACCACCAAACTTTGCCTGCACAGACTCGTCCAATGTTCGCTGGTCAAGCCCAAGCCCCCGAGATCAGCTTTAACGCAATCCTCCCATCGCCGCTTCGCCCTATCTTCCGGACGCCTACCAGTCGGATCAGCGAATACCAACTTTCTCGGAAACTGTTCCTCACCGAGCCCAACAATTTCACTCGCCCATTTGAGTCTCCGCGACGCTATTCCCTCAATTATATTCACAGGATACAAGTTCCGCAATTCCGCGTTGTGCAACCTTCTAAACTCCCCAGTGGCCTCATCTCTCTTCGGACCAAATATTTTACGCAGTACCCTATTTTCGAAAACCTTAAGCCGTTGTTCATCCTTCTAAGTAAGCGGCCACGTTTCACATCCGTAAAGAACCTTTATAATAAATATAGATAATAATAATTCGCTAATAATCCGCTGGGGCATACGGTGATTTTTTTCCATAAAACTAAAACATATTATTTCATTTACTAAATAATTGGATCGTTCATTAATTTGTTATCATTTATGTATATACTATTGATTCTGTTTATATTATCTATATGTTATTAATAGGGGATCTCGTGGCTGAGTGGCTAGTGCGCTAGTCTACCACCCCAAAAGTTGTGAGTTCGAATCCCAGGCCCAGATTTACTTTTTAAGTATTTAATAAATGGAGATTTACTCACTGCCACTCAACCGGGTATGTGAGACCTGTCAGCCAAATGGTGGCCCTCTCACAAAATCAGGCGCAGGGAGTGATGACCCCACCGTATAAAATACATCGAGAAACGTGAGTGTAATCTCGGGAGATTACACCGTAACGCCAAGGGCCTGTCGCGCCACTCGAAAATCCCGGAACGTTCTTAATCTCAATGGATTTGCGTTTCACAAATGGATAAACTTTCTTATATCGACTTGGTGAATTTTGAATCATTACATAAGCCTAGGCAAACTGGGGAAACTGTTATTGTATGCTTTGTTTCTTACTGTATCGTTTGCTTCTTGTTTTTTTCGGCTAAAAAGGTTTACCACGGATTTCGGTAGCACTTTAACACACACGTATTACCTTCCTTCCAAGGAAATTAAAAGGTAATGTCTCTAATTTCGCAGAGACTAAGATTGGCCCAGGCCTAGAGAAGAAAGCTTTTACTTGATTTCGTTCTTACAGAGCGGGACTTGTTCTCTAAAAGTTTGTTCTCATGACCACCTTTTACCCTTCCGTTCCCATTAATCTAATTGACCCCAATCCAATTCGGGTCTGGATAACTGTTTGATTGAATTGCTTTTAACCAGAATCTGACATCCACTGCTGACCTCAACTACGCTAATTATGAACATCAGAGGAAAGCAATATTTATAAAACAAAAAATCACTATTCACTCAGTTATGAAGTCATCGGAGTACCTCAAAAGTGTGACTTTATCTTACATTTAATCCTTTTTTCAAGGTTATTAAGTTTTAATATGACTATTAAAAAGCTCAAAAATTGTAATTTAAAAACATTGAATGGTATTACTAAACCTACCAATTAATTTTTGAAAGGTCTATATGCTGAATTCTTTTTTTTTTTTTTTTAGTGTAACGTTATTTCCACCTGAAAAAGTGTAACACGTTTGGGAGGCTATAACTCTGTCGGTGTTGTTCAAATCGAAAATTTCCTTAGTCTCCAAATTCCATACAGAAATTTCGTGGACATTTTTTTTTTGATGTTTCAGCTGGAAAAGGTAGTGGGAAACTCAATTATAGAACATAACGCTTACGAGATAGGTTGGTCTGTATCAAAACTAAAATAAAAAAAAACGCTGCAAATTATTGTGCGATGGTTTATTATTTCCAACTAACTGTATTAGGATATAACTTTTTATAGACAATTAACTAATATGAAAAGCAATAAATAATTCAAAAGAAAATGGTTAATCATCGCAGCTAATTTAAAAACTATTGGGTTGTTTCACATGAAATGTCCGTTTTTATAGTTTCTGAAAAACATAAAGGATTTTGCAGTTCTCTGTTGTTTTCTTCCGAATGTTTACATATTTAAAGTAAACAGTTACTAATCCTCTACCTTTGTATTATAAACATTAGCTTCCCAATCAATTACCCACTTTTTAGTATACCTCCAAATATGAACATGGATACACGCGATTTTCGAATAATATTTTTGTACGAGTTTTAACTAGGCCGTTCAGAAGCTGAGGCCGCTAGAAATATTGCAAGGCGTTTGGGGAAGGGAGTGTTAATGAACGGACCATTCGCCGTTGGTTTGCGTTTTCAGCTGGGTATACCGACTTGGAAAATTTGCCCCGAGCAAGACCTCCGTCCGTAATAGACAACGATGTCCTCAAACATATAGTAGAAGGAAACCCCTACCAAACAGTTAAAGGACCCTCAGCAAAACTAAATGCAAGTGCATCTACCGTTTCCTGACATTTAAAGTGTATTGGGAAAGTAAAAAAGCTGGATACATGGGTACCTCATGATCTCACTGAGCGGCATGTTTCAAAACATACTGTGAAAAAATTGAATGAACTGGGCTATGAAGTTCTTCCGCACCCACCATATTCCCCCGACTTGTCTCCAAAAGAATACCAACTGTTCAGGAATTTTGACAACGTCGTCAAAGGGAAATTTTTTAAAAATGATGATCAAGTGAAAAGTGCGTTTTCAGATTTTGTTTCACTTTATAGCTCAGAGTTTTTCAGTTCAGGAATAAAAAAGTTGGTGTCACGTTCAGAAAAATGTGTAGAAAGAAGGTAAATACTTAGAATAAAATTATCTTGTTTTCATATCGTATTTTTAATAAAAATCCTTTATCTTAAAAACGGACATTTCATGTGACACAACCCAATATATATATCTACTATTTCTTAACCGATTTCAATGACTCTTTTCTCGTTTTGTAGAAAAAATAAACAAACAATCGTATATAGAATAGAATAGAAAAATAATTTTTATTCTGGGACTGGGTCCCTTAAGAACAATATGATATGTACAATTAATATATACAATGTTTCTGGCCACAAGACCAAAGGATTATAATTAATTTTTATTTACAAAGCTTTAAGAAGAAAAGTAGGATACAAAAAAACAAAAGAGTAAAATAACTGAAAGAGTAAAATAAATAAATAACTTCTGATATGTTGAACAAAATTTAACATTGAAACTGATTCATAATAATTGATCGATACACAATCATGACCAATAAATAATAAATTTTCTTTTTGAATAGATATTTGATTTGAAAACTCAGGCTTGTGGAGCGTCTGTTTGAGATGACAATAGGTACTCGTACAGTTGGGACTTGAATGATGGTATGGAAGAAGCATGGCGGATTTGAGTAGGTAGGGAATTCCAGAGAGTAGTAGAGCGGACAAGAAAGGAATGTTCAAAACTTGTTGTTCTGTGGGCAGGAATATAAAGGTCAGAATGGCGCGATCTTGTTTGGAGCGAGCTGACGGACGATTTAAATTGCAGAAGTTTGTGGATATAGGGAGGTTGCTGGGAGTTGACAGTTTGGTAAAGGAATGATCCAAGGAAATATTGTCTGCGGTTTGAGGGAAGGAGCCACTTTAACTCACTGTATAAATGGGTCACATGAGATCTCTTCGGTGTGCCAAGGACAAATCTCAAAAATGTATTCATAATTCGCTTTAGCCTGTCCTCGAGCACAGTCGAGAGGCCGCCATATACCCCGCAGCAGTAGTCAAAGTGGGGGAAAATAAGTGAGGATACAAGGAGCTTACGGGTGGATAGTGGAAGAAAATGGCGGGAGCGATGGAAAAATTTGAGGGTACTTATTGTTCTTCGGGAGATTTGGGCAATATGGGGTTTCCAGGAAAGGGTATGGTCAATACCGAGGTTTTTGACAGAAGAAGTGAAGGTGATTGGCTGATCATTTAGGGTTAGACTCGGAAATGTAGTATGGGATCTGAGGAGGGAATTGGAACCTATAAGAATCGCCTGAGTTTTCATAGCATTTAGCCTAAGTTTATTCAGGGTTGCCCAGGCACAGATTCTATCCAGGTCTGCCTGAATATTGGCAAATGCTACATGAGACTCAGAGGGAGAGAAGGATAAGTAGATCTGGAAATCATCAGCGTATAAGTGATGGGAGCAGTGATGGATGGAATTGGGAAGATCATTGATATAGGAATTAAAAAGGATCGGAGATATGCTGGAACCCTGGGCCACACCTGCCGAAAGGGCAAGGAAGGAAGATAGAGGATGGTTAGGTATGGTGACGGCTTGAGTCCTATTAGAGAGAAATGATTTAAACCAATGAATAGAGCTATTGGAAAAGGATAAAGACCGTAGTTTGGAAAAGAGGATAGAGTGATCAAGAGAGTCAAAAGCTTTTGAGAAGTCCAGAAGTATTAGTATTGTCAGTTTCTTTTCGTCAATGGCGGTATGTATGTCGTTAGTGATTTTGAGTAGAGCAGATTGAGTGGAAAAGCCGGGTCGAAAACCGGATTGAAGAGGATCAAGAAGTTTGGATTTTTCGAGGAAGTTAGACAATTGTGACTGGACTATTCTTTCTAAAGGTTTGGAAAGGTTAGATAAAATGGAAATTGGGCGATAGTCTTTAGGGGATGTAGGATTTGAGGTTTTATTTATAGGATGAACTAACGCTTTTTTCCAAGTATTAGGGAATACGGAATTTTGAAGGGAAAAATTGTATATAAAGAGAAGAATTGGTAGGATATCGGGAAGGCATAATTTTAGTAATTTGACAGGTATTCCATCAAATCCTATAGAGCTGGTATGGGATTTCATGATAGAGAATATAAGGTCAGTTGGTGAGATATCGGAAAAATAAAAATTATCAGGGTTAAATGATGGGATTGTTGAAAACTTGGGAGGAGATGGTGTGGAATTATCAGAGGAGATGGATGAGAAATAAAAATTTAATTCATCGGGTGAGACTTGAAAGACTGGTGAGGAATATGATTTGCAGAGTGATAATTTGCGAAGGAGTTGCCATTTTGACTTGGAATCGGGGGTGGAGGAGAAAGCTGCGTGAAAGTAGTCTGTTTTTGCCTGTCTGATTGTCGCTTGAGTCAGATTGCGGAGTGCCCTGTACGCTTGATAGTCCTCTGTTAGTCTTGTACGTCTAAAGCGTCTGCGGGCTGCCTCACGCCTCTTTTGTAATTCTTTTATTTCTGGATTCATCCAAGGAGCGGGATGGCGTCGGAAGGTACGGGTTTTGAGTGGAGCATGTTTGTCTAGGATACTGAGGAGATTGGAAGTGAGAATGTCAACCATTGAATCAATGGCCGAACAGGTATAGATTTTGTTCCAATTCATGGTTTCTAAGTCGGGTGCAATATTTTCTCGGGTGAGATTATCTAGGTTTCGGAAAGTTGACGTTTTGGGAAGGAACGCTGATGTTTGGAAATTGTATGAAATTTGGATAAGATCGTGAGATGATAGGAACGGAACAGGCAGTTGAGAAGCGGAAAGAAGGTTTTGCGCGGAATCAATGATATTTAGATCAAGCCAGGTGTCGGAATGGTGAGTGTGATGAGTTGGAGCATATGGAACAATGAACAGGTGAAGAGAGAAGAAAAGGTTAACCAGGTAATTTCTATCAATGGAGTCAGAAAGGAGGTTGGTGTTAAAATCACCACATATTATGATATTGTCATATAGGGGGATGTGGTTGTATAGGATAGATTCAAGGGATGAATCAAAAGGTACTAAAGGGGGTCGGTACACCACAGCATAGAGGAGAGGGTTAGTATTGTAGGAGATTTCGACGAAAAGGAATTCGATGTGAGGAGAATCGGAATTGAAAGAGACATCTAGGACTCGGGATTTCAGGCTATTATGGATATAAAGTCCGACACCTCCGCCAGTCCGGCCAATCCTGTCATGGCGGATAAAAGAGTAATTAGGGAGGGAAACAGAAGAGGAAGGAATGTAGGGCTTTAGCCATGTTTCGGATACTGCTATAATGTGGTAAAAATTGTTGGTAAAATATTGAAGGAATTCGTCAAAATGGGCAGGTAAGGACTGGGCGTTGACATGACAGGCTGTCAGGACATTAGACATGTGAGAAAGGAAATGGGGAAGGAAATAGAAAGTGAAGGGAAGACGCTAGAGTCACTAAGTGATAAGTCAAATTATAAACAAAAAATTGAAATAAAAATAATATAACTACTATTAGGAAAAAAACATTAAAAATAAAATTCATATCCGTAAATATATAAAAACGAAATAAACTTGGCAAAAAGAAAATTATTAAATATATATGCCTGTATCGAGAAAAAAGGTGTAAGACAGATGGCGAAATCATATACATAATATACACAGTCCTGATCCTAAAACTCTATACAATTTACTCTACATAAAAAAAACAACTGATTATTTATGGGCAATATTTCATTTTTGGTCCTTTTTCTTTACTTATTTTTATAATTATTTGCGGTTTGTTGGTTATAAAACTTGAATATTTGCTTTCTTTGTCTTCGAAAATAACTGAGTTATTGAATTAAATCATATTTAATCGGCTGCCATTTTAAAATTAAACGTTGGATATCAACGTTAAAGTTTTGGGATCATCGTTATATGTACTAGTGTTTTTTGCGCTGTTTCGAAAAAATCGGTCCAGTATTTCCAAAGAAAAGAACCGTGGACGGAGGACATTTTTTTTATGGATTTTTTTTTTTTCGGATGTACGTATCTTGAAACAAGCAGTCAAATTTTGAGGGGAGGTGATTTTTTTTTCCGTCGATTACAAAGGTTCATTAGTGAAAATTATTTATTTATTTATTTTTTAACATACAGGCTTTTCAACCATAAAGGTTATTTTAGCCCTAAACTAATAATGCAGATACAATACAATAAAAGTAATAATACATACATATATACTAATAATAATATACATGATAAATAATAAAATACAATACAAACATTATACATACTATACGAAATAATACATACAATACGAAAATAATACATACAAATATACTAATCACAAAATACATAATACATATAAAACTAAAATACATACTACACATACATCATACTAATAATACAGATACAATATTTTAAGTTAAATACAAACAAACAATTATATAAGATAAATACATATAAGAAAAAAAATAAAATAAAATAAAATATATAAATACAAAAAATATATAGTTGAAAATAATATATATATATATATATATATATATATATATATATATATATATATAATATATATATATATATATATATATTGTTCGCGATTACGCGAATTAAAAATTATAATATTTATTTTGATTTATTTTAATTTAAATTTAAATAGGTCGCGCCGTGGATACGGCACAGATATTTTATTCGACAGTCTTTTGTTTTTTACTATAGAGTCAGTGTGAATTGAGATTCTGTCCCGATTGCATGTTTTTGTAGTCCGTGACGATATTTGTAGTGATATTCGGTTCCCGGTCACGATAGAGGGACTCAATTTTAAGAATTTAGGTTCTCCTAAGTTTTACAAGATAAATCTAGGAGCAGCTGGAGGAGACTGCCGAGCCTGAGCGGGCCCGTTCTAGAAGACACAAGAAGGCGATTAGGTAAGCTGCTGTCTATGTTAAATTTATTTGTAAAACGACTTGGAGATCCCTTATTCTGGGCAGAATCAAAATTTTAAGTTTTTTTATTATTATTTTTTATCATACAGTCCACAACCAGAAAATTTTTAAATGGTACAATTCGTACCATATATATATATTATATATATATAATATATATTATATATATATATATATATATAATTGAAAATAATTAACCGAAAAGAAACGTTTTGTCTGATTTTTTAAGTTTTGGGTCTTTTTTGACATGTTATAGTTCTGGTTGGTGTGGCTCGGTTTGAGAATCTGATCAAACATTGTTGCTAGAACTTACTGCTTTAGAGGTATATTGGTTACAATGAAAAAAGTTAACAATGTTCCTATGTCCAATGTTTAAATTGACATGGACGATTAGAAATATCTTTCGTCATTAGATTATTTGCCTATTTCTATACATAATCAATCCGCCTGTCCATTCGCAAACTCACTGGGGAACACAATGTCCATCGATCCTTTCGAATTCACGAATTACAGATCCTTTATGATTTCTCAAAATGCACAGATCAAGGCGATTAAATATATCCTTCTGGACTGAACAACATAATATATTTATGGTAATCATGAGAGAAAAATTAATTATTTCCGCCAAGAAAAGTTAAGTGTGAATACATCTTCAACTGCGTGATAATGTACGTCACTTGTGGAATGTTCCACATATGACGTTAAACGTCTGTGGGGGTGTTTGGCTTCACTTAGTGGGTTTCACAAAAATTGCTCGCTGCTGTAGCTTTGTGACGTATCACGATTTTTATGTTATCAAAATCTTTCTTCAAAAAATGACATTTAGAAATAATTTAGAATAGAATGGAATAGAAAGTGATTTTTATAATATACATCATGTATGGCCAACAGACAAAATGAAACTAATTAACTAATATTTACTATTATGGATTAATACGTACACAAAATATAAAAATAAAATAAATAATAATTAAAATAAAAAACAATCCTCAGAAAATAGTTGTGTTGTAAAAAAATGAAAAATAAATGAGTTTAAATATATAATAAAAAGAAGAAATATAAATATTTACAGTGTTTTGATACTTGGTCTTTTAAGAATAACATAAGCTTTGAAATAATAAAGGGACTTAAACTGGCCAAGAATTAATGACAAATAAACTAGTTAAACATTAATAAAAATAATCTGCTACAATAATAAGAAACGAAGTGTTCTAATCACAATATATATATATATATATACATATATAAAAAAAAAAAAATACTGTACCGATTGTAACAAAGAAGTCTTTTAGATAAAACAGTTGGAAAATTTAGGCTTTGAAAAAAAAAATTATATGTATATGTATATATATATAATATTTTTTTATATAACCATCGAATTCCTCTCGCATCCAATCCTTGCAGTCCAAAATCCTTCGTAAAATCCTCAATGCTCCTTACTTTGTTACTAATAAAATCATCCATAAAGACCTAAATATCCCATTAGTTGAATGACTTGGCCCGTTACAGATATACCTCTTTTCATTCCACACTCCCTGCCCACTCAAACCCGCTTATCCGTGACCTCTCCTCTATATCTATTCCCGACAACCCACCGAGGCGCCTCAAAAGAAGATGGCCAAGAGACCTTCTAACATAAGACATTGGAGTGCTACCAATGGGTAGTTTCTTCTCAGGACTACCATGTGTACTAATCATATATAAAGCCTATTTATTTATTTAATACAGTTGTAAATTTCTTTAAATAAATAAATAAAATAAAAATATAAGAAATGAAATCTTCTAGAAAAAAAAAATAACGATATAAAAAACTAAACAAATACTGTAAAGATTGAACCAAAGGAAAAAAAATTATATAAAAATATATTTCATATTTAAAATATATGTCAGGCAGCGTCATTTTGGGATGTTAGAAGGTGCTGGAAAAGAAGGAATTTAAATGTAGAAAGGGAAGGAGCATGGCGGATGTTTGATGGAAGGGAATTCCAGAAACTAGTAGAACGGGCCAGAAAGGAGCATTCGTATTTTTTTGTTCTACAGTTATACAGGAAATAACTGTAGAAACTCGACGGGTTTAGCAAAATAACACAAATAGCATGCTATAGCAAACATAGTGAGTACCCCTACTATTGCAATATGTGTATAATTACATTATTCTTACTTAGATCTCTTGATGATAGCATGTTCGCATGATGTCGATGATGGATTACTGCAAATCAATTAATTATTTTTATTATGGAGGTATATAATTGTTAACATAATTAGGAATTAATTAAATATGATTATGTTTTCGTCAACAACGTTTCCATATTTCGTCTTCAGTTCGTTGAAAGCAATACTAGAACTGAACTGTATCTTGTTTTCTAGGTCTGAACTGTTCTAAGGTTGATTTCTATGAGCATTGTTTATTCTGATGACGAGTATTAAATTTGGACAGAAACGCTGACCCTTATAATATTGATTATTTTCTTTTGTTATTCTTCTGCTTTGTATGTTCTCCTTTAAGAATGGTAATACTCATACCACTATAATATATGGTTGCCTATCATCTTGCAACTTATCGTATATTATCTAATGCTGGCCTTCAACCAACGTTTCTGTCGCGCCAGTTTCTGCGGCATCAGGGGTTATCCTCATCCGGAGGCTATCGTTTCATGACCCAAGAAGAACGAAATCCATGAATCTTCCAGAGTATCTGTCGTTTCCATCTTGGTTATTGCCAGGAACTTGCGTCATTGGTGAACAAAAAACACTAGAAACAGCACTGATTAGCAAATAATCGAGAAAAAAAAAGGCAATAAAGATGAAAAATACGTATATGTAACACGAAATCAAGTCATGCGTTTATGGTATATCGTTTTTTCATTGCTTAGAGTTATCTAACCCAATAATGAGATTCCAGCTGATATTATTGAAACGGATAGCAAGTCCAAGTGGTGTTTTTATATTACAGAAAAACTCATGCTTATTATATATTGACTGGGTGGTCGAAATTTGTTTTGTTTTACACATGACCATTTTTAAACAAAACAGTAGTCAAATTAGGTTTTATTTAGAGTAACCTAAATTTATCTTTTTAATTTTTTGAGTTATTTTTTTATTTTCCCTCCTCCTAAAATCTAAGCTGTTCTCTTTTTGGGAATTATCCGAAAAAAAGGCATCCCTGAAGAAACCAGCTCATCAAAAAAACTACCTACTGGTTAATTTTCTTGTTTTTTTTTTCTATTAATTAAAATAACGCAAAAAAATAAATAAACGGAATTTTCTATAGAAACTTAGAAGAAGCATTTAAAATTCATTCCAGTCTGACAAAAGATTATTTCTTTGGAATGAATAGGGAAATAAGTTGGGTATTTTTTTGTTGTATTTTTTTGAAACAAATATTTCAATTAATCAGATATGAAGTTAATGTTGTATTGTTGTATTGATGCAGGTAATTTAACATTTTTTTTTTTTTTTTTAAGAGTTTATAATTGATTCTAGAAATATAATTTCAATTTTGGATTTTGAGTCTTTGTTTTTTTCTTTTCAGAACTTAATTATAAACGGCAAAGCTAAATATTTGATATACGAATACAAAATTTAATAAGTAAGGATCCGCTAGCCAATAATTTTTCTCTTTTTCATTATTTTTTTTTTAATTCTATATTTTTATAACCTTTATATTTAAAACATAAACTATTTTACCCGTCTAATCTCTTCTGATCTATTTATAAATAGACCACCGTCAAGTACATAATCTCTTAACTTAATATTAAGATCTAAAAGTTTCCCTTGAATATTATTAAAACAACGCTTCTACTTTGGTACTTTATAAAAAATAATTTTAAAGAACGTAAATTGTAATTTTCATGTCTATTTTTTTTTTTTTTTTTATTCGTATATATTACAATTTGTCATAATAGACAATAATAATAGTGCTACAGGATCTCATTCATACAATATAAACAAAAGGAAAGTCAAATTACATAAAATCAAATCAAAATAAATAAACGTATACAATAACAAAATTTGTAGACAAAATAAATACAAATAAATGAAGTTAACAAATAAATAATCAAAACATTTCACATTCATACCTATGTACAATATTTACAATCAGCTCGGGAACCCCGTACGGGGCTTGTCCCCCCACTTGTGGAAGGACAAGCAGAGTCCAAAGGATCCCAGCGCCTCCCTCTCAGCCGCATCACTGGTGAGAGCCAGCGGAAGCTAAGTGAGAGCACCAGAGCCACAATCACACCGCACATGAGAGGAGAATCTGACCAGTGTCAGAACTCCAGAATAGATGTTTACAATATATCTCGGGGCCACTGCCGTTTCAACCTTCTAGGAGGGTTGTATGGATGTGTGGAGCTGGATAGGGATTGTGCTAGAGGATTAGGATGATGAATGAGGTTCTGGTGGAATTTGTAAAATTTGGATGGAATCAAGTCTGAAATAAATGGAACATTAAGGTCGTGGTGTAAGGTATAGTTGGAGATATAATAAGGAGCATTTACTATTGTTCGGAGGTATTTGGATTGAATGCGTTTGATGTTAGAACGTTTAGCTGTCCCCCACAGTTCAAGTACGTAGTCCAGATTGGTTTCAGTATTGTCTTGTAAAGTAATAATTTGTTGTCAACTGCAAGCTTAGATTTTCTGTTTAGTAGTCTGTATAACTGTCCGAATCGTCTGTTGAGTTCTTTTCGTTTAAGTCTTGTATGTGGGTTCCACGTCAATCTTTTGTCTAGTAGTAAGCCAAGATACCGGACTGTATCTGAAAGAGGAAATGGAATGGAATTATACCATTACATTATTACCAAAGTAAACTGGTGGACAGGATTTTCGTCGAAGAATGAAGTTTACTTGTTTGCATTTGGCTTCGTTTACCTTTATACGCTAAGCATTACACCAGTCCTCGATAAGACAAAGGTGTCTTTGCAGGATTAAGGATGCTATTTCAGGATCGGAATTGGATGATAGGATTTTCATGTCTAATAACATTTTTTTTATTATACCAATTATTTCACCAAATTTGTTCGAGCTCTTATAAATCTTACTTTCGGTACGTAGTATAATGGCTTAATTGGTAAATCACTGTCTGGCTTTATCCTTCGATAGGTCCTAGCGTCAAATTTTATGTACAAAAGGTTGGGCTAAAAGGTGGAGAGTAAAAATGAATCAATCTGAGAGTTTATTTATAGTTTTTACGCTTAAACGTGGTGAATGTTCAGCTGCGTATTTCGAGGACAAACCTATTCCAACTCATGAAGAAGTATGATATTTGGGACTGTACTTCGACAAAAGACTAAAATGGAGGACCCACATTAGACTTAAGAGAAAACAGCTTAATAGACGATTTGGACTATGATCCAGGTTAGTTGACAAACGCTCAAAATCATCCTTGAACACCAAAATTACTATTTACAAAGTACTGATCAAACCATTATGGACATACGGGATAGAGCTATGAGGATCCGCCAAAACCTCCATCATTCTGATAATTCAGTCTTTCTAATCCAAAATATTACGAAAAATCGGCGATGCACCGTTTTATGTTACTAACGAACTAATTTACAAGGTAATTTAGGGGTCACCCGTAGCGTAGAGGCTAGCATAACAGCTTTCTATGCTAAAGGTCGTGGGTTCAAACCAGTGGGTGGCCCTAGTATTTTTTAATGGGAAATAAAATCCTTAGTTATGCCGTCAATTTATATTTATATTTATTATATACTTGTCGTTCCACAAATGACTTCTTATTTTATGATAAAAAGTGTTTAATATGTTTAAATTTGTATAAATTAAGCTAAAGTTTAATATATCTTTTCATAGTTAAATAAATCTGGTGCCTGCGACACACGACTTTCACTTACCTCCGTTTTGAAATCAATTAAAATAGTTTCTAAGAGTTTTTAAATCCACTTGGAGACAAAAATAAGTTGTTAAAGAATCAATTACATTGAATTTCAATAGAAATATGCGCTATATTAAATAATTTATTATATTATTATCTATGACAATCAGTTAGTTTTTTCGGCTTTTCGCCACTCCCCATTAGTTTTACAATCGTGTGTACAAGACAATAATTTTCTGAAATCTTTAGCTTTCCTACGGTATATTATACGTCTATATAACAAGTATTACTGTTTTTATGTCAAAAAACACCAAAATCGCTTACACAAATATTTTTGGTCTTTTCTCTTTTAGTTGGTCAGAGAATTTGTTTAGCTCCTATTCTTCTAAGCTGATTTTGATTAAACTCGCCAAAGCGGTGTGATGTTAAATGATCTATAACATCATGTAGGTTTCATTCTGATTGAAATAGAATGGCAGGGTTTAAATGCCGATATTCTAAATTTTCTTCCGTTAAAGAATCCTCACTTTTGTAGAATTAAAAAAAAAAAAATTAAACATTTCATCTTACTTGCACTCATAAAAAAATGGTAAATATATAATTTCAACTTATATGATATCCAACTAAAGGAGAAAACAGCATACTAATTTTTTTTTAAATTGAACACCAGAACAGTAATATAGACGTATTATGTACCGTTGCAGAGTTAAAATTTTAGAAAAAATCTGGTGCACGCAACACACGACTTTCACTTACCTCGACTGTTAAAATCAATCTATATTACTGTCTATATTACTGTTCTTATTATCAAAAAATAAAAATAAAATACATTAAAAAAAATTTTTTTTCTTTGATCCTTTCGTTGGTCATCAATTTAGTCCAACTTGTATATTTAGCCATCCTTCATAAAAAAAAAAATCCTTAGTTATGCCGTCCTTCGGAGGGGACGTTAAAAGGTGGTCCCGAGCCTGTGCGATGTCAGGTCCTCGTTTAAGATCCCTATCCTAATAAAACCTGGATAGGCGAAATTTAAGACTCCCACTGTAGCATCGTCCGATTAGCTATTGTAGCATAAAAGTGACGTTAAACGAATAAACATAAACATATTACAAGGACTTTGAAATACTCAAAGTTTCGGACACAGCCACTGAATATTATAAAAAAATTCCCGACGGACTGACTTACAATTTGAACCTATCGGCCCAAACACTTAAATCCACAACAAATCCGTACAACTCACCCCGACGACTTCTGAGGCGGTGGCCTAGAGATGCCTTGAATTAGATTCACCTAAATTCTAATTGAGGTTTTTTTATTTATTTTTTCTTTCATTTATTAATTTGATTATTTATTATGTTTATGCCGTCATGTGCTTACTCAAGAGACTGATCTACTTTTGGTAAATTATTGTGTATGTATTGAATATGATTTAACATACTGCAATACATATTTAAAAAAATTGAACCCACGAGGCCCGCACAAACGGCATATACGTCTTTTCTGTAAAAAAGAAAAATCATTTGGAACCTCTTTGAACACAATATTTACTTTAGCGAAGCTATCGCGATGAAAAAAAAATACCGCTTTCACATCACCGAATGTGAAAGTATTGTGTAAACATTTATCAATCCTGAAATGGATATTGGTTTTCAATATATTACAGTTTAAAAGTACAAATATTTTACCTCGATATATGTCAAAACATTGATAATAATATGTTTTAAAAAAAATCATTATTTCTCCGACAAACCGAAAATAACTTATGGATGATTACCTTATAAAGTTGTTGGGTTTAGTTGAAAACAGAAAAAATTTCAATCTGTGTCATATGATATGTTATATTTATACAAAATTAGTTTAAAAGAAAATCTAGTGGGAGCAACACACTACTTTCACCTTCACATTTACCCCGTTTATAGAAATCAATCAAGTTTCGAAAAAACAACAACATGCGTCTGTTATATTATTATCCACAACACTAAGTTTTGTCCACTTTACACCACTTGCCATTATATTTTACACCTTTGTGAATAATGTATTTTTTTAAAAATATTTAGCTTCTCAACGGTTAAATAAGTTAAAAAAAAACTACATACAAAACTATATTTCCTCATTTCTCCTTTATTAGGTTATCGAATTGGTTCAATTTATATATTTAGCCGTTTTTTACTTTCACTTATATATAATAAGGGGAAGTATTGCGATCGTGAAAAATTTCGAATTCCAGTTTTCAACGGAAATACACCTTTTAGGGTCGCCTGAGTCTGGCCCGAGATAGCATCAAGGCAACACCTATCGCTCTTCTGCTCGTTACCTATATTATCTACAGAACTTTATTATTTATTTTTTAATAATATTTTTTCTTAATTCGTTCGTTCGTTATTGTAAATGTTTATCCGTTAAGCCGAGTGATAATAGGAAATAATCATTCACGAGAATCATCACGTCAAGGAAATCGTAGAAATTATAAGCAGCTTACGGCAGTCGGCAGTTAATCCCTAAACGTCTGAGGATTTAACAGCCAAGCACTAGTTCCCGTTTACAAACAGTCCAATTGTGAGTAAACAAATTTAAATAGACATTACTTTTATATACTCATTTTTTTTTTTTTTTTTTTTTTTCCTCGCTTTGAATCAAATATTTATTAAAATGGTTCAATGTACTATCTGTGAAAATGCGATCACTAGGGAAGACAAGGGAAATATCGGCTGTGGTAAATGTCGTGTTATTTTCCACGGCAGGTGTTGCAACCTTAATGAAAAAGAAATCGAAATTTTAAAATCGCAAAAAAAACCCTGGCTATGTAAGAAATGCGAGCAAGGAAAAAAGACGGCCCAAGGCAGGGAAAAATCGACGAGCCCTTCTAAAATCGCAGAACCTTCAATAGCGGACATACTGGCCGCTATGAACCGGCTCAGAACAGAGGTCAATGAGGACATCAAAAGCCTCAAATCATCAGTTGAAAAATATGGCGAGCTAAGCTTTGAACTCAATAACCGCCTCACTAATATAGAGAAACATCTGGAAAGTCAAAACAAACATCTTGAGGAGGTAACCATCGAGAATAAAGTTTTGAAATCCAGAATAAGCGAATTAGAGGTCCGCGTCAATAAGGCCGAGCAGGGCCTCCTCTGTAGGTCTTTAGAAATTAGAGGTATCCCAGTGCGCCCGGGAGAAACGCCTGCGACCCTTGTGACCAGCGTAGCAGCGGGCCTGGGGATAAAAATCACAGCGGGGGACTTAGACTCGGTGGAGAGGCGCCGGCCAAAAAAGGATGACCCGAGACCGCCTTCTGTTATCGCCCGATTCGTGAGGCAATCGATGCGCGACGAACTGGTGAGAAATAGAAAAGTCAAGAGAGACTTCTCGACGCGAGATATAGGATGGCAGGAGAATGATGCTCACCGAATCTATCTCAGCGAGGAGATGTCTCCGATGAATAGACATCTATATTGGCTCGCCAGGCAGAAGAGGTCGGAGAAAAGAATTAAGTATGTATGGTTTGCTGGCGGTAGAGTGCGCTGCCGGAAGGAAGATGGACACCCTGTCATCTTTATCGACAAGGCCCAAGATCTGGACGTCTTCGGCTGACTCCTAGGCACCCGTCTACCTACTGGCTGTGACCCGGAATCGATTTTGGCATCCACTAATGTTTTCTCTTTCTCCCGAAATATTTATTTACCAATTATCTTTCTCTTAAGGTTATTTTGTTTTCTTATTCTACTTGATATGGAGTTTTCCTCCAAATGGACTTTATACTATTCTTATTTCATTCATTCATGTTTTTTTTAAAACTAGGTTTCGATCATCTCGTCGATTCCATAGCGTCTTCCCTTCACACGCTGTTTACTTTCCCACCTCCTTTCCGGTATGCCTAATGTCCTAACCACCTGTCATGTTAACGCCCAATCCTTGTCCGCTCATTTTGATGAATTCCTTCAATATTTCACTCACAACTTCTACCACATTATCGCAGTCACCGAAACATGGCTAAAGCCCTATATTCCGTCCTCTTCTGTTTTCCTCCCTAATTACTCCTTTCTCCGCCATGACCGGATTGGCCGGACTGGCGGAGGGGTGGGTCTGTATATCCATTGTAGCCTGAAATCCCGTATCCTAGATGTTTCTTTCAATTCCGATTCTCCTCATATCGAATTCCTTTTCGTCACAATCTCCTGTAACACTCGTCCTATCCTGTATGCTGTAGTATATCGCCCTCCTTTGGTCCCTTTTGATCCTTCCTTTGAATCTCTCCTTTACAAATATATTCCCAGGTACAATAACATCATAATTAGTGGTGATTTTAACACCAACCTCCTCATTGACTCCAGTGAAAAACTATATCTTGAAAACCTCTTCTTTTCTCTTCATCTATTTATCGTCCCATATGGTCCTACTCACCACCTCTCCAGATCCGACACCTGGCTAGACCTGCATGTCATCGATTCAGGACATAAACTTCTATCTGCATCCCAACTTCCGGTTCCGTTCTTATCATCCCATGACCTCATCCAGATAACATATGATTTCCAAACTCCAGTGTTCCGACCCAAAACTATATCTTTCCGTAACCTAGATAGTCTAACCCGAGAAAATATTTTACCCGACCTTGAATCCTTAAACTGGTATGAAATATATTCCTGCTCTTCCATCGATTCGATGGTAGACATCCTCACCTCCAATTTACTTAGTATCCTTGACTCCCATGCTCCTCTCAAAACCACTACCTTTCGTCGTCGACCTGCTCCTTGGATGTGTCAAGATATAAAAGATCTACAAAAAAGGCGTGAGGCAGCCCGTAGACGCTTTAGACGTACCAGACAGACAGATGACTACCAAACGTTTAGGGCACTCCGCAATCTGACACAGACAGCAATTAGGCAAGCGAAATCTAAATACTTTCACGATGCCCTCTCCTCAGCACCTGATTCCAAATCAAAATGGCAAATACTTCGAAAACTATCCCTCTGCAAATCCTCTTCCTCTGAAGTATTTCAGGTCTCACCCGATGAACTAAATTCATATTTCTCATCTGCTTCCACAAACGATTCTCCTCAACTTCCCTCCGACTCTCCGCTAGCTCCTTCATTTAATCCCGATAATTTTTATTTTTCCGATATCTCACCGACTGACCTCATTTCCTCGGTTATGAAATCCCACACCAATTCTATAGGATTTGATGGTGTACCTGTCAAATTAATAAAATTATGCCTTCCCGAAATCTTACCTATCCTACTCTACATATATAACTTTTCCCTCCAAAACTCCGTATTTCCTCCCTCCTGGAAAAAAGCAATTGTACACCCTATTAATAAAACCTTTAACCCCACTTCCCCTAAAGACTATCGCCCTATTTCTATCCTCTCAAACCTTTCTAAACCACTCGAAAGAATAGTTCAATCTCAACTATCAAAGTTCCTCGAAAATTCCAAACTGCTTGATCCTCTCCAATCTGGTTTTCGTCCCGGCTTTTCCACTCAGTCCGCTCTCCTAAAAATTACCAGCGACATTCATACTGCTATGGACGAAAAAAAGTTGACTGTGCTCATACTTCTGGACTTTACAAAAGCTTTTGACTCTCTTGACCATTCTATCCTTTTTTCCAAACTAAAATCTTTATCATTTTCCAATAGCACAATCCGTTGGTTCCAGTCTTTCCTTTCCAACAGAACTCAAGCTGTTACCATTCCTAATTACCCTCTATCTTCCTTCTTAGCCCTTTCGGCAGGTGTGGCCCAGGGCTCAAGTATCTCCCCTCTCCTGTTCAATTCCTATATCAATGATCTTCCCAATTCAATCCTACACTGCTCCCATCATTTATATGCTGACGACTTTCAGATCTACCTATCTTTCCTTCCTTCTGAGTTATTAGTAGCATTCACCAAAATTCAGGAAGACCTTGAAAGAATCAGTGCCTGGGCAACCCAGAATAAACTAAAGTTAAATGCTATGAAAACTCAGGCCATCCTAATAGGTTCCAATTCCCTCCTCAGAGCCAATACTACATTTCCTAGTTTAATCCTAAACGATCACCCAATTACCTTCAGTTCCACTGTCAAAAACCTAGTTATTACCATAGACCAAACCCTTTCCTGGAAACCCCACATTGCTCAAATTTCCAGACGAACTATAAATACTCTTAAGTACTTCCATCGCTCCCGTCACCTCCTCCCACTTCCCACCCGTAAGATGTTGGTTTCCTCGCTTATTTTCCCCCACTTAGATTATTGCTGCGTGGTATATGGGGGCCTCTTGACTGTACTTGATGACAGACTCAAGCGGATTATGAATATGTTTATAAGATTTATCTTCGGTACCTTCAAGAGATCACCAGTAACCCACTTATACAGCGAATTGAAGTGGCTCCTACCTTCCATACGTAGACAATATTTTCTAGGGACATACCTCTACCAAGTCATTAAATCTCAACATCCTCCATATATTCACAATATCCTTCAATTCAAATCCTCAATTCACTCACTTGAAACCAGATCACGCCATTCTGACCTTTACATTCCTACCCATAGGACCAAATCTTTTGATAATTCCTTTTATATCCGCTCTGCATCTCTCTGGAATTCCCTACCTAATCATATTCGCCATGCTTCTTCCCTTCTCTCATTCAAATCCCATCTTTTCCTACACCTTTTAAGATCCCAAAGAGACGCTCACTAAATGTAAAATTGATAATTCACTATCTTACTTTCAACTTAAGATCATTTTATTTTAATTTTATCAGAATCCTAGAGTTATGGATTAATTCATTTATTTTGAAATTGTTTAGCTCTATTATTTTATAGCAGATTTTTTTTTTTTTTTTTTCTTTGGTTTATATTCCATATATTTTTTATATATCTATATAAATAGGTCTTATTTTTATTTTTTACACATTTGTAAATAAAATTTTATTTTATTGGTCTCTCGGCCAGACACATTGAAATGTATATTTACTGTACAACATTGTTATTCTTAAGGGACATAGTCCCAGAATAAAGTTATTTTATTATTATTATTATTATTAAATAATCAAGTGCCGCAAAAAGGTCTGTGTGTTAACTCCCAGGCGGAAACGGTAAGTCCTATGAAACTGAAATTTTATATTTAAGACAAATATACGCCCGAGACGTGACAAACTTTTTTTATCAAAATGAGCTTACCAGAAGAGGCACTTTATACTATGCATTTTGCACCTTTTTTCAATTTTCTCGAAAACGGTTCCGACGATTTTTATTAAACTCGCTATATCGATGTAAATTTTAATGGGCTTTAATATCGTGTAGGTTTTATTCTGATAAAAATGGTCTGACAGGGCTTAAATGCCGATATTTTAAATTTTCTTTCTCTAAAGTGCCTTTAGTATTTTTAATAGTTTTTAAATTGATTTAAAAATCGAGGTAAGTGAAAGTCGTGTGGTGCCCGATCCAGATTTGTTAAATCTTTCTCAGTTTCTTTTAAAGTACATTCAATTTTGTAGATTCAATAATAATAACTAGATTATCTTGTTAACGCTGATGAAAAACAGGTAAATATATAAATTGAATAAATTCGATACCCAACTAAAGGAGAAAACATAAGAGCAGTAATATACATGTGAGATATACCGTTGGAAACTGATTATTTTAGATAATAATATAATAGATTTTTATATTACAACACATGTTTCTATATAAATTCAATTTAATTAAGTCTTTAATAGTTTCAAGTATTTTTATCTCTATGTTTTACTGTATATGAAATTTATTTCATTTATTTTAAAAATGGAGGTAAGTGAAAGTCGTGTGTTGCCTGCACCTGATTTTTTTTTTAAACTACTAAATTAGAGATAGTTTTGAACAAATAAATATATAATTATTACATATACTTCAATTTGAAAACTATTTTAAGTTGATTTTAATACAACGTGTAAGTATATCAAATTATTAATTAGTGATTAGTTTATTCCCTATTTGTTACTCTATATTACATTTTACAACTTTGTGAATCAAATAATATTTTTTCTAAAATATTTCTCTATACAACGCTATATTATACGTTTATATTAACAATATCTGTTCTTATTATAAAAATAAAAGAAATACATAAAAAAATAGTTTTCTTTTTTATCCATTAGTTGGTCATCAAATTCGTCCAACTTGTATATTTAGCCGTCCTTATCAATGCTATTAAGATGATGCGGATAATAGTTTGGAATGTACAAATTATAGGTACTATAGAGGAAGAAAATTTAAAATATCGGCATTTAAGCCCTGTCAGACCATTTCAACCAGAATGAAAGCTACATGATATTTAAGCCTATTAAATTTTACATCAATAAAGGGAGTTTAATTTGAGAAAACCGTTAAAAAGTTGCTAAAAGCATTTTATAAAGTGGCTTATCTGGTGGTTAGCCGATTTAGAGGAAGAAGTAGCTAGGCTTACCACACACACACACACACACAAACAGACCTTTTTGCCGAGACTTGATCATTTGGACTCAGGGGACTTTGGATCTCCCTCAAAAACTGGAATTCGAAAATTTTCTCGATCGCAATACTTTCTCTTACCATATATTTCATATATCGGTAAGTGAAAGTAAAAATGTTATATTATAAACAAAGTTGTATTGATGAAAAAATTGATAAAATATATTGTTTTTGAGCAAGTTTACAAGTAGAGAGATCTTCTCCAAGAGAAATTTGTTTTCTTTGGAAGTTTGTATCTGAAAAAAAAAAAAAAAAACTGTAGCTCGTCAATGTTTTATGGGTAATCTTTTGGAATGTACAAAATTAAAGGTAGTTTAGAGAAAGAAAATTTGAAATATCGGCTTAGAGGCTCTGTTACTTTATTTCAATAGAATGAAACATCCACGAAATGTCATTAAATTTAACATTGATTTATTAATTTTAATCAAATTGGTCATTATTAATCGCAGTTTTTGAGAAAATGGCAAAAAAATGAAAAATGTATGGCATAAAGTCACTGGGCTGTAGTCAGCAAACTAAAACTAAATATTGAAAAAACAAATGCCATTGTAATAGGATCCCATCACTTCTTGAAAACTGTTCCACATATCCCAACCCTCTTCCTAAATGGTAACCCTATAAAGTTTTATCCGACCGTCAGGAATCTGGGAGTAACCTTTGATCAAACCTCTCTTTCAAGAACCATATTTCCGAAATTTTCCGCCGCACCTTTTACACCTTAAAGGGACTGAATTCCCTTCGTCACCTATTCCCATACGAAACCCGAAAGCTCCTCGTTACCTCTCTAATATTCCTCCACTTCGACTACTGCTGTACCGTATACGGTTGTGTTTCTGGGGATCTCGAAGTAAAAATAAAACGCCTAATTAATTGCTTTGTTCGATTTATCTTCGGGGTCCCGAGGTACACCTCCGTCTCCGAATTTTATAGCGAGTTGAAGTGGCTTTATCCTTCCAATCGCCGGAAGTATTTCCTTGCATCATTCCTATATCAAGTTATCCAATCCCGCCGTCCATCATACATTTTCAACCTTTTACAATTCAAATCCTCTGTCCATTCCATTGTACACGCTCTAGGCCTTCAGATTTATACACCACGGCCCACCAATCTGCACATTTTGACAGATCGTTCCGTATCCGATCCTCAATCCTATGGAATTCTATTCCTCTTTCTATCCGTCACTCCAACTCTCTTCCTGCATTCAAATCCCGCTTATTCATTCATCTCATGACCATCCAGTAAAAAAAAAACTGAAATTGACTCTATTTTATTCTATTTTCAACATATTTGCGTATGTCTGTTTTCTGTTAGTTTTAGTTAAATTGTTTAATTATAATTAATTTCTCTAAGACTCCAAACTTCAATTTACATGTTATGTAGATGTTATTCCAAAGGGACTTGTCCCAGGATAATAAAGAATTTATTTATTATTATTTATTATTATTATTAAAATGGCTCTTCTGGTTTGCAAATTTTATTGAAAAAGCTTCCGTAACATCTTTGGCATTAATATTATTTTTTTATCGATTACTAAGGTTCATTTTTTAAATTAATAAGGCAAATTTCGTAAATTAATGTAATATCTCGCATCTAAAAGCCACCATTAGATAGATATCAAGACTTATTACGAAATATTTGGAGTGCTCTACTCATCTTGCTATTATGGGCAACTTTGTCAAGATGGCATCTTCTCCCTCTGACGTTCCTCCGTACAACGCTATACCGTTTTCGTTGCTTCCTTCTGAGGCGCCTTCGCTGTAGATCCAGAATTGGAAGAACGATCCAATGATTGCTACGTATTATACAATAAATTGATACAAGGCAATTAAGATATGTGATAGTTCCCTTTTCCTCAGATAAGATGAACCGGTTATATCTGGTTTTTCTGACTGATTTGTAGCCACATATCAGACCTGACACAGAGTACGGGTCATTCTTATCTCCTTACTAGCGTGATAATGGAGATTATTTCACAGTCATTCATAAACGATTTGTTTACTAACAATATTACTCTCGTATTCAAACGGTAAGGGCTTCTGTAGGAAACCTCTGATTTGAACGCCTCTTTGTTATTTTAATTTCTCTTTTAGCAAAGATTCTTTGGGTCAGGAAAAATTTCCGTTTTCCAAAAATGAAATTCTGATAATAATCACAATAATAACAGAAGGACATTAAATCCGCGGAATATTCCTATACAATATGTGTGTAACTAACATGTTCATGAACCTACTAACAAACAAACAATCTTAATCGTATGGAATTTTTTCCGACCTCCATCACATATTTCAAATAATCCAGGAAGTAGAAGCGAAAATAAAAAAACATTGACGAACTACAGTTTTTTTTTTTTTTTCAGACACAAATTTTCCAAAGAAAACAAATTTCTCTTGGAAAGGTCTCTCTACTTTTAAACCTGCTCAAAAACAATATATTATATCTATTTTTCATCAATACAAATTTGTTTATAATATATCATTTTTACTTTCACTTACCGATATATGAAATACATGGTAAGAGAAAGTATTGCGATCGAGAAAATTTTCGAATTCCAGTTTTTGAGGGAAATCCAAAGTCCTCTGAGTCCAAATGATCAAGTCTCGGCAAAAAGGTCTGTTTGTTTGTGTGTGTGTGTGTGTGTTGTAAGCCTAGCTACTTCTTCCTCTAAATCGGCTAACCAGAAGCCACTTTATAAAATTCTTTTAGCAACTTTTTAACAGTTTTCTCAAAGCCAGTTTTGATTAAACTCCCTTTATTGATGTAAAATTTAATAGGGTTTAATATCATGTAGCTTTCATTCTGGTTGAAATAGTCTGACAGGGCTTAAATGCCGATATTTTAAATTTTCTTTCTCTAAAGTACCTATAATTTTGTACATTCCAAACTATTACCCACATCATCTTAATTGCATTGATGAAGGACGGCTAAATATACAAGTTGGACGAATTTAATGACCAACGAAAGGATAAAAAAAAAAATATTTTTTTAAATGTATTTTATTTTTATTTTTTGATAATAAGAACAGTAATATAGACGTATAATATATATAATAATATAGACGTTGAAAAGAGAAAGATTTTAGTAAAAAAAATTATCCGATACGCAAAGTTGTAATATAAAGTGACGAATAGGGTATAAACTTATTACTGATTAACAATTTAATATAGTTATATTATTTAATCTAAATCATATGTTTCCTACGAAAATGAGTATACTTTTTATTAAAATAAAGTTAAAATATTTTTCAAATTAAAGTATATTTAATATACTTAAATTGATTTTAACAGTCGAGGTAAGTGAAAGTCGTGTGTTGCGTGCACCAGATGTTTTCTAAAATCTTAACTCAGCAACGGTATATTATACGTCTATATTACAGTTCTGGTGTTCAATATTAAAAAAAATTACATTAAAAAAATTAGTATGCTGTTTTCTCCTTTAGTTGGATATCATATAAGTTGAAATTATATATTTACCATTTTTTTATGAGTGCAAGTAAGATGAAATGTTTAATTTTTTTTTTTTAATTCTACAAAAGTGAGGATTCTTTAACGGAAGAAAATTTAGAATATCGGCATTTAAACCCTGCCATTCTATTTCAATCAGAATGAAACCTACATGATGTTATAGATCATTTAACATCACACCGATTTGGCGTGTTTAATCAAAATCAGCTTAGAAGAATAGGAGCTAAACAAATTCTCTGACCAACTAAAAGAGAAAAGACCAAAAACATTTGTGTAAGCGATTTTGGTGTTTTTTGACATAAAAACAGTAATACTTGTTATATAGACGTATAATATACCGTAGGTAAGCTAAAGATTTCAGAAAATTATTGTCTTGTACACACGATTGTAAAACTAATGGGGAGTGATGAAAAGCCGAAAAAACTAACTGATTGTCATAGATAATAATATAATAAATTATTTAATATAGCGCATATTTCTATTGAAATTCAATGTAATTGATTCTTCAACAACTTATTTTTGTCTCCAAGTGGATTTAAAAACTCTTAGAAACTATTTAAATTGATTTCAACAACGGAGGTAAGTGAAAGTCGTGTGTCGTAGGCACCAGATTTATTTAACTATGAAAAGATATATTAAACTTTAGCTTAATTTATACAAATTTAAACATATTAAACACTTTTTATCATAAAACAAGAAGTAATTTGTGGAACGACAAGTATACAATTTGCAATATTTGAGAATCTTGGTAATTGAAAACGGAAACCAAATATAGAGAAATTGTTATCTTTTAATATTTATATAATGTAACTTAATTAAATATAAAAGACATTGATACTCATAAAACATTCTCAGAAAAAAATCTACTATTAGGGACGGAAGTCTTCCTCGGGGCAAGTTTTCCAAGTCGGTATCCCCAGCTGAAAACTTAGCAAACCAACAGCGAATGGTCCGTTCATTAACACTCCCTTCCCCAAACACCTTGTAAATATTTCTAGCGGCCTCAGCTGCTGAATGGCCGAGTTTAAACTCGTACAAAAATATTACTCGAAAATCGCGTGTTTCCATGTTCATATTTGGAGGTATACTAAAAAGTGGGTAATTGATTAGGAAGATAATGTTTATAATACAAAGGTAGAGGATTAGTAACTGTTTACTTTAAATATGTAAACATTCGGAAGAAAACAACAGAGACCTGCAAAATCCTTTACGTATTTCAGAAACTATAAAAACGGACATTTCATGTGAAACAACCCAATAAAAAGATATTTTTCAGTATGAATTTTCATGTAGTTAATTTCAATTGATAGAAGCCCTCTGAACACATAAAATATAAATAATTAACAATAAAAATAAATATTACTGATTATTTAATTATGTATCCCTTTTCGTATTTCAACTGTGAAACTATAAGTGATTACCGCCTGATATGAACGATTTCTAGGTCAGATCTAACACAATTTTTTTATGATGATTCCATTCGAATGATCTTGAAAAAAAACAAGGTCAGCTTTATTAAATATATTTAAGAAAAAATAATTGTTTTAAGTATTAAGTATTATTTTGCCACATTTTTCGAATTCCAGTTTTTAACGTACATAAGTAAGTCAAGTAGAAAAATCTGGTGCAGGCAACACACGACTTTCACTTACCTCCATTTTTAAAATCAATGAAAGAATTTTCAAAATACAGTTAGAGACAAAAGTACGTGAAACTATTAAGGAATAAATTAAATTTCTATAAAATTATGTGTTTCATTAAAAAATCTATTATATTATTACCTAAATTAATCAGTTAGTTTTATGTTTATTTCATCACTCTCTATTAACTTTTAAAAGCTTGTGTATGAGGTAATATTATTTCTAAAATCATTAGCTTTCAAACGGTATATCATACATGTATATTACTGTTCTCATGTTTAAAAATAAAAAAAATTCATTAAAAATATATGTTTTAAGTTTTCCCCTTTAGTTAGATATCGAATTCGTTCAACTTATACATTTATGTGTTTTTCATGAGTGGCAATAAGATAATATAGTTATTTTTATAAAATCTAAGAAATTAAAGGCACTTTACAGGAAGCACATGTAAAATATCAGCATTTAAGCCCTGTCAGACCATTTTAATCAGAATGAAAACTACATGATATTAAAGCCCATTAAATTTTACATCCATATAGGGAGTTTAATCAAAATCGTCAGAACAGTTTTCGAGAAAATCGAAAAAAAGTGCAAAATGCATGGTATAAAGTGGATCTTCAGATGAAAAAGGTTTTGAAACGTCTCGGGCGTATATTTGTCTTAAATATGGAATTCCAGTTTCATAGGACTTACCGTTTCCGCCCGGGAGTTACCGCACACACACACACACATATATATAGTAAGTGAAAGTAAAAAGCCGTAGGAAACCAAAATATCTTATTTAAGTCAGATATCTGCCTGGGAAATTGCAGTAAATTTTCCATCAAAATTTACTGACCATGCATTTTTTTTTATTTTTACCATTTTCTTAGAAACTGCTCTAAAGATTTTGTTCAAACTCCGTATACCGATGTAATATCTGTGGCGGTCGTGAATAAATGGTTAAGTCAAAATCTTTCATTTTACTGGTGAGTGACTTAAACTTTACGTTTTACCCAAAATAGATTTATAACATACAGGCTTTTTATTAGAAATTTCTTTAACCAATTTAACACGACTTGAGAGACGGTCTCAGGGAGCGATACGTGGAGTTAACTCATTTTTGATATAACTCGAATTGTCCAGTTTTTCACAACCGCCACATATATTTAATGGACTATACTATCAGGTAGGTTTTGTTTTGATAGAAATAGTTTGAAATGGCTTTAATGCCAATTTTTTTTCTCAGTACCTTAAATTTTCTTTAATCAACCATTTCATGTGTTTATAAGTTATAAAAAACGGGTAAATATACAGTTAAAGAAATAAGACAACCAACTAAAGGATAAAAGAGCAAACATATTTTGTTGGGTTTCTTATATTACTTTAACGTACTATATATAATACTATATATAGTATTATTGCGATCGTGAAAATTTTCGAATTCCAGTTTTCAACGGAAATACACGTTTTAGGGTCCCCTGTGTCCAAATAACCAAGTCCCGCAAAAAGGTCTGTGTGTGTGTGTGTGGTAACTCCCGGGCGGAAACGGTAAGTCCTATGAAACTGGAATTCCATATTTAAGACAAATATACGCCCGAGACGTTTCAAAACCTTTTTCATCTGAAGATCCACTTCATACCATGCATTTTGCACCTTTTTTCGATTTTCTCGAAAACTGTTCTGACGATTTTGATTAAACTCCCTATATGGATGTAAAATTTAATGGGCTTTAGTATCATTGTATTTTCATTCTGATTAAAATGGTCTGACAGGGCTTAAATGCTGATATTTTACATGTTTTTCCTGTAATGTGCCTTTAATTTCTTAGATTTTATAAAAATAACTATATTATCTTGTTACCACTCATGAAAAACTCATAAATATATAAGTTGAACGAATTCGATATCTAACTAAAGGGGAAAACTTAAAAAATATATTTTTAATGAATTTTTTTTATTTTAAACTTAAGAACAGTAATATACATATATGATATAACGTTTGAAAGCTAATGATTTTAGAAATAATATTACCTCATACACAAGCTTTTAAAAGATAATAGAGAGTGATTTAAGACCGATAAAACTAACTGATTATTTTATATAAAAATATAATGGATTTTTTAATAAAACACATGTTTTTATGTAAATTCCATTTAACTAATTATTTAATGGTTTCACTCATATTTGAAAATTCTCGAATCGATATTAAAAACAGAGGTAAGTGAAAGTCGTGTGTTGCCCGCACCAGATTTTTTTTTTTTTGTAAAGCATCTATTACTCTTCTATCGTTAGGTTCTAAATTTCCTGGATTTAAACAAAAAACAAAAAAACTTCTTCATTTAATTAGCTTTCATATGCTGCAAAATAAACCTACCTTCTTGGCTTATCATCTCCTTGAGGTCTAGTACCTGCTCTCACAATACACCCTGTATGACTTGTAAGCGAATATGTTGCTAACGAGTATCGCATGAAGCTTTTCTATACTTCTCACAATGTTCCATTATAAAAACTAATTCCGATTATTTGTCTTTAAAACTGCTTTTAGATGCCCTAGATTCAAGTAATAATAGCTGTTTCTAAAGTTATTTTGTTGAGTGTAAAAGTTTAGATTGTTGTTCTGTTTTTGTTTTTATTTGGTAATTCGATCACAAGTTCTTCCACGATAAGGCACATTATCGTCTGCTGGAATCATTTGTCCTTTGAACCGTGAACACTTAGAGGGATAATCGTTTTTTTGTTTTTTTATTGCTACTTAAATGTGTTTTTTTAAACATATTTATTGATATTTTCAATTTCATTAAATAAAAATACATCTAGTAAATGTGATGGTTATATACAAACACTGTCATGAAAAGCATGTAGAGACACTACCCAGTGGCAGCACACTAAAAATATTTTAAACTAGAAGGTCCCGGGGCCATTTCCTTTTCATGCGCCTCGGAGGATTATCCGGAATTGAAGAGGAAGAAAGGATTTAAACTAGTGGGTTAGAGTGAGAATGGAGTTTGTCATGAAAGGATTGATACCTGGTCCGGGCCAAATCAGTAACATAGGGAACATTAAGGCCTTTATGGATAAGTTTATTCGTGACAAAGTAAGGAGCGTTGAGGATTTTACGAAGGATTTTGGATTGTAAGGATTGGATGTGGGAAGAATTTGATGGTTTAGTAGAGCCCCAAAGCTCTACTCTGTAAGTCCAGATTTGTCTTATAATAGTCATGTAGATGAGCCTTTTGTAGTTAGGAGGAAGGTTTGATCGTTTGTCTAGTAAGTGTTGAAGTAGCCTAAAGCGGCGAGCAGTTTCTTGTCGTTTTAGTCGTGTATGTGGATTCCAAGTTAGGCGTTTATCAAGAAGAAGTCCTTGGTATCGGATCTGTTCAACAGGAACTAGTTGAGTGTTATTAAAGGATACTTTAGGGCAGGAAGTCAAAGGTTTACGGCGAAGGGTAAAGGTTATTTGATGGGATTTGTTGGAATTTATTTTTATTCTCCAGTTCTGACACCATACTTCTAGGTCTTTGATGTGGGCTTGAAGAGTATTTAAAGCAACAAATGGATCTTTATGAACTGATAACACGCAGGTGTCATCAGCAGTTTCTTTTTTTATAGCATTTCATTCATTTTGCAATAAAAAGACTGCTTTTTATTTTATATTTCTCTTTGTTGAGATGTTCGCGTAGCTTTTGGCGTCGTTAGCGCCATATTAATCTGTGAAAATTTTAAACTGTTCAATAGATAAAGAACTCTAAAAATTCTAACACCTCGGTTTATTATTATCAAATAACTATATTATGTATAAACAGTTTATATTGATGTTCTCTGGCAATTAATTAATACGAAAAGCAATAAATTAATCAAATAAATATGGCCTATCAACACTTCCAAATTTACGATATATATCTGCTATTTCTTATCCGATTTCAATGATTCTTTTTTTGTTTTGTAAGTAGTATAATCCGATTATAAGAAGAAATAACGCAAATGTCGCTAGTTATCACTGTTGTGATTTCAAGGGGTAATTAAAAAAGGGAAAAGGAAGGAACATGAAGTTACTAAAAATCAATGTTTTAGAAGAAGAGTTTTAAATTTAAATTAAAAATTTTAAACTACAGTAATGTACGCTTACCTAAAATTATAGCTCTTGAAGGCATGAAAAACAAAAATTGTAGTTGCCTAAAGGAGTGGGCAAAATTAGCGGAAGATTTAGACTGTCCATTTGATAGGGAGTTCGTGGAAGAGTCAGATGGTTAATATAATAGCTGCAGCCAAAGGAAATTTTAATAACGAATTAAAAATCTTCGTTATGGGTGCCGAACATAATCTAATCTATAAGAAACTAGACTATAGTGTAGACTACATAAACGATAAAAACAATATAGATTTAATATGAATGGTTTTCAAAACAAGAGCTGAAATGATATAGTTAAATTGTAAACCATGGATGAGAGAAACAGTTTACACATGCTCAATCTGTAATAGTAAGGACGATGAAAATATAACTCATTTTTTAGGTAAGTGTACGGCATTTAGTAATTTTAGAAAAAGTATTTTGGAGAGAGTATTTTAAACGAAAACAAAATAATAGAAATTTTAAATGGAAATAATTGGAACTCATTATATAGATTTATGATATGTGCTGTAAACTGTAGAGATTTTTTAATAAAGGAATTCAATTATAATAAATAAATAAACATAAATTAAGTTGTCCCAGATAAATAAACATAAATTAAGTTGTTACAGATAAGATGTATTTATATTTTGTTAATTCTATATGAGAAACAAGTAGATTATCCCACTATCTTTTGACAATAGTGTATAATTTTTATTTATCTTTTTTGTTTTGTTGATTGTAAGTTTTTTGTTTTGTTTTTTAATAATAATATATATAGCATTTCCAAATTAATTGTAACCTTTTCCAAGTCAAATGTAACTTTTTCCAAGTCAAATGTAACCGTTTCCAAGTCAAATGTAACCCTTTCCATTTCAAATGTAACCCTTTCCAAAGCAAATGTAACCATTTCCATTTCAAATGTCACCTTTTCCATTTCAAATGTTACCTTTTCCAAGTCAAATACCTTTTTCTTCACTTCTAGCCATAAATATTCCGTTTTATTTATTTATTGAAAAATAATTAGTTTAATTAAAATTATGACTTTTTTAACAATTTTGGCATATCATATCACTGTTTTTTTTGTTTTTTTAGATATTTGATATCGAGTTCTGTTTTTTACGAACTAATATTTAAAAACATATTTAGTTTTAAAATTTTTAGAGGGAAGAGATAGTTTTTGGGAATAATTAATGTGTTTTCGGGTATTATAATTACCCTTCTATTCTAATACTTCTAGTCATTAAATGTTGCAAAGAATTTTGCGATTTTTTTTTTTGCGTTTTGGTTATACATAATTTTTTTCAGACACAACCCTCCGAATCAAAGTTTTACAATCTATAAATGGAAGAGTTTCCTAAATAATTTTTTATTTATTTTTTTTTTATTTTTTTTTTATTTATTGAGCAATATTACAATCTGTCCAATTCAGGACATTTTTAATAGTGATAAAGTACAACATTCATACTACATTCACACGATATATACAAAACTATAAATTTATATAATAATAATAATAAAATATACATATATACAAAATAAAATCAATAAAAATATATACAATAGTCACTCATACCTATATACAATTCACAAGCATACAGCACGTGAGTGGAGAATCTAGCCAATGCTAGAACTCCAATATACATGTTATAAAAGGTCACGAGGCCACCGCCGTTTCAACCTTCTAGGTGGGTTGTATGGATGGGTGGGGCTGGATAGGGATTGAGCTAGAGGATTAGGATGATGAATGAGATTCTGGTGGAATTTGGAAAATTTGGATGGAATCAGGTCTGAAATAAAAGGAACATTAAGGTCGTGGTGCAAGGTATAGTTGGAAACATAATAAGGAGCATTTACTATTGTACGGAGGACTTTGGATTGAAAGGATTGAATGCGTTTGATGTTAGTACGTTTAGCTGTCCCCCACAGTTCAAGTCCGTAGGTCCAGATGGGCTTCAGTATTGTCCTGTAGATTAATAATTTGTTGTCAACTGTAAGTTCAGATTTTCTGTTGAGTAGTCGGTATAACTGTCCGAATCGTCGGTTGAGTTCTTGTCTTTTAAGTCTTGTATGTGGGTTCCAAGTCAATCTTTTGTCTGATAGTAAGCCAAGATACCGGACTGTATCTGAAGGAGGAATTGGAATGGAATCGAAGTAAACTGGCGGACAGGAGTTTCGTCGAAGAGTGAAGGTTACGTGTTTGCATTTGGCTTCGTTCACCTTTATGCGCCAAGCATTACACCAGTCTTCGATAAGAGAAAGGTGTCTTTGCAGGTTTAAGGATGCTGTTTCAGGATTGGAACTGGATGATAGGATGGCGGTGTCGTCTGCAAAAGTTGCCAGAAAGGTATCAGGATGTGTAGGAATATCAGCAGTGTAAAGGATGTAGAGGACGGGTCCCATGACGCTGCCTTGAAGAACACCGGCCTCAACGGGATAAAGGTTAGAAAATTCTACACCACAGCGAACGCGGAAGGAACGGTTTGAGAGATAGGATCGGAGAATGAGGTATAGAGACTGGGGTAAATGGGTTTTCAGCTTGAAGAGTAATCCAGTGTGCCATACCCGGTCAAAAGCTTGCGCAATGTCCAGAAACGCACCAGAACAATACTCTTTGCATTCAAGAGCTGAGGAAATATGGTCTACAACTCGGAGCCCCTGTTGAACTGTGGAATGCTGAGGACGGAATCCAAACTGATGGGAAGGAAGATTTTGAGATTCTAATATGGGTAGGGTTTAAGAAGCCTTTCGAAGATTTTTGAGAGGATGGGGAGTAGACTAATAGGCCTGTAGGATGAAGTGTTGTTGGAAGGTTTGCCTGGTTTTAGAAAAAGAATGATAGTGGAATGTTTCCATAACAGAGGAAAATAAGTGGTGCGTAGGATGCAGTTGTAAATATAAGTAAGGAATATAATAGCTTTCTGCGGAAGTTGTCGGAGGATCTGGGGAGTAAGGAGATCGTGTCCAGGAGATTTACGGAGGGTAAGTTTTTGGAGAAGATATTTGACCTCAGAGGGATTAATAGCTTTAGGAGGTAGGGAAAGTGGAATTGGTGACATAAGAAAGTCTTGCACTGTTGCGGTGTGATTGACGTGGGATTCCGGGTGAGGAGTGAAAACTTTGGAGAGGTGTGTGGCGAATTCCTCGGCTTTATCTTCATTAGACGCAGCCCAGGAGTCATCACCACGTCGGAGAGGATGGGAAACTTGATGGTATTTTAGGATCTTTTTCGTGACATTCCACAGGGAATTATCACGAGCTGATAGAGAGGAGAGGTAGGAATTAAAGGACTGGGAACGGAAGGTCGCCAACTCCCTCTTCAATTGTCTACAATAGAAGTTATAGGAGCGGCGATCTGTTGGGTGTCGGGTGCGCTGCCATAATGATCTTGCTCGGCGTTTGGTATGGATGAGGTCTATAATATGTTGTGGAAAATGATTTTGGTGAGGATTTATCTTGGGGTGTTTAGGAGAGGAGGCAGTCCAGACAGCTTGTTGGATGGCGGTGGTAAAGGAATAGACGGAATTATCTAGGTCATCTGGGGTTTTGAGGGTTACTTTGAGGTCAATATTATCGGTCAGGATTTGGCGGAAAAGGTTCCAGTTGACAGGGCCTCGGATGAATGATGGTGGAATGGGTTGCGGAATTGGAGTGAGAGATACTTTTAGGATCAGTGGACTATGGTCTGAGGATAGTTCGTCAAGGCGAGTTGGGCTTTGCCGTCTGGGTGGTCAGTACGGTATGTCATGTATTGCGGTATTTTGAAGTACTGTTTAGTCGTTAGTCTTGTTTCAGTTATAAGTGCAACATCGATTGTTTTGTCTTGCAACAACGCTGTCAGTTCGTCAGTATGATTTCTAACACCATTCGCATTCCAAAGGAGAATGGATAAGGAGTTAGGTGAATTCATTTAAGGATTTTTCAAGGCAGGGATTAGATTTGATACTAGATTTGTAAGGAGTGATATAAGCGGCATAACAAGAGATTTGATTTCGGAGATGAACGATGTCATTAGACTGGTAAGATCTGTGACGTTTGATGGTGGAGGGATATGAGAAATTTGATGTTGAGGAGTTTTTTGAAGATTAGGTAAACTTTGAGGGATAGATTGTTGTACAATAGATTGAGAAAGTTGAGGAAAAAGTTGTTCCGGCAGTGCCTCGACTTCATGATTCTGGTTTCCACCTCCAAGCAAGTGGGCAAATGATACGTTAGAATTTAAAAGTTTAGATGGTTCTCTTCTGCTTCTGGTTGGTACAGCTGTTTCATTCGGATCTTGAGGTTTTTGGTATCTGGTTCTGAGTTTCTTGTAGATTTCACATCCCTTATAGTTAGCCGGGTGGTCCTTGAGGCACAGAGCACATACAGCGGGTGTAGATCTTGATCTTGTACATTCTTCTGTTTTATGCTGTTCACCGCATTTCACACAGCGTGGTATGTGATGGCAATAACTTTTGGTATGACCATATGCCTGACAGTTATGACACTGAACTATTTCCCTCTTTGTGTAAGGTTTTTCAACCTTTACACGGGTATAGTACAGTCTACTGAGGTCATAGATTTTTTCGACTCCTGCTGATGGTTCCAAGTCCACAAAGAATAGAGGCAGTGGACTTTTATCTTTTAAAACGTTGGTGACTTGCCTCACTTGGAATCCTAATTCTGTCAGTTCTTCTTTGATAGCTTCAACGGGTGTTGAGGAATGTAGGTTTCTGATTACGACCCTTAATGCTCTCTCCTGGCGCAGCTGATAAGTATGAAAGTCAGCTTTGGTCTCAGTCAGATATTTTACAATCTTTCTGTAGGTTTCAGCAGTAGTCGGAGATATTTTAGTATCATTGGTTCTACTTATACAATAATAACTATTAGGATCAGATACTTTGTTTAAATGCGCACACATCAGTTTAAAATTTTTAATATTTTTAACAAATATTGGTGGAGGTAGTGATTCCCTGGGTATAGGAGAAGATTCCATGGTTTCTTTTTCATTTTGGAGGATCTCAAATAGATTCGGTGTAAAAAACGGGGATTCATCAGTTATTCCTTATACGGCGGGGTCTCTGTTTTGTAGGAGACGAGTTAGAACCTGCAGATCTAGATCTTTTACTTGCAGACTTTGAGGACATGACTTGATGAAAATATTTCATTGATTAAGAAAATAATAATAATAAATAAATAATGAGATAAGAATTAAAGATAAAAGAAAGATAAGTTAACGAAAAGCAAGCCCGAGCTTGCCGAGCTAGCGGCAATCAGCTGATCAGTGACCCTCCTTTCACTTTTTCGTGATTGTACAAAGTAAATTATAACTTTGCTTACCGAAATTTCTCCAATATTCACTGCCGTAGTATTCCTGAGGTCTAGTGATGTTCTCCAGACTGAATTCAAGCGAATTCCTACTGAAAAAAGCAAAAATCTGAGAGACGATGTAACGTATGACTGTTATCATCGAGCGCATCAGCTGATTCTCCCTAAATAATTTAATACACATCTATTAGCAGCTTTAATCCACCACTTTTTTGTTTTATTTTTCCCATATTCTGGGACTTCAAACGTAAAATGAAGGGAAGTTTTAGATTTTAGCAAATAAATTTGATTTTAGATCACTATTCGCTCGCCAATCGTGTGAAAAATTTAATTAGTTTTTATAATTTTTTTTCTGTAATCTGGACCTCAAAGATTAATTATGGACAAGTTTCAGAATTTCGTTCACCTAAATCGATCATATTTTCCACTGTAAGGCGGAATAAAAAAAAATAAAAAAATAGTTATAATAGTCCTTAAAATATAAAAATCGTGCATATCCTTTAAAATAGTAAAATTAGTACTTTTCGTGCTTCAATTAGGCCTAAGCATAGGTAGAACTTTATGGAGCGGGCGTGGAAAAGTTTGTAAACTATTCTAATATTGTAAGAAATATAATAAGAATTTGAAGTAATCGTGTATAAAAAATATAATAAAAAATACATCTCGAAAAATGTAATTATAATACCCGAAAACACATTAATTATTCCCAAAAACTATCCCTCCCCTCTAAAAATACAAAATCAACAACTATTTTAAAACTAAATATTTTTTTAAATATTAGTTCGTAAAAAACAGAACTCGATATCAAATATTAAATATAATATAATATTAAAAAATTCATAATTTTAATTAAACTAATTATTTTTCAATAAATAAATAAAACGGAATATTTAAGACTAGAAGTGAAGAAAAAGGTGACATTTGACTTGGAAAAGGTAACATTTGAAATGGAAAAGGTGACATTTGAAATGGAAATGGTTACATTTGAAATGGAAAGGGTTACATTTGACTTGGAAAAGGTTACATTTGACTTGGAAAAGGTTACATTTGACTTGGAAAAGGTTACATTTGAAATGGAAAAGGTGACATTTGAAATGGAAATGGTTACATTTGCTTTGGAAAGGGTTACATTTGAAATGGAAAGGGTTACATTTGACTTGGAAAAGGTTACATTTGACTTGGAAAAGGTTACATTTGACTTGGAAAAGGTTACAGTTGACTTGGAAATGCTATAAATAAACCAACTTCCTGGCAGACGGAATGCCATGCCAGTATTTTGTGTTCTCTAGCTACTGTAAAAAAAAAACATGTATGATTTAAAAATAAAACACTTTTATCCATCTATCTAGTTACTAAAAAAGGCTTCTTGTCTTCCGAGCTACACGATTACTTCAAATTCTCATTATATTCCTTAAAATTTTATAATAGTTTACAAACTTTTTCACGCCCGCTCCATAAAGTTCTACATACGCTTAGGCCTAGTTGAAGCACAAAAAGTACTAATGTTACTGTTTTGAAGGGTATGCCCGATTTTTATATTTTAAGGACTGTTATAACTATTTTTTTTATTTTTAATTCCGCCTTACAGTGGAATATATGACCGCTTGTCCATATTTAACCTTTAGGGGCCAGATTACAGAAAAAAAATATGATAACTAATTAAATTTTTCCAACGATTAGCGAGCGCACAGTGGTCAAAAATCAAATTTATTTGGTAAAATCTAAAACTTCATTTTACGTTTGAAGTCCCAGAATATAGGAAAAATAATACAAAAATCTAATAATGGCTCGGAGTGGATTAAAGCTGCTAATAGATGTGTGTTAAATCATTTAGGAAACTCTTTCAATTATAGATTGTAAAACTTTTGATTCGGAATGTTGTGTCTGAAAAAAATTATGTATCACCCAAAACGCAAAAAAATCCAAAAAATTTTTTGCAACATTTAAAGACAAGAAGGATAGTTTTTCGTTATTGAATAGGAGCATAAATTCACAAATGGCTAAATTAACTCTACTCGTAGATTGGAATGTATATTTAATAACGGGTGTGGAAATATGTCTTACCAGTCTCAGAAATGTCCATTGTTAGATAAAAGCTAAAAGACTTTAAGCTATACACAACTTGACCATAATAAATGAACATCGAATAAAGATAATCCCACTGCCGGTTATTAGCCATTTGTGCGAACAGGAATGATTCACTCATTTACTATTTATTTGTAAACAGTGTATGGTAAGAAATATTAGTATTAAGCGTCTTACCAATTAATAATAAACAGTTCAAGCACTCAGAAATTCCTAACTTTTGACTTCACTTTTGTCCACCTAAATTGGTGATTTTGCCCTTTGTACGCCGGTGAGTTTTAAGTCGCCATTCTGGTCAAAAGAATTATTAACAGGGAATGGAAAGATGGAAATTTATTTATAGTTTGGTTTTGTGGAAGGAGCTCAAAATGTATGGATTCCTTCCAATTCCGCCAAATACTGAGCATCACCTTTCTTGGATGACACGGCCTTTGGTGTTGCGAGCAGCGTCGTTCCAGGCAACCCCCAAGATTTTTTTCGGGTGGTGTTGATTTAGAGAATCCATTTTTAGTCACCAGTAACAACTCATTTCAAAAATGGATCCTCCAAATTTTTTTTTTAGAAGTAAATCACAACATGAAATTCTTTCAATAAGCTCATGAGGAACCCAAACGTCGTAACGACAGACGTACCTTCTTTAGACGATCAAAAACGGTCGATTTGCAGGATCTTAACTCCGCTGTAGTTAATCTTAACAGTAATTCGTGGATTGTTTTTGATGACCGTCATAATATTCTGGATGTCAAAAGTTGAACTCAGGCCAGCCCGGGGTTGGTCTTCCAAATTGAAATCTCCTCATCTAAACCGTGAAAACCACTTTTGAACCGTGCTATCAGCAATTAAATCGCTACCATACACGGCACAAATCTTTCTTGCAGTTTGGGATGCTTTTTTCCTTTTTTAAAAACAGAACAGCATAATATGCCGAAAATGAACCGAACCGTCACTCATGTGCTGGTTTGCAATAAACTACAATACTGATCCTCAATAAAGACGAATTACTAAATTAATTAATACATACTGATGTAAACATAGTTAATTCTATTATTAATTGCTACGACAAAAGTTAACTTAAGGGGACATTGAATTATTTTAAAATTTAAAGGTAAATCATTTGGAATCGTTGGGATACGAGGTCAATTTCCCCCGTTTTTTTCAGATTTTCCACTAATTCTTCGGTCCTATTGGTCGCAGTTGTGATGTTGTATAGCCTATAACCTTCCTCGATAAATGGACTATCCAACAGAAAAAGAATTTTTCAATTCGAACCAGTAGTTTCTGAGATTAGCGCGTTCAAACAAACAAACAAACTCTTCAGCTTTATAATATTAGTATAGATTGGCATATCTTGTAACTGGAAACACCATGATTAATTCGGTTATCCTTTTAAAATGATACGAATATATTTCTGTAATCACTAATATTGCTACACTAAAAATCTGATGCGGGCAACACGTTACTGTCACTTACCTCGGTTGTTAAAATCAATTTAAGAACTAATAAATAGAGGTAAAAAAAAATTGAAGGAAATATATTTAGTTTCGTTGGAAACATATGTTTTAGATTGAATAATATAGCAATATATTTTTTTTATCTGTAACAATCAATTTTTCATATGTCTCCATTACATTTTACAACTTCGAGATTAAGATGATCATTTTCTTAAAATCTTTAGCTTTCCAACGGTACATTATACATCTATATTACTGCTCTTGCATATGCTATTTCTTCGAAAAACCCAAAATGGCATTAAAAAGTATTGTTGTTAATTTTACCTTTATTTCATTATCAAATTCGTTAAACTTGTACATTTAGCCGTTCTTCATCAACGTCAGTAAGATAATACGGTTAATCTTTTGGAATGTACAAAATTAAAGGTAGTTTAGGAGAAGAACAGTTAATCAATTGGCATTTAAGCCCTGTCAGACTATTTCAATCAGAACAAAACCTACATGATATTAAATCCCATTAAATGTTACATCGATACAGCGAGTTTAATTAAAATTGTTAAAGCCGTTTTTGATAAAACCGTAAAAAGGTGCAAACTGCATGGTATAAAGTTGATCTTTCGGTAAGCCGATTTTCAAGAAAAAGTATGTCTATATTACTGTTCTTATCAAAAAAGAAAAACAAAAATTCGTCCGACTTGTATATTTAGCCGTCCTTCATCGATTTCATTAACATGATATGGGTAATCATTTGGAATGTACAAAATTTAAGATAGTTTAGAGGGAGAAAATTTAACATATTGACATTTAAGCCCTTTCAGACTATTTCAATGAGAATAAAACCTACATTTTATTAAAGATTATTAAATTTTACATCGATATAGCGAGTTTAATCAAAATCGTTACAGCCGTTTTCGATAAAATCGTAAAAATATGCAAAATGCATAGTACGTTATAATGTGGCTCATCTGGTTTGCCAATTTTGATAAAAAAAAAGTGGCTCTAACATCTCGATCATATAGTTGTCTAATATGAAATTTCAGTTCCGACTTTTCGTTTTTGCACTACACTTTATCACAGACACAAAGACCTTTTTGCGGGACTTGGTTATTTCGACTCAGAGGACCTAAAACTTGTATTTCCGTTGAAAACTGGAATTCGGAAATTTTCACGATCTCAGTACTTTCCCTTACTTTATATAGGTAAGTGAAAGTCTAATGTTATCTTATAAACAGAGTTTTATTAATGAAAAACGGATAAAATATATTGTTTTTGAGCTGTTTACAAGAGAAATTTGTTTTCTTTGGAAAATTTAAGTCTGATAAAAAAAAAAAAAAAAAAACTGTAGTTCTTAAATGTTATTTTTTTTCGTTTCTACTTCCTGCATTATTTGAAATATGTGATGTAGATAACAAAAAAAATGCATACAATTAAGATTGTTAGTAGTTTCATGAACATGTTAGTTACACACATATTTGTATAAGAATATTCCGCTGATTTCTTGTCCTTCTGTGATTATTAACCGAATTTTATATTAGGCGTTACGGAAATTTTCTCAGACCTGAAAAATTTGGAATTTAAAGTAAAAACGACACCTATTGTTAAATAAGTAAAGAATATAATCATATTAAAGACATACCCATCCTCGAACTCTGCTGAGATTAAGAGAGATCTCATAGAGGAAACTTGACTGAGGAAAGAAGATCCGAGCAGTCGAGAAATATGAAAAACTTTTGAAAAAAAATAAAGAACCCACGTAAGATGATCTTTAAATAGCTATTGACTAACTGTCAATAAAAAAAGTAATATAATTCCGTAATAATTAATTAGGCTAGAACTTATAACAACACGAATAGAGTTTTAACTTTTTATGACTTACAACACTCCTTTTTTTTCCTTCGAAAAGTTTGAATAATCAATATAAAGTTCATTGTTCTTGCCTTCCCAGATTCAAAAGACAATACTTAATTATATATAACGTAAATGTTTAAACCCATAAACAATATAATGGGGTATATAGCAAAAATTACCGTTTTTCGAACAATTATTTGCATTATTATTAGTTTGATATAAAACACAATAATTACTTTAAGCATAGTCCATTGTTATATACCAACATTAGCCATCTGCTGGCCAATCCCTTGATACTACGCTGATACCATTTTTTGAGATTGCTGTCAAATAACTCTTGAAGAAAATGGACTATGGATTTAAACAAGTAGTAGTCCAGTGCTGCGAGGCCTGGACTAAATGATGGCAAGGGTTCAAACCCATTTGTTTGTTTATTTATTTAACGTTACTTTATCCTACTATAACAACTTACCATTTATGTTTACAACTTAGTTAAATTCGAATAAATATAACCTCCCGGTTCCTATACGACGGTATGTAAACTCTCTCTTTAATTATAACAAATGCTCATGAGTTTGTGGGCTCACAACTACTTTATATTGACTTGTACAATTTATTTTATTGCATAATAACTTGTCAAAAATCTTGCGCTTTCCAACGGTATATTATGCGTCTACGTTACTACTTATATTTCTTATACTATGTTTTCTTAAGATTTGTCTTCGGTACTTCAAGGAGGTCTCATGTTACCCACTTATACGGTGTATTAAAGTGGCTCCTCCCCTCAACCCTCAGACAATATTTCCTTGGATCGTACCTTGATTGACAAAATTTGATGAATTTGTGGACCGGGTGGACTATGCAGAATTAGAGAAATAGCAACAGGCAATAACTCGTTATTAATTTTATTTCATTTAATTTCACTGTTACTAATACTAGTCAATTAGTTTGTTTGTATTATTTCGTTAATTCGTTATAACAAATGATTAATTTATCAGTTTATATTTATTAGTTTTATTTAACTTATTTTTTTTTTATGTAACTTAATGTTCTGTAACATAATTTATATTATGTAATAAAAATACGCGTTGTATCGCAAGATGGTACGCGTAGAAAAAAATGCACCCATTGCAGGGTTACTGTAATGAGGGAAACCGTAAAAATAGTGGTAAAATGATTTAAATGAGTTTTGTACTGATTAAGTTTAAATCTGTTTTTCTATTTACGATTATTATTATTTTTTTAATGTTCTGCTTTTTTTTGTATTTTTTGTAATGTTAATTAGCTATGCTGCTTTTACTAAGCCTCCGCTGGCTATTCATAAAATCAATACGGTTAAAGCGCTAGGATCTCTAGAGTCCTGATTTTTCCTCCACTATTGAAAGAGAAAGACAGGTTGGCAAATCACTTGTCTGATTGTAAATACATTATGTAGGTAGTATTTTTAACTTTCTTCATATCCTTCTTTTTTGTAGCTATAATTTTATTTACTTTTGTTTTTTACTTTCACTTACCTACCATATGAAATATATATTAAGCGGAATGTATTGCAATCGTGAAAAGTTTTGATTTCAAGTTTTCAACAGAAATACACGTTTAGTGTCCTCGAGTCCTGCAAAAAGGTCTGTCTGTGTGTGCGTTTGTTCGCGCTTTGGTGCTTGTAGTAAGTCCAGCATAAAAACGAAAAGTTATAAAAAAATGATATTTCATATTTGAGACAACCATACCCCAGGTATCCCTAAAATCGGCTGGCAAAGCACTGCTTTATACCATGCATTTTGCACCTTTTTACGATTTTATCATAAAAAGCTCATACGATTTTGAGTAACTATATGAACGTAAAATGTAATGGGGATCAATGTCCTGTAGGTTTCTTTTTTATTAAAATAGTCTTAATTTTAATTTTTTCTCCTCTAAAGTAGATTTAATTTAATAGATTTGAAAAAAAATAACCATATTGACTTATTATAATTGGTAAACACATATATAAGCTGAACGATTTCAATATCCAGCTCTCTCGGCCAATTAAACGTCTCGGGTCCACTGCCGTTACAATCTTCGAGGGGTGTGTGGAGCTGGGTAGGGATTGGACTATAGGGTTAGGATGATGAATAAGGTTGTGATTAAATTTGGAAAATTTAGATGGTACCAGATCTTAAAAAAATGGAATATTAAGGCATTGGTGAAAGGTACAGTTGGTTGTTGGGAGGACTATGGATTGAATGCGTTTGATGTTAAAATATTTAGCTGTCCCCCATCGTTCAAGTCTGTAGGTCCATTTAGGTTACAGTATTGTCTTGTATATCAGTAATTTGTTGTCAACTGCAAGCTGAGATTCTCTGTTTAGTAGTCTGTATTACTGGCCGAATAATAATAATAAAATAGATATTAAGCAAAGCCCATTTTTCTATCGAAACTCAATGTAATTAATAATATAACCTTTTATATCAATAGTCCGCTCAGTTGAAACTAGATCGCGACCGTTCCTACCTACAGAACCAAAACTTTTGATCGTTCCTTTATTGTTCGCTCTACTTCAGTATAATATCGTACACATAACGCCTCAATACCAACCATGGCCAAGGGTAACAACTACATGTTTGTGAGCCCCAAAAAACTTAAAACAATCCTAAGAAGATCAAATGGAAACCGAGCCCCAGGACATGATGATACTTTATTCAAACAACCACACCTCACGAACCTATACAACTCAGACTAAGATACTTTCCAGAAAAATGGAAACAGGCTATCCTGTTCCCGTTGCTAAAACCAAATAAAACAGGGGATAAAGAGGAGCATTACAGACCTATCAGTTTATTCCCTCACCTCGCAAAGGTATTTGAGAAAATTATTCCCAATTACCTAAGAGACTTTTGCGAAGAAAATTCTATTATTCCCTAAGAACAAACGTGTTTTCAGGCTCACCTCAGCACGGAGCACCATCTCTTGAAGCTGCAGACTCAAGTGTGCAGAAACTTTAACAATAATGAAGCAACAGCTATGATCTCAATAGACTGCACGAAGGCATTCGTCTCCGTATCTCACGGTATCTTATGTCGCAAGCTAGCGGATCTCGAGTGCCCAGAGCAGCTCTATGGTATCATAGTATCATTTTTGATTCAACGGAAACTAGCAGTCCGGGTTCGTGATAAAACATCCAAAACTATAGATCTCACATGTGGCGTACCACAAGGAGCAGTAGAATAGAATAGAATAGAAAAAGATATTTATTCTGGGACAAAGTCCCTTAAGAACAATTCATATGTACAATTAAGATATATATAATGTGTCTGGCTACAAGACCAAAGGAATATAATTATTTCTTATTCACAATGATACATAAAGAAAAAAAGGATATAATGAAGCAAAAGAGTAAAATAAATAAATAATAACTTCTGGTGCATTAAACAAAACTAAACATTGAACTTGATTCATTATTGATCCTTATAAAAATATAAACAATAAATAACAGATTTTCTTTTTTATTTGAAATATCTTATTGAGCGTCTGTTTGGGATGACAGTAGGTACTGGAATAGCTGGGACTTGAATGATGGTAGGGAAGAAGCATGGCGGATATGAGTAGGTAAGGAATTCCAGAGAGTAGTGGAGCGGACAATAAAGGAATGATCAAAAGTTGTTGTTCGACGGGTAGGAATATAAAGGTCGGAATGGTGCGATCTTGTTTGGAGAGAGTGGACTGACGATTTAAATTGCAGAAGTCTGTAGATATATGGAGGTAGCTGGGAGTTGATTATTTGATAAAGATATGATCCTAGGAAATATTGTCTTCGGATAGAAGGAAGGAGCCACTTCAACTCATTGTATAAATGGGTCACATGAGACCTCTTCGGCGTACCAAGAACAAATCTTAAAAATATGTTCATAATTCGCTTTAGCCTGTCCTCGAGCACAGCCGAGAGGCCACCATATACCATACAGCAATAGTCAAAGTGGGGGAAAATATAAATGAGGATACAAGGAGCTTACGGGTAGACAGTGGAAGAACATGACGGGAGCGATGGAAATATTTGAGGGTACTTATTGTTATTCGGGAGATTTTGGCAATATGGGGTTTCCAGGAAAGGGTTTGGTCGATGGTAATACCTAGGTTTTTGACAGAGAAAGTGAAGGTAATTGGGTGATCATTTAGGGTAAGACTCGGAAAAGTAGTATGGGATCTGAGGAGGGGATTGGAACCTATAACAATCGCCTGAGTTTTTGAAGCATTTAGACATAGTTTATTCAAAGTTGCCCAGGCACAGATTCTATCCAGGTCTTTCTGAATATTGGCAAATGCTATTAGAGACTCGGAGGGAGGAAAGGATAGGTAGATCTGGAAATCATCAGCGTATAAGTGGTGGGAGCAGTGATGGATAGCATTGGGAAGGTCATTAATATGGGAATTACTGTCTCCGTTTCTCTTCTCAATTTACACAGCGAATATAGTAGGACACAACTACAAGACCGCAGTTGTCGCAGCCTATGCGGATGATATAGCTATCCATTCCAGCAGTATGAGAGCACTAGAGCAGGCCGAAGCAGTATGCGGTGAAATAGTTCAACAACTGAAATGTCTCAACATCACGGTAAACCCGGCAAAGACTGACTGTGTGAGATTCGCGCTACAAAAAAGGGAAGAAATCCAAACTACCAGGCGGGCTGAGTGTGACGAATACCATATTACGACCATCAAAATCAGTAGCCTACTTAGGCATAAAGCTGGACCGACATATGAAACTTTCTACACACTGTTACAGCAAAGTAAAAGACATACAGACTACATCAATTACTGCTTTCATCGGCTCTCTCCTTGAAATCCTAATTTACAAGAGCATTATACGCCCAGCACTGCTGTATGGGGCTCCACTATTCACCCATCTACGGGACGGGACGCAGCGCCATCTGCAGAAATTTCAGAACTCGATTCTACGAAAAATGGTTAGGTCAACGATATTTAGGAAATATAAACCAGAACAGCTTCATGAACTGTTTGAAATCCCAACAATCCTTGAATTAATTAAACGAAGACATGTAAAATTCTTCGACTCCTTAAAATATTCTAGAAACCCATTATTTAACTCACTGACACCAGCAACAGCACCAGTGCGCTGGCAACAAACAGTAGGAGTAAGTTAGGTTAAGAAATGTAGTAAGAAAAACAAAAACATAGCGTGCCCCAGCGCTGAAGAAAACCCAATGATAACCCACCTCAAAAGAAAAAAATCTGGTGCGGGCAACACACGACTTTCACTTACATCCATTTTTTAAAATCAATGAAAGAATTTCCAAATACAGTTAGAGATAAAAATAAGCGAAATAATTAAAGAATTAATCAAATTAAATTTATATGGAAACATGTGTTTTATTAAAAAATCTATTTTATTATTATCTAAAATAATCAGTTAGTTTTATCTTCTTCTCATCACTCTCTATTAACTTCTAAAAGCTTGTGTATGAGATGATATTTTTTCTAAAATCTTTAGCTTTCCAACGGTATATCATACACGTATATTACTGCTCTTATGTTCAAAAACGAAAAATTTAATTAAAAATATATTTTTTTCTGTTTTCTCCTTTAGTTGGGTATCGGATTTATATATTTACCTGTTTTTTATCAGCGTTAACAAGATAATCTAGTTATTATTATTGAATCTAAAAAATTAAAGGTACATTAGAAGAAGAAAATTTAAAATATCGGCATTTAAGCCCTGTCAGACCATTTTTATCCAAATAAAACCTACATGATATTAAAGCCCATTAAATTTTACATCGATATAGCGAGTTAAATCAAAATCGTCGGAACCGTTTTTGAGAAAATTGAAAATGGTGCAAAATGCATAGTATAAAGTGCCTCTTCTGGTAAGCTCATTTTGATGAAAAAAGTTTTGTCACGTCTCGGGCGTATAGTTGTCTTAAATATGAAATTTCAGTATCATAAGACTTACCGTTTCCGCCCGGGAGTTACCACACACACACACACACACACAGACCTTTTTGCGGGACTTGGTTATTTGGACTCAAGGGACCCTAAAAAGTGTATTTCCGTTGAAAACTGGAATTGGAAAATTTTCACGATCGCAATACTTCCCCTTACTATATATAGTAAGTGAAAGTAATATACATAGAATAAATGAAGATTACTGTTTACCGCCCAAATTTTTAATTTGATTTTATTTAAATGAGATTTTATTTTCTCAGAAGGCAAAATTTAGAAAATATTGATATTTTTTATTAATTTCTTTGTTATTTTATATGTATAGTATTTTTTACCATTGTAAATAATTGTAATTTTAAATAATAATTAATCACGTTTATTTTGTCTGTTGGTCAGACATATTATTATATATTTTAATTGTACATAACTGTTATTCTTAGGGGACCTATTCCCTAAATATTTTTTTTTTTTGCCTATTCTATTCGATATTTCAGGAACATTTTTTTTTCCGACTTACTCACAGAAAATTTATTTTTCCCCTTTAAAAAAAATATAATTTGCAATGTATTTTATTTAGAAACCTTCAGTAAATAATGCCATAAATAATGGTGAAAACCGATTTAAAATCCGACTAGTGGTTTAAAAGGAGTTAGCGGAAACCAAAATCTCGTTATAATTTTATATTATAACTTTTATATATAGATAATAAATTATTTAATGAACCACATGTTTCTATCAAAACTCATCATAATTCTTTAACCTTTTTTTTATTTCTAACTTTATTAAAGTTAAGTGAAATTCGTGGGTTGCTCCCAACAGTTTTTTATTTTAAGAATCTTACTAAGCATACTTTTCCTAATACGGTTCATAAATAAATAACGAGTCTTATTGGAGCACGGGAAAGATATGAACTACCTTGAACAAGTCTGAATTTACATCTCAAAAGTACAAGTTTGATTGCGCTGAACCTCTTCCGCCGGCAATGACATCCGATCACTGGGACATTCAAACTCGGAATCAGAATTTCTGCATTTTAGATGAGAATATCAGTTCTGACTTAAACAATGAATTGTCAGATTATAATTCTAAGATATAAAAAAAACAAGTTTATTAGTCGAGTGTTTTATTAATTCATGCTTGATAATGAACAGAAAATAAACATATCAGTTAGTCTGTTGATCTGAGATGTTTCGCCTATGGTCTTTTAGTTACGTTATCTTATCTATTAATGCACCTAAGATACATGAGTTGGAAAAACGTTGATTAATTTCGTATATTATTCTTTTATTATCTCCGCCCACTTTGACTAAGATTACATGGTGTATGAGTACTAACCAACGAATGAAAAAAAAAATCTGGTGCGGGTAACACACCACTTTCACTTACCTCCATTTTTAAAATCAATCAAAGAATTTTCAAAAACAGTTAGAGATAAAAATGAATGAAACTATTTAAGAATTAATTAAATTAAATTTCTATAGAAACATGTGTTTCATTAAAAAATCTATTATATTATTATCTGAAATAATCAGTTAGTTTTATGTTCATTTCATCACTCTCTATTAACTTTTAAAAGCTTGTGTATGAGATAATATTTTTTCTAAGTTCTTTAGCTTTCCAACGGTATATCATACATGTATATTACTGCTCTTATGTTCAAAAACGATAAATTGCATTAAAAAACTATTTTTTTCTGTTTTCTCCTTTAGTTGGAAATCCAATTTATTCAATTTATATATTTACCTGTTTTTCTTCAGCGTTAACAAGATAATATAGTTATTTTTATTGAATCTACAAAATTAAAGGTACTTTAGGGAAGAAAAATTTAAAATATCAGCATTTAACCCCTGGCAGATCTTTTTAATCAGAACAAAACCTACGTGATATTAGAGCCCATTAAATTTTACATCGATATAGCGAGTTTAATCAAAATCGTCAGAACCGTTTTTGAGAAAATCGAAAAAAAGTGCAAAATGCTTAGTATAAAGTGGCTCTTCTGGTAAGCTGATTGGTGGTAACATAAATGAGCTTTTTGTAATAAATTGGAAGTTTTAAACGGTTGTCTAGTAAGTGTTGTAGTAATCGGTATCTACGGGCAGTTTCCTGTCGTTTAAGTCGCGTATGGGGATTCCATGTAAGACGTTTGTCAAGATGGAGTCCTAGGTAACGGATTTGTTCAACAGGTATGAGTGGGGTATCATTAAAGGATACAGTGGGGCAGGAAGTCATCGGTTTGCGACGAAAGGTAAAGGTAATTTGGTGGGATTTGTTAGGATTTATTTTAATCCTCCAGTTCTGACACCATTGCTCAATGGCTGTGATGTGAGATTGAAGGGTTCGGGATGCAGCGGATGGATCATTATGGACAGACAACACACAAGTGTCATCCGCATAAGTTGTGAGGACAGTGGATGGATGGAGGGGAATATCAGCTGTATATACCGTATAAAGGATGGGACCTAAGATACTACCCTGAGGTACACCTGCAGACTGAGAAAATATGGAAGAGTAGGAAAGGTTATGATTTACTTTGAAGGTTCTATTAGTGAGGTAGGAACGTATTATCAAGTAGTATGTTGCGGGAAGGAATCTGGTATTCGCTGATCGGATTGGTAGACGTCCGAAAGGTAGGCCGAAGCGTCGATAGGAGGATTGCGTTAAGGCTGATCTCGGGGGCTTGTGCTTGAACGGTAAACATTGGACGGGTCTGTGTTGGCGGAATTTGGTGGTATCGGCATCGAACCTTCGGGTTTGGTAAGCCTATTATTATTATTATTTAACAATTCACATGCTACCGTACAGTATGTTCATAGGGTTTAAGTCTCTGGTGGATAGACCACGTGCTGGAAGACTTAGGAAACTGGAGAATCCCCACGGGCGAGCCATCCTTGCTGAAGTCCATGGATATCCTCACACTACTATTACCTCTATGGCCATCAGAATAAATAGATACTATGGTATTTAAATCCACCTAGAAACAGACAAAATTATATTGAAAGTAGAAAACCCTTCATTAGTAAGATATACCGGCAGAATGGCCGCGATTTGTCAGGAAGTTTGTAAAAAAAACACAACAATTTCTCGTAAAGGGTCATATTCTCTAATTAAAATTTAATATTTTTGGATCAGATGGAAAGTCGAAAGTTGCAAATTTCCTTAGTTCCTTTATTTTCATTTATTTAATTATATTTGGGGGTAAAGTAAGTGTATATATAAATCAACCAAAAAATAAAATATTCGTTAGAAAAACCTCGGGATACAGCTAATTTATTATAATTTTAATAAAAAAAGTAATTATGTAAAACTTTTAGTTTTTAATTTTTAATTATAAAAAAATGGTTTAGTTATAAACCGTTGACGCTACTGATGCTCTAATTTTCTTGTAGGAGGGAGAGAATGAAACTGATTTTTTGATCACGTTTTCAATAATATCTGAAATAATATTTATTTTATAGCGAACATTTCTCTATATTAAATGAAAATGCATTGAAATAAAATGCATCGTTACAGAGGGATATTAGGCATAAACTTTATAGCATTTTCGCATTGGTAAGAATTGCTTTAACACCATGAAATTGCGTATATACGTTGCGGGAAACACTTAGAAATAATTAAATTTTTATCAATACCCTTACAACACGTACATCAAGTGTCCTTGAACAATAGATATTGGACTAGTTAGTCATACACGCCATTTGATGTTCCTTTTGTTCCAGAAAACCATTAAATTTTTTGCTCATTATTCATTTAGTGTATAATATACTTTAAAAAAATTTAGTGCGGGCAACGACTTTAACTTACCTTTAAAATCGATTAAAGAATTTTCAAATACAGCTAGAGATAAAAATGAGTGAAACCATTAAAGAATTGACTAATTGAATTTCTATAGAAACATGTGTTTTATTAAATAATCTATTATATTAATGTCTAAAACAATCAGTTAGTTTTATCGGTTTTTATCACTCTTTATTAACTTTTACAAGCATGTGTATAAGAAGATATTATTTCTAAAATCTTTCGTTTTCCAAAGGTATATTATACATGTATATTACTGCTGTTATGCTCAAAAACAAAAAAAAATCATTAAAAAATATTTTTTTCAGATTTCTCCTTTAGTTGGATATCGAATTCGTTCGGCTTATATATTTATCTATTTTCCATCAGTGGTAACAAGATAATATGGTCATTTTCATAGAACCTACAAAATAAAAGGTACTTTAGAGAAATAAATTAAAATATTGGCATTTAAGCCCTTTCACACGATTTCATTTAGAATAAAACCTACATGATATTAAAGCCCATTAAATTTTTCATCGACATAGCGAGTTGAATCTAAATCGTTAAAGTCGTTTTTGAGAAAATCGTCAAAAGGTGCAAAATACTTGGTTTAAAGTGGCTCTTCTGGTTAGCTTCCTTCGATGAAAATGTTTATGTAACATCTAGGACTTATAGTTGTTTTTTAAAAAAATATTTTATTGATATTTACAACTGTACATCCAATACATACAACAAGTAAATGGGCTAATTTACACTTATGGGCGTGATAATGTCTTGTGAAGAAACTGCCCAGCGGTAGCACTTCAAAGTCAATTTAATTAAAGTAGGTCTCGAGTCCATCGACTTTTCAATCGCCTCGGAGGGTTATCAGGAATAGATGGGAATGATAAGTTGCGTACAAGAGGATTCGTGTGGGTTGGGAGTTTGTATTGAAAAGAGACGTATCTGTTTCGGGCTAGTTCTGCGACAAATGGGATATTTAGGTCATCATTGATGATTTTATTCGTAACGAAATAAAGAGCATTTAGGATTTTGCGAAGGATTTTGGATTGTTAGGATTGAATACGAGAGGAATTAGATGGTTTAGTAGAGCCCCAAAGCTCGATTCCATATGTCCAGATGGGTCTGATGGTGGTAACATAAAGGAGCTTTTTGTAATAAATTGGAAGTTTTGAACGTTTGTCTAGTAAGTGTTGTAGTAATCGGTATCTACGGACAGTTTCTTGTCATTTAAGTCGTGTATGGGGATTCCATGTAAGACGTTTGTCAAGATGGAGTCCTAGGTAACGGATTTGTTCAACAGGTATAAGTGGGGTATCATTAAAGGATACAGTGGGGCAGGAAGTTATCGGTTTGCGACGAAGGGTAAAGGTAATTTGGTGGGATTTGTTAGGATTTATTTTAATCCTCCAGTTCTGACACCATTGCTCAATGGCTATGATGTGAGACTGAAGGGTTCGGGATGCAGCGGATGGATCATTATGGACAGACAACACACAAGTGTCATCCGCATAAGTTGTGAGGACAGTGCATGAATGGAGTGGAATATCAGCTGTATATACTGTATAAGGATGACACCTAAGATACTACCCTTAGGTACACCTGCAGACTGAGAAATTATGGAAGAGTAGGAAAGATTACGATTTACTTTGAAGGTTCTATTAGTGAGGTAGGAACGGATTATCAAGTAGTATGTTGCGGGAAGGAATGACGGAGTTTATAAAGGAGTCCTGGGTGCCAGACTCGGTCGAACGCTAGTTCCACGTCGAGAAAAGCACCCGTGTAATACATTTCGCGCTCCAATGTGGAGGATATAACATCCACCACGCGGTGGCATTGCTATAGTTGTTTTAAATATAAAATTTCAGTTTCATAGGACTTTTAGTTCACGCGCTGAAGTTACTACACACGGACAAACAGACCTTTTTTCGGGACTTAGTTATTTGGACTCAGGGGACCCTAAAACGCGTATATCCGTTGGAAACTGGAATTCGACAATTTTCACGATCCCAATACTTACCTATGATATATAGGTAAGTGTACGTAAAAATATTAAAATCAATTAAAATTAATTCAGAATGAAATATTTTTCAAAATACCTATGTTTTTAATCCTAAAATGAGAAATCACCGTTTGTGAACTAATTTTGGCAAACATAGCCCAGGATCCTATTTTTACCACTTATTATTATCAAGCTAATTTTTTGTAAGTAGCTTCATTTTGATTTAGAGTTATCTCTTCCACCAATTCTCCATTGTGGTAGCTAACAGGTCGATTTCAAAATTCTTAATAATGTATTAATAACTTATGTATGTATGTATTAATAAGTTTTTATTGAATCTTTAATTTAATTCAATAATTTTGTGATAAAAAATGTAAAGAAAACAATTGCAAAAACAAAAATTGTTTAAAATAATAATAAAAATAAGCTCATTGCTTCAAGTCCAAATTGGTCTTATGATAGTCATGTAGATGATCCTTTTGTAGTTATGGAGGAAGGTTTGACAGTTTGTGTTGTTAATGTTGATGCAGCCGAAAACGGCGAGGAAAAATAAAATAAATTATGAACAAATGGAATTATAAAAACTGTTTATCAGCATTAAATACAGAATTTTCATTCTGTTCAATAAATTAAATGTGTACTGTTTTGATTTTAATAATTATTTTCTAAAATATTTTATGTCATATTCTTTAAATTAAAAATATAAACAATTATTCTCTTTGTACTTATCCAAAGATGTGCGTCGTTTTCCAACCCATCATTCACTTCATAAAAATTCAATTTATTAATAGGTGATAAACTGCAGATCGCGTGCTTGCCTTCTAAAGGGCAGTACATTTATCCCATTATTTTTCCTAATATCTGTAAGATAAGATTATGCAAAAATGCGCTATTCCTTATTATATATATATATATATATATATATATATATATATATATATATATATATATATATATATATATATATATATATATATACAATAAGGAATAGCGCATTTTTGCATAATCTTATCTTACAGATATCACGAAAAAAAAAATAAAAAAAAATATATACGATTACTACTCATTTCTTTGGCTCATTTAATTTATAATTTTTATTTATTTATGATATTTATGAACTCGAGAAGCCCCGCTCAACCTCAAAGTTGTTACTCTATTTTCTGTACTCACTTAGTAGAGTCTGGTTGAACCCCAAGGTGATAGGAGATTCTTCTGATCCAAGGATTTATCACCAAATCATTACATCAATATAATTCTAATTGATCGCATTTCATAGATCAAATCGTATCTCAGTAATTTAGTGCTAAACTCCCATTAATGTTTTTAAAACCATTAAAACCAAATGTTTTCGGTATCACCCGTAGCAGGGTGGCAGGCATAACAGTCTTCTATGCCAAAGGTCATGGGTTCAAACACGCAGGTGGTTCTTGGATTTTTTAATGGGAGTAAAAATCCTTAGTCATGCTGTCCTTTGGAGGGGACGTTAAAAGGTGGTCCCGGGCCTGTGCGATGTTAGGTACACTTAAGGATCTCATCCTAATTAAACCTGAATAGGCATAATTTAGGACCCCCACAGTAGCGTAATGTGACGTTAAATTAACAAAAATAAAATACTTTCAATAAAACGTGTAATGCTTATATTATTTTAAACTTGTATTTTCTCTATTATTGAATTATATTAGTTGCTATAAAACTAAAAACAAAGTGTTATTAAAACTATTTTTATATATTTTTTCTGGCCTATTATAGGCCACAGACATAATAACGCTTCAACAAAATTCAAATAAATTATTTAATCTTGCTTTATTTTAAGTTTTAGTAAGTAAAGCCTCCTTAAATTACTTCATTTAATTTTGTTTTAGGCAAGTATTATTTTTATGGTTTATTACAAACCAGAATAAAATTAATTGGATAATCATAATTATCATAATTAAATTAAATTAATCTAATTAGACTTTATACTTGTATTCTAATACAAATAATAAAACTCAAAATTATTGAATAAAAAATAAGAAAAAAAATTCGCATATTAGAAATACCAGTTGTAAAAAAAAAAGAAAACCTTTTAGCGGAATTATTTGTATTAATTATTCTTTAATGAATAAAAAGAGTATAGCACAAAAATACCAAGATACAAATTGATGGATCTAAACGATATCTAAATGGTTGATAACAAAAAATATTTTAAATTAAGTTTTTAGTGCGAGTGCAATGGCCGCAACTGTAGTTCAACTTTGTTGTCGATCCGCATTTACTTTCAATCCTTAGTGGTGTTAGCCTACGGATTACGTCCAAATTTTATAAACATTATTGTTAAGTGTTTATGAACATTTCTATTATTCCTGATTGGGTGAGTGCTTAATTAAATCTATTAATAGTGAGACGTTATGAACCTAGCCTAGAGTGTCTGCCACGTGGTGGGGCTTCCCGTTACCTGCCCGCTTCCGTACTGAAGCTATTACTCACTAGAGCAATTTCTTATCAGATCGTTGGTAGCGCAGTCGGCTGGAGCGCTGCATTCAGTACGCAGGATCTGTTCGTGCGCGAGTTCGTAACCAGAAGATTTTTTTTTTTTTTTTTTTTTTTTATTTAATTATTTAATTTTCTTTTCTCTAGAAATGTTTTCCTTTTATTTATTTTTCTATATTGTATATAATTGTAAATATTCAGAGAGTTAATTTTATTTATTTTATTTCTTAAAAATAAGTCGTAATGTCTTCTGAAAAAAATTCGTGCATGGACACTGAAGATGATACCGCTTTCTCTGAGGTGAGTGAGACAGACTCACAATACCTCAAAAGACGCACTCTTCAAAAACGCCAAAGGAACCTGACTCCTGGTTCTCCTACAAAATCGCCTAACAAAAAAAAGAATAAAAATACTAAAACGAAACAACAGTCTGAAAATCGAAGTCTACCTTCAACCAGCAGCAATCCACCAATCTTACCAGCCTTACCGACTAGCAATAAATTTGAAGTCCTCAAAGATCTACCTACTGAATCATCTGTACCCAGCAACTTCACGGACCCAGAACCACCACCAATATTTGTCAGCAATATTGTTGACTTCATGAAATTCGGAAAGGAAATCGCCAATTTAATTGGACAAACAAATTTTAGATGTTTCTCAAGAGTCAAAGACATCAAAATCTGCACAAGCGGCAAAGAAAATTATAAAAAAGTGGTTAGTCACTTGACTGCTAACAACTATGATTTTCATTGTTTTCAACTCAGAGAAGAAAAGCCATTTAGGGTAGTCCTAAGAGGACTACACAGCACAACACCTACGGCTGCCATCAAGCGGGACCTCGAAGAGTTGGGACACAATGTCAGGAACATTTCTTGTGTGATTCATCCTCAAGAAAAGTACCCACTTCCTTTATTTTTTGTCGACCTTGAGCCAGCACCTAACAATAAGGATATATTCGAAATAAATCGCTTGGTATACTCAGTTATCCGATTCGAGGAGCCTAGACGGAGAAATGAAATAGTGCAATGTACTAACTGCCAACATTTGGGACACACAAGAGCATATTGTCATCATCAGTCTCGATGTGTCAAATGTGCAGGTCCGCACGCATCAGGCACCTGCCAGAAACCTCGAGACACACCAGCAAAATGTGTTTTATGTAACGAAGAACATCCTGCAAATTATAAAGGCTGCATAGTCTATAAAACTATGTTTAGGCAAAAAGCTCAAAACTTATCATATAAATTGCAAAGCCAGAGAAATACCGCTCCAGAAGAAGAGATACCCGGTCCTTCACCGAGAACTGATCCTATTCCTCAGAGGACTGCAACCTTCAACCCAAGACCAGCTACCTACAATAGCTCTGTAAAACAACACTCAACGATACTGCTACCTCGCCCTCAACCGCCTCAACACTCAACATCCCAACCTCAAACCTCCTATCATCCTCAACAACAGATTGTCCAACCACAGCCCCAGACCTCTCATTTCCTTCCCCAGACCTCCCATTCTCAGCCGAAATCTCCGAAAACGGACCTCACCCCTAAAAACGCTTCCCAGCGGGTTAAGTTACCTCCAGTTATTCCTCCTCCCAAAGTTCCAGTCTCCTCTCTTCCTTCCTTTCAGTTCCCACCCTCTTCAGCTGTACCTTCAAATATAGAACCTATACAACGGCCTCAAAGGAAAATTCAACCACCACCTTCCCAAATTAACACTCCATCCCACGATACCACCAATTATTCCTATCCCAGCCAACACCCATCTGACATAACGTCTATCCTTTCCTCATTCCTTCTCGATCTACAAAATACAATAAGACCCCTCATCACTCTCCTTACAAGACTCCTTTCCGCATTCCCTCTTAGTTTCCCACAATGAACAATAAGACCCTAGTTCTTCTTCTTTGGAATGCCAATGGTTTGAATAATCACCGGGACGAACTTGACATATTTCTTCATGACAATTACATAGACATAGCCCTGATTACAGAAACTCATTTCACTACTCATTCTCACTTTTACATACGTGACTACATTACCTACAGATCAGATCACCCAGACAACACATCCCACGCTGGTTCATGTATCCTTATTCACAAATCCTTACCCCACTCCCTGGTTCCCTCCACTCCAACTGACACCATTCAGTCGACCTCTGTTACTTTATCCGTCCTGCCATTTAACATAACCTTCTCAGCTGTATATTGCCCTCCTGCTACTTCTCTCACCTATACCAACCTTGAATCCTTATTCCGATCCTTTGGTCCGCGCTTCATTGCTGGGGGCGATTACAACGCCAAAGACCAACGGTGGGGATGCCGAACGTCCAACACTCGTGGCAGGATTCTTTCCAACGTCACAACCTCCAATAGCTATTCCATCTTGTCACCCCAGAATCCCACGTACTGGCCAACTTCCCTTAAAAAACGTCCAGATATTCTTGACATCTTTATTAGTTCCCAAATTCCCTCCGCTCAAACTACAATCAAATCCCTCGATGACCTCTCCTCAGATCATAGTCCGGTTCTTCTCCTCATGCATTCACAACCAGTTATTAAACCCTCTCTTCCTTCCCTGATTAAAGGTCGCGTTGACTGGACTGTTTTCGTAATGATTTAGAGATCAAACTTGACTTAAACATTCCGTTAAAAACTAAACATGACATAGACTCCGCCATACAAGAACTTACAAAGTCGATAGAAACTGTCATAGACACCAACACATCGCTTCGCAAAATTGGACATCTTCATAAAACAAACTTACCGAATCACATTCGACTCCTACTAACTGACAAACGTAGGGCAAGGAAAAAATGGCACAACACAAGATATCCATCTGACAAAAAGCATTACAATCACCTGACAAACAAATTAAAAACAGAAATAAGAAAATTCAAAATACAAAACTTTCAGAACTTTACAGAGAACTTGACCACTTCAGACAAATCTTTATGGACAACAACCGCAAAACTGCTGAAATTTAAAACCTTTAATCATCCTCTCCTCACTAAATCCCAAACCTGGTCGAGATCCGATGAAGAGAAATCACAAATCTTTGGTGAACACCTTTTCAATACGTTTAATCCGCACCCTGATATCCTTAATCCCAGCCATAGTGAACATGTTGAAGCAGAACTAACTGTTCCTCTCCAAATGTCCCTTCCTCCTAAGGCCTTTCACCCTTCCGAAATCATTAATATCATTCAAAGATTACCATCCAAAAAAGCTCCTGGCCATGATCTCATCACATCCCATATCCTGAAACAGCTTCCCAAAAAAGCCATACTCTTACTCACCTACATATATAATGCCACACTTCGTTCTACCTACTTTCCTGATCCTTGGAAATTGTCCATTATCAAAATGATTCCTAAACCTAAAAAGTCTCTAGAAAATCCATCATCCTACCGTCCTATATCTCTTTTGCCCATCATGGGCAAAATACTGGAAAAACTCCTCCTAAAACGTCTATATCCAATCCTTGACATTCATCACGTTATTCCTGACCACCAGTTTGGATTTCGCTCATCCCATTCCACTATACAGCAGTGTCACCGTGTGGTGGATGTGATATCTTCCACATTGGAGCGCGGAATGTATTGCACTGGAGCCTTCCTCGACGTGGAACAGGCTTTTGACCGAGTTTGGCATCCAGGACTGCTCTACAAACTTCGTCACTTCCTCCCTCCTACCTACTTCTTATTAATCCGTTCCTACCTCACAGATAGAACCTTTAAAGTAAACCATAACCTTTCCTTCTCCGCCATATTTCCTCAGAACGCAGGTGTGCCCCAAGGTAGCATCCTGGGTCCAATCCTTTATACCATATATACAGCTGATATTCCTACTCATCCTAGTACTGTCCTCACTACATACGCCGATGACACATGTGTGTTATCTGTAAACAATGACCCAACTATTGCTTCCCAAACTCTTCAGTCTCACATTGTTTCCATTGAAGAATGGTGTCAAAAGTGGAGGATCAAAATAAATCCTACTAAATCCCACCAAATTACCTTTACCCTGCGCCGCAAACCTATGTCTGCCTGTCCCACTATATCCTTTGGCAATATTCCACTCACCTCAGTTGAACAGATCCGATACCTTGGACTGCATCTTGACAGACGACTTACTTGGAATCCTCACACTAGACTGAAACGACAAGAAACAGCTCGCAGATATCGCTTATTACAACATTTACTTGACAAACGTTCAAAACTTCCCACCTACTACAAAAAACTAATTTATATTACCATACTTAGGCCTATTTGGACATATGGAATTGAACTATGGGGATCCACCAAGCCATCAAATTCCTCTCGCATCCAATCCTTGCAATCCAAAATCCTCCGAAAGATCCTAAATGCCCCTTACTTTGTCACCAATAAAATAATCCACAAAGACCTGAATATCCCATTAGTTGCAGACTTAGCCCGAATTAGATATACTTCCTTTCACTCCAAATTACCACTCCACCCAAACCCACTTGTCCGCAATATCTCATCTCCTTCTATTCCTGATCATCCTCCGAGGCGGCTGAAACGACGATGGCCTCGAGACCTTCTTGTCTGAAAAACCTTTGAAGTGCTACCAATGGGTAGATTCTTCTCACGCCTATCATGTCCATATCTCATGTGTGAACAGTCACATTTACTTGATGTATTTTTGTGTTAATACAGTTGTAAATATCTCTATAATAAATATAAATAAAAAAAAAAAAAAAAAATTAAGTTTTTTATCCATCCCTACCTCACTAATAGAATCTTCAAAGTGAATCATAACCTTTCCTACTCACTCATATTTTCTCAGTCTGCAGGTGTACCTCAGGGTAGTATCTTAGGTCCCATCCTTCATGCGGTATATATAGCTGATATCCCACTCCATCCTAGTACTATCCTCACAACTTACGCGACACTTGTGTGTTATCTGTCCATAATGTTCCAACTGCTGCATCCCAAACCCTTCAGTCCCACATCACAGCCCTTGAGGAATGGTGTCAGAACTAGAGGATTAAAATAAATCCTAACAAATCCCACGAAATGACCTTTACCCTTCGTCGCAAACCAATGACTTCCTGCCCCACTGTATCCTTTAATAATACCCCACTCATACCTGTTGAACAAATCCGATACCTAGGACATCAAATTGACAAACGTCTTACATGAAATCCTCATACGAGACTTAATAGAGAAGAAACTGCCCGTAGATACAGATTACTACAACACTTACTCGACAAACGTTCCAATATTCTAATTTATTAAAAAAATATCATTTATGTTAACATCATTAGACTCATCTGGACATATGGAATCGAACTTTGGGGCTCTACTAAATCATCTAATTCTTCTCGTATCCAATCCTTACAATCCAAAATCCCTAGTAAAGTCCTTAACGCTCCTTACTTTGTCACGAATAAGCTCATCCATAAAGACCTTAATGTTCCATATTTTACTGAATTAGTCCGAACTAGATATCAATCATTCTATGAAAAACTCCATTCCCACTCTAATACACTAGTTTCTATCCTATCATCTTCTTCAATTCCTGATAATCCTCCGAGGCCCCTGAAAATAAGACGGTCTCGTGACTTTCTTCTTTAGATTGACTTCTAGAGTCCTGCCAATGGGCAGTCTCTATTCATGTTTTTTCCATGTATTTTATCATTACCTAGCATATTTACTTGTTGTATATTTACAGTTACTGATAGATAAATAGAAGATAAAAAAGTCTGTTTTTATTTTTCAAAATTACAGCAAATAGAAAATAAGCAAATAAAAAAAAAAAAAGATTTACAAATTACGAAATAAAATAATCAAAATCAGACACACTATATGGTCTATTGACCGTCTGTGGAGTCTGTGTTTATTGATAAAATTAACCTTAAATCTATCAACATAAAGGATTAATAACCAAGCAAGATACAAACACTTCGCATGTCATTTATGTACTAAAATTAATTAACAAATAGTCAAAATCACAATTTGTTAAATTCATTGTAGCAAATTCACTAATAAACCTGTACCACTACAACCCATGAAGAGTTTTGGGCTCAGTATATGTAGAGATTGGTACTGTTTCTAGGCCAACGGCCGTGCACTGACGTGATTCATAGCCGCCAGGGTTTTCCCCTTTTTTGGGTACCCACTTTATAGAGGCTGGGTGTGCCTCCGGAGGGTCTCCATACCCAAGGATTGCCCACTGGCTGAAATAAAAGAATACATAATATTCCGCCACAGCCAGGATTCGAACCCAGGACCTGGAGCACAGTAGACTAGCACTTTACCCACTAGACCACGCCGCTCCCTAATAACAAATTCACTAATAGTTAAATTCTTTCGTTAGCAACATTCTATAAGAGAAATCACTAACGCTAGCCAATCTCTTTCATTTATAAACTCTAAAATTTGATCCTAATAAAGTTAAATTTTTAGAATTAAAATATTTTTTTCTTAACTCAGTAAGTATCGGACAGACAGCCAAAAAGTGAAAAAACATCTTCTGTTTCATTTGCATTGCACAAACTACATACACTGTTTGTTTTCCTGAAATTATTATAATTTAGGTTTAAAACATCACCTCTGATTTTAATTAGCTATCCAATCACCTCCAGAGAACATTCGTCAGTAATGTATTTACTGTGGCTAGATGTGGATAAATGGGAGAAGTTTTGGAATTTCTAACTTTAATAATATTTTTAGTATGAATATATTTTAGCATTTGAACCCTTAATACTCAGTTACTGCATATATACAGTTGTCAATTTCAATAAAAAAATATTTAAAATTTTTTTTTTTACCACCGATGGCATCTTTATTCGGCATATTAGAAGACGTAGTTTTCTGCATGTGTTTTGTGTATCAAGTAAGATAAGACGCGTAACCTGGAAGGAAAGAAATGTTTTATGTGCTTTCAGGGACTTTACTACCTGTCTGGAATATAATAAAAACAGTAAAATGCTCGGGTAAGGATATATAACCCTTCTTTTATTGCCGAAAGGCAGTGCCCTGGAAAAGTATATAAGATGATAACAGTGGTATGTCAACAGACCTGTCTCTCTATAATCTTCTGCTTTTCCCTGTCAAGGAAAAATTATGTTTGGGAACGGACATGCGTATAGATGGAGTATAACAGGTTGAGGAATAATCTATTAACGTCATAATAAGAACTTATTACTTTCACTCACCTATATATTTTTTTTCCACCCCTAACACGGGGGGGACCAATGGGTGAGGAGGGGGGGGATTAATGCCGGGATAAAAGTCCCCTCCAGTTCCGAGATTTGAACTCGTAATTTTTGGTTTCAATTTATTGGTCATCTGGTAGCTAGGCAACGCGTGTTTAAAGCAACGCGCGCTAATAGCCTCGGCCACCCGCCCCCTCACTCACCTATTTATATATCTACTATTATTATTAAAATATCTATACACCTATTTATATATATATATATATATATATATTTTTTTTTATTATTATTTTTTTTTTTTGTTCTCCCCTACCTCGCCTTTGAAGGCTATACGGGGGTTTCTCGGACCAATGGGTGAGGGTGGGGGGATTAATGCCGGGATAAAAGTCCCCTCTGGTTCCGAGAGTTGAACTCGTAATTTTTGGTTTCAATTTATTGGTCATCTGGTGGCTAGGCAACGCGTGTTCAAAGCAACGCGCGCTAAGCATCTCGGCCACCCCGACCCCAATATATATAAAATATATAGTAAGGGATAAAATTGCGATCGTGAAAATTTTCGAATTGCAGTTTTCAACGGAAATACACGTTCTAGGGTTCCCTGAGCCAAAATAACCGAGTCCCACAAAAAGGTCTGTGTGTGTGTGAAGCGGTAAGTCTAGCGCGAAAACGATAAGTTATATAAAACTGAAATTTCATATTTTAGAGCAACTTTTCCATCTTTTTTTTTTTTTTTCTATAATATTTTATTTTACTTATTTTCGTAATTACTTTTCTAATTATTATATTTATTACTTTATTTTTCAATTAAATATTAATGTATTACTATTACTTATTTATTTTTTTATTATCTATTTTATCTACTTGTTTTTTATCTTTATTTATTATTATTATTTTTTTATTTTATTTATTTATTTTTATTTTTAATTATTTATTTATTCTTTTCTCTTGAATATTACCTAACATTCATTTATCTCAAGTAGAATTATACATATATTATTATATCTTTTAGTGAATATCTCTATTAATATTTTAACTTAAAAATACTATTTATCTTAACTTAATCTTCTATAAAATGAATATATCTGGCACTGATGACCGCGATATTTTGTGCCATTAAAATTTTAAAAACCAACCAACCAACTTTTCCATCTAAATCGGCCAACCAGAAGAGCCACTTTATACCATGCATTTTGCACCTTTTTACGATTAACCCCAAAAACGGCTCCAACGATTTTAATTAAACATGCTATATCGAAGTAACATTTAATGTGCTTCAATATGATATAGGATTAATTCTGATTGAAATAGTCTGACAGGGCTTAATTCCAATATTTTTAATTTTTTTTCCTTTTTTCCTCTAAATACCTTTAATTTTTTATATTCTATAAAAACAACCATATCATCTTTTTAGGATTGATAAAATGTAGTTTTATATATATATATATATATATATATATATATATATATATATATATATATATATATATATATATATATAACCAAGTCCCGAAAAAAGGTTTGTGTCTCTGAGTGGTAAATCCCGCTCGAAAACGAAAAGGTCCACGGAACTGTAAATTCATACTTGAGACAACTATGCGTCCGAGATATTACAGCAACTTTTTCATCAAAATAGGATTACTAGAAAAGCCACCTTATACCATGCATTTTACGCCATTTCACAATTTTCTCTAAAACGGTTTTAACGATTTTGATTAAACTCGCTATGTCAATGCAATATTTATTGGGCTTTAATATGATGTATGTTTTTGTTGAAATAGTACAGAGCTTGAATGGCAATATTTTAAGTTTTCTTTCTCTGAAGTACCATCAATTTTATTTATTAGAAGAAATAAAACATATCGTATTAGAATTGATAAAAACGGCTAAATATACAAGTTGAATGAATTTAATAATCAACTAAAGGAGATAACAGCAAAAATATTAGTTTATGCAATTTTTGTGTTTTTTAACATGAACACTATAATATAGATGTATATTATACCGTTAGAGAGATAAAGATTTTATTTAAAAATGTAATGAACAACATTGTAAAAGTTAACGGAGAGTGATGAAAAGCCGATAATAAAACACATGTTCCTATTAAAACTCTCGGTAATTAATTATTAACAATTTATTTTCTCTTTAACTGTATTTTAAAATTCTTAAACTTATTCTAACAACAGAATATTCAGAATATGCAGAATAGTCAAGGAGTTGTCAAAATTCAAGGTGAAATGTCAAACTCTTTTGAAATTCAGAAAGGTGTTAAGCAGGGCGATCCTATTTCTCCAGTCCTATTCAATTTGTTATTGGAAGTGATCATGAGGTCAATAAAGACAAGGCCTGGAGGATGTATTTATCACAGACTGACGCAACATCTAGCGTTTGCAGATGATCTTGTGATAACCGGGAAAACAGGCAGTGCTTTACTTGGAGCTTTCGAGGAGTGCGAAGTGGCTGCGAGGAGAACGGGACTGATCATAAATACGGAAAAAACTAAGTATATGAGGATCAGCAGGGAAGAAGGAGGAAACAGGTATATCGAGGGGGCTGGATATAGGTTCGAGAGAGTACCACAGTTTAAATATCTAGGCACTGTTATCACTGAGAATAATAAGATTAGAGACGAAATTAAAGCAAGGATAACAGCTGGCAATAGATGCTATTGGTCTCTTCTGAAAATATTTCAGAACAGGAATATATCCAGAGAACTGAAGATAAGACTATATTGTACTGCCCTTCAGCCAGTGGTCATGTACGGAAGCGAGTCCTGGTATTATTGTGTGTGGTACACGCAATGATGAAGGACTACTAAACATGTGGGAAAGGAAAATTCTCAGAAAAAATCTTTGGTCCTACAAAAGAAGGAGATCGTTGGCAAATGAAGACGAATGAGGAAATTAGAACTCTGTATCAAACACCTGATATAGTTGCCAAGATCAAGAGTGCCAGAATAAGATGGCTAGGGCATGTACAGAGAATGGAAAGTAGGAGGTTGCCTAAAATGATGATGGAGGGACACCCTGGTGGAAAGAGGAGCAGGGGCAGACCTAGACTTCGTTGGCTGCAGGACGTAGAGGAGGACCTTCGGTCGTTAGGAGTCAGCGGATGGAGAAGAGCTGCCGAAGACAGGTCAGAATGGAGGAGGATCGTTGAGGAAGCCAAGGTCCTACAAGGACCATAGCGCCGATAGATAGATTGACTAACAACGGAGGTAATTGAAAATCCTGTTGCGCGCTCCAGATTTTTAATTTATATAAAGTAATTAATTTTTAGTTAAAAATGAAAACTTAATTCCTCAGACATCTTATCACTAAAATATTTTAAGTAATTTTAATAATTACTAATATATAATTAATTAATTATAATCCTTTGTTGTATTGGCCAGAAACGTCGTATATCTTAATTGTACATATCAATTGAGACGTTGATTTCCAAAAGGTACTATATCCATTCTGGGGAATTTTACAGGAAGCGCGAAAATCTCTCGTTACTAAATAATTAAACTAGGTAATTTGATTCTTTTTGCATTAAAATCTAGAATTATTTCTTTACTATATTCACAAAACCATATTAAAGTTATGAAATGAAATGTTCTGGCATCATTTGAAATGAAACTAAATGTGTAATAAGAATCTTAAGAAATTAATAGCATTTCTAAATCACGTTATTAAAGGACATGAGTATTCATTAAATACAATCAAATTTAAGATTCAGATAAAACTAAATGAGGAGAATATAAATATGTGAAAATATCAATTTCCTTCTCAATTGAGACGTTGATTTCCAAAAGGTACTTAAGGACATTTTTTACGAAATTGATTTTTTTACATATTTGTATTCTCATCATTTAGTTTAATCTAAATATTCTATTAGATGTTATCTGATGAATTCTCAAGTCCTTAAAAAACGTGTTTTAGAAATGCGGTTATTTTCTAAAAGTACTAATTACGCATTTATTTTCGTTCAAAATAATTCTAAAAAAATTCATTTCATAACTTTAATATGATGTTATTATTATAGTAAAAAAAATCTAAATTTAAAGGCAAAAAGACCCAAATTAGCTAGTTTAATAACATAGTAATGAGAGATTTTCCTGTAAAATTTCCTAGAATGGATATTGATAACGTCTCAATTGTTCTTGAGGGATCCTGTCTCAGAATAATTTTTTTTTTCTATTCTATTTTATTCTATTTTTTTTTTAATTTCATAGCGCCATTTACTAGTGTGTTGGAGTGTTAGAGCTGTCTCTTTAAAGCTTAATGATGCTCATTCATTCATAATTTACATTACCCACGTTCACAACATAGCCTCGATCTAACAATGATAACGACCAGGTTTACTACGTTGACACTCGGCACTCTGAGATGAATTAGATTAGATTAAATTGGGGTACTCACTTTTTTTCCTCGCCTCATAACATCCCTGCTTCGCTCGTCCATTCTTATCAATGTTTGTACATATGCGTACCCCTCGCACGTAGTGTTTTATTTTAATAATAAATCATAACTACGTTCTCAGAGGAGCTCTTAAATAAAATAATAAGATTAGGAAATTTAATGTTTAAAGTTTGCTAAACTAATTGTAAGATTGTTTGTTTTTCATTCGGGAGACCCAAGGTTGTAATATTTTTTTTAATCGTAGTAATAACAAATCTGTAGTAATAACATATGACTTTCACTTACCTTAGTTTAAAAATCCATTCAAGAACTTTTAAATACAGTAGAATGAGACAGAGATAAAAAAGATTGGAAAATTGACTAAATTGAGTTTCGATAGAAACATGAGTTTTAAAAAATATTTTTTTTTTTATAATTATATACAAAGAACAGTTAGTTTTATCGTTTTTTCTTCACTCCCCATTAACTTTTACAATTTCGTGTATAAGATAATATTTTTACTTTCACTTACTATATAAAGTAAGGGAAAGTATTGCGATTGTGAAAATTTTCGAATTCCAGTTTTCAACGTAAATAAGTTTTAGGGTCCCCTGAGTCCAAATAACCAAGTCTCGCAAAAAGGTCTGTGTGTGTGTGTGTGTGTGGTAACTCTCAGGCGAAAACTGTAAGTCCTATGAAACTGAAATTTCATATTTAAGACAAATATACGCCCGAGACTTGACTAAACTTTTTTCATCATAATGAGCTTACCAGAAGAGGCACTTTATACCATGAATTTTGCACCTTTTTTCGATTTTCTTGAAAACGGTTCCGACGATTTTGATTAAACTCGCTATATCGATGTAAAATTTAATGGGATTTAATATCATGTAGGTTTTAATCTGATTAAAATGGTCTGGCTTGGCTTAAATGCCGATATATTAAATTTTATTCCCTTAAAGTAAACAGGTAAATATATAAATTGAATAAATTCGATACCCAACTAAAGGAGAAAACAGAAAAAATATTTTTTTAATGCAATTTTTCGTTTTTGAACATAGGAGCAGTAATATACATGTATGATATATCGTTGGAAAGCTAAAGATTTTAGAAAAAATATCATCTCCTACACAAGCTTTTAGAAGTTAATAGAGAGTGATGAGAAGAAGATAATACTAACTGATTATTTTAGATAATAATATAATAGATTTTTTAATAAAACACATGTTTCTATATAAATTCAATTTAATTAATTCTTTAATAGTTTCACGTATTTTTATCTCTAACTGTTCTTGAAAATTCTTTCTTTGATTTTAAAAATGGTGGTAAGTGAAAGTCGTGTGTTGCCCGCACCAGATTTTTTCTAAAATGTTTAGCTATCCAACATTGTATTATATATTTATAATATTATTGTTATGTTCGGGAAAAATAATTTTGCTCTTTTCTCCATTAGTTGGATAACAAATTTGTTCAACTTGTATATTTAGCCGTTTTTGTTTTTTTTTAGCTCTAAAACGGTTAATTTTTTCGAATCAACAATATTTAAGGTACTTTAAATTTAGGAAGATAATTGAAAATATAGGCATTTAAGCCCTGTCAGACTAGTTCAATCAAAATGAAACCTACATTAAAGCCCATTAAATTTTACATCGATTCAGCGAGTTTAATCGTAATCGTTTGAGCCGTTTCATCTGCAAAATACATGGTATAAAGTGGCTCTTCTGGTTAGTCTAATTTGATTTTTTAAAAAGTTGCTGTAACATCTCGGGTGTGTAGTTGTCTTTTTTTTAATTTATTAATTGCAATTTACAACTGTTTAATGGAATAAAATAAAGTAAATTTGAGAAAAATATATAAAGGCATGAAATACATGTAGAGAAGCTTCCCAGTGGAAGCACTCTAAAAATATTCTAAACTAAAAGGTCTCGGGGCCATCTCCTTTTCAAACTCCTCGGAGGATTGTCGGGAATCGAAGAGGAAGAAAGGATTGAAACTAGAAGATTAGGGTGGGAATGGAGTTTGCCATGAAAGTAATGGTATCTAGATCGGTCCAAATCAGCAACATACGGAATATTAAGGTCTTTGTGGATCAGTTTTTTAGTTACAGAGTAAGGAGCATTGAGGATTTTACGAAGGATTTTGGATTGTAGGGATTGGATACGGGAAGAATTTGATGGCTTAGTAGAGCCCCAAAGCTCTACTTCGTGAGCCATATAGGCCGTATGATAGTCATGTATAAGAGCCTTTTGTAGTTGAGTGGATGATTAGAACGTTTGTCTAGTAAGTGTTGAAGTAGTCGAAAACGTCGAGCAGTTTCTTGTCAGCTGTCTTTTGATATAAAATTTCATATTCTAACGACTTTTTGTTTTCATGCTAAACTTACCACAAACACACACCTATAAAGTCATCTTAACCTGTTACAAAAATACTTCTGCTACACTTCTTTGTGGTGTTTAAATGAATATTTTCAGATAATTATAATTTCATAATTCAGATTATTTTTTTTAATTTTTTTTATTGTTGTTTCAGTTATCATTTATTATTATCCGACAAGTAAGATAACAATTCCAGAACCGTGTGTGTGAAGTGAAATTGTTAATATTCAATTACCTTTTTACAAGATTTATATCTTTAACGAATAAATATTATTCAATTCAATTCAACTAAAATTAAATTAGGAAATTCTATTTTTTCTCTATTGTTGTCATTATAATTTTTGTTTTTTAAGGAATGTTACTTATTTCGACAATAAGAATAAGAGAAATTCACATTTTTCACCTATAATTTGACACATTATCATTTACTATTTTTGAATGGTTACTTGCTTTTATAAGTAATAATTATTCTTACTTAACTTTAAGTATTAATTAACATTCATTGAATGGTAAATACTTTAATATTTTTTGCTTTTAATTTTTCGGAAATAAAATAAAATGAAATCCTCTTTAGCAGCACACCTCACCTCACTAAGAAATAAGGCAATTAAAGTTTAAAAGGTAGAGGGATCTAGAACTTCTAAACACGCTTGAGAAATTCAATACGGTCTTGAGTTGATGGAATTAGGTAATTTAATTAAAATTACCGTTGCAATAAATTACTATTTATACAGCCAGTATTTTTTTTTTAAGTTGTATTTTTAACCAGGTCTCAAAGTGATATATGAAGCTGAGAACTACTACAGTATTAACTCTAAGGTTCCAGATACGATTCTGGATGCTCTAATTGTTGTTAATAATGATTTATATTATTTAATCTAAAAGAAATATCTCCATCGAAACAATATAAATCCTTCACTTATCATCTATCATAAAGACTTCATTATATGTTACTTTAATGGAATAATTCTTCTTTCATCAATATTTAATAATTAATAATTAGAAGAAAAGTTAATAAACCAATTGGAAGAGTCGGGTAGGATTATAGCACAACAGTTAAGTATTGGGATAGAAAAATAATGTTAGAATATTAAAGATATTATTTGTGTTGAAAGGGAGCGGCGTGGTCTAGTGGATAGAGCACTAGTCTGCTGTGCTCCGGGTCCTGGGTTCGAATCCCGGCTGTGGCAGAAATATTATTTATTTTGTTAATTCAGTCGGGGGGCGACCCTAGGGTATGGAGACCCTCCTGGGGCAGACCCAGTCTCTATAAAGTGGGTACCCAAATTAATTGGGGAAAAACCTGGCGGCTGAGCGTGATTAAGGCCTAATCACCTCATTGCACTGCCGTTGGCCTAGAAACAGTACGAATCTCTATATGTACTGAGCCCAAGACCCTTCATGGGTTGTAGTGGTACAGGTTAGGATTTGTGTTGAAAGGAAAATAGTAAAATGCAAGATTTTAACAATTTAAATGGATTATGATTTCAAGGTATGATAACATGATAAACTACGTTTAAAAAATAAGATAAAATGGTGATTAGAAAAAATATAGTTTTAGGATATCTATAGATAAGACAAAGCCTTTATAATAAAATAAGCAAAGAAACGTTAAAATATTAGATGATATAATTATTGTATTATTGATAAAATAAAATATAATAGTGATGAAATAATAGTTGTTCCATTCTCGTTATTACTATTTATATATATATATTATATATTATATATATATATATATATATATATATATATATATATATATATATATATATATATATATATAGAAATCCCCTTGAAACCTTGAATTGTTTGACCGATTTCGCTAATTATTTTTCTCTTGTGTTTGGAACAGTAAGGAGAAGGTTCTTATGAAAGAAACTTTAATTTTTTTTGTTTTTTTTTTTAATTTTATTGAATTTTACAATTGTATATTATCATAAATACAGTAAGTAAAACTGTTGAATTAGAATTAAGGGCGTGAAAGGCTAGTAAAGAAACTCCATCTTCTTTTCAATCGTCTCGGAGGGTTGTCAGGAAATGTGAGGTTGATAGGTTGCGGACATGGGCATTATATGCGGACATTATATGGGCTGGGAGTTTGAATTAAAAGTGGTATATCTGGTACGAGAAAGGTCTGCCACAAATGGGATATTAAGGTCGTTATGGATGATTTTATTTGTGACGAAATAAGGAGATTTAGGATTTTTCGAAGGATTTTAGATTTTAAGGATTGGATAGGGGAGGAATTAGATAGCTTAGTAGAGTCCCAAATCTCGATTCCATATGTCCAGATGGGTCTGATGATGTTAACTTAAATGAGCTTTTTGTAATAAATGGAAGTTTTGAACGTTTGTCGAGTAATTGTTGTAATAATCGGTATCTACGGGCAGTCTCTTGTCGTTTTAGTCTCGTGTGAGGATGAAAAAAAGTTAATATGTTAAAACGTTTTTTACATTTTCTAAGGTAATACTAAACTCTCCCTATCTCTCTCTCTCTCTCTCTCTCTCTCTCTCTCTCTTATATATATATATATATATATATATATATATATATATATATGAATATATACACACACATATAAAAATTAATCTCCTTTTTCCTCGGTCATCGCATCACGCGTGAACGGCTTGACTGAATTTGCACATTATTTTTTGCTTGAACTTGACATAAGGCTTGACCGATTCTTCTGTTCATAGTTAAGACAGGACATTTTTTGTCGGATCAGCTAGTAATATGGTAAATTATGTTTTAAAAAATTAAATAAATTGGTGATGTTTGAAAAAAATTATTTTAGGATACCTGAAGATGATAAGACAAGGTCTCGAAACTTTGTTACTAGATGATATAATTAGTATATTATTTATAACAAAATAGTGATGAAAGAAGAGTTTTTCCATCCTTTTAATGTATAAATAATATTAATCTTAATTTAATAAATAATTTAATTTCAACAAGCAAGAAACAAATTAATCATGGGTTCACCTGCTTTTTAGTGTCTAGCACAACCTTCTATGCTCAAAGTCACAGGTTCAAACTAGCCTGACAGCCCTATTATTATTTTAAAGGGATTAACAAATCCTTATTTATGGCATTCTTCGAATGGATTGTACAATGGTGGTCCTGAGCCTTTGGGATAGCAGGTATCTGTTAAAGATTTCTATTCTAATTAATACCTGAATAGGAAAAATTTAAGACTCCTACTGTATCGCTTAGTCACAGTATCATAAATTGACGTTTAATCAATAAAAGTTTTTTTAGAAATAATATGTTGTGGTTTTCTCCGGAATGGTATATTTTACCAATAAATGCACATTATACTTAAACAAAAACACATAAGGTATTCATGAAGCCATTGAAGAAATTATAGAAGTTTCAGAAATTAGGTTTTTAAAGGGAAACGAACAATTCGAAACTCTTCAAAAGTGGGAGGCAGCAGACTCTTTAATTATTGACGATTTTCAAACTCTCCTAAGAAGCAGTAAATTTCTGAAGCTATTAGAATAATGGAAGTGACTTAAAAATAAAAAATAAAAGTTTACAATTCCGCCAACGCGCCCAGTGTCGCAGAAGTTAAAGTGTCCACTATTCCTGGTATAGGGTATTTATTTTCCAGCTCGATGCGTCCATGATACTTCAAAACCACATTCCTCGCTCCTACAAAGTCTAAAAATCTGGTGCGGATGACACACGACTTTCACTTCCCTCAGTAGTTAAAATCAATTTAAGAACTGCTAAATTAACTTAGAGTTTATAAAAGTTTTAAGTTAATTTATTTTTTATTAATTAGGGCTTTTCTAGGGTCATTTGTACCTCTTTTTACAATTTCCATTCCTAAATAAAAGTTGTAATTTAAATTTTTTTAAAACATGTTTGTAGATTTAAAAAAAGGTAATTTAAATAAAAATTGAGGAATGGTGTCGAAACTGGAGGATTAAAATAAATTCTAAAAAATCCCACCAAATTACGTTTACCCTTCGTCGAAAACCGATGACCTCCTGCCCTACCGCATCCTTTAATAATACGCCACTCATACCTGTTGAACAAATCCGAAACCTAGGACTCCATCTTGACAAACATCTTACATGGAACCCTCACACGAGACTAAAACGACAGGAAATTGCCCGTAGATACCGATTACTACAACACTTACTAGACAAACGTTCAAAACTTCCAATTCACTACAAAAAGCTCATTTATATCACTGTCATCAGACCAATCTGGCCGTATGGAATCGAGCTTTGGGGCTCTACTAAGCCATCTAATTCCTCCCGCATCCAATCCTTACAATCCAAAATCCTTCGCAAAATCCTAAATGCTCCTTATTTCGTCACAAATAAAAACATCCATAACGACCTTAATATCCCATTTGTGGCAGACCTTTCTCGTACCAGATATACCACTTTTAATTCCAAACTCCCAACTCATATAAACCCTCTTGTCCGCAACCTATCAACCTCGCATATTCCTGACAACCCTCCGAGGCGATTGAAAAGAAGATGGCCTCGGGATCTACTTACTTAAATAAACATCGAAGTACTACCGCTGGGTAGTTTCTTCACAAGCCTTATACGCCTTTTATTATAATTCATCACTTTTACTTATTGTATTTATGTAATATACAGTTGTAAAATTCAATAAAATATAATTTAAAAAAATAAAATAAAATAAAAATTATATTCAGTTTCGTTAGAAACATATGATTTAGATTGAATAATATTGCAATATTAAATTTTTACGTATAATAATCTGTAATAAGTTTATGCACTATTCGTCGCTTTAAATACATTTTTTTTTTAATTTATTTATAGTAATTTACAACTGTATTAAAGAACACAATAAGTAAATAGGAGGAATGAAAAAAAAAAGTCATGGAAATGTCTTGAGAAAGAACTACTCAGTACTTCACTAATTATTTTACATCAGTAGGTGCCGAGGCCACCTTCATTTTAGTCGCTATGGAGGGTTATCAGGGATATCTAAGGAAGATAAATTACGGACAAGTGGGTTTGTGTGGGCATGGAGTTTAAAATGGAAAGAGGAGTATCCATCACGGTCTATGTCTGCTACAAATGGGATGTTAAGGACTTAAAATATAAATAAATAAATTCTTTATTTTTCTGGGACATGTCCCTTTGGAATAAAATATACAGAATGTACAAAAAGGGCTTTAGAGTCTTAAAATAGATTAAATAAATATAAACAAGTTAATAATTACTGGTGTAAAATACGCATATTTAAATGAGAAGAAAACAAAAAATAAAAAGTTTATTTACAATTTTATTGAGCCTGGATATTCAATAAGTGATCAAATATGCGGGATTTGAAGGTAGAAAGAGAATTGTAGTGATGGATGGAAGGAGGGATAGAATTCCATAGGATTGAGGATCGGATAAGAAAGGATCTGTCGAAATGTGCAGTTCGGAGGGCCGTACTGTATAAATCTGAAGGCCTGGAGCGTGTACAACGAGGATGGACAGAGGATTTGAATTTTAGGTGGTCAAAAATGTATGATGGACGGCGGGATTAGATAACTTCGTTAAGGAATGACGCAAGGAAATACTTGCGACGATCGGGAGGATGAAGCCACTCCAACTCGCCATAAAATTGGGATACAGAGGTGTATCTAGGGACCCCGAAGACGAAACGAACAAAGGAATTAATTAAGCGTTTGTTTTTTACTTCGAGATAAAAAAGACACACCACCTTATACCGTACAGCAATAGTCGAAGTGAGGAAATATTAGAGAGCTAACAAGAAGTTTTCGGGTTTCAAGCGGGAAATGTGACGGAGGGAATACAGTCGCTTTAAGGTTGAAAGGGTACGACGAGAGATTTCGGAAATATGATTTTTGAAGGATAGAGTTTGATCGAAGGCTACTCCCAGATTTCGGACAGTCAGGTGGAACTTTATAGGATTACTATCAAGGAACAGGGTTGGGATATGAGGAACAGTTTTCAGGAGGTGATGGGATCCTATTACAATAGCTTTTGTTTTTTCAACATTTAACTTTAACTTATTTACTTCAGCCCAGTGGTTTATTCGATTTATATCCTCTTGTAATCTTTTTGTAACTGGTAATAGGTCGGAAGGTGGGAAGGAGAGGTATATTTGGAGCTTTAGATTAGCTTTTAAAACTTTGTGTAAAAGATAATATTTTTTCTAAAATCGTTCTTTTTCCAACGGTATATTATACCTCTATATTACTGTTCTTAATATCAAAACGCTAAAAATTACAATAAAAAAAATATGTTTGCTATTTTCTCTTTTAGATGATTATCAAATTCATGCAAATTCTATATTTAGCCGTTTTTTTTTTTAAATTCTAATAATATGACATGTTTTATTTTTTTGAATATACAAAATTGAGGGTACTTTCAAAGAAGAAAATACAAAATATCGGCATCTAAGCCTTGTCGGAATATTTTAACAAAAATTAAACCTACGTCATATTAAAGCCTATTAAATTTGACATTGATATAGCAAGTTTAATCAAAATCGTTAAAGCCGTCTTAGAGGAAATAGTGAGAAGGTGTAAAATGCATGGTATAAACTGCTTCTTCTGGTTAGCCGATTTTGATGAAAAAGTTGCTGTAACATTTCGACCTCTTAGTTGTTTAAGATATGAATTTTTAGTTTCGTTCAACTTTTCGTTTTCGTGCGCGACTTACTGAACACACATAGATACAGAAGATATCCTTGCGTGACTTGGTTATTTGGACTCAGGGGACCCTAAAAAGTGTATTTCCGTTGATAACTGGCATTTGAAAATTTTCACGATCGCAATACTTGCCCTTACTATATATTTCATATTGTATCACCAAATTTACATCACTTATACATATCGTATCCGGCCAGACTCGTATGGTACATGATGTTCTATGCGAGTAAATTACTTCTATTCCATTATATTCGTCAGTAGCAGGACTCACCTTTGGCTTGCGCTAAACTATAAAATAGCCAGTTCGGGTCGTTACAAGAAGCTAACAATAACCTGGCATAACTATTCAAGACAGATGAGGCAATGAGCTAGTAAAATGGGAGGAGAAGTGGGCAACGACCCAGTGACCATTTTGGTCGCGGTGCCCGCTATCGGAGTGATAGCCAGCTGTGCAGAGGCGGAAGCAGCGACAGCAGGTGTGCATTCTGATGCAAGCCGCTCTGGAGTCGGGTAATGTTGCTGATGTAACATCTTCCAGCGTGGCCTTCTGTCTGCTAATTGGGGCTCCAGGTATGTCTTTGGGTCAGGGTCCGGAACGCCCCTCCAATAACGGACAGCCTTGCCCCTTCCTTGCCAAATAAGTACGAACTCGAAAGAAGATTCAGTGCTGATATTGCAATGAACTCTATAATTTCTACATCAAGCACAAGTTCAGCATTTCTCATGAACTCATAACTGTTCAACAATCTTTTTATACTTTCCCTTACCTATATATGAAATATATATTAATGGAAAGTATTGCGATCCTGAAAATTTTCGGATTCCAGTTTTCAATGGAAATACACGTTTTAGGGTCCTCTGAGTCCAAATAACCGAGTCCTGAAAAAAGGTCTGTGTGTGTGTTTGCGGTTAGTCTAGCGACAAAGTGGAAAGTCGTACGGAACTGAAATTTCATATTTAGGACAACTATATTCCCGAGATGTTACAGCAACTCAAAATCGGCTTACCAGAAGAGCCACTTTATACAATGCATTTTGCACCTTTTTACGATTTTCTCAAAAACGGCTCAAACGATTTTGATTAGACTGGCTATACCGATGAAAATTAGACCGGCTTTAATATCATGTAGGTTTTATTCTGATTGAAATAGTCTGACAGGGCTTAAATGTCGACATATTAACTTTTCTTAATCTAAACTACCTTTAATTTTGTACATTCAAAAATATTAGCCACTTATTCTTAATGACATTGATGGTTTAATATGCAAGTTGGTCGAATTTGATGACTATTTTTTACAACACTATTTTTTAATGTAATTTTTTGTTTAGTTTTTATAATAAAAACAGTAATATGGACGTATAATATACTGTTAAAAAGAACTTACTAAAGAAGTAGAAGAAAATACACGTTTTAGGGTCCCCTGAGTCCAAATAACCAAGTCCCGAAAAGGTCTGTCTGTATGTGGTAACTCCCGGGCGGAAACAGTAAGTCCTATCAAACTGAAATTTCATATTTAAAACAACTATACTTCCGAGATGTTACAGAAACTTTTTCATCATAATCAGCTTACCGGAAGATCTACTTTATATTATGCATTTTGCACCTTTTTACTATTTTTTCCAAAACGGCTGTAACGATTTTGATTTAACTCGCTATATTGGTGTAAAATTTGATGGGATTTGATATGATATAGGTTTAATTTTGATTGAAATAGTCTGATTGGGCTTAAATGTCGAAATTTTTAATTTTCGTCCTCTAAAGTACCTTTAATTTGGTAGATTAAAAAAAAAAAAAAATAGAACATTATCTTATTAGAATTGATAAATAACGGGTAAATATGCAAGTTGAGCAAATTTGACAAACAACTAAAAAGTGCAAACATATTTTTTTATGCAATTTTTGGGTTTTTGAACACAAGAAAGGTAATATAGATGTATAATATACCGTTAGGTAGCTAAAGATTTTAGAAAAAATATTACCTACTACACGGAATTTTAAAGGTTGATAAAGAGTGATGAAAAGCCGATAAAACTAACTGATTGTTGTAGATAAAAATATAATTGATTGTTTAATAAAACACATGTTTCTATAGAAATTTAAAATAATTAATTGTTTAACAATTTATTTGTTTCTTTAAATTAATTTTAAAATTCTTAATTTGATTTTAGGAACGGAGGTAAGTAAAAGTCGTGTGTTGCGCGCACCAGATTGGAGCATTGCGATCATGAAAATTATCCAAATCACCAAGTCACGCAAAATGATGTGGTAAGTCTAGCTCGATTATTTGTATAAAACTCCATGGTTTAGGATTGTGTATGCCTGAGATGTCACTACAACCGTTTCTTTTAAATCGGATGTGATACTTTTCTTACTGCATTTTGCACATTTTCTCAAAAACTGCTTGAAAGACTTTGAATAAACTCCCTAAATCAATATGAAATTTAACGAGTTTTATAGTTAGGTGGTTATTAAACTATTATTAACGAAAGATTGTAATCAAATAAGAGATGTGACTCTCTGTTAACTCGGTTTTTATTGATGATCAAGAAAAAATAAAAGGTGTTTTGGAATCAGGAAATTTTATTTTTATTCATTCAAATGAAATTTCCTAATTCCATAACACTGTACACTTGTTCTCTACCACCTAAAATAATCGATTTATCAAATAATCACATATCTTATAAGTTGTTGCTTGACCATAAAAGATTTCTTTGCTCATCGCTGTATCTTTATCTCGAATCTTGATATCTCAAAAATCTGTTCTAATATTTTTTAATCTTCACTAATGACCGATATGTTTTTAAGTATTAACATTACAAATGAAATAATATCAATAGATTTTCGCATGGTAAAAGTATATGTATACTCAATTTTATATTTTGGAGTTTCGCTGCACGATTTTAGATATTTCAAAAATTTTACTGTACGATTTATACAAGGCGTTTTCGGTTTTTTACTACTAAATTCTCTAGTTATAGTGATTATTTATGCTTTAAACTAAAAATGAAATCAGAATCAATCCGCTTAGATACTTAGATAGTAAAGTGGACGTAAAATAACTAATTTAGTAAAGAATTGAATGAATGTTAGTCATCAGTTTTATCTGTCACCCGTCCTTATCAGCTTTGACCCTGACCTAGTATTTGAGTAGAGTCTTTGACTTCATACGAAGTAGGTATAACAGATTTGGACCTTCTGAAGTATCCTCTATATATATATTACTGTACTTTAGTGCCTTATTTTTACATCAGAGGACAGATTTTCCTGGTACATGTTTCTCATGGCGAAGTTCGGGCTTTCCAGTTTAGCTCTTCTTTCTCATATTGATGCCCTATCCGTTCCATTTCTACATATATATTTTTTTTCATTGGTATTTAAACCTTTTGGCTACTTTTATTTGCCCATATTATGTTACTTTCTTGCTAAAATTGGTATATATTTTTATAAAATATTATTCAATGTTTTTTATTTTTATTTATTTATTTATTACATGCATCTACCCAAAGAGGGTCATTAGTATATGGCATACATTATTTTTGTGAAAATAACATTTCTTTTTACTACACTGTTTAAAAAAAAAAAAAAAACTTCGATGATAATGATCGAATTCATTCAATTTATATATTTACCTGTTTTTTATCAGCGTTAAGATAATATAGTTATTTTTATTGAATCTACAAACTTAATTTGTTTATCGAATTCGCTCCACTTTATTTATAAATGCTAATAAGACGATGTTCCAATTATTTTGAAATATACAAAATTAAAGGTACTTTAGGGGAAGAAAATTTAAAATATCGGCATTTAAGCCCTATCAGACCTTTTTAATCAGAATAAAACCTACATGATATTAAAGCCCATTAAATTTTACATCGATATAGCGAGTTTTATCAAAATCATCGGAACCGTTTTCGAGAAAATCGAAAAAAAAAGCAAAATATGCATAATATAAAGTGCCTCTTGTGGTAAGCTCATTTTGATGAAAACAGTTTTGTCACGTCTCGGGCGTATAGTTGTCTTAAATATGAAATTTCAGTTTGATAGGACTTACCGTTTCCGCCCGGGAGTTACCACACACACACACACAGACCTTTTTGCGGGACTTGGTTATTTGGACACGGGGGACCCTAAACCGTGTATTTCCGTTGAAAACTGAAATTCGAAAATTTTCACGATCGAAATACTTCCCCTTACTATATATAGTAAGTGAAAGTAAAAATTTATAAAATTAGTTTATGATGTTCAAGAGTCTCTTTATCGATTAGTCAGTACTTTTATCAGTGTTTGTCACACTTTCTATTGTGTCCTACTGTTGTTTTAAGAATTTAGATATTTTTAATTTTGTACAGCGATCATGTATTACCGATTTGGCATCTGTCAGCATGGCCTTAAGGCCTTCTGTATCACTAGTAAATTCACGAACTAATTCCCTAATGTTTTCAGTGGTAGACGACAATTGAATAATTTTGGTCATCTCATCAAAAGATATAGGATATTTCTCGCTATTTTATTCTATGATCTTTCGGGCGCCTTCAAGGTTACTCGTAGAATTGCTCTCAGTCTTTTTTAATTTTTTTTTTTTTTTTTACTGACTCTTTGGGTAGCTACCGTCGGTGGAAATTCATTGAAATCAATTCTATTTTCTGTATCTTCTAGGGGATCGAACGTTGGGTTTAATTCAGTTGTGGATGCAGTGGAAGGAGTAGTGTGGTGGAATGACACCGTTTGACGCCGAAGACCATAGAAGTATCGATATTAAGTTATTACTATCGATTCCAGCTGTTGTTTCGATAGGTTGTTCCCCTGTAACGATACCTTCAGTTATAACCTGGTTCACTGGGAGCTTCTTCACCGTGATAGCGTTGTCATGGCGACTGGCTGGCGTTGGCGCTACTGTTATATTGCTATTGGGAATAACATGGTTTGGCGTATCTAATATGGAATTACCGATGTTTTCTTTGTTCCTGACGCCGATTGTTTCATTATTAAAATTGATTAGTTCATTTTTTACTTTCACTTACTATATATAGTAAGGAAAGTATTGCGATCGTGAAAATTTTCGAATTCCAGTTTTCAACGGAAATACACGTTTTAGGGTCCCCTGAGTCCAAATAACCAAGTCCCGCAAAAAGGTCTGTGTGTGTGTGTGTCTGTGGTAACTCCCGGGCGGAAACGGTAAGTCCTATGAAACTGAAATTTCATATTTAAGACAACTATACGCCCGAGACGTGACAAAACTTTTTTCATCAAAATGAGCTTACCAGAAGAGGCACTTTATACCATGCATTTTGCACCTTTTTTCGATTTTCTCAAAAACGGTTCCGACGATTTTTATTAAACTCGCCATATCGATGTAAAATTAAATGGGCTTTAATATCATGTAGGTTTTATTTGGATAAAAATGGTCTGACAGGGCTTAAATGCCGATATTTTAAATTTTCTTCCTCTAAAGTACCTTTAATTTTTTAGATTCAATAATAATAACTAGATTATCTTGTTAGCGCTGATGAAAAACAGGTAAATATATAAATTGAATAAATTCGATACCCAACTAAAGGAGAAAACAGAAAAAATATATTTTTAATGAAATTTTTCGTTTTTTAACATAAGAGCAGTAATATACATGTATGATATACCGTTGGAAAGCTAAAGATTTTAGAAAAAATATCATCTCATACACAAGCTTTTAGAAGTTAATAGAGAGTGATGAGAAGAAGATAAAACTAACTGATTATTTTAGATAATAATATAATAGATTTTTTAATAAAACACATGTTTATATATAAATTCAATTTGATTAATTCCTTAATAGTTTCACGTATTTTTATCTCTAACTGTATTTGAAAATTCTTTCATTGATTTTTAAAATCGAGGTAAGTGAAAGTCGTGTGTTGCCCGCACCAGATTTTTGTTATTTAATTTGAGACTCAGGGACATCACCGTTATTTTCGCACTCAGGGCCATCAGTAGAAATGTGGTCCGGCTGCTTACAAATAAAACAAGTGACAATGTCCTCACTGAAAAATATTCGGTAAGGAACACTGTCATGCTTTATTACTAATGATGAAGGGAGCTTGCTTAGATCTTCAGGTGGGATATAAACCTGCCTTCTAAAACTAAGTACTTAGGCTAATCTTGGGTCTTGGTATCCGGCTCTAAGAAAATGCATAGATGACACTAATTTCAAGCCTAGGCTTTTAAGATCTTTTTCTATTGTTTCGTGCGGTATGGATGGACATGCATTCGAAATTATTATTCCTTTGGCTGGGTTCACTAAGCGTTTTATAAGAATTTCTTTACCATCTATGACTATCGATTTATGGTTTTTTAAAATACTATCGACTGCTTCTGTGTTATTGAAATGGATACAAAATCGGGAGTTAGAGATTCAAGATGTATAGCGAATAATTTTAGCATCAATCAGAGATGCGATTTTAAGAACGTATTCCTTTGATTTGATACCTGGATGAGTGTGTAAAATGGTAGCATTTTCACGTTTGGAAAATCGTTCGGTGGCGGTGGCTTTGGCGTAACTTGTTTCGGTAGGGTTAAGGTTATGCATTGCTTTACTATTGTTTGACATACATTCCATTAATTTTTCGTTTCGGTTGATTGGTTCCACAACTTTAGGGGATAATGAAGGCATAATGAGTTCTAGCATGGCTACCGAGCCAAATGCTCTGAGCACCTATAAAGGCGTATAGTAGCCCAACTTCTAAAAATTGTAGCTACTTACAATTCACTAATGAAACACGCGCCCTCAAATAGTCCAAATAGCAAGTAATAATGAATATTTAATGAGAAATACAATTAAAAAAAGAAATAACTTAAACAAACATAAAAAAAACAGTCCTTAAATATGAAAATCGGGCATATCCTTTAAAATAGTAAATTAGTCCTTTTCGGGCGTAACCACCTCACCCACCCTAATATAGACAGTTAGACTTAAGTTATTTCGGACCTCTTTTTGCATCGGGAAGAGAGTTTCTATATTAAAAAGTGTCCTTTTTAGTGTGGTAATCCTAGTTACCAGTGAATTATTTCGATCCGTATCCTTTTAAAAGGAGAATCGAGTCAAAAATGGTGGTTCTCTTCCATTTTGAACCGTATCGTGGTTACAAGAAATGTCAATTGTTACAAATCCTTTCAACGAGAATGGCGACTTTAACTTAAAATGAAAAAACAAAAATTAAAACAGTCCTTAAAATATGAAAATCGGGCATATCCTTTGAAATAGTAAATTAGTCCTTTTCGGGCGTAACTAAAGACTGACCTGAATTGTGACTCTCAATGTTTTTTATTTTTATTTGTATCGTGAGCAACACACGACTTTCACTTACCTCGACTGTTAAAATCAATTTAAAAACTATTAAATATACTTCAATTTGAAAAATATTTGAAGTTGTTTAAAAAAAAAAAAATATATTCATTTTCGTTAGAAGCATATGATTTAGATGAAATAATAGAACTATATTAAATTGTTAATCAGTAATAAGTTTATTCTCTATTCGTCATTTTATATTACCTTTTACAAATTTGTGTATCAAATATTATTTTTTCTAAAATCTTTTTCTTTCCAACAGTATATTATACGTCCATATTACTGTCTTTATTATAAAAACTAAACAAAAAATTACATTAAAAATAGTGTTGATCTATTTTTCCTTTAGTCGGTCATCAAATTCGACCACTTGCATATTAAGCCATCCTTCATCAATGTCGTTAATGAATAAATGGCTAATATTTTTAAATGTACAAAATTAAAGGTAGTTTAGATTAAGAAAAGTTAAAATATCGACATTTAAGGCCTGTCAGACTATTTCAATCAGAATGAAACCTACATGATATTAAAGCCCGTCCAATTTTCATCGGTATAGCCAGTCTAATCAAAATTGTTTGAGCCGTTTTTGAGAATATCGTAAAAAGGTGCAAAATTCATTGTACAAAGTGGCTCTTCTGGTTAGCCGATTTTGAGTTGCTGTAACACCTCGGGAATAAAGTTGTCCTAAATATGAAATTTCAGTTCCGTACGACTTTCCACTTTTGCTCTAGACTTACCGCAAACACACACACAGAAATTTTTTCAGGACTTGGTTATTTGGACTCAGAGGACCCTAAAACGTGTATTTTCGAAAATTTTCATGATCGCAATAAAATGATTGTGGTATTTGTTACCCGATATTTAGTAACCCATCCTAACCAAGTGATCTAATGTGATTTTTAGGTCACAAGGTTACATGAACCCGATTTTAGCATGCTAAATAAGAGTGCGAGAACCTCTATCATTCATTACCTTACATATGTGGAATAACCCTTGGTACCCGACAAATGATATTAGATAACGAACCTTGATAGTTTCCATTGTTGAAAGAATTTCTGTTCCAAAGCTTCTGAAAAAAATCAGCCATCGATATGCTGATCAGCTTACCACTGAATATTTCGGTTTCCTTCTCACCCTTTGTGTTTGGAAGAAAACTTAGCCAGCCGAGGCTTTCTCGCGACATTGTTGTCATACTTCGGAATAAGTTAACATTAATCAAGCTGGTCCTTTAAGTGTCGATTTATAGCGCCTGATTCAAGGGACCATTCCATCAATCTTGCAACCCTAGTCTCCATTGAATGGTACTGAACCCATTATGGGAATGCTCACAGAAGGCACAAAATACTATCGTTAATATGAAATCAAATGATTATTTCTGTATGGAAATCTAAAATTGTTTTGGATTATTATTTTCAGTAAAGAACCTTTGTAATCGATATACATATATATAAATATATATATATATATATATATATATATATATATATATATATATATATATATATATATATATATTGGGTTGTGTCACATAAAATGTCCGTTTTCAAGGTAAAGGATTTTTATTAAAAATACGATATGAAAACAAGATAATTTTATTCGAAGTATTTACCTTTTTTTTTTACACATTTTCCCAACGTGACACCAACATTTTTATCCCTGAGCTTTGAAGTTAAACAAAATCTGAAAACGCACTTTTCACTTGATCATCATTTTCAAAAAGTTTTCCTTTGACGAAGTTTTCTAAATTCCTGAACAGGTGGTAATCTGTTGGAGACAAGTCGGGAGAATATAGTGGGTGCGGAAGAACTTCGTAGCCCAGTTCTTTCAATTTTTGCACGGTATGTTTTGAAATATGGGCTCTAGCTTTGTCGCGTAAGAGTACGGGACCCTTCCGATTTACCAATCCAGGTTGTTTTTTTTAATAATTTTGTGTGAATTTGGTCAATTTAATTGCAGTACGTTGCAGAGGTAATGGTTTCACCTATAGGTAAAATGGAATAATGAATTATCCCAGCCATGGAACACCATACCGTTCATTAACACTCCCTTCTCCAAACGCCTTGCAAATATTTCTAGCGGCCTCAGCTACTGAATGGCCGAGTTTAAACTCGTACAAAAATATTACTCGAAAATCGCGTGTTTCCATGTTCATATTTGGAGGTATAGTAAAAAGTGGGTTATTGATTGGGAAGCTAATGTTTATAATACAAAGGTAGAGGATTAGTAACTGTTTACTTTGAATATGTAAACATTCGGAAGAAAACAACAGTGACCTGCAAAATCCTTTATGTATTTCAGAAACTATAAAAACGGACATTTCATGTGAAACAACCCATATATTACCTCCCTTGGTCCAACGCCTTAAGATACGTAGAATTATAAAAAAAAAAATGTTTTACTAAAAAACTACTGGACCTAAAATTTCGCACAAAAATACCAGGGCATCTGTCAGTTTTGTAATGGCGGCCTATTAAACATTTTTTTATTTAATATCGCAGTTTGAAGACATAGAAAAATATTTAGAGAGTTTTAGAATAAGTACACCGCGAAGAACACAAAAAAAAAAAAAAAAAAAAAAAAAAAAAAAAAAAAAAATATATATATATATATATATATATATATAAAGATCAAATATTTCTTACTAGAAACAGTAAGCCAATGAACATGTGGACGAATAGCAGTAAGCTATGGAGTGAAATAGTGAGTTATATATGAGAACATGTTTTTAAAAAAACAAGTCTTGAGAATGGGAAACAAACCCGAAACGTTGATAGATGTGAATAGTTATGAAATAAAATAAATAAACACAAAAGGGAAGTTAAGTGTGCTCATTTAAGTGTTAAGTAAATAATATACTATGGTTTTATAATATGCAGCGTTTTTACTTCCACTTACCTACCTATAAATGAATATTAGGACAACGATAATTAAAAAAAAAAAATTCAATCTTTATAGTCAAGTAAATTATGTAATTCATCCATTACGGAAAAACTGAAAAGGGTTTTTGGATCAGGTCAATAAGAAGTAAAAAAAATCTGGTGCGGGCAACACACGACTTTCACTTACCTCCATTTTTAAAATCAATGAAAGAATTTTCAAATACAGTTAAGATAAAAATACGTGAAACTAATAAGGAAATTAATCAAATTGAATTTATATAGAAACATGTGTTTTATTAAAAAATCTATTATATTATTATCTTAAATAATCACTTAGTTTTATCTTCTTTTCATCACTCTCCATTAACTTATAAAAGCTTGTGTATGAGATGATATTTTTTTCTAAAATCTTTAGCTTTCCAACGGTATATCATACATGTATATTACTTCCCTTATGTTCAACAACGAAAAATAGCATTAAAAAATATTTTTTCTGTTTTCTCCTTTAGTTGGGTATCGAATTTATTCAATTTATATATTTACCTGTTTTTCATCAGCGTTAACAAGATAATCTAGTTATTATTATTGAACCTACTAAATTAAAGGTACTTTAGGGGAAGACAATTTAAAATATCGGCATTTAAGCCCTGTCAGACCATTTTTATCCAAATAAAACCTACATGATAATTAAAGCCCATTAAATTTTACATCGATATAGCGAGTTTAATCAAAATCGTCGGACCCGTTTTCGAGAAAATCGAAATAAGGTGCAAAATGCATTGTTTAAAGTGCCTCTTCTGGTAAGCTCATTTTGGTGAAAAAATTTTTGTCACGTCTCGGGCGTATAGTTGTCTTAAATATGAAATTTCAGTTCCATAGGAGTTATCGTTTCCCGGGCGGAGGAGTTACCACACACACACACACACAAAGACCTTTTTGCGGGACTTGGTTATTTGGACTCAGGGGACCCTAAAACGTGTATTTCCGTTAAAAACTGGAATTCGAAAATTTTCATAATCGCAATACTTCCCCTTACTATATATATAAGTGAAAGTAAAAAAAGAAAAGAAGTATCCATCTTTAACGGAAAATCATAAAATATTTAACTTCGGTCTGTTTTTCGGTCACTAACCAATAACATATCAATCAATCATTGATTTTACATTACTTTATTTGTCTTGATATTCCTGGAAGAAAAAACAAAAACTTATTTCTGTATTTTCCTTTAGTAACAAGGAAACCTGCGTTACATTCTCAAGGCTTCAGAACATTCGTACTTTCTTTTAATTGGATGGGAAAACCGTAACACAGAATTAGATAACACAGATTGGAAAAATGTGATGCTACTGTTCTTTCTGCGAAAATATAATGACAAGATATTGAAGTGAGGTTCCGTTCCAAATTCATCATTTTAAAGCTTTGTAAATAATTTCCTATGTAGGATTTCTTGCCGCAGGTCAAGATTAAAAAAAATAACAATAATTTATGGTAAGAAATGCTCATCATTAAAGTAAAAAAAAATTGTACTAAAAAAAACAACAAAAGTTTGAAATTTCCCAGTGCTTCACCTTTTTATTATTAGTTGGCAAGACCCTTAATACTAATATTTCCCGCCATACCGGGTTTACAAATGAATAGTAAATGAGTGAATCATTCCTGTTCGCACAAGTGCCTAATAACCGGCAGTGGAGTTATCTTCATTCGACGATCATTTAGTGTGTTCAAGTTGTATTTAAAGCAAAGTCTTTTTGCTTTTCTTTAACAATGGACATTGCTGAGATAGGTAAGACATTGTATTTCCAAACTCGTTATTGAATATACATTGCAATCTCACATGTAGAGTTAATTTAGCAATCTGTAACTGTATGCCCTTATTTAATAACGAAAAACTAAATAACCCCCAAGTTACCCCAAGGATTTGTTTGTAGCATTTGTTTTACCAGTCCTTCTAGTCTTCAGATATTTCAAAGAATTTTTGCGATTTTTTGCGTTTTGAGTGATACATATTTTTTTCAGAAACAACACTCCGAATCAAAAGTTTTACAATCCATAATTTCGAGAATATCCTAAATCATTTAAAGTACATCTATTAGCAGGTTTTAGAAACTTCGAGCCATAATTAGATTTTTTGTATTATTTTTCCCGTGTTCAGGGACTTCAAACGTAAAATATAGAGAAGTTTTAGATTTTAGCTAATAAAATTGAAGTACGACCACTGTGCGCTCGCCAATCGTGCCAAAAAATTAATTAGTTTTTATATTTTTTTTAAATATTTTTTTTAGGAATCTGGGACCCCAAAGGTTACATATAGACAAATTTCAGAATTTTGTCCACCTAAATCGGTCATATTGCCCACTGTGCGGCGTACGCGGAGCCCACAACTCATCAAAAAAAGGTGATGGTTACTGTTTGGTAGGTTTCAATTAGTTTGATACACTACAGCTTCTTAAATCCTGCAGAAACCATCAGTGCTGAATCTTATTGCAACTAAATTAATGCTGAGGATCAGATATTCACGTGTGACAGAGAAAAAAAAAAATGTTGGAGCTTTAATATTATACTCTGCCACATCCGCGCTATTCTCCTCACCTTTGTAAACTAAAATCCTTTTTTTATTGGCCGTACAACTCAATACTTTAAATTCAAGACACTGTAACTCTTAAAACTTTTACACTGCAACTTCTACAACTGTTAATTTTTAATTAATGAATTAATCTTAGGCATTTTATTTTATTTATTTATTAATTTATTGAAATTTACAACTGTATTAGTAAATACATCGAGTAAATTGGCTCATAATATAGATAATATACATGAACATGCCCATTGGCAACACTCCACTAGGTAATCTACACTAGAAGGTATCGAGGAGGCCATCTTCTTTTCAGACGCCTCGGAGGATTGTCAGGAATGGTAGAGGAAGCAAGGATTGAAACAAGTGGTTTTTTTTTTTTTTTTTTTTTTTTTTTTTTTTTTTTTTTTTTTTTTTTTTTTTTTTTTTTTTTTTTTTTGTAGGCGTAAACTACTTGGGTCATTTTCGCCTTAAATCACTTTTTATAAACGGATTAAATATTATAGTCTATTGTACAAGTCGGTCTGTCGTAGGAAGTCAAAAAGTTTTGCAGTTGTTTGTATGTTGTAAAACGGTTGGTAAGTCAGTGTCAATTGCAATATGTGCTCTGTGAGTATCATAAGCCCTACACTCTGTCAAAATGTGTTTAACAGAGATTGGGCAACCGCATGTTGGGCAGTCCGTAGGAGGTTCCCGTGCCATGAGATGTCCGTGAGTTAGTCGGGTGTGTCCAATACGCAGGCGCGCCAGGATAACCTCTTCCCTTCGCTTTTGTCGTAGTGACGAATGCCAATGGGAGATGTCCCTTCTTATTTCCCTTAATTTGTTGTCAGTAGTGTCATGCCAAATCTGTCCCCACTTCGACCGAATCCGCTGCTTGATGATAGAAACATAGTCGCCAACAGGCACCCCAGTAAAGGGAATGCCATCTGTTATTGCTTCTTTGGCTGCACGATCTGCGAGTTCATTGCCAACTATACCGCAGTGGCTCGGTACCCAGACGAAAAAAACTGAATTATTGGAAACTATTGTGGACTGCAATGATAATAAAATATTTTGAATAAGAGAGTCGGTAGAGAAAAGGCGCTTCAAGCTGAGCAGGGCCGATAAGGAGTCTGTGCAAATAATCCTGGTTGTCTTAGTAGGGTAAATTACATTTAAACATTTATAAATTCCAACTAGTTCTGCGGTATAGTTGCTACAGAGTGGAGAAAGGGAAAATAGATGTTGTCTGCCCTCACACACGACCGATGCTCCCACACCTAAGGAACTCTTAGAGCCATCAGTATATACGAAATCAGCAACACCGAGTCTATCTTGTAGTTTTTGAAATTCCTGCTTATATATGTAAGGATATGTGTTTTGTTTGAGTAATTTGGTAAGGGAAAAACAGATATTCGGAGAGGGAAATTGCCAAGGATAAATTGGAGATGTTTCTATTGTAAGGAAAGAAGGAAATTCGAGGTTAAGCTCGACCAGAAATTTAGAAATGCGGACTATAAAGGATGGTCTTTTGCATAAGGAGAATTGTTGTTGGGTGAGAAATTGTCTATTTGGGAATAAATGAAGGAGAGGATGGTTGGGAGTGGACAGGATCTTAGCAGCAAGGATCAGGTCAAATTGTTGCCTTCGTAGTACAAGTGGAGGTTCACCAGCTTCAGCACACAAGCTAATAGAAGGGCTGGAACGGAAAGCACCAATAGCTATTCGAAGACCGGTGTTTTGTATAGGATCGAGTAGTTTTAGAGTTCGACTTGAGGCAGAATTAAAAGCATTGCAACCATAATCTAACTTTGGCCTTATGAGAGTCCTAAACAGAGTTATCATGCTTCAACGATCAGCACCCCAACTTGTGTTACTAACCATCTTGAGGAGATTGAGAGAACGGAGGCAATTAGCTTTTAGTTGCTTCAGATGTGGAGACCAGCTAAGTGTGCGATCGAAGGTCACACCCAGGTATTTGACTGTATTAGAAAGAGTGAGTGGCTGGTTGGCTATCTTTAAGGATGGTTGTGAATTCGGTTGTCTTTTGCTGAAAAGTATCGCAACAGTCTTTTGGGGTGATATGGTGAAACCGTTGTCATTAAACCAGCCACTGACGTTATCTAAAGCTGATTGCATCTTGTATTGTAAATCTGGCACCTGTTTCCCTGCAGTATAAAGTACAAGATCGTCCGCGTACAGCATACTCTTGACCGGCAAGTTGACTACTCTTAACACCTCATTTAAACATATACAAAAGAGTGTTGCACTCAAGACGCAGCCCTGAGGCACGCCATTTTCTTGCTCATATTCCTGAGAAAACACATCACCGAGTCTAACCGTGAATCTTTTATCTGTGAGGAAGTTAGAGATGAAACCAAGGATATGCCCATTGATTCCCATCCTAACCAAAGTATCGACGATGAGCCTTCTCCAAGTCCTGTCAAAAGCATTTTCGATGTCAATAAAAACAGCCAACAGTTTTTCTTTTTGTTCGAAGGCACCTAATATGTCACATTCCAGGCGAACCAGGTTGTCTCTCGTGCTTCTTCCTTTCCGAAAACCACTTTGCCATACTGGAAGAACATTTTTCGCTTCTAGGAACCACATCAAACGATTGCTTATCAGTTTCTCCCAGAGTTTACATTTACATTACAGTTTACTAGCGGGATATTATTAAAGAATACTGTAGGGCAGGATGTCGTAGGTTTACGACGAGGAGGCATTTTATTAATTATATAATATAGAATTACAATATATTAAAAGGTTTTTAATTAATTTATTTGACTGCAATAATATAAAGACTTTTAACTCATGACTATAAATGCTAATTGAGCCTCTCTCCATTCCAAAAACGATTCTTTCAAACGATCTTCTCTTGCGACTGGATTCTACCATCGCCCCGACTGACAAATTAGCTGAGAAAAAGGTCAATTAGTAGTTGATTTTTCTCTAATTAACAGGAATGGAAGAACAAGAACAGCTGTGACCCGAGGGAGGGAACGATATTGATTCAACACTTGAAGCAATTTCCCGCCCGCCTTTTATTTCTGATTGGAAAAATAGACTTTAAACTTCTTAGACCGTGAAGAAATACTAATGATAATCGAGAAGAACAAAGAATTCTGTGGTTGGCAATATCCTTAAAATATCTTTGTATGAAATTCTCTCTTGTGGAATGAGAAGAGCTAAATAATGGTGGGTCAATCCACTCAAAATCATCCAGAACTTGCCGTCCAACAATTTAGATTTTGATTAATTAATAAGTTATTCTTTATCCTTATCTGAATATAATACCGTTTATTAAATACGTTTACGGCTAATACTTTCAATGTTGCAGCCGTTTTAAGTCAGCTTCGCTGCTGAAAACATGTCTTGGGAAAATCTTTCTGATTCTTGTGATTTTGTACATATCAAATTAAAACAAATTTAACAACAATACAAGAATATGATTTATATTTTTTGTCTCGCACAACTCATTACCTAAATAGGGAAGAAAGTGGTCTAAACAAATTCTCGAAAATTAATAAAAACGAGCGTTTAAGCGGGTTAAAGTTTTTGAAAGAGGAGAGACTCAGCTTTGATTATTTATTTTATATAGCTTATTCATAATTCCACTTGCTGTAAAAATACAGTTTTCGAGATATTTAAATTAACGTATCTCGAAAAGACCTATGTGAAAAATTATAAAACTATTGGGTTGTGTCACATGAAATGTCCGCTTTTAAGGTAAAGGATTTTTATTAAAAATACGATATGAAAACGAGATAATTTTATTCGAAGTATTTACCTTCTTTTTCTACACATTTTTTCCAACGTGACACCAACTTTTTTATCCCCGAACTGAAAAACTCTAAGCTTTGAAGTGAAACAAAATCTGAAAACGCACTTTTCACTTGATCATCATTTTCAAAAAGTTTTCCTTTGACGAAATTGTCTGAATTCCTGAACAGGTGGTAATCTGTTGGAGACAAGTCGGGAGAATATGGTGGATGCGGAAGAACTTCGTAGCCCAGTTCTTTCAATTTTTGCACGGTATGTTTTGAAACATGGGGTCTAGTGTGAGATCATGAGGTACCATGTATCGAGCTTTTTTACTTTCTCAATACACTTTAAATGTCTGGAAACGGTAGATGCACTTGCATTTAGTTGTGCTGAGATTCCTTTAACTGTTTGGTAGGGGTTTCCTTTACTGTGTGTTTGAGGACATTGTTGTCTATTACGGACGGAGGTTTTCCTCGGGACAAGTTTTCCAAGTCGGTATCCCAGCTGAAAACTTAGCAAACCAACGGCAAATAGTCCGTTCATTAAAACTCCCTCCCCCAAACGCCTTGAAAATATTTCTGCTGCTGAATGGCCGAGTTTAAACTCGTACAAAAATATTACTCGAAAATCGCGTGTTTCCATGTTCATATTTGTAGGTATACTAAAAAGTGGGTAATTAATTGGGAAGTTAATGTTTATAATACAAAGGTAGAGGATTAGCAACTGTTTACTTTAAATATGTAAACATTCGGAAGAAAACAACAGAGACCTGCAAAATCCTTTATGTATTTAAAAAACTTTAAATACGGAAATTTCATGTGAAACAACTTAATAATACAAATTACCCATTCATATGATGAGTTTAAGTGATATACATTTGGTGACTAAAGCTTATTTTCTCTCTAACTGAGACTGGTTTTAAGAAACAAAATCAATTAATGGTTACCTGTACCATGGTGGTAAGCATAACAGTGTCCTATGCCAAAAGTTCCGGGTTCAAACCCGCAGGTGTCCTCAGGATTTTTTAATGGGATTAAAAAGTCCTTAGTCATGCCGTCCTTCGGAGAGGACGTTAAAAGGTGGTCCCAAGCCTGTGCGAGGTGAGGTACTCATTAAAGATCCCTATCCTAATTAAACCTGGATAGGCAAAATATAATTTAAATTATGGCATAAATATGGTAACTTTAGGGCAAGTGTTAGGGGCAAGGTGGCTGAGTATTTTGCTGTTGATTGTTGATCAGCCATCACAGATGACCAGAACATTAAGAATAAAATAATTACTAGTTCGTGTATTGGTGGTGGGGGGCTATTAACTCGGCATTTATCTCCGGCCCTCACCCCCTTCCTCGAGATACTCCCACATAGCCTTCAAAGCTGAGGGTGGAAAAAAAAAAGAATGATCTAATAAGAATGCTTGAAAATTGCACCGATGCTTAAAGCTTTTAAGCGCTAAAATAGGAATTAATTTCATGCTTCGGTAATCCTATTCTATTTCTTTTTCAGGTTTATTGAGGTTTGGTCCTGTTAAGTTGCAATTATTGAGGCAGTGCATTTACGTGACAGGGTATTTACGTGATGCAATTGACAAGGGTCGTAACTGCTCCCCATTTTAGGCCATTTCAGGATTAGAATTTAATTAAATTTCTAAATTCCATTTGAGCCGAGAGTCGGAACTGAATCGATGAACAATTGTATTGTAGAAAGGACGGAGGAAGGAAGGGCGTTTGAATCGGTCGCTCAACGTCAATCCAATCTAACTTGTGATAGCACCGCCTCGACGCTTTATAAGCATCAGTCACAGCCATTTCTCATCCATCACCCTTTCTCGGCGAATAAGGAGTTGATAATGGAAATCATGGCCAACTTTTACTTTCTGTCGATCATGGAATAGAAGAAAATCCACTTTATATATTCTGTGAAATAACTTATCAGCTAACGCTTTAATCTAAACCATTATACTTTCACTAAATCAACGATACGCCGACACTGCTTTTTCTCAAACAGTTTTGTAATTTAGTTCTCAATGCTTTGAGTAACAAGTGTCATATGCAGGCTAATGCATATTATGAACATATTTTTAAGATTTGAAATCTGTGAGGCCTAAGTCTATATGGATTTAATTCGATATGTATATGTATTCAGTTTCTGTCTGATTTTTAATTTCGATGATTTGTATAATATAGTCTCAGTTGCTAAGTTACTTAGTTCGCGGCTTCTATCTATTGGGCTGATGCGAAATTAATGCAGGTTTCCTCTATTGCAATATCTTAATTCCAATTGTGTAAACAAAGCTAATCCTAACATTGATCATTATTATACCAAAACAAACCTTATCTAATACCCTCTCTTTCACCATGAATTTGTTTAGTAAAATCGTTTTGTTCAGTGTGTTCAAAGGTCTTGAATCGAAAATGTCAAAGTGCGATTTTCGTCAAATTTATTTTTACGAATTTAAATTAGGGCGCAGCGCTGCGCAAACGGCTCGTAATATTAATGAAGTGTGGGGTCAGGGGGCTATTAATGAGTGCACGGTGCAGCGTTGGTTCCAGAAGTTTCGCAGAGGAGATTTCGACCTCGAAGACAAGGAAGGTCGGGGCCGTCATCTTGCTCTGGACAACGACCAGCTGAGGTCAAAAGTGGAAGAAGACCCAACCAAAACCACACGAGAAATGGCGGCGGAACTCGGTGTGAACCAATCCACAGTTGTACGCCACTTGGAAGCAATTGGTAAGGTAAAAAAGTTGGCCAAGTGGGTGCCAGTAGTAACGCCAGACCACACGTTGCACAACCAACGCTTCGACGACTGCACGAGTTGGGCTACGAAGTTCTCCAACATCCGCCTTATTCACCTGACCTCTCTCCTACAGACTTCCACTTTTTCAGGCATCTGGACAACTTTTTGAGGGAGAAAAATTTTCAAAACCAGGACGACATTGAAAATTCTTTTCGTGATTTCATTGAGTCCAGGGATTCGGATTTTTTTTCTGATGGAATAAGAAAGCTTGTTGAACGTTGGCAAAAGTGCATTGATTCAGATGGAAATTATTTTGATTAAATATATATGGTTAAAGTAAAGATATGGCGTATTTACAATACCTACTAAAAACCTGCATTAATTTTGCATCAACCCAATAAAAACTTAAAGGTTAGAATTTATAAAACTATTATTCTTTCAACGGTTCTTTACGGATGTGAAACGTGGCCGCTTACTTTGAAGGATGAACAGCGGCTTAAGGTCTTCGAAAATAAGGTATTGCGAAAAATATTTGGTCCGAAGAGAGATGAGGCCATTGGGGAGTTTAGAAGGCTGCACAACGCGGAATTGCGGAACTTGTATCCTGTGAATATAATTGAGCTGATTGCATCGCGGAGACTCAAATGGGCGAGTAAAGTTGTTGGGCTCGATGACGAGCGGATTCCGAGAAAGTTGGTATTTGCTGATCCGACTGGTAGGCGTCCGAAAGGTAGGCCGAAGCGTAGATGGGAGGATTGCTTTAAGACTGATCTCGGGAGCTTGGGCTTGATTGGTGAACATTGGACAAGTCTGTGTAGGCAGAATTCGGTGGTATCGGCATCGTACCTTCGGGTTCGCTAAGCCTATTATTATTATTATGTATAATATAGTCATCCTTCGGATTGATTGGCTACAACCAAATGCCTCAGACCAACTCTATACGTTACCTAGGAATATAAAATTTCAGTTTTATGCAACTTAACGTTTTCGAGCTAGACTTACTATTGGGTTGTTTCACATGAAATGTCCGTTTTTATAGTTTCTGAAATACATAAAGGATTTTGCAGGTCTCTGTTGTTTTCTTCCGAATGTTTATATTTACATATTTAAAGTAAATAGTTACTAATCCTCTACCTTTGTATTATAAACATTACGCGATTTTCGAGTAATATTTTTGTACTAGTTTAAACTCGGTCGTTCAGCAGCTGAGGCCGCTAGAAATATTTGCAAGGCGTTTGGGGAATGGAGTGTTAATGAACGGACCATTCGCCGTTGGTTTGCTAAGTTTCCAGCTGGAGATACCGATTGTTATCCTTTACCTTGAAAACGAACATTTCATTGGACAAAACCCAATACATACACGAGGACCTTTAAACGTGTATTTCCTGTGAAAAATCGAATTCGGAAATTTTTACAATGCAATTATTTCCCTTACTATATATTTCATTTATAGGTAAGTGAATTCAATACTCGCCGTTTTCGGGTGCTTTAACACTTACTGGAGAAACACTCAAAGCTTTCGCTTAGCTAAAAAAAGCTCATCTACATGACTATCATAAGACCAATCTGGACCAAGCTATGAGGCTCTACTAAACCATCGAATTCCTCTCGTATCCAATCCTTACAATCCAAAATCCGTCGTATAATCCTCAATGCTCCATATTTTGTCAGTCCCAGCCATTTCTCGTCCACTCACCCAGGGAATAAGGAGTTGGTAATGGAAATCATGGGCAAATTTTACTTTCTGTCGATCTTGGAATAGAAGAAAATCCACTTTATATATTCTGTGAAATAACTTATCAGCTAACGCTTTAATCTAAACCATTATACTTTCACCAAATCAACGCTACGCCGCACACTGGGACGAAACACTAAATTATTGGACATTGTATTATTGGGGAGACCGTGGCTGAGTGGCTAGCGCGCTAGTCTCTCATGCTACAGGTTCTGAGTTCGAATCCCAGTCCCGGCAGGGCTTTTATAAAGATGTAAAAAAAAAAAAAAGTGGATTCACTCACAACCTCTCCCCCGGGTATGTGAGACCCGTCAGCCTAAGTGTGGCCACTCACAAAATAAGTCGTAGGGAGTGATGACCCTACACTAAAAATTGCATCGTGAAGCGTGAGTGTAAACTAGCATGATTTTACACCGCGAGGCCCAGGGCCTACACGGCCTGTCGCGCCACTGGAAGGAAGGATTATTATGGCCTGACTGTTGGCCGTACGAAAAAAAGGTTAAACGTAGACCCACATTATTTTTTACGAGGAATCGATTTCTGTATAACCAAGTCCCGTGAAAATCTGAGTGTGTCTGTGGTAACTCCCGGGTGAAAACGAAAAGTCCTATGAAGCTGAAATTTCATATTTAAGACAACTATACGCCCGAGATGTTACAAAAACTTTTTCATCAAAATCAGCTCTCCAGAAGAACCACTTTATACCATGTATTTTGCACTATTTTACGATTTTCTCAAAAATGGCTCTAATGATTTTGATTCAACACGCTATACCGAATGATCTTTAATATCATTTAGGTTTCATTCTGATTGAAATAGTCTGACAGGGCTTAAATGCCGATATTTTAAATTTTCTTCTTCTAAACTACCTTCAATTTTGTACATTCCAAAGTACCTTATTATCCTAATTACATTGTTGAAGGACGGCTAAATATGAAAGATGGATGAATTTGATGACCAACTAAAGGATAAAAGAGCAAAACTATTTGTTAATGTAATTTTTGTTTTTTTTAATAATAAGAACAGTAATATAGACGTATAATAAACCTTTGGAAAGAGAAATATTTCAGAAAAGAACAATAAGTTATACACCATAATATAAAATGTGATATAAAGTGACGAATAGGGAATAAACTTATTACTGATTAACAATTTAATATAGTTGTATTATTTAATCTAAATCATATGTTTCCAACGAAAATTAATGCGCGTTTTATTAAAATCAATTTCAAATATTTTTTTTATTGAAGTATAGTTAATTGTTTCTAACAGTGTTAAAATAAATAAAATAAAAAATAAATGAAATAATCTTATTTCATATAAATGATTCCTGACGTAAAATCCATTCATTTGACATTCCGTCCTACATTTCATCTCCTGACACCAAAACTGACTTTAACAAAAAGCTTCCCCAGCTTGTTCCTCGCAATGATAAAACGAAAAAGTCTCATAAATCCTAGCACACCTCCTCTAAAGATTTCAAGGTATACAACATAATTCCTCTAGAATTTTCTTCATTTTGGTCAGTTTTAACAACTTGTAAAATTGTATCCCTTTTTTTTACATGCTTATTTTCTTCTGAACGTTCATTTATATTTAGAGAATGTATAAGATAACAAAAATCATGAAACTTCATATATATTTACTAATGCAAATTACGATCCATACAGTCATTCCTGTTTCTTAAAAATAACATTGTTTATAAGGTATAATAAATGTTACCTTTACCGCGTATGTTTGCAATAAAGCTGGGTTTAAAAAAATTCGTCATATCAGTAGTTGAAAAAATCTGGTGCAGGCAACACAAGACTTTCACTTATCTCGACTGGTTAAATCATTTTCAAAACTAAATATTAAATATACTTTGATTTATGATTTAGATTAACTAATATAACTACATTTAATTGTTAATCAGTAATAAATTTATTCCTTTTTCTTCACTTTATTGTACCTTTTACAACTTTGTTTATCAGATAATATTTTTTCTAAAATCTTTCTCTTTCCAACGGTACATTATACGTCTATATTACTGTTCCTAAGGAAAAAAAAAAAAAATAGAATTACATAAAAAAATAGTTTTTCTTTTTTATCCTTTAGTTGTTCATCCAATTCGTCCAAGTTGTATATTTAGCCGTCCTTCATCAATGCCATTAAGATGATATGGTTAATCTTTTTGATTATACAAAATTAAAGGTAGTTTAGAGGAAAAAAAATTAAAATATCGGCATTTAGGTCCTGTCAGACTATTTCAATCAGAATAAAACCTACATGATATTAAACCCCATTAACTGTTACATAAATTTGGAGAATTTAATCAAAATCGTTTTTGAAAAAAACGTAAAAAGGTGCAAAATGCATGACATAAAGTGGCTCTTCTGGTTAGCCGATTTTGATGGAAAAGTTGCTATAACATCTCAGCCGTATAGTTGTCTTAAATATGAAATTTCATTTTCGTACGACTTTTCGATTTTTGAGCTAGGCCTACCGCGCACACACACACACAGACCTTTTTTTCGGGACTTGGTTATTTTGGACTCAAGGGTCTCTAAAGCATTTATTTCCACAGAAACTCGAATTCTATAATTTTCACGACCGCAATACTTTGTCTTACTATAAATTTCATATACTCATTTTTCGAACAATTCATACTCTAAAGGTCTCAAAAAAATTATATCAAGCTATGAAAGATAATCAAATTTATAACCTCATGGAGGGAAAATCAGTAGCATTTTTTAATGTTACCATTTTTAGCAAAGATGTTCCCCTTATCTTCTAAATGTGCAAAAGGTTGGGTTTGGAAAAATTCGTCGTCTGAGTGGAAAAAAAATATATTCCATTACCTTTTAAATACTTGGTCTTTTGAATAACCGAAAAAACATACATCTTAATCTGACGAGTATGGCAAAGATAATAAATTTATGACAAAAATACATTTAAGCATAAATGTATGACTTTGTATCCATGTTTCGTACCTAAGCTTTCCATGGAAACATGTTTATTTATTTTATTGATACATGCAACCACAACAATGTTGACGTAAAATATTACTATTACATAGATAATACTAATAACAGTTCACAGTTAGATAGATTCAGAAGATGGAAGTTTGTAAAGTAGGTTGGTATATATGGAGAAGGCTATTAAAAAGAGTGACAAACATAATTTAATTTTAACATAAATAATACAGGAAAAAATTCAAAATAATAAGTATAATTATGGAACTTTGTATCGATTCATATAACTTAATTTGTTTTAAATGATTAAATAAATTTGAAATATATGTGTGGGTCTGCTAGCCCGGCAAACGTTTTTTTTTTTGTCATATAAATTATTTTTAGGAAATTTCTAGTGTAGAAAATAAATAACTGACTTATCGTAAGTGTGTATGGATGTGGTATATGAGTGAAAGAGGCATGGAGCTCTGTGAACGATGAGGGAGTATAAAAATAACAAAACACCTAACATTAATTTTTTTAATTGATTATAATTTATTCCATAAAATTATATATATCATTAATTAATTACTATAGGAACATTATAAACAATATTAATTTCTTAATGCTATAGCGTGAACAATATTTCTTGATAGCCCATCTTTAACTAACACAAATAAACTGGATGGTTTACCACTTGAGAGCATGCCACGTATAATTGTCCGTGTGAAAAACATGAGTTAACTGAGATAGTGAAATGATAATTGTAAACGTTACTACTACGCTTGATGCATAAACAATAATAATGATCGAAAACTGTGGAAGGAGTGAGAGAAGGCTTATAGTCTGAGAGAATAGAGGAGACCGGCTTCGGTGCCATCTCTACTCTGCGCTGTTTGCTGGCTGAGAAGTGACACTGGTAGACATCTGGCGGGGATAACTTACCAAGACATAATTGATCAGTTATCGAGCGGGATGAGAAATTATTAAAATGACTCTTATAAAATAGGGATTGGGGATAGAAGGGTGAAAATTTAGGGTTGCATGTATATTTTAATGATACATCATACAAACATTTTAAAAAAAAATTTTTGTCCAAAAAATTAAAAAAATAATGTTAGGGGTGGACAACCCTTATCAGACAGGGATATTAAAAATAGATAGTAGCCGATTCTCAGACCTATTGAATATGCATATAAAATTTCGTAAGCCGTTTCGGAGGAGTATTGTAACGAACATTTTGACAGGAGAATTTTATATATTAAACTATCATTAAATAAGGTATTTAACTGATATAATAGATTAATTACCTGCATTCTGTTAGTAAGTGTTTTATGGTAATAGGTACGTTACACTGTGCATAGTCTCGGTGTTGAAGTCAGAAATGTTTGTGATTTAGTTCTGAGTGTCCTATTGGAGGAATCTTGTCAATGAGAATTCCTTCCTTCAGTTATTCTGGACTGGTGATTTCCAAGGAAATACTGTGTCTTTTATGTTTAAGGGGTCATGAAACTCATGTCATGACGTCTGATAGACAGCCTGGTAGCCCAGTCGATACGAGAAACGTGTTTAATAGTAATTACTTCTAGCAATTAATTTTAGTGACGATATACAACGGTTAAGTACTAGTAAAATCTAAAACGTTTTGAGTAATTTGGTCCTCGCATACTTCAATTTGTATATTATTGTAAATTTTACTGAATAAATCCTCCCTTTAAATGACTATACTTTGTTCGTTATGCATACAAATGTTTGAAAAAAACGACTGGTAACAAATATATATTTATTGGGATGTGCGAAAAGTTCGTAGAGAAAAATTAAAATTGATGAACAGATGCAAATTTATTTATTTAATCTACAAAATAATTACAACAGTTAGCGATTCCCTTTTCCAGCGTCTTGGAAGGTCCATTATTCCTTTTTTTCCAAAAATCAATGTCCTTACTCCTGAAGAACTATAAAAGGTCCGTTTTGTCATCTTCTGAAGAGTAGAATTTCCCTTCTAGAAATATTTACAGCAAGTAGGGTTGTGACTAAGGTATGTATGTAAAAATACATACATGTGAGTCTCTTTTCCTTTCCTTTATTCCCCAAAAGCCTCATTTTTTATCATTTTTCTAAAGAGTTTTAAAGACAAAAGATATAAAACACATCCTTATCTCATTTTAATTTTTTTTGTTTTGACTCGATATCTGGAAAATTACCAGAATTAAAGAGATTTTACCAATACATGTTTTCAATCGTGTAGCTGACCTAAAACGGCTGCAACACTAAATGTATTTACCAGAAAAAAACTATATCCACTGATACTATATTCGTGAAAGGGTAGACAATAACTAGTAGAAAAATCTGGTGCGCCAAACACACAACTTTCACTTCCCTCCGTTGTTAAAATCAATTTAGGAATTTTTAAATACAAGTTAAAGAATTAATTATTTTGAATTTCAATAGAAACATGCGTTTTATTAAATAATCTATTAAATTTTTATCTGCAACAATCAATTCGTTTTATTAGTTTTTCATTACTCTCCATTAACCATTGAAATTCCGTGTATTAGGTAATATTTTTTCTAAAATCTTCAGCTATCCAATGATATGTTATACATCTATATTACTATCATTGTGTTCAAAAACACCAAATGTATGAAAAAATATATTTTCAATTTTCTCCTTAATTTGTTTATCGAATTCGCTCAACTTTATTTATAAATGCTAATAAGACGATGTTCCAATTATTTTGAAATATACAAAGTTAAAGGTACTTTAGAAGAAGAAAATTTAAAATATCGGGATTTAAATCCTATTAAACTATTTCAATCAGTATAAAACCTACTTTATATTAAAGCCCATCAAATTTTACATCGATATAGGGAGTTTAATCAAACTAGTTTTAGAGAAAATCGTAAAAAGATGCAAAATGCATGGTATAAAGTGGCTCTTCTGGTAAGCTGATTTTGATGAAAAAGTTTTAGTGACATCTTGGGCGTAAGTTGTCTTAAATATGAAATGTCAGTTTCATAGGACTTTTCGTTTACCCGCGGGAGTTAACACACACACACATACACACACACACACACACAGACCTTTTAGTGGGACTTGGTCATTTAGATTCAGGGGACCCTAAACCGTCTATTCCCGTTGAAAACTGGAATTCGAAAATTTTCACAATCGCAATACTTTTCCTTACTATATATTTCATATTTAAGTGAAAGCATTTGATCGGGTCTGGCACCAGAGACTGCTTTACAAACTACGTCAATCCCTCACCCCACATATTTCCTATTAATGCGTTCTTACCTTACTGGCAGAACCTTTAAGGTAAACCCCAACTTTTCCTACTCATCCACATTTTCCCTATCTGCTGGAGTGCCTCAAGGATACTTCTTAGATCCTATCCTCTACTCCCTTTATACAGCTGACATTTCACAACATCCTCGCACTGTCCTCAATACTTATGCTGATGACACGTGTGTCTTATCCGTCCATAATGATCCAACTACTGCATCCCAAACCCTTCAGTCCCACATCAAAGCCATTGAAAAATGGTGTCGAAATTGGAGGATTAAAATAAAACCCAACAAATCCCACCAAATCACCTTTACCCTTCGTCGCAAACCGATGACTTCCTGCCCCCCAGTATCCTTTAATAACATTACCCTTACTTCTGTAGAACAAATCCGATACCTAGGTCTCCATCTTGACAAGCGCCTTACTTGGAATCTACATCACAATTATCAGACTTATTTGGACATATGGAATCGAGCTTTGGAGTTCTACGAAACCATCTAATTCCTCCCGCATCCAGTCCTTCCAATCCTAAATCCTTCGCAAAATCCTGAATGCTCCTTATTTTGTCACAAATCAACTCCTCCATAATGACCTAAACATCCCATTTGTTGCAGACATAGCCCGTGATAGATACTCCTTTTTCCATTCTAAACTCCCTGCCCATACAAACCTACTTGTCCGTAATTTATCTTCCTCAGATATCTCTGATAACCATCCAGGGCGACTGAAAAGAAGGTGTCCTCGGAACCTACTGTATTAAAATAGTTAGTGAAGTGCTACCACTGGGTGGTTCTTTCTCAAGACATTTTCATGACTTTTTATATTCATTCTACATATTTACTTATTGTATTCTTAAGTACAGTTGTAAATTACTATAAATAAATAATTTAAAAAAATATATATGTTGGGGAGAGGGGCGACAGCACACTCGTTCGCAGCCTCAACCCGAACGTTAAATGTGAGTCGCCGAATCTCTTATACTTGTTTAGGTTTCGTTATGGGTTTATTAAGATTACTAACTTTGTAAAACATATATATATTGAGGAAAACAAAATACAAAAGAACAAATAAAATTAACTTATAAACGTGAGTGTACTTAAAGTCACGAGGACGATTGCGGGCGACGATGGCGAGCGACGAAGGGTAGTAGCAACTGCGAAGCAACCTTTTTCTCTTGTAACTCAGCGCACTCTCTCTCCCGAGCGGTCACTATCACTTAATCCCTTTTAGGTAAATAGTGCCCCCCTCTTGCGTCTGAACTTAATATTTACTAAATATATACAAACATACATACATATATATATATATATATATATATATATATATATATATATATATATAACACATATATATATAAACTAAATCAGTATTTCTCAATTCTTAACATGCCGCCCACCAATTTTATAACATAAAATTTAAATTTTGGAATTGTGACATGGGACAGAATTAAGTGATAAAAGTAAGTAAAGTACAGCGAGGATGAGCGATGTTTGGTCGATGATTCTTCCAGGGGTCCGATGAGGCGAGGAACGCTTCTGTAGACACATCTGAGACTACTAATAGAGCGATCTTGTCCTATTGGTAGATGTATAAATTAAACCAAAGATATTTGTCTTGTACTATAGCGAGGAATTTAATCTGCCGCCCACCTTGACGAGTCCTGGATTGCAGAATTTAGTCAGTGAATTATTTAAGGGACGATCAGTTTCAAATTCTTGGTTATTCTTAGCGTACGTGATATGCGAAGTTAAGGTGTCACTTACAGGACCAGTTATGACCAAACCAAAAATCGTCTTTAATCCATTCGGAAAACCTGAGGAAGTGTTGATGGTTTCTCCTGTAAATATTTTACTGAACAAATCAGCTCCGAGAAGAAAATCTATGTGACACGGTTTGTCAAAGCCAGGATCAGCTAGATCGTATTTATTAAAGATTTCTTTAATTTTTGGTGATAAGCAGCGGGTTTGTAATTTATCGGTAATATGCGATATTAATATGGCATTTGTTTCCAATAGTGGTTGATCCAGTCCGCACGGGCGTAAAATACATTTTGTTTGGTGTTCTCCACCACGAATTTGACTATCTGCAAAGCCACTGATCTTATGGGGATTTCTGAAAAGGGGTAATCCTAAGCGTTGCGAACAATGAGTGGTTATGAAAGATCTCTGTGACCCACTATCTATAACTAATCTTATTGGATGGTAGTTACCCTCTTGGTCCCTTATTTCGGCGCAGGCAGTTCCAAGTAGGACATTAATTCCTCCATTATTTGCAGTAGAAAGTACTACTTCCTTTGAGTCATTTGAAGTTGCTGGTTTAGCGTCCACGGGACAAAATGTTTTAGGCTGGCTGATACATGAAGAGCGACTGATTGAAGTTTGTTCGTTAGCGACCTGTTTAGAATGAAATGCGAGACGATTTGATGGCGAAAAATGTAATAGTGTGTGATGTTTTCTACCACAGGAACGACAGGAATTGCGAGAGGGGCAGCCTTTTGCAGGGTGGCCCGAAGACAAGCAGTTAAAGCATCGATTAAGTTTCTTGACTTCTTCGTATCTTTGTGATTGACTTAAAGTTCTGAATTGGGGGCATTCATAAATGCGGTGGTTCTGTTGGCATTTAAAACATTTCAGAGATGCATTATCGGAGATAGTTGACATAAAGACGCGTCTTGGTTTAATGAAATATTTAGATTTTTGTTGCGGGACTATTGTTTCTACTGAGCGGTTAGAAGTTAAGGCTTTGGTTTGTAATTTTATGCAAATTTCTTGAATGAAGTTCTGAAAATTATGAAGTGTGGGTAATGTGGTCGAAGAAGAATATTTTGTCTCAAACTGGTCGCGGGATTTTTCATCTAACAATGTCAAGCCATACGTCATAAGAATAAATCCCGCCGGATCCTCTAATTTCAAGTTCTGAAATAAAATAATATTTTCTAAAACTACATTCGAGAAAGTTTCCAAGGAGGCCAAATTTTGATTTTTAAGTGATTGAAATTGAAATATTTTCATAAGAAAGGTAATGGCTTGCGATCTCTTGTTTTCATATCGTTTAGAAAGCGTTTACCAAGCATGCAGGTACTGAGCGTCAGATATCGGAATAGAAGCTATTATCTGAGCGGCGGCCCCCTTTAATGCAGACTTTAAATAATGAAATTTCTGCACATTAGGTAAATCATTGTTATGATGAATCAGCGAAATATAAGTGTCCTTAAATGGCCCCCAATCTGAAATATTACCGTCGAAACTGGGTAAGTTTATAGGTGGTAGTTGGAGAACGGGCGTAGAACTGATCGAATTATTTTTCATAGAGATTTGATTTTCGTGTACATCATAAGACAAAGCTTCGTAGTAGGCTTCTCTAGCCTCATGTTTCATTTTTATGCATAGCGAAGTATCATAACCTTCTATTCGTGTAGCAAGCGATTTTATTTCTCGAAATATTTGAGAAAACTTCTCAAAAGTACCATCTATACGCGATAAGCGTGCCTTAAATAATGCCCTCTTAGATTTATCTGTGGTGGAAATAAAACCTAGATTATTAGTGTTTTTAATGTCCTCATATAAATCACTAAATTCGTCCATTAAAAATTGTAACTTAAGTTCATCACTTTCTAAATTAGAACCTTTATCAGCTTTGGGCGGCATATTAGATAACAATAAATTTTGACGAAAATAACAAATTTAAATTTAAAAAAATATCAAAAATGGAAATACTTTTCTCAAATTAATTACAAACTAATTATAATTAAAGAGCTTTAGCGAGTCGTAGTTAAATAATAATCAATGGAAATAAAAAATAAAGTGACCTATAAAATATTATAAAATTAAAATGAATAATGCGTAGTGAATAATTAAATTAATATGCATTCAAAGTGACTTACGTATAGTATTAAAGAAATAAACATATACTTTATAATACACAGTGAGTTAATAAAGAAAATAAATATGAACAAAGTGCACTACGTAGTATTAACGAAATTAAGATTTGCAATAATCAAATATAATTATTGAAAAACACTAACATATATATAAAAAGATTTAAAATAAAATGAAAATATATATGTACAAAGAATTAAAAATAAAACGAAAACATGTATGCACAAAGATTTAAAATAAAATGAAAATAGTTCTCTCTACTATATTATACACAAATAAAATAAAAATGCTAGAGATTAAGAAACAAATTAACTGATAAAAAAAATGCGAATAAAATAATGCGAAAGCGTAACCTATTAAATCAATTTAATTTCAAAGCGATAGTCACCAAAACGAAACCTAAACAAATCGAGAAACTCGGCAATCTCGCCGGTGCCTCCAAATTTATGTTGGGAAGAGGGGCGACAGCACACTCGCTCGCAGCCTCAACCCGAACGTTAAATGTGAGTCGCCGAATCTCTTATACTTGTTTAGGTTTCGTTATGGGTTTATTAAGATTACTAACTTTGTAAAACATATATATATTGAGGAAAACAAAATACAAAAGAACAAATAAAATTAACTTATAAACGTGAGTGTACTTAAAGTCACGAGGACGATTGCGGGCGACGATGGCGAGCGACGAAGGGTAGTAGCAACTGCGAAGCAACCTTTCTCTCTTGTAACTCAGCGCACCCTCTCTCCCGAGCGGTCACTATCACTTAATCCCTTTTAGGTAAATAGTGCCCCCCTCTTGCGTCTGAACTTAATATTTACTAAATATATACAAACATACATACATAATATATATATATATATATATATATATATATATATATATATATATATACACATATATATAAACTAAATCAGTATTTCTCAATTCTTAACAATATATTTAAGTGATAAGTGAAAGTAAAAAAATTATTATAATCAAAAATGTTAAGCGGCAAGGTCTGGAAGATTTCGTATGGATCAAAAGATTTTCATTGAAGTAGAATTTGTATTTTAGATAATATCTTTTTTTCTCACACCATAATCGTATTTTCTGAAATAGTATCCCCTCTTCAATCTTGGACATTCTTTAGGATCTCCCAAGTCCCTTTTGACTGCTTCATCGGTTTGCATCATTGAACTTCCTTCGAATAGGAATTCAATGTATTTCCCTTTTATCTGCTACTTTGTTCTACATTTTATGTTTTTTAATAAAAATTTCGTTGTGCATTCTTTTCATTCTATATTTAGAATATGTCTTATTACTTTTAACACTACCTTAATTATGTGCTTTTAAAACTAAATTTTCTAATTTTTCGTTTACTAAAGAAAACGACATATGTGTTTTTCTTTTCCTAATTCCATTATCATTCCGTAGAATGATAATTACAATAATTATCATAATTCTAAGAAATAAAGATAATTCTAAGCTTCTTAGAATAAGCAACAGTACCATAAAAGTCACGTTAAATAAAACAAATAAGTTTCATTTAAAAATTTTAGTTTATTTTCCGTGAGAATCCCATTTAGTTTACAGTGATACATCTGTTTTCATGAAATATTCTAAACGTCGAAATAATTATTTAATAACAATGTCAGCTTATGGATTTATAACGAAATTCCATTTATTTTAACAATTTACGTATGGTTTAGTACGTAGTATTTTTTTTAACTGATGAATATAAAAAGCACGATACTGTACGGTGACAACAATTAATGTACCATAACTTCCCTCTTTACAAGATTGCCAATTACATATGTTCATAAGTTTATGGGATTATTAGGAAATTCTATTATCATGTACTACTTATTTTATTTCAAATTAACTTAACGAAAATCTTGTGCTTTCTAACGGTATATTATACTTCAATGGAGCTATTCATATTCAAGAAAAGTTTTACCCAAGAATCGTTTCATAATTTTATAAATGTAGAGATGAACTATTTACAGTAAATTTCAAATGTTTAATTTATCGTGGAAATTCCATTTAATTTACAGTGAAACATGTATTTTTATTAATTAATCTAAAGGTGGAAATAATAAATAGCAATGCAAGTTTATGGATTTACTAGCTGTAACACGCGCTTTATTCGCATATTTTCTTTTTTTTTTTTTTTGGGGTGTGAAGCAGTTGTTAAAACAGCAATAAATCACACATATTTCATTTTATTTTTATCTTATTGCTGTATTTTTCTTGGTGACTGCTCCCTTAACCAACTTCTCCACCACATAGTCAAAACAGTCAACAACTACTCCATTATAAATTTGCTACCGGTCAATCAGTTACTCTTTTCTCTATCTAAAATACGCTTTATTTGTTTATTGTATATTCACAATGCTTGTAAATAATCTCCAGTTGTTTTTATTTTTGTATTTATAACATATGAACTATACTGACCAACTCCTTTTGTACAGGGATTATCCCGAAAACAAATAAATATTATTATTATATAACATAAATGACACCACATTTAAATTGCATCAGTGCCAAGCAATGGCGGTTCGCTAGTTACGAAACATAGAGAGAAGAAGATATTTATTCGTTGTGGCAGAGCTTAAATAAAAAAGTGTGTATAAATTCAAAATATGCTCCATGTGTTATTAAATATATCAGCTCTCTGTTTTATGCTATAGTCCATTAATTATTAAATATAGTTTAATTAGACTGTTATTAAATATAGTCTACTTAATATGCCCATTTATTACTCCCTATTGAAAACGAACAAAAGGATTTTTTAATGATAATTGTAACCCGTTATTTCTTTCTTCAATAGAAAATAAGAGATTAATAAGTGGTTTGAAAAGAGTGGATTGATGAAAGCGAGAAGTTAGCCGAGCACATACCTGCCCCTGACGGGTTTCATTAACACCCTTCCTATACAATTCTCCAACTTGTCTCTTTATTTCCACCTTAACGTCATTACTCATCTTTATTTTACAACAATGGATTCCGTAAAAAGTGGTACTTCTCACTGTCTGCTCTGAACTAACTTTTTTCGGCATATAAAATATTCAGATAAGTTAGAAATTATATTTTTTTTAGTTTGAATAGACCTCACATCAAAAGCGGATTTTCTTCTAACAAAAGTGTTTTCTAAGTGACACTATTAAGTGACACACCCACCAAAATTATAAAACGCTAAATAAGACTAGAAACGTCATAGCTAAAATTTTATAAAAAGTATTTTTATTGAAATTTACAACTGTATTTTATAATATTGGGTAGTTTCACATGAAATGTCCGTTTTTATAGTTTCTGAAATACATAAAGGATTTTGCAGGTCTCTGTTGTTTTCTTCCGAATGTTTACTTATTCAAAGCAAACGGTTACTAATTCTCTACCTTTGTATTATAAACATTAGCTTCCCAACCAATTACCCACTTTTTAGTATACCTCCAAATATGAACATGGAAACACGCGATTTTCGAGTAATATTTTTGTAAGAATTTAGACTCAGCAGCTGAGGCCGCTAGAAATATTTCAAGACGTTTGGCGAAGGGAGTGTTAATGAACGGACCATTCTCCGTTGGTTTGCTAAGTTTTCAGCTGGGGATACCGACTTGGAAAACTTGCCCCGAGGAAGACCTCCTCCGTAATAGACAACGATGTCCTCAAACATATAGTCGAAGGAAACCCCTACGAAACAGTTAAAGGACTCTCAGCACAACTAAATGCAAGTGCATCTACCGTTTCCAGACATTTAAAGTGTATTGAGAAAGTAAAAAAGCTCGATACATGGGTACCTCATGATCTCACACCAACCGTGTGAAAAACATGGAAAACATACCGTGCAAAAATTGAAAGAACTGGGCTACGAAGTTCTTCCGCATCCACCATATTCTCCCGACTTGTCTCCAACAGATTACCATCTGTTAAAGATTTTAGACTACTTCGTCAAAGGAAAACTTTTTGAAAATGATGATCAAGTGGAAAGTGTGTTTTCAGATTTTGTTTCACTTCAAAGCTCAGAGTTTTTCAGTTCGGGGATAAAAAATTTGGTGTCACGTTGGGAAAATTGTGTAGAAAAAGAAGGTAAATACTTCGAATAAAATTATCTTGTTTTCATACAAGTTAAGTTGATAAAATACAAGAAAAAACATGAAGAGAAACTGCCCATTGGCAGCACTCTAGTAGTCAATCTAAACAAGAAGGTCTCGAGACCATTTTCTTTTCAGACGCCTCGGAGGATTATCAGAGATCGAAGAGGAAGCTAGGATAGAAACTAGTGTGTTAGAGTGGGAATGGAGTTGTTTATGGAAGGATTCATACCTGGTTCAGGCCAAAACAGTGACATAGACAACATGAAGGTCTTTGTGGATGAGTTTATTCGCGACAAAGTAAGGATTGGATTAAATGGTTTGGTGGAGCCCCATAACTCAATTCCGTAAATCCACATAGATTTTATATTAGTCATGTAGATGAGCATTTTGTAGAAGAAAGTTTGACCGTTTGTCTAGTTAGTGTTGAAGTAGTCGAAAACGACGTGCGGGTTCTTGTCGTTTTGGTAATTTATGAGGATTTCAAGTTAAACATTTGTCAAGATGGAGCCCTATATATCTGATCTGTGCCACAGGAACTAGTTGAGTGTTATTAAAGGATGCTGTTGGGCAGGAAGTCATAGTCCCGATGACAAGGCTCTCGGTCGAGATCCGCTTCTGGGCTTCTTGAATCACCGCGGATGCTTCAAAATTGGAGTACTCTCCCTCTGCTATAATAATATAATAATAATAAAAGTCTTTATTTATATGTAAATACAAAGTTAATTTCTCTCCGTTATGTATAAAAAATCAAAACAATAAATTAATATTTACATGAGATATATTTACATATAGATCTTCCCAATGGGAGAATAGAGTGTTTTGAGCGGAGACTAGCCGAACCTAAAACTTGAGTTGCTGCTGGCACTTAGTTTTCCACAACTTCCTGTCTTGCGCATATCTCATCCATAGAGAACCATCGTTTTTCTTCAATTCGTCGGCCCAGCGCTTTCGTAGTCGGCCTAGACTATACGTATTTTCTTATCTACAGGGATCCATTCGGCAGCTCGCTTTGCCCAACTATCTTCTGTTTTCCGATTGAGATGTCCTGCCCATGTCCACCTCATTTTTCTAGCATGAGCAATAGCGTCTGAGACATTTGTTAGTTTTCTTATTGTATTAGAGTTAATTTTGTCCCGCAGGAAGATTCCAAGCATAATCCGCTCCATTCGACAGACGTTTATTTTTCGTTCTAGATTCTTTGTCAGCGACCATGTCTGACATCCATATGTAAGTACTGGGACGATACAACTGTTGAAAGCTAGTGCTTTGTAATTTATTTCCAGTTGGCTTTTGAATATGATCTTGAGGCTCCAAAATTTCTTCCACGCCTTACCTATTCTAGATTCTATTTCCTTTGCATTTCTATTTACAAATGATATTATTTGTCCAAGATAATAGGCTTCATTGGAAATCTTCATGCCTGGGAGTTGGTGCTTAATTATTTTCGAAGGCCCGTTGGTCATGATGACAGTCTTCTCAGGGTTCAATATCAGGCCATGGAGGGACTCTTTTCTTTTAGTTCATTAATTATTATGACTAGCTCATCCCTCTGCTATAAACTATAATTCAAAAACATTATGGTATCATTTTAGGTTTTTGGCGCGATATAACTATATCTAAGGAAACATTCTTACTGACTTGGTCTTTTCTCGATTGCGAGATTACAGGTCATCTAGAGATTCACTTAGTTTGAAACCATGGTTTACATGGTGTAGCGGCAGGTTACCCATACTTCCATAACCAGTCATTTTGGAGCCAATCTGGCAGTGTCCCAACGACTTGGGTTCAGATTTGGAAAGATTAGGCCTGAGGCAAAATTATTGGGAACCAAGCACTAAGACCTCAGGTGAACTACCGATTTCTCGCTTTCACTACCAAAGGATGTGAACATATAACAGAATATATACTCCAATAGGATACCCTGTAGACAAATTATCAAAGTTCTATTAACTCAAGGAAACAAAGTAATACAGACCCTTCTGATTTAAGGGAAAAAAACGAAATAAAAAGAAAAGAATACATTCATTATTTCCTACTAATAAAATTGTTATATAATTGCGATTCCTGGATAAAATAAGAAAGAGGAAATAAACTGCTTATTTACTCAGGAATCACCAAATGTTGTGATTCGCCTGAAAAACTCCTGCAAATAGAACATGACAGCTGTTTGCCGTTGGAAGTGCCTACAGCGTAAATGTTTGTCATTACTGGAAATGACGAAACCCGACGCGAATGCATTCAATGTTTGCACTGGATATCTTCCAATAACATTTTATCGATAATTTTCCAAACGATCGTCCTGAGTAAACATTACAGGTAGAAGTAGGACAATTTTCCTAGCTTGTGACTATTGCATCATATTGTGTTTATTAATTTTAGAGAGTGCTTTTTTAATATAATTAATAGCTATCATTTTAAAAATCTGGTGCGTGCAACACAAGACTTTTATTTATCTTCGTTGTTATAAACATTATAACAACTTTTAAATTAAGTATAAGTTGAAAAACTCAGGAAATTATTTCACAATGGTTCATTATTTCCAAACAGCTATAATAGGGTATTACAGTTCATATAGCTATTCACAGACAAATAACGAATATGAAAAGCAATAAATTTTTCAAAGAAATATAGCCACCGTTGATTTCAAAACGCTGTATCTATCCTATTTCTTGACAGATTTCAATTTTTTTTTTTTTTCTTCTTTTTTTTTTTTTGTATGAACTTTAATTTTCTTTTATAAATTTTTATAGGATAGATTTTATGGATAAAATTTCATTTTTTTTTTTTTTTTTAATGATAAATTGAGGTGTACTAATTCTGAAACAATAGAATTTTTTCTCTATCTTCGAAAATTACTGAGTTATTAGGGTTTGTATTGGGAAATATTTCAATTTTTACCCCTCACCATAGAGTAAAGCATGAGTTGATGAGGCTCCTTAAAGAAAGAGATTTTGCCTGCTACGAGGAAGTCTACTGTGTGAATAAGGATGGATTCACGCGATATGCTGATATCGTGGCATTCCCTAAGACCGGGAAATCAGCTAACATTCTGGATCCTACCGTGAGGTATGAATCCAATGACCTTGAACAGGCAAGTAAAGTGGAAAAGGAAAAGAGACAAATCTACGAAAAATGTATCCCTTTCCTCAAGGAAAAGTTCCGCGAGAGCCCAGGCGAGAGAGAGTTCTACGTAAAAGGCCTTTGGTTCGGAGCCCGCGGAGCTGTGCCAGGTTCAACAAGGAGCTTCATGGAGGATATAGGTGTGGATATAAAGGACGTGGCAAGGATAGCAGAAAGTGTGTTTCTCGACTCCCTGGGAATTACACTATCACATCTACTCATAACGGGTATAATTGGAGGGGCGTGCATGTGCATTAGCATTTTAGCCATAGTTGTTTATGTTTATATTTTAATTTTTATATAGTATTGTACATATAGATATTGATTTCGGATGCTAAGTGTTTTGTTGTTGTATTGTTTTTTTGTTTTTTTTATATGATGGTATGAGTTTTGGTGTGGTATTTTATGATTTATATATTTGAAAGAAAGTGGGAAACGATGAAGAAAGAAAAAAACAGGGAAAAAAATAAAGTAAAAAAAAAATTAAAAAGAATAGAAAAGAAAAAAAAATATTGTGCTTATAACCATCCCTAAAGGAAACAATTGGTATGATGTGTTATACCAACCCAATCAAGTTGGGCAGCATCATTTTGTCTATTTATAAATTAAGTGTGTCTCTCTCTTAGATAGTGTTGTAGACAGTATAAGCCCTGAGAGCTCAAATAAAACGCACGTCTCAAGGCTCTATTTTAAGACACAAAAGATTGGGGGTGCAGGTGGGCCTTTCTTGACCCTTTTTGATCAAGGGAGTATTAACAATAGGGAGTAGCACTAACTATTAATTAAGTATTTCTATTTTTTTATAGTGACAATATTGCAACTTTTACTTTCACTTATATATGTATGAAATATTTTTTCAAGTTGATCCAGAACAAGCTTTGTACAAAGACATTTTGTTTGAAATTCATCCCATTTTAATAACATGTTCTGGAAAAGTTGTGCATATCGAATTTCTTCAGACATAGTAGTTATTAATTTTATTATATATTTGGGAAATTAATATAAAATATTTTTTGCTAAAATGAAGGTGACATCCATATTTTCAGGTCATTAAAGTATTTATAGTATTGTTTTATGTTCACTTACTATATACAGTAAGTGAACATAAAAACATAATTGCGACCGTGAAAATTTTCGAATTCTAGTTATTTCATATTTCAGACGCCCGAGATGTTACTGCAACGTGTTCACTAAAATCAGATGACCGGAAGTGGTTCTTTATACCATGCCTTTTGCACTATTTTACGATTTACTCAAAAACAGCTGAAACGATAATAATTAAACTTTATATATCGATGTATAATTTAATGGCCTTTAATTTGATGTAGGTTTCATTCTGATTGAAATAGTCTGACTGAGCGTAAATGACGATATTTTAAATTTTCTTCCTCTTAAGTACTTTTGATTTTGTATATTTAAAAAAATTAGGCACATCATCTCATTAGCATTCATAAATAGCGGCTTAATAAGCAATTTGAGCTAATATGATAAACAACTAAAGTAGAAAAGTGCAAATATATTTTTGTATGCAATTTTTGTGTTTTTGAGTACAAGAATAGTAATATACCGTTGAATAGCTAAAGATTTTAGAAAAAAAAAATCTAATATAAGGAATTTTAAAGATTCATGGAGGGCGATAAAACTTTAAAATTGTTGTACATAAAAATATGATAGACTAGATGTTGCTCGTGACTTCGTCTGCGTTAATTTCTATTATTATGATCGCTATTAAGACGTTTTTTAAAAAAATATATTGGGCTGTTGATGACCGTCATAATATTCTCGATGTCAAGAGTTGAACTCTGGCCAGCCCGGGGTTGCTTCCTAATTGAAATGTCCTCATCTAAACCGCGAAAAACACTTTTGAACCGTGCTATCAGCAATTGAATCGCTACCACGGCACGAATCTATCTTGCAGTTTGGGATGCTTTTTTCTCTTTTTAAAAAAATAACAGCATAATATGCCGAAAATGAACCGAATCGTCACTCATGTGCTGGTTTGCAATAAACTACAATACTGATCCTCAATAAAGACGAATTCAGTATGTAAACATAGTTAATTCCATGAGGATGGATAAAATCGATTCCTACGTGTTTAAATGTTTGCCCATGTGATTTATTAATTGTTACGACAAAAGTTAACTCAACGGGACATTGAATTATTTTAAAATTTAAAGGTAAATCATATGGAATCGTTGGGATGCGAGGTCAATTTTCCCCGTTTTTTTTTTCAGATTTTCCACTGATTCTTCACTCCTATTGGTAGCAGTGTGATGTTATATAGCCTATAACCTCCCTCGATAAATGGACTATCCAACACAAAATTTTTTTTTCAATTTGAACCAGTAGTTTCTGAGATTAGCGCGTTCAAACAAACAAACTCTTCAGCTTTATAATATTAGTATAGATTATTTAATAAAACACATGTTTCTTTTGAAATTTAAAATAATTAATTCTTTAACAATTTATTTGTATCTTTAAATGTATTTAAAAGTCCTTAAATTGATTTTGAAAATTCGGGTAAGTGAAAGTCGCGTGTTGCGCGCACCAGATTTTTTCTTTGTTCCAAGTTTGTTTGTTTTTTCACTTAACTTCACTTTTATGCTGTTACTGCTTTATAAGAAATCTCATTCTCAGTAAGATGTTGGCTAAACCAACGTAAAAATATCCTGCGTCATCAAAATTTAATTATTTGATCTTCTTCCCGTTTTGCAACACACGCGCTATCATGGTTATATGATTATGTTTATATCATTATTTACATCTTGAGAGTAACATCGGATTTTCAGGTGTTCGACTCGAATTCGTTTACGTGTAAAAATGGTTAAATTGAGTGGTCTATAATACCACTTAAAATTTTTAAAATATTTTATTGATTAAAAATTAAGCATGAAAGTCGTGTGTTGCACACACCAGATTTTTTTAGTTGGATAACAACAAAACACTACATGTAATATTTATAAACCAACTAAAGAAGAAAAGAGCATTTTTTCATATCAATATATCTTAAACAAGGAAGAGCTCATTTAATTATTAAGGTTGATTTTGGGCTGAATAATTCTTCCATTAATACTCATTTTTTTTTTTTTTTTATTAATTTCATCAGTATGACGTTTCGGGATATTCTCCCATCTTGAGAAGTCTTGTTATATATTCAGTAATCCCAACATTTTCACTAATCACACCTTGAGCTAGGTAAAATAGTTAAATGGAGTCAATATTTAAATACATTTAAAAAAAAATGAGTATTAATGGAAAAATTATTCAGCCCAAAATCAACATTAAGCATTTTTTATTTTTAATTCAAGATTTGTTTCTTTTTTTACCATAAGAACAGCAATATAGATTTATATACCGATGGAAAGCAGACGATTTTAGAGGAAAAAAATTCTAACTTTTTTTTAACTCTGTATTTATTTGATAGTTCTTAAATTGATTTTGACAACGGAGGTAAATGGAAGTCGTGTGTTGAACGCACTTGATTTTCATTCATTCTAATAGAAGGTTATATTTAGGTATTCAATACTCAATATATGTAAGTACTGGTCCAAGATGAATCCTCTGTAGAAGTTGTTGGATCTCATTGTAGTCAATTACGTCTCCCAAGTTTGGCAATCCCCAGGACACCTGCTCCTACTTCCATTAATTACAATGTTAATATGGAAAGAGGAAGAGAGATCATGATCTTACTCTAATTAATCCGACAGACAGTTACTCCTACAGCTGATTGTATTCTGAAGTTTGTTCTAATTACTGTATTGCCTCGGGGTTAGTCTTGCTCGAGTAACAAGACCACAGCATGGAACAATAAGCTTTGAAAACTAATTTGCAATTAGATACAATTTTATTAGTGTTTGTAATTTTCAGATATGTATTGACTTATTACTTTCTCTTACTTAAATATTAAATATATAGTAAGGCAAAGTATTTCGATCGTGAAATCTTTGGAATTCCATCTTTTAACGGAAATACACGTTTTAGGGTCTCCTGAGACCAAATGACTAAGTCCCGCAAAAAGGTCTGTGTGAGTGTGTTTCCGCGTCCGCACGTGGTAAGTCTAGGGCAAAAACTAGAAATCTATCACACTGAATTTTCATATTTAAGACAGCTATACGCCCAAGATGTTACAGCAATTTTTTTACTAAAATCGTCTGATCAGAAGTGCTATTTTATCTCATGCATTTTGTACCTTTTTTACGATTTCCTCCAAAATGGATCTAACGAGTTTGATTATACACGCAGCATCGATGTAAAATTTGATAGGCTCTAATAATATCTACTAGGTTTCATTCTGCTTTGAAATAGTCCGACAGGAGTTAAATGCCTATATTTTTCTTACTCTAAAGTACCTTTACTGATGTAGGTTTCATAAAATTAACCATATCATCTGATCAGCATTGATAAAAAACAGCTGAATATACAAGTTAAACGAATTTGAAATCCAACTAATGAATAAAAGAACAAAAATATTTTTAATGCAATTTTTTCTTTTTTGAACCTAAAAACAGTAATATAGCTGTATAATATACCGTAGGAAAGCTAAAACGTTTAGAAAAAAAACAACATAATGTAATACATACAATTTTAAAAGTTAACGGAGAGTGATGAAAAGCCGATAAAACAAACAGAATGTTGTTGATAATATAATAATATAATAGATTATTTAATAAAACGCATGTTTCAATTTAATTTCAATCTAATTAATTCTTTAACAATTTATTTTCATCTCGAAATGTATTTAAAAAATCTTAAATTGATCTTAACAACGGAGGTACGTGAAAGTCGTATGTTGCGCGCACCAAATTTTACTTTCTCTTAACTATAAATTAAATGTATATCCAAGGCAAAGTTTTAGCTAAAATTTTTTAATTCGAATTTTTATCGGAAAATACACGTTATATTATGCGTCCGGAGTCCAAATGACCAATTTCCCCAAAAAAGGTCTGTTTGTGTTAAGTCTAGTTCGAAAACAAAAAGATGTAATAATAGTGACCCCAAGCTTTTGCTATGCCATTGTACATATTAAAGATCCCTAGATAAGCAAAATTTAGGACTCTTACTATTACCTCAGCCACAGTGGCATAAAGCCAAGTTAAATAAGAAGCAAACAAACGATAGACTCTAATGACTGTATAGTCTTTCAAATGACCGAGTCCCACAAGGTGTGTGTTCATGCTGTTAGTCCAACTCGAATACGATAAAATTTATAAAACAAAAATATCATATTTTAGGAGCGTATACCTTCTATATTGAGCCGTTTTTCATGAATTCCAATAAGAGAATATCGTTATTTTTTATAATCTGCAAAATTAAAAGCACTTTTTAAAAATAAATTAAAAAACTTAGTCATTTAAGCCCTTAATCTTTTTGAAGAATGTTCCTTCTACACCAGTGTACAGACAGCTGAACAAAAATATAATACCAAGCAACGTCGCAGATGCTTTGGGAAACAATGAGAAAAGGATTGATGAATTAATGTGTCTTCTCTCTCAAATGGATTTTTACAAGCAGATTTGAACTACTATTGTTTCCATCTTGACTTAATTGATTTTAATAATGAATTTAAATTTAAAAAATAACTAAAATTTAAAATTAATCTTAATATATTTATTTATTATATATATATTTTTTTAATTATTTATTTACTTATTTTTATTATTCTTTTTTTACATATATTATAATATATTTTAATGAATATATCTTTTAATGTTCCAACTAATACCTTTTATCTTAAATTAACCTTCTATAAAATGAATATATCTGGCACTGATGACCGCGATGTTTTGTGCCATTAAAATTTTGAAAAAAAACAACCAACCAACCCTTAATCTTAAACACATGTTTTCATCAATTTTCATTGTAATTCTTTAACCTTTTTCCAACTCTAACTTTATTCAAAATTTCATAAATTGATTTTAACAATGCAGGTAAGTCCATTTCGTGTGTTCCGCGCCCTAGACTTTTTATTTTTTTTGTAACATTAATAGTCTCTCCTTGTAAGAAATAACTTGTTTAAACTTAAAATTTGAATAAAGTATTACATGTATTGATTAGTTTACGATTGACTCGAACGTTTTCATACGAGATTGCCGTGAAAAAGTGTTTCTTTGAAATAATCCAGTTCCTCTCGAATTAGAACTGAGCACGATAACGAAAGTGAGGAAGATTATATACAGCGTCTTTTAGGAGTCATAAAGATTTTAGTTGCTGAAAACAAATAGCAACAATGTGACCTAAAATCAGGTTAGCAGTAGTTGTTTATATTATAAATATTTTCTTAAGGCCCAAACAATTATCTATTCTTGTTGCATAACCGTCTTTTTTTTTTTACTTTTTTTTTATAACTAAAATGTCGATTAAAGGTTAATTATTAATCCTCTTAAGTACCTTTCATTTTGTTTATTTTATAAAATTAACCATATCTTCTTATTAACATTACAAATAAACAGCTAAATATACAAGTTAGCTGATTTGATATACATAAAGAATTTGATGACTTAAGGAGAAAAGAGCAAAAATATTTGTATGCGATTTATTTTTTTTTTTCAAAACATAAAAACAGTAATATAGCTTCATTACATACCGTTGGAAAGCTAATGATATTGGAAAAAATATTATCTTATACACAAAATTGTTAAAGTTAACGGAGAGTGATGAAAAGCCCATAAAACAAACTGATTGTCGTAGATAAGAATATAATAGATTATTTAATAAAATACATGTTTCTATTGAAATTTAATTTAATCATTTATTTAACAATTTTTTTTCATCTCTAAATGTATTTAAAAATTCTAAAATTGATTTAAACGAGGGAGGTAAGTGAAAGTCATGTGTTGCGCGAACTAGATTTTTTTCCTTTTTTTTTATTTAATAATAATTCGCGTTTTTTTTTTTTTTTTTTTTTTTTTTTTTTATAAACACCGATAATGTTTTCCTCTATTTTAAAAAGTAACTGAGTTATTGAATTAAATCCCTTTTAATCGGCTGATAAAAAATAACCGGCTGATATCAACGTCTAGTGTTAGGATCATCTTTGCAAGCCTTACTATTTTTGAGGCGAATTTAAAAAAAACAACTAAAAAGTGGACAGACGAATATTTATTCGTTTTTCGGGGTTCTACGCATCTTGAAACGTAAACCCTCAAATTTTAAAGGCGGATTCTTTTTTTTTTTTTTTTTTTTTTTTTGTTGTCCATGACAAAACGTTGCAGTATTGTCTAAGGCTCATAAATTTCTATATATTGTTAGTTTTTTTTTCTTTTAAATTAGGCTTATTATCTAATAATAATTATGTAATAGCGTCACACACTTTATTTTTTTTTCTAGTGAAAGCAAACAATTTAATATTTAAAACTTTATTTTCTTAATACTTTATTAAGACCCGAAGAATTATATGGTGGAAAAAGCAATAGCTTCGTAGTGAGGAGAAAACTAATAGATTCCCAGAGGGTTCAGATTAACTTAGAGCTACCAAGAGCGACATAAGTCCTCTATACTTGAGACCTCTGGAATTCCCCGGTCTATTTCAACTATTTATTTTTATGGTGGAATGTTGGTTTGGATGGCCAATATGTTAGAGGGGAATCAAAAGTTGAATACTCAGAAAATATTAGGCAACAGGTCTAAACCTTCCTTCACGCAAACTTTCCTAGATCTTCATTATAGAATCTTCCTATTATATCATTTGGTTTCTCATAATTTTTTTTCTTTTTTTCAAAATTAAATAAGGGTCAATCTATTAAATCTAAATCGAAATCTTCTAGATGTTGCCTCTCAACATTTTTGATTTTGATGATCTTTTAACCAGTTATTCTCTATCCTGTCATGAATAACCGTAGATAAAATTTTGTTTTGGCAAATACTTTTAGTGTGTTGGGAAAAACTCTCTAATTCTTTTAATTTATCAGATATCGAGTTAAAATAGAAACTAACAATAAGAAACGGTTATGCTTAAAGATATATTTTGTCCTTACGAACCCGGAAAAAGAATCGCTGAAATCGGTTCAGAAATAGCAGAGTTATAGCGTTTTGAATTTAGCAGTGGTAATAGACCATTTTGGGGAGCCCGTGGCTGAGTGGCTAGCGCGCTAGTCCCTCATGCTACAGGTTCTAAGTTCGAATCCCAGTCCCGGTAGGGCTTTTATAAAGATGTAAAAAAAATGTGGATTCACTCACAACCTCTCCTACGGGTATGTGAGACCCGTCAGCCAAAGGGTGGCCACTAAAAAAATTAGTCGTAGGGAGTGATGACCCTACACTAAATATTGCATCGTGAAACGTGAGTGTAAACTCGCAGGAGCTTACACCGCGATGCCCAGGGCCTACACGGCCTGTCGCGCCACTGGAAGGAATAGACCATTTTCCTTTGAATTATTTATTAGTTTTCATATTATTCAACTGTCTTTAAATAGTTTTATAAACAGTTAGGCACTAATATAGTATAAACCATTGTGTAATCATTTGCAGCGTTTTTTATAGTTGCTTTCAAGCTGAAAATGTTAATTATTTCTAATTATATTTATCCTTTTACTTGTCTAATCCTTTAAAATTCAATTGCCTCTCCATTTACATAATATTATAAACAAAATCCATAATCCATGATATTTGTTGTGAATAGCAACATTATATTGGTTTATTATTTTAAATAATCAACCATTGTAATCGACCAAAAAAAAAATAAATAAAATTACCCCTAATCAAAATTTGGGGGTTTACGTTTCAAGATGCGTAGAATCCGAATAACGAATAGAAAAAAAATCCGTTTGTCCGCCGTCCGCCGTCCATATCTCCGAAACTATTGGACCAATTTTTTTGAAATTCGCCACAAAAATACTAGTCCATTCAGCGATGAACCTAACACCTAGACGTTGATATCAGCTGGTTAGTTTTAAAATGGCGGCCAAATAAAAGGATTTTATTCAATAACTCAGTTATTTTCGAAGATAGAAAAAAAAAAAATTATTAGTGTTTTTTTAACCAACAAAACGCGAATAATTATATAAAAGAGAAAAAATAAAAGATAAAATTGATATTTTTCACATAAATACGCTCATAACTCAGTTATTTTTGACGATAGTGTTTTAGAATCAGTAAAGGGCGATTAAAAAAAAAAAATAATAAAAAAAATGGGGATTTAAAAATTGAAATTTCGCTTATATATACGCTTGTAACTACGTTATTTTCGAAGATAGAAAAAAATTCATTATCGTTTTTTAACCAAAAAACCGCGAATAAATATATATAGGAGAACAAACAAAAGAAATAAATTGGAAAATTGAAATCTCGCTAATATATACGCTTGTAACTACGTTATTTTCGAAAATAGAAAAAAAATCATTATTGTTTTTTAATAATTATATAAAAGAGAAAAAACAAAAGACAAAAATTGATATTTTTCACATAAATACGCTTATAACTCGGTTATTTTTGAAGATAGAGAAAAGTGTGAATAGAGTTTTAGAATCAGTAAAGCGCGATAAATAAAAAATAAAAAAACAGTATTACATGTCAATAATACAATGAAAATGAATAGAAAGTTTATTAGCATCAAAACAAATATCTTAAACTAATGATTTACGTTATACATTCGGTAACGACAAATTAAACTTTGCCATTCACAAGTAGATAGCAAATCAGAGTTCCAGGAGATCCCAGTGCTATTCTCAAAAAAAAATTGGGCCAAACAAAAAAAGAATCATTGAATTTGGTTTACAACTAGCTTAGATATTGCGTTTTGAAATCAGTGGTAGTGTGTTATATGATGCTTTTCATATTACTTAATTGCCTATCAACAGCTATATAAACAGTTATACCCCAATATTGTTATTTGGAAATAATAAACCATTGTGTAATAATTTAGAGCGTTTTTAAATCCAAATAATCATTTGGAAATAGTACATTGTAATCATTGTTTTTAAGTACTCTTTCATGTATACATATAAGTTCACCGATAGGTATATAAGTTTAAGAAATATGGTCTATATTTAGCTCAAACTAAACATCAATGTTTTGACGACGAAATCCCTTCGATAAATCCACTTGGACCAGCTTTATGGTGCCCCAAGCTATAAGATAATCTCTTCGTTCGCCCACGAGAAGGTGAGGCAGAATAACATCAGAGTAGATGGAATAATTCTCAAAACTTTATATCGATTTTTATATATTTTTAAACAATAAGGAGTTTGAAATTTATAAATTACATAATACCTAGATCTTATTAATGGGTAAGGATCAGTTCGGTCGAAAATGTTCAGACACTGCCGCTACATCTAATAATAAAAAATAAATAAAAATTACAGGAATAATGAATAAAGAGTAAACAAAGAAGATAAATTATATATATATATATATATATATATATGTATGTATAATAAAATAAATACTACATATAAAGAATAAAATTACCTTGATCATATTCATAACTATTTGCAATATTTAAAAACTGCCCCTGGGATCACTGAATCAAACCCAGAGATCCACTAGTGGCACGATGCTAGGAGATCCCAGCGCCTCTCATTTAGCCTCAGTGGTCTTGAGAGCCAGTGGTGGATGAGTGAGGGCGCTACAAGCTCATTCACTCAGGGCATGAGTGGAGAAGCTTGGCAGCACACTCAAATGACATATATGTGTATATATATATATATATATATATATATATATATATATATATATATATATATATATATATATATATATATAGTACTGTACGATCAAATTTAGTGGCTGAGGATAAACTTCATCTCTTGTTATTAAATTAGTTTTTTTTTCAAGAAGGTTGATAAGATCAGGACAACCATTGCTCCACTGTAATGTTTAATTTAAAATAATTTTAAAAACAAACTGAGTCTCAGCCACGAAATTTTATCCTACTATACTTAATGTAAAGAGATGTAATATATAAAAATTTCTTCACCTATCAGCCTTAGCTTCTCCTATAAATATTGCGAACTCGGCAATAACACAACTTTGAAAATATATATTAAAAAAAGGACATTGCTTATACGATCGTTTCTATGCCAAGCATAAGACTATACAAGATATGAAAGTAATGTGAGAAATATGAAATGAGAAAAATCAAAGGAGTTAAATTTTACAAAGAAAACATTATTCGTAACAGCGAAGATAATTTATAACTCAGCTTAATCTCACTCACCAAATTTATGTCACTTGCACTAATTATCATGGATGTGCAATCTGTATTTGTCTTATAATTTTTCACTCAGTTCACTTTTAAGATATGTTGTTTGGTTCGATGTTTTCCTTCGAAAAATTTGGCGATGTTTACAAATTTAAAAAAACAAATACAGAAGTTTGTTCTTAAGATCGACTTTTTTACTGGAAATAGAATTATTACCAAGGTATAATATAACAAAAAATATTTAAACTGAGTCACTTTTTCTTTTGAAATTTCTAACGTCTGGTTTATAGCTTAAAATTAATATTTTAACTACTTTTTTCACTGTACAGGATCGTGTTTTGATGACACAAACCTTAAGCACGTTTTTATCATCTTCTTACTTTTTTATTTGATATCTGTAAAATTATCAGCATTAGTCAGAATTTTCCAACACATATTTTCAGCCGTCAATCACACTTAAAATGGCTGAAAAACTATAAGTATAAGCCAGAAAATGTCTTATCCACGATTTTATAATTAGAAAAGGATACAGAATAGCTGATAGGAAAATAATGCCAAATTTAAAATCTTTAGCGGAACAAATGAATGAAAATTGGACGATATCAAGTGGATTAATACGTAAGAAGGGATCACCTGTAGTTGGGTGGCTAGCGTAACAGCCTCCCATGCCAAAGATCACGGGTTCAAACCCGCAGGTGGTCCTTTTTAATTGGAGTAAAAAATCCTTAGTTACGCCGTCCTTCGGAGGGGACGTTAAAAGGTGGTCCCGAGCCTGTGCGATGTCAGGTACTCGTTAAAGATCCCTATCCTAATAAAACCTGGATAGGCAAAATTTAGGACTCCCGCTGTAGCATCGTCCGATTAGCCATAGTAGCATAAAGTGACGTTAAATAAACAAACAAACAATACGTAAGTTAATGAAAAAAAATTGTATTTCATTCCAACAGATGCATTTAAACGCTTTGTTATTGAAAATATTAAATATTATTTAATAAAGGAATATAATTATTGACTAAAGGAAAATATTTAGTTAAAAAAAAAAATTCAACAATTTTTTCTATTTTCAAATTATAATGTGTATTTCTTAAGTATGGATTGTATTTTATGAGAAGAAATTTAGAAAACTCGGCATTTTAGCACTGTCAGACGATTACGATGAGATTAAAACCTATATATTTTTAAAGCATATTTAATTTTACATCGATTCAAATTAAAATCGATACAGCCGTTTTTGGGAAAATCGTATATATATAGATATATATATAAGGTGTAGATTCTTTTAGGTGAAGGTCAAATTTTTTATAAATAAAATTGGAGGCTGATGTCTACTTCACCACTATTTTATTGAAAAAAAATATTCGCACTACGTTTCGGCTAACAATGCCATCTTCTGGTGCAGTGGAACAACTTAGATTTAGTGTGGGTAGCTGCTTCCTAGTCAAAACCACATGACCAAATCAGATGTCCAAATATATATATATATATATATATATATATATATATATATAAGGCGAAACCGGTTTGTCAATTTCAATGAAAAAGTTCTTGTAATAAAAATGTATACACAATTAGAAGGAAAAAAAGACTAGACACGAAGGTTCTTAGGGTCAGTACTATTTCGAGACCAATGGCCGTGCAAGAAATTATTAGGCCTTGATCACACTCAGGCACCAAGTTTGTTCCCCAAAGGTGGTTCTATCGCTAAGAAAATCAGAAACAATCCGTCACAGCCGATGTTTGAGCCCGGTACCTAAGAATAGTTAACTAGTGCTCTATGCAATGGACCTATTATATTAATATACTTTTTCTTTAATACAAAACATGAGTTGCAACCGACTTTTCGTTTTTGCTCCAGACTTGCCAAATGTGTTTTTATCGAAATCACTCTATTTCATTTCATTTCGAGTCCTAACTCGAATTTTTACGATCGCATATATTCCGTTACTGTTATATCCGCATGTATTACGCATATACATCCCAGCAATCTTATACATATATATATACATCCCCCTCTACTTACGCTGATGACTCATGTGTGCTATCCGTGAATAATGATCCTATAGTTGCTTCCCAAACCCTACAGAGCCATGTATCATCCATTGCAGAATGCTGTCACAATTGCAGATCACCTTTACTGTAAGTCGTAAACCTATGACTTCCTGTCCAGTTGTTTTCTTTAACCATACCCTACTCATCACTGTAGAACAAATACAATACCTTGGACTTCATCTTGATAAACCTCTTACATGGAATCCTCGTACAAGACTTAAACGACAAGAAAATGCTCGTAGATGTCGACTATTAAAACACTTACTTGACAAATGATCAAAACTACCTCTTTACCTCAAAAAACTCATTTATACAATCATTATCAGACCTATTTGGACTTATGGCAATGAGCTATGGGGATCCACTAGACCATCGAATTCCTCTCGCATCCAATCCTTGCAATCCAAAATACTTCGACAAATCCTCGACGCTCCTTACTTTGTTACCAACAAACTCATCCATAGAGACCTGAATATCCCACTTGTTGCAGAAATTGCCTTAAAAAGATACACCTCCTTTCATTCCAAATTACCCGCCCGCCCATACAAACCCGCTTGTCCGTACCCTCGACATATATTCCCGATAATCCTCCGAGGCGCCTGAAAAGACGGTGGCCTCGAGACCAGCTGATCAAATAAACATTGAAGTGCTACCGCTGGGTAGATTCTTCTCAAGACTTCTTCCAGCCAATTATCTGTAAATAGCTCATTTACTTATGGTACTATGTACAGTTGTAAATATCAATAAAAGAATTTTTTTTTTTAAATATTTCATAAGTAGGCAAGTGAGAGTAAAATGTATTAAATATCTCACTACTTCATCTTTTTTGCAAATACATTATCATCAGAATGCAACACTTAAAAAAAGAGATCATCGTACCCAGATGGAGTAGAAGTTTAGTTAAACATCATTTCCGTGTATGAGGAAAGAATTTATTACCATAATATGTTGCACCAATAAATGAAACACAATTTAGCCGTTATGGTTGGTTTGTTTTTTTGGCCAAAACTTGGGCAAATTCAGCCGTCTGAGGCGTGTTTTTTTTTTTTTTTTTTTTGTAAAGGTGCTTTTAGGTCATACAAAGGTTATTCGTTGTATAAAGATTACACATCCCTTATCTAGAGTAATATCCTCTTGGGTAACTATTTGCACTCTTTATTGACAATGTTAAATAATCTTGATCTTTCAAGTATCTCTTACCTGTTACATCATATATGCAACAACTGATAAAATCGCTTGATTCCGTAATCAAATGTAATAAAATAACTTATTTTAATTACTATCCAAATAGTAATTAAAATAAAGTAGTTTTTTTTTTTACTTGGGTGTGTTCCTTGGCTTAGGCTCTGTAACTTTCATTGTGTAACGGTTTTTTCACTCTTAGTTTGACTCGTTCTAGCTCTGTTGGTGTTGTTTAAATTAAAAATTCGAAACGACAGATTACATGTCAGAAATAATTAGAACATTTTTTATTGTGTAACATTGTCACTAGGACCCACCATTTAGGATATATATTGGTTTGAATGAAAAAAATCACGTTTTACTACATTTATTAAGTGTAATTTGTTGACACGCACTGTGTCAAGAAAGCTACGTGGTTGTGGCTCGCATTAAAATATTGAAGTTAATTTCTAACATGACATTTGTAGACAAAGATCTGATATTCAGGAGCTATATGTTTTTTTCCAAAAAAAACAAAACACGTTTTTTTATATCAATATTTTCTAAAACACCGGAAGATCTGGCATAATATTAAGGTAGATATTCTGGCTGAATGGGGAGGCTCAGTCGCTTGCGCGCTAGTCTCTCATACTAGAAGTTCTGAGTTCGAATACCAGTCCTGGCGGGGCTTTTATAAGGATATAAATAAATGGGGATTCACTCACAGTATGTGAGACCCGTCATCCAAATGGTGGCCGCTCACTAAAATAGACGTAAGGAGTGATGACCCTACCCTGTAAAATCTCATCGTGGATCGTGAGCATATTCTCCCAGGAGATTACACCACGACGCCAAGGGCCAACACGGCCTGTCGTGCCAGAGAAAAAAAAATTTCGGGCTGATTTATTTCTTCCATAAAGACTTAATTGATTTTTTTAAATCAACATGATAACATAGTTTAGGACAAAGATCTGAGTAATACTCTGCTCAGATCTGATGTTTTTACCTATTCACTACATTTTACTAATTTGTCCTTATTAATTTGTGTATTAGTGAAAATGCTGGTAGGAACAATTAAAGTTCAAAATATATAACCAGACTTCTGGAGATGGGAGAAGATCCAGAAACGTCATGTTGATTTAATAAAAAAATTAAGTCATTATGGAAGAAATGGAAATGGAACAACGTAACACGTCTAGCTAGGATCGAAAATTTGACGACAATTTCTTAATCATAAATTTAATGATAAATATTTTTTGGTATATTAAGTTGGTTTCTAGAAACTACCAATTATGGGCTATATTCGTTTGAATGATAAGATAAATTTAATTCAAGAAGTTGAATTGATAAGCTATATTTATCGCTTGGATCTGCCGTTCAAAGATTATGTTCGCACGAATGAATAAAAGGAACGTTTTGTTTAACTTTACAATGTGTTGGGGACTTATTGACACTCTAAATGTATAAAAAGCTGTGTTGGTGTTCCTCGCATTAATAATTTGAAGTTATTTCCGCATATATAAAATTTTTCGCTACCGTTCTTTATATAACATTGTATCTACCGTTTGTGAGCTTTATTGCTTTTAAGTAAAAAAAGTTACTAATGTGAAAATGTCTAAAAATACACAGATATCTGAAAGTAAATGTTGTTAGTAGATTTTTTTTAAATATTCATGATCTATGTTGTTCCCAGTCAGAGATAAATACTAAACCTTTTTTTTATTATTATTAATATTTTTTTACTAGTTTTACATGATATACTCTTATAAAAAGTTAGTCTTTACCATATTCTTCTGACCTGTCATTCTCCTTGCTAGTGTTAATCGTACCTTCATTGACGCCCTCGTACTACTGAGGTGATTCTTCTTCTTTTATCTGTTATCCATTCCGAAATTCGTTAATACATCGCCCCTCATACATCCTTAATACATGCCCAAACAACTTAAGCCTGATTGTTTCAATAGCGAAGAGGATTTTTTACCTTTGATTGGCCTGATCTATTTAACATTGTAATGGACCTCCTGGATTCGTTGGCATTCGGAATATGCTGCCTGCCCAGGCTAAGGGCTTCGTTTACGCGGATGATATTTACGCGGACGAAGCAAAACTTAAGCGTATTATGAACTGTGCAATACGGTTTGTATTCGGAATCACCAGAGACACGCATATAACCCAGTATTACACCGAGTTAAGGTGGCTTTATCCTCGTTACAGATGCCAGTATTTCCTAGCCTCCTTCCTCTACCAGGTTATCAGAACTCATCGTCCCAGCTACATCTTCCAATCCCTTCAATTTAATCATCAATTCAGTCCCGTTCTACTAGATCCCGTCTTTCTGACCTCACCCTCCTCCTCACCGTACTGCTGCCTTTGACAAGTCCTCTCTAGCCAAAGCAACCACTCTTTGGAATTCTATTCCTCCTGAGATCCGTCATGTAAGTACTGCTTCCTCCTTCAAATCGCTACTTTTCAACCACCTTCTCCTTACCCAGTCAAACAGACAATAACTTCAAACTGCAGATGCTATAAATACCAATTATTATAATTATTATTTTTTTTTTTTATGTGTTTGTATTACTCAAATTATCATTGATGAACCAGCTATTTCTGTTTTGTTTTTTTTTGTTTTTCTTATTCCGAAAGTCTGACTTGTAAATATGTACATATATTACTACCTTAATTATTTTTTAGTTTAGTATTTTGTTATTCTAAATCATGACCACACTGTTCCGGTCATCAATTATGTATTTTATTTTATTCTTAAGGGACTTTAGTCCCAGGATAATAAAGAAGTTTTTTCATTTCATTTCATATAATGAAAGCAGACAAGGTGAATTCTCTACAAGTTGCAGTGGAGGAGTGGTCTGAGGAGCTTAAAAGAAGTGGACTCACCATCAAACCTGGTAAAAGCATGATTATGCAGGTTGGGCGGAGGAGGTGGAGCTGAGGATAATGTGAAGAACACGAACTAGAGTAGGTGGATTACTATGAATATCTGAGAACTGTCTCTTATTATTATTAATTATTTCTTCGATGTCCATATCACTATCTATCCATATACTCACCCAAATTCACAAGAAGAAGAGAAGAAGAAATTCCCATTTGGATCTTCTGCTCAACTTCGCTGAGTTGCTATGAGTAAACAGCATACCGAATCAATCCTGAAGACAATTTTCAAAAAAAAAAATGGAGGGAGACACTTCCAAATAGAAATTCATAAACATTAGTCATTTCGAAATTGTTCATGGACATATATAAATTTAGCCTAGCCTCATTACATTTGGTGATGCAGGATTCCCAGTGAGTTCAGGATTATGGCCTCAGCCATGTTTTGCAACTGATTCCTTTACAGTCCATACCTCTCCAAAAATGATATCTACTGGGATGGTCCCCCTTCTTCCGAACCAAAGTCACGTGACTGTAAATTCTCTTTCGCCAAACTCCTCGCAAAATGTTTCTAGCAGGTATGGAATACATTTTTATAAATGTTTTCTTTCTCCTCTTGAATCTTTTTGTCTTGTTCCCGGTCATTTTTTTCAGATCTGCTGTTTAGATCTACTATCAATGCTTCCTTTTCTGTGGCACTTAATGCCAAGATGTCCACAAATCTGTTTGACTTATCAGTATCAAGACAAAACAATTTTTAGAAAACCCTAAACTTTTTTAAAGCTTCTTAATTTGATTTTAATAACGGAAATAAGTCGTGTATTGCGCATACCAGGTTTTTAAGTGAGTATATATAAAATCTATTTATGTTATGTAAACACCAAAGTTATGTAATACTTTTACAAATATTTAGTGTACTCGTAAAATATTCGTAATGCGTTATATACTAGTATGTAACAATATCATGTAAGATTTTATGCTTCACGATGTAACTATATTTTAACTGAGTAAACAGAAGTAACCTTTAAATTTTATCGAAGTACAAAATTACCTCAAATCCACCTTATTGAAAATATAATTTAAATATTAAGAAAGAAGAATATACTATTGTAAATTTGATTATTTGAGGTTAAAATACCGTATATTACCATTATTTATGAGGCCGCTTATCTAGTTTTAGATGAAGTTGTTTTATGAAATTATAATAATACTGTCTGCTAACAAACGTTTGATAATAGCATGGTAATTTTTTTGACCTGAACGTATAACGTTTTATTCACCCCCAAAAATGTAACAGGTTGAAACGCTACTACTTCTAGCTCTGTTGTTATTGCTCAAATCGAAAATACGCCAACTATTTTATGATTAGAAATTTAATGGTAAATATTGTTTGTTAAGTAACACTTGCCGCTAGAACCTACCTATTAGGACTTATATTGGCTTAAATGTAAAAAGTTACTTAAGTTCCAATGTCTAAATGTAATAATAATCATTTATTTATTATTGTACGTGTTCCTTTAAAACGATACCTACGAATAATAAATGTGGATTTTAGTGCCTTGAATTAAGGATTAAAAATATAGCAAATTGTAAAAAAAATAAGAAAAAAAAGTTACATAAGAAAGAGAAAATATATATATAAACCAGAAACCATATATCTCTACTAGTTGTCAGCCAATTTCAGTGATTTTTTTTTCATTTTATCGAAAATTTAATTCCCTATCAAATGGCATTTTTGGTATTTATTTATAATTCAGGAGAAACAGATTTTTTTGCGCTTACTGATTCTAAAAATCTATACATATTTTTCTCCATCTTTAAGAATAACTGAGTTATAGACGTATTTATAGGTAAAATTTCAATTTTTTTCTTTTCTTTTCCTCTTTTTTTATAATTATTCGCCGTATTTTGGTTGAAAAACATTAATTAATGTTTTCTTTATTTTCGGTAATAACGTAGTTACAAGCGTATATATAGGAGAGATTTAAATTTTTTTCATTTTTTCTAATTTTTTTTTTTTTGTTATCGCGCTTTACTGATTATATAGCATTTCCAAGTCAATTGTAACCTTTTCCAAGTCAAATGTAACTTTTTCCAAGTCAAATGTAACCTTTTCCAAGTCAAATGTAACCCAATTACCTTTCCATTTCAAATGTCACCTTTTCCATTTCAAATGTTACCTTTTCCAAGTCAAATGTCACCTTTTTCTTCACTTCTAGCCTTAAATATTCCGTTTTATTTATTTATTTATTAAAAAATAATTAATATAATTAACATTATGACTTTTTTAATAATTTTGGCCTATCTTATCGGTATTTTTTTTTTGTTTTTTTAGATATTTGATATCAAGTTCGGTTTTTTACTAGCTAATATTTAAAAAACTAATTATCGTCTATTTAGTTTTAAGATAGTTTTTGATTTTGAGTTTGTAGAGGGGAGGGGTAGTTTTTGTGAATAATTAATGTGTTTTCAGGTATTATAATTACGTTTTTCCAGCTGTATTTTTTATCGCTCGCGTGCATGTTAACTCGCATTAACTTTTAATGTTTTTTATTGATATGGGGATTAATTAATGTGCTTTCGGGTGGTTATGATTACGTTTTTCCAGCTATATTTTTTATCGGTCATGCGTATTTCTACTCGCATTGACTTTTAATGTTTTTTATTGATATAGGGATTAATCAATGTGTTTTCGGGTATTATAATTACGTTTTTCGAACTGTATTTTTTATCGCTCGCGTGCATGTTAACTCGCATTAACTTTTAATGTTTTTTATTGATATAGGGATTAATTAATGTGCTTTCGGGTGGTTATGAATACGTTTTTTGAGTTGTATCTTTTATCGGTCATGCGTATTTCAACTCGCATTTACTTTTAATGTTTTTTATTGATATAGGGATTAATCAATGTGTTTTCGGGTATTATAATTACGTTTTTCGAACTGTATTTTTTGTCTCTCGCGTGCATGTTAACTCGCATTAACTTTTAATGTTTTTTATTGATATAAGAATTAATTAATGAGCTTTCGGGTGGTTATGATTACGTTTTTTGAGCTGTATATTTTATCGGTCATGCGTATTTCAACTCGCATTTACTTTTAATGTTTTTTATTGATATAGGGATTAATTGTTTTGCTTTCGGGTGGTTATGATTACGTTTTTTGAGCTGTATCTTTTATCGCTTTTGCGTATTTCAACTCGCATTTAATTTTAATGTTTTTTATTGATATAGGGATTAATTATTTTTCTTTCGGGGGGGGGGGCTATTATTACGTTTTTTGAGCTATATCTTTTATCGCTTATGCGTATTTCAACTTGCGTTTGCAGTCGTCTTTTTTTTTGTTTTTTGTTTTAGGGGATTCTTATAACGTGTTGTGAACTTTATTCTTTTATGCGCTTGGGAATTTCTACAGACCGTAGGTATTAGGTATTATGTTATAATTTGATGTAAAAATTATTTATTGTGTTTTTTGCAGGATCTGATTACATTTTTGATCTGGACGTTAAATCTCGATTGCGCATTCTTCTAGATCACTTTTTATTTAAGTTAAAAAGTGCACTAGCTCTAATAAAAATGTCATAAACTCTTATTAGTATTCCCGAAAACACTATAAACGTTCCCTCTATCGATTATTTATGAAATAGGAACAGTAACTTAAATGAGTAAAAGCGATAATTAATTTGGTTCAAATAATGTTATCAGAACTTCCGAAAATAGAATAAACGATTCCCAATTAAATTATCAAATAATTGTAAGACCAAGTTAGGAAGCGGATCCTTTACAACAGATTTAGTTCAAATCATTTACTCAGGACGCTTGAAAAGGAACTATAACTAATCCTTTTACAAAATAATAATAATATAAAAAAAAAGTAAAAAAAAAAAAAAAAGCTAAACGATGTATATTTCAGCAACGTTATAATGAAAACAAAAAACAAAATAATCAATCCCAATATCAATAAAAAAATATCAAAAATAAAGGCGAGTAGAAATCCACACAAGTGATAATAAAAAACCTTTTAAACATTTTCATAACCCCGCGAAAACACAAGGATAGATCTCTATAAAAATAAAAAGATTAAAAGTGAATTCGAGATAAATACGTGGGAGCCATGACAAAATAAAACTCAAAAAAAGTAATTATAGGACCAGAAAACACAATTATCAACCCCATTAAAAGTTAATTTTAGTTAAAATAAGCGCGAGCGATAAAAAATACAGCTCGAAAAACGTAATCATAACCATCCGAAAGCAAAATAATTAATCCCTATATCAATAAAAAACATTAAAAGTCAATGCGAGTAGAAATACGCATGACCGATAAAAGATACAGCTCAAAAAACGTAATCATAACCACCCGAAAGCACATTAATTAATCCCCATATCAATAAAAAACATTAAAAGTTAATGCGAGTTAACATGCACGCGAGCGATAAAAATATAGCTGGAAAAACGTAATCATAACCACCCGAAAGCACATTAATGAATCCCTATATCAATAAAAAACATTAAAAGTTAATGCGAGTTAACATGCACGCGAGCGATAAAAAATACAGTTCGAAAAACGTAATTATAATACCCGAAAACATATTGATTAATCCCTATATCAATAAAAAACATTAAAAGTAAATGCGAGTTGAAATACGCATGAACCATAAAAGATACAGCTCAAAAAACGTAATCATAACCACCCGAAAGCACATTAATTAATCCCTATATCAATAAAAACATTAAAAGTTAATGCGAGTTAACATGCACGCGAGCGATAAAAAATACAGTTCGAAAAACGTAATTATAATACCCGAAAACACATTGATTAATCCCTATATCAATAAAAAACATTAAAAGTAAATGCGAGTTGAAATACGCAAGACCGATAAAAGATACAGCTCAAAAAACGTAATCATAACCACCCAAAGCACATTAATTAATCCCTATATCAATAAAAAACATTAAAAGTTAATGCGAGTTAGCATGCACGCGAGCGATAAAAAATACAGCTCGAAAAACGTAATTATAATACCCGAAAACACATTAATTATTCACAAAAAAATACCCCTCCCCTCTACAAACTCAAAATCAATAACTATCTTAAAACTAATTAGTTTTTTAAATATTAGGTAGTAAAAAACTGAACTTGATATCAAATATCTAAAAAAATACCGATATGATATGCCAAAAATATTAAAAAAGTCTTAATGTTAATTAAACTAATTATTTTTCAATAAATAAATATATAAAACGGAATATTTAAGGCTAGAAATGAAGAAAAAAGTGACATTTGACTTGGAAAAGGTAACATTTGAAATGGAAAAGGTGACATTTGACTTGGAAAAGGTGAAATTTGAAATGGAAAAGGTGACATTTGAAATGGAAAGGGTTACATTTGACTTGGAAAAGGTTACATTTGACTTGGAAAAAGTTACATTTGACTTGGAAAAGGTTACAATTGACTTGGAAATGCTATAAAACTCAATACATACTGTTGTTGTTGTTTTAATTTTAAAGGCAAAAAACTGCTGATGGTTAATATCGCCCTCACATCTTTCCAAAAAACAAAATAAAGGGAAAAAACGATTTACCAAAATGATGATATCATGAGAAAAAAAAAATTAAGAAAAGAAAATACTAAAACAAACAAACAATACAGTATAATAATTTTTTTTTTTTTTATTTACTTATTTATAGTAATTTACAACTGTACTAAAGAATACATTAAGTAAATATGTAGAATGAATATAAAAAGTCATGAAAATGTCTTGAGAAAGAACCACCCAGTGGTAGCACTCTTCACTATTTTAATACAGTAGGTTCCGAGGCCACCTTCTTTTCAGTCGCCTTGGAGGGTTATCAGGGATATCTGAGGAAGATAAAGTACGGACAAGTAGGATTGTATGGGCAGGGAGTTTAGAATGGAAAGAGGAGTATCTATCACGGGGTATGTCTGCAACAAATGGGATGTTTAGGTCATTATGGAGGAGTTGATTTGTGACAAAATAAGGAGCATTCAGGATTTTGCGAAGGATTTTGGATTGTAAGGACTGGATGCGGGAGGAATTAGATTGTTTCGTAGAGCCCCAAAGCTCGATTCCATATGTCCAAATAGGTCTGATTATTGTGATGTAGATGAGTCTTTTGTAATGTACTGGAAGTTTTGAACGTTTGTCTAGTAAGTGTTGTAGTAATCGATATCTTCGAGCAGTTTCTTGTCGTTTCAGTCTTGTGTGAGGATTCCAAGTAAGGCGCTTGTCAAGATGGAGACCTAGGTATCGGATTTGTTCTACAGAAGTAAGGATAATGTTATTAAAGGATACTAAGGGGCAGGAAGTCATCGGTTTGCGATGAAGGGTAAAGGTGATTTGGTGGGATTTGTTGGGATTTATCTTAATCCTCCAATTTTGACACCATTCTTCTATGGCTTTGATGTGGGACTGAAGGGTTTGGGATGCAGTAGTTGGATCATTATGGACAGATAAGACACACGTGTCATCAGCATAAGTATTGAGAACTGTGCGAGGATAATAAAAATAATCAATAATATAAAAAATAAATAAAAAAATACATATCTACTGTTCTCTATCGCTAAAAATAACTTAGTTATGAGCCTATTTATGTGTAAAATACCAATTTTTTTTTCTTTTATATAAATATTCGCGGTATTTATATAAAAAAGCACTAATAATTTTTTCTCAATTTTCAAAAATAACGGAGTTATTGAATTAAATCACGTTTAATCGGCCGCCATTTCAAAACTAACCAGCTGATATCAACGTCTAGGTGTTAGGATCATCGTTGCATGGACTAGTATTTTTTTTGGCGAATTCCAAAAAAATTGTACAGTAGTTTCGGAAGGCGGACAAACGGATTCTACGCATCTTGAAACGTAAGCACTCAAATTTTGAGCGGGGGTATTTTTTTCGATTACAAAGGTTCATTATCATATCCGTTATATATTAATATTCTTACCCCAAGAAGAAATTTACATTTTTTCGGTATAGAAGATGAACATGGTTCACTACTATTTGCAATAATTGATGAATTTGTATACAACACAAAATAAATAAAATAAAAACAATCTTCAGAAGCTAATTATGTTAGGAAAAAATGAGAAATATATAAGTTGATAACAGAATTCAAATAAAGAAAGAAACAAAAGAATTAAATAAAACAAAAATAATTTGTAACATTGTACTAGTACTTAGTAATTTTACTTTAGAGTAAAATAACATTAACTCTAAAATAATAAAGGATCTATATCAGACCAAGAATTAATGATAGATGAAACAATTAAGACATAAATAAAAATAAAAAATCCAAAAATAAGAAATGAAATCTTCTAGTAACAAAAATAACGATATAAAAAACTAAACAAATACTGTAAAGATTGAACCAAAGGAAAAAAATTATTTAAAAATATGTCAGGCAGCGTCATTTTGGGATGCTAGAAGGTGCTAGAAAAGAAGGAATTTAAATGTAGAAAGGGAAGGAGTATGACGAATGTTTGATGGAAGGGGATTCCAGAAACTAGTAGAACGGGCCAGAAAGGAGAATTCGTATTTTTTTGTTCTGTGGAAAGTGATATAAAGGTTGGATAAACGGGATCTAGTCTGTAGTGGGTGAATTGAGCGTTTGAACAAAATCATACAAGTATCAATTCGCAGAAAGTTATAATAATCATATATGGGATTGAATAGCATTTTAAGCATAAACTTGAGGATTCCTGACTTATGTCAAGGTAACCTTATGGTCACTGGGGGAACCTTATCTGTTGATATGTTGTTATTATTGATATTGTATGTCGAACTACCTTGACATTATTTTAACAATTAGCTAATAATATAACTTTATTAGTATTCCTTTCTATTCATCCTCTCCTGGACATAAATATAGAAATAGTACCATTTCGGAGCTCTTATGGTAACACTGGAATGACGGATGGGTCTTCGGAAAAAGCCGAAGGGCTATTCCAGTAGGCTCTGTGATTGATCGAGTTTGCCGTGTCGAATAATAGTGCCTCCTCTCTATATCACACACGACAAATACATTATTTTTTTGCCGATGAATTTTTTTTTTCTACTGAAATTTGTGAGAAGTGAGTAACTCTTACCACTGACAAAATATCCTAAAATATTGTTGTAAAATTCCCTCCGTCACCTATTCCCGCTTGAAACCCGGAAATTCCTCGTTAACTTTCTAATATTTCCCCACTTCGACTATTGCTGTACGGTATATGGTGGTGTGTCTGGGGATCTCGAGGTAAAAATAAAACGCTTAATTAATTCCTTTGTTTGTTTCATCTTTGGGCTCTCTAGACACACCTCTGGTATATACCTATAAGTAGGTCTTATAGGTACCGTTATATTTATAGGTCCAAGATATCTCGATACCTATAACACCTACAGACAGACGTCTATCAGCTCTCGAATCAAAGCTTATTTAATGTATATTATAATTAGTATTCTTGTATCATGGATGGTTTCTGTGATATTTACCTTCATAACGTTAAAATTAGGTAAATTCTCGTATTAAAGTCACAATGTATTATAAGGACAAATATATATCTCGGTACCTATAAGGCCTACAGACATCTATCACCTTTCAAATTGAAGCTTATTCATTGTCCATTAATGTATAGTATAATGAGTATTTTCGTATACTGCGTAGTTTCCGTAACATTTACCTTCATAATGTTAGAATGAATTCAATTCCTGTATTTAGGACACAATGTATTACATGGACAAAGATATCTCGGTACCCATAAGAGCTACAGCCGCCTTTCACCTCTCATATTAAAGCTTATTAGACGCTTGTTGATTTTTATTATTACGAGTAGTTTGATAAAATTTGAAGTTTCTATGATATCAGGCTGAACAATGTTAAAAGTCGAGCAATTCCTCTATTTAAGACACAAAATATTATATGGACAAAGATATCTCGGTACCCATAAGAGCTACAGCCGCCTGTCATCTATTACATTAAAGCTTATACAATGTACATTAATTTATATTATGATGTGTATTATCGGATAATGCTTGGTTTCCGTAATATTTACCTTCATAATGTAATTATTAGACCAATTTTCCTAGTTAGAACACAATGTATTATAGGGAAAAAGATAGCTCGATACCTATAAGACCTACAGATGTCTATCAGCTCGCGAATCAAAGCTTATTTAATGTCCATTAATTTATTTTATAATGAGTTTCTTTATTTTTTACGTTTCTAATGTTTAAACGAGGTCAATTCTTGGATTTGGACCGTTTTGGATGACCGCTATTTTTGATTCCTACCAGTTTAAGATGGCAGACAAAAAACAAAATATTGTCGTATAAGTTGACTAAAATTTGAAAATTTTCTTCTTATAATTCGCATTTTACGGTCCCAACTCTTGGACTACAAGCTTAACAATAATAACAAACCACTTTTGTGTTTTATATTTACGCACAAAGCCTCTAAAAGTTTTGTCTCTTCTCGGTTAAAGTCATCCCAGAATTAAAATGTTCCTCGCCGCTGTCGCAGACCAGTTTGCGTAGAAAGGATTACGAATCCGGCCTAAGTTTTAGGCTTTAGGATTTGGTAGTTGCCTCACGTCTCCCCTAGTACCTGGCTGAAGGTTCACTCCAACAGGCTAATCCTTCATTCGTATTCGCATCATCAGTCTAATACTTTGGTTTTTTCTGTCAATAATTAAATACAAATAATCGGCGATTATTACGGAGCCATGGTCTAACAATTAATAATTAATTTCACCTTTCTTCTACTCAAACCATATTCATGAATCACTGTAATATTTAACTAGTAGTTATTTTTGTTTAACTGTTATATTTTTAATATTTTTGTTTGTTTATTAATTTAACGTCACTTTATGCTGCTGTGGCTTACCGAACAAAGGGTATAGCTCAAAAGTAAGTGTATTTTAGACAGCTATTTGCCCGAGATGTTACAGAAACTTTTTCATCAAAATCGGCTAACCAGAAGAGCCATTTTATACCATGCATTTTGCACCTGTTTAAAATTTTCTCAAAAACGGCTCTAACGATTTTAACGTTGTAAAATTGGGCAGGCTTTAATATCATGTAGGTTTCATAAATAGTCTGACAGGGCTTAAATGCCGATATTTCAAAATTTCTTCCTCTGAAGTACCTATAATTTAGTAGGTTTTATGAAATTAGCCATATCATCTGATTAGCATTGCTAAAAAATAATAATAATAATAATAATAATAATAATAGGCTTAGCGAACCCGAAGGTTCGATGCCGATACCACCAAATTCCGCCTACACAGACTCGTCCAATGCTCACCATTCAAGCCCAAGCTCCCGAGATCAGCCTTAACGCAATCCTCCCATCTCCGCTTCGGCCTACCTTTCGGACGCCTACCAGTCGGATCAGCAAATACCAACTTTCTCGGAATCCGTTCGTCATCGAGCCCAACAACTTTACTCGCCCATTTGAGTCTCCGCGATGCAATCAGCTCAATTATATTCACAGGATGCAAGTTCCGCAATTCCGCGTTATGCAACCTTCTAAACTCCCCAGTGGCCTCATCTCTCTTTGGACCAAATATTTTACGCAATACTTTATTTTCGAAAACCTTAAGCCGCTGTTCATCCTTTAAAGTAAGCGGCCACGTTTCACATCCGTAAAGCACCGTTGGAAGAATAATAGTTTTATAAATTCTAATCTTTAAGTTTTTAGATAGAAGCCGCGAACTAAGTAACTTAGCAACTGAATAATAACACGCATTTCCCACTTTTAACCGGGACTTTATTTCTTCCTGGATTTCATTTTTTCTAGTTATAATTGAACCTAAATACTTGAATTTCTCTACGTGTTCAAAAGTATGACCTGATACATCAATATCTCCAAGATCGACACCGTTTCTGCTACTAATCATATACTTCGTTTTATCGGTATTTAATTCGAGTCCTATTTCTTTGCCGGTTTTTATTAACACACTTGTATTTAGTTGTATGGTTTCCGTGTCTTCACCTAGCAGTACCAGATCATCGGCATACCCCAAAACCGGAATCTTGTCACCCATATTTAAGCCTTTCTCGGTACACATCACCTTTTCTATGACATATTCTAAAGCTATATTAAATAACACAGGTGAAAGGGAGTCACCCTGTTTTAAACCCGATCGCACCTCAAATCTCTCGGAGTAATTATGACCGATTCTAACTTTATGGAATGTTTCCGACAAACACATCTCTACTAGGTTTACTAACTTTCTAGGTATTCCCTGTTCAATCATGATGTTATATAGCTTCTGACGGTCTATTGAATCATAAGCCTTTTTAAAATCGATATAAAGTTGATGGACTACACCGTTGTATTCCAATTTTTTCTCTAATATTTGACGTAGGGAAAAAATTTGGTCAATAGTCGAGCGATTCCGCCTAAAACCACATTGGTAATCTCCGATAATTTCCTCAGCGTATTCCGTGATTCGACTAGTTAGAATTGACGAGAATATTTTATAGCATACCGGGAGAAGAGAGATCCCACGATAGTTGTTACAATCCGACCTCGGTCCTTTTTTGTGAATCGGAATAAGTATTGATTCTTTCCATTCCTCGGGCATTTTTTCAGTTTCCCAGATCTTTTTAACTAAAAAATGTATTTTGGAAACGCCCGCTTCTCCACACGCCTTGATTAATTCACTCGTGATATTATCATTTCCTGCGGCCTTATAACGTTTTAATTTTCCTATCGCCATTTCGACTTCCTCTTTACTCGGTGCGTCCATCCATGGTTCAGCGCTCTGATATTCAGAGAGAGGAGATTGATTATTATTTTCCGTATTTAAGATGCCGTCAAAGTGTTGTTTAAATTTATTTAATATCTCAGAAGGATCCGCCATTATATTGTTATTTGCATCTTTAATCGCATTCAATAGAGGTTCAAATCTTTTACGCGATTTGTTTATACCTTTGTACATCTCTCTTACGTCATTTTCGTTTCTGTGTTTTTCTATTTCTATTATTTTGCCTTTAAGATACTCTCTTTTCTTATTTTTTAAGAGTTTTGAAGTTTCATTCTTTACTAACCGAAAATAAGCCACATTATTATCGCTTGGATTATTTAAGGAATTCAGTTTAGCGGTTTTTCTTTTTTCGCACATATTTTGACAATCCCTGTCGAACCAAGGTTTGTTCTTTTTATTTTCAATTTTTCCAAGACATAAATTACCGACCTCTTTAATATTATCCCTGATCCCTTCCCATAGTTTGTTTACATCTTTGTGTTCCTCGTCTGAAGATTCCAAAGCTTCGAACCGATTTTTTACTTCTATCGCGAATTGTTTTCTAATTCCGAGGTTGTTCAATTTAACTAAATCAAAATTCTCGGGACGAATATAGTTCGGTGTTCCCTTTTTTGTATTTAGTTTTTGTCGAAGTTTCGCGATTACTAATTCATGATCAGAACCACATTCTGCACCCCGATACGATCTCACGTTAATTATGCTACTTTGCCATCTGTTTTGTATTAAAACATGATCGATTTGATTCCGTGTTTGTCCATCCGGCGATGTCCACGTATACTTATGAATATCCTTATGTTTAAATGTAGTACTTTTGATTACTAGGTTTTTCGAAATGGCAAAGTTTATTAGTCGGGTCCCATTATCATTACTATATTCGTGCAAACTTTCTTTACCGATTGTAGGACGATATACTTCTTCCCTTCCAACCTTTGCGTTCGCGTCGCCTAGTATTATCTTAATGTAATTTCGTGGTAACTTATCGTAAACCGACTCTAGTTTATCATAAAATTCGCATTTTACTTCATCATCACTGTCTTCGGTGGGAGAATGAATGTTTATAAACGCGATTTTAAACCAACGCCCTTGAAATATAGCAACCGATATTCTTTCACTAAAGAACTGTACGTCCCGTAAAGCGGAAAGAAATCTATTCCTAATCAGAAACCCGGTACCTAGACAATAATTAACGCTCCCCCCGTACCAAATAGTATACTTTCCTTCTGTTAACGAACCCTCCCCTGGCCAGCGAACCTCTTGTAATGCAACGATATCTAAATGGTACCCCTTAACTTCATTCGCGACCGACTTTAACCCACCTGCCGTATTTAAACTTCTAACGTTCCACGTCCCTATTGTTAGATCTCTAATTTTCATCTTGCGCCATGATTCCCCTGAAGCAGTCCCCACCCGGAGACCCGAACGGGGGACTAGTTTACCTCCGGATAATGAGCGTTTTACCTCAGAGGAATCCATGACTTTTGGTGATATTTTGTGAACTAAAATATGTGAGTAGGGCGTTCGAACCTACATCACACCCTCCAGCAAGCCTGGGGGGCCGCTCTCATTGTTGGTCAGCGAGTCCATCGGACTTAGCCGGGAGGAGCTTCCGAGGAAATTCCACCGACCATCCCCACATCCGCCACCCGTGGGACGCTCCCCATACGCGGTAATGAGATCCGCGCGAGGGATTGCTAAAATACAGATAAATATAAAAGTTGATCAAATTCGATATCAAAGTAAAGGGGAAAAATGCAAAAATATTTGTTTAATGCAATTTTTTGATTTTGAACATTAGAACAATAATACAGATGAATAATACACCGTTGGAAAGCTAAAGATTTTAGGAAAAATATTATCTTATACATACTATTGTTTTTTATTCGCAAAATCAGTCCAGCTCTATTCGTTCAGTGTTCTGTAATATTTAAGGCTTTAAGGAGAAATAGGGTATCAGCCCACTTCTCCCGAGTCAGGTAGAGGGGCTGCCTCTTCGGAGTACCCTGACTTACTAGGGTATGTACTGACAGTGACCTTATGTTAGTATAAGTGGATTTGTGTACTGTTCTGAGTTTGTGTTAGTGTAGTATACTGAACTCGGGTATCGGGGGAACGTTAATCCCCACTAGCTTTGCACTAAGCTAGCCCCTGCCCTACTAAGCGTACTCCTCAGAATCGTGGACTCTTACCTCAAAACATAGGAGCCAAATCCAGGCCATGGAAATGAGGTATCTCCGAAAAATAGAGAGAAAGACGCGGAGAGATAGGATACGGAACGCCACTATACGGGCTAACCTCAATGTCAAGGCGGCGGAGACCGTTCTAGAGGAACACAAACTGAGGTGGTTTGGACATCTTCTTAGGATGGATCCGGAGAGAAGTGCCAGGAAGACGTATGAGACCCGCACAGAAGGAAAAAGGCCCAGAGGAAGACCCCGCATCTCCTGGGAGGACGGTGTAAAGGAAGCATGCAGGAAGCGCGGGATAGACTGGAGTAGGAGAATGGAGTTGACACAGGAAAGAGACATATGGACCAGACTCTACAGGGAGGATCCTCTCACCAAACAGCGGTAGAAGAGGAAACGATTATGATGATGATGATGATGACATACTATTGTAAAAATTAACGGAGAGTGATGAAAAGCCGATAAAACAAACTGTTTGTCGTAGATAATATTATAGATTATTGAATCAAATACATGTTTCTATTAAAATCGAATGTAAATAATACTGTGACAATTTATTTTCGTTTCTAAATTTGTTTGAAAATTCTTAAATTTATATAAATAACGGAGGTAAGTGAAAGTCGTGTGTTGCCCTCACCGAATTTTTTCTTTTTCTTTGAGGTCATTTCCACCTTTTATGTTGGTTGAAGCTATATTATTTTTGTACCTTTGCTAGTCCAAGCATGACAGCTTGAAAATTGCATGGCAGCTATTGACGGTTACTGAGTATTCTGACCTATTATTAGTCGGTAATGGGTCTTCACACTTATTGATATAGTAACTACCGGTGTCTCCTGCCTTATATTTATGTCTCTCTTGAATTCATATGATTCTATTAATAAAATGAAGAACAGTCGCATACAAAATATGTTGAACAAGTTCATATAGAGACTAAAACTATGAAAAAAAAAAAGTGAAGATCTACAAAACAACTAATTCCTATTATATATTTTTACTTTCACTTACTATATATAGTAAGCGGAAGTATTGCGATCGTGAAAATTTTCGAATTCCAGTTTTCAACGGATATACACGTTTTAGGGTCCCCTGAGTCCAAATAACCAAGTCCCGCAAAAAGGTCTGTGTGTGTATGGTAACTCCCGGGCGGAAACGGTAAGTCCTATGAAACTGAAATTTCATATTTAAGAAGACGTGACAAAACTTTTTTCATCAAAATGAGCTTACCAGAAGAGGCACTTTATACCATGCATTTTGCACCTTTTTTCGATTTTCTCAAAAACGGTTCCGACGATTTTGATTAAACTCGCTATATCGATGTAAAATTTAATGGCTTTAATATCATGTAGGGTTTATTTGAATAAAATGGTCTGACAGGGCTTAAATGCCGATATTTTAAATTTTCTTCCTAAAGTACCTTTAATTTTTAGATTCAATAATAATAACTAGATTATCTTGTTAACGATGATGAAAAACAGGTAAAAATAAATTATAATTCATACCAAAAAGCATTTTTTTAATGCAATTTTTCGTTTTTGAACATAAGAGCGGTAATATACATGTATGATATACCATTGGAAAGCTAAAGATTTTAGAAAAAATATCATCTCATTCACAAGCTTTTAGAAGTTAATAGAGATTGATGAGAAGAAGATAAAACTAACTGATCATTTTAGATAATAATATAATTGATTTTTTAATAAAACACATGTTTCTATATAAATTCAATTTGATTAATTCCTTAATAGTTTCACGTATTTTTATCTCTAACTGTATTTGAAAATTCTGTTTCTGTAATTTTGAAAGTGAAAGTCGTGTGTTGCCCGCACCAGATTTTTTTCTTTTCGTTCTTTACCTTTGTAAATAATTCAGTCTATTTAATATATTTTATTCAGATATTTTATCTTCATTTGGGTCTAAGTCACAGGATAAGATCATTTTATATTCTACCAGTGACTTTTGTTTGTCACTAGTGGTGAGATTCGAATTGGAAAAAAAAAAGCAAGAATCACGAGATGATTTAATATATATTGGGTTGTAAAGTAAGTTGGTTGTGTTTTTTACTGGTGATTATAATAAAACTTCAGATTCTTGTAAATATTTCTAATTAATTATATATAAGATCTATCTGTTGACATCTTTCAGGTAGTTTTTTTTTAATTTAGTCATCAATAGTTAAATGACGATCAGAGCACTTTCCCTTCCAAGTCAAAATTTCCGGTTCTGAATCTAGCAAACCACTTTCTCCTGAGGCAATATCACCATACACACTGCATATATTGTTAACCGTCTGTGTAGAGGATTTTCCTTTTCGGCAATTTTTTTTTTATTTATTATTATTTATTGTAATTTACAACTGTATTAAAAAAAACACAATGAATAAATTTTCTCATTAATTTAATTAATTAATCGCTGAATCCGTCCACGTCCACATCCACCTTCAATCCAATCCTGTAAACCACAAAACTGATAAACAATGCATTTCCTCCACATATAGCCACATATTAAACTCTATTAAGTAGCATATTTTCTCTGTCTATCCCACTATATATATTGTTTTGTTTTTCATTATTATTGTTTAAATCTATTTTAGGTATCCATATAATTCTATATATGTATTTTTTTTGTTTTGTTTATGTATTTAAAATTTTCTAAATGTCTTCACTATTCAATTTATTCCAACTTGTGTTTATGTTTATTTAACTTTTTTATCAACCTGTAAGATTTGTCAATTAGCGTATTTTACAATGTTCAATTATCATTTTTTCCACCCTGTTATCTTTGGATACCTTAAACAGAATTAGGGATAATTAAGTTGGGAGGTACAGTCAGTTTTTCTCCATATACATCTTCCATCACTGTTCTTACTATTATATGGGTGATATTTCAAGAATTAAATTAGAAATTTTTTTTTATCCTGTATCATTATTATAATCATAAGTTAAATTTCATTGATTCTTTGTATGGTAGTATTAAGAATTTTAGTCATTGTTGTCAGACCTTGTCTATAAATCAGTACGTACTTTCCATACTACCTTTTTTCCTACGTATTTTCCATCCTTCCTACCCCCCATCTACCAAACAGTACCTAGTTTCCATTCTCCCACCATGCGGTACGTATCTCCACTCTACTTCATATTTTTATATTTCATATTTCATGTAAATTATTGATACCTGTGTAAATTATGTTTAGTGAACATTTTTATTTTTTCTGTATAACACTTTCATTATTGTACTATGGTCATTGTATTTTAATTAAGTTTTTTTTTTTTTTTTTTTTTTTTTTTTTTTTTTACATATACAGTTCTTCTGTTATTTTTTAATACCGACGTTCTCTACCTAAATAGGTTATATAATATTGTATGTAATGTCATTGAAATTATATTCTTTTGTATCTTTAGCCCTGATGATGACCCACAAAGGGGGTCGAAACGTTGGCAAACAATAAAATAGTTGAAACTATTTAGTTGTTTCATTTAATGACCGCCACCCGGACTAATTCCTTCCAGGAATAAATTTTCTGTATGAAGAAAAGTCGTGGAAATGTCTTGAGAAAAAACTACCCAGTGGCAGCACTTCACTTACTATAATAAGGCAGTAGGTCCCGACGACACCTTCTTTTCAATCACCTCGGAGGGTTATCAGGAATATCTAAGAGAGATTAAGTGAATTTGTGTGGGCAGGGAGCTTAGAATGGAAAGATGTGTATCTATCACGGGCTATGTCCGCTACAAATGGGATGTTCAGTTCATTATGGAGGAGCTGAATTGTGACAAAATAAGGGGCATTCATGTTGTTGCGAAGGATTTTGTATTGTAAGGAATTAGATGGTTTAGTAGAGCCCCAAAGCCCGATTCCATATGTCAAATAATAGTGATGTAAGTGAGTCTTTGTAATAAATATACTGGAAGTTTTGAACGTTTTTCTAGTTAGTGTTGTAGTAATTGGTATCTTCGAGCAGTTTCTTGTCGTTTCGGTGTTGTGTGAGGGCATAAAATCATTAAAAGACGAGAATGAATTTATTTTCTCTTTCATTTTGAGTAAGAAAAATACCAGTAAGGATAGATAAGGAATCTCGGTTGAAAATTATTCATTATAACACCTTAACTAATACTTTTTTAGAATATGTAAACATTATTGACCGAGTAAACATGATTTTATAATGATACTGAGCATTATTTTACAACCCAATAGATAGAAAAGAGAAAAAAATAAAAGTAAGAATATTTAATATTAACTTTCATGCATATGCTTACATTTAAAATAATCAAATGGATAAAATATTATTTAAAAAAAAAAAAAAATTCTGGTGCGGGCAACACACGGCTTTCTCTTGCCACGGCTGTTAAAATTAATTTAAAAACTATTAACTGAACATCGATTTTAAAAATATTTTAAGTTGATTTTAATAAAACGTATGTTCATTTTCGGTGGAAACATATGATTCAAGTTAGTTAATACAACTATATTAAATTGTTAATCAATAATAATTTTATTCCCTATCCGTCACTTATAGTACCTTTCACAACTTTTTGCATCAGCTAATATGTTTTATAAAATCTTTCTCATTTCAACGGTATTTTATACGTCTATACTACTGTTCTTATTATCAAAAAAAACAAAAATTACATGAAAAAAGTTGGGCTCTTTAATCCTTTCGTTGACCATCAAATTAGTCCAACTTGTATATTTAGCCGCTCTTCATAAATGTCATTAAGGTGATAGGGTTAATCTTTTGGAATAAAGGTATAAAGGTATAATAGTATAAAGGTATAAAGGTAGTTTAGAGGATAGAGATAGATAGAAAAGTCTGTTTTTATTTTTCAAAATTACATCAAATAGCCAATAAAAAAATAAACAAATCACAAATTACGAAATACAATAATAACAATCGGACACACTACATGGTCTATTGACCGTCCGTGGAGTCTGTGTTTATTAACAAAATTAATCTTTAATCTATCAATATAAATAATCAATAACAAAATAAGAAACAAACACTTCTCATGTTATTTATGTACTAAAATTAATTCAAATATAATCAAATTCACAATTAGTTAAATTTAATTCAACAAATTCACTAATAGTTAAATTCTCTCGTTAGTAACATTCTATAAGAAAAAGCCGTTCTGGAGAAATTAGCTAACGCCAGCCAATCTTTTCCATTTATCAACTCTAAAACTTGATCCCAGGTTAAATTTTTAGAATTAAAATATTTTTTTCTGAACTCAGTAAGTATCGGACAGGCAGCCAAAAAGTGAAAAAGATTTTCTGTTTCATTTGTATTGCACAAACTACATTTATTATTTGTTTTTATGAAATTTTTGTAATTCAGGTTTAATACATCAGCCCTGATTTTAATTACCCATCTAATCACCTCCAGTGAACATTTGTCAGTAATTAGTTTAGAGGAAGAAAATTTAAAATATCAGCATTTAAGCCTTGTTAGATTATTTCAATCAGAATGAAACCTATCTGATATTAAAGCCCATTAAATTTTACATCAATATAGCGAGTTTAATCAAAATCGTTACAGCTGTATTGAGAAAATCGTAAAAAGGTGCAAAGTGGCTCTTCTGGTTAGCTGATTTTGATGAAAAAGTTGTTTTTTCTCGGGCGTATAGTTGTCTTAAATATGAAATTTCAGTTCCATACGACTTTTCGTTTTTATCATACCCGGACAGACCTTTTTGCGGGACTTGGTCATTTAGACTCAGGGGACCCTAAAACGTGTATTTGCGTTGAAAACTACAATTCGAAAATTTTCAGGATCGCAATACTTTCCCTTACTATATATTTCATATATAGGTAAGTGAAAGTAAAAAGTTAAATTCAGTGTCCATAATATTCCTATTTAGTTTGAAGTGAAACATGAGATAATATTCAAGTAGAAATAATTCATAGCATAGTCAATTTATGAATTTTTTATTATTATATATTATATATTTATTTATTGGAATTTACAACTGTATAACAAGTAATACAACAAGTAAATTTGAATGAAACATAAAAAATGCATGAAACACATGTAGAGAAGCTTCCCAATGGAAGAACTCTAAAAATATTCTAAACTAGAAGGTCCCGTTGCGATCTCCTTTTCAGACGCCTCGGAGGATTGTCAGGAATTGAAGAGGAAGAAAGGATTGAAACGAAAGGATTAGGGTGGGAATGGAGTTTGTCATGGAAGGATTGATACCTCGTACGGGCCAAATCAGCAACATATGGGACATTAAGGTCTTGATGGATGAGTTTGTTGGTGACAAAGTAAGGAGCATTGAGGATTTTACGAAGGATTTTGGACTGAAGAGATTGGATACGAGAAGAATTCGATGGTTTAGTAGAGCCCCAGAGCTCAACTCCGTAAGTCCATATTGGTCTTATGATAGTCATGTAGATGAGTCTTTTGTAGTTAAGTGGAAGATTAGAACGTTTGTCTAGTAAGTGTTGAAGTAGTCGAAAACGTCGTGCAGCTTCTTGTGTTTCAGTCTTGTATGAGAATTCCAAGTGAGGCGTTTGTCAAGGTGCAGTCCTAGATATCGGATCTGTAATTTATGAATTTAAAACTGAATTTATCCTTAAACATGGATATAAGCCGATTGAAGCCCTAAATATAATATATTTTTGTTTGTTTGTTTATTTATTTAACGTCACTTTATGCTACTATGGCTAATCGGACGATGCTACAGTGGGAGTCCTAAATTTTGCCTATCCAGGTTTTATTAGGATAGGGATCTTTGACATCGCACAGGCTCGGGACCACCTTTTAACGTCCTCTCCGAAGGACGGCGCAACTAAGGATTTTTTACTCCCATTAAACCACCACCTGCGGGTTTGAACCCGTGATAATATATTTTTTCTTATGATCCAACTGTAAAATATAAATATAATCATGAATGAATGAATTTATGAGAGTTGCTTGAATTTTAAGACGTTAAGAGACTCGTGCGCAGTGAGCTCACACCTTACCTAAGTCTTCTTTAATGTGTGAACAAAATCCTATGACAGAATGAATAGTAACGCACACCTCAGGAGACGCATTCACGTCTAAGGATATTCATTTATTAGTGAGGCTATGATTGATTAATTCTTCCAGTGGCGCGACAGGCCGTGTAGGCCCTTGGCCGCACGGTGTATTCTGCTGTTAGAATACACACGCGTTTTTATATGAATTTTATAGGCCCCAAATGCCTATTTTTGTGAGTGGCCACCAGTTGGCTGACGGGTCTCATATATCCGGGGTAGAGGCTATCAGTGAATCTTCATTAATTTAAATTTTTGAAAAAGTTCCTTCGGGAAGACTGAGATTCGAACTCAGAACCTTTGTTGTGGGAGACTAGTGCGCTAGACACTCAGCCACGGGCTTCCCTCCTATATGTTTGATTAATTAATACTTTTTTTTTTTTTTACTCTTCATTAATGAATTCATTTTTTTATGCATTAATGTCCAAATATTTGTATTTAATTTTAGATCCTTAATTCATATTGAATCCCTACACACATCTTTATCTACCTATCACCTACACAATAGTGTTCCTTAACACCATAACATTCAGCTTTCATAATCTCACTCCTTAAGATTACTTTTGTATTGTACTGTTTGATCATAAAAAAACAAAACAAAAAAAAACAACATAATATTTAGGACATCAACTGAGTTATCTCCGGGTCTAAAGTACGCTAGGTTCAATTACTTGAAACCAATTATTGTAGAATTCAAGTCCTACAACTTTTATTCCAGGAATTTTAATTGAAAAATAAATTCCTGAGAAGCTATAAACGGATATGCCTGAAAAACATTTTCGACTCTAGCTCCTAAACTGTGCATTTCCGGATTTATCTTCAGGGGACGTTTTGTCTTTTTTTGGGGTCCTTAATTCAATCCTGAAGCCTAGCTACTTGACCTTGTATAATAGCTAAATATTTTACACACTAAAAAGTTTATTGTTTTGCGTCTTACTTGGCTGAAACAGATGACTGAAACGACAAGAAACTGCTCGAAGATATCGATTACTACAACACTTACTAGACAAACGTTCAAAACTTCCAGTGTATTACAAAAGAATCATCTATATCACTATTATCAGAACTATTTGGACGTATGGAATCGAGCTTTGGGGCTCTACGAAACCATCTAATTCCTCCCGTATCTAGTCCTTATAATCCAAAATCCTTCGCAAAATCCTTAATTCCCCTTATTTTGTTACAAATCAACTCCTCCATAATTACCTAAACATCCCATTTGTTGCAGACACATCCCGTGATAGATACACCTCTTTCCATTCTAAAATCCCTGCCCAAACAAACCCACTTGTCCGTAATTTATCTTCCTTAGATATCCCTGATAACCCTCCAAGGCGGCTGAAAAGAAGGTGGCATCGGGACCCACTGCCTGAAAATAATTAGTGAAGTGCTACCACAGGGTAGTTCTTTCTCAAGACATTTTCATGACTTATTATTTTCATTCTACATATTTACTTATTGTGTTCTTTAATACAGTTGTAAATTACTATAAATGTTATTACTGTTATCTTATTATTATGATGAATATTACCGAAGAGGGAAAAATTGAGTATATAATCCTTCATTCTGAGATTGATTATATCCTTATAACGAGATCTGCGGTTGGGTATAATGAAAAGGATACCGCACTCAAGACTTAAGGCCACTCACTGTAATTATCCTTTCTCCACAATTACGGTTGAAGCGAGCTGATGCAAGAAATCCAGACCTGCCGCTCATCCTAAACGTCCTCATCTCTAATCCTGTTTTTTTTTTCCTTCTACCGTTCTGTTTCATCAGCTATTTGGACAAAAACTCCTTAATCCTGTATTCCCTCCTTTGATGAATGCAAACTGGTCCATCTCCATTCGATATACCCTCATCACGATGGGTAATGGCCGTTGTGAATATTCATTCGTCTGTAGATGGCTGGTTAAGCACCGTTTCATTTCCCATTTACTGGAAATGTCGTTTTTTTACGTTCGTTTCTCCTCGTTTTTATACACTTTAGGTTTAATATTTGTATATTGTTATATTGCGTCTATCTTACAACTTTGTGTATAAGATAATATTTTTTCTAAAATATTTAGCTTTCCAACGGTATATTATACACCTATATTACTATTCTTATGTTTAAAAAAAAAAAATAAACATGAAAAATAGTTTTTCTCTTATCTCTATGTATGGTATAAACTGGATCTAAAATATTAAATTTCAATTTGATTGAACTTATCGTTTTCCAGGTAGCCTTACCAAATAAATACTCACATACACATAGACATACCTTTTAGCGGACCTTTAAAATATTTTCTAGTATTTTTAAGATTTGTCCTCAGTACTCCGAAGAGGTCTCATGTGACCCATTTTTAGGGCGAGTTAATTAGCTCCTTCTCCCAATCCGCAGACAATATTTCCTAGGATCATACCTTAACCAAATCATGAACTCCCAACACCCTCCATACATTCACAGTCTCCTACAATTTAAATCCTCATGAATTCTAAATGAATTTTTTTAGAATGATTTGGAACGATAATAAATGCGTGATTAATACTTTTAGAAAATGACCGCATTTCTAAATCGCGTTTTTTAAGGACTTGAGAATTCATTAGATAACATCAAATTGAATATTTAGATAAAACTAAATGATGAGAATACAAATATGTAAAAAAATCAATTTCGTAAAAAATGTCCTTTAGTACCTTTTGGAAATTAACGTCTCAATTCTCTACCTACTCATATCCGCCATGCTACTTCCCTCTCCTCATTCAAATCCCAACTTTTTCAATACCATTTATCATCCCAAAAAGACGCCTAAAAATGTGATATTTATATTCCTGACATCACACTTTGAAAGAATAATAATATTTGTTCATTGTCTAAATTTAAACGCTGTTATCTATTAATTTATTTTTAATTTTGTACAACACAATATTTTCTAAAAATTGATTTGATTTTATTTTATCATTGTATATATATATTATTTTTGTGTAAATAGTAATTAATAATGTTCCTTCTGTTTGATGGCCGGACATGTATACTTCAACTGTACAAACCTATTGTTACTAGGGAACACAGCCCAGAATAAAAATTATCTTAATAATTTAATAACATTTCAAGAATGAAAATTTTCTATTCTATTATTATTTTTAAAAAAACACGAATTTCATAACCATGTAAAAATATTGAATTTTTTTTTTTTTTTTTTAGATATTTTTTTACACCCAGAGGAATAGTTATGTAAATGTCTGATATACCGTTGCAGATGTTTTAGAAAAAAAAAAAAAAAAATATATATATATATATATATATATATATATATATATATATATAATTGTACAATGCAGGCCTTCGAAAAGTACTATCAAATGATAGTCATAAATAATAAAGTCGATAGTTTATTATTTAATCTTAAACACACGTTTCCTTCCAAACTCAATATAGTTCTCTAAACTTTTTCAACTAAATTTAAAAGTTCTTAAATTGATTTTAACAACGCGGTAAGTAAAAGTCATGTGTTGCGCGCACCAGATTTTTAAGTTTTGAATCGCCAAGACATTCATACAGCTAATCTATACAACTGGATTCGACCTTCCTATTCTAGCAATAATAGGTTGTTAACCTATAGGACAGCCCGTCCGGCTTACCTTCACTGGAGTCAAAAAAAAAAAGTTCACACCCGATTTCTGTGGTTTTATGACTGAATATGTTCTGAATCTGAGGGATTAAGACTAAATAATTAGGTTTTTAAAAATAGAATTGAACTTTTGTTTAATGATATCAAAATGCATACATATTTTACTTTCATTTTCCTAAATATGAAATATATATTAAGGATAATTATTTCGATCGTGAAAATTTTCGAAATCTAGTTTCCAACGGAAATACACGTTTTAGGGTCCCCTGAGCCCAAATGACCAAGTCCCGCAAAAAGTTCTCTGTGTTTGTGGTAAGTCCAGCACGAAAACGAAAAGGTTTACGAAAATGAAACTTCATTTTTAAGACAACTATACGCCCAAGATGTTACAGCAACTTTTTCATCAAAATTAGCTAACCAGAAGAGCCACTCTATACCATGCATTTTGCACGTTTTAACGATTTTTTTCAAAAACGGCTCTAACGATTTAGATTAAATTCATTCTGATTGAAATAGTCTGGAAGGGTTTGAATGTTGATATTTTAAATTCTATTCCTCTAAACTACCTTTAATTTTGTATATCCCAAAATATTAACCATACCATCTTAATGACGTTGATGAAGTAGGTACAAGTTGGAGGAATTTGATGACCAACGAAAGGATAAAAGTGCAAAACTACTCTTTTATGTAATTTTTTTTTATAGTAAAAACAGTAATATAGATGTATAATATACCGTTGGAAAGAGATAGGTTTTAGAAAAAATATTATTTGATACAAACATTGTAATGGGTAATATGAAGTGACGAATAGGGAATAAACTTACTGGATAACAATTTAATATAGTTATATTATTTAGTCTAAATCATATGTACCTAACAAAAACGAAATCACGTTTGATTAAAATCAACTTAAAATATTTTTTAAATTAAAATTTATTTAATAGTTTTTAAATTGATTATAACTGTTGAGGTAAGTGAAAGTCGTGAGTTGCCAGCACCAGATTTTTCAAAATCAAATGTAAAGTGGTCAAATAAAAGTGCACACTGATTAATGATAGTTAAAAATTAAATAATAACAAATAAAACTCTCTACATTGTTAGTGTATGGTGTTTCAATTATTCCCAACTAACAACAACAACCGTCTGTTCATTGATAAAAAAAAATTTCTTATAAATTCTGGTTTTTCGGATTTTATTTTTTCTGATGACATTAAAATTTTATTTCAGAGTTCATCGTCACTATGAAAAGCTCCTTGCCGAAAAACTTCTTTGGAAAGATAATGCCAGTGATTTTCAATCGGATTGTAAGTCCGGTGAACGCGCAGGCTAGTCTAAAACATTAATATTCAGTTCCCGAAAACGACCTTTTGTAATACGGGATGTGTGACAGGGGCCAAAAAAGTAATCCTCACTTGGAAAAACTCCATTTAGCCATGGATGCACTTTTTCTTTACTTAGTTCTATGAAAACATTACTGTTCACCTTCTGGTTGACACGGAACAAAAGATACTTCCCTGAAGCAGTAGTAGCTCCCCAAACTATCACTAGACCTTAGCGTTTCGGACGATTGCTTAAACATGTTGCACCGTTCTCGAAAAGAAATATTCATTATCAGGCCCGTCTTTGCTAAATCACTTTTCGTCTGTAAAACACGGTTTTGGTCCATATGTCCTGCCGTGTTGCTAACCAGTTTCGAGCTATTTCCAGTCTTTTTGCTTGGTGTATTATTGATAAAGGAATATTTTTAACAATTTTTATTTTCACTTACCTATATAATAATAATAATAATAAAAAAAACTTTATTCTGGGACTATGTCCCTTAAGAATAACAAAATTGAACAGTAGATATTCATATATGTCTGGTCAAGAAAACAATAAAATTAATTTTTATTTACAAATGAGCAAAAAGGAAAAATTAAACACTACCTAGACTTATATACATTCATGTACAAAAAGTATGGATAATGAACACACAAGATTAGAAAAAGAAAGAAAGAAAGAAGATAAATCTCCTAAAGGCTACTGATAGGGTTGAGGGAATTATAAAAAACAAAACAAACTAATTATTCCACACTAGCTTTTGGATAAAATAGATAATTATAACTTGTGTTATAAAATAAGCATTTTGTTGTGCATCTATTTGGGATGCCAAAAGATGTTGGAATAGGTGAGATTTGAATGAGAGAAAGGAAGATGCATGGCGAATATGAGTAGGTAGGGAATTCCAGAGGGTTGCAGAACGGATATAAAAGGAGTGATCAAAAGATTTAGTTCTATGGGTGGGAAAGTAAAGGTCGGAATGGCGGGATCTAGTTTCGAGAGAGTGGACTGAGGATTTAAATTTAAGGATGCTGTGAATGTATGGAGGGTGCTGGGAGTTTATGATTTGGTAAAGGTATGATCCGAGAAAATATTTCCTCCGTGTAACAGGTCAGGAGCCACTTCAACTCGCTGTATAAGTGGGTCACTGAAGACCTCTTCGAGGTGCCGAAGATAAATCTTATGAACATGTTCATGATACGCTTGAGTCTGTCTTCGAGCACCTTTGGGAGGCCACCATATACCACACAGCAATAATCGAAGTGGGGGAATATTAATGAGGAGACGAGAAGCTTACGGGTGGGAAGAGGGAGAAGATGGCGGGAACGATGAAAAAACTTTAGAGTGCTTATCGTTCGTCGGGAAATATTAGCAATATGGGGTTTCCAAGAAAGGGTTTGATCTATGGTAATACCAAGGTTTTTGACAGAGGAGCTAAAGGTGATTGGATGACCATTTAGGATTAGATTCGGAAAGGAAGTATTGGATCTGAGGAGGGAATTGGAACCTATAACAATGGCCTGCGTTTTCTCAGCATTAAGCCTAAGTTTATTCAGGGTTGCCCAGGCACAGATTCTATCTAGGTCTTCCTGAATATTGGCAAATGCTACGAATAACTCAGAAGGAGAGAAGTATAGGTAGATCTGAAAGTCGTCGGCATATAAATGATAGGAGCAATGATGGATTGAATTTGGAAGATCATTGATAAAGGAGTTGAAAAGGGGGGGGGGGGAGATACTTGAGCCCTGGGCCACACCTGCCGAGAGGGTAAGGAAAGAAGATAGAGGATGATTGGGAATGGTAACTGCTTGGGTCCTGTTACAAAGGAAAGATTGAAACCATCGAATAGTACTATTGGAAAATGATAAAGATTTTAGTTTGGAAAAAAGGATAGAATGATCAAGAGAATCAAAAGCTTTTGAAAAGTCCAGAAGTATTAGTACTGTTAGCTTTTTTTCGTCCATAGCGGTATGTATGTCGCTCGTGATTTTTAGAAGGGCTGATTGTGTGGAAAAGCCGGGTCGGAAACCAGATTGGAGTGGATCGAGCAGTTTGGACTTTTCGAGGAAATTGGACAGTTGTGATTAGACTATTCTTTCAAGTGGTTTAGAAAGGTTTGAGAGAATAGATATAGGGCGATAGTCTTTGGGGGAAGTAGGATTAAAGGTTTTATTAATAGGAAGTACAATAGCTTTTTTCCAGGAGGTAGGGAATACAGAATTTTGGAGAGAAAAGTTATATATGAAGAGTAGGATTGGTAAAATTTCAGGAAGGCATAGTTTTATCAATTTGACGGGCATACCGTCAAAACCTACGGAGTTAGTGTGTGATTTCATGACTGAGGAAATTAGGTCAGATGGAGAGATATTGGAAAAATAAAAGTTGCTAGAGTTGAATGAGGGGACTAAAGGAAAGTCGGGGATTGGTTGTGGAGAATCGTTTGAGGAAATCGATGAGAAATAAGTATTTAATTCGTCAGGTGAGACCTGAAATACCTGAGAGGAAGAGGATTCACAAAGCGAGAGTTTGCGGAGGATTTGCCATTTTGATTTGGAATCAGATGCTGAGGAAAGGACTTCACGGAAGTAGTTTGATTTTGCTTGTCTAATTGCTGTCTGTGTCAGATTGCGGAGTGCCCTGAACGTTTGGTAGTCCTCTGTCAGTCTAGTACGTCTAAAACGTCTACGGGCTGCCTCACGCCTCTTTTGTAGTTCTTTTATCTCTTGACACATCCAAGGAGCAGGTCGACGTCTAAAGGTAGCGGTTTTAAGAGGGGCATGGGTATCAAGGATACTGAGTAAGTTGGAGGTGAGGATGTCTACCATCGGATCGATTGAGGAGCAGGAATAGATTTCGGACCAGTTTAGGGATTCAAGATCGGGTAAAATATTTTCTCGGGTTAGACCATCTAGGTTGCGGAAAGTAATGGATTTAGGTAGGAACACTGTAGTTTGGAAATCATATGTCATTTGGATGAGATCATGGGATGATAAGAACGGAACAGGTAGTTGGAAGCGGAAAGAAGCTTATGTCCTGAGTCAATGACATGCAGGTCCAGCCAGGTGTCGGATCTGCAGGTATGGTGAGTAGGTTCATATGGGACGACAAAAAGGTGAAGTGAGAAGAACAGGTTTTCTAGATACAGTTTGTCACTGGAGTCAATAAGGAGGTTGGTGTTGAAATCACCACAGATAATAATGTTATTATAAAAGGGAATATATTTGTAAAGGAGAGACTCAAGGGATGGGTCAAAAGGGACCGAAGGAGGACGATACACCACAGCATACAGGAGAGGATGAGTGTTGCAGGTGATTCTAACGAAAAGGAATTCAATGTGAGGAGAGTCGGAATTGAAAGAAATATCTAGGACATGGGACTTCAGGCTATTATGGATATAAAGTCCCACACCTCCGCCAGTCCGGCCAATCCAGTCATGGCGGATAAAGGAATAATTAGGAAGGGAAACAGAGGAGGAAGGAATATAGGGTTTTAGCCATGTTTCGGAGACTGCAATAATGTGGTAGAAATTGTGGGTAAAGTAATTAAGGAATTCGTCAATGTGGGCTAGTAAGGACTGGGCGTTTACATGGCAGGTTTTTAGGGCATTAGTCATATAGGAAGGAGGTGGAAGAGCAAACAGAAGGTAAAGGCAGGATGCTAGAGTCACAACTTAATAAGCAACGATATGAACAAATATAAAGAAAACATGAATATAAATAAAATAATGAAATAAAATTAATACAGAGGTGATTTGAACAAAAAATGTGAAAAAAGGAGAATTTCTTGTAAAATAAAAAATAAAACTTAAAAAAAAGAAAATTATTTATATAAATATGACCGAAGGAAAACAATAGAGTGTTCGATGCCGTGATCTTTTCTAGTTCGTATCCAGCAGGTAGACGGGTCCGTAAGAGTCAGTTGAAGACGTCCAGATCCTGATGTTTGTCAATAAAGATGACGGGGTGTCCATCTTCCTTCCGGCAGCGCACTCTACCGCCAGCGAACCAAACGTACTTGATTATTTTCTCTGATCTCTCTGCCTGGCGAGCCAATAAAGATGTCTATTCATCGGAGACATCTCCTCGCTGAGATAGATTCGGTGGGAATCGTTCTCCTGCCACCCAATATCCCGCGTCGAGAAGTCTCTCTTGACTTTTCTACACCTCACCAACTCGTCGCGCATAGATTGCCTCACAAATCGAGCTACGATAGAAGGCGGTCGCGGGTCGTCCTTTTTTGGCCGGCGCCTCTCCACCAAGTCTAGATCCTCCGCTGTTACTTTGATTCCCAGGCCCGCCGCCACGCTGGTCACAAGGGCCGCGGGCGTTTCCCCCGGCCTTACTGGGATACCTCTTATCTCTAATGATCTAGAAAGTAGACCCTGCTCTGCTTTGTTAAGTCGGACCTCTAGATCGCTCACTTTCGATTTTAAAATTTTATTTTCATTAGTGACCTCCTCAAGGTGTTTAGTTTGACCTTCGAGATGTTTTTCGATTTTTGTGAGGCGGTCGTTAAGCTCGAAACTTAGTTCGCCGTATTTTTCGAGCGAAGATTTGAGGCTTTTGATTTCCTCATTAACCTCAGTTCTGAACCGGTCAACTGCTGTTAGTATATCCGCTACAGACGGTTCGGCGATCTTTGTAGGGCTCATCGATTTTTCCCTGCCTTGGCCATTTTTTTTTCCCTGTTCACACCTTTTACATAGCCAGGGTTTTTTATGTGATTTTAAAGTCTCAATTTCCTTTTCATTCAAGTTGCAACACTTGCCGAGAAAGATACACGACACTTGCCACAACCAATGTTATCCTTGTCGTCCCTGGTGATAGTGTTGTCACATATTGAGCACTGAACCATTTTTATTAATTTTATGAGAGAAAAAAAAAAAAAAAAAAAAAAAAAAAAAAATATATATATATATATATATATATAAAATATATATATATACAATTATTTTTATATAGAAATAAAAATATTGTCTACTTATATATATTTACTCACAACGGAAGTGTTTGTAAACTAGAGTAAGCGTCCTTGCTTAATCCTCCGACGTCTAAGGATTAACTGCCCCACTACCGCAGGCTGCTAAGTTATTTTCACTATTTCCACGGCGTATTTTAGTGAGTGTATATAAATGATGCCAAAGAGCACACCGATAGATTATTTTAAAATAAGCGAACAAAGTATAGAAAAGAAAAAAAAAATTATGAAACTACGATCAAAAGTTCTACAAATTACGAAGGTATCAAACACAGGAGCTATTAGATGTTGTCTCGTTGCTGTATCGAGCCAGACTGATATGACCATATGAAATATATGGTAAGGAAAAGTACTGCGATTTCCAATTTTCCCATTCAAATTCCAGTTTTCAACGGAAATACACGTTCAACGTGGGCCCCTGAATCCAAATAACCAAGTCCCGCAAAAATATTAATATTAATTATATTATTATCATCGACAATCAATTTGTTTTATTACATTTTCATCACCCTCCGTTAACTTTGGAATTTGGTGTATATGATAGTATTTTTTCTAAGATCTTTAGCTATCCAACGGTATATTATACATCTATATTTCTGTTGTAATTTGCAAAAAATACCAAAATCGCATAAAAAAAATATGTTTGTACTTTTCTTCTTTAGTTGTTTATCAAATTCACTCAACTTGCATATTTAGCCGTTCTTTGTCAATTCTAATAAGATGATATGCCTTATTTTTTATAATCTACAAAATTAAAGGTACTTTGAAGGAAGAACTTTTGAAATATCGGCATTTAAGCCCTGTCAGACTATTTCAATCGGAATGAAACCTACATGATATCATAGCCCGTCAATTTTTACATCGATATAGCGAGTTTAATCAAAATCGCTAGAGAGGTTTTTGAGAAAATCGTAAAAAGGTGCAAAACGCATGGTATAAAGTGGCTTTGCTTTTGTGGGACTTGGTCATTTGGACTCAGGGGACCCTAAAACGTGTATTTCCGTTGAAAACTGGAATTCGAATATTTTCGCGATCGCATTACTTTCCCTTACTATATATTCCATATATAGGTAAGTGAAAGTAAAAATGTGTGATGTGCACTTTATTTTGTCTATTAGTGTACTTTTTCCATCCAGATTTACTCTTCACCCCCTTCAAAAAAATACCTTTGGATCCAGCCCAGTAGTGTGGTAGCGCTGAGTGATTTATTCAAGTCCTTTCTGAGAGATAAGAAATCATTTTTACTCCGTTTCCATTCTGCCAATTTGTTAATTATATCAATTGTATAGTGCCCCAGTCAAAGGATCCCTAATGGACATTCCGGACGAGCTAATTTTGTTAATTTATCAAGCCCATACCAATGCAAAATTGTTCTTAACTAAATTATACATTTTTTACATGAATATGTATTTTTGCTGGAGGGGAGGAGGGGTTTTAATTAGGTATTTTTTTTCCACCCTTGCACAGCTCTCTTAACGTTGCTCAGATCGAGAATTCGTATTTTTGTGCCGAATTTTTTTTAAAAAATGGTCCAGTAGTTTCTGATAAAAACTCGCGGACAGCTTATGGTAGAAAAATATTTTTTTTATTCGTTATTCGAATTCTACGTATCATTGAAACGTAAGCATTCAAATTTTGAGGGAGGTAATTTTTTTTTTTATTATTATTATTTTTTTCTGTTACAAGGGTTCATAATTGAAAAAATCTGGTGCGCGCAGCGGATTTTATTGGGAGAAAAAAATCCTTAGTTATGCCGTCCTTCGGAAGTTACGTTAAAAGGTGGTCCGAGCCGGTGCGATGTCATGTAACTCGTTAAAGATCCCTATTAAGCCTGGATAGACAAAATCTAGGACTCCCACTGTAACATCGTCCGATTAGACGCAACATCATATAAGGACGTTAAATAAATAAACAAACAAACAATTAATTACATTGAATTTCAATAGAAACATGTGTTTTATTAAATAATCTATTATATTTTTATCTACAACAATCTGTTAGTTTTATCGGCTTTTCGTCACTTTCCATTAACCTTTACAATTCCGTGTATTAGATACTATTTTTTTTTCTTTATCTATCAAACGGTAAATTATACCTCTATATTACATAAAAAATATTTTTGCACTTTTCTCCTTTAGGTAATAAATTTAAAAACTGTAAAAAAAATTACAGTTGAAAATATTTCATATGTAATTAAGTGTAAGTGTTCGTTGGAAATGTATCAAATTCGCTCAACTTGCATATTTAGCAGTTATTTATCAATGTTAATATGATGATGAGCCAATTTTTTTTTTTAATCTACAAAACTAAAGGTACTTCAGAGGAAGATAATAAAAAATATCGGCATATAAGCCCTGTCATACTATTTCAATCAGAATGAAACCTACATGATATTAAAGCCCATCAAAATTTACATCGATGTAGCGAGTTTAATCAAAATTGTAAGAGCCGTTGTTGAGAAAATCGTGAAAAGGTGCGAAATGCATTCTATGAAGTGGTTCTTCTGTTTCTTCTATTTTTATGAAAAAGTTGATGTAACATCTCGGGCGTATAGTTGTTTTAAATATAAAATTTCAGTTTCGTACGGCCTTTATATTTTATAGTTGACTTAACGAACATGGACACAGACAGACTTTTTGGGGGAGCTGTGAGTGAATCCCCATTTAATTACATCCTTATAAAAAAACACCCGCCGGGACTGGGATTCGAACTCCCAACCTTTAGCATGAGAGACTAGCGCGCTAGCCACTCAGCCACGGGCTCCCCATATTTCATATATAGGTAAGTGATTGTATTGTGATGTTATTTCCTTATATAAAATCTGTCATTAGAAACTATCTTTTAGAAGTTATATTGGTTTCAATAAAAAAAGTCACGTTTTGCCAACATTTGTAAGTTTTGACTGCATTGGAGACCACAGGTGTAAGCCGGTACATTGCACGAGCTATAAAAGGCTTATATTCAAATTCAAAAGCAATAGTCAAGCTAAAATGTAGGTTAACTAAAGCATTCCCGATCACCAAAGTCTTAAGCAAAGCTGCTCGCTATCCCCTCTGCTGTTATTATATATATATATATATATATATATATATTGAAAGTATCCTAAGCCTGTGGAAGAAGAAGTGTAATGACATGGGAATAATGTTAGACAATAAATGCTTCTATAATTTACAATTTACTGACGGCCAGGTCATTATTGCTAATGACGAAGAAGACTCAGCATTTATGATGAGGAAGTTATTAGAAGCCTATACGGCAGAAGGCCTTTAAATCAGCAAATAAAAAACTGAAATTTGGCAATTAATAACAACGGAAACTTTTTTTTTCGTCTGGAATTTCTTCAATTTGAAGGTTTCCTCAACCAAACTCGTGCCCCAGCAGGTCTTTCCATGTCTGCCGGTCCATCGCGTCCTCCTCCGACAGTCCCCTACCAATCATACTCTCAAAACTCTATCCTTCCATCTAACAAGGGGTCTTCCTCTCCTTCGTCTACCATCTGCCTCCCAATCCATGATTATTTTAGGTAAGCGGTTGTCTCCCATTCGTTTCACATGGCCGTACCATCTTAGCCCCTTTCTTCCATCACCTCAAGAATGTTGTGCTTTATTTCAAGTGCTTCTCTTATAGTGAAATTTTTCACCCTTTCGATTCTCGATATCCTTGCCGCTCTCCTCCAAAAAAAAAAGTAACGCAGCTTTAAAAGTTGGAGATTGGGATTGCCAACAGAAGACTTTAAATATTTAGGGAGGTGGCTCTCAAAGGACAGTGGCAGCAAAAAAGATATCGAAATTCATCAAAGGGAGAAAGATAATACGAACTCTAAATTTCGTTCTGTGTAGTAAGGATGTACAGCTCAGTACGAAAAGGAGGCTCTTCCATGCATTCGTCGAAAGCACCACACTATATGACGCAGAACATGGACTGTTCCGGCTGGCTCAGCAAAAAAACTTGTCCCAATGGAAATGGATTTCTGGAGACGTAGCCTACAGGGTATTTAGATTACAACACTTCCCAAATCATGTAATCAGAGAAAAGGACGAGGAACCCTTAAATATCCTTCATTCCATTGGGGCAAGAAAGCTAAGCTGTACGGACATGTTATGAGGATGTCGGCCATGAAAGAGGTTGATGGAAGGACTACAAGAAGCTATGGCGGCTAGGGGCCTCACTGAGGGAGATTATAAGGACAGAGCAAAGTGGCGGCTGGGCCTATTAGGGAACGACATGTAGTTGTAATAAAGTCGTTTATATATACATATATTTAAGTTTTGATGCATTGTCGTTTGAGTGGAAAGTTTGACGACTCTACCGAGAAATATACAAATTACCTCATCAATTTATTGAACTATTAAAAACATGAAATAATCTCAGCTTGGAGCAATCAGTACCCCTAAAACTAAACTTCGACATTAATAAATAAAAATTCACTAATCAGAATCTGATATTAGGGAAAATAAAATCTAAAAAATGATAATGTAACATATCTAGAAGTTTCAATGGGTCGTTTAGCCCAATGTGTACCAGAGTGGGAAAATTGAGATCAGTGAAAATTATAATTTGCTTTAAAGATCTATCAACGAAACATGGCTGGATTAATACGGCATATAAGAGAAGCGAATAGGCAGAGTTAGTACTTAAGTCCAGGTTTCCAGAAACTCGGCCAAAAGCGTAATTAATATTAATGAAACCTACCGTCTTAAGCTTAAACAGGAAAACATTAAACATCATTAACGATTTATTTAAATAACCAGAAAAAAAAAGTTATAATTGAATATTTAATCCCTTGACGTTTTTAACGTTGAACACTGCTAGACATAGAATTGCTAAAATAAGAAATAAATCCTTTAAAATACCATGCATTTTACACCTATTTACGATTTTATTAAAAACGGCTCTAACAATTTTGATTAAACTCGCCATATCGATGTAAAATTGGACGGGCTTTAATATCATGTAGGTTTCATTCTGATGAAACAGTCTGACAGGGCTTAAATACCAATATTTAAAGTACCTTTAATTTTGTAATTTATGAAATTGGACAAATCATTATGTCAGCATTGCTAAGAAACAGGTAAATACATATGTTTAACGAATTCGATATCCAACTAAAGAAGAGAAAACATATTTTTTAATGCAATTATTTTGTTTTTGAATTAAAAAAAAAGTAATATAGATGTACAATATACCGTTAGAAAGCTAAATATTTTAGAAAAAATATAATCATACACACAAGCTTGTAAAAGTTAATGGATAAGATGATAAGCCGATAAACTAACTGATTATTTTATATCTATATATATAAATCTCGTGTCACAATGTTTGTTCGGGATAAACTCTGAAATTACTGAACCGACTTTGATCAAACTTCGTAAGTATCTGTTATTTGGTCCAACTTAAATGATAGGATAGTTTTTATTACTATTCTAAATGGTTGAAAAATATATTTTTGTAAAAAGTAAAACAAAATTTGTTTAACTGTGGCAACACTGGTTCCCAGTAAAACCTTCCCATATCTTCACATATGTGACTATTAATTCAAATATAAGTGTTTGTTGATTGTTTCCATGCGTTCTTATTTATAAAATATACATTCACATTATAGAAAAAACGATGTTATTGAGTAATTTAGATGTGGCTACTTGGTACTGGTATGTAATCTAACATGTTTTCCAGTTATAATAAAATACATATTAGTTGGCGTCGAGGATGGGATAAAATATTCATTCACTCTATACTTTCCAGATATAATGAAATACATATCAATATACGTTTCCTGAAAAATAATAAGTACTTATTTGAATAAAAATCAAATTTCTAACCATCTGGAAGCAAAATCATCTTAATTGGGTTAATTAGCAAAGGTACTATTCCAATTTATAATAAATATGTTTAAGCATATTTAGCATCGTATCCATGTTTTGTGTGTAGGTTACCGTAGATACGTTCAATTATTATTAGGTTTAAAAAATAATTCAAAGTTTTAATCTTTCGTGAAAAAAAAAAACAACATAAAAGGGCTTATTACAGGAACTTAAAAAATACGTTTTTTCTGGAGGAAGGCTTCTCCCACAATTGAAGAAATACGAATCTAAGTTGCAAAGGAGTTATGACAATATACAATGGTTATGTTAAAAAGATAAAACGAAACGATGTTACTTTATAATTTGGATGTGGCTACTTGGTACTGGTTTGTAATTGTAACATAGAGTAAATAAAATTGATATCTGACATGAAATAATAATCTTTAATTTATCATAAACAGAGTAGTTCATTGCTATTCACCTGTATTTCTTTTATATAACCTCAACATAGTCACTATCAACATCTTTCGTAAATTGTAGCAATTTTAATTTAAATTATTTTATTTATCAAATTGAATTCGACAAACCGCAAACAAAGATAATGAAGTGTAGTTTTTATATTTTTTAATGTTCTCGATATTAGAAACAAGATATTTATAGTGCAGCAGCGGTGTCACACGACGCCAAAAAGGTTATGTAGAGTTGGTTTGCCAATGTCATGCAGCAATGATTTTTATATAAATTTAATTTCCCCAAGTTTTCAATTAGTGTTTTCAGTTTAATTATTCATTATTTTTCTAATTATAAATTTATTTTAGGCGCATTGGCAAACCAAATATTACCTTCCTCAGAACTATATATTTTTTTAATTGTTATCAATTGATAAAAACATATGGTTGATTTTTATTTATTAAAAAAAATCTATAAAAAGGTTACCCACATTGTATTAAATAAATCTTTGTTTTGTGTGAAACTGTGTGCATTGTTAAATTATTAGCAACACGCTAAAATAGTAATAGGTTAAGTTTTTTAAAATCACTTTCCTCATCAACCATAATTCTAACTTTAGTCTAATATGTAGCCATTTTATTACTTTCACTTACCTATATTATATTTTCGAATTCCAGTTTTCGACGGAAATACACGTTTTAGGGTCCAAATGACCAAGTCCCGCAAAAAAGGTCTGTGTGTCTATGTCTGTCTGTGTGTGTGTGTTTGTGGTAACTCCCGCGCGAAAAAGAAAAGTTCTATGAAAATGAAATTTAATATTTAAGACAACTATACGTCCGGGATGTTCCAGAATCGTTTTAATCAAAATCAGCTGACCGCAAGATCTACTTTATACCATGCATTTTGCACCTTTTTACGATTTTCTTACTCTAACGGCTCTAACGATTTTGATTAATTCCTATATAATAATAATAGGCTTAGCGAACCCGAAGGTTCGATGCCGATATCACCAAATTCCGCCTACACAGATTCGTTCAATGTTCACCGGTCAAGCCCAAGCCCCCGAGATCAGCCTTAATGCAATCCTCCCATCGACGCTTCGGCCTACCTTTCGGACGCCTACCAGTCGGATCAGTAAATACCAACTTTCTTGGAATCCGCTCGTCATCGAGCCCAACAACTTTACTCGCCCATTTGAGTCTCCGCGATGCAATCAGCTCAATTATATTCACAGGATACAAGTTCCGCAATTCCGCGTTGTGCAACCTTCTAAACTCCCAGTGGCCTCATCTCTATTCGGACCAAATATTTTACGTAATACCTTATTTTCGAAAACCTTAAGCCGTTGTTCATCCTTTAAAGTAAGCGGCCACGTTTCACATCCGTAAAGAACCGTTTGAAAAATAATAGTTTTATAAATTCTAACCTTTAAGTTTTTAGATAGAAGCCGCTTTTAACGATTAATTCCTATATATCGATGTAAAATTTGATGGGCTTTAATATAATGGGCTTTAATATTAATATAATTTTAGCTGTAACGTAATCGTTGTTTATAGTAACGTTTGCAACATAAATGTGATTGATATACATTGATCCAACGAGTGGGAATATTTTAACTTGAAAACAACTTTGATAAATGTAATTGTTAAAGATATAATATTTATATTTCTTCATAATGTATACGTCTTATAATAATGGAGTAGTTGTTGACCGTTTTGACTATATGGTAAAGGAAGTTGGTCGAGGGTGCAGCCACTAAGAAAACACACCAGTAAGAACAAAATAACACCTGCTCTATCACATGCGTTTTATAGTTACTACTATTAAACGCATTTATGCAAATTTAAATAATGACAAAATAAAGTTTTCGCGAGCAAAGCCGCGGGTTACAGCTAGTTATAATATAATAAAACGCCTGTTTCTATTAAAATCCAATGTAAATCATTCTTTAACGATTTAGTTTCTTTTTTAAATTTGTTTGAAAATTCTTAAATTGATATAAATAACGGAAGTAAGTGAATGTCGTGTGTTGCACTGCCAAATTTATATTTTGTTTTTTTATCATAAGTAAATATAAAGTCGAATCTGATAGTGCGGAAATAGTATCACAAAGCCGACTTTCCGTGTATAGTACACGTGCATCTGAAGCTTAAATAATGATGCATCCTCAGATAGTATTTATAAGACTCAATACTGCAGGATTTGAATAACAGATGAAATCCACATTAAGTACTACAGCTTTAAGGTTATGAAATTACTCCCTCCGGAAATCGTCCCGGTACTCAAGCCACCCCAGGGGTGTGAGGGGTGGGTTAGAAAGATTTTTATTTTTAATATAAGTAGTAATTTTTTAAATCATGATTTCATTTTTGAGAATATAGATGACAAGTAATGTTCTTAAATAAAAAAAACGTAGTAAATTATTAAGCAATGGTTTATTATTTCAAAATAACGGTATATGAATATAAATATTTATACAGCTGTTTGTAGGAAATTGACTACTATGAAAATCAATAAATAATTCAAAGAAAATTTTTTGGTATTTGTTCAATAATTCGGACTACCTTTCTTCTCTTTTTATTCGTTATTCGGGTTCTATGTATCTTGAAACGAAAGTCCTCGAATTTCGCGTGGGAATAGTAATTTTTTTTTGTTTGTTTTTTTTCATTTTACTTTTACTATATATATGAAATATGTAGTAAGGAAAAGTATTGCGATCGTGAAAATTATCGATTTTCAGCTTTCAACGAAAATACACGTTTTAGCATACCCCGAGTCCAAATGACTAGTTCCCGCAAAAAAGTGTTGTTGTTTTTTCGGGTAGGGGAGAATATCGTTCATAGGATGAAGACAGTCAGGCTACACAACAGTGTGAGATTCCTACTTACTAAAAAACCACCTCCCAATTCGTCTTTACCACCCCACGGTAGTAACTGGTAGTAACCGCTGTCAAGCATTACTACATGGGGGGGCAGAGGGCTAAATGCCAGCTACTTTACTGGACATCTGATTTAGGCTAGGCCAATGCCCCGCCTCTCCTTTCTTGCTCCTGTACTCTGAGCTTTCTGCAGATTTGTGCTGCATAATCAGTTGCAGCGCTCCAAATCTCCTGACTTGTCATCATCAAGGAGACTAAATTTTCGGGTGATGCTTTTGTACTGAATTTAGCATCTATCTCCGACTTTTTTCGAACGAATCCCGCACAAGAGAAGAATGCATGTTCCACTGTTTCTTCTATGGGATCACAAAATGGGCACAATGAACTTTCCTCTATTTTGATACGGGCTAAGTAGGCTCTGAAGCAATCATGTCCAGTAAGCAGTTGAGTGAGTTAGCAATCTACCTCTACATCTCCATGTTTCCGGGATAACCATGTCGATATGTCGGGAATTAGGCGGTAGGTCCATCTTCCAGAAGATGAAGCGTTCCAGCGTCTCTGCCATATATCAAGTGTATGAATTCTCTCTTGTTTTGCTAAAGTAGCCCAGTGAGCATCCGTCTCTTCTCGTTTTCTTCGGTAGATCCTTCTGCGTTCATCTGCCAAAAGATCAATCGGAGGCATGTCTGCGATGACGCATACAGCGTCGTAGGACACAATGCGAAAAGCTCGAGTGACACGCAGGGCACTTCTCCGATGCACACTAATAACTTTACGGACATATGACTGCACTTGGCAGGATTCTGCCCAGAACGGTGCTGGGTACAGAAGCGTGTAACTGGCTACATAGGCCAGAAGCTTCCTCTGGTTTCCCCTTGGTCCACCAATATTCGGCATGATTCTGGCCAATTCATTAACCACATTCGCTGCTCTATTACTAACTTTATGCAGGTGTTCATCAAATCGAATTCTGGCGTCAATCTGCACTCCGAGATATCTAATTGACGGCTTGGATAGGATATCGAACCCCCCGACGGTGAAACTGACTGTCTCTTTCACTTTCCTACTGGTTATCAATACTGCCTCAGTTTTATGGTCAGCTTGCTGAAGTCCTGCCGCTGAGAGCCATTGACGAATATTAAAGATAGCCTTGTTCCCGCAATAAAGGTCTGTGTGTGTGTTGTGTGTTGTGTGTGGGTGTGTGTGTGTGTGTGTGTGTGTAGTAACTCCCGGGCGAAAACGAAGAGTCCTATGAAACTGAATTTCATATTTAAGACAACTATACGCCCAAGATGTTACAAAAACTTTGTCCTCAAAATCAGCTAACCAGAAGAGCCTCCTAATACCATGCATTTTGCAAAAAGGGTTCTAACGATTTTGATTAAACTCACTATATCGATCTAAAATTTAATAGGCTTTAATATGATGTAGGTTTTATTCTTATTGAAATAGTCAAAACATTAGTCACATCAACTTGTTAACATTAATAAATAACAGCTAAACATGCAAGTAAATTTTATTTTTAAAATCTCTACAAACTTTTCGGACAACCCAATATATAATAAATAAAAAGAATAATTTAAACAACCCAGGTAAGTTAAAGTCGTGTTTTGCGTGCACAGATTTTTTCTCGGTCGGTGGAAATAAAACTCGTATTTATTTTGTTATAAACTGTTTAAAAAGTCAATTTATTTCATAAATTGGTACCAGTTGGCGCTATCAGGCTGATTGCTGTTTGAAGGCCCTCAAAGACGCATCAGGTCGGATCTGAGGCATTGAGAAACATGAAACGTGGTCATTAAATTAAATCCAACGCCCTGCCTCTTCTTTTATTATTTTCTTCCTCCTATAATTCTTCTTTAAGTTCATTACGTCACCTCTTCTTAAGTACGACATTTAAAAGAGATTAAATAATAAGCTACTTTTCTCTCGTTCTGTAAGTTATACGCTTTTTGTCTCGGTGTTGGTTATATCAAACCATAATCAATTGTGTTCGGTAATATAAAAGGTTCATGGTTACTTTTCAAATTTATTTCAACATTTTTTATTGGTATTTACAACTGTATTAAAAAAAATACATCAAGTAAATGTGATAGTTATATAATATAATAACATGAAATACATGCAGAGAAGCTTCAAATTGGAAGCACTAAAAATATTCTTAACTAGAAGGTCCCGGGCCATCTACTTTTCAGACGCCACGGCAGATTATCAGGAATTGAAAAGGAAAGAAGGATTGAAACTAGTGGGATGGAGTGAGAATGGAGTTTGTCATGAAATTATTGATACCTGATCCGGGCCAAATCAGTAACATAGGGAACATTAAGGTCTTTATGGATGAGTTTATTCGTGGCAAAGTAAGGAGCGTTGAGGATTTTACGAAGGATTTTGGATTGTAAGGAATGGATTTGGGAAGAATTTGATGGTTTAGTTTAGCCCCATAGGTCGACTCCGTAACCACAGATTGGTCTTATAATAGTTATGTAGATAAGCCTTTTTTAGTTAAGTGGAAGGTTTGACCGTTTGTCTAGTAAGTGCTGAAGTAGCCTAAAGCGGCGAGCAGTTTCTTGTCGTTTTAGTCGTGTATGAGGATTCCAAGTTAGTCGTTTGTCAAGAAGAAGTCCTAGATATCGGATTTTTTCAACAGAAACAAGTTGAGTATTATTAAAGGATACTGTAGTGCAGGAAGTCAAAGGTTTACGACGAAGAGTATAGGTTATTTGATGGGATTAATTTTTATTCTCCAGTTCTGACCCCATGCTTCTAGGTCTTTGATGTGGGCTTGAAGAGTATGTGAGGCAATTCATGGATCTTTATGAATTGATAACACGCAGGTGCCATCAGCATAGATTTATTTAAAAATAAAATAAAACCTGGTGCGCGCAACAAACGACTTTTTAAAATATATTTCAGAATTTTTAAATATAGTTGGAGCTGACAAAAGTTAAAGAATTAGTTTCGATAGAAACATAAATAATTAAATAATATATTATATTATAATCTTCAAGTATCAAATTAGTTTCATCTACTTTTCTCACTTTCCATTGCCTTCTACAACTTTATGAATAAGATAATATCTTTTCTACAATCTTTAGCTTTCAAACGGTATATATTATATATGTTCTATATTATTATAATTATGTTAAAAAATAAAAAATTGTTTATTTTTTTAAAATCTACAGAATTGAACGTGCTTGAAGAAAAGTTGATATAGCGCTCTTTCTGTGATAATAAAACGTTCATGATACTAAAGCCTATTAAATTTTATGTCGATATGGTGAGTTTATTCAAAATCGTTTTGAGAAAATCATGAAAAGGTGGAAAATACATTCTATAAAGTGGCTTTTCTGTTTCTCCGATTTTGACTTTTAAAAAAGTTACTTGAACATCTCGGAAGTATAGTTGTCTTAAATATGAAATTTCAATTATTTGGATTCAGTGGACCCTAAAACGTGTATTTTCGGTAAAAACTCAAAACAAAGGAACACGAAGGAAAATAAATGCGGTATAAAAGAAAATATCTTGTTATTATTTAATGCTACTATTTGGAGATAATAAACCATTATTTAAATTTTATCATTTTTTTTTCTTTTAGCTTAAGAATATCTAATATATAAAATTCTCGTGTCACAGTTTTAGTTACCATACTCCTCCGAAACGGCTTGACCGATTTTTATGAAATTTCATATGCATATTCAATAGGTCTAAGAACCGGCTACTACCTATTTTTATACTATCATACTAAGGGTTGTCCACCCCTAATATTATTTTTTATTTTTTTAGACAACAAAATTGATAATTATTTTTTTATAATGTTGTATTAAAAAATACATACAACCCTAAATTTTCACCCTTCAATCATCAACACCTATTTTCAATAGTAATTTTATTAATTTAATAATCTTTCATCCCGCTCGATAACTGATCAATTATCACTTGGTAAGTTATCCCCGCCAGAGACCTACCACCTGTCACACCTCAGCCAGCAAACAGCACACAGTAGGGATGGACCGAAGTCTCCTCTTTCTCTCAGACAATAAGCCTTCTCTCACTCCCTCCCGCATTTTTCGGCCATAACTATTGTTTATGCATTAAGTGTAGTAGTAACCTTTACAATTATCATTTAAATATCTGAGTGTAACCCATGTTTTTTATATGTGGTTCTCGAATGGGTAAACCATCCAGTTTGTTTGTGTTAGCTAAAGATGGGCTGACAAAAAATAATGTTCACGCTAAAGCATTAAGAAATTGATATTGTTTGTTAGTGTTTCTGTCGCAAATAATTAATGATACATATAATTGTTAGGAATAAATTAATGTTTAGTCTTATTATATTTTTTTTCTTATTATGTTTTTATATTCCCTTATCGTTCACAGCGCTCCATGGCTCTTTCACTCATATACCACATCCTTACACACTTACAATAAGTTAGTTTTTTTTTCCTACATTAGAAATTTCCTAGAAATAATTTATATGGCAAAACGACGTTTGCTAGGTCAGCTAGTATATATATATATATATAATATATATATATATATATATATATATATATATATATATATATATTTTTTTTTTTTTTTTTTTTTTTTTTTTACTACCTATATTATTTCTCTAATTCTTTGAGATCTGTATCCTCGCCCATCAACTAAGGGAAAAGCTGTGGTGGTTTTTATGGGTCTAGGTCCTGCATTCACCCTCTAGCTTTTTCAATTCATCTGAAGAAAAACAAAGAAGAAAATGGATTAAATTCAGGACATGTTATATATTCTGTCACGAAATGCGTGAATCCTTAATGGAATTATAGTAATTTGTTGGTGATTTTGATTTATACGATTTCCCAAAAAACCGTTAGAGCCGTTTTTGATTAAACTCTATATATCAACGTAAAATTTGCTGGGTTTTAATATCATGTAGGTTTCATTCTGGTCAAATACCGATATTTTAATTTTTCTTCCTTTAAAGTACCTTTAAATTTGTACATTCCAAAAGATTAACCATATCATCTTAATTACATTGATGAAGGTCGGTTAAATATACAAGCTGGATGAATTTGATGACTAACTAATGGATAAAAGAGCAAAACATTTTTTTTTTTAAATTAATGTTTCGTTTTTGTTTTTTTTACAAACAAGAACAGTAATATAGACGTATAATATACCGTTGGAAAGAGAAAGATTTAAAAAACAAAAACAAATTATCTGATACACAAAGTTGTAAAAGGTAATATAAAGTGATGAATAGGGAATAAACTGTTTACCGATTGACGATCTTATTTAGTTATATTATTTAATCTAACTCATATGTTTCTAACGAAAATGAATTCACGTTTTATTCCTATCTATCGTATTTCTTTATTTCCAGATCGGCTGCGTAAGCCATACATGGGTTTATGAAATGAAATTAAATTAAAAAACTTCTTTACTATCCTGGAACTAAAGTGCCTTAAGAATAAAATAAAATACATAGTTGATGACCGGAACAATGTGGTCATGGCTTAGAATGACAAATTACTAAACTAGAAACATAATTAAGGTCGTAATATATATACATGAAATAAAAAAACAACAACATAAATAGGTAATTCATCAGTGATAATTTAAGTAATATAAACACACAAAAAAAAATAATAATAATTGGAATTTATAGCATCTGCAGTTTGAAGTTATTGTCTGTTTGACTGGGTAAGGAGAAGGAGCGATTTGAAGGAAGAAGCCGTTCTTACATGACGGATCTCAGGAGGGATAGAATTCCAAAGAGAGGTTGCTTTGGCTAGAAAGGACTTGTCAAAGGCAGCAGTACGGTGAGGAGGAGGATAGAGGTCAGAAAGACGGGATCTGGTAGTACTGGACTGAATTGATAATTTAAATTGAAGGGATTGGAAGATATAGCTGGGACGATGAGTTCTGATAACCTGGTAGAGGAAGGAAGGTAGGAAATACTGGTATCTGTAACGAGGATAACGCCACCTTAACTCGGCGTAATACTGGGTTATATGCTTGTCTCTAAATATTTATGTATAAACAGTTATTAGAATTACTAGCAATTGACAAAGGAGGGTTATAGTCTCACGTTTTATTAAAATCAACTTAAAATATTTTTCAAATTGAAATATATTTAATAGTTTCTGAATTGATTTTAACATTCAAGGTAAGTGAATGTCGTGTGTTGCCCTCACCAGATTTTTTTATTGTAACATATTCTTAATCGAATAACATAATTGTTATTCACATATAACGCCTATAATTTGGATGATCTCTATTTTCCGGTAGTCGGAATCACATGTGTAACTCGAGCCTAGTGCAGTATACTTCATCTTATGTCGCATAAAAGATTTTTTATAGAATAAAGTAGTTTTCTGGTGTTAGTTTCGAACACCTATTGAATTACGATGTGATTTTGTTGATAGCGATTTTAGCTTCATAGCATTTATTATGAATATGTTTTGTAAAGGTTAACGATTTATCCGTTTTTAACCCTGAATAGTTAACTGACTCGGCTAAGGGGATGAACAACCCAATAATATATTTTATTAATCAGATTATTTCATCTTAATAATGGGAAGTATTTGTTACAGACCTTTCTCGTACCAGATATACCACTTTTAATTCCAAACTCCCAGCCCATATAAACCCTCTTGTCCGCAACCTATCAACCTCTCATATTCCTGACAACCCTCCTAGGCAATTGAAAAGAAGATGGCCTCGGGATCTACTTACTTAAATAAACATCGAAGTTCTACCGCTGGGTAGTTTCTTCTCAAGCCTTTCACGCCCTTTATTCTAATTCAACAGTTTTACTTATTGTATTTATGTTAATACAGTTGTAAAATTCAATAAAATATGAATAAAAAAAAAATAATAATGGGAAGTGATTGACATCTGATAGCATTCTCTACCCAAAATATTTATCTAATAGTTCAGATATTAATAGACCAGAACAAAATGAATACAAACAAAGAAAAAAAAAAAAAGAAAAAAAATGCGTGGTCTGAATAGCGAATAGACTACTACGCACAACGTAGTGAGGGCATGGTGCACAGAACGTCTAAGACGCGTGCCTACAAAGAAAAGGATGCCTCTTGATAAAGCTCCTATCTCACTAACTCATATCATCTTCGAATTAATAATTTCTAATCAGAACCTTGAAGTTTTTTTTAGTCTTTTTAGTGATTTATATATAGAATGGAAACCATGACTCGACAAAAGGATTTTGTTAAATTTTTAGAATAGAAAATGATGTTATTCTGGGACTTAATGTTACAAATAATGATCTCATAACTTTGAAACTACGAGGCATGTTTTTTAAGTAAGTACTGTTTTGGAATTAAAAAAAGACGTGCACAGATATCGCAATAATTTTATTTTTACATATTTTATAATTTTAATAATTTTATTTTTGTACCTTAATCTACTCTTCTACATAATTTCCATGAATTTTGAGGCACTTGTCATAACGCGGCACCAGTTTTTGAATACCCTCCTCAAAAAATTCTGCCGCCTGACTTGTTAACCACTCCATCACAATGAAGGTGAAGATTTTTTAGACCAAATTGTTACTGGTGACGAAACATACCCATGTTTCGTCACCTGGCCTACGTCACACCAGAATGAAAACAACAATCCATGGAATGGCGACATTCATCATCACCCAAAAGAGTGAAATTTAAGCAAACAATTTCTGCCCAGAAAATCATGTGCACAGTTTTTTGGGACAGAATAAGAGTATTGCTAGTGGAGTTTCTGCCTCGTAATGAGACAATCAATGCAGCGTCTTAGTGTGAGACATTGAAAAAATCACATTTGTGATGCAGTGATTTACAAGTCAGGCGGCAGAATTTTTTGAGGAAGGTATTCAAAAACGTGTGCCGTGTTGTGACAAGTGCCTCAATTCATGGAATTTGTGTAGAAGAGTAGATTAAGTTACAGGCTTTCATGTAAAAATAAAATTATTGCGATATATTTGCACGTCTTTTTTTTATTCCAAAACGGTACTTACTTAAAAAAAAAAGCCTCGTAAAAAAAACAAAACCAATTGTAATTGGATCCCACCATCTCCTGGAAAACATATTCCAACTCTGTTTCTAAATAGTACTCGTGTAAATTTCTACCTAACCGTGAGGAATCTAGGAGTAGCTTTTGATCAAACCCTATCCTTCATATCCATAGATACATATTCGGCGCAACAACCCGTTATGGAGTCTAGGCCTCCGCTAAACGGCTCTGTCTTGTGGCTGTAGCAACCCAGTTCCTGATGTTGAGCAGGCTCCTCGCACCTGCCCCTACACCATCCAGCCATCTTGTTTTGGGTCTTCCTACTCTCCTTCCTCGATCCACCTCTTCTGTCATTATCTCCTTTGGGATCTCAGTCAGTTATTCGAGCCAAATGGCCGGCCCATAGGTGTCGTCTTAGCTTTATAACCTTCACGACGTTGGCATCCTTAAAGATGTTGTAGAGCTCCCCGTTTTTTATTTTCTTCCAGAAGTCCCCTTCTCTTACTGCTCCGAATATTCTTCTGAGAACCATCCTTCAAAAATCACATTTCCGAAATTTATCTTGGTACGTTTCCACCTTAACATCACTGAATTCCCGTCGTCCCTTATTCCTTCACGAAACTCCTCGTTACCTCTCTAATATTCCCCTACTTCGACTATTCCTGTACAGTATAAGGTGGTGTGTCTGGAGACTTCGAGGTAAAAATAAAACGCTTTATTAATTGTTTTCTCTGTCCCCCAATTTTATGACGAGTTGAGGTGGGTGTACAGTTCCAATCGTCGAAAATATTCCCTCGCATCATTCCTTTACCAAGTTATCCAATCCCACCGTCCATCATACATTTTCGACCTTCTACAATTTAAATCCTGTATCCATTTCCGTTATACACTCCCCAGGCCTTCAGATTTATACACTATGGTCCACCGATCTGCTTTATTCGCTCCATTGCCCATTTTCTTCCACAGAAAAAAAATTGTTAATTTTGCGTAAATTGAAATTTAGGTCCAAGAGTGCTTTGCCAGCAATCCAAAAGAATCGTATCAGCATGAGATCGAGCAAGTGTGCTAATGACGGTAGATAACAATGGACTGTATTTTATTTTTTTATTGAGGGGTACACATTCTCCTCCATCAAACAGGGTAAGTCCGACTCGACGAGGGCGAATATCCCGGTATGTCTAAACAACCTGGCACGGTGCCGCTCCATGGCAGGCAAGATACTATGACATGCTCTGTCGTTTCAGAGACTCCACAGGTGGGGCACCGGGGGTCGATGTGTCCTTGCCGTGCTCGTGCAGTTTCCCCCGAAACCCTCCGTGTCCTGTTAGCACTTACGAGACCCAGTAGTCAAGGTGGACCCACTTCACCTTCAGTCTTTCCTGGACAGTGGGGAAGAACTACCTGAGGATGGCACCTTTCTGACTTGCCACTCCCAGTCCATCCCATTCTTCGATTGTGGCCTCCCTGAGTAATTGTTCCCACTTATTAGGGGTCTCGATCTCTTTTCTGGATTCCTTCGGTTGCTAGATAGATAACAATGGACTATACTTTGGGAATTTATTTTATTTTATACTAAATAAATAATAATCTAAATATTCAGTTGAAAATTGGATATTTTTTTTTTATACGCCCTATTAAATAAAATAGAAGAATCACGATTTTTTGGGGGGCGTTTTTAACTAACTAACTAAGGAGCTGTATAGGTCATCTGTGAGCTTGGAAGTGAAGAAGAAACTCTGGATGAGCACTGTGCTACCTGCCATGACCTATGGCTGCGAAACATGGGTAATAGACAAGAAGACCAGCCACAAGCTGAGAGTAACGGTCAGAGGTATGGAGCGATACCTTCTCGGAGTATCGAGACGAGATAGGAAAACAGATAAGTGGCTAAAATGAAGGACCGATCTCCCAGATATTATGGAAAAAGTCCATCTAAAGAAGTGGACCGGGACCGGACATGTTATCCAGAGAAACATTACAACATGGACCAGGCAGCTTATGAAGTGGTACCCAAGGGAGTTAACAAGGAAGCGTGGATGTCCACCGACAGACTGGGACCAGGAGATGAAGAAGAGCTGCGGAGGTGCACTTGGAAGAGTGTGTGAAGTGGCACTGGATAGAAAAGAATGGAAAAGGATGAGGCAGGTTCATTAGTTAGTGTGGTTGCAAGAATAAGCCAATTAAAACTTTCAAACAATCGAACTAAAAAAAACTCAACTTAAGGTTGATTTTGTACATATACATTTGAGGAAGTTTTGAATATATATTTTTTGTTATATTTTATGTAAAAATGAAGGTTATGATTATTATTTTAACTAACGATGTTTTAGTTTTTGTTTGCGGAATTGTGTGTATAGTGTATATGGTGGTTAGCACAACAGCCTCCTATGCCAAAGGTCCCGGATTCAAACCCGCAGATAGCCCTAGGATTTTTTAATAAGAGTAAAAAAATCCTTAGTTATGCCGTCCGACAATGCGATGTCAAGTACTCATTAAAGATCCCTATCCTAATTAAACCTGGATAGGCGAAACTTAGGACTCTCACTGAAGCATCATCCGATTAGCCACGGCAGCATAAAAGGGACGTTAAATAAATAAACAAACAAACCACTTCTCTCTTTCGATTTTTCAACACAAAAAAACCTCCTTATATTCTTGACATGCTTACTAGGCAATGAAAAGTTGTGTTTTTTTCAGTAGTCTGTTTTGTTTCAGTTGTATGTTTTGTATAAACTGACTGTATCGTCTGTGGAGCTCTTGTCGAATGTGTGGGTTCTGGGGACCAGGCCAGTCTTTTCATCGCACAATAAGCCACATTAGCTTAAAAAAAACCTATTTCGTAACTTCAAGGTCATCAGTTTTTCCCAATTTATTAAAATTGTACGTTGAATAATAGTTACAAATCTAGGAAATTTAGTCGACAATAGGTAAACGGATACCTGGCCTCTTCATATAAATCACACACTGCAAGAGATGGATAAAGTTGGAGCTGTGGAAGGGACAGAAGTAGTTAGCAAGTTATAATGATGATGAGTGCTATTGCCTTTATGTTACTTGGAAACTTTTCAGGTCAATTAGAGATCTGGCTTTTATACAGGTCACAGTAGGTTGCACTTGGTCGCAATAATTAATAAAAAGGCATCATTCGGATCCGTATGATCCTAGTTGTAAATATTAACTTTTTACAGGAGTTTGAAACCATTAATTGCTGAAGATTTTGATCGGTTTATATTATATAATTGAAAAGTACAATGCAAGTACTTGAAATTAAAAAGATGAATTTTAACCTTTATATACACGCCCTTTTATTATTCAAACTAGAGAGAAAAAAAAGATTATTTGGAGTTTTAGGATCACTACAAAAAAAATAAAAACAAATTCTATTATGTAATTTATTTGATCTCTATCTTATCCACTCAGCATTTATTTTCTCTGGAATTTTAATGTAACAGAAGTTTACAAAGCTAATGCAGCTAAGGTGTTTGTATGTGTGTATAATTTTTTTTTTAGTGCTCCTTGGCCGCTTGTTGTCGTTTCCTAGGATTCCACGCCATGATTCTCGATGATATGTTAGCATAGACTAGTACAAAAATATTAGTCCATGCAACGATGGTCCTAACACCTAGACGTTGATATGAGCTGGTTAGTTTTGAAATGGCGGCCGATTAAACGTGATTTAATTCAATAACTCATTTATTTTTGAAGATAGAGAAACAATTTATTAGTATTTTTTAACTAAAAAGACGCGAATAATTATATAAAAAAGAAAGAAAAAAAATTTTACACATAAATATGCTCATAACTCATTATTAACTCGTTATTTTTGGCGATAGAGAAAATTATTTATAGAGTTTAAGAATCAGTAGAGCAAGCTAAAAAAAACAAAAAAAAAAAAAAAAAAACTTAAATCTCATTTATATATACGCTTGTAACTACGTTATTTTTGAAAATAGAGAAAAAACTTATCATTATTTTTTATCCAAAAAAACGCGAATAATTATATTAAAGAAAGAAAAAAAATGAAATTTCACCCATTAAGAGAAAAGTATGTATAGAATTTTAGAATTAGTAGATTTCTCCTAATTAATAAATAAATAAAAACCATTTGCTTTTTTAATGGTATTTGACAGAGAATTAAATTTTGAACAAAATGAAATCATTGAAATTGGTTAACAACCAGCTGAGATATTGCATTTTTAATTCAGCGATAGTAATATATTATCCTTTGAATTAATGCTTTTCATTAATGCTATTACTTAATCAATACCTATGTCATACCCACAGTATGTCACAGTCTAATATTGTTATTTGGAAATAATAAACCATTGTGTAATAATTTGCAGCGTTTTTTCATTTTTGTTAAAAAACCCAATGCGGTCACTAAGATACGGCTAAAAATGAAAGTTATGATATGGTTTATGTTTTAAATATAGTTATTCCCAGTAAAAATACATCAGGCACTGCAGAATGCTTTAAATCGAACGTATCAAGCAAATATTTTTCCCAAGACCTATGACGCGTGTAGAGGAAAATGGATAAAATAATATTTTTTCGAAGGTTCGTACCAACTTCATTTGAAATTTAGGGATGATTTCAGACTTGAAATTTGATACTCTATAACTTTTATTCTATCACTTTTTTTTCGATTTGGACAGTTGTTTCCTAGTATCTTAGTGACCGAATTGGGTTTTTCAACAAAAATGGAAAAATTGGCCTATTTCTGACGGACGATTGCGGCAATACCACTGAACCAAATTCAATAGCTGAGTTTTAAAAAGGAAATTTAATGTTCTTTCATATTGAAAAGAGAGATACTTTCTGTAGGAAGCACTGTTTCTGAGTTGTAAGTAAAATACTGCAAAAAGTTCGAAACATTGGAGATTTTTCGGCTCCAAAAAGTTAAGCTCACCACCTGCGATAGTGCAAACTTAGATTACTTTTATTTAGGATCATTAAGAGATATTAAAACGATGTCAGGCTTTGTCCGAATTAATTTCCACAACCATCCTTATTTATTACAGTCTTGCAAATAGACCTCCAAATAGGATTTCTACTCACTTTTTAAAGTGAGTAAAAATCCTTTGTTATGCCGTCCTTTAGGGGAAGTTATAATGAATCCGCAAAATTTAGGACTTCCGCTTTTAGGCTAGTCATATTATCATTTTCATGAGAATGTTTTTATCTAGTTTTGATTTTTTCACCTCTTATGTTTTTTGGGTCGCTGAACACAAATCCGAAATTTGTGGGCAAAAATTTTGCCCGGAACATAGTTTTTTCTCACTTTTTGCCAAAATGTTTGCACATTTTCTGTATCTTTTACTATATCTCGAAAACGAAGGGTTTTGGACTAAACGTACAATGTACACAATCCAACTAATTAAAATTTACTACATTTTTCATATGAAAAGTTTTTCTGTGGGACCAACCGTTTTGCCGCTAGAGCGCGTCAAAAATGCGGGCTAGGCATATTAGTTTTGATCCAGTTTTGATTGTTACACCCTTTATGTTTTTTTTGGGTCGCTGAACACGAATATGAAGTTTGCAGGCAAAAATTTAAATTATTAACAATTACTATTGTACTAAGAATACAACTACATATATTCTTCAAAAATTATTGATGGCAAGTGTGTTGAAACACAGATAGTTTCTGAGAAAATCATGGATTTTCCACCGTCCGACAATTTTGTCCTTTTTTTAATGCGCTCTAATGGCAAAACGGCCGATCCTACAATAAAACTTCACGAATAAAAAATATAGCAAATTTTGTTAACTTTGATTGTGTACTTAATAAGTTTTGTCCAAAAACCCTTTGTTTTCAAGAAAAAGTAAACAAAAAAATGTCCCAAAATTTTGGCAAAAAGTGTGAAAAAACCATTTCAAAAATTTCAGATCCGTGTTCAGCGACCCTAAAAACATAATAGGTAAAAAAACTGGGTTAAAACTTTCCTGTGAACTCCATGCTTAGAGCTAAAATGACGGTTAATCATAACCTCTCCTATTCCTCAGTATTCAGTCAGCCGGTGTATCTCAAGGTAGTATCCTAGGCCCAATTCTCTACACGGTGTATACAGCTGATATCACTATCCATCTAAGCACAGTCCTCTCTACTTACGCTGATGACACCTGTGTGCTTTCCGTGAATAATGATCCTATTGTTGCTTCCCAAATCCTACAGAGCCATGTATCCGCCATTGCAGAATGGTGTCACAATTGGAGAATCAAAATAAATCCTAATAAATCCCACCAAATCACCTTCACTCTACGACGTAAACCTATGACTTCCTGTCCCGCTGTTTCCTTTAATCATACCCCACTCATCACTGTTGAACAAATACGATACCTTGGACTTCACCTTGACAAACGTCTTACATGGAATCCTCATACAAGACTTAAACGACAAGAAACAGCTCGTAGATATCGACAATTAAAACACTTACTTGACAAACGATCCAAACTCCCTCTTTACTTTAAAAAACTCATTTACACAACGATTATTAGACCTATTTGGACTTATAGCATTGAGGGTCCACTAAACCATCGAATTCCTCCCGCATCCAATCCTTGCAATCCAAAATCCTTCGACAAATCCTCGCCGCTCCTTACTTTGTTACCTACAAACTCATCCATAGAGACCTGAATATCCCACTAGTTGCAGAAATTGCCCAAAAAAGATACACCTCCTTTCATTCCAAATTACCCGCCCATTCAAACCCGCTTGTCCGTATCCTCTCATCGACTTCTATTCTCGATAGTCCTCCGAGGCGCCTGAAACCTGCTGAACAAATAAACATTGAAGTACTAACGCTGGTTAGGTTCTTCTCATGACTTTTCAAGCCTGTAAATTGTCTGTAAATAGCACATTCACTTATTGTAATATGGAAATTGTACAGTTGTAAATATCAATAAAATAATTTAAAAAAATGACGGGCCTATTTAGCATTGTCAGCAGTGACGTTGAATGAAGAAAACAACTACCTCATGACCCACACCAGCTGAGAATTGTCTGGTTCTTTTCCAACTAAGGTTGAAATAAAACCTTATGGAATTAAAACCGCTGAAGAATCATAACCATTCTCCACATGCGGTTCTGTTAACGCAATACCATTTAATTACCGATGAAGCAGAAATTAACCGATTTGATAACCAAAGGTCCGTTAAGAAGTTATGATAAGCCCTGCTGTTACTTTACGGCTTGCTATCAAGGACGTTGCTTTCATTATAACACACCTCCTCGAATTTATTGCGCCCTAAAGAATTATGTAATTCCTGCTAATTAAATAATTCGATAACTTCAAGTTCACACCCGGAAGGACATTCGTTGCATTATCATGATAAGGATTTATATCATTTACATATCGCAGGAAAATTTATGGAGCTCTCGTATTCATTTGCATGTAACTAAATCAACTGAAGTTCCAGCAAGTAATTTAATATATGACATTAATTGAATGAGTAGATTAATACACATTAGCTGAGTAAATAAGGTGCTGTGCTACTAATCTTTCGGTTCGATACCGACTGAAGTAGGATAGTTAGTATTCCAATATATCGGCTGAGGATCGAACAAGGGGTCCTAGTACTCTCACCCAACCTCTATAAAGTTGGTATCCTTAAATATAATGTTTAGGCTTTTCCCTAATAATAATTACTAGCAGTAACCGCAGCTTTGCCTGTGAGTATTATTGAAATGAAATGAAAAGAAATTTTATTCTGGGACAGCTAGTCCCCTAAGAATAATATAAATGTATAATAAAATATTTAAATTCTGGCTATATAAATCTTAACAACATGGTATCAAATTATAAAGCATATGGTATATACATGCATGCACACACAGAAATACACACACACACATTCACAAACACAAACACACACAAATATATATATATATATATATATATATATATATATAATATATATAATACATATACAAGGTCGTATTACCTCAAAGAAAAACAGACATTTAAACAAAAAATAGAGAAAATTTTGATAAAAATAAAGAGGCCAAATAATTAAGTTTATAAAGGCACGGAAGATTGATGTTCGAGGAGATGGATAAATAGGTGATGTTTGAAGGAAGTTAAGGATTGGCATGTACGAATCGACATGGGTAAGGAATTCCAAAATAAAGATGCACGTATGACAAAGGATCTCTAAAGGAAGCAGTTCTGTGGGATGGAATGAGCAAGTTCGAGGGCTGGGATCTTGTGTTGATAGAGTGGACAGAGGATAGGGGGGTGAACATATTGTAGATATAGATGGGTTTTTTGGTTCTGAAGGATTGGTAAAGATGGGTTCCTAAGAAGTATTGCCGTCGGAATTTTGGGTAAAGCCACTTCAATTGCATTTTGTTGATATTTTTATATGTTTATATTAAGAGGAACTATAATACATATAAACAATCAGTAACTCTTTAAACTATTCTTATGTGCAAATAATAAAGTGTTGTTGTTTAGAGCCAGATCTTATTTACAATAGCACACCAGTAGAAGTAGCAATACATATAATTATTCAATTTAGGTTTTAACATAAAACATAACCGTTGTATATCATCATAACAGCTTTTGCAAATTTAATACACATTTTCTCCGATGTGTCTGGATAAAGTCTTCCTCCAGAATAATTTTTAAGATTCAAAATAGGTTTAACAAAGTAATTGAAAAAAAAAATGTTTTTTAGTTACCTTGCTTTTATTTAAAAAACGCTGCAAATTATTACACAGTGGTTCATTATTTCCAGATGACATTATTACGGTAAAACTGTATATAGGCCTAGATAGGCAATTAAGTAATATGAAAAGCATTAAAATAAAGATTTGCAAGAGAAGAACAGCAAGAGCGGTGATTGGTCATTGCAATATGAGAATCATACAGGCACAAATAATGTTGTATGCCGATGACATAGTCCTTATTACTGACTCTAGCGTTAAACTCCAACAAGCCCTAATAGAATGGGAAGCAGAATTAGGGCGGAAAGCTATGATTATTAATGCCAGAAAAAGCAAGATCCTACAAGTGGGACGACAGCCCGAACAAATCCACATGAGTTCTACCTTGGAACTGTGATAAGCGGAAATGGAAAAATACAACCCGAAATATCCCACAGGATAGGAAAAGCAAATAATATTTACTATTCCATCTGCAACACAGTAGTAGGAAAGAGAGAGGTTAAAAAATATGTCAAGCTCCACATATTTAAGGCCGTATACATGCCTGTTACTATACGGAGCAGAGAGCTGGGTACTCCCGGACAACGAATGGAGCCGTATAACAGCGGCAGAAATGAAATACCTGCGCAGAGTGGCTTCCAAAACCCGCAGAGATAGGATCAGGAATGAAACAATAAGGGAAGAATTAAACATTCCTGCAATGAAGGAGACCCTGGAGAAGAGACAGTTGGGGTGGTACGGGCATGTATGTAGGATGAGCCAGGATTGTGACCCACGCAAATTTATGGAGGCAAAACCAGTTGGCACCAGACCTAGAGGAAGGCCTAGCTACGATGGCTACATTACCAAGTTGGGGCAAGCGAGAGGCAAGACGTTGCAGGAGATGAAGACTCTTGCAGGAGACAGAGAGAGATGGAGATCCTGGGTTGGACTATTTGCACGCTGAAAGGCACAAGATCCTGGGTTGGACTATCTCCACGCTGAAAGGCACAAGGAGAGAGCTGAAGAAGAAGAAGAAAAAGCAATAAATAATTCAAAGTAAAATAGCATATCACCACTGCTAATTTCAAAACGCTATATCTATGATAACTCTTAACCAATTTCAATGATTCTTTTTTTCATTTTGTAGAAAATTTTATCATCTATGAAATAACACTAAACTTAGGGTATTCATTAATTTTGAGAAAAGGATTTTTTTTTATTCGTTATTCGGGTTCTACGCATCTTGAAACGTAACCCCTCAAATTTTAAAGGGGGTATTATTATTTATTTTAGTTTTTTTTTTTAGTCGATTACAAAGGCTCATTATTGAAAACAATAAACCAAAAAACTAATGACAATTAAATATGCCTCTATGTTCCCCTACACACGAAACATGGATATAATGCTCAATTATATTTGTTATAAATTATTAAATACTATCTTTGCTGATACAGGTCAGGTTAAGACGAATTTGTTAGAAATTAGATTAACGTTCAAATGAGAACTTATAATATTTCAGGAGATGTATAGTTTTTGAATTATTCGAAAACCAACTTTGTTTTGCCGGGTCTGTCTCAGGAGGGTCTCCATACCCTAGGGTCGCCACCCGGCTAAATCAACAGAATAAGATAATATCCCGGATAATTAAGAAAACAATTATAATTTAATAAATAATTAATATTAATATGCTTATAATTCTAAAAAAATAGAAACAATACTTTCTCTTACTATATATTTCATATATAGGTAAGTGAAAGAAAAAACGAATAACAAATTATCAAAATAATGAAGTCATCTTTAGTCGATCGGAAGGGGCCCATTTTGATGCGTTATAACGACCTAACGTGTGACCTCACTTTTGGAGGTTTTATATGAAACTCTGCCAAATCCGCCCTACTCTCCGAACCTCTCGCCTGCAATTTATGATGTTTTTAGACACCTGGACCAATTCTTACTTAGAAAAAAAAAATCAATTTAGCAGTAATGTATTGATAGTAGTAGAGACTATTTCGACAAAATAAAACAGTTGTAAATCGTTTGTTAAACCATAATGCGGACAACCCAATACAATCTTTAAATATTATTACAAAAAAAAGTCATCTTATATTACTGTGTGTTTCCATATTTTGTTATGCCACGTACTAGTTATTATACTTTTAACTTATTATCACTTTTTACTGATTGTTATCTTGTTTTCTTTTCAGCCCTGATGAAGGCCTAAAATATAGGCGAAACGTCAGCGTTGTTATTAGTAATTTTTTGAGGCAAGTAATGATTTGTATTTTGTCCATTTATTTGATTATTTCATCGAAACTATGACTAACGAATATCGTACTGGCCAACTAGTTCATTAATAGTATAGTAAATTCCAATAAATATTTTTTTTAATTAAATGATAATCAGCGGATTATACATTAAAAATGACAATAAAGCAAATATTACTATCCTTAATTAACGATCATTTTTTTTTTTTTTGTGCAATAAACTTCCTTCTATTCTTTCTGACCATGAGTTAGTAATGTTAATGTTAATCTATTAATACTTAAGAGTTAGGTTAGTTAATAAAACAAGCTGCATTCTTTTCTAAACAGGAGAGAGTGCCTGATGCAATGAATGTAAGCTGTGACATGACCTCAGTGCCTTTGAGATAATTACACTTCTTCGAAACCTGTTTCTCAGCGGTTATTGCTGAATGATTCTTTCGAACAACTAATTGAAGAAATACATTCCTTACAGTATCTGATACTCCAAACAGAACTTCTTAAATTGAATTACAAACAGAGATACATCTTGTTTTTTATTCCTAGCAATAATATATATTATATAATATATATATATATATATATATATATATATATATATATATATATATATATATATATATATATGGAGGGAGAGAGAGAGAGAGAGAAAGAGAAAGTATCTTTGTACTTTATTCGCAAACCGAAGTATTCCGAAATAAAAAAAACGATTACTAAGATTTCGTATATCCATCCCTCCTAAAACACGTATGCTACTGGTCTCTTCTCTCATTTTCAATTAAAACTAGAAATTGGTAATTACAACAAAACATAACTAAAGCGCTACACGCACAAAAGAACCAAACATGTACTTTTAAATTTAATATTGTAATTTATATTGTGTAGGTTTTTTTTTTCGTGTTACTTTTCCTACTGTCTTAAACAAAATATTGTATAATCATTTGTAAATTCAAAGGATGATTGAAACTCTGTTATCATGAAAAAGGTTTACTGAAATCATGAAACCAAACATGTTTGTATTGAGTGTACATTGTAAATATTATGTAAATAAATAAATCTTCTTCTTCTAAAAGGGAACAAACGGAAATAATAATAATATAATATAATATATATATATAAAGTCCCGGTTAAAGGCGGTTAAATTTTTCATATAATGATTTATGTTTATGGTTTTTATTAATTAATAAATGAATTTTTAAAATTAATTATTTTTTTAAAATAAATTATATGATGATGAAATGATGACAACACGTTTACTTTTAAAACAACTGAACAGTTTATATATGAAAATTTTTATGTATATTTGGTAGGTACGAGAATCTGTTCTAAAGTATATTTTAAATCATAAGGTGATTAGGGTGTTTTTTAAAATAAATTTTTTTTGTATTTTTTAATTTGACATAAAAATACCAATAACCCCAAATTTTCATCCTTCTTCTTTTACCCTCGCAATTTTTTAATCAAGATTTTAGTATTTTTGTATGATTAATACCCAAATTATTTAACGGTCGTTCTTATTACTAAAATCTGGGGCGAACAACACACGACTTTCACTTACTTCAGCTGTTAAAATCAACTTTAATCAAGTTAATTTAAATAAAAAGTTCATTCAGTTTCGTGTAAAACATATGAATTAGGTTAAATAATATAACAATATAAAATTCCCATGTATAATAATAAGTAATTAGTTTAAGCCCTTTTTATCACTTAACATTACCTTTTACAAATTTATATACAAGACAAAGTTCCGGTTAAAGGCGGGGAATGCGTGTTATTATTTAGTTGCTAAATTACTTCACTCGCGGCTTCTGTCTAAAAACTTAAAAGTTAGAATTTATAAAACTATTATTCTTCCGACGGCTCTTTACGGCCGCTTACTTTGAAGAATGAACAACGGCTTAATATTTTCGAAAATAAGGTACTGCGTAAAATATTTAGTCCAAAGAGATATGAGGCCATTGGGGAGTTTAGAAGGTTGCGCAACGCGGGATTTCGGAGCTTGTATCCTGTGAATATAATTGATTTGATAGTATCGCGGAGACTCAAATGGGCGAGTAAAGTTATTGGGTCGGTGAGGAACGGATTCCGAGAAAGTTGGTATTTGCTGATCCGATGGTAGGCGTTGGAAAGGTGGCTGAAGCGTCGATGGGAGGATTGCTTTAAAGGCTGATCTCGGATGCTTGGAGTTGAACGGTGAACATTGGACGAGTCTATGTAGGCGGAATTTGGTGTATCGGCATCGAAGCTTGGGGTTCGGTAAGCCTATTATTATCATTGCCTATCAATATTTTGTATTGTTTTTTTTAACCTTTTGAGCAAGGAAATGAGAATCGACATAACTTAGTTTTTAATTTAAACTGGGTCCCCCTTCTTTGTAGCCCTCAGCAATGTAATTTTAAAAAGTACTCTCAAAGAGTATTTCGTTCGCCGGAGCTCACATGTTCCCTTTTGTCTTTTGTCATTCTGCAGAAAACTTTATTTATTTTTCTTTCTTTCAGTCGGGACACAGTGTAAGTTTCATGTTGCGTTTTATATTTATTGAAAACAACTAAAGATGTTCTGTTGTTGTACTGTTTTAAATTTTATTCTAGTTGCGAACTGTCCCCGAATCGTGTTACCCAAATTAACTGAACATTCAATCTGATGTTGATCGTCGTCAGATGGATCCGACAGGATTTCAATTTACTTAACACCCTGTTCTGCGAATCAGTTAGGAATCGGGTTAATATGTATTGTAAATTTCATCTAGCCAATTCCCGTCTGACTCCAAACATACATTAATTACATAAGAACTGTACAACATACATTAATACAATTTAATGGGTTTTTTTTTTATAAAAATCTGGTACGTTCCACACACAACATTCACTCACCTCCCTTCTTGAAATCAAGATCTAAATAAACCTAAACTGGATATATAAATTATGTTGTTCCCATGGAAACATTTGTTTTAAATAAAATAATATAACAATATAAATTATTATCTACAATAACTTATATTTATGACCTTTCGTCACTATGCGTAACCTACAACTTTGGATAACTAAGTAACTAACTTTTTTTTAAAAAATCTTTAGCTTTTCAAGGTTATATTTTACATTTATATTACTACTGATTATTGTGGAAAATATAAATTAGCCCTGAAAAATATTTATTTATTTATTGATATGAAAATAAGTGTAGATTTTACAAAAACATAAACAGAAAAAAAAGGGGAATAAAATAAAAAATAAGAATACAATGAGTACTAAAAAGAACAATAAAATACATATAGAATAATATAATACATATAGAATAATACAATATTAACATTTTACACAGATAAAATAAAATAATAACTTTAATTCAGAATCGTTAGCTACTGTTTTTGTTTTTTTATTTTTTAATGATGAACCTTTGTAATCGACAAAAAAAACAATTTACTCCCACTCAAAATTTGAGGGCATACGTTTTAAGATACTTCTTCTTCTTCTTTATCTTCCTCCTATGTGCCTTTACTAGCGTGGAGGGGCCTCAATCCAACCTTGTCAAGCTTCACGATTTCTGCAGAGTTGTTTAAGTTCCTGCAATCTTTTCCTTCGATCTTCTGGATATATCCGTCATACAAAATCCTAGGCCTTCCGCGCGGCCTTTTTCCAGTGGGTCGAGCTTCCAACACTTTTCTGGGTTCGCGGTCCTCATTCATTCGACAAACATGGCCGAACCATTTTAGCTGTCGCTTCTCGAGGATGGTTTTCAGCGCAGGAATTTTCAGCTCCGCTCTAATTCCTTCATTTCTTACGCGGTCTCTTCTCGTTTTTCCTGCGACCCTACGTAAATACCTCATTTCGGCTGCAGTAATTCGGCTTATTTGTTTGTCCAGCATTACCCAGCTCTAGCTCCCGTAGGTAAAGTGGGGAGGTATACAGATTTGTAAATGTGGAGCTTCGTCCCTAGCCCCACATCTCGATGGCCAACAATACTATTGCATATACTGTAATAGATTTGATTTGCTTTAGCAATCCTGTTTGCAATTTCGTAATCTATTTTTCCCTGCCTATTTATATTGCAGCCTAAGTAGAGAAAGTGTTCAACTACTTGGAGAACCTCGCCGTTACAAATCACCTCCACAGCCTCCTCCTCATCTCGGGACAGGACCAGTATCTTGCTCTTGGAGACATTTATGGTCATTCCCTTTCGCTGAAGTTCTTCCTGCCATTCTATTAGAGCTTGCTGTAGTTTGCCTTTCGTATCACAAATAAGGACGATATCATCAGCGTATAACAGTGACTGGCTCAGTATCCTCCTCATGTTCCACTTACCAAGCACTGTTCGGGCAGTTCCCTTTTACAAATTTATGGATCTCATCCATAAACACCGTAAACAGAAGCGGGCTCAGAACGTTTTAAGATACGTGGAATACAAATAAAAATATCCGTTTTTCCGCCGTCCGCGGCATTTCTCCGAAACTACAGGACTTTTTTTTTTAATTTTTTTTTTTAATTCGACACAAAAATACTAAGGCATGCAACGATGATCCTAACACCTAAACGTTGATGTCAGCTGGTTATTCTTTAAATGACGATCGATTAAAAGTGATGTTATTCAATAACTCATTATTTTTGAAGGTAGAGAAAAAATTTATTAGTGTTTTTTAACCAAAATACCGCGATAATTATAAAAAAAGAAAAAAATTAAAATTTTATATAGAAATACGCCCATAACTCAGTTATTTTTGAAAATAGAGAAAAACATGTAGAGAGTTTTAGAATCAGTAAAGTGCGATAAACAAAAAAACAAAAAATAATTTATAAAAAAATAAAATCTTGCCTATATATACGCTTGTAACTCCGTTATTTGCAAAGATATAGAAAACATTTATTAGTGTTTTTAACCCAAAAAAGCGAATAATTATCAAAAAAAGGAAACAGAAAAAAAAAATTGAAATTTTACCCATAAATCCATCCAAAACTCAGTTATTTTTTAAGAGAGAGAAAAATGTATAAGTGATTTTTGACCAAATACCGCGAAGAGAAAAAAATTGAAATTTTATCAATGAAACCATTTATGTATAACTAACCCAAGAGAAAAATATGTATGTATAGAGTTTTAGTTTCAGTAAAGCGTGATAAAGAAGGGGAAATATTATAATATATTCAATTCCACAAAAACTCGGTTTTTATTGAAGAGAAAGAAAAATCGAATAGATAAGAAGCTATAAACAGTTATACCCTATTATTGTTATTTGGATATAATAAACCATTGTGTAATAATTTGAAGCGTTTGTTTTATTAATTTTTTTATTTGATAAATTAACATTAAAGAAATCAATAAGATGACAAGTTTTATTTCCCTGTCGGTGAATTATATTAATTACAGGAGAATTATAAAGGTAATTAGTGGTTCATACAGCCGTGTAAAAAAATGGACATGATCGGATAGTCATTTCCAGTACGTTGAATTTAATTTGGTCTTATAAATCAGCGCAACTACCTGTCAATTGAAAACGAAGCTAAATTCGATAGGAATAAAAACGGTATTATCAAATGCTCCAAAAAAAATTAAGTTGACCTGTTCCACTAGAAGGTCTAGCAGTAAATTATTCCTGAAATTCGGAATAAACATAGCCAGGAATAATAACTTTAGTAGGTTTAACCAAAGGGTGCAGAAACAAACAAGAGAGGAAATGAAACCAGAGGATCCTTGAATGCGGAAATCAAACTAACCGTCTCTGGAAAAGGCTTTGTGACCCCTGGAGTCTGTAATTGATTAAGTAAATTAATATCTAATTTATTAATCTACTTTTAGTAAAATTTCAAAGTTGTCTGATCTATTTTCTTTCACTCACCTTCATACGAAATATATAAGTAAAGAAAAGTATTGCCATCGTGAAAATTTTTGAATTCCAGTTTTCAATACACGTGTGAGGGTCTTCTGAGTCCAAATAACCAAGTCCCACAAAAAGGTCTGTGTGTTCGTGTGTTTGTGGTAAGTCTAGCGCAAAAACGAAAATTCGTATGAAAATCAAAATTTCATATTTAAGCCAACTATACGCCCGATATGTTACAGCAACTTTTTCATCAAAATCGGCTAAGCAGAAGAGCCACTTTATACTAAGCATTTTGTAACTTTTTACGATGTTCTCAAAAACGGCTCTAACGATTTTGATTAAACTCGCTATATGGATGTAAAATTAAATGGGCTTTAATATAATGTAGATTTCATTCTGATTGAAATAGTTTGACCCGGTTTAAATGTCGATATTTTAAATTTTCTTCCTCTAATGTACCTTTAATATTGTGGATTCTATAAAAATAACCTATCATATATCATCTAGTAGGCATTGATAAAAAACTGATAAATATATAAGTTGAACGAATTCGATATCCAACTAAAGGAGAAAAGTGCAAACATAAGTTTTTCTCCAATTTAGTGTTTTTTACATAACAAATTACATTTAACATCGATAGAAACATATATTTGAGATTAAATAATCTAATAGTCGTATATATGTATATGTATTCCTTACTACTTTTTACTTTCACTTACTATATATAGTAAGGGAAAGTATTGTGATCGTGAAAATTTTCGAATTCCAGTTTTCAACGGAAATACACATTTTAGGGTCCCCTGAGTCCAAATAACCAAGTCCCGCAAAATGTCTGTGTGTGTGTGTGTGTGTGTGGTGACTCTCGGGCGGAAACGGTAAGTCCGATGAAACTGAAATTTCATATTTAAGACAAATATACGCCCGAGACGTTACAAAACCTTTTTCATCAAAATGAGCTTACCAGACGAGGCACTTTATACCATGCATTTTGCACCTTTTTTTTGATTTTCTCAAAAACGGTTCCGACGATTTTAATTAAACTCGCTATATCGATGTAAAATTTAAAGAGCTTTAATATTATTTAGGTTTTATTTGGATAAAAATGGTCAGACAGGGCCTAAATGCCGATATTTTAAATTTTCTTTCCTCTAAAGTACTTTTAATTTTGTAGATTCTATAAAAATAACTATATTATCTTGTTACCACTGATGAAAAACAGGTAAATATATAAATTGAATGAATTCGATACCCAACTAAAGGAGAAAACAGAAAAAATCTTTTTTTAATGCAATGTTTTGTTTTCGAACATAAGAGCAGTAATATACATGTATGATATACCGTTGGAAAACTAAAGATTTTAGAAAAAATATTATCTTATACTCAAGCTTTTAAAAGTTAATAAAGAGTGATGAAAAGGAGATAAAACTAACCGATTATTTTATATAATAATATAATAGATTTTTTAATAAAACACATGATTCTGTGCCAAATTCAATTTAATTAATTCTACAATAGTTTCACGTATTTTTATCTCTAACTGTATTTGAAAATTCTTTCATTGATTTTAAAAATGGAGGTAAGTGAAAGTCGTGTGTTGCCGCACCAGATTTTTTTTCTTTTGTTAACAGCCGTAACTACGGACGACAATTTTACTAATGAATTGAATACCACCTTGCCAACTGTGTTATTATAGGACACATTTTAAGTGATTGAAGGTTCCACTGAAAGTATATACAGAAGACGTTCCGTGGAAAAGAAATTACAACCCCTAAACCAACAATTAACTACAGTTAAGATAACCGTTTGGATTCTTATCAGAGCATTTCATCGACGGCTTACCGTTAAGTAACATAGGGTCGGTTTCAAGGTGTATAGCAATGCTGAAATTCAAGGTAAAGTATTCGAACGGCTGACATTGTCGTATAAGTGATTTGAAAGCTGAGATATCTAAACAACATTTTTAAAAATCTGGTGCGGGCAACACACTACTTTCACTCTCCTACGTTTTTAAAATCAATTAAAAGAGATTTTAAATACAGTTACTGATAAAAATGAGTAAAACTATTAAAGAATAACCAAATTGAATTTCTATAGGAACGTGTGTTTTATTAAAAAATCGATTATATTATTATCTAAAATAGTTAGTTTTATCGGCTTTTCATCTCTCTTAATTAACTTTTACAAGGCTGTGTATAAGATATTTTTTTTTTTAAATATTCAGCTTTCCAACAGTATATTATAGATGTATATTACTGTTCTTATGTCCGAAAACAAAAAATTACACTAAAAAATAGTTTTTCTCTTTTATCCTTCAGTTGGTCATCAAACTCGTCAAACTTGTATATTTAGCCGTCCTTCATCAATGTCATTAAGATGATATGCTTAACCTTTTGGAATGTACAAAATTAAAGGTAGTTTAGAGGAAGAAAATTTAAAATATCGCCATGTAAGTCGTGTTAGACTACTATATATATATATATAACTATATATAGTAAGTGAAAGTAATAAATCAAATTAAATTTCTATAGAAACAATGTGTTTCATTAAACAATCTATTATATTATTATCTAAAATAATCAGTTAGTTTTATGTTCATTTCGTCACTCTCTATAAACTATTAAAAGCTTGTATATGAGATGATATTTTTTCTAAAATCTTTAGCTTTCCATCGGTATATCATACATGTATATTACTGCTCTTATGTTCAAAAACGAAAAATTGCATTAAAAAAATATTTTTTCTGTTTTCTCCTTAAGTTGGGTATCGAATTTATTCAATTTATATATTTACCTGTTTTTCATCAGCGTTAACAAGATAATCTAGTTAACGCAATACTTTACCTTATTATATATTTCATATATAGGTAAGTGAAAGTATAAAAAATCTGGTGCGGGCAACACACGACTTTCACTTACCACCCTTGTTAAAATCAATTTAAGAATTTTTAAATACCGTTAGAGATGAAATTAGATTAAAGAATTAATTAAATTGATTTTCGAGAGAAACATGTGTTTTATTTAATAATCTATTATCTTATTATCTAAAACAATCAGTTAATTTTATCCGCTTTTCATCACTATCTACTAACTTTTAAAAGCTTGTGTGTGAGATAATATTTTTTCTAAAATCTCAAGCTCTCCAAAGGTATATCATACATGTATATTACTGTTATTATGTTCAAAAACAAAAAATTGCGTACAAAATATATTTTTTTCAGTTTTCTCCTTTAGTTGGGTATCGAATTCATTCAATTTATATATTTACCTGTTTAGATAATATAGTTGTTTTTATAGAATCAACAAAATTAAAAGTACTTTAGAGAAAGAAAATTTAAATTATCGGCATTTAAGCCCTGTCAGACCATTTTAATCCGAATGAAACCTAAACTAAATTAAGGCCCATTAAATTTTACATCGATATAGCGAGTTTAATCAAAATCGTCGGAACCGTTTTCGAGAAAATCGAAAAAAGGTGCAAAATGCATGGTATAAAGTGCCTCTTCTGGTAAGCTCATTTTGATGAAAAAAGTTTTGTCACGTCTCGGGCGTATAGTTGTCTTAAATATGAAATTTCAGTTTCATAGGACTTACCGTTTCCGCCCGGGAGTTACCACACACACAGACCTTTTTGCGGGACTTGGTTATTTGGACTCAGAGGACCCTAAAATGTGTATTTCCGTTTAAAACTGGAATTCTAAAATTTTTACGATCGCAATACTTTCCCTTACTATATATAGTAAGTGAAAGTAATAAATAAATAAAATAACTGGTGCGCACAGCACTAGCACAGTACAGCACCAGCACTACTTACTATATATAGTAAGGGAAAGTATTGCGATCGTGAAAATTTTCGAATTCCAGTTTTCAACGGAAATACACGTTTTAGGGTCCCCTGAGTCCAAATAACCAAGTCCCGCAGAAAGGTCTGTGTGTTTGTGTGTGTGTGTGTGTGTGTGTGTGTGTGGTAACTCCCGGGCGGAAACGGTAAGTCCTATGAAACTGAAATTTCATATTTAAGACAACTATACGCCCGAGACGTGACAAAACTTTTTTCATCTAAATGAGCCTACCAGAAGAGGCACTTTATACCATGCATTTTGCACCTTTTTTCGATTTTCTCAAAAACGGTTCCGACGATTTTGATTAAACTCACTATATCGATGTAAAATTTAATGGGCTTTAATATCATGTAGGTTTTATTTGGATAAAAATGGTCTGACAGGGCTTAAATGCCGATATTTTAAATTTTCTTCGCCTAAAGTACCTTTAATTTTGTAGATTCAATAATTATAACTAAATTATCTTGTTAACGCTGATGAAAAACAGGTATATATATAAATTGAATAAATTTGATACCCAACTAAAGGGAGAAAACAGAAAAAATATTTTTTTAATGCAATTTTTCGTTTTTGAACATAAGAGCAGTAATTTACATGTATGATATACCGTTGGAAAGCTAAAGATTTTAGAAAAAATATCATCTCATACACAAGCTTTGAGAAGTTAATAGAGAGTAATGAGAAGAAGATAAAACTAACTGATTATTTTAGATAATAGATAATTAGATAATAATAAAATCTGGTGCGGGCAACACACGACTTTCACTTACCTCCATTTTTAAAATAAATGAAAGAATTTTCAAATACAGTTAGAGATAAAAATACGTGAAACTATTAAAGAATTAATCAAATTGAATTTATATAGAAACATGTGTTTTATTAAAAAATCTATTATATTATTATCTAAAATAATCAGTTAGTGTTATGTTCATTTCATCACTCTCTATTAACTTTTAAAAGCTTGTGTATGAGATGATAATATTTCTAAAATCTTTAGCTTTCCATCGGTATATCATACATCTATATTACTGCTCATATGTTCAAAAACGAAAAATTGCATTAAAAAAATATTTTTTCTGTTTTCTCCTTTAGTTGGGTATCGAATTTAATCAATTTATATATTTACCAGTTTTTCATCAGCGTTAACAAGATAATCTAGTTATTATTATTGAATCTACAAAATTAAAGGTACTTTAGATGAAGAAAATTTAAAATATCGGCATTTAAGCCCTGTCAGACCATTTTTATCTAAATAAAACCTACATGATATTAAAGCCCATCAAATTTTACATCGATATAGCGAGTTTAATCAAAATCGTCGGAACCGTTTTTGAGAAAATCGAAAAAAGGTGCAAAATGCATGGTATAAAGTGCCTCTTCTGGTAGGCTCATTTTGATGAAAAAAGTTTTGTCACGTCTCGGGCGTATAGATGTCTTAAATATAAAATTTCAGTTTCATAGAACTTACCGTTTCCGCCCGGGAGTTACCACACACACACACACACACAGACACACACACACACAGACCTTTTTGCGGGACTTGGTTATTTGGACTCAGAGGACCCTAAAATGTGTATTTCCGTTTAAAAACTGGAATTCTAAAATTTTTACGATCGCAATACTTTCCCTTACTATATATAGTAAGTGAAAGTAATAAATAAATAAAATAACTGGTGCGCACAGCACTAGCACAGTACAGCACCAGCACTACTTACTATATATAGTAAGGGAAAGTATTGCGATCGTGAAAATTTTCGAATTCCAGTTTTCAACGGAAATACACGTTTTAGGGTCCCCTGAGTCCAAATAACCAAGTCCCGCAGAAAGGTCTGTGTGTTTGTGTGTGTGTGTGTGTGTGTGTGTGTGTGGTAACTCCCGGGCGGAAACGGTAAGTCCTATGAAACTGAAATTTCATATTTAAGACAACTATACGCCCGAGACGTGACAAAACTTTTTTCATCTAAATGAGCCTACCAGAAGAGGCACTTTATACCATGCATTTTGCACCTTTTTTCGATTTTCTCAAAAACGGTTCCGACGATTTTGATTAAACTCACTATATCGATGTAAAATTTAATGGGCTTTAATATCATGTAGGTTTTATTTGGATAAAAATGGTCTGACAGGGCTTAAATGCCGATATTTTAAATTTTCTTCGCCTAAAGTACCTTTAATTTTGTAGATTCAATAATTATAACTAAATTATCTTGTTAACGCTGATGAAAAACAGGTATATATATAAATTGAATAAATTTGATACCCAACTAAAGGAGAAAACAGAAAAAATATTTTTTTAATGCAATTTTTCGTTTTTGAACATAAGAGCAGTAATTTACATGTATGATATACCGTTGGAAAGCTAAAGATTTTAGAAAAAATATCATCTCATACACAAGCTTTGAGAAGTTAATAGAGAGTAATGAGAAGAAGATAAAACTAACTGATTATTTTAGATAATAGATAATTAGATAATAATAAAATCTGGTGCGGGCAACACACGACTTTCACTTACCTCCATTTTTAAAATAAATGAAAGAATTTTCAAATACAGTTAGAGATAAAAATACGTGAAACTATTAAAGAATTAATCAAATTGAATTTATATAGAAACATGTGTTTTATTAAAAAATCTATTATATTATTATCTAAAATAATCAGTTAGTTTTATCTTCTTTTCATCACTCTCTATTAACTTCTAAAAGCTTGTGTATGAGATGATGTTTTTTCTAAAATCTTTAGCTTTCCAACGGTATATCATACATCTATATTACTGCTCTTATGTTCAAAAACGAAAAATTGCATTAAAAAAATATTTTTTCCGTTTTCTCCTTTAGTTGGGTATCGAATTTAATCAATTTATATATTTACCAGTTTTTCATCAGCGTTAACAAGATAATCTAGTTATTATTATTGAATCTACAAAATTAAAGGTACTTTAGATGAAGAAAATTTAAAATATCTGCATTTAAGCCCTGTCAGACCATTTTTATCTAAATAAAACCTACATGATATTAAAGCCCATTAAATTTTACATCGAAAAAAGGTGCAAAATGCATGGTATAAAGTGCCTCTTCTGGTAGGCTCATTTTGATGAAAAAAGTTTTGTCACGTCTCGGGCGTATAGATGTCTTAAATATAAAATTTCAGTTTCATAGAACTTACCGTTTCCGCCCGGGAGTTACCACACACACACACACACACACACACACAGACACACACACACACACACACACACACACACAGACACACACACACACACACACACACACAGACCTTTTTGCGGGACTTGGTTATTTGGACTCAGGGGACCCTAAAACATGTATTTCCGTTGAAAACTGGAATTCGAAAATTTTCACGATCGCAATACTTCCCCTTACTATATATAGTAAGTGAAAGTAATAATAGATTTTTTAATAAAACACATGTTTCTATATAAATTCAATTTGATTAATTCCTAAATAGTTTCTCGTATTTTTATCTCTAACTGCATTTGAAAATTCTTTCATTGATTTTAAAAATCGAGGTAAGTGAAAGTCGTGTGTTGCCCGCACCAGATTTTTTATTTATTTATTGAGATTTATAACTATATTAGTTAATAGATCAATAAAGTATATTATAATTAATCCATAAGTATAATGAATAGATAAGTATATTAGCTGTCAGATAAAACACATGAAGAGAAAATGCCCATTGGCAACACTCTGCTAGGTAAAATCTAGAATATCTAAACTAGAATCTTATCAGAAGCCTCAGAGGATTATCAGGAATGGAAGAGGAAGCTCGGATTGAAACTAGTGGGTTAAAGTGGGGGTACCATTTGTCATGGAAGGATTGATACCTGATACTGGCCAAATCAGCAACATATTGAACATTATGGTTATTTTGGATAAGTTTATTTGTGAGAAATTAAGGAGCATTGAGGATTTTTCGAGGGATTTTGGACTGTAAGGATTGAATACGGGTAGAATTTGATGGTTTAGTAGAGCCCCAGAGCTCAATTTCGTATGTCGAGATTGGCCTTATGGTGGTGATATAGATGAGCCTTTTGTATTTAAGAGGAAGGTTATAGCGTCTGTCTAGTAAGTGTTGAAGTAAACAAAAAAGGTGGGCAGTTTCTTGTCATTTCAGTCTTGTGTTCGGATTCCAAGAGTCCTAGATAGCGAATCTGTTCAACCGAGACAAGCGGAATATTATTAAAGGACACTATAGGGTAGGATGTCATATATTTAAGACAAAGGGTAAAGGTAATTTGGTGGGATTTGTTGGAATTGATTTTAATTCTCCAATTCTGACACCATATCTCAAGGTCTCTGGTGTGGGATTGAAGAGTTTAAAAGGCAATAGTAGGATCGTTATTGACTGATAACACATCAGCCTAGGTAGAAAGGAAGGTGTTAGGATGGGTTGGGAAATCAGCTGTATAGGCTGTGGGAAGAATGGGTCATAGGATACTGCCTTGATGAACATCAGCAGACTGAGTAAAAAGGGATGGATAGGAACAATTGTGGTTTATTTGGAAGGATCTTTCAGAGAGGTATCTTATAGGATCTTTTAGGACAGTATAATGAGGCAGTAAAGCAGGACGGAGTTTGTAAAGCAGCCCTGAGTGCCAAACTCGATCAAAGACCTGTTCTACATCGAGAGAGGCTCCCATGCAGTACAATCTGTGCTCCAGTGCTGATGAGACAACATCCATGATAGGATGACATTATTTTTAATAATTTTGACGTGAAAATATCGTATCAAATGCATTTTATTGGGTTGTAACAAGGATCTGATTTTATAAATCTTAATCTTTATAGAGGAATTAAGCTTTGTCAATTTTATAGCAAAATATTAACCATATGTAATAAACAGTTGTTAATCCTCTCTTTGCACACTTTTTTTCCCCCAGGTAATTATAGATTTTAGCATTGTTTTAATGGCACCCTAGGAACCACACAATTTCCGAACAATTTTTTTTATGAATACAAATTGGATCAAACCGTTGCCCAAGCAGCAAGGAGTATCAACCTTGAGGTTGGTGAAGGAACTTCTAATGAAAGAACCACCAGTCTTTGGTTTACAAAATTTTCTTCAGCGGATACAACGGTAGAAAATTTTACAGAAAGAGGACAAAGATGTTAAGAAAGCTGTGGAAGAAGACCCTCATAGAACCATCAGAGCCAGGCACAAGTCATAAGACAGTTTCCAGGGATTTAAAATTGGTCTGAAACGCTCGATTTCTGAGTCCCAAATGAGCTCAACGAAAGTCAGCAGTTAAAACGTCGAGATAGGCGTGTTTCTTCACTTACTGGTCAAAGGGACGAACCAATTCTCGAGCGCAAGGTTGATCATATATGACAATCAACGCCAGTTTCTTTCAATACATGACTCAGAGTTCAGAGAAATTATTAAATTATTAAAGATTATTAAGATAATTTTGGGTATGAATAAAAGATCCCTATTAATTAATTCTCGGACCTTAATGTAATGTCTGCAAAAAAAATTATACATAATCTCAATTATGAAGAAGCTGTATTTTAGACAGGATGAGCTAGTCAGGAAGATTGGCCAACGCTTTTCTACAAGAGTGAAAAATTACTGTAGCTTAGTTTTGCCTAAACCAAATATACCTGGATGACACACCAGACTTGTTATTCCATTGCTACTGTTTACAATAATATTCCTCCGAATTTTCAATATTCTCACACGAATCCTCTAAAGTATTCAAATTATTACTACAATGTTAAAATATGGGCGAAATCCCTCAGTGAAGAAAAAATTGCTGAATTATTTAATTCAAATTACTTAACACTATAGACATGTCTTCAATGCCAGCCTGCGTCACTCATTCCGATATCTATCCTGTATATAAGTATATGTATTCTTTATTGCTTTTGGTTTTGTCAATCACTGTTTCTTACTGAGTGCAATGTTATGTTTCTTTATAATTGGTTTTTTGTATCAATTAGGTATTATATAATTCAATTTTGTATTTACATGCATTAATTTTATATATTATAATATATATACATTCCTTATAGCTTTTTAGCTTAGTCAATTAGTGCCTCTTACTATGTACTGTGTTACTGTTTCTTTATAATTGTATTTTTATATTCTTTAAGTATCATATTGTTTCTTACTGTGTAGTGTGTTACTGTTTCTTAAAAAAAAAAAATTGTGTTTTTTTTTGTAATATTATTTAAGTATTGTATTGTTTCTTACTGTGTACTGTTACTATTTGTCATTGTACTTTTATTGAATTGCCGCAGGTGAACTCCTTTCCCACACACGGGCTCGCCTTAGTGGGATAGTGACTTCTACTTGCACTGTAAAATGTCTGTATTTTGATTTGAATAAAGAAGTTATAAACAAAATAAATAAATAATAAAAAAAAAGTTTCAATTTTGGGATAGAAAACTTGGTAAGGCGTTGATAGAAGTATATCCAAAATTATGATTAATATTTTGATTAACAAAATATGTTATATTCATCTCAATTTTTTATTTTCTATTGAACCTAAAAACAGTCATTTCATGTGTTACAACCGTTTAAGGGTGGGGAATGCTTTTTTGTGAGAATTGTTCAAGTAAGTTTATGTATCAAGGCTCTAATTTTCATATGGGGTATTAAATATAATAGACTGAAGCAACTATGTTTTTTTTTTGTTTTTTTTTTCAAAATGTTACTTCTTTTATCTAAGTTATATGTGTAATGTTAATTCTTTTACTCTTATACTAAGGTTTTGTTTCAGCTATTTACCTATGAAACCAATCCAGAAAAGTTTACTGTATTCAGGAACTGCTTAATTTATACTGGAGCTCTCAATGATGGCACTTTTAAATCGAAGTTCTTTATCATATACAGGGTTTATTGCCTGGTGGCAGGGTTTCTTCAATATGCAATAACGGTGCGTACAAGATATGGACCCGCAGCGATCAGAAAATGTTTGGAACTATTCAGGACTTTTATAATAATTTCGATAGCTTTTACATAAAATAATATATACAAACAAATAAAACGTATATATATACCAAATTATAAAAGTTACAATACAATTAGAACTATGATTAAATGTTGAATATACATTTACATATATATAATCTATATTTACATATACACTATATAATTTATAATATAATAATATTTGTATAAAGTATTATGTAATATAAGTATAGAAAAATATACGATAACATAATATAAAATCTGGTGCAGGCAAAACGAAACTTTCACTTAGCTCAGTAGTTAAAATCAATTTACTAACTACAAAATAAAGTTACAGTTTAAAATATTTTTTTAATAATAAAGTGAAGGTACAAGTTTAAAGAATTATATTAATTTTCTTAGGAATTTTTGTTTTAAATTAATTAATATAAAATTATTATCTACAATGATGACTTAAGCTTATGGCCTATTCTTCACTTTAAACTACCTTTCACAATTTTTATTTAAGATAACTTTTTTTATAAAATCTTTAGCTTCCCAATGGTACATTATACATCTATTTAACTGTTCTTATGTTTGGAACAAAAAATTACCTAAACAATTTGTTTGCTCTTTTGTCCTTAAGTTGGTTATCAAACACATTTAACTTCTATACTTCTATAATTAGCTTTTTTTTTAATCTAAAAAATGAAAGGTACTTTAAAGGAAAGAAATAAAAAAAATTGACGTTAGACTATTTAAATTAGAATAAAACCTATATAGGGAGCGGGGTGGCCGAGTGGGTTAGTGCGCATTGCCTAGGAAACACAGAGAACCAAATAATTACGAGTTCGCGTCTCGGTGATGGAGGGCTTTTATCACAGCATTTATCCCCCGACCTAACCCCCTGGCCCGAGAAACCCCCGTATAGCCTTCAAAGGCGAGATAGGGGTGAAAAGAAATAAATAAAACCCACATGATATTAAATCCCAATACATTTTACATAGATTTAACGAGTTTAATTAAAACCCTTAGGGATGTTTTTAAGAAAATTGCTGAGACATCTCAGTTATATAGGGTTCTAAAATATGAAATTTCAGTTTTATACAACATTGTTTTCCAGCTAGACTGGCTAGAACCACTTTTTTGCGATAAATAGTTATTTGGACTCAGAGGACAAAACGTGTATTTCTAGTGAAAACTCAAATTAAAAAAATTTCACGAATTCAATAATCCCAATACTTCAATGTTAAACGACTTCAATACTTCAAATTAAAAAAAACAAACTAACAATTAGATAAGGGTGTGCTTTATTTTTTTGTTCTCACAACTTACTACCCCAATAATGAAGAAAATGGTTTAAGAAAAATTCTCGAAAATTAATAAAAAACGAGATTTTTGACAAGTTAAAAGTATATTAAGAAACTCAACTTTGATTATTTTTTTCTTATATAGCTTAGTCTTAGGCCTAATTCCTGAAAAAATTTCGATCTTGAGAAATTAGCCCTATTTTGTTTATGAATTTTCAAAAAGAGTTATACAATTTTTTTAGCTGTTATGATAACGTTTCCTTGAAAAAATATTACGTCCAATAATTTTGCCTAATCCTGATGGAAACAAATACTAGAATAATAATGAGAGGATTGCCTACAATTTTGGTTCTATAACACATTAGCTAAGTAGCCAAGAAGATAGTTAAAAAAATCTGGTGCAGGCAACTCACATTTTTCAAAAACTTCACAATTTCAAATGTAGGTGGATAAAAGTAAAAACTCATTCTTTGGCATTCGGCCATGCTTTAGGGCCACTGAGTATGAATCTACAAAGAACTTTTTTTTTTTTAAAGAATATTATAGGTAAAAAATATAAATTAAAAGAAATCTAATGTTCTAAAAAGTTCTCAAGAATTTTATACATTGCAAAATGCCCTTGATATATCAAACAGTAAAAAAACATGAACTCATTTGAAAGATTTTGAACATATCTCAATAGAATTTTGTTTCTTCCAAACACTGTGTGCATTCTCATGAATTTTACTTAGAAATAGAAATAGAAAATAAACTTTATTCTGGGACAATGTCCCTTCAGAATAACATTAATGGTCAAAATAATAATTTATATCTGGCCTAAAACAATATATACAATAACTACATTTAAATAACAAAAAAAAGAAGAAAAATAAATAAATAAAAGGTCATTGTGACATCTCTATGTACATATTCAAAAATAAATAAATAAGAATCAACCTAAAATATATCTTTTAAATCTCAATAAAGTATATAAACAAATCACCTCACATAAATAGGCATAATAAAAATTAAAAATTAGCTTACATCGGACTGGAGAGAAAGTAAATATTGAAAGAGGAGGGATTTGAATGATGGTAGGGAAGGAGCATGTCGGATGTTTGAAGGGAGAGTATTCCATAAGGCAGTGGAACGGGCTAAAAAGGAGCAATCGTATTTTTTGGTTCTGTGGAAAGGAGTTTGGAGGTCAGACAGATGGGATCTTGTTTCCTGGTGATGGGTTGAGGATTTAAATACCAGAAGGCTGTAGACGTAAAATGGGTGGTGGGAGTTAATGATTTGATAAAGAAATGATCCAAGGAAATATTGTCTTCTAAGGTTTGGGATTAACCACTTTAACTCGTCGTAGAGGTGGGATACATGAGACCGTCTTACTTACATTATTAATTACAAAGTCTTACAAATACAATATCGTACTTAAAAATCCATTTGTCAAAAGAACTCATAAGTCAAATAATTTTAGGGAGTTTCAACAAATGATTTTATGACAGTAGTAGAGGTTTTCCACTGGATGTGCGATTTTACAATAATGTCGTCCATGACAGCGTCCTGCCTATATTATAATAAAACTTTTAAGAAAATGGAGGCAAGGATTAAAACAGGATTCTTTGACTATGGGAGTCCACTTTCCTCTGAACAAATCAAGGTTAGTAAAAATCAATCTTAACTAATTTTATTTAGTTATTACTCCTACTCCAATACAAGCACTTCATTGAATAATGGTTATTCTTGACTATATGAAATGTAATGAAATGAAAATTCCATTACCCTGGGACCAAAGTACCTTAAGAATTAAATTAAAATACAAGTTATATGACCAGAACAGTGTGGTCATAAATTTAAATATCAAAAATAAAAGAAAATAACATATTGATGTCATAAACAATGCACATATTTACAAATCAAGCAGTTAGGATAAAGTAAATAAACCAAAATTATTAATTATGTCAAAAAAATCATTAGAGAAAATTAAAATAATAAAAAAAAACAAGTTATTGTTATATATAAAAAGAGGTTATTGTCTGTTTGGTTGGGATAGAATAGGGTGATTGAAAAGGAGGAAGGAGATTGTGCATGATGCATTTCTGGAGAGATGTAATTCCAAAGAGAGGCAGCTTTGGCCAGAAAGGACTTGTCAAACACAGCAGTACAGTAATAAGGAGAGTAAAGTTCAGAAAGACTGGATCTGGTATAATGAGACTGAATGGAGGATTTAAATTGAATGATTTAGAAGATATAGCTGGGCGCTGAGTTCTGCTAACCTGATAGAGGAAGGAAGCTAGGAAATACTGACATCTATAATGAGGATAGAGCCACCTTCATTTGGCGTAATACTGGGTTATATGCGTGTCTCTAAATATTTATGCATAAAGAGTTATTAGAATTACTAGCAATTGACAAAGGAGGGTTATAGTCTGTATATAATACTCTGGTGATCCCGAATACAAATTGTTTTGCACAGTTCATGTGTAAGTCTGCTGTACACCACACAACCATAATCAAAGCAGGAAAAGATGATGGTGGAAACAAGGAGTTTACAAATATTGAGTGGTAAGAGACGATGAAATGTGGAAACAATGGGTGCTGACCAACTTGCAAATGTTGCAAATAGCAACATTTTATGAGGATAGGTGCTATATACAAAAAAATGGAATAATGTCCACCCATAGCATGTCTCATATCATACTTCATATGAAGTGAGGAAGAAGATTTATTGTTATCTAGAGTTCAAGCTGGTAAGGAAAGCTTAATGTGGGAGCCCGTGAATGAGTGGCTAGCGCGCTAGCCTCCCACTCTAAAGGTTGTGAGTTCGAATCCCAGTCCCAGAGGGACTTTTTCAAGCATTCTTCTTCTTCTTCTTCGTTCTTCCCTCAAATGGCGATGTCCGAGAGTAAAACTGTAAACTCAATGGTCCTCTTGAGGTCCTCCAGATCACCATAGAGCTTAGTCACCAACTCGGTAGGTTTTGGCCAGATCTGCTTCCTGATGTCTTCTAGCTGAGGGCATGTCTGCAGGATGTGCTCTGCAGTCTGGTCACCAGTTCTACATCCACAGAGGGAGCTTTCCCCGATGCCAAACTTTTTATAGAGGTGTGCCCTCATCCTGTTATGGCCAGTTCTGAGCCTGAAGAGCACAACTTGTTCCTTTCTACTCATTTTGTAGTAGGCGTCTTCTGGGTCGCATTCGGGTGCAGGTCATTCCATTTAGCGTTCACTGCAGCCCTATTTATTGATATCGCCTCCAGGAGGGTCTGGGTGCAGTTTGGTTGTGGTAGTGCTGCACCTTCCTTTGCAAGATGGTCGGCTACTTCATTTCCGTACAGACCGCAGTGCCCTGGTATCCATTGCAGTACCACTTCGCTATACTGCAATTGTAGTTTTTCAATTTCTTCTACAAGAGTGTGAAGTCCTAGTTTTATTTTTGACTTCAGGGCATGTAGTACAGATGCTGCGTCTGACAGAAAGACTATTTTTGAGTCTGCGTTTCTGTTGAGCCGTCTCAGTATTTTGCTGCCCTCCAAGATCGCCTGTTCTTCAGCTTTGAAATTTGTGCATCTTAAGCCTGTTGGGATGGCTTTGTCTAGGGTGTTTCGACTCGGGAATTCTATATGGACCCCTGCTCCACCATTCGCAATAGCACCCGTAGCTGATCCATCAGTATACACTCGGGTCCATGAGGTAGAAGGGTATTTTTCGTTGAGCATTTTCATTGATAAGGATTTCATTAGCTGAAGCTCAAGAGGCTCCTTTCGCTTGATTCCTGGAACTGTGAGATGTATTTGGGGTTGAAGAAGGGAATTCCATGGAGGTGAGTTACTTACTATTCTGGTTTGTTCATTTTGCAGAGAGGTTAAATTGTGTTCTGAAATTAGGCTATTTATTTTGTGAAGTGGGCTGGTACGTTTGAGTCTGTTTGGATTTCTATCTGTAGTCCTTTTTTGTAAAGGTATGACTTGGAATGCTTCTAGCTTTTGTTTGCAGATTTAAGAGCTTGACATCTCTTCTGTTTCTCATTCCACTAGTTGTCTCCATTTTGTTAATTGGAGTGGATTTAATTGCTCCAGTTATCAACCTGAGTCCCTGGTTCTGTGCTATGTTAATTTTGTTAAAGTTGGATTGCGCTGCAGTTCCCCAGCTGCTGATTCCATACTCGATTACAGGCCGGACGTACCCAGTGTAGAGAGATTTGAGAGTCTGGTGATCCGCTCCCCAATTCGAGCCTGCTATCTTTTTCATAAGGGCTGTTCTCTTACTTGCCTTGACGATGCTTTTTTCTATTTGTTTTTTCCATGTGAGTCGCGGGTCTAAAACAATTCCTAGGTAGGTTGGACTATCTTCTTTACTAATCTTGTTTACGTTTACTTTTAGGTTTAAGTCTGCTCGGATGTTCGGAGAGAGACTGAAGATAGTATATTTAGTTTTAGATATATTTATTTTCATAGCCCACTTCTCTGTCCATTCATGAATAGCATTTAATTGATAGAGATTCCCTCACAGTCTCTCCCCATGGTACCTGAGACCCGTCAGCCAACTGGTGTCCACCCACAAAAATAGGCATAGGGAGTGATGACCCTACCCTATAAAATATTGAGAAACACAAGTGTATTCTCCCAGCGGATTACACCGTGCAGCCAAGAGTCCAAATGCCTGTCGGGCCATAGAAAAAAAAAATTAAAGCTTAATGTATAAATATATATATATATATTATATATATATATATATATATATATATATATATAAGCAACCATCTTTGCAGATGTAGAACAGGGTATAAACCACATAGACCTCAAAGCTAGAGCCAGTCTGGGAATCTCAGAAAAGCTAGTGTATTTACAATTTACAATTTTAGCACTAGAATTTACAATTTAATGGAAGAGTGAAGAAAAAGTATTGTGTATATATTTACAATTTACACATGAATAAAACAAATTTTACTATTTCGAAGGTATACCTCATTTTCATGTTTTCAGGATATTTTTACTTATTTATTTTATTTTTGCTATTAGTTCAAGCCGCCATTCTGGTTGAAAGGATTCTCAACAATAGGCATATCTGGTAACTAAGACACGGTTCAAAATGGAGAGAACCACCATTTTTGACTTGATTAATTTTTTAGAAGGTTATGAACAAAACATTTTTAGTGGTGTCAACTGATGTGTATTCGCAAGCATAATAGCCATCTATGGCCAAGGTTGCTGGTTCAAATAGTTTTTTTATGTTTTTCTAAGAACATCCATTAGTTGATTTCATGACTATCTAAAACACTCCATTTATGAGCTTATATGTTTTTGTTTTCTAGGTTTCCAGTCATTACCATTTTTTTAATTTTTTTTTTTATTATTATTATTATTATCCTCTAGGCTGAAAAAATCTTATACTCGAATTTGTACAAAATTAATTCATTATTTTTTATCTACTCACAGAAGATAATTCAAAATTTTTGTCATCCCTACAAGAATAATTATTATTAGTTATGCCAGATTGAAAAATAATTTGGACTCCTTAGAATATGAGATTATAGAATAAAATATTATTGAAGTTCATTTAACTATTTTTCTTCAGGTTCGGGCAATGATGAATATAAACAGCCAGCTGATGGGTAAACTGCACTTATCTTTTTTCTATTCTGGATTAGTAGCAACCTATGCTCACGTATTCCTGGCTGATGAGCAATACAAACTGCCTTATCCTATGTGGTTTCCTTACAAAATTAGCAATGTATACCGGTAAGTTCAGCCATAATAGTTACACGTTTGTTCTTACAAAATATACCAGTCCATCAGTTAACATTAATTATATTCCATTTCACAAGAACCTCAAAAACTCTCTCTTGACAGAAAAGTTTTAGGCCCTGAAGGATCTATACAACAAGCCAGCTTTTGCAATACATAACTGGTTGCTTGCTGGTAACGTATTATTTTATAAATAGAAATATAATTTTATTTTAGGCCAAGATTCCTAAAGAATAACAAACAAAATCATTGAACAAGGTATGTTTTATTTGAAACTGACTGCTTCAAGGGAAACAGAGAACATGTCTGCCCAAAGGACCATAATAAGAAAAACCAATCATTATTTAAGTAAATATAGAAAGAAAATATCAATTAAAAAAAAAAAAAAATATATATATATATATATATATTCCATGCCGGGCAATACTCACAGAAGACTGAAAAGAAGTTGGATGAGGGAGCTTCTAAGCTACATCCGTAATAGAATAGAATAGAAAATAATTTTTATTCTGGGACTGGGTCCCCTAAGAATAACAGAATTGTACAATTTAAATATACAACATGTCTGGCAACAGAAGGAACAGAATTAATTACTTATTACAGAGATGGGTTAATTCGAGTGTTCATATCACACACGAATATCCACACACATATATATAAAGAATATAAAAAAAAAAAAAAAAAATTTATGATAAAATAAAATAAAAACAGTTCTTGAAAAATATTGGGTTGATCAAAATTAAAAATAAATTAAAATATAACAGCGTTTAAATAAAGAACATATATTACTTTTCTTTCAAAGTGTGATATTAGGAACAAAAGAATCATTGTATTTAAGCGTCTTTTTGGGATAATAAAAGATGTTGGAATTTGAATGAGGAGAGAGAGGCAGCATGGCGAATATGAGTAGGTAGAGAATTCCAGAAAATAGAGGAGCGGACCAGGAAGGAACGATCAAAAGTTTTAGTTCTATGGGTAGGAAAGTAAAGGTCAGAATGGCGCGATCTTGTTTCAAGAGTGTGGACTGAAGATTTAAACTGTAGGAGACTATGAATGTATGGAGGGTGTTGGGATCTAATGATTTGGTAAAGGTATGATCCTAGGAAATATTGTCTGCGGATTCGGGGAAGGGAATAGGAAGCACTCCATGAAGAGGTGCTGCAATTTGCTGGTTGTCAGGTGTGAATAAAAAATTTGATATATATATTTATTTATTAATCTTAATGCTGTTGAAGTGAAGAAAAAATAAAGCAAAAATAATGAATTAATTTCAAAAGAGAAAAGTTTTTTTTTTTTTTGCTTTAAATGTTTTGACAAAATTATTATTTATTAAAAAAAATGTGGAATAAGGAAATATGTTATCTTCCGAATGTTTAATTCAGCAAATCTTTTTGCCACTGCCTCAAAAATCATTGGTATGGGTTGTACAGATTGGTGGTGGATTTAAGTGTTGGGGCCAATGGGTTCATGATGTAAGTCAGTCTGTCGTGGACATTTTTATAATATTCTGTAGCAGTATCTGAAACTGCGTAAGTCCAACTCTTTTTTGAGTAATTCTTTTTATCACTAAGAATGGTGCATCCACGATTTTTCATAATATTTGGGGTTGGAAAGACTGAATTATTTGGATGTTGGAGGTTTTAGCAGAGCCCCACAGCTCTACCCAGCATATCCATAATCGGTTGAGGAGTACTTTATAAATAGCGATTTCGGTGTTCAAGGATAATTTTCGCCGCTTTAGGCTACTTCAACACTTACTAGACAAACGATCAAACCTTCCTCTTAACTACAAAAGGCTCATCTACATGACTATTATAAGACCAATCTGGACTTACGGAGTAGAGCTTTGTTGCTCTACTAAACCATCAAATTCTTTCCGCATCCAACCCTTACAATCCAAAATCCTTCGTAAAATCCTCAGCGCTCCTCACTTTGTCATGAATAAACTTATCCATAAAGACCTTAATGTTCCCTATGCTACTGATTTGGCCCGGACCAGGTATCAATCCTTTCATGACAAACTCCATTCTCACTCTAACCCACTAGTTTCAATCCTTTCTTCCTCTTCAATTCCGGATAATCCTCCGAGGCACCTGAAAAGGAAATGGCCCCGGGACCTTCTAGTTTAAAATATTTTTAGAGTGCTGCCACTGGGTAGTGTCTCTACATGTTTTTCATGACATTTTGTATATTACCATCACATTTACTAGATGTATTTTTATTTAATACAGTTGTAAATATCAATAAATATGTTTAAAAAAAAAAAAAAAAGAAAGGATAATTTTGAGCGTTTGTCAAGTACTCCGGGTAATAGTCCAAAACATTTGATCAGCTGTTTTCTCTTATGTCTAATGTGGGTCCTCCATGTCAGTCTGTCTAAACATAGTCCCAGATATGAACGGATAAAACTGTTTATTAGGAAAGTGACAATATTGTTTTTAAAAAATATTACTTAAGATTTCATTACATTTATTTATATTTAATGTTCCCTACTTTTTCAGGTATGTCTTTACTTTGCTGCATGTATTTTTCGTTGCTGAAACATTAACTATAACTGGATCTACTCACTTAAGTATCTTTGCTGCACTTGCATCAAATCTCATCGCTCAGTATAAAATACTTATCATTGCAATTAAAGAAATAGATTTGATCGCTAAAACCAAAATCAGTCCAGAAGAGAAAATCTTTGCCATGAAAGCTAAACTGAAAACATGCATACAGCACCACGTCACCATACACAAGTAGGTTAAGTGTTTAATTTATGATATATTTTCAAAAGTTTAATTTGCTTAGTTTTTTTTTATGGTATAGTAAAAGAAATCTGTATACATAAAACAGTATGTTATGATTGGCACTAATGGGATTATGATGTAATATATGATTATAAACATAAACTTAAATATGATGTTACTCAAAATTTAGTTTTAATTGAGGATGAATATTGATACTGAAAAATTAATTAAAGAACCAATTTTTTTTTTTTTTTTAACTAATTGTTAAATTCTTGTCCTTATTAACTTTTTTGAACTATACAAAATTTATTCTGGGAGAACAATATATTTATGATAGTGTTCAAGCTCATCTTTTAAAATTTTATATATATATAATATATATTTTTTTTTTTATAAAAGTATTATTTGAACAGCAACACAACTGTGTACAGCTATAATACTCTAAGTATAAACAAGCAGTAGTATTAGCGTCCCCTCCACGCTCGCCTCAGCCGCTTATCTCTCTCTTCTCGCCAAGTCTTTGCCCCAGCAAGACCTCATTATAGTGCGTTGTGCATTTTATGTTATTGCAACCATTGACATTTAAGCCAACCCAACCGGGCCCGGCCTCCAAGATATCGGCACGCCGACCTTTTCTTACACATAGCAGCGAGAGAGCCACCAGGTGTACAAATCGTACAGTATAGACATTTTTTTTTATTGTATATTAATTTAGTGTTTAATTTTTTTTCTATAAATTTCTTAGAGCCAGTGTTTAACCAACAATCCGAGCGGTAAAATTGCCATCAATAAACATACCTACGTTTAATGGGGATGTAGCTGAATGGATTTCGTACAGGGACACATTTCTTTCATTGATACATGAAAATGTTGATTTACCCGAAATTCAAAAGTTTCATTATTTGAAATCTTCCTTAAAGGGTCAAGCCGCACAATCAATTTCGGCAATTACTGTTTCAGCAGCAGGTTACACCCAAGCATGGGAAACCCTTTGTAAAAGATATGACAATAAACGCCTTCAAGCGTCCAACTACCTTGTCAAAATTTTTAATTTCAAGCCTATCCAAAAGGCGACCTTTAATAGTCTCCAGCAATTTTCTGAAACTGTACTAGAAAGTGCAGTTGCTTTTAAATCATTAAATTTGACCGATCCAGCAGGGTTTATTATCTACACGTATGCATTACGATTACTAGACCATCAAACCCGCGAGCGTTTCGAAGCTGAATGTGCTGGTAGGGCAGATATTCCTGGGTTTGATTTCTTTTCAGAATTTATACACCGTCAATTTTTACAATTGCAAGCCACGAGCCTTGCCCTTAATTCTAGTCAACAAGGCCACACATATACTAGAAACGCTAAACAAGTATTTTTTACTACAAAAGAAGATACACGTAACAGTTGTCAATTATGTCATCAGCGACATAGAATGTATCACTGCAAGCAATTTCTAAAGCTAAATCCTTCAGAAAGATTTCAACAAGTCAAATCTCATTCATTGTGTGTAAATTGCTTGGTTTCTTCCCACTCATCTTCAAATTGTACATCTGCCACTTCTTGTCGGTTATGTGGCAAAAGGCATCACTCATTATTACATTTTAACAAGAGCAACAAGAATTTGGGTACATCTCAAGCAACAAAATTTAAAACACCAGCGCCAAAAGATGAAAGTGGTACTCCCGAAACACCAACTTCCAGTAGCACGGTTTTATCCTCAGCCACTATGGGGACCGTAAGTATATTATTAGGAACGGCTACTGCACGAATACAAGATATTCATGGAAATTACCGAACGATCCGTATGATCATCGATAGTGGTGCTCAAAGATCCTTCATCACTAACGAGTGTGCCAAAAAATTAAGTTTACCTCGTGCACCCAATCATCATACTTTGAAGGGGTTTGGTAACAGTACTATTTCAGGAGGAAAATACCAAACCATTTGTTCACTATTACCTAAAAGTAAAGATCATTCACGGCTAACAACAAGTGCGGTAATAGTACCGAGTATTACCGACCGCATGCCTTCAAATGTCGTCCCGGTCGAAGTTCAACAATTTTTTACTCGTTTCGATTTAGCGGACACCCATTTTGCAGTACCTGGACCAATAGACTTTCTTTTAGGGGCAGATTTATTTGGACAAATTCTATGTGGAGAACAATTTTCGACTCCAGAAGGAATGCCCCACGCCATAAATACAATCTTTGGATGGGTCATCCTCGGGCCAATCAAGGACCCAAGTTCTGATAACGCGGAAATTTCAGCTTTGATGGCAACCAGTGAAGAGTGTGAAGCTTTACGTCTCAGCGATGTTATACGAAGGTTTTGGGAGGTTGAAGAAGTGGCTTCAATAAAACATCAAAATCCCATCGACATCCAATGTGAACAACAATTTCTTAAAACCCATTCACGTGACTCAACTGGGTGTTACATTGTTCGCTTACCTTTCAAAGATGAAATAGTAGAGTTAGGCGATTCTTATCAAGCAGCTGTACAGCGACTTCATCGATTGGAAGTTAAATTAGTGAGAAACCCCAAGATGAGAATTGAATAATCAGCCGTTTTACGTGAACACTTGAAACTAAATTATATTTCTCATACCAATAAACGAGGAAACTACATCCTGCCTCATCATGGAGTTTTAAAGGATGGTTCTACAACCAGCTTAAGAATTGTATTTGATGGCTCAGCGAAGACTGCCAAAGGATCATTGAATGACAAACTGCTAGCCGGCCCGAAACTTCAATTGGACATAAGAGATGTTCTTTTAAATTTCCGTATTTTCCAGTCGCCCTAATAGCAGATATTCATCAAATGTACCTGCAAATATTGGTACATCCCGATGACCGATCCTTTCAACATTTTTTATATAGATTCGACCTTGACCATTCTGTACAAGAGTTTGAGATCAATAAGACTTTGGGATTATCCTGCTCTCCCTTCTTAGCTCTTCGTGTAATTCAACAACTGGTTCACGATGAAGGAGCCCATCACCCTTTAGCCTCCAAGGCCCTCAGGGAAAATATTTATGTAGACAACAGCGGAATCCTCAGGGTGGACGGAAGGCTAGCTAATAGTCCTTTGCCTTATTTTGCAAAACACCCAATAATATTGCCAAATAAGGCACATATAACATCACTGATCATCGATGACATGCACCGAACCTATTTACACGCTGGACCACAGTTGTTGTTGTCCTTGTTGCGATGGCGTTATTGGTTGATTGCTGCACGACGAATCGTCCGGTCACGCATACACCAATGTGTAATTTGTCATAGATTCAAATCTAAAAATTTCAGCCCTATTATGTCTAACCTACCATCGACAAGATTCGCACAAGGGCGCCCGTTTATAAATATCGGGATTGATTTTGCTGGTTCTTTCAACACGAAAGAGACACAAAGAAGAAAGGGACCTCAATGGAAATCTTATGTTTGTCTATTCGTGTGCCTCAGTTCCAAGGCCGTTCATATAGAACTGGTGTCGCAGCTTACAACGGACGCCTTTTTGATTTATTTATTGGACGACGAGGGCTTCCTCATAAGATATTATCTGACCAAGGTAGAAATTTTATCGGAGCCGATCGTTACTTAAAAGATTTATACAAGTGGTGGAAGTCTCAAAAAACCCAAGACAGAGTTGTTCAGCATCTTTCTGGTCAGCAGATTAGATGGGAGTTTATACCACCTTCAGCCCCACATTTTGGCGGACTTTGGGAGGCCGGGGTAAAATCCTTCAAACACCACCTGAGAAGAGTAATGAAGACACAAGTTCTCACTATAGAGGAATTCAACACACTCATCATTCGCATCGAAGCAGTGTTAAACTCTCGGCCTTTATACCCAATGTCATCATCTCCTCAAGATTATGATGTACTAACATCTGGCCATTTTTTGATTGGTGCGCCATTGGTGAGCCTTCCCGATGAGTGCAATGACATTCCAACCCATCGATTATCTCGCTGGCAACTCCTCCAGAAATGCCTTAAAGATATTTGGAATAGGTGGCGATACGATTACCTTCATGCACTACAGATGAAAGGCAAGTGGACAAAGAAGAGGGAAGACTTGAAACCAGGGCTCCTGGTACTACTGAAGGAACCAGATGTGCAACCCTTATACTGGCCTGTCGGAAGGGTTATCGAAACGTATCCAGGACCAGATGGAGTAGTCAGGGTAGTGCAGATAAAAACTTCTGAAGACACATACAAGCGTCCAGTTTGTAAACTAGCCCCGCTGCTCCCGGAGTTATAGTAAATTTAGAGTAGATTCTTAAATATCTCTAAGAAATATTTGTTACTTTGTATTTTTTCTCAATTTTTTCCCTTCAAAGTGGGAAAATTTAATATAAATTTTGGTGGGCGGTTATGTTCAAGCTCATCTTTTAAAATTTTATATATATATATTTTTTTTTTTATAAAAGTATTATTTGAACAGCAACACAACTGTGTACAGCTATAATACTCTAAGTATAAACAAGCAGTAGTATTAGCGTCCCCTCCACGCTCGCCTCAGCCGCTTATCTCTCTCTTCTCGCCAAGTCTTTGCCCCAGCAAGACCTCATTATAGTGCGTTGTGCATTTTATGTTATTGCAACCATTGACATTGAAGCCAACCCAACCGGGCCCGGCCTCCAAGATATCGGCACGCTGACCTTTTCTTACACATAGCAGCGAGAGAGCCACCAGGTGTACAAATCGTACTGTATAGACATTTTTTTTTATTGTATATTAATTTAGTGTTTAATTTTTTTTCTATAAATTTCTTAGAGCCAGTGTTTAAAAGATTTATTTTCTTTTTTTTTTTTTTGTTAATAATTAGAAGTATCAATTTATGTTATCTTTATTATATTAAAAGTGTATAACAATAATTTTCACCTTTCTTTTCTTTTTTTAATCACTTTAATTATAAGTAAACTTATAAACAAATTTTGAACCAGCATCTATCATAGGGAAGAAGGATAGTGGTAAATATTTTAACACCGCCCCTTCCCCTACAGATAGTTAATTGGTTCTTAATTCTTCCAAACGTTTATTAAAAAACATTAATTATTTTGAGTCTGTGTCTACGGCTGTGATAGTTAATTTTTATATGGAGTCACGGGCTCTACAACCCGATTCGGGTCTTCGCCATGTCATGTCATTGTCTCCATTCTTCTCTGCCAAGCTCTAGTGCCCACCAGTTTATAGGCTTCTTCATCGACCTCGTCCACCCATCTTAGTCATCTTAGACTGGCCCACTGCGGCCTTAAAATTCTGATGAATTGTACCAAGTCCGGCTCTTGATATAGTTGGTACAGTTCTGCATTGTGCCTGAGTCGGTATTCCTCCCCATCCTTCACCAGGCAAAACATCCTTCTTTTTCTTTCCAAAACCTATTGGCAATTAAAGCCAATTAAATTTTACATCAATACAGTGAGTTTAACCAAAATCGTTACTCGTTGTTTGATAAAATCGAAAAAAAAGTGCAAAATACATGGTATAAAGTGGTTCTTCTGGTTAGTTGAAGAACTAACTGTCTGTAACTAGTCTGTAAACTCTCGATCGTATAGTTGTCTCAAATATGAAATTTCAGTTTCATTCGACTTTTTTATTTAAGACCAATCCGTATTAGGAGCTACCACACATGGACACACATTTTTTTGCAGGGCTTGCTCATATTTGGATTCAGGGGACCCAAAAATGTGTGTTTCCACTGAAAACTCAAATTCGAAAATTTTCACGATCACAATACTTTCCCTTACGATATATATTTCATATGTAGGTAAGTGAAAGTAAAAATACAGATAATTGAGAAATCTCAAAAGTCAGGTTATAGCAGATATACATTTTCTCCCAGTTTAGTTTCAAAAAGCAGTACTTTTTTATTATTTCTGATTTAGGTATTTTAATGATTTGCTCAAGTTGTTTAGCATTCCTCTGTTAACGGCAGCTGTATTCATCTGCATATCAATTTGCACTCTTGGATTCATCCTTACTGTGAGTTCATTAAACTGATTATTTAATCATATTCCAATTCAGATATTTACGATAAAAAATTTGTGTAGTCGCCTGATGTTTCAGTGCCAGTAATTGGAGCTATGATAGTACTGTTTGTTCCAGAAATGTGTATTATAGTTGTTTATTGTGTATATGGGCAAAAAATAGCAGATGTAGTAAGTAATCAAAACTTTTTATATTTTTTATTATTATTTATAATTATAATTAATTATAAGCATCTAGATAAGTTGATTAATCTTTTTTAATTATTTTCTGGGGCTCATATATCAACCGGTATCTACTTACACAGTAATGGCATATTATAAGAACAGAGAATGATAAAGAGTGATATAATCTATATGATCCCAGCTAATCCAGTAAATGCTGTTCTGCCATATAAATTATTTCTAGTGAATATTTTGGTTGTAAAAAAAAAACAAAAAAAAAAAACATCAACCAATAATTTTCTCAATTCAATGTATTTCATTAAAGTAACAGGATCACTTGTAGCTGGGTAGCTAGCATAACAGCCTCCTATGCCAAAGGTCACAGGTTCAAACCCGCAGGTGGTCCTAGGATTTTTTAATGAGAGTAAAAAATCCTTAGTTATGCCATCCTTCGGAGGACCTTAAAAGGTGGTCCCGAGCCTGTGTGATGTCAGGTACTAGTTAAAGATCCCTATCCTAATAAAACTTGGATAGGCAAAATGTTAGACTCCCACTGTAGCATCGTCCGATTAGTCATAGTAGCATAAAGGGACGTTGAATAAATTAACTATTATCACACCTTCCATTTGTATATTTATACATAAAAACTGGTGGAGCCTTTTCAGAGAAGTGCCTATACAAAAACTGTAACACGAGATCTGTATATATTAGATTCAATCAATCATCGACACAACAACTCATTACTGAGCCATGTCCTAGTCTTATGCAGCCGCCATTCAGTTCTACACCCCAAGCAAAGGATGGGTTGTATTCCTGGGGATTTCTTAATAAATCTTATGAAACAATTCATTGGACAGTCTAATTTTATTTCCTATACACGAGTAAGTCCCCAATACACCAGGCAACCTTAGCCAAAGTGAGGGGAGATAAGGGAGGAAAAAAGTAGCTGAAGGGTTTGTACTGGTAAGGATTCACGGAATCTATTGAACTGTTTAAGGATAGAAATGGATTTTCAGATCTCAGATACATGGTTATTCCAAGACAGGTTATAGGTGACTCTGATGTTTTTAACAGAGCTTGTTAATGGAATAGAGACTTTATCGAGAAAGAGCAACGGAAAGTAAGGAAGATAATTGAAGAGTGGTTTGGAACAAATGAGGATAGCTTCACCTTAACCTGCGTTTAGCTGTAACTTGTTTTTTTAAGTTGATTGACTTTGATTTATATTGTTCTGCATTGTGTGGTTTGTTTCTATGAAATCAATAGGATAAAAAGAGAGAAATTTGTGGATCATCCATAATTTTACTTCAAAATTACCAAATATTTTCTTTTTATTAGCAATAGTCTTTTTTTTTTTTTTTTTTTTTTTTTATCATTGTTCTGGACTTGGCATTAAGGAGAACCAAGTCTATAATGAGGAAATTTCAGCTAGGGTACAGGAACTTACACCCTACAATATATTCCCTGTTGGCCTTCGCTGACAACATCGTCTTACTAGCTGCCAATGAGACCTTCAATATAGCATAAATGTCCCCCAAGAGGAATTATCCACAATACTTATGAAGATCAATCTGGGAAAGACTAAATGCATGCGTATTGGAAAGAAACTCCGAAGGATGATGAGAGTACTAAGGGTTGGAGGAAAGAGATTAGAGCAGGTTGGCAGTTTTAAATATCTGGGAGCTCATCTCAATGACAGTGGCTACATAGATGAGGAAGTGGCCCGAAGAATTGGAGCAGCCGGCAAGATGTTCTGTATGGTAAGGCGGGGCTGTCTGGGGAGAAGAGAGGTGACAAAGTGGACCAAGCTAACTGTCTATAAATCGACATTCCTTCCTATTCTATCGTACTCCTCAGAATTATGGACCCTCACCACAGGAGTCAGATACAGGCGATGAAATGAGGTATCTACAAAAAAGAGAGGAAGACAAGAAGAGATAGGATATGGAATGCCACCATACGGTCTAATCTCGATGTCAAACCGGCGGAGATTATACTGGAGGAGCACAAACTGAGATGGTTTGGACATCTTCTTAAGATGGTTCTGGGCAGAAGTGCCAGGAAGACCTACGTGACCCGCACAAAAGGAAAAAGACCCAGATAGTGTAAAGGAGACATGCAGGAGGTACAGAATAAATGGAACAGGAGAGCAGAGTTGGTGCAGGAGAGAGACATCTGGACCAGACTCTATAAGCAGGACCCTCACACCGAAGGGGGAATGATTATGATGATGATTAGCAATGGTGGTATTATGTTTCATATTCTGACACTTTAATCTGTACTAAATATAAATGTATAAAACCATCTCACCATGGTGCAACACCATCTCCTCAGCACATCTTCAGTCTTCCTTTTTCCCTCAATCCATGAATTTCTTCAAAGAATTTTTTTTTTATTATATTAGATTACATTACATTTATCTGATAGTAGATTATTCAACTTTATAATTTTTAGATAATCTTTTATTTCATTTTTTGCATAGTGTGAAGAATTGGGACGTACTATATACTTTTCAGAATGGTATACAAAACCTTTATCTGTTCAAAAAGACTTCCTAATGATGCTGATTGCGATTAGAAATAGACGACAACTCAGTGGCTTTGGTCTTTATCAACTTTCAATGAAAGGTTTATCTGAGGTAAGTCTTGATTAAAGGTTGGCTAAATATTTTAAAATAAACCATATTTACACACAATATTCTTGTTTTCCTGGAGTTTGTATACATTGCTTACTGTTCAAGCCTAACTAGATTTAAATTGATTTAGTATTATTTAATTGTGATTCATTTAATTTTTTATTTAAGTTAGTTTAAAACTGAAATCAAAAGAATATAACAAATAATTTTTAATATTAAATGTAGCTACAAAATAGTAGTAATTCAATTGTTTTAAAAAACATATGGTCGATAGCGTGGTCTCTACCCTCGACTCACTCTCCTCGCTCAGTCTTTGCCCCAGCAAGACCTCATCTGCTATCAGTATTTTATTAGTACAAAGTTCAGTTTTTAATTAATATCAAGAATAAAGCCTACCCAGCCAGGCCCTATACTATATATCGCCACAGTGACCTTTTGGAAGTGCAGCGAGCCACCAACAACCAAGATTACCACCTTCACCACAGACCCATATAGACTTTTTTTTTCATATTTAATTTTATTTCTCTGTTCCTCGTTTTGTTATTTTTAGTTGTTCTAAATTATTAATATTTTTCTTTAATTCAATATCATTTATTTAAGGGTTCTTTCATTTTTTTTTTTTGTTTATAAGTATATTTTTATGTATTTATGTTTATGTTTGTTTTTATTAAAAAGTGTATATCAATAATTTCTGTTTTTTTTGCATTAATATTATTATTATTATTCATTAATTCCTTATGAACCAGCATATATTATAGGGAAGAAGGATAGCGGTTAATATTTCGACACCCCCCCTTCCCCTTCACTTACCTTTAATTTAAAATATTGCCTGAAATAAGACATGAGTTTAATTATTATATCCACTTAAGCATTTTTGTAGAAAAGGAATCTCGACTACCCAGAAACACATATACAAACCAAAAAATTTCATTAAATACCAAGCAATGGAAAATCCCTCTTTACTATTATAATATAATAATAATAATAATAAGCCCATGTGAATGTTTTGTGAGCTATACTCATAAGCAAGTGCTGCTGAAACAGCATTAGTTTAATCAGAGCATTTACATAATTTAGGTAACTTTTATCTCATAATAAAGAATACTATCCATGTTAATTCATTAGTAGTAGGGCAACTATTAATGTAAAAAAAAAAAAATCCAATAAAATTGTAAGCTTTGAATGTTTTGCTATTAACCTTGTATAGTTTTGGCCATTTTAAAAAGTGAGTCTTGAATTTTGCCTATCCAGGTTATATTAGGATAGGGATATTTAACAAGTACCTGTCATCGCACACCTTTTTACGTCCCCTCTAAAGGACGGCATAACTAAGGATTTGTTACCCCCATTAAAAAATCCTAGGAACACCTGCGGATTTGAACCCATGGTCTTTGACATTGAAGGCTGTCCAGCTAGCAACCCTGCTACAGGTAATCCAAAAAATATTTTTTAATGTAACTTTTGGTTTTTTGAAGATAAGAACGTAATATAGATGTATAACAAACTTAAGCGTTGGAAAGCTATTGGGTTGTGTCACATGAAATGTCCGTTTTCAAGGTAAAGGATTTTTATTAAAAATACGATATGAAAACAAGATAATTTCATTCGAAGTATTTACATTATTTTTCTTCATATTTTTCCAAAAGTGACACTAACTTTTTTATCCCCGAACTGAAAAACTCTGAGCTTTGAAGTGAAACAAAATCTGAAAACGCACTTTTCACTTGAACATCATTTTCAAAAATTTTTCCTGTGGCGAAGTTGTCTAAATTCCTGAACAGGTGGTAATCTGTTGGAGACAAGTTGGGAGAATATGGTGGGTGCGGAAGAACTTCGTAGCCCAGTGCTTTCAATTTTTGCATGGTATGTTTTCAAACATGCCGCTCAATGAGATCATGAGGTACCCGTGTATCGAGCTTTTTTACTTTCCCGATACACTTTAAATGTCTGGAAACGGTAGATGCACTTGCATTTAGTTGTGCTGAGAGTCATTTAACTGTTTGGTAGGGGTTTCCTTCTACTGTATGTTTGAGGACATCGTTGTCTATTACGGACGGGGCAAGTTTTCCAAGTCGGTTTCCCCAGCTGAAAACTTAGCAAACCAACGGCGAATGGTCCGTTCATTAACACTCCCTTTCCCAAACGCCTTGCAAATATTTCTAGCGGCCTCAGCTGCTGAATGGCTGAGTTTAAACTCCTACAAAAATATTACTCGAAAATTGTGTGTTTCCATGTACATATTTGGAGGTATACTAAAAAGTGGGTAATGATGAAATATATAGTAAGGGAAAGTATTGCGATTGTAAAAATTTTTGAATTCCAGTTTTCAACAGAAATAGAGGTTTAGGGTCTCCTGAGTCCAAATAACCAAGTCCTGAAAAAAGGTCTGTATGTGTGTGTGTGTGTCAGTATGTGGTAAGTCTAGCGCGAAAACGAAAATTTGCAGCAAACTGTAATTTCATATTTTAAAAAACTATATGCCCAAGATGTTACAGCAACTTTTTCACTAAAATCGGCTGACCGGAAGTGCTACTTAATATTATGCATTTTGCACCTATTTACGATTTTCTCTAAAACGGCTTTGACAATTTTGATTAAACTCGCTATGTCGATGCGGAATTTAATGAACTTTAATATCATGTAGGTTTCATTTTCCTTGAAATAGTCTGACATGGCTTGAATGCCGATTTTTTTTTATTTTCTTCTTTAAAGTACCTTTAATTTTGTAGATTCTACAAAAGTAACCATATCATCTGATTATCATTGCTAAATATACAATTTGAATGAATTTGATGACCAACTAAAGGAGAAAAGAGCGAAAATATTTTTTAATACAATTTTTGTGTTTTTGAAAATATTAACAATAATATACACTTATAATATACCGTTGGAAAGCTAAAGATTTTAGAAAAAATATTATCTTATACACACACTTGTAAAAGTCAATAAACAGTGATCAAAAGGGGATAAAACTAACTGATCGTTCTAGATAATAATATAATAGATTTTTTAATAAAACCTATGTTTCTATAGAAATCTAATTTAATCAATTCTTTACTAGTTTCACTCATTTTTATTTCTAACTGTATTTGAAAATTCTTTTATCGATTTTAACAACGGAGGTAAGTGAAAGTCATGTGTTGCCTGCACCAAATTTTTTTTTTATTCTCGGTTCTCATCCAATCTGCAAAATGCCAGGACCACCTTAATTACCTCTGTAAGATGGTTTTAAATGATGGTATGGCCAACTGTTATTTTATGGTTCATTCCTCCTTATCCTGTCTCTTCGTGTCTTGCCCGCCACCCTACGACGGTACCTCATTTTTTTTTGTGGTGATACGCCAGTTTTCCTTTGTCATCACTAACCAGAACAATATCATCTGCAAATCTATATGCCTGTGCTGATTTTGTTCTCAAATGGATATTTAATGGGAGTGAAAAATCCATAGTTATGCTGTCCTTTGGAAGGAAAATTAAAAGGTGGTTCCGAGTCTGTGCTATATCAGACCCTAACCTAATTAAACCCGGATAGTCAAAAATTAGGACTCCTAAAGTACCTATAATATAGTATAAAGGGACGTTAAATGAATAAACAAACCCAAATCAAAATCCTTTGCATGGTTTAAAAGGAGTTAAATGAAACAAAAAATCAGGAGATTATTTTATAAAGAGAAGAGATGTACTTCGGCCTTTCTGAAGAATATCCTACATATTCCATGGTATATGATCAATTTGTGTTTCTAGAATATATTTATTACTCCATAATCGTACTGTAGAATATACAAAATGTATACAGAAAATTACTTTTCAGTTAACTTATTATTTGTATTGTTATGTATTGAGAATACTGAGGGCTCTGAATTCATTATTGAATAATTAATACATTAATCAAATAATTATTAATACCTCCATGGGGCCCCCCTAGCGATACTTCGGGAAACTTCCTAGAACCCAGGGGCACTTCCCATATCAGCCCCGCTTCTCTTTGTCTGATAGCAGATCAGCAATTTCCAAAAGAGAGTACTTTTGGAAAGAAGAGGAGTGAGGTGATGAGGGTGCGATTTCAGAATCAGAGAGAGTCAGTTAAGTTCCATCCAGGATTAGAGAAGAATCAGAGATCGAGGAGAGGTCCGTCGGGGGTCAAAGCTGAGAGCAGCTGGAGGTCTGAGAGCCTAGAAGGGACAATTTCCACTCCGCCAGCCGACTAAGTTTCAAAAGGTAACTTTGTACTGTAATATTGTTAGGCAAGGCTAACTATAAGAAATCCCTCAGTATTCTCAGGCATAGTTTAAATAAATTGTATATGTATAAGTTAATAATAATAACGTCTAAACATAGCAGTATGTATTTCCATTATGATTTGCTTTAAGGTTTTGTTTTGCTTATGTGATAATTCTTGTGTTTTAGATTATTAAGGCAACATTTTCATACTTCAACATGCTAAGGGCCATGAGTTGAATATTGAAACACCAGAGGAAAAGAAGAGAAATCTGAAAGCATTCAAGATTTCTTTATATCAATAGAAAATAGTTAAATAAATAGTTGTTTAGGATTTTATCAAAAGCAATCCTTCATCTTGATTTATCCTCAGCCAAAAGCAACCTTAACCAAACGACCAATTCTTTTAAAAAATTTATATACCTCTGAAATTATTACTGATTTTGGATATTCATTATTTTCTATCTGATTTTATTTATTTCAAGCTCAAAAGAACATAGTGAGATTGTACAGTACATCTTTCTTCTTTCAAATGCTCTTTAGTGCCTTTCAGCGTGAAGCACCAGCCTCAGTCCATCGCTTCCACTCATCCCTTTGAATGGCCATATTTTTCATTTGGGTAACTGATTTGTCTCTCTTCCTTCCGAGTCCCTCCAGTTACTGCATATACGTAGTTCTGGTCCTGCCAAACATTCTCTTTTCTATTGGTTTGGCCTCTATGAACCATTTCATTCTCCTGTCTTCTGGGAGCCTGCACACCTGCCCAAACCAGCGCAGTTGGCATTCTTCTATTATCTCCTTCAGTGCCGCCACTTTCAGTTCCTCCCTGATGACTTCAATCCTAACACAGTCCCTTCTTGTTTTTCCTATTATCCTTCACAGGCATCTCATTTCTGAGGCCGTCATTCTATTAACAACTTGCTTTGGGCCTGTCCAGTGCGCTGCTCCATACAGAAGGATGGGAAGGAAAATTGTTTTGTAAAGAACTAATTTGGTGGCATTAGTTATTTCTTTTGTTCCAATTATATGACTGATTTGATAGTATGTGAGGTTGGCCTTTATAATCCGGCTATTTACTGTGTTCTATCCTTCCATCATTGCTTACGATTGTGCCCAAATACTCGTATGTGTTTACAGTTTCCAGCAATTCACTATTGCAGGTCATATTCACATTTGTTTCGTCTCGCCCTACTTTCATGATTTTTTTTTTCTGTGCATTAATTCCAATTTAAGCCATTCCCTTTCTATATAGTTCTTCTCTCCGCTCATTAACTGCTTGTTGTAGGTTCTCCTGTGAATTTGCTACTAGAACTATATCATCAGCGAAAATCATGGCTTGGGCTGATACAGGCATCAAGTTTCTATACCCGATCAGGGTTCGTGTAGTCCTTCTTTTACACATTTTTTATGTTTCGTCCATGAAGGTTATAAATAGCAAAGGACTAAGGCTGTCCCCCTGTTTGACCCCAACATGTAAGTAGAAAGGCTGGGATTCTTTTCCATTTAGGCGTATTACTCCTTTTGGACTCTGATAAATGGACTGCATAGCTGCAATAAGGTTTTTATACTGCAAAGCTGCCCATACTTCATCCCTTGGCACTGAATCGAATGCAGCTTTGAGGTCTATAAAAGCCAAATAAATATCCTTCCCTATATCCCATGTCTTTTCAATTATCATTTTGAGGGAGAATATATGGTCTTGTGTTTGTCATCCGGGTCTGAATGCTGCTTGTTCCTCTTCCAGGTCTTCCTCTATGAGTTTCCTTAGCCTTTGTTCCGAAATTCTGGTAATATTTACAGTACATCCATGATTATTTACTTTTCATTTTTTCCCTCATCTCAAATAAGGTATTATTTAATTAATTTCACTAACCTATAGTAAGGTAAAGTATTGAAATCATGAAAATATTCAAATTTGAGTTTTCCCCTGAAATACATGTTGAGTCATCTAAGTCAAAATGACCAAGTCCTACAAAAAATCTTTCTGTATAAGTGGTAAGTCAAGCTTGAAAAGAATATATTTGTATGAAAGTAAAATTTTAGAAGTTAATATGTCTGAGATGTCACATCAACATTTTCTTCTACATCGGCAAACCAGATCAGCCATTTTATGTCATGCATTTTATACATTTTTACGATTTTATCAAAAACAGCCCTAACGATTTTGATTAAACTTCAATATCTTCAGGCTTCAATATCTTTTAAGTTTTACTCTGATTGAAATAGTCTGGCAGAGCTTTAATGCCGATATTTTAAACTGCTAATAAACGGGTAAATATACAATATGAAAGAATTTTATAGCCAACTGAAGGAGAAAAGAACAAACATATAGCTAATTTTTTTCTTTCTTAATAAGCATAGTGATATAGATGTATAATACATCGTTTGAAAACTAAAGATTTGAGAAAAAAATTCTATTCTATACACAAAGTTGTGGAAGGAATGTTAATTGAGGATAAAGGCATTTAAGACCCACTTCCAATATTTTATTATATCCAGGATTCCAAAAATTTAAATTTAAATTTCGGGTGCTGGCTTTGACGCAATCTGAGTAGCAAACCAATAACTTTGGTGGAATAAGTTAAAATCTCAAGTCAGTTTATTGGTTCAACTAGATCTTTTTGTAAACCTTGTTTTAATTTTTAAAAAAATAAATAAAATATTCGGATTACTTAGGTCGGAAAAAAATGTAAACAAATTTTTTATTGAAAAAAAATAATTACCATGTTTGTATAAAAAATAATTATACTGGATTGAGTCGGTTTTGGTCAAAACGGGTTTAGTAGTTCATGTAATGCATTGAGAACTTGTGAAAAAGAAAAAAAAATTGTTTTTGCCTAAAATGAGGATTGAGCAGGTTTGGAAACTAATCGCCTCATTTAATCTAAAACATAGGTTATAAATAGATTATTTAAACTTTTTTTCAACTCTTAACATTAATTAAATTAATTTTAAGAATGGATGTATGTGAGTAGTGTGTTGCATGAATTATATTATTTATGTAATAAAAGGTCTGAGAGGAATATGTTTATTAGTACGATATTATATAAATATTATATAGATATATATATATATATATATATATATATATAATGCAAAGGAAATAAACAGAACACCTGACACATTCCAAAGTCAAATAAACATGATAGGACATAATATTTCTCTTTATTTTGAGAATTTTAATAATTTATTTTAATATTTTTTACTTTAAAACAAATTATTTTTACTTTCACTTACTATATATAGTAAGGGAAAGTATTGCGATCGTGAAAATTTTCGAATTCCAGTTTTCAACGGAAATACACATTTAGGGTCCCCTGAGTCCAAATAACCAAGTCCCGCAAAAAGGTCTGTGTGTGTGTGTGAGTGGTAACTCTCGGCCGGAAACGGTAAGTCCTAAGAAACTGAAATTTCATATTTAAGACAAATATATGCCCAAGACGTTACAAAACCTTTTTCATCAAAATGAGATACCAGAAGAGCCACTTTATACCATGCATTTTGCACCTTTTTTCAACTTTCTCAAAAACGACGATTTTGATTAAACTAGCTATATCGATGTAAAATTCAATAGGCTTTAATATCATGTAGTTTTCATTCTGATTAAAATGGTGGGACAGGGCTCAAATGCCGATATTTTAAATTTTCTTCCCCTAAAGTACCTTTAATTTTGTATATTCTATAAAAATAACCATATTATCTTGTTAGTATTGATAAATAAGTGCTAAATATACATGTTGAGCTAATTTGAAAAACAACTAAAGGAGAAAACTGAAAAAATATATTTTTAATGCAATTTTTTTGTTTTTGAACATAAGAACAGTAATATACATGTATGATATACCGTTGGAAAGCTTGAGATTTTAGAAAAAATATTATCTCATACACAAGCTTTTAAAAGTTAGTAGAGAGTGATGAAAAGCCGATAAAACTAAGTGATTATTTTACACAATAATATAATAGATTTTTTAATAAAACACATGTTTCTATAGAAATTCCATTTAATTAATTCTTTAATGGTTTCACTCATAATAACTAAGAAATATGAAACTATTATATAAATTAAAGAAAAGAGAAACATCTCAGTTTATTTAATATTCACACAAGTATTCTACTTATAATGTAATTCTTTTTCTCGTGCCTTACTGTGCCATATTCCGTAGGTGAAGTAAATGAAACTTCCTGTAATTGAAAAAATCTTATTGAAGATGGGATGAACTACTATGAAAAATAAAAACTGTAAATCTGTCACTATATGTAATTCTTTACAATGTGCATACTATTGGGTTGTAAAATAAGTTTCATTTAAATGGTTTTCATTTAAATCCTCTGTGTTTATAAAATCATGGTTACTCGGTCAATAGTGTTTTCATATTCTAAAAGAGGATTGGTTATGGTGCTTTTATGCATCAGTTTCTACCATGATCCCTTATCAATAAGTGGTATTTTACTTTTTTTAAATGGAAGAGAAAAAAATTCATTTTTGTCATTTCATGATTTTTTCTTTCGAAAAAGAAAAATCCGCTGTAAAAATAGTTTAAAAAAGTTTAGAGTGTGTATGGCGATGATTACTTAGGAGGAAGTGGTTAGCTTCGGTTCAGAACTGGAAATTTTGACTTGGAAGACGCCAAAGCACTCTCGGGCAGTCCTCTAACTGTTGATGGCCAAATTAAAAAAAAAATACCGGAAATATGGCAACATGTAAAAGATCATAATGAGCCATATATAATGTACTAGCTGTTGCGCGCGACTTCGTCTGCGTCAATTTCAGTTATTATGATCGCTATTAAGACGTTTTTAAAAGAGTATATTGGGTTGTCCGGAAAGTTCGTAGAAAAATTTGGACAACAATTAAAATTGGACAGCTTAAAATTTGTTTATTTAATCTACAAAAATGGGGTTGGTCTTCCAAATTGAAGACCCTCTAAACCGCGAGTATGGCAGCGATTCAATTATTGAATCATCATCATCATCGAGTATGGCAGCGATTCAATTATTGAATCGCTGCCATACTCGAATCTTTCTTGCAGTTTGGGCTACGTTTTTCCCTCTTTTAAAAAAGAACAGCATATTATTTCGAAAATGAACTGAATCGTCACTCATGTTGGATTGCAATAAACTACTCTACTGATCCTTCATAAAGACGAATTCAGTGTGTAAATATAGTTAATTCCATGAGGATTAAAGGCATATAAATAAACATTAGCTTCGTGATTCATTTTAGTAGAAAAAACAGAAGGTAAATTTTATTTTAAAAACCTCCACCAACTTTTCGGACGACCCAATATTTTAAGGTATTTCTGCTTAAATAATATTTTTGGTTTTATTTTCTTGTGGCAGAAGAACATACTGATTTTCTCCGCGACCCGATCTTGACGTAAATCGATTCCTACGTGTTTAAATGCTTCCCATGTGATTTATTAATTGTTATGGCAAAAGATAAATTAACGGGAAATTGAATTATTTTAAAATTAAAAGGTAAATCATTTGGAATCGTTGGGATTCGAGGTCAATTTTCCCTGTTTTTTTCCATATTTTCCTCTGATTCTTCGGTCCTATTGGTCGCTGCGTGATGTTATATAGCCTATAGCCTTCCTCGATAAATGGACTATCCAACACAAACAAACTCTCCAGCTTTATAATATTAGTATAGATTACAAATGTTTACAAAAATAAAAACGAATCTGAAGTTTTTATTGAAATGACCAATAAAAAAAGCTACAAACTCATTTTACAAATCGATACGAAACAAAATTACAAATCCTGCATTTTTTTTCCCTATAAAAATTAATATCCCTTTTTGCTTATATGTATACATTTTATATATAGGAATAAATATTTTATTACTTTCACTTACTATATATAGTAAGGGGAAGTATTGCGATCGTGAAAATTTTCGAATTCCAGTTTTCAACGGAAATACACGTTTTAGGGTCCCCTGAGTCCAAATAACCAAGTCCCGCAAAAAGGTCTTGTGTGGTTGTTGTGTGTGTGTGTGTGTCTGTGGTAACTCCCGGGCGGAAACGGTAAGTCCTATGAAACTGAAATTTCATATTTAAGACAACTATACGCCCGAGACGTGACAAAACTTTTTTCATCAAAATGAGCCTACCAGAAGAGGCACTTTATACCATGCATTTTGCACCTTTTTTCGATTTTCTCAAAAATGGTTCCGACGATTTTGATTAAACTCGCTATATCGATGTAAAATTTAATGGGCTTTAATATCATGTAGGTTTTATTTAGATAAAAATGGTCTGACAGGGCTTAAATGCCGATATTTTAAATTTTCTTCCCCTAAAGTACCTTTAATTTTGTAGATTCAATAATAATAACTAGATTATCTTGTTAACGCTGATGAAAAACTGGTAAATATATAAATTGAATAAATTCGATACCCAACTAAAGGAGAAAACAGAAAAAATATTTTTTTAATGCAATTTTTTGTTTTTAAACATAAGAGCAGTAATATACATGTATGATATACCGTTGGAAAGCTAAAGATTTTAGAAAAATTATCATCTCATACACAAGCTTTTAAAAGTTAATAGAGAGTGATGAAATGAACATAAAACTAACTGATTATTTTAGATAATAATATAATAGATTTTTGAATCAAACACATGTTTCTATAGAAATTTAATTTAATTAATTCCTTAATAATTTCGCGTATTTTTTAACTGTATTTGAAAATTCTTTCATTGATTTTAAAAATTTAGGTAAGTGAAAGTCGTGTGTTGCCCGCACCAGATTTTTTTTACTTTCACTTACCTATGTATGAAATATATAGGAAGGGAAAATATTGCGATAGAGAAAATTTTTCTAATTCCAGTTTTCAACGGAAATACATGTTTTAGAGTCCCCTGAGTCCAAATGACCAAGTCCCGCAAACAGGTCTGTGTGTGGTAACTCCAGCCATATACCATGAATTTAGCATTTTGTAGATTTAAAAAATGAAACATATCATCTGATTAGCATTGATAAAAAAAGGCTAAATTTACGAGTTGGACGAATTTCGTAACCAAGTATAGAGGGAAATAGCAAACTTTGTTTGCAATTTTTCGATCATAAGAAAAGCAAAATATATGTTCAATATACCATTGGAAGGTTCGAGGTCTTATAAAAAACATTACCTTACGTGCAAAGTAATGTAAAGTGACAAATAGGATATAATCTTAAGTGATAATTTTATGTAACTATTTTTTATTGTTTTATCGGGGTTACCTGTAGCAAGGTGGTTAGCATAACAGCCTCCTATGCCAAAGGTCCCGGGTTCAAACCCGCAGGTAGCCCTAGGATTTTTTAATGGGGGTAAAAAATCCTTAGTTATCCCGTCCTTCGGAGGGGACGTTAAAAAGTGGTCCCGAGCCTGTGCGATGTCAGGTACTCGTTAAAGATCCCTATCCTAATAAAACCTGGATAGGCAAAATTTAGGACTCCCACTGTAGCATCGTCCGATTAGCCACAGCAGCATAAAGGGACGTTAAATAAATAAACAAAACATATTGTTTTATCATATCATATATAAAACATATGTTTCCAACTAAACTGAATATAGTTCTTTACACTTTTATCAACTCTATCTTGAATTGATTTTAACAACTGAGGTAACAGTAAGTCGTGTTTCGCACGCAATTGAATCGAACAATACCAATTATACCATGCATTTTGCACCTTTTTACGATTTTCTCAAAAACGGCTCAAACGATTTTGATTAAACTCGCTATATTGATGTAAAATTAAATGGGCCTTAATATCATGTATATTTCATTCTGATTTAAATAGTCTGACAGGGCTTAGATTCCAATATTTTAAATTTTCTTCCTCTAAAGTACCTTTAATTTTGTAGATTATATAAAAATAACCATATTATCTTGTTACAGCTGATGAAAAACAAGTAAATATATAAGTTGAACAAATTCTATATCCAACTAAAGGAGAAAACTACAAAAATATTTTTAAATGCAATTTTTTGTTTTTATTAAACTATTACAATCAATAACATTAGATCATTTTACTACAATTCATATTATCATCAAAATAGTAAAAAGGGGACAACTCGACAGACAGCTTATCATCATTGTCTTGCGAGTTTTGATTTTATAAAATATATGTTATTACTAATTTGTATATTATGAAAATAAAGCATTTATTCATTCATTCAAAATTAAATCAAAATGGATAAGTGATACTACTAAAGGTTAGTTAAAACAAAAAAAATAATATGAATAAAAATTACATTTGAATAAACCTGTACCACTATAACTAAAGAAGTCTGGAGTTCAGGGCATTATAATTATCTTTTTTAATCTTACCAGGCTAACAGTTAAGCAAGGAGGTGCTTATGCCACTTATATTGTATTTTAAATAAGTTGGATTATTTTACCAAACCTATTGTACTCACCCAAAGACATCCAAGCAAATAGAATCATCCAAGATTGAACGGAATATAAAACAGCTATATGAGCATTAACTAGTATACATAATACAGGAAGTATGGGTTTAAAACAAGGTGGAAGAAAAACCTGAAAACAACAGAATAATACTTTTATTTTATATCCTGAGTGTTTATTTAAATTTCTTTTCTATTAAATGTCTTTTATTAAAAAAGAAAAAAAAAAGTCCAGAGGTATTGTGATTTCTTGTTATATTCAAACTGTATATTTTTATTTTACTATTTATTGAAATTTACAACTGTATTAGTTGGAAGACTTGGGTGTCGATATCAGAGATATAGTGTTAGCAGAAAATGTCATTTTGGACTCCCTGGGGATTATCCACCATCACTTCTATGGCAATTAAATGGTGAATTAATTTATATTTCGATTATGTAATTAGCTCACCAGAGGTCTAAATTTTAAATATAGTAAACCCTCTTTTTAACGAACTATCGTTTGCAGTCCCTTGAAAAATGAATAGAAAACTATACTTTCTCCTCGTTTATAACGAAATATTTTCTTATAACGAACTACTTTTGTGGACCGCAGAATTGAATTGGTTCGGTTATTACGAAAAATGAAGAAGAAAAAAATTACGATATGTCTTTATTCCAAGCCGGCTATCCAAATCCTTCATTCTTCAAGAAGTGGATAAAAAAATTGAGTCAAAATCTAAAATTGCGGAAAAATACGGGATATCAAAATCTAATCTATCAACATCAATGTTTGTTGTTGACTGACGCCTTTCAGCTCACACAACCACCCTGAAGGCCTATAATTTAGGCCGAAACGTCGGCACCAATAAATTAAGTTTACGCTTAATTGTGTGTTAAATTGACTGCGCCCTCAACCAAATTCTCTCACACTAATCTATTAACGATTATCGCTAATAAAGATAAGATCGATGCCTCCATTGCGTCTTTATCGGGATGTGGAAAACAAATTAGAGGAGAAATACATGACATTCTTGATCGACATGTTCTCCAGTGGTTTCGAGAAATAAGGCCTCAGGAATACCCATTTCTGGACTAATCGTCCAGGAGAAATCAAATCGACTAGTTAATGAATTGGGCATCTAAAACTTTCAGTGTTCATCCGGATGGCTTTGGCGCTTTCAGAAACGTCATTGGATCACTTCACTGGTAGTTAGGGATAAAGAAAATAAAGTAAACCAAGGCGACGTCGATAGTTAGCTGGAAAGGTTTTTGGAAGAGTACGCAAAATATCATGCAAGAAATGTTTTTTATGCGGACGAAGCTGGTGCATAGTTTTAAATGCTTCTGAAGTTTCTAAATAAACATGTGCCTGAAAGCGAATGCTGTATTGATAATATCTCTTTTTAACCACCTGAATTTATACCAAAACATATACGTAATATACATACAACATATTTTTCGGATATAACGAATTCTTTTATAACGAATGGAGAATTTTTTCGGTCCCTTAGAGTTCGTTATAACGAGGATTTACTGTATAGTTGTAGAGAGAAATAAAATAAAATAATGTAAAAACTAAAAGAGAAAAAATTGAAAATGTATGTGAAATATGTCCAAGGGATTGATATAGTATGCTGTGTTATCTAAGCAACCCGACGTATTTGGGCAGCATTGCCAAATAAATGAACCATTTCTCTCTCTTACATCAAGCAAATTATATGTCAAGGTCTGTCTGGAGGAAGGAAAAACCGGACCATACCACCAGGCAGAAATACAAGTCTTTAAGCTGTTAATCCCTATCCTCCATTGTGCTTCCAAGTTGATTGCTGATAAAGTTAGCTGTAAAAGAATTATGTATACTGACAGCCAAGCTGCACTTGGTGCTCTAAATAATCATACAACAACCTCAATTGTTGTTGAAGAATGTAATCAAATCCTAAATAATCTTGCTCATAACAATAGAGTAACCATGGAATGGGTATCTGTACACACCGGAATTAGTGGCGATGAAAAAGCCGACACATAGGCCAGGAAAGGCTCAACCCCTTTGCACTACTAGCTTAAGTTCTGCCTTTAAGACTATTAAACAATACTACTTAACTAAATTTTAAAAAAAAGTTGGTTAAATAAAGGACAGCAAAACTCACTACATTTTTAGATGGTCCCAGCATTAATAAAAGCAAGTGCCAACTTATTATGTGTAAGTCTTCCTTAAAATCAATAACTGCTATCTGTACGGGACACTGTAAACTCAACTACCCCATGTTTAAGCTCAGAATTTCAAGTATGCCTCTGTGTAGACTATGCAGACAAGAAGATGAAACTTCTTTTCATATAATCTGCCATTGCAATAGGCTCTCAAGGTTACAGATAAAATACATGAAAAATAAATAAAGATAAAATGCCCATGGGCAGCACTCCACTAGGTAATCTAAACTAGAAGGTCTCGAGGCCATCTTCTTATCAGACACCTCAGAGGATTGTCAGGAAAGGAAGGATTGAAACTAGTAGCTTAGAGTGAGAGTGGAGTTTGTCATGAAAGGATTGATACCTGGTTCGGGCCAAATTAGCAACATATGGAATGCTAAGGTCTTTATGGATGAGTTTATTCAAGACAAAGTAAGGGGCAAAGAGGATTTTTTGAAGGATTTTGGATTGTAAGGATTGAATACGGGAAGGTTTAGTAGAGCCCCAAAGCTCAACTCTGTTAAGTGGAAGGTTAGAGCGTCTGTCCAGAAAATGTTGAAGTAAGCGAAAGTTGTTTCAGTCTTGTGTGCAGATCCCATTGTATATTTTTAAAATTTCTTTTTTATTTAATGTCATATATATTTATTTTTTTTCCAGTTCAGAGGTATTGTAAATTTCTTTTTATATACAAACTGTATATTTTTAATTTTTTTTACTTAGTGTATTTTATTTTAAAATGTTCTGATCTATTGTAAATTTCTTTTTATACCCAGACTGTATATTTCTATAGGCCTGAGATGTTACAATAACTTTTTCATAAAAATAGGCTAACCAAAAGAGCCACTATATACCATGTATTTTGCACTGTTTTACAATTTTCTCAAAACACTTACGATTTTGATTAAACTCTACATTGATGCAATTAATGGATTTAATATCGTCAAGTTTTAGCGACAGATTTCATATGTATAATTTTTTTTAAATAATAATTTTTTACTGTATACATATTTATCCATCATATTTCTTATTTTATGTGGATATTGATATTTTAGTATGTCATATATTTATATGTATAATATTATTTTTTCACATCACATTTACTTTTTATTGTAAAATTTAAACATTTTCCTGTTCTCTTTTGTTTATAATTTATTAACAATATGTAGTTTAATTTTAACTACAGACCATCTTTGTCTATTTCTCGCTAATTACTTACTATCAGATAATTTCACTTCATACTGTCTTACTAATTTTCTTTATATGTTGTTTAAAAAATAAAAATAAAACTAGTTGTTTATTAAATTAAAACTTTCAAGATACTTTCAATATTTAACAATAATATTTACTACAAAAACATAACTTACCTGTAAACCTAAACGAGCTGGGGAGGAAGGTTGATTTACTATGATCATCACTATAAGAACATAAAAAAGAACAATTAAGAACAGAAGAAATACTTCAAATTTGTCTCCATTCTTCAACTTCTGACCGCCTAGTAGAAATATCATTTGTGCAGGAAATGCTGTAACAACTGAAGTAAAAATTATTTTAATACTTTATTTCCTCCAGTTTAATTTTTTAGAAGTAAGGGGGAGTGGCATGATCTAGTGGATAGAGCGCTAGTATACTGTGCTCCGGGTCCTGGGTTTGAATCCCGGTTGTGACGGAATATTATTTATTCTGTTATTTCAGCTGGGGGGTGATCCTGGGGTATGGAGACCCTCCCGGGGCAGACCCAGCCTCTGTAAAGTGGGTACCCAAAAATGGGGAAAAACCTGGCGGCTGAGCGTGATCTCAGCCGAATCACCTTATTGCACTTCCATTGGCCTTGAAACAGTACGAATCTCTATATGTTCTGAGCCAAAGACTCTTCATGGGTTGTACTGGCACAGGTTTTTTGGGGGGAGGGGTTTTTAATTGTTTTGTTTTTTAACTTTAATTTAATTTGTTGAAGTTTTAAGTTCAACAATATTTTAAGTCTTTTCTCATATAATCGATTAATTCTTTTAAACATAGTTTCTTTCCATCAACTACATAATCACTATTTTGCCAGTCATATCTCAGATGTAAAGACCGCAAATCATCACACCACCATATTTCTTTAAATTATTTCCTCCGCCAAAATCTCAGTCAATCTATGCCTGAGCAAGAACAATAATTTTTGAATTTATTGAACATGTAGGTGCAAAATAAAAAATATATAAGGTCAATATTAGTTTCTAAATATATAACATACTGTTTGCTCTGCAGAACTAAAAACTTTTCTAAAAAATTTGCCAGAAAATTTTTCTATTCTATCAAAAATGATAATAAATTTCTCTTTTTGTAATATTGTAAACAGTAATCAGTCCCGTAATATTCTTAATCATAGTTCTAGGCATTGTGTAAACAGGAGGGATATGTATTTGTCAATTTTAATAATAACATGAGTTATTAAAACCTGATGGTTATTTAATCTTTCCTTACATGCCACCAGATTGGTAAACACAACACCCTTTTAAGGAACTCCAATGGTTTCAGACAATACAGTATATCAATACATTAAATATATTAATTTATGCAGCTTTTGGAGCTACCACTGCCCTAGAAAACCAGTCAGCTGAGAACAGCAGTTGGCAGAAATGTATTGGCAGTACTGCAGACCAATTTGATTAATAAAAACAGGTACGTGAAAAATACTTTGCAAAGATTTTCTTTTGTTATATACAAATATCCCATATCTTTAAATAGATTGATAACATACAAATAATTGTGCCACATATCAGAACAATTAATGAAGAAACAACTGTTGGGCGATCAGCAGATGGTTCCATGTTGAAAATAATTCTATGAAAAGGTTTATTTACGTTTCCGTATTCCATGTCCTCTTCTGTATATCTGTAAGAAAATCATAGAATAGTGGGACAGCCAACAATTTAGAATTGGTGTTACAATATAGGGGATATTAATAGATTAATTTGTAATAGAAATGTTATTAAACATTTCCTTTCCATATATTAGATTATACCAATGATATATATACATATATAAATTAGCATATACTTGTGTGTATATATATATATAATAAAATTAGCATTAACCCATTCGAGACGACAATTTTTTATGAACACAGTCCCCAGGAGCTAATTTTTGTTTTCTTTGTAAGAAAGGCTTCAGATAATTTTTATATTTTTTGGTACACAGTAAAACCAATGCCAAATTTTGTTTTCCTGTACTTTACACCGCTACAGTACAACTAGTTTACTCAGAAAAACTGATAATTGCACATTACTGTTATTGCACACACGGTGTGCAATGGATCTCGAATGGGTTAAAAGTATATTCCGATGCAGGCACAAAATTAAATGAGTCTCCTTACTTCACCGATTCTTTTATCAGCTATACTTCATCAATACAAAAGACAAAATTTTACCTCAGTGTCAAGACACATATTGCTATGAAACAGTAGGCACCCAAAGCACCAAGACATGATACTTCAGCCAATCGAAATTTGTCAAAAAATAAAGCGAATAAGGCTGAAAACAAATGTTTTTTACAGTTAATAGTTTTATATCTATTTAAACACTTCATTTTTAAAAAAGAATAATATTAAGAATATACCAGTTGCAAATCCAGTGGTGTACAAAGCGATAATTGGCGTTTTAGTGTGAATGTTTACATAAGACATGCATGAATATAGGAGCCCATCCTCAGATATTGCAAAGAAAAGTCTTGTCAAAGGGTAGGTTCCACAGATCAAGCTATGCAACATAAGTTGATTTGTTAATATATGCACACATTTTAATATTTGTTATTTTAGAAAGAAATTCCCAAACAAAATAATAAGACTATATTTTTAAAAAAATGCTGCAAATTATTACACAATGGTTTATTATTTCTAAATAACTATATTAGGGTATAACTTTTTATAGCTGCTAATCTTTTCGATTTTTCTCTATATTCAATAATAACCGAGTTTTGGTGGAATTACATCTATTATAATTTGTGACTTAAATATATAGATCAAATTTTCTTTCTTTTTTTTTTCCTTGATTTTTTGTTTATCACACTTTACTGATTATAAAACACTATACATGTTATTCTCTATTCTGAAAAATAACTGAGTTATGGGCGTAATTATGTGTAAAATTTCTTTTTTTTTTTTTCTTTTTTATAATTATTCATGGGTTTTGTTTTGTTAAACAAACATTAATTAACATTTCTTTTTATTGAATATTTTTCACAGCTACTAATTTATATAATTTTTTTTAACAAATAAATCTTTAAAAGAGACTCCCATAAAGCAAAATCACTAACCAGATATATGAAAAGAATATTGTTTTTAAAAACATCCAATTCATAATATAAAATTACAAAATCATACAGTGTCAAAAGAATTAGGAAATTGTAATATCCTGTTGTATAATGGTTATAAATGTTCATGTTCTCACTAATCTTATCCATAATTTTATGTTCTAAACAATTCTTTTACCTCCTGTAACTGATACCCAAACTTGGAAAGAAACATTTAATAAAACTTTAAAGTAAAAACTTAACAATCATAGAGCAGCTTTGGTTAATTTTACAAAAGGAAATAGGGGAAATCCTAAAAAAAAAAATAAAAAATAAAATAAATAAATAAAATGATAATGTGTGGATGGCTGAGTATTTAAGGGGGATATAATAATAAAGTATGAAAGCAAATAGGTAACTCTCCAAAAAACATAAATCTTAAAAATGAAAGACTAATTATTGGAAAAAAATACCTCAAATGAGTAAACCTCGGCTTATTTCAGAACTCCTCGATGCACAAAAAGTATTTGAACTGTTTGTCACGTTCTAATAAATTATGAGGAAAAGAGATCCAGAAAAAGTCTTTCAGCAGGCAAGACAATGACATAATAGGCTAAATGCTAGCAACATTTTTTAAAAAGAATTTTGATGAATTTAAGTGAAAACAGATTAGTTTCATATTAAATTACATGGTTCTTACGGAAAAATTATGGTTTGGGGGAAACCAAATAAAGAATTAAATATGTCACGGTAAAACATCTTGTATGGTCAGTGATAGTGCGTTTTTCTTTGAAAGAAGTTTATAGGCTTGGATTCCTGGGAAGAATGATTGATAAATGTGTTTGACTTTTCAGCATGAAAAGACAGAATTAAAAGTAGAAGAAAAATTACGAATAAATTAAATTAAAAAGTTAGATTGTTGTGATATCCCTTCTTGAATCGCCCTGAAGAAGGCCTGAGATTTAAGATGAAACATTAACACAAATAAATGAAGTTCTCAACTTAAGTGAGACGACAGAAGTCCCAGAATAAAATTTATTTTTCTTCTTAAGTGAGTGCTTTATTGATAGTACCTGGAATCAACTTCTTTCCTATAATTATTTATTTAATTAGATCAATTCCTAATTGGCTACATAATGTTTACCAACTAGATGTTTATGTATGATTACTGCATTAATATAACAAGGAAACCACGTAATTTCGAATACTTTTGACACTTTTATTTTGAATTTTATCTTTAAAATTAGTTTTGTCGTGATTTTTGGATTTAGCTATTATTTACTTTCTTCCTGGCACTGTAATGTGGGTTACATCTCTTTAAAGAAAAGATTAGTTGAAAGCAAGTCAATTCCGAATACTTTTGACACTCACTGAAAATCAATATATATCAATTTATAAAATAATAAATTGTTTCAAATAATAATGTTTCCTTCTTCTCTTAATCTACATTAAAAAGAGTTTCTTTTAAAAAATTAATTAAAAATAAATAAACGTAAATAAGAGCCTAAAAATGTTGATAGTATTTTTTTTAAATGACTGAATATTGACAAGGAAATAAATGTGAGACTACCAATGGGACAGTGACACTGAATAATGGCGGCTCCTGCAATACGTCACTGTACGTATGTTTCATATTATGTTAATAAACTGAATATTTTATATCTTATATTTCTTGATACATGATATGACTTTAAAAAATAAATAAAACAAATTTTCGACTTTGGAAGAGTGAGCGTACGGCGCAGTAATCTTGGAACCATTGAGATTTTTATTTATTTTTTTGATGCAAATATCTCTTAATTTTTAAGATGAGTTACTAACATAGAAAACGTTTTATTATTAAAAAAAATCATAAAAGTTTTCATCATTAGTGTGTTATTTCTTGATGACAATTCGTATTTATTTTGTTATGTTCATAGGTCAAAAAATTATATTAAAATGTCAAAGTACATAACATTTACTATGAATTTTGATTTTTTTTTTTTCTTTAATATAAAATAATGCGATTTTAACTTAAAACATCAAACTATAAAATTTAAAAAAATGTTAACGTTTATATACTATAGATAAGTCACGATTATATAAAAGATATCTTTGTTAAAAATAAAAATAAAATGATAGAATATTTTCTCTAATTAAATAGAACATAAATAAATAATCAATTGATATTGTTTCCATGATATTAACAAGAGACTAAGAAATAAAATGCAATACGCTTAAACAAATAATGGAGTTATTTTTATTCATTTTTGGAGAGGCAAGGAGAGAGGGTTCTGTGATTCACAGTAGAGCTCTATGCTTTCAGATTCGGCTGAGGCGAGCCATTAGTTCCTAAGTTTCGTTTTAATTACACCAAAATGGATTCCATTGGTAAGTAAAGTAAATTTCTCAATTACTTAAGCCAATGCCTTATATTTCTAGTGAATTGTTGTTTAATTTAGCATATTTTTTTTTAAATATCTTATTTTACTTAATATATATCTATTTAATACCAAGCAGTGTATTTTAAAATTTCCTAGCAATAAATTTGAAATCTATTGATTTACAGGAAAATATGAATTTATGTTTATGTTTGACATTTTGCCCAAACTTTACAGTATGCTCAATTGAGTTCAGTTTAGTAAATGCCCTAATCAATCCAATTAACCCTAACTGTACACCTATATAATTAATTTTTGTTTTATTAAGTAAATATGTTTACATGAAATATTTTTTAAAGAATTTGGTCTGATTGTGGGTGGCTGTAAAATAGTACAATGAAACAATAAATAGTGAATACTAAAACTATTTATTTTTCAACTACAATTATTCGACCATCATCAGATCCCTTTTCATCTGATTTTATCCCTATCAGACCATCCCTTATGAATTTCCCTATGGTTAATGATTGATATTCATATAATATAATATAGTTTATTCAGTCACCTGTAAAATTATGTTTAATTGTGCCTTATGTTATAGTTAATATATTTATATCTGCAGATAGAAAGGAATACACATTATTTATTTTGTAATATTTTTATATTAATTTACTTGACAAATGGAACAAGAGATTTGAATAGATACATCTCTTATCAAATTAAACATTTATTAAATGATTGGTTGCTAGAGAATAGATTGTGTAAGTTATCAATAACAGCTGATTACTTCAGTTTATGTCTTTCTTTTAACGATTTTATATTATACTTTAAAATCACAAATTGATAAAAAGGTTGATAATATAATATATAATGATAATAATAATATAACAACAACGTTATTCGGTGTGACAGGAGATGGTGGTTTGGTACTTTAATTTTTTAAAATCTTGGAAGGTTAAAAAAATTAAAAATTTCTGATTTTTATAATTTTACTTTTAGAGTTATAATTGTTTTTATTAAATCTACTATTTGCAACATTTAAATGCTTTTCCGTATTCCCGTTTAGATGTAGTAATATAAATAACATATCTGACTGGAGAATTTCTTTTTGGGGTGCAGTCATAAAATAAATCACTGTAATGAGAAAAACTTATTACATCTTTGTGCCAACGTTTCAGCCTAAAATTTAGGCCTTATGAGGGCTGAAAACTATATGAACAAAATTAAAATTAAAAACAGTATGAAATGAAAGAAATATACTCAAAGATCGATCCTCTGTAAAAAATGTGATATATCCTGACTTAGCAATACACAATTAAATTCATTTGAAGTTGTCATCTGTATTATTTTTATCTTTTATCTACATTATACATACAATATATATATATATATATATATATATATATATATATATATATATATATATATTATATATATATATATATATATATATTTATATTATTTATATATATATATATATATATATAATTATATATAATAATATTATATTTAATTTATTGAAATTTACAACTGTATATTATAATACATCAAGTAAATAAAAGATTCCAAATTCCTGTCAAAATTATAAAATTGTGCCTCCTAGCCATCTTTCCAGCTCTCTTACATATTTATAACTTTTCCCTCCAACGATCCATTTTTCCTATTGCCTGGAAGAAAGTTATAGTCCGTCCATTATACAAAGTTCCTATCCCTTCCTCAGCATCGGACTTCAGACCCATATCGATCCTATCCAACCTCTCGAAAGAATAGTCCACTCCCAATTTTATAATTTTCTTGAACAAAAATCCCTACTTGTTCCCTTCCAGTCTGGCTTTAGATCATAATATTGCACAAAATCAGCTCTGTTGAAAATCACCCAAGACCTTCAATCCTCTAATGACAAACAGAAAATATCAATCCTTGTCCTCATCGATTTCTCAAAAGCTTTCGATATGGTGAACCATGAAATCCTTCTCACCAAAATCAGAAACCTTCCAGTATCCAATATATGATAATCCCAAACAAACCTCCTTCCTCGCCTATTCCGTTAACTCATGGAGTTCCTCAGGGGTCAGCACTTTCACCTATCCTGTTCTCCATCTATGTCAATGATCTCCCTAATTCCATACATAATTCTAAATATCACCTGTATGCTGATGACCTCCAAATTTATTTTTCCTTCCATCCCTCTGAAACGCCTGAGATGGTCCAAAAATTACAAGAAGACATCGACAGCATCAATTTATGGGCCATCAATAATGGTCTAAAGCTTAATATCGACAAAACCAAAGCCATCCCCATTGGTTCCAAACATCTCCTCAACTCCCTCACCTATCACCCATTACTCTACCTCAACCATAGACCCATCATCTTCCAGACATCTGTTAAAAACCTCGGTATATTCCTCGACCAAAATCTATCCTGGAATAATCATATCTCTCAAATTTCCAGAAAATCCATAGCCATTCTCAAACAGTTCCTTAGACTCTGTGATCAAATACCTCTTAAAACCCGCCAGCTCCTAGTCTCCTCTCTTATATTCCCCCACTTCGATTATGGGTGCCTGGTGTTTGGCGGACTGTCAGAGAGGCTTGAGATGAGGCTGAAGAGGCTAATGAACTGCTTCATTAGATTCCTCTTTGGAATTCCCAGGTGCTCTCAGGTCTCCACCTGGTACGCCGAGTTGAAGAGGCTTTATCCTAAATTCCGACGGCAATACTTCCTAGGAACCCATCTTTACCAATCTTTCAGAACCAAAAAACCCCTCTATATCTATAACATGTTCACTCCACTCTCCTCTGTCCATCCTATCAACACAAGATCCCATTCCCTGAATCGGTTCATTCCCTTGTACAGAACTACTTCCTTCAAGAGATCTTTCGTTATTCGTGCTACTTCATTTTGGAATTCCTTACCTATGCCCATTCGTACATCCCAATCCTTAACTTCCTTCAAGCATAAACTATTTATCCATCTCCTTGAATATCAGTCTACCGCGCCTTTATAAGTGTTGAGTAATTACACTGTTTATTTATATTATTTTTATAATTAGTCAATGCTTCAATTCATTTTATTTCTTTTATTAATTATAATGGTTGTAATATTACCTTGTACATATATATGTGTGTGTTTAAGTGTATGTATGCATTTTTTTTTTTTTTTTTTTTTATTCATAATATGCAGTATAATTTGTTATATGATGTATATTTTGCAAACGTAATAGCCAGAAGATTAGTACTTTAATGTACATTTATATTATTCTTAGGGAACTAGCTGTCCCAGAATAAAAATTATTTTTTCATTTTATTTCAAATATGCTGATAAAAGATATGTACATGAAAAAAATGAAGAGAAACTGCCCATTGGCAGCACTCTAGCAATCAACCTAACAAGAAGGTCTCGAGGCAATCTTCTCTTCAGACACCTCAGTGGATTATCAAGAATTGTAGAGGAAGCAAGGATTGAAACTAGTGGATTAGAGTGGGAATGGAGTTTGTCATGGAAGGAATGATACCAGGTACGGGCCAAATCAGCTACATAAGGAACATGGAGGTCTTTATGGATGATTTTATTCGTGACAAAGTAAGGAGTGTTGAGGATTTTATGAAGGATTTTGGATTGTAAGGATTGGATACGGGAAGAATTGGATGGTTTAGTAGTGCCCCAAAGCTCAACTCCATAGGTCCAGATAGGCCTTATAATTGTCATGTGTATGAGTTTTTTGTAGTTAAGTAAAAGGTTAGAGCGTCTGTCTAGTAAGTGTTGGAGTAGCCGTTTGATTTTATATTTTTCATAACCATTGGCTAACTGGATAATCATGTGACTAAATGAAACCAGACAAATTGGACTTCCGTACATTATACATTATTCTTAGGGGACAAAATGTCTCAGAATAAAGATTACTTTTCATTCATTCAAAAAATGAATTTAAGAAGTAAGGTAATCATTTTAAAGTCGTATTATATTAAATTGTTAATCATGTGGTTGGGTCTGGATATATAACACAATTGTGTCTGGATAGGAGCAGAGGAAAAAAAACATAAGTGGTGTTTGGAAAGAAATCAACCTTACGGTTCTCATTGTGCCCTACTTTATGGCTCAAGTGAGGGTATTGCAAAGAGTGATGACCAACAACATTATCATGAATGTAGGCATATCAGAGATCTAAAAAAAACGTTACTAACATCTCTAAAAGAATTTATTTTAGACTAGCCAACCCGGCAAAGGTTGTTAATAAAAAACAACAACCATTCATTTTCTCAATTCAATGTTTTCCGTCTGCTGGTGTTCCTCTAGGTAGTTTCCTAGGACCCATCCTTTACACAGTCTATACAGCTGATATCGCAACCCATCCCAACACCTTCCTTTCTGCCTATGCTGATGACACTTGTGTGTTATCAGTCAATAACGATCCTACTATTGCCTCTCAAACTCTTCAATCCCGCATCCGAGACCTTGAGGTATGGTGTCAGAATTGGAGAATTATAATAATCTTTACCCTTTGTCTTAAACCTATGACATCCTGTCCTACAGTATTCATAGTCCGCTTGTTCCAGTTGAACAGATCCGCTACCTAGGGCTTCCACTTGACAAACGTCTAACATGAAATCCGCACGCAAGACTAAAACGACAAGAAACTGCACATCGCTTTCGTTTACTACAACACTTACTGGAAAGACACTCTAGCCTTCCACTTATCTACAAAAGGCTCATCTATATCTCCATCATACTTAATGCCTATCTGGACTTACAGAGTTCAGCTTTGGGGCTCTACTAAACCATTGAATTCTTCCCGTATTTAATCCAAAATTCCATATGTTGCTGATTTGCCCCGAACCAGGTATCAATCCTTTCATGACTAACTCCACTCCCACTCTAAGCTACTAGTTTCAATCCTTGCTTCCTCTTCTATTCCTGGCAATCCCCCGAGGTGCCTGGAAAGAATATGGCCTCGAGACCTTCTAGTTTAGATTACTTAGTGGAGTGATGCCAATGGACATTTTCTTATATTTAGTTCAACTCCTATCTCTTGAGATTGAAATGGATGATATTACCATTTGTTCACTCGCATTATTAACTATAATATACCCACACAAGTAGACAAAATTTATGAAAAATAGTATACTGATAATATATTTGTTCTTTTAGTATTTTACCAATCTATTAATAATAATAAAACACGTATATATGTATTATAAATTAAAGTAAATTGTATAAATTTTTTTTGTAACAAATTCCGAATGAGATATCAAAATGGTGTGTCTGTTCTCATGAATCATTTACATATATCTGGATGAAATTTTGATGAGACCTTTTAGTTAATCTAGACATTAAACCATCAGACTCCACAAAATATTAGTCACCTATATTCCCCAGGAGTTCTGTAAAAACATGTTTCATGTGAACATAACAATGAATTTTAATCTTACTACTCTTAATTGTGTCTGTTTTCAATTACAGAACGATTTATGACTCTTCTTTTGAAAGAATTGAAAGAACATGGTTTTTTGTACACTATAGAAAAACATGTCGAAAATGCGATAAGATTTGGATTGGAGATCGTTGCAGGTTAAGTATATTTTTCAAATAGCTTCCTCTTTTTTTTTTTTTTTTTTTAGAATATTTAGTCAACTTGATAATTTTGTCAGTTATTATTATGTATTCTAAAAGTGTACATTTTAATTTTAATGTATATATTAAAATATATAATTTTATATATATATATATATATATATATTTTAATATTTAGGATGTATAGTCGACTGTAGTAACTATTATAAGTGAAATAATCAGGAGTCAGTCTTTTTCTGAATATTTTTAATTTTGCCGACGCTTCAGCTCAAGCTTGTGAACCATCATCAGGGCTACAAACATCAGAACATAAGAAATACATATTAATGTGATAATGAAATTTTTTGAATGTAGTGACAATGATAACATTTAAAATAAAACAGAAAATATACCTGTTTTTCTGTAATAATAATAATAATAAAAATAATTATCATTATTTGTATCTATAATATCTAAGTATATTGGTATATTTTCTGTTTTAATATTAAATGTTATCATTGTCACTACATTCAAAAAATTTTCACTATCACATTAATTTGTATCTCTTATGTTCTGATGTTTGTAGCCCTGATGATGGTTCACAAGCTTGAGCTGAAGCGTTGGAAAAATTAAAAATATTCAGAAAAAGACTGACTCCTGATTATTCCACCTATAAAACATTTATAGAAGAACAAAAGGAAGTTTTAGATCACATGACATATTTATATAATATATAATATATATATATATATATATATATATATATATATATATATATATATATATATATATATATATATATATATATATATATATATTATTTGCTTAGATATGTAAAATTTGAAGGATACTAGATAATTTATGTTTAAAGTTATTAATATTTAATCAAATTTAAATATTCCTATAAACAGAAAAAAAAAAAAAAAAACTAATTTTATAGGTAAAAAAAAATACTGCAAGAAAACTAATTTGTTTGTTTATTCATTTAATGGCAATTTTATGCTACTGTGGCTAATCAGACGATAGTGCAGTGGGAGTCCTAAATTTTGCCTATCTAGGTTAAATTAAGATAAAGATCTTTAATGAGCGCTTGACATCGCACAGGCTCAAGATTACCTTTTTATGTCTCCTCCATGGATGGCATAACCAAGGATTTTTCGCTCACATTAAAAAATCCAAGGGCCATCTGGCAAGTTACCTTTTATGTGAAATTGTTCTTAGGTTCTTTCTTAAATAAAATATAATAATTTACTATAATGTAACGCAACTACAACTATTTGTTATTTCTGTAACATCTATGATATTCCTATTTAATAGATTTTAAATCTTAAATTAGTGAGATAGGATCTACCGCAATCTGAGCACTATAGAGAGGTGTTTTCATTTTTAATACAACTTGGGGCTTTAAGATATTTTTTTTTTAGATCCATTTAATGCAAACAGGAAAGATTTTCAGGTTAACAACCTGTTCTAACCAGAATAAAAAAGTCAAGATTACTTCTGTCAGACCACCAGAAAATTAATTTTAACTTGCCCAGAACATATTCTCTTGTTTACAATAAACTGAGATGTTTGTTTATTCATTTAATGGCACTTTATGTTGCTATGGCTACTCGGACATTGCTACAGTGAGAGTATTAAATTTTGCCTATCTAGGTTTAATTAGGATAGGGATCTTTAATGATTACCTGACTTCTCACAGACTCAGGACCACCTTTTTACATTCCAACCAAGGACGGCATAACTAAGGATTTTTTACTCCCATTAAAAAATCCTAGGGCTACCTGCGGGTTTGAACCCGGATCTTGGGTATAGAAGGCTATTATGCTAGCTAGTACACCATAGGTGACCCCTTAGCCTCAGATATAGATAATTCTTAGCAGGCACAATGAAAATATAACCCTTATCTATACTATACTTCTTTTATTTGTGTCAATTGTTTGTTTTGTTTTTTTCATTTATTTATTACTTTATGATAACATATGAAAATTCTTTCACACAGAAATGAGAACAATAACAACCTAGTATTGTAGCTTTTTTTTTGTTTTTTTTAATGGATAAGCATATACTTTCTATAGAGAGTAGAAAGAAATTTATTGTTGAAAATATAATAAAACAAAGCAATTTAATACATAACTAATTAAATAACTTTTTTTTCAGAGGTTGCTATTTTATTCTTTAAGAATTTAATCAGAAAATGCTTTTCTTGTTTTACAAGTGTTGAATCTAGAATTAATAATCCTATTTTCAATATAATCTATGATTTAATCATGGAATTCTGCATACGTGATTATAATACAATCATTCACTATGTACATAAAGCTATTGAGCTTTTGAATAAACTATTGGGAAATAGTTATAAGTTTCATAAACAAACTCCTTACAAACTAAAGGAAATAACACCTAGAGAAGAAATGCAGATTAAACCTTGCAAGTAATTATGATTTTATATTGGTTTATCCTAATCTTAAGTTACACTGGTCTGCAAAAAAAAAAAAAAAATTTCCTCTCCTTTCTATTTCATTCACAACGAACGATAAATTAGATAACTCTGAATAGAAATATAGTATTAAATCTTCCATATCACATATAAATTTTTTTCAAAAGTGGTTTTAAATGAAACTCACTTTTTTGTTAAAAAAAAATATTATATTTGTTCAAACTGAGAGAAATGTTTAATAAATGTGTTACAAATCACTAGATACTCTCATTGTTGGTTGTTAAATATTTCACCTTGTAGTTTTCGCCCGTTTTATATTTTCTATAGGCGTTTCGCGACGAAGTGACCAACAGAAATCGGCATTGACCATTTTCCATTATAGCGCATTTCTATGTGCAATATGTCTTGATGAAACCTTTTGCCGTGTTCATCTGATAATGCTCCAAGGTTAGCGGGGAAAAAGTCTAAATGAGAATCCAAGAAATGAATTTTTAGGGTAGGGACATATTGACATTGCATTTTAGGGCTTTGTTTGAAGAAAGAAGTTCAAGGGTCAATTCAAGGTAGTTAGATTTTTTGTTTCCAAAAAAATTATGACATACTTCTACAAAAGCGGTCCGTGCTCTCTTTTCAGCTTTATTCAATGTATTTTCAATATTTGAGTCCTTCATCAGTTCTCGTATTTGGGGACCCACAAAGATTCCTGCTTTCAATTTTGCGTCGCTGATTCGAGGAAATTTAGTTTAGAGATATTGAAAAACTCCACTGTCCTTATTCATGGCTTTAACAAAATTAGGCCCAACTTTATATGGAGAGGTGGTAGAAAAATTTTATCACTTGAAACTGAAGGTTCTTCTTTTACATTATTGACTCCAGGGATCAAACTTATTCTTTGCGGCTAATTTTTTACTATGTAATGCTTTTCTCTTGCACGACTGTCCCATTCGCAAAAAGAGGAACAAAATGTAGTATATCCTCCTTGCAGTCCAGTTAACCGTGAAACAACTTTTATATCAGCACAAATGTTCCATATTTAATTTTCATGTTTGTTGCGTATGCAAGAGGAATAGAAGGATATTTATTGCCATCAGACAAAAAACACGTAATTATGAGAAATTAAAAAAAAACTTTAAAAAATGTCTATATGTGATAGAAAAAAATGGAAAGCAAACATCGATTTAGCGTATTAACTTCATATTTTTATTTAAAGGAGGATTCCGTTGCAGACCAGTGTTATTAGGCTTTATTTTATTTCTGTAATATAATATGAAATCTTCATTTATATAGAATACATCTGTATGTCTCAATTGAGATGGTGATTTCCAAAAGGTAGTAAAGGAAATGTTTTGCAAAATTGATATTTTGACATTTTTGTATTCTCCTCATTTAGTTTTATCTAAATATTCTATTTGATTTTATCTAATGAACGCTCGAGTCCTTTAAAAATGCTATTTAGAATTGCAAATATTTTCTAAAGGTACTAATTAGACATTTAATTTTGTTCCAAAACATACTAAAACATTTTATTCAATATCATTTATATAGTGTTATTAATATAGTAAAAATCTGTTGCGGGCAACACACGACTTTCACTTACCACGACTGTTAAAATTAATTTAAAAACTATGAACTATACTTCAATTTAAAAAATATTTTAAGTTGATTTTAATAAAATGTGATTTCATTTTAATTAGAAACATATGATTTAGATTAAATAATAGGGGTACTCACTGCATTTGCTATAGCACAAAAAATGTGCTATAGCAAACGTAGTGAGTACCCCTAAATGTAGCTATATTAAATTGTTAATCAGTAATAAGTTTATTCCCTATTCCTCACTTTATATTACCTTTTACAACTTTTTGTATCAGATAACATTTTTTCTAAAATCTTTCTCTTTTTATACATCTATATTACTGTACTTATTTTCAAAAAAAACAAAAATTACATACATAAATAGTTTTGCTCTTTTATCCTTTATTTGGTCATCAAATTCGTCCAACTTGTATATTTAGCCGTCTTTGATCAATTTCATTAAGATGGTGTAGTTAATCTTTTGGAATGTACAAAATTAAAGGTAGTTTAGAGGGAGAACATTTAAAATATCGGCATTTAAGCCCTGTCAGACTATTTCATTCAGAATAAAACCTACATGATATTGGGTTGATGCAAAATTAATGCAGGTTTTTAGTAGGTATTGTAAATACGCCATATCTTTACTTTAACCATATATATTTAATCAAAATAATTTCCATCTGAATCAATGCACTTTTGCCAACGTTCAACAAGCTTTCTTATTCCACCAGAAAAAAAATCCGAATCCCTGGACTCAATGAAATCACGAAAAGAATTTTCAATGTCGTCCTGGTTTTGAAAATTTTTCTCCCTCAAAAAGTTGTCCAGATGCCTGAAAAAGTGGAAGTCTGTAAGAGAGAGGTCAGGTGAATAAGGCGGATGTTGGAGAACTTCTTAGCCCAACTCGTGCAGTCGTCGAAGCGTTGGTTGTGCAACGTGTGGTCTGGCGTTATCGTGCAGCAGGATAGGCCCCTTCTGATTCATCAATGCTGGGCAAAGACGTTGCAATTTTTGAGTTCCGAGTTCCGCCGCCATTTCTCGTGTGGTTTTGGTTGGGTCTTCTTCCACTTTTGACCTCAGCTGGTCGTTGTCCAGAGCAAGATGACGGCCCCGACCTTCCTTGTCTTCGAGGTCGAAATCTCCTCTGCGAAACTTCTGGAACCAACGCTGCACCGTGCACTCATTAATAGCCCCCTGACCCCACACTTCATTAATATTACGAGCCGTTTGCGCAGCGCTGCGCCCTAATTTAAATTCGTAAAAATAAATTTGACGAAAATCGCACTTTGACATTTTCGATTCAAGACCTTTGAACACACTGAACAAAACGATTTTACTAAACAAATTCATGGTGAAAGAGAGGGTATTAGATAAGGTTTGTTTTGGTATAATAATGATCAATGTTAGGATTAGCTTTGTTTACACAATTGGAATTAAGATATTGCAATAGAGGAAACCTGCATTAATTTTGCATCAACCCAATATTAAAGCCTATTACATTTTACATCCATATATCGAGTTTAATCAAAATTGTTAGAGCCATTTTTGAGAAAATCGTAAAAAGATGCAAAATTCATGGTATAAAGTGGCCTTTCTGGTTAGCCGATTTTGATGAAAAAGATGCTCTAACATCTCAGGAGTATAGTTGTCTCAAATTTGAAATTTCAGTTTCATAGGACTTTTCGTTCTGGTGCTGGACTTACCACAAATACACACACACACACAGACCTCTTTTTGGGACTTGATTATTTGTACTTACTGTACCCTAAAACGTGTATTTCCGTTAAAAACTGGAATTTGAAAATTTTCATGCTCGCAATACTTTCTCTTGCTATATATTTCATGTATAAGTAAGTGAAGTAAAAAAACAATTCTAGATTTTAATATGAAAAGAATAAAATAAATTGGCTAAATAGCAAAGTAATAAGAGATTTTTGTGCTTCCTGTTAAATTTCCTAGAACGGATATAGTACCTTTTGAAAATCAACGTCTCAATTATTGATGAATTTTAGACATTTATTTAGTAATTTGTTGATACGTGTTTTGCTAGCAAGACTCCAGACCAGGTATGCATATGTAATTATAGGCCTGATAACTGTGTTATATAATATTAACTTTTTTTGTTTGTTCATAATTGTGAATGTTTATTAAAGTAGGGATACATGTTATATAATTATTTTATTGTTAATATGCTTTTTGAAAATTAGTTTACAGTCCAGGGTGTCTCCTAAATATTTAACTTGTTCTGAAATGGCTATTGTTACGACATTGAGTTATTTATTGGTGGGAAGATTATTTACATTTTGTTAATATTATTGCTACTTTAAAAAAAAAAAAATAATAAAATAAAAGTAATTTTATTCTGGGGCAAGTAGTCCCCTAAGAATGATGTGAAATTTCTAAATATAAATAAAAAATTTTATAAATTGAGCGGTATTTATTTATTTATCTGTTCTATGTTTCCTTCTGTGGTAGTTAGTACCACAGGTCTCTGTTGAAGAATCTAGATATACTTTACCATTTTTGGACAACTGCTTTTCTAAGGCCTAGATAGTTCCTAAAACCGTGTGCTTTATATATTTTTATACTTTCTTATTTATTTGTATATACTTGAAATTATTGTAATTCTTTTCCTGAGGTATTTAAATGAAAAGTAATTTTATTCTGGGACGAGTAGTCCCTAGAATAACAAGAAAAGTACAATAATGATATTGTCTGGTGTTAAGACTTCAGTTAACAATAAAAGACAGATTTTGTGACTGTGAAAGTTATCATCTATAGCTTTTGAATAATTACATATGTTGGAAAGATTGATACTTTAGGAAATGAAAGCATTTGTTTAGTTATAAATAATTATATAATAATTATATAATTAGTTAGTTAATAAAAGTTGATGTTTAAAAGTGGATAATGATAAGGCTTTACGAATGGATATAGGCAAGGAATTCCAAAATAGGGTAGAAAGAATGATAAAGGATTTTTTGAAGGAGACGGATCTGTGAGAAGGTATATACAAGTTTATTGGTTGGGATCTAGTGTTTACTGAATGGACCGAAAAACAAGTGGCAAGCATATCAAGAATATAAGGAGGTTTTCGTGTTTTGAAAAATCGGAAGAGACAGACCTAGGAGATACTGCCAATGGAAAGAGGGATAGAGCCAATTCAACTCGGTATTCCTTCTAGGAACATGGGAGCATCTGGGGATTCCAAACGTGAATCTAATGAAATAATTCATTAGTCTTTTGAGTCTCATACTAAATTTCTGAGACAGCCTGCTATATACGAGGCAACCGTAGTTAAACTTGGGGAAAATTAGTGAAGAAACGAGTAGCATGCGGGTTTTAGGTGGGATAGAATTAAGAAATCTTAGAAATTGTTTTAGGATAGCGATGGATTTTCGGGTGTTTTAAGAAATATGATTACTCTAAGATAGGTTCTGATCAATAATGACTCCTAGGTTTCTTACTGAAGTGTGGAAGTGGATAGGTATGCTATTGAGGTAAAGGAGTGGATAATATGGAAGAGAATTTAGAAGGTTCTTGGAATCGATAAAGATGGCTTTGGTTTTTCCAGCATTCAACTTCAAATCATTTTTCATAGTCCATGTATTGATATTGTCAATATCTTGTTGTAGTTTTTGGATAGCCTTCAGCATTTCAGAAGGATGGAAAGAAAGATAGATTTGCATCTGCATATAGATGGTATTGTGAGTGTTGGATACAGTCAGGAAGATCATTGATAGAGATATAAAAAAGAGTTGGCCACAGTGAGAATCCCTGAGGAACACCACGTGTTAGTGAAATGCAGGAGGGAGATTCATTTGGCATGATAACAGTTTGAGATTGATAAGATACAAAAGAAATCAACCATTTTAAAATGCTATTTGATAATTAAGGTTTTGGAGTTTGGAAAGAAGAATGTTATGATCAACTGAATCGAAAGCTTTTGAGAAATCAAAGAGGATCAAAAAAGTGATTTTTTGTTTGTCTATTGAGGATTTTAGGTCTTGGGTTATTTTTGACAATGCAGATTGAGTAGAATATTGGGATCGGAAACCGGACTATTAAGGATTTAAAAAGTTTTTTTCTTCAAGAAAGTTATTGAACTATTCTTTCAAGTGGTTTGGATAGATTTAATAGTATAGAGATAGGTCTAAAATCAGAAAAAGGGATTTGGAACTTTATTCAGTGCACGTACAATGACTTTTTTCCAGGCTGTTGGGAAAATAGATTTTTGAAGAGAAACATTATAAATATATAGGACAGGAAAGATTACAGAAAGACACAGTTTAATTAGTTTCACAGGGATTTGGTCTGATCAATGATCGTTCGTTCTGAAATTAAGAATTGAGAAGAGCAATTCTTCTGGAGATGTATCCGAGAAATAGAAATTTTCTGGATTGAAGGATGTTTGTGGTAAAGAGTACTGAGTAATATAGGGTATAGGTAGAAGTTCTGCGAAGTAGGGATTTAGTTCTTCGGAAGTAAATGGAACACAAGAAGAGGATTTGTAATTTGTAATGGATAGGTTTCTAAGTAGTTTCAATTTGGTCTTAGGGTTAGGTGCTTGGGATAAGGAATTATGGAAAAACGCGCAAGAAGAAACCATCAGGGGCTCGTGTGCGCCTAAATCACGGAGGTGGAATCGGTACATCGCGACCCAAGTACAATAGAAAATGAAGAATTTTTCGTTGGGAAAATAAATAAAAAAATGGAAAAGAGTAAACAGACGTGCGGGAAGTGTGGGTTTGACTTTCATGAGCTAAGTAAATGTCCAGCGAGAAATTCGGTTTGTCGGAAATGTGGTCTCAGAGGACATTTTAATAGTCAGTGTAGATCAAAGGGCCGTTTGAAGAAATTAGGGGAGGCTCATCAGATTCAGAGGATGAGAATCAACCAACTGAAGACAACCTATGGAAAATTCAGTCGGTTTTGCCTCGTGCCCCGCGTGCTACGATCTCCGAACAACTGAACAGCTATCCATTAAGTTTTATTCAGGGCTTGGGTGTCCACGATCAATGGTTAAGGTAATTTAAAATTATTCCCCAATAATATCTGGTGGGAACCCCTGGCCTAGAAGAAGTATATATACAGTAAGCCTCTATATATAGCGAGCCCAAGACCTTTCATGGGTTGAAGAGGTTCAGGTTTTATTTTTTTTATCATAACCTGTCTAATATCATACCTTTAATCTCAACTCAATCTATTTATTTTCAGATTATGTGGTTCGAGTAGCGTTGCCGAAAAAAAAGAGGTTACAACAAAAAATAAATCTGAAAATGAACGTATCAAAGCCATAATTGGCACTAGAAGAGTGGATAACACTAACTTTAAAGGAGTGGAAAGAAAAATAAGCTACTATGTAGGACGTGTAAGCTTAAACACTTCTGAACAAAATATTGTAGATTATTTGAAAAACGCAATACCAGATGGGAATTTTGAATGTGTAAAACTTAAATCTGCTGGAAAGATGCAAAGTTTCAAGTTGACCGCAAATTCTTCTTCGAAAAAGGATCTAGAGAATTCTAAGAATTGGCCTCAAGGGGTCATGGTTAGGCCTTGGATAAGGAAAACTAATACATCTCCAAAAAATTTTCAGAATGAATTGAATCTTAGAAATCGTATTGGAGTTTCTTAGATTATCTTTTATATTTTTATATTCCTTATACTCATGTTATCATCAATATTCTATTCACTAAGTGTAGTAGTAGTAGTAACTTATAACTAATAATTGAGAGAAGTTAGTTCAGGGTGCAGTCAAAAGAACACACAATTAAGATATAAACTTAATAAACTGGTGCTGACGTTTCGGCCTAAATTATAGGCCTTCTTCAGGGCGTTTGAAGGAGAGTGTCAGAACAATGAAGTAATAATCATTATGTTGACTTACTCAGTCAACCATTCTCACTTTGATAACTAATAATATTTAAATGAAATAATGTTTCTTAATTTTATTATGTTTAATGATAAATATTCTATGTTGATATTATTTCATATATAAATATAAATATATATGGTGTGGTAAAAAAAAAAAAAAAATGTAGTTATTATGTGCTTACTTTCCTATGAGACCTATAGGACATCCTACTGTCGTTACCCACTTCATAATATCCATGCCAATACCTCTCATAGTATATTGAATAGGTGCAGTGATATCCTAAGGTAAAAATATGTACTAATATTATTCATTTTGCTGAATATGATTAATTATTTATTACTATTATTATTATTATCACCTGATCACAATATGGCCATAGTAGTGTGTGAGTAAAACTTTGAAATAAATATAAGACCGTAACAACCATTACTGATAAAAGTAACGAAGTGGAAATTGTTCTTTCTGCTTCTTGTACTTCTGAACCTAGTTACAAATTTGAAATTGAGGTCAGGTATTTTTAAATACATTTAAAGATGAAAATAAAATACTAAAGAATTAATTACATTCAGTTTCATTAGAAAAATGTGTTTTATTGAATAATATATTATATTATTATCTATGACAATCAGTTAGTTGTATCGGCTTTTCATCACTCTCCAAAAAAAAAATTGAAATCTAGCTTATATGCACGCTTGTAACTACGTTATTTTCGAAGATTGAGAAAAAATTCATTATTTTTTTTTAAGCGAAAAACGCTAATAATTATATAAAATAGAGAAAAAAAAATTGAAATTTTACACTTAAATACGCTCATAACTCGGTTATTTTTGACTATAGAGAAAAGTAAGTTTAGAGTTTTAGAATAAGTAATGCGTGATAAACAAAAAAATCTGGTGCAGGCAACACACGACTTTCACTTACCTCCATTTTTAAAATCAATGAAAGAATTTTCATATACAGTTAGAGATAAAAATACGTGATACTATTAAGGAATTAATTAAATTAAATTTCTATAGAAATATGTGTTTGATTCAAAAATCTATTATATTATTATCTAAAATAATCAGTTAGTGTTATTAAAGTTATAGAGTTATCAGGCAGTGGAATAAATGAACCTTCTACTAGACAGCTTGTTTATTACTGCTATATACACAAACAACATGGCGCAGGGGACGCTACCAACTGGACTGTACTGTTTGTTGTTGGGCTGCTGTACACCTAGGTGGAAGTTCAGTGCCACAACTATCTTTACATATACAATCGATATTTAACACACCCCCTCAATTGAATGTTTTCAAATATATACATACACAAGTAAATATTCAATTGTATCTCACATACAAAACAAGTAAAAATATTATTCTACTACAAAATTCTACACCACAAAACAAGTAAAAATATTATTCTATTAAAAAATTCTATACAACAAAGCAAGTAAAATATTATACTATTACAAAATTCTATACAACAATTTTAGCACAATATATATACATGACATTAATATATTAATTAATTAAAGCCTTCCGAAACATTTGAAACTTATCAAAGGCAAGTGGTTTTGTGAACAAATCTGCCACATTGCGGTCAGAATTGATGTGTTCCACAGATATTATTTCTTTGGAAATAAGATCTTTAACAAAATGGAATTTTATATCAATGTGTTTAGCTCGTTTAGAGTTTTCACAATTCTTTATAAAAGCTATAGCACTAGTGTTATCCACCAACAGTTTTCCACTTAATGTTTCACCATTGAACTCACTAATTATTCCACTTAAACTCACAATTTCCTGTGATGCCATTCCTGCTGCAATGTACTCCGCTTCCATCGTTGACAGAGCCACACATGCTTGCTTTCTTGAATGCCAAGCTATAGGATTGCTTCCGCAGAATGCTGCAAAGCCACTTACACTCTTTCGTGTTTCTATGTCACCTGCCCAGTCAGCATCTGAATAACCAATAAGTCCTAGGTTATCACTTGGTTTGAAAGTAAGACCCATATCTCGAGTTTCTTTGAGATATCTGAGTATTCGTTTTGCAGCTTTCCAAGACTGCTGAGTAGCTTTATCTAAACATCTAGATAAATAGCTAATTGGGAATGATAAATCCGGTCGAGTTGTTGTGCTTAGATACATAAGTCCACATACCAAGCTCCTGTATGGTATATTTTCATCTAAAGGTGGACTGTCAGCGTTAAGTTTAAATCCAACCTCCATGGGGGTTGATACCTTCCTGCACTCTACCATATTATAATCTTCAAGGAGTTTATCAATAAAGCGGGTTTGTGTAACCGTTATTTTCTTTTCTTGCCTTTCGATTTTCATCCCTAAAAATTGAGAAGCCTTCATTTCTTTAATGCTGAACTCTCCTTTTAAATTGTTCACTAATTCTTCAATAGCCTTTTCATCCCCTGTAATTAGGCCATCATCCACAAAAAGAACAAAGAACACCCTACTCTTGTAGTAAAGGCATAAATCATATTGGGATCTTTTAAATCCCAATTTTAACATAAAAGAATTAAATCTTTCATTCCAATACTTCGGTGCTTTCTTAAGTCCATAAAGTGGCCTATTAAGTCTCAGAGTTTTTGTAGAACAACTTACACCTTTAGGTGGTTTTATAAACACAGGATAGTCCAGTGAGCCATTGAGAAAGGCTGTTGGCACATCAACTTGTCTAATACTCCAATCGTTTTGGCATGCAAATGACAACAGAGTTCTTACAGTATCCATTCGGCAAACTGGCGAGTAATTAAATACACAATCACCTTGAGTTTGTTCTTCAAACCCTCTTGCTACCAATCTGGCCTTTTTGATTCCATCTTCCTTCACTGTGAAAACCCATTTAGTTGTGATTGGGACACTTCCATTCGGTGCTTCCTCTTCAGACCAAGTGTTCATCTTCTCATGAGCTTTTAGTTTTTTAATAATGGCTTCCTGCCATTCCTCCTTTTTATTAGCATCCTCATAAGATGATGGAACTCCATCTGATCGGCTTACCATACAGTATGCATTATATAACTCATAATCATTTAGGAAATGAGGTTTTGACCGGTTTCTCTGAGGTCTAGAAGTTTCTTCTGAATGCTCTGGATTGGATTCTTCATTCTGAAGTCTTGAAGGGTTTTCTGACTGCTCTGGATTACAATCATTCTGAGGTCTAGAAGTATCTTCTGGCTGCTCTGAAATATTAGTGTTATTCTCTTCACCATTTTTCCTTCCCTCTTCATAGCTTCCACCACTATTATGATAGACAATAGGTACATTTTTAACTTCTTTATAGGGCATTTGGCTCTCCTCGAATATCACATCTCTAGATCTAATAACTTTCTGCTCGTCTGGCAACCAAATACTATACCCACCACCACAATAACCAACCATCACCCCCTCCTTGCTTCTGGGATCCAATTTGGAACCTTTAGGAAGAATGGTAGGCCATGCTCGGCAACCAAATATTCGAAGTTTAGACAGATCATTTCTGCCATTCCATATTAATGAGGGAGTTTCACCTTTATTTAAGGCTGAAGTAGGTGACCTATTCAGTTCATAAGCACAACATCGAGCTGCTTCCCCCCACAAGAACTTGGGGATGCCGGAATCTGATACCTTAGTACGCATCATATCTAATAGTGTCCTATTCATTCTTTCGCTCTTTCCGTTCATTTGAGGGCTATATGGCAAAGAATATTCTAATTTTATACCTTTATCTGAACAATATTTTTGAAAAAATTTAGACGTAAATTCTCCTCCATTATCTAAACGTAGCCTTTTCACTGGGACACCCTGCTGCCTTTCTAGTTCCGCTATATAATCCATCAGGTTTGTTTCAGCTTCGCTCTTCATATGGAGAAGTTTGACATGCACAGAATGAGTGAAGTCATCCAAAATCACCTGCATATACTTATGTCCTTCAACTGATTCAGGATTGAATGGACCACATATATCAGAGTGAATTAATTCACCCACCTTTGATGTGCGTTTCCTATTATTTGAAAAGGGTTGTCTAGTAGCTTTACCTTCAATGCATGCCGAACACTTCTTGTCACTATAGGGTAATCCTAAACTTTTGAGTCCATGCCGATTCAAATGTCCTAGCCGTTTATGCCATAGATCTCCATCCGTAGCACTTGAAATGTTGCACTTGACTTGATTATCACTGGGTTCATCAAACGTAAATATGTACAATCCATTCACTCGTGGACAACTTAGCTTAAAATTTCTTCCGCAGATTTTCATCTCCTTAGAGTCTGTAATCACTTTTAAGCCTTTTGAGGTAACTGCACTCACTGATAATAAATTATGTTTTAACCCCGGGACTATTAAACCTTTAATGTTTACAATCCTACCTTGAGAGGTTACTCTTAGGGTACCTTCTTTTCTAGTAAACATCTTATCACCATTAGCTATATGTATAACAACATCATGATCAAGATTCGAAACATTTGACAAAAGGGTTCCAATTCTGCTTTAAAAAGATGGTTACTCGCACCTGAATCGACTAAAAACACATTGTTAGATGATAGTTTAATATTACCACAATTTAGGGCCACCATTACAACTTCTTCATCTACATCTGCCGTATTTCCCTGGATTGTTCCTCTTCTTTTCCCACGAAAGCTTCTATTAAAAGATTTACTTCCACGGTTCTGCTTATTTTTGGGACATTGTGCCTTGAAATGTCTTTTATCCCCACATATAAAACAACCACTCTGTGCTTTAAATGATACTTCTGATGATGATGCACAAGCTGATGACTTTGACTTTAACTTTGTATCTGTATCTAGAAGTCTGGCTCTCACAAAATCCATTTGGACTTCTAAATTAGTTTCTAGAGCTGTCACAACTGTGTTGAATTCATCTGGTAAAGACATCAAAAGGTGACATACCTTGTCTGACTCTCCTAGAACTGTGCCTTGTTCTTGAAGGTTTCGGATAATGGTATCAAATGCCAAAAAATGTTCTTCCATGTTTCCTTGAAGAGAATATTTCAGGCCCATCAACTTTCTGTACCAAGTCAATTTTGAAAAAGAGGTAGATCTGACAAAAGCCTTCTTTAAAGCATTTATCATTTCCTTGGAAGTTTGGCAATCCATGATTATTTCCAAATGTTTATCTGAAATGCCTTGGATAATGATGGACTTTGCCTTCGAGTCTTTAATGAGAAATTCCCTTTTCTCAGCGTTAGAGGTAGGAGGGTCTGCTTCCAACACATCTTTTACCTGTTCTCTTTCCAAAATAGATGACATTCTGAAAAACCAGCTGTTAAAACTTGTTCCGACGAGTACTGGAACTCCTGAAGTAGTAACTGACGCCATAGTACCGGTAAACAAAATTCACTAATAAAATAACATCACTTCGCGACTACGCGTTGACACTATACACAAATACTATGCTCTGCACAAAAATACTCTGGGCCCATAACCTATTAAAGTTATAGAGTTATCAGGCAGTGGAATAAATGAACCTTCTACTAGACAGCTTGTTTATTACTGCTATATACACAAACAACATGGCGCAGGGGACGCTACCAACTGGACTGTACTGTTTGTTGTTGGGCTGCTGTACACCTAGGTGGAAGTTCAGTGCCACAACTATCTTTACATATACAATCGATATTTAACAAGTGTTATGTTCATTTCATCACTCTCTATTAACTTTTAAAAGCTTGTGTATGAGATGATAATATTTCTAAAATCTTTAGCTTTCCAACGGTATATCATACATGTATATTACTGCTCTTATGTTCAAAAACGAAAAATTGCATTAAAAAAATATTTTTTCTGTTTTCTCCTTTAGTTGGGTATCGAATTTATTCAATTTATATATTTACCAGTTTTTCATCAGCGTTAACAAGATAATCTAGTTATTATTATTGAATCTACAAAATTAAAGGTACTTTAGGGGAAGCAAATTAAAATATCGGCATTTAAGCCCTGTCAGACCATTTTTATCTAAATAAAACCTACATGATATTAAAGCCCATTAAATTTTACATCGATATAGCGAGTTTAATCAAAATCGTCGGAACCGTTTTTTGAGAAAATCGAAAAAAGGTGCAAAATGCATTGTATAAAGTGCCTCTTCTGGTAGGCTCATTTTGATGAAAAAAGTTTTGTCACGTCTCGGGCGTATAGATGTCTTAAATATGAAATTTCAGTTTCATAGGACTTACCGTTTCCGCCCGGGAGTTACCACACACACACACACACACACACAGACCTTTTTTCGGGACTTGGTTATTTGGACTCAGGGGACCCTAAAACGTGTATTTCCGTTGAAAACTGGAATTCGAAAATTTTCACGATCGCAATACTTCCCCTTACTATATATAGTAAGTGAAAGTAAAAATGAAAAAATCATTTTATTTGGTCAAGCCATAACTTGTATGTGATGTGATTCCCTGATAACTCGGTTATTATTACTGATAATGATAAAATGTAAGGTGTTCCGGAATCTGGAAATTTTATTTGAATGAAAATCGAAAGAAAAGAAAAGTAAATAGTAACGCAGTCCTGTATAAATGCTTTTGGTTTATTATTTGCAATAATGAACCTTAGTAATAGATCAAAAAATAAAATAACCCCTCCGCCCTCCCTCAAAATTTGAGAGCTTTCGTTTTAAGATGGGTAGAATCCGATTTTTATTCTGCCATTTGATAGAGAAATTAATTTTCGACCAAATGAATTATTGTAATCGGTTAAAAACTAGCTTAGATATTGCGTTTTGAAATCAGCGGTAGTGATATGATATGATCCTTTGAATTATTGCTTTTCATATTACCTAATTGCCTATAAACAGTTAACAGAGGCTGCCCGAAGACGCTATAAACGCACAAGACTAGAGGATGACTACCAAGCGTTCAGGGTACTCCATTACTTGACACAATCAAGAGTCAGACAAGCGAAATCTAATTATTTCCACGAAGCCCTTTCCTCTATCCCCGATCTTAAGTCTAAATGGCAACTCCTTCGAAAACTCTCCCTCTGTAAATCCACTACCTCTTCAGAAATTCCAGTCTCACCTGAAAAATTGAACTCCCACTTTCTATCTTCGTCTTCTTAGAATTCATCATCATCATCTTCCCTGCATCTCTCAGTTCTATCCTTTAACTCTGAAAACTTCTTTTTCTCTGACATCTCACCAACTGACTTAATCACCTCAATTATGAAATCTCACACAAACTCCATTGGCTTTGACGGAATCCCGGTTAAATTAATAAAACTTTGTCTCCCAGAAATTTCACAAGTGCTCCTTTTCATCTACAATTTTTCCCTGCAAAATTCAGTATTTCCTACCTCTTGGAAAAAAGCCATAATCCATCCCATTAACAAAATTCCAAATCCTGCAACTCCTAAAGACTTCCGCCCGATCTCCATCTTATCTAATCTCTCTAAACCTTTAGAAAGACTAGTCCAATCCCAAATGTCAAAATTCCTCGAAGAATCCAAATCAATCAATCCTTTCCGATCTGGTTTCTCCACTCAATTTGCTCTTACTAAAATCACTCAAGACATATACACTGCAATGGACAACAAACAGCTGGCAGTTCTAATTCTCCTTGACGTTTCTAAAGCGTTTGATTCTTTGAACCATTCTATCCTTTATTCCAAACTAAAATCTCTCTCCTTTTCCTATAGCTCTATTCTCTGGTTCCAGTCTTTTCTTTCTGACCGTAACCAAGCAATTCGAATTCCCAACAAACCTTTATCTTCTTTTCTTACCGTTTCTTCGGGGTTGCCCAGGGTTCAAGTGTTTCTCCTATCCTTTTCAATACCTCTATGATCTTCCTAATTCAATCCTCCACTGCTCCTACCACCTATATGCCGATGACGTTCAGATTTACCTATCCTTTCCTCCCTCTGAGTTATTAGCCGCGTTTACGAGTATTCAAGAAGACCTGGACAGGATCTGCTATTGGGCGTCAGAACGAACAAAGGTTAAACGCCGGGAAAACTCAGGCAATCATTATTGGATCCAATTCCTTCCTTACATCTATTCCCTCTCTTCCTACCTTATTTCTGAACGCCCATCCCATCACATTCAGTTCCTCGGTAAAAAATTTAGGCATCCATATTGACCAAACCTTATCCTGGAAACCACATGTGGCCCAAGTCTCCCGAAGGTCAATCAGTACACTCAAACTATTCCATCGTTCCCGCCATGTTCTCCCATATTCCACTCGCAAGCTCCTTGTATCCTCTCTAATTTTCCCTCAGTTTGATTATGGATGTATGGTATATGATGGCCTCTCGATGATGCTAGAGAAACGATTAAAGTTAATTATGAACTGTTTTTTTAGATTTGTCTTTGGCACATCAAGACGGTCTCATGTATCCCATCTTTATACCGAATCAAAATGGCTCTTTCCTCTTACCCGTAGGCAATATTTCCTTGGATCTTTCCTATACCAAACCATCAATTCACAACACCCTCCATATATCTACAATCTCCTACAGTTCAAACCCTCAATTCACCCACTAGAGACTAGATCCCGTTTTTCCAACCTTTATATCACTTCCCACAGAACAAAAAAGTACGAATGCTCCTTTCTGGCCCGTTCTACTAGTTTCTGGAATTCCCTTCCATCAAACATCCGTCATGCTCCTTTCCTTTCTACATTTAAATTCCTTCTTTTCCAGCACCATCTAACATCCCAAAATGACGCTGCCTGACATATATTTTAAATATGAAATATATTTTTATATATTTTTTTTCCTTTGGTTCAATCTTTATAGTATTTGTTTAGTTTTTTATATCGTTATTTTTGTTACTAGAAGATTTCATTTCTTATATTTGTATTTTTTATTTTTATTTATGTTTTAATTGTTTTATCTTTCATTAATTCTTGGTCTGATATAGATCCTTTATTATTTCAGAGTTAATGCTATTTTAAGAATACGGAGTACTAGTACAATGTTACTAATTATTTTTGTTTTATTTAATTTTTTTATTTGGATTCTGTTATCAACTCATATATTTCTCATTTTTTTCTAACATAAATTAGCTTCTGAAGATTGTTTTTATTTTATTTATTTTGTGTTGTATACAAATTCATCAATTATTGTAAATAGTAGTTAATCATGTTCATCTTGTCTGTTGGCCAGACATAGTGTATATTTAAACTGTACAAACCTGTTATTCTAAAGGGACCCAGTCCCAGAATAAAAATTATTTTCTATCTATCTAAAACAGTTATACCCTAATATTTTTATTTGGAAATAATAAACCATTGTGTAATGATTTGCAGCGTTTTTTAAATTAATGTTTAATAAATTACAATATGGCATGTTACCTGCATGACCTGCTGCATCAAATCCAATATAGGCGTAAAAAACTTTATTAACTCCGTTCCAAACACTGCCCATACCGTAGGGCATGAAACCTCCGTCTCCACAACCCTCCTTTGGAGGCAGGTTCCAGTTGGAAAACTCAATGTTTGATCCAGCCACGAGCACAATGAGTATTAGAACTGATACATTTATTGCCACTATGAAATTATTCAGGAACGTGACTTCTTTCAAACCAAAGGAGACGATTGCTAAAATGTCAAAGCTTTCATTCAATATATATGTTTTAAATTAAATAATATAAAATTGAGACGTTGATTTCGAAAAGGCACTATATCCACTTTAGACAATTTCCCTGGAAACGCAAAAATCTGTCATTTATTTATTATTGGACCATTTTACGTGATTCTTTTTTTATTAAAATCTAAAGTTTATTTTTAAGCGTGTTACCAACTAATTTTTCCAAATTATTGCACTTGTCCAATGGCTTTTAAACAGTATAACGTGGATATAGTTCTTTTTGAAATGAAACGTGGATACAGTACTTTTTGAAAGAATATAATGCTGGTAAGTTGGTAACAGTGACTATATTCTTCTTAATACAACATTACCGATAACTAACGTCCTTAATATTGTTAATTACTAAGTTATGTATATTTATTTATTCTCCCTCTGAGAAATATCTTTCTTTGTTGGTTAATAACATTGATTATTTATTCTTCATAAAGAAAGTAAATATTCAAAGGACAATTTATCTATTTATGGCACTATAATAAGAAAGTATGTAATTATGAAGTTTAGTTTGAACTTGTATTTACCATTTGTATAGAGACTGATAAATAAAAAACTTTTGAGCTTTTATTTTACATTAAAAACATATATATATCTACTATTACGTTGGATCAGGCACGGTTTTTCTCTCATATTTAAGAAGTTCGTGGAACGCTAATTCCAACTATTTGCTGGATCAAATAACATTATTATATTAAAATGTGAGTTTCTAAAATTTGTTTAACTAAATTTATGTTGCTGCAAGAAGAAATACTATGAAAAAAACTTAATTTAATTGGGAACCTACGGGAATCAAAGCGACTAAGTTGTTTAAAACGCCCCAAAAAGTGATTATTAGGTTAAAACAATAAATTAATGGTAATATATCACGGGGTTAGGTGCTTCTGCTGTATATTAGGAAATATAGTACCTTTTGGAATGAAATGAAAGGAAAGGTTATATCTGTTTACAGAGGATATAGTACCTTTTGGAAGGAAATGAAAGGAAAGGTTATATCTGTTTGCAGAGGATATAATACCTTTTGGAAGGAAACGTTTTTAGTATCTTTTGGAATGAAATGAAATGTGGATTTAGTACCTTTTGGAATGAAATACAATTTTTAAATAAGGTTTTAAATAATTTTTATGTTTTTTAGATACAACCTGATGACGGATCTAGATAAAACTAAATCATTAGAATACAGATATGTCAAAATATCAATTTCTAAAAAAATGTCCTTTAGTACCTTTTGGAAGTCAACGTCTCAATTTTTATGCACAATAATCAGTTTACATTAGTTTCTTAAATCTTCAACTTTGTAGCGGTATATTATACATCTGTATTACTATTCTTATATAAAAAAAAAAAAAAAAAAAACATTAAAACATATTTTCGCTGTTTTCTCCTATAGTTTTTTTTTTTTTTTTTTTTTTTTATCAAATTTGTTCAACTCATATATTTGCTCGTTTTTTGTGAATGCTAATATAATAATTTGGTTAAATTTGTATTATAATTGTAATTTGTTTGAGTGAATAGATGTATTGCTAGGTTCTTTTTAATAAATTGATCCATTTTACTCAACATTTCTTTGTTTCTTTCTCCCCACGTCTAAAAAAACAAAAAATAACAATAAAAAACTTTAAAGAAAAGATTTGGCTGCGAAAACAATTGTGGAATTGTTTGTTTATTTATTTAACGGCACTTTATGCTATCATGGCTAATTGGACGATGCTACACAGTGGGAGGCCTAAATTTTGCTTATCCAGGTTTTATTAGGATAGGGATCTTTACGAATCGCACAGGCTCGGTACCACCTTTTAACGTCCCCTCCGAAGGACGGCATAACTAAGGATTTTACTCCCATTAAAAAATCCTAGGACCACCTGTGGGTTTGAACCCGTGACCTTTGGCATAGAAGGCTGTTATGCTAGCCACCCAGCTACAAGTGATCTCTCAGATGCTCCGTCAAAATTCAAACAAAGTTTCAAATAAATTCTCCTCTAACAAAGGTTTGAGAGAAGGATACATATTGGATTGCCTTTTATTTAAATTAGCCCTTGAAAAGATTGTTAGAGCTTATGGCATCCAAACCAGGTCAAAGATATTTACCAAACTAGTGCAGTTGTTAGCATATGCGGTCGACATACATATTGCTGCTAGGTATCTCAGTGCATTATTGAAAGCTTTCCTCGACCTTACGCATGCTGCTCAAGAGATGGGTCTCACGATTAATGAAGATAAAACAAAATATATGCGTACTCATGGCACCAAAGAAGCGCTTCCAGTTATAGAATTCGTTAAGTTTGGCCCCTTCAAATTTCAGAAGGTAGACCAGTTTACGTATCTAGGGTCAATCATTAGCTCTGATAATAATATTGCCCCAAAGATCAATAAAATAACAGTTAATGTCAACAGAAGCTATTTTGGACTCCAGAAACCCCTTGGAATCCAACTTATCACTAGGAAAACTAAGATACTGCTTTACAAAAGGCTAATCCACCCAGCCCTCATGTAATCTTCTGAAACGTCGATCCTTACTAAAGCCAGAAAGTGTGAAATCCTGATTTCGAAAGAAAGATCCTCTGAATATTTGGACCTGTTAGGGATGGTGACAACTGGTGAAGAAGGAAAAATGAGGAACTATATCAACTGTATGGAGAAGCCAACATTATTAAACTAATAAAGCTTGGACGACTTAGTGTTGTCATGTTACCCGATGGAATGGAGATGAAGTTCCAAAACGTCCGTCCTCTGGAGGGAAATCTTTACCGAGAGAGAGGGTGAGGACGTCTTAGACTTAGATGGGAGGACTGTGTACCCAGGATGCCAAATCCCTACTGAGAATCAGAGGAAATTCGAGAACGGCTGCGCACGACTGAAATACATGCCGAAAGATTAATGAGGAGGCCAGGGTCCACATCGGGCTGTAGCGCCACGGATAGACTTACCGAACACACAGATCTTTTTGCGGGACTTGCTCATTTGGACTCAGGGGGTCCTAAAAGGTGTACTTACGGTGAAAACTCGAATTAAATTAAATTGCTACTTTTTTCAATCCGATATAGATTTTCATATAATTTGGAAATGGAAAAGTATTTCTTGTTTACATAAATACCTTCTCCCACAATCCTCCCGGAAGCTCCTTGTATCCTCTCTTATTTTCCCCCATTTTGACTATAGTTGTGCGGTATATGGTGGACTCTCGAGGTTGCTTGAAGGCAGATTGAAACGAGTCATGAACTGTTTCTTAAGATTTGTCTTCGGTAACTCTAAACGGTCACATGTGTCCCACCTCTATGATGAGTCAAATTGGCTATTTCCCTCGATTCGAAGGCAATATTTCCTTGGTTCCTTTCTCTATCAAGTCATCCGCTCCCACCGCCCCTCTTACATCTATAGTCTCCTGCAATTTAAATCCACAATCCATACTCAGAAAACCAGATCCCGTCTTTCCGACCTCTATACGCCTTCCCATAGAACCAAAAAATATGAATTTTCCTTCTTAGCTCGGGTCTCTTTCTTATGGAATACTATCCCATCACACATCCGTCATGCTCCTTCCCATTCTTCTTTCAAATCTCTCCTTTTTAAACACCTTCTTGCTTCCCAATCAGATGCCAACTAATTTCATTACATCGATTAAAGTGATGTGAGAAATGTCTACACTTCATACCATAAATGATAGTAAAGTTTATTTTCATTTCTATTTTCAATTATTCTAATGTTTTTTGGTTTGTTAGTTCTATATTACATTTAGATATTACTATATATTTTTTAAATTTATATTTTTCATTTCTCTCTCTATTTATCAATTAAAATAATTGTAAATAAGTTTTGCAATCATTAATATTATTAGTTTTTTTATGTGTTTTTTGGCCAGTTGTAATCATTATTTTTTTGTGTACATGTGTATTATTGTCAAGGGACTTAGTCCCAGAATAAAGTTCTTTTTTCATTCATTCATTCATATACAGTCATAAACAATACTTATTAGTTCTAGGTATTATCTACCTAAAATGTACTATTAAGTAAGTATGCATACGAGTATATTTATATAATCACTTAAAATGACGAGCTGAATCAAAACTGCTGCAACATCTGGATAATCAGCAAAAAATGGATTGTCAAACGTAACTAAACTTTTCAAATAGTTACTTATTTGATTTTCGGAAAGCTTGTCGATAACCTCACTGAGACCACGAGCTGATAAAGCTGACCCTGAAAAATGAAAGAGAATAACTTGGAAAATATTCAAATATCCAAGGCTAAGGCTATTGTATTAGTGAGCGTTATTCTCTATGATATCAGAGAATAGAGAATCTATGACGAAAATGTATATTTAAACGCATACATTTAGTTATTTGTTACGAAATTATACACATACCAACGATATTTTCTGCTGCAAGCAACCATCCAATTACTGCCGCTAGAAATTCACCCAACAAGTAATAAGCCTGGCTATACGCACCACCACTTCCTGGTTCTCGCGAAACGAATTCAGCATAACACAGCGCTGAGAAATGATGAAATAATAATCAATAAGGTCAATGAGATCTCTTCTTAATAAAATTCATATTCATACCATTCATAAAAGACACTATAGCAGCAAGCAAGTGTGATATAATCATAGCTGGTCCGATTTCTTTTGCATAGTACCCAATAAATATGTATGAACCCATCCCGATCGTAGTACCAAGCCCAAGCATGGTCACATCAAACATGTCTAAAACCTTGGACAGCTTTGTGTATTCGTGAGTTGATGTTTTAGTGCGGAAAATCGCACTTAAGACTTCTCTTAAGAAAGCTGTACATGGCTGAAAAAAAAAGAAAGAAATATTAGCTAGTTTTACTTTCACTTACTTGTACTGTACTGACTTTATAGTTTATTATGAATTTATTTGAAAGGAGGCTAAGAGACCATGTTGAAGATCAACAAGAGGAATTCCAGCGTGTATTTAGAACTAATAAAGGGACGTACGGTCTTATCTTTACCTTTGCAGGTGATTGAAAAATTTATAGAGCAAGACAAGGAGGTACATCTTTGCTTTATAATTTGCAAAAAGCCTTTGACTCGATCACTATGAAGAATATTTAGAATACTCTGTGGAAAAAGGGTGTACCACCATCAATCATAGATAGGATATAAAACTCTTTAAGCCCAATGCAAAAAAAATTGCAAGGACAACACATGCCAGCTCAAAGGAGTTCATAACAGCAGGTGTAAGACAGAGAGATACACTCAGTCTTCTCATGTTTATAATAATTATAGATGATGTAATTAAGATTCGCAGGAGATTGAGGAGATTTTTTGAGGGAAACTGGCGGTTGGAAGAGGTAGAAATGAAGATCATGGCTTTGCAGACAGCTTTGGCTTTAGAGCTGGTAGTTGTGCTTGTTCATCAGCAGAGAAAAATCGCTCTCTATCAAAACTTAGGGTTCTTTGTATCTTAACATCTTCGTTTTCAATGTCTCATAAGCGGTAAAGGCCAAGAGGATAAGCTCAACGGTCTCCGGAACCCCACAACTAGGGCATTGGGTCTGACTGATGTTTTCGCCATTATTAACGAGATTTTCTCAGAATCGCCCAGTAGTCCCGGAGGATCGATGTATTTTCTAGTCTTAATCCGACGGTGGTGAAATACTTCTTAGACTAGTGCCTTTTGGTGTAGTCGCCCACCGATGGTTCCATTCCTCAAAAATAAATGTTTACAACTGTATTATTTAATCAAAAAATTCTTCACTACTATAAATACATTTCTGCACATGTGTTCTGAACAGAATAGAATTTCCCATCTTTAGAATGGAAGAACTCCAAACTTTTTTTTAGTCATAGCACGGTTGTCTAAAGAAATGACACACCCAAATAAGGTGCAACCCCACCAGAAAGGTGCGCAACCGCGTACTGGGTTGCACCGCAGTAGCGGCTAAGGTGCACATTCGTGCCCCGGGCTGCACCACATTTTAATATTAATAAATAAATAACGAAAAGAGAACAAAAACAGAGTATAATGGGGCAGTAGCATGCGCATTCCCAGCGCACTACCTTACTGCTTCCAAACCCCGTATGCCAGAAATGGCGAGGCAGGGGTGAGAAAAAAAAGAAGGTTCCATTCCTCTATAGTGATCTCCGGAAGAATGCTCTTCTATCTGCTGGGTTCTTAATTGATGATCCTCATTCTAAGATAGTCAGGTAGATCCACCAGACATCCTCTCTTCATTTTATACATGTAATATTCTTCTCTTAGAACGGTAATAGATATTTCCCCTGTTAATACCTGCACCGCCTCCTGAGATATTGTTCTTTGTCTCTGATGACCCGCTGTAGAGCTATTAGCTAGATTATCGCCAACCTAGTTTTATGTAGGTGTGAGAGATTCTGAGTCCAAAAGTAGACTTAGCCTGACCAAAACCACTCATTGTAAATAACCAATGTACCCCTACAACTTTAAATATTCAAGAAGTAATATCCGTCCAACTGAGGTTGTTACCTACCTTGGCATTAGAATCTTCCACATTGTTTCTTCTCTCTCTTGCTCTTGTTGCATTTCTCAATGAGTTCCTAATCTCTTTGCTGGGAACCGAGTCAAATGCTTCCTTCATGTTCAAAAATGTTTAATATTTGTTTTCCCTAGATTCTAAGCCTTTTTCACTATCAATCGTAGTGAGAATAAGTTTTAATGTGGTACATGGTCTAAATTTACATTCAAATTTCGACATATAAATTTAGACATACACATTTGGATTCATTCAGTCATTATCTTTAGAGTACGTGTTATTAAAGCGATACATCAACAGTGATTCCAGGGAATATCATAGAAAATTAAAATAAATATTAGGTTGTCCGTAAAGTAATGCAGAATTTTGGTTAAAAATAAATGTTTACAACTGTATTATTTAATCAAAAAATTCTTCACTACTATAAATACATTTCTGCACATGTGTTCGGAACAGAATAGAATTTCCCATCTTTAGAATGGAAGAACTCCAAACTCCGCGTTTTCTAATTCCCTTTTTTTTTTTTTGTTGTCATAGCACGGTTGTCTAAAGAAATGACAATCCGTAGGCGAGAGGTCTGGAGAGTAGGGCAGTTGTGGCAGAGCTTAATTTTTTTTTCAGTTTCATCTTACAGTTTTTGTGAGGTAATACGTAAGACTTGTGGCTGGGCAACAAAAACGCCCCTTCCAATTGACCAAAGATGGTTTTATTATTGCCTACAACTTCCGATTCGATGTTGGTGGTTTCTCCAAGATTTAAGAAGCTGTAGAGTATTAAACCCAATAAAGCCCACCAAACATTTACGATAACATTATTGTCATCAGTTGGGAGCTTTAGAAAATTCGCTACTTCTCCTTTGTCGAGCCACTGTCCTAAACCTCTACTGTCTTGAAGTATCCACTTTTCATCACAAATATTTAATAATCTGGAAAGAAAAGGGTCGTTTTTGTTTCGGCAAAGAAGTGTAGCACAATATGCATAACGACTTTTATGCGGAATAATATGCGGAACCCAACTTTGAAAGTTTTTTTCCCTTCCAATCGCCTTGAGAGGTTTATTGACGATCGATTTGCTAAGGTCAGGTTTTCATGCAAGTTCAAGAACGGGCATTCTAGGGTTTTCTTCCACCAAAGTCTGCTGAATGTAGCCATCAAGAGAGAAAGTGCTTCCACGACCTTCTTTGTCTTCAAGGTTGAAATCTCCCTCCCAAAATTTTTTTGAAACTCCGTTGGAAAATGCTTTCATTGAAGCCACCCTCGCGCCAGACTTCATCGGTGTTGCTGGCCGTATGTGTCCCGTTCCGCCCGAGTTTAAACGAATATCACGCTTTGACATTTTAGTAAAGACTGAATGATTTCTAGACAGTGAAATGATACATATGTAAACAAAGATTATCGTTTTAATCAAGATTAATAAGTGTTGAAATACAAATCAATAATCCAGCTATGTAAACAGTTTGTAATATAGAGAGGTATTTTAAAGAAAACTCAAAATCCTGCATTATATTCTGGAAAAACCCATTACTTATACATTCCAGAGGAATTGACAAGTTCACATTGAGGCTTGCTGACATGCCCCGCGCTATTTACGAAAATGAAATAACAGAAATATACGTATGAAGTACATATGCTTATGGATACAGGTACATTTGTCGCACTCCTTTCTTGCTTTTACCAGAACTGTAATATTCATAGATAACTTCCTTACTCCCTTTACCCAGAAACTGCAGTATTTAATTGCTCCCAGTGCCGCGATATCTCAAAGCGCAGGGCTTCACACTGGGATCAAGATCCACCGTTGCTTGATATTTTGTTGACATAAACAAATTTAATAAACGTTTAATTTTGAAATCTTTAAAGACTTACATTTCTCTTTTCCACCTGTTGCGTGTATCTAACTGATCTCATTTTGTGATTTTAAATATATTTGATTATGAATTGGATTATCTACACTACATTCACTAAACTCTACACTAACTTAAAATAAAAAAATAATAATAAGAAAACATAATAAAAATAAATAAAACAACTGTTAAATGTATTGTTGCTAATTTCATTCTGCGGATATTAGGATTGACGAATGAAACATTCATAGATAAATTAGAACAAAATTGCGAAAAAAATAATTGTTTCATAACGTACCTATAATGAATAACCATTAGTTAAACAAATCTGGCAAACATGAGGAGATATTCAAAGAAGAAATAATGATACAAATATTTGGTAGAAAAACAATCTTTTTTTTATACATCCCTATTATTATTGACATCAAATGAATGAGCTACGACAAATGGTTTGAAGTTGAAATCTGGAAAAACCAAAGCCATCCTCTTCGGTTCCAAGAACCTTCCGTATTATCTCCTTCTTTATCTCAACAGCATACCTCAGCATGAAACCTATCTTGGAGTAATCATATTTCTCAAATCACTCGAAAATGCATTGCTATCCTAAAACAATTTCGAACATTTTGTGATTCTATCTCACCTAAAACCCGTAAGCTACTCGTCTCTTCGCTCATTTTCCCCCAGTTTGACTATGGCTGACTCGTGTATGGCGGGCTGTCTGAGAAATTTGATATGAGACTCAAAAGACTTATGAAATGTTTCATTAGATTCACATGTGGAATCCCCAGACGCTCCCATGTTTCTAGTGTCAGCAGTACCTCCAGTGTGTCTCTACCGATTTTTCAAAACAAAAAAAACCTTATATTCTTGATATGCTTACCACTTGTTCCTCTGTCCATTCTGTAAACACTAGATCCCAACCCATAAACTTGTATATACCTTCTCACAGATCCGTCTCCTTCAAAAAATCCTTTATCATTCTTTCTACCCTATTTTGGAATTCCTTGCCTATATCCATTCGTAAAGCCTTATCATTATCCACTTTTAAACATCAACTATTTCTTCATTTCCTAAAGTATCAATCTTTCCAACATATGTAATATTCAAAAGCTATAGATGATAACTTTTCACAGTCACAAAATCTGTCTTTTATTGTTAAACTGAAGTCTTAAACGACCAGACAATTATCATTTATATTGTACTTTTCTTGTTATTCTTAGGGGACTACTCGTCCCAGAATAAAATTACTTTTCATTTCAATACCTCAGGAAAAGAATTACAATAATTTCAAGTATATACAAATAAATAAGAAAGTATAAAAATATATAAAGCACACGGTTTTAGGAACTATCTAGGCCTTAGAAAAGCAGTTGTCCAAAAATGGTAAAGTATATCTAGATTCTTCAACAGAGACCTGTGGTACTAACTACCACAGAAGGAAACATAGAACAGATAAATAAATAAATACCGCTCATAAAAATGTTTTATTTATATTTAGAAATTTCACATCATCTCTAACCAATACATAACAAAAAAATTGACAAGTAGTTTTGTAGAGTTGCATAACATTGGAGGCTCATGTTGAGGTTTTTGCAACAGGCTGTATGATTGCAATAAACTCTTTTAAAATAATTTAGATTTCAGTTGAAAAATTATTGTTCATAAGTAAGTTTTTATTTAAATAATTGAATTGAGAAACACTATAAGTCACTTTCTGAGGTTTATTTAACAATTTTGTCAAGATCAAAACACGTTTTGGGAAGTTTGAAACACTCTTAAAAATTTTGAATATTTGGTTTTTCTTTCCTGTTCTGACATTTTTGAAATGAAAAAAGGTTTTATTATCCTGGGACTAAAGTCCCTTATGAATAAAAAGAAAAATACAGGTTTTATGACCAGTGTGGTCATAGATTTAAACAACAACAAAACAATATACTAAAATAATAAATTTAACAACAAAACCGAATTGTTACTTCGAGCATTTTCGGTTAGAGGTTGTCTGTTTGACTGGGAAAGGAAAAGGTGCTTGAAAAGGAGCGATTTAAAGGAGGAAGCAGTTCTTGCATGACGGATCTCAGGAGGGATAGAATTCCAAAGAGAGGTAGCTTTGGACAGAAAGGACTTCTCAAAAGTAGCAGTGTGGTACGGGATAGAATGGGACTGAATTAAAGATTTAAGTTGAAGGGTTTGGAAGATTTAGGGTACTGAGTTCTGATAACCTGATAAAGGAAGCCAAGAAATACTGGCAACTGTAATGAGGATAAAACCACCTTAACTCGGAGTAATACTGGGTTATACGTGTTTCCCGGGTGATCCCGAATACAAATCATATTGCACAGTTCATTATATGGTATTGATACAGCTCATAATAATTTTATGTGTATGTTTAGAAAAGGAACAGTTAGTTATATGGTACTTCTCTTGAGATCTGTTACAAGTTGTGGAAAATGTCAAGAGATTCTAAATCAGCTGAAAGACATGGATCAGGCCACTTTGGAAGACGAAAATAAAGCTGGGTAAGGCAGTTGGCAGTGATGTAAAGGATTGCCTTAAAGTAGGCAAAATTAAATTATTGATAAGCAGACTTACTCCTGATTATTTCCACCTGTTATTACTATTAAATTTTATCAAAAATGCATAAAAATCTAATATATAAATTCTCCTGTCATGGTGTTTGTGGTTGTATTCCTCCGAAACGGCTCGACCAATTTTTATGAAATTTTTTATGCATATTTGGTAGGTATTAGAATCGGTCCTTAAGTATATTTCATACTGCTTGGTGATTCGGGTGTCCCTATGCAATAATTTTTTTTTTTTGCAAAAACTTTTTTATTATTATTTCATTTTATTAATAAAAATACCAAATGTTTACCCTCCTTCACCACCGTCCATTTATTAACTTGATTTTAGTATTTTTTATAAGAAAAATATCCAAATAAAGCGGGGAACACAAAAAAATTACAATTCAGGCAGTCATAGGCACTGCCAATAGAAGAGAAAAGTTCTTTTAAATTCTCGATTGTGCTGGAAATTTTTTGGAAAGAAGAGTTTTTCGTTAAATAGATTATGATGTTTATTTATTTAGTCATTATGATATGATCGATTGCTAATGGAAGCCTAAATTTTGTATCCTTCTATTAGGATAAATTTTAAAGTATGACATGAATTGAATTAACGTCTCCGAAGACGACTAACATAACTAAGGATTTTTTACTCCCATTAAAAAATCCTGGACCACCTGCGGTTTGAACCGAGACCTTTAGCATGGAGGCTGTTTCGTTTGCACCCAGCTACAATGATCCAATTAAGTGAAAATGCATGTTTTATTAATGTTTCATTATAATAAACATATAACCTGTAGAGATATTCATCTCAAAATATGTCATCGTATTAATGTGACTGTAGACTGTAGGAGTTGGTAGCACACTATTTTTTGCCATTTGTATCAAGGAAATTCAGATATTTAGGAATAAGCTTATACTCATAGTTGTTTCACAGAGATAACCTCAGTTTCTCTCCCAAGTAAACAAAAACATATGTTTAATTAGTAATGAACTTGAACAATGAAATATATTGTTCTTAATTAATATCTATATTATTAAATGAATTTAATTTTCAAATGTCATATTTCTATGCTTATATGGTGAAGATATTCTTTTCGATTTCGCTTTACTATAATTAAATATTGACAGTAAGATCATCATGATTTTGCTTCGTATGTTAAAATGTTTTCATGCAAAGTCATGTTTTAATAATATTTACAAACATGGATATTTAAGAGTCAAGAGAATTAAGATATTTATTATATTAACTTTAATACAGTAAGAGGTAAGTTCTAAGACATAGTTTATCTACCATGTATTTACTCATTCCTTTGCAACTGATTTTAATACAATTAAATACTAAAATAAAGTATTATAAAAATCGATATTACAAAGGTATTAATAACGTTCAGGAAATTGATATTGTTATCCTGTATCTAATAGACAGAGGGCATGCGGCAGTCTAGAGCATGTTGGTGACCTTACCATGGTTACGAAATCAAAGCTATTACCCTGCCAAAAATCGCATAACACGCCTAAGAATTTTCACTTAAATAAAAAATCTCAATTTAATTTAAATAAAAAGTTTTTTTCAGTTTCGTTGGTAACATATGATTAAGATTAAACGATATAAGAATATAAAAATGTTACATGTAATAATCAGCAATAAGTTTAAGCCCTTTTTTCACTTTACATTACCTTTAAAAAAATTTGTATATAAGTTAATATTTTTTCTAAAATCTTTAGCTTTCCAAAAGTATTACTGTTTTATGTTCAAAATACAAAGAATTACATTTTTTTAAATATCATTTTTTTTTCTTCTATGATTTGTTATTAAATTCTATTAACTTTTATATTTAGTCACTTTTCATCAATCCTGATAAGATGGTTAAATTTTTTGAATCTACAAAAATAAAGGTAATTACAGGAACGAAATCTCAAATATCAACATTTAAGCTGTCAGGCTATTTAAATCAGAAAGAAACCTAGATGATCTTATGATAAGTCCATTAAACTTTATATCATATAACAATATTCACTAGAAATAATGTATACGGTAGAAACGCTTTCCGAGTCAGCTAGAAACCTAATATAAAATTATATTTCTTTATAAGTTTTTATTTTCAACAGACATTAAAACGTACATAATATAAACAGTAAAAGATAAAATACTTCATTTGTTGATATGGTCACATTAAAATTAAAATAAAGTAATTTTGAGGAAAAGAGCTTGTGTCATACCGCACACTTTGTATTAAGTCAGTGACTCAAGGGTTGAACATTAAAAGTGACTTATAGAGTTTTCACTGCATTCAATCACATCTTTTCAATAGATGTCAAGACTAATTTTTATTTTTTTAAATAAGACACCATCGTTAAAAAATTATAATTCTCAAATGAATTGACATTTAAAAAATAAGCACAACAGGAATATTTGGTGCTTAATCTGAAATTATCCCCCATCAACAAAAACCATTCGAATGGTTATTATCTTCTTCAAAGATGTTAAAATGAACTATTCATTTTAAAATAATGTTTATTTGGGACGTTTTTCTTGTTTCTAGCAGCTTTCTTTTTCATTATTTGAAGTCTTTTATCGGCCGATATTATATTTATATTTGGAGTATGAGATTTACTTGAGCTGGAATGCGAACTTTTACTACTTGAAGACTTTTTACTAGACACCGAAACTCCTGGAATAGAAAAAAAAATTATGTACAGTAACATAAATAGTTTAATATTAAATACACAGTATAATAATTAATAAACAAAAAACCTCCAAATGGTTTGCTTCCAAAAGAGGGAGACGATGTATTAGACCTGCCGCTTGTTTTAGATGAACTCTTGCTACTCTGAGATGATGAACCTGCTAGCGATGAGGTTTTCTGAAACAGTAAATTATTTATTTTTAGTATTATCAGTAATACATTTATGCCCTTTCGTCATTTTACATTATCTTTTACAACTTTTTATATACGATAGCATTTTTTCTAAAATCTTTCCAACAGTATATTATACGAGGCATGTTTTTTAAGTAAGTACCGTTTTAATTCCAAAAAAAGAGGTGTAAAGATATCGCAATAATTTTATTGTTACATGAAAGCCTGTACCTTAATCTACTTTTCTACATAATTTCCATGAATTTTGAGGGACTTGTCATAATGTGGCACCAGTTTTTGATTGAATACCCTCCTCGAAAAATTCTGCTGCCTGACTTGCTAACCACTGCATCACAAATGTTTTGACTTTGTTATCGTCCTGCGTGCAATCCAGAACAAAAGACGTGGCAAGTTGAGTAAGGGTATCGTTTTGCTGCATGACAATGCCCGTCCACATGTGGCGAATCGGACCAAAGGTCTCATCAAATCATTTAAATGGGAAACTCATTATCCTCCATAAAGCCCTGATCTGGCGCCCAGTGACTACCATTTGTTCCTACACTTGAAGAAACACCTGGGCGGTCGGCGTCTTCAAGACAATAACGAAGTCAAAACATTTGTGATGCAGTGGTTAACAAGTCAGGCAGCAGAATTTTTTGAGGAGGGTATTCAAAAACTGGTACCGTGTTATGACAAGTGCCTCAAAATTCATGGAAATTATGTAGAAAAGAAGATTAAGGTACAGGCTTTTATGTAAAAATAAAATTATAGCGATATCTTTGCATGTCTTTTTTTAATTAAAAAACCGGTACTTACTTAAAAAGCATGCCTCGTATATTTATATTACTGTTTGTATGTTCAAATAAAAAATATTTTTGCCTATTTTTCCTTTAGTTGGATGTCAAATTCGTTCAACTTATATATTTACCTGTTCTTTATCAATGCTTACAAGATCATATGGTTAATTTTTCTAAATCTACAAAATTAAAAGTACTTTAAAAGAAAATTTTAAATATCGGAATTTAAGCTCTGTCAGACTATTTTAATCAGAATGAAACCTACATGATATTGAAGCCCATTAAAATTTACATTGATGTAACATTTGGACTCAGGAGAACCTAAAACATGTGTTTCCAGTGAAAACTTTAATTTGAAAATTTTCACGATCCAAATACATTCCTTTTTTTTTTTTTTTTTCCTGACATAGACTAGCACTGCGACATGACCAAGTAGATCTGTTGTGCGCAATACAATGGAAGTTGTATAATAAATACATGAGTTTCATTGCAATTGCCAACATTAGAAGTTTGATAAGTAGAAATACATTCCCTTACTATATATATCATATATAGGTAAGTGAAAGCAAAGTTACGTGAGTATTCATTAAAATGCAATGATCATTTCAAAATTGGAAATAGAGGAGACTATATTAAATACCAATAGGGGGGTTAAATTTAATAAATAAGTACCCAACTGTTGAGTAAGTATGTATCTTAGCCCTTAACAGTTAACTCAAGGTTAAAAAATTGCATATATAATTTATATGCAATTCAAAATGGTAAAATAGAAAAAAGGCAAAATAAAAAAAAAGAAAGAATACTTACAGGTTTACTAAGAGTTTTGGTACAATTGCGACAATACCAAACAACTCTAGGATCACTGACATCAGAATCTGGCACTGGAGGATTGTGGCACTGCTGATGATAAACAGCATGGCATTCAGCACAGTCCATAATTTGATTCCACTGGGTATATACGCCCTCTCTAAAAATATATAAAGAAAAATTGAAAAAAGTTATTTAAATATAGGATTAATTCGAACTTTAAATTGATATATTTTACTTTCACTTACCTAATATGATATATATAGTAAGGGAAAGAATTGTGATCATGAACATTTTCGAATTCCAGTTTCCAATGGAAATACACACCGAAAGGGTCCCCTGAGTTCAAATGATTAAGCCCCGCAAAGAGGTCTGTGTGTGTGGTAACTGCAACGTGAAAACAAATTTCATATTTGAGGCAAATATACGCCCGAGATATTACAGCAACTTTTTCAATCAAAATCAGATAATCAGAAGGGTCACTTTATACCATGCATATTGAACCTATTTTATAAAAAACGGCCCTAACGATTTTGATTAAACTCCCTATATCAAAGTAAAATTTAAGGGGCTTTAATATCATTTAGGTTTCATTCTGATCAAAATAGTCTGAAAGGGCTTAAATGCCAATATTTCTTCCTCTAAAGTACCTTTAATTTTGTAGTTTTTATAAAATTGGCCATATTGTCTGATAAGCATAGCTAAAAAACAGTTAAATATATAAGTTGAACGATATCCCACCAAAGGAAATAACTGCACAAATTTTTTCCTAATGCAATTTTTTGTTTTTGAACTAAAGAACAGTAATGTACATGTATAATATACCGTTAGAATGCTAAAGATTTAAGAAAAAATATTATCTGATACATGCTATTATAAAAGTTAATGGAGAGTGATGGAAAAATGGATAAAACAAAATGATTATTTAAAAACATGTTTCTTTTAAAATCCAATGTAAATAATTCTTTAACAATTTATTTTCGTTTCTTAATTTTGTTTAAAAATTCATAATTGGTATAAATATCGGAGGTAAGTGAAAGTCATGTGTTGTGCGCACCATGTTTTTTACAATGCTAATACTGCTAATTAGTGGTTGAAGGATTAGTATCAACTGAGTATATTTATCGACTTATATAGTTATCAACTCTAACAACATTAAAGTACACTAAGCCTTACATTGCCTTGATTTGTTTATAAAGATTGTTTTAATTGAAACAAGAATCTCCAAAAATACTTTTAATTATAGGGTAAATTACTTATTTATCATGCAGAATCAACATCTGTATTTCATCAAAAGCTAATACCCTATGAAAATATCATTATTTTCTGTAGCTTTAGATAGAAGACTGAAACTTTAGTTGATTGAGAAACTGGACCTCAAGAGGGTCCTTAACAGTAAAGGTAAATAATAAATGAGTTGGTGGTGTGGTAGAACGTGGATTGGATAAAATTAATGATAATGTAAGGTAATAGTGGAGTAAACTCCAAACTCTAAACTCCCCAGTGGCCTCATCTCTCTTAGGACCAAATATTTTACGCAGTATCTTATTTTCAACAACGGCTTAAGATTTTCGAAAATAAGGTACTGCGTAAAATATTTGGTCCGAAGAGAGATGAGGCCACTGGGGAGTTTAGAAGGTTGCACAACGCGGAATTACGGAGTTTTTATCCTGTGAATATAATTGAGTTAATAGCATCGCGGAGACTCAATTGGGCTTGGTGAGGAACGGATTCCGAGAAAGTTGGTATTCGCTGAACCGACTTCTAGGCGTCTGAAAGGTAGGCCAGAGCGTCGATGGGAGGATTGCATTAAGGCTGATCTCGGGGGCTTGGGCTTGACCGGTGAACATTGGACGAATCTGTGCAGGCGAAGTTTGGTGGTATCGGCATCAACCCTTTGGGTTCGGTAAGCCTATTATTATTATTAATAGTGGAGTAATAAAAATGATAAAAATCTGGTGCAGGGAACACACAACTTTCACTTACCTCTGTTTTTAAAATTGAAAAAAGAATTTTCGAATACAGTTAGAGATAAAAATTAGTGAAACCATTAAATAATAATTAAATTGAATTTCTATAGAAACACGTGTTTTGTTAAAAATCGATTATATTATTTAAAATAATCTGTTAGTTTTATTTGATTTTCATCACTCTCCATTAACTTTTACAAGCTTGTGTATAAGTATAAAATTTTTAGCTTTCCAACAGTATATTACTGTTCTTATGTTTGAAATAAAAAAATTGCATTAAAATATTTTTTTTCACTTTTCTCCTTTAGATGGATATTGAAATTGTTAAACTTATATATTTACATGTTTTTTTATCAATGATAACAAAATGATATGGTTATTTTTATAGAATCTAAAAAATTAAAGGTAGTTTATTGTTTATTTATTTAATGTCGCTTTATGGTACTATGGCTAATCGGACAATGCTACTGTCCTAAATTTTGCCTATCCAGGTTTTATTAGGATAGGGATCTTTAACGAGTAGCTGACATCGCACAGGCTCGGGACCACCTTTTAATGTCCCCTCTGAAGATCGGCATATCTAAGGATTTTTTACTCCCATTAAAAAATCCTAGGACCATCTGCGGGTTTGATTTAAAGGCAGTTTAGAGGAAGACAATTTAAAATATCGGCATTTAAGCCCCATCAGACTATTTCAATCAGAATGAAATCTACATGACATTAAAGCCCATTAAATTTTACATCGATATAGCTAGTTTGATCAAAATCTTAAGTGCTACTTTTGAGAAAATCTTAAAAAGGTGCCAAATGCAAAGTTTAAAGTGGCTCTTTTTGGTGAAAAAGTTTCTGAAACATCTCGGACTTATAGTTGTTTTAAATATGAAATTTCAGTTTCAAGTTTCATAGGACTTTTAGTTTACGCGCTGGAGTTACCACACACACACACACACATAGACCTATTTGCAGGGCTTGGTTATTTGAACTCCAGAGACCCTAAAATGTGTATTTCCGTTGAAAACTGGAATTTGAAAATTTCACGATCACAATACTTTCCCTTACTATATATTTCATATATAGTGAAAGTAAAAATAGATAAAAAGAATAAATCACAGCAGAAATTCTGAACTTGCATTAGAAAGATTATTAGTTTTAAAGTAGAACCGTTTTACAATATCGACAACATAGTTCTACAAGCTGATGGCAAAGTCATAATTTTAAAAATATGATGGAACAGACTAATAAATTAAAAGTGATAATACATTACCTGCAAACAGTACAAGTGACATCTTCTTCAAGTATTACCATTTCACTATTATTACTAGATGAATCTGAATCACTGGCATAAGAATCAGGACTTGCAGTTATTGAAGGAGAAAATCCCCCATGTTTGTGTTTATGTTCACTTGAACTATGCAACTTAGCATCTTTAGACTACAAAATGAAAAACAATCACATATTTACACCTAACATGGATAATCATGAACATAGTTTTTAAATGCAACGTATCAGACCTACTTTAACCCTCTCATTATTTTCACAACCTGTAATCGGAGGTATCATTTTAAATTGTTTTCTACCATTATATTTTTGGTGAATAGTTTCAACGAGCATATTTCTCAGTTCTTCGACCGATTCTTCAGAAGGTGACTTTAAAAGTATTAAGGTTTTAGCGATCCACGATTCAAGCTCAATATGAGACATTTTTCAATAATTTCAGGAGTAATGAGAATAATCAGAAAAACACATGAACCTTAAGGAAACCTACCAGATTCGTATATGTTACAGCGTTAACCAAGGAGGTTGTAATAGTAGTACTATTACAAACTCCTTGGCGTTAACAAAGAAGCATGAGGAAATCAACTACTGCCAAACTTGGCTTATATACAACGTATTTGACCAATTCCACGAGTTACATTTTTAACCAACATTAAAAAAATTTCATTTAGTAAAGCTCGTTTATCTTGAATATTGGAAAGGATAGTTATTAAAAAAAAATTTTGGGAACCAATTTTCATGTAAGAAGTTGACTTGCTAATAATTAGCGACTGGACTCTCTTGTGTTAGTGACTCTTTACTTCATTTAGGATAACAATAGAATTCAACCTAGTAAGCTCTAGTCTTATTTAACATTCCATTAAAATTATATATTATTATTTTATTGGCACGGTGTTTTTCTTGATTGTAAACGAATTCGGGAGCTGATTCTGTACTAAACTTACGGAATCTGACTCAAATTTTTGATTTAATATAGTTTTTATTTTATCCTTTTCCTTTAAATAAAAAGATCCACGATTGATTTGTGTGATTTCAAATTTAATCGAATTTGAGCCATACTCAAGATAGGTGAAATAATAAACTGCTAGGCAAACATAATGCGTCACACCTCAAAGTACTAAATTATTCGATGAAACGTTTCTTTTAAAGTTTTAAAGTTCAAACGCGGTAACAACAATATAATTATTACAGGACACCTGGTGTTCATCTGGTTGCTCAGGGGCATGAAAAAAACAAAAAAAAAAAACTGTACTACATCCCATGAAGGGTCTTGGGCTCAGTACATTTGGGCCATTCTCAGCAAAACGTACAATCGGGTGCGTATTTCTTGAAAATTTCAAAAGTTGAATTTTCGGTCCATCCTTTTCTTTTGTGTCTATCTATATGAAATCTGATCTGATATAGCACTCAGCAGAGCTTGATTCGGTGTAATTATCAAAATAATTAATTTCATTAATAATTAATTAAAAATAATTATTATTCCAGAAATCAGAAAGTGAGCTTATGAAGATCTGGTGGTGAGCCAATGATGAGTCGGTGAGCCAATGATTTTTGGAATGATATCCCGAAGGATTTTGAACGTATAAAAGGGTTAAGACAGTCCTCGCCCCTTTCATCTGTTAAATATTTTAAAAAATTCGCTTCTATATACGATCGGCATCCGATTGAGTACGATAAAGTGTGAACCAGAATATTTCTTCATACCAGAGCAGTAGGTTCAAAGGAAAAAAAAAACAGCAACCGTTTCATCATTGGCGCACCTTCTGTGGGGAGCCCTCATGACGGGTGCGTCAATGACGAATCAAAGGTTTTCCAAAAAGTTTTCTCTCCAAAACAAAGTATCAAAATAAAGAAGTTCATTAATCTACTCAGTAAGCTGAACCCTATAATGGAAAAATATAAAATTAATCAATTATAAATAATTAGCAGAGGTAGAGTGGGTGCGACAAATGACGGCCAATAAAAATACTCTCTCTCAATAGCATACGTCTTCCCTTCCTGCCACCGTGAAAGATACAGAAGGCGGTTATAAACCTCTTCGTCGTCTTGCAGAAGGTATAACGGCTTTTGCGAGCCTTTTTATGGCTTGAAGGGAGATCACGTGCCGAAAACCCCTTTGGGGTACGCCAATGACGCAAAATCCCTTGAACATTTCAGTTTTATTTATTTGAAACGGATATAACCGTTTTCTAAACTTGCAATTCTGTATTCTGAAACTATAGAGTGTGTATGAACGCAATGGACCAAACCAGTAACTTTCCAACAACTTGACTGGGTACTACGTTGAAGTTGGCAAAGTCTGATTTGGACAGGAGGAGCCAATGATTTTTCGGACAATTATTAAAACTTTTATACAGGAACAATTCATTGATTTGACCATATGAATGTGCACCAAGTAGGGCAGGAAAATGTCTACCAGAAAAGAAAACAAAGTTGGAAAATAACCAGTTTCAGAACGAGGGAAATCATTTGGACAGCATTTGTAAGTTTCGTTGAGAATGGCCCATATAGAGATTCGTACTGTTTCTAGGCCAACGGGTACCCACTGTTTTTTTTCGGGTACCCACTTTTCACCCAGGGGCATGAAGCATAAGTTATTTAAGTCTATGTAGTTCCTTTAGCTCCATTGTCAGGGCATTTCTTTTACTAGTAAAGATGAGTAGACCTCTGCCAGAACAAATGTAAGCCCTCGTTTTCTTCCAATAGGCCAAAAACCAGAAATCAAGGAATCAGACAATTATTCAAACATAAGTTCCGAATCTTCAGAGGGTTTTGCATGAACACAAAACTAAAGACATTGGCAAAGTTAGAACTCAAACTCAAGATCCTTGATCAGTTTGTTCATGCTCAGAAAAGTGATCAGGATCAGTCTGAGAGGGTGCATGAGGGTTTACCAACTATATCTTCCTGTAATACCTTAAGGGCTTAGTGCTGCTATACTTTGGCAAACTAATATATTTATTTTCTTGAAGTTTTCATTGCTTGTTGTACTAATAAGTAATGTCCATTTTTACTTACAATAGTAATGAAATTCAAGCCTATTTTTATTAGTCATTGACTCACATCTGCTGAGAATAGCTGAGGAATAAATTTCTTCAGAACCTTATGGAAATTTGAGGATACATGTTTTATTTTCTGATTGTATTGTTAGAAAAGAATTATAACTTTTATATAGTATTTTATTTGAATTTGATCATGTACAACAGATTGTATTAAAATAATAACTAGATATCTGTACTTCCCTGTTTCCACTCAAAAGAAATTAATTGGAATTTAGCTGATCAAAAAAATTTTTTTTTTAATTCGATAAACACTGATCACAGGCATTTCACTCATCTTGACTGAACTATGATCTATTGCATCTCTACTCAGCTCCTTACTTACACCCTAGAGTTTGTTAGAAAAGTCTTAAGTTTTTTTTTTTACATGCAAGCAGCTGACTGTTAAACATATTTTTATTATTCATAAATTTTAACTTCAATAACAACTCATTACTGTGCTGGATGTAAAAGTACCTACTTCCAATCCTTTATTAAGGATAGGTTAATTCCATTTTTTTTTTTTAATTAAATATATTTTATATCCTTTTTTTTTCATTGAAACCAATCAACTTCTGAGTCAAAGGTAATATCCGGTAGAAGTGAAAAAATATTAATAAAACATGATAATTGTAAAGTATTTTAGTTGTAAAATCTAAGACTTATTTGAGCGTGTTATTTATTCAATGATTAAATAGCTTCTGTAATCATACATCTGTAAGCAAATTTATTTTTTCCAGGAGATTCTAAAAACTGTTAAACAGTGTAGGAAAGGAATAAAATGAGAATAATTTCTTAAATTACAAATATGTTTTAAAAACTGATTTTAAGAGAAGTGTAATAATCCAGAAATATATTTATTTCATTAAAATTATATACATCAAAATTATTCACACCAAACTTCTTATATTTTAAAAGTGAATCAGACATGTTTATGAGGAAATATAGTTTTAGAGTAACTTAGGAGTAGAAAAAATTAATCAGTTAAAACCTAAATCTGTGGGGAATGAAAATTTCAGAATGCCATATATCCGTTAAAACTTTAATCTGAACTTTTATTTAGCAAGGAATTTTATTATCTGTTAAACAGCTATAATATAACCCAAAAATTAAAATTTGTAATAATTAGAGCATGAAACCCCAAATTACATATATATATATATATATATATATATATATATATATATATATATATATATATATATATATATATATATATACATATTAATATCTTGGCCAATTATAATAGTTCATTATTTAAAATAATAAACAAAAAGAAATTGTTTATATTTTCAATTAATTTATAATCAGTATATTTATTTTTCTTTTATTCATGATGTTCTAGTCCCACAGTAATTTCACTTTTTTTCCTCACTTTTTTATAAATAAAAAAATCAAGCAATGAATGATTGACATATTTAATCGCTCGCCATTTTTAAACCTTATGGCTGATATTAGCGCTACGCTTCAAGGACCATTGTGGAATGACCTGTAATTTTAGCGGAAAATCCACAATCCAAAATGGTCCAGTATTTTTGGAGAAAAGTTGCAGGTAGTGGATTAGTAGATGGTAGAGCAGATAGTAGAGTTAGCAGATAGTAGATGGATGGATTAAAAAAAAAAAAATTCAATATTGAGATTTGATGAATCTTGAAAAGTAAAGTTCAACAAATTTTGAGGGGAGGGGAGGTTAGTTTTCTTTTTCTTGGTCGATTACAATAATTCATTATATCATGGTTTGTAATATAATGAGAGATGAGTAGAATGAAATCATTTTAACACAATTCTATGTCAAAGGACCGCTTTTACAGGAAGATAAAATGTTTGAATAGTTGCTGACATAAAGAAATTACCACTGTATTAAGAAACAGCTGGGAAAGCAAGAATTAGCCAAAAATTATGAAAACATGTATCCAGGTTCAAACCCCAATTCCTTGACTGAAATAATGAATAGTATTATGGATATGTTCTATCAGAGGAAAGAGCTTTTTGACTTGAACTTTTTAAGATTGAAAAACATATATAAATATTATTTTTATATATAGATTTTATTTAATATGTATATGTATATATATATATATATATATATATATATATATATATATATATATATATATATATATATATATATGTATATATATATATATATATATATATATATATATATATATATATATATATATATATATATATATATACAATACATATATATTAAAATATATTTAATATATAAAAAACTTGTGTCACAGTGTTTGTGGTTGCACTCCTCTGAAACGGCTCAATAGATTTTTATAAAATCTTTGATGAATATTTGGTAGGTATATAGCTTTTTTTCAGTCAAATTCATAATTTTTTCAGTCAAATTCATAATTTTTTCAATCAAATTCATAATTTTTTCAGTCAAGGAATTGGGGTTTGAACCTGGATACATGTTTTCATAATTTTTGGCTAATTCTTTCTTTCCCAGCTGTTTCTTAATACAGTGGTAATTTCTTTATGTCAGCAACTATTCAAACATTTTATCTTCCTGTAAAAGCAGTCCTTTGACGTAGAATTGTGTTAAAATGATTTCATTCTACTCATCTCTCATTATATTACAAACCATGATATAATGAATTATTGTAATCGACCAAGAAAAAGAAAACTAACCTCCCCTCCCCTCAAAATTTGTTGAACTTTACTTTTCAAGATTCATCAAATCTCAATATTGAATTTTTTTTTTTTTAATCCATCCATCTACTATCTGCTAACTCTACTATCTGCTCTACCATCTACTAATCCACTACCTGCAACTTTTCTCCAAAAATACTGGACCATTTTGGATTGTGGATTTTCCGCTAAAATTACAGGTCATTCCACAATGGTCCTTGAAGCGTAGCGCTAATATCAGCCATAAGGTTTAAAAATGGCGAGCGATTAAATATGTCAATCATTCATTGCTTGATTTTTTTATTTATAAAAAAGTGAGGAAAAAAAGTGAAATTACTGTGGGACTAGAACATCATGAATAAAAGAAAAATAAATATACTGATTATAAATTAATTGAAAATATAAACAATTTCTTTTTGTTTATTATTTTAAATAATGAACTATTATAATTGGCCAAGATATTAATATGTATATATATATATATATATATATTATATATATATATATATATATATATATATATATATATATATATATATATATGTAATTTGGGGTTTCATGCTCTAATTATTACAAATTTTAATTTTTGGGTTATATTATAGCTGTTTAACAGATAATAAAATTCCTTGCTAAATAAAAGTTCAGATTAAAGTTTTAACGGATATATGGCATTCTGAAATTTTCATTCCCCACAGATTTAGGTTTTAACTGATTAATTTTTTCTACTCCTAAGTTACTCTAAAACTATATTTCCTCATAAACATGTCTGATTCACTTTTAAAATATAAGAAGTTTGGTGTGAATAATTTTGATGTATATAATTTTAATGAAATAAATATATTTCTGGATTATTACACTTCTCTTAAAATCAGTTTTTAAAACATATTTGTAATTTAAGAAATTATTCTCATTTTATTCCTTTCCTACACTGTTTAACAGTTTTTAGAATCTCCTGGAAAAAATAAATTTGCTTACAGATGTATGATTACAGAAGCTTTTTAATCATTGAATAAATAACACGCTCAAATAAGTCTTAGATTTTACAACTAAAATACTTTACAATTATCATGTTTTATTAATATTTTTTCACTTCTACCGGATATTACCTTTGACTCAGAAGTTGATTGGTTTCAATGAAAAAAAAAGGATATAAAATATATTTAATTAAAAAAAAAAAAAATGGAATTAACCTATCCTTAATAAAGGATTGGAAGTAGGTACTTTTACATCCAGCACAGTAATGAGTTGTTATTGAAGTTAAAATTTATGAATAATAAAAATATGTTTAACAGTCAGCTGCTTGCATGTAAAAAAAAAAACTTAAGACTTTTCTAACAAACTCTAGGGTGTAAGTAAGGAGCTGAGTAGAGATGCAATAGATCATAGTTCAGTCAAGATGAGTGAAATGCCTGTGATCAGTGTTTATCAAATTAATAAAAAAATTTTTTTGATCAGCTAAATTCCAATTAATTTCTTTTGAGTGGAAACAGGGAAGTACAGATATCTAGTTATTATTTTAATACAATCTGTTGTACATGATCAAATTCAAATAAAATACTATATAAAAGTTATAATTCTTTTCTAACAATACAATCAGAAAATAAAACATGTATCCTCAAATTTCCAAAAGGTTCTGAAGAAATTTATTCCTCAGCTATTCTCAGCAGATGTGAGTCAATGACTAATAAAAATAGGCTTGAATTTCATTACTATTGTAAGTAAAAATGGACATTACTTATTAGTACAACAAGCAATGAAAACTTCAAGAAAATAAATATATTAGTTTGCCAAAGTATAGCAGCACTAAGCCCTTAAGGTATTACAGGAAGATATAGTTGGTAAACCCTCATGCACCCTCTCAGACTGATCCTGATCACTTTTCTGAGCATGAACAAACTGATCAAGGATCTTGAGTTTGAGTTCTAACTTTGCCAATGTCTTTAGTTTTGTGTTCATGCAAAACCCTCTGAAGATTCGGAACTTATGTTTGAATAATTGTCTGATTCCTTGATTTCTGGTTTTTGGCCTATTGGAAGAAAACGAGGGCTTACATTTGTTCTGGCAGAGGTCTACTCATCTTTACTAGTAAAAGAAATGCCCTGACAATGGAGCTAAAGGAACTACATAGACTTAAATAACTTATGCTTCATGCCCCTGGGTGAAAAGTGGGTACCCGAAAAAAACAGTGGGTACCCGTTGGCCTAGAAACAGTACGAATCTCTATATGGGCCATTCTCAACGAAACTTACAAATGCTGTCCAAATGATTTCCCTCGTTCTGAAACTGGTTATTTTCCAACTTTGTTTTCTTTTCTGGTAGACATTTTCCTGCCCTACTTGGTGCCAATTCATATGGTCAAATCAATGAATTGTTCCTGTATAAAAGTTTTAATAATTGTCCGAAAAATCATTGGCTCCTCCTGTCCAAATCAGACTTTGCCAACTTCAACGTAGTACCCAGTCAAGTTGTTGGAAAGTTACTGGTTTGGTCCATTGCGTTCATACACACTCTATAGTTTCAGAATACAGAATTGCAAGTTTAGAAAACGGTTATATCCGTTTCAAATAAATAAAACTGAAATGTTCAAGGGATTTTGCGTCATTGGCGTACCCCAAAGGGGTTTTCGGCACGTGATCTCCCTTCAAGCCATAAAAAGGCTCGCAAAAGCCGTTATGCCTTCTGCAAGACGACGAAGAGGTTTATAACCGCCTTCTGTATCTTTCACGGTGGCAGGAAGGGAAGACGTATGCTATTGAGAGAGAGTATTTTTATTGGCCGTCATTTGTCGCACCCACTCTACCTCTGCTAATTATTTATAATTGATTAATTTTATATTTTTCCATTATAGGGTTCAGCTTACTGAGTAGATTAATGAACTTCTTTATTTTGATACTTTGTTTTAGAGAGAAAACTTTTTGGAAAACCTTTGATTCGTCATTGACGCACCCGTCATGAGGGCTCCCCACAGAAGGTGCGCCAATGATGAAACGGTTGCTGTTTTTTTTTTCCTTTGAACCTACTGCTCTGGTATGAAGAAATATTCTGGTTCACACTTTATCGTACTCAATCGGATGCCGATCGTATATAGAAGCGAATTTTTTAAAATATTTAACAGATGAAAGGGGCGAGGACTGTCTTAACCCTTTTATACGTTCAAAATCCTTCGGGATATCATTCCAAAAATCATTGGCTCACCGACTCATCATTGGCTCACCACCAGATCTTCATAAGCTCACTTTCTGATTTCTGGAATAATAATTATTTTTAATTAATTATTAATGAAATTAATTATTTTGATAATTACACCGAATCAAGCTCTGCTGAGTGCTATATCAGATCAGATTTCATATAGATAGACACAAAAGAAAAGGATGGACCGAAAATTCAACTTTTGAAATTTTCAAAAATACACTCCTCTGAAACGGCTCAACAGATTTTTATAAAATCTTTGATGAATATTTGGTAGGTATATAGCTTTTTTTCACTCAAATTCATAATTTTTTCAGTCAAATTCATAATTTTTTTAATCAAATTCATAATTTTTTCAGTCAATTTCATAATTTTTTCAATCAAATTCATAATTTTTTCAGTCAATTTCATAATTTTTTCAGTCAAATTCATAATTTTTTCAGTCAAATTCATAATTTTTTCAGTCAATTTCATAATTTTTTCAATCAAATTCATAATTTTTTCAGTCAAATTCATAATTTTTTCAATCAAATTCATAATTTTTTCAGTCAATTTCATAATTTTTTCAGTCAAATTCATAATTTTTTCAGTCAAATTCATAATTTTTTCAGTCAAATTCATAATTTTTTCAATCCGATTCATAATTTTTTCAGTCAATTTCATAATTTCTTGTACTCATTTTATACAGTTCGTTTAATGAGGTTTTGCTATCAAGAACTTAACATTTTTATTAATCCTTGTTTTCGTTTATCCCTTTAACGTCACTTTATGTTACTCTGCTCAATCCGACGGTGCAATGGGAGTCCTAAATTTTCCCTATCGAGGTTTATTTAAGATAGTGTGGGATCTTTTACAAGTTCCACTTTTTAAATCTTTTAAGAGTCATAGGGCCACCATCTACAAATGTAGGGCCATCTGCTGGTTTTGAACTTGTGACCCTAAGGATAGAAGGCTGATATGCTAGCCACAACTCCACAGGTGACCCTCGATGCATTCAACAAACTGTTTCAATGTGTCAGGTTTGAACCCGTGACCTTGGGCATTTTAATCCTTAACGCCTTGTTGAATGCATCAAGGGTCACCTGTGGAATAGTGACTAGCATAACAGCCTCTTTTAAAGGCCGAAATAACTAAGGCTTTTTACTCTATAAGCTGTCATGCTAGCCACTACTCCACAGGTGACCCTCTATGCATTCAACGAGCTGTTTCAATCTGCCAGGTTTGAACCCATGACCTTGGGCATATTAATCTTTAGCATCTTGTTGAATACATTAAGGGTCACCTGTGGTGTAGTGGCTAGCATAATAGCTTTCTTAAGGTTGTAAGTTCAAAACCAGCAGATTACTCTATATTTGCTTTTAGAGAGTAAAAAGTCTTCTTTATTTCATCCTTTAAAAGAGGCTGTTATGCTGGCCACTACTCCACAGGTGACCATTGATGCATTCCACAAGATGTTGAGGATTAATATGCCCAAGGTCACGGGTTCAAACCTGGCAGATTCAAACAGTTCATTAAATGCATCGAGGGTCACAGTCTTATATGCTTAAGGTCACAAGTTCAAAACCAGCAGATGGCCCTACATTTGTAGATGGTGGCCCTATGACTCTTAAAAGATTAAATGATTTTACTATTTTGATATGAAAATTATTCAAATAATTTAACCATCACTCCTATTTCATAAACAGTGGAATCATTTATATTGTTAAATGATAGTTGATGGATGATATATCCCCCTCTTCTAACTTTTATTCACAGATACGCAAATCATTCATGAGAAGCATCACTATTTTGATGTGTTGGGCATCAGGAAACTTATAATGCATTCGTTATTTTTTATTTAACAACCAAAATATTTACTAGAAATAATTTATATGGAAAAATGTTTGCCAGGTAAGCTAGTAATATATATTTTACAATAATAAGAGTAGTCAGAGTTCATGTAATGAGAAAAAATATAGAAGAAAAAAAATAGAAGCATATTATTTCTTTTTAATAGTTTCACATTTATAACAAAAATATAATACAATTCCAGATCTATCATACAATAAACAGAAAAATAAATTTTGTTTGTTTAGAAAACAAAAAAAACTAGTATTTATATACATATATCAATGCATCTATAAATATATGTATAAACATATGTGATATGTATTTTTTCTTGGACATTCTGTATAAAACGTAAACACTAAGCGATACTATCAATAAAAATACATATTTATATATAATATATTATATAAATAGTTTATAAAATATGTTATATAAGTTGTATTCTACATAAATATTTATATAACACTCACTATAGAAATAATGAATACAAATGATAAGAAACAGCTCTTAAAAATTAACAATAGCATGCGATTATTTTCATGACTACTGTATATAAAATACAAATCCTACACACATTCATATATTCATCACAAACTAGAGTTATACAATTTAATATTAACTCATGTTACTTCTATGATGTTTTAATTTATCAAGAGAGCACTTGAATGCAACGTAACTAAAATTAAATACAAATAGAATTTTAAATACATTTTTTCATAACATAGATCACAGTCTACAGTGCCAATAAAAAATAACTGCACCAAAACAAAAAAAAAAAAAAAAAAAAAATAGAAAAAGATTTTTTAAAATGAAGTAACATTTAAAAAATAGATTAACAATTTCAACAAAACATTATATGATACTAGCAGCATCTGAGTAATTATTTACATTTTTAACATTGAAAGGAATCTTTGGTCCCAATTTTCAGATCAAGGATTAATAGAGCAAACAGTAAACTCTCTTAAATTCGGCCGGCTACTAAATCCTGATTATTTTTTTCCTTAATTAACAATATTAGATTTTGAATTGAATTGAATTTATAAAAGAAATGTAAGGGTATGTATGCCACTGTGTATTTAATATTTTTAGAAATATACAATAATTAATGATTTCTCTTTTTATAATTTAAGCATCTATCCTAATTCTTTAAAATAACTATTTTGATAAATCTTTTGTATTCAATGGATAATTTTGTTTTTGGCATTTTTCCTCGAATAAATGAATTCATTTTATGAGTTTCAGAAAAGCCAAATTAGATAATCTGTTATAATTACTTTAATACAAAATTGTTAATTTTCATTTATCAGTTTATCGAGGTTATTTAAAAATGTACAGAAAACGGTCTAGAACACTAAAAAAAAATTTAAAAATCTTTATAGACACAGACAAAGATACAGTGTGAAATCTGGACCCCGCCAAAATCATACATTGTTATCAAAAATATTTTGCAAATGTGAAACAGTTATTTAAAAATAAATAAATACATTGATGACTTTTATCATTGAAAATAAATATATTTTTTTAAAGTTCAATATTATTTCATAAATAAATAATTCAATACAGTCTAGAAGTGGATATGATACTCGCCGAATTATGCAGAGTATGCTGTAAGTATATAATCATACATTGTTAAAGAATTTTTTTTTTTTTTTTCACAGAATTGAAAATCAAGACAAAATTATACAAAAAATAATATACACAGGTATATATTAGAAATAAATACATATTAACATAAACAGGTAAATAAGACATATCGAATTACAGAACTTTAGCAGGAACTTTAATGTCTTAAAATATACAAAGCTTCAATTTAGTTATCTAATTTAAATGGAGTCCAGGCCACCACCAGTTAGTTTCGTAGCATATAAGTGAATCACCTGAAAAAAATAATAAACAAATTAACAAAGTTAAATATTTAAAAATATTTTTTTATTTATTGAAATTTACAACTGTATTAGTAAATACATCAAGTATATTAGTTGATAATATATATATAGTAATATACATGAAAAGACATGAAGAGAATATGCCCATTGGCAGCACTCCACTAGGCAATCTAAACCAGAAGGTCTCCAGGCCATCTTCTTTTCAGACGCCTCGGAGGATTGATATCTCGTACTGGCCAATTCAGCAACACATGGGAGACTAAGGTCTTTATGTATGAGTTTGTTGGTGACAAAGTAAGGAGGATTGAGGGTTTTCAAAGGATTTTGGATTTTAAGGATTGGATACAAGAAGAATTTTATGGTTTAGTAGAGCCCCATAGCTCCACTCTGTAAGTCCAAATCGGTCTTATGATGGTCATATAAATAAGTCTTTTGTAATTAAGTGGAAGGTTGGAGCATTTGTCCAGTAAGTGTTGAAATAGTCAAAGGCATTTTTTAATATATTTTTATTTATTTATTGAGCTTTACACTTGTATTAGTTAATAGATCAAGTAAATTAGCTGTCAGATAAAATACATGAAGAGAAAATGCCCATTGGCAGCAACACTCCGCAAGGTAGGAGGATTGCCAGGCAATTAATTTTAATTATCATTTTTAATTTAATTTTAATCAATTTAAGTTTGTTTTAAACTGAAATTAAAAAAATAAAATATATCATTTTTAAAATTAAATGTAGCATTAGAACAGTAATAGTTCAGTTGTTTAAAAAAAAACAAAAAACATATGGCTGATAGCATCGTCTGTACACTCGACTCTCTCCAGCAAGACTTCTTCTACATTCTTAAATTTGTACACAATGTCTTTACTTATAATGTTGAGACAGTAATGCAAACCCAGCCAGGCCCACCTCTACAATATAAATCAACACAGCGACCTTTCGAAAGTGTAGTGAGCAAGCCACCAACAAACCAAGTATCATCCATAATCGTAAATCAGTATAGACATTTTTTATTTAATTTTTCTCTGTTACTCATTTTGTTTTAATTATTAATTGTTGTCTTTAGTTCAAACATACTTTGTTTAAGTTTCTTTCATTTTTTTGTTTATTAGTATATTGGTATGAATTTATGTTGTTTACATTATTAAAAGTGTATAACAATAATTTCCGCTTTCTTTCATTATTATTATTTTAATTGTTCATTAATTAATAGTTATAATTCATGATAATTATTAATCCTTTTGAATTAGCGTTTCTTCTAGGGAAGAAGGATAGTGGTTGATATTTTGATACCGCCCCTTTCCTTACATTTTGGTTCTAATATAACTGAAATTGATTGCCAATGAACATTATAATAAATAGATCTAAGTCTAGTTGGGCTTGGACACTATATATTGATAAGATAACATACATGTTTTAAATTTAATTTAATGTCTGAAAATTGCGATATTATTACCTTGTATATAAAAGAGTATTGATCCTTTGTTTGTACAGCTCCCGCTCTTCCTCTTCTTACTTGAACAACTGTTTTAGGTATATCAACACTTCTACCAGCCTCAAAGTCTCTGATAGCAATGTCGATCGCAATCACCGTCCCTGTGCGCCCAGTTCCGGGCGAACAGTGTACGACTATAGGTGATGATTTGGAATAAGAGCGGGCTTCGATTAAGAAAGCTATCACTGAAGAAGGTTCCGGAGGAACGCCAGTAGGAGGCCATCCAGCGTACCACATGTGTGTTACTTCCCTCCAAAGGTTCGTTTCAAGATTCTGAAAAAAATCATATTATAATTAAATAATTAGAGTGTAAGGTGATTTATCTATTCAAATGAATGTAAAATGATTAAAACTAAATTAAATAAAAATGTAAATTATCAGTTTATTAATAATAAACGTATGCAATAACATTTAGAGACTAAAAATAAAGATAATTTTTATAATTGGATAATATGAAATGTGAATGATTTTTATAAGGTGTAGATTCTTTAAGGTGAAGGTCAATTTCTGTGAATAAAATTGGAGCCTGATATATAGCTTCACCACTCATTCACTTGTGCATTAATATTTAATAAAAAACTGGTGAAGCTATACATCAGCCTCCAATTTTCTTATTTAAATGATTTTAAAACATTTAAATGGTTTTTGTTTGCATTCATATAAGCATGCCTCTTTTTTACTTTCACTTACCTATATATGAAATATCTTGTAAGGGGAAGTATTAAGATCGTGAACATTTTCGGATTCGGTTTTTACTGGAAATACACATTTTAGGGTTTCCTAACTTCAATTGACTATGTCCCACAAAAAACGAATAGGTGTACGAAACTGAAATTTCATATTCAAGAAAATATATGTCCGAGATATTACTACAACTTTTCCACTACAATCAGTTGATCTGAAGTGCTACTTTATACCAAACATTTAGCACCTTTTACTGATTTACTCAAAAAATGGCTCTAATGATTTTAATTAAACTCACTACATGGATGAAAAATTTAATTTTATATAAGTTTCATTCTGATTGAAATAGTCTGACAAGGCTTAAATGGCAAAAGTATGTATTATATTCCCCTAAAGTACCTTTAATGTTGTACATTCCAAAAAATTAACCATATCTTCTTAATAGAATTGATAAAAACGGCTAAATATACAAGTTGAACAAATTTGATAACCAAATAAAGGAGAAAAAAAAACCAAAATATTCGTTGATGTTATTTTTGTTTTTTGGTAATAAAAACAGTAAATTAGACGTATAATTATACCATTGGAAAAAGAAAGATTTTAGAGAAAATATTATCTTAAACACAGAGTCGTATAAGGAATGGAATGACAAATAGGGCATAAACTTATTACTGATTATTACACGTCACAATTTAATATTGCTATATTATTTAACCTAAATCATATGTTTCCAATGAAACTGAATACACTTTTTATTTAAATTAACTTAAAATGTTTTTCAACTTAAAGTTTATTTAATAGATCTTATATTGATTTTAACAGCCGAGGTAAGTGAAAATCGTGTGTTCTCTCCTCCCGATTTTTAGGGTTTATCATAGAAAAGTGAAGGTGTATGTTTAAAAATATTCAATAAAATAAGCTAGTTATGAGAATGAAAAATTGTATTAGTTATCTATAAAATATTAAGTTGAGAATCCAGGATATAAAGAGTTAATAGCCAATTTAATTAAATTAGTGAACAACATTCCAAAATAAAGTACCTTTAATTGTAAACTGGATATAACATATTTTTCTCTGGCTTCCCTTTTCTTGAGTGTTACTTGAAGATCGCCAAATACCCTATGGCAATCCAGCACTTCTGATGGGGGTAAGTAATCCGCACATTTTTCCTGAAAATGATGAAAATATGTGGTAAAGATACAGCAAAAAATATGTATGTATTCTTTTATCATAATTTAATTATTATTAATAGTTAGGCGAGTCCTTTTTATTACTTAGATCACGACATATAAGATAATTATATAAGATTCTGATGACTGCAACATCAACAAAGATTATCAACTCCAATGTTCTTGCTTCTCTTCTTTCATAGCTGGTCACCCGATTTATAATTTTTTTCAAGTTTGCTAGCTAAAGTTTGTGTTTATTTTTATTTAATATTATAATTTTTTTTTTTTTTTTTTATCACTTATCATTATTTTTTCAGTATATATTTCATACATGTCCCCATAGTAAACTCCAAAACTTTTAATAATATTGAATTGCCCAGAAAATAAAGCAGGATATTGGTTTATAATAAAAGAATGATTTATAACTGTTTTATTTAATCAAAATAGTCTCCACTACTATCAATACATATCTGTTTATGTGTTGTCAACTTTCCATATTTAGAATTGATAAAATCTAAAAAAATCTTTTTTATTTCCGTTTGTGCATTAAATTTTTTTGTCCTGTAAGTAGTGGTCCAGGAGTCTAAAAAAATGATAATCTGTAAGCAAGATTTCCAGAGAGTAGGGGGGATGTGGCAGAGTTTCATATCCAAGCTCCAACAGTTTTTGTGAAGTCACAAATGAGGTATGTAGTCGGGTATTTTCATGGTAACAAATGGGGCCTCTTCTGATTAACCAAAGATGGCTTCATTATTGCCTGTTACTGATTTATTTGACAACAATACGATTCGGCATTGATGGTTTCTCTAGGATTTAAGAAGCTGTAGTGTCAATCCAAACGAAGCCTAGTAAACAGTAACGATCACCTTTTTTTGACGAGTTGGAGGCTTTGGAAAATGCCTCCTTTGTCGAAACATTGACCAGAAGGGGTACTGTTATCATAAAGCATCTAATTTTGATCATAAATAACAATTGTGGAAAGAAAAGGGTCGTTTTTATTTCATCGAAGAAGTGTAGTACAAAATTCGTAACATTGGTTTTTTTAGTGGTCCTTTGATGTGCGTGAAACCAAACTTTCAAGCTTTTTTTCATTTACAATTGTCTTGAGGTGGTCATCACTAAGGTTAAATTTCCCTGACATTCTCGAACAGTTGTTCTGGGATTTTCTTCCAACAAAGCCTGCAGAACATCGTCATAAAGAGAGGAAGTCCTATATATTTTAAAGAAAACTAAAAATCCTGTATTATTTTCCAGACAACCCAATATATTTCGTTATTGTTATCTTATTATTATACAGTTAAGTTATTATTATTTTATTATAATTGTATCGGTTGTATAAAGTTGTAAATATCATTATGTGTAAAATTAGTTTATAATTATGATGATAAAATAATTTTCAAAGTCAATGTTTACTCACCACACCATTTTCCGTAAGCGCTGTAAGCATTATAATGAGTCTTGATTGCTCATCCCAGATCATCTTCCAGAAATCTTCAATAGTGTTTTGCAGAGGGGCTTGACAGGCAATATAGAATTTGTCAGCACCTTTAGCACCCTATCAAAATAAATGAATTAAATTAGGAAAGGACAAATGAGAAAAAAAAGTATATATTGTCGTGATATATTAATTAGGTAGTTATAATAAGAATTGAGAATGATCAAGAATGCGCGAGGTGATCGGCCAATGAGAAAAATAAATCAAAATGCTCAATAGAGTACGCTAAGTGAGGCGTTTTTTCCGGCAATCTCTCTCTTCTATCCTCGACCACCAAGCAGAATAGACGTTGAAGACACGTGATTGGATTATGCCAACAACCATCAAATCACTTATGATTTCAAGCCATCAGGATAATTAGTGGAAAATAGGAATGGAGAATCAACTGAAGACAACTAATTCAGATAATTTATAATTTTTTTATATATTCAAAATAAATAGTTTTTAAGTTTGTTATATTTTGTAGTATGTTTGAAATAGAATATATAAGTTTTTTTTTAATCTTAGCCAAGACTCAGAGTTATTAATTTGAAAACCTTAAAATTACCATATCATTATTATTCATTTATCATTTAAAAATAAAATATTATAACAATATATAAGTAATTTTATCAATCATGTCAGCTTAAATTACAAATATATAAATATAGAAAATTCTCAATGTAATAACCTTAGCTGTAAGCTAATTACTGCGACTTACTTTGACGTAGTTGGCATTTATGAACTGATCTTCTGGTGAAGAGGCTCGCAGCTGAACTCTAGTTTCAGGGATTGGAATAACGTTTGCATATCGGTTTTTGGTTTCAGCACCAGGAGGCAGCTCATCAGGCTTAACAACTACTTGCGGAAGTGATGAGAATTCTTCATCTGTTTTAGATTTGTCAGAAGCCATATTTGACAAACCAGCAAAATTTACTGGATTGGAAACGGCATCCTATCAATCAAGAAAAAAAAATTAATCATATATAATAATTTTAGTAAATATTACATATTATTATTTGGTTGTGTCACATGAAATGTCCATTTTCAAGGTAAAGGATTTTTATTCAAAATACGATATGAAAACAAGATAATTTTATTCGAAGTATTTACCTTCTTTTTCTACACATTTTCCCCAACGTGGCACCAACTTTTTTATCCCCGAACTGAAAAACTCTGAGCTTTGAAGTGAAACAAAATCTGAAAACGCACTTTTCACTTGATCATCATTTTCAAAAAGTTTTCTTTTGACGAAGTTTTCTAAATTCCTGAACAGGTGGTAATCTGTTGGAGACAAGTCGGGAGAATATGGTAGTTGCGGAAGAACTTCGTAGCCCAGTTCTTTCAATTTTTGCACGGTATGTTTTGAAACATGGGGTCTAGCTGCCGCTCAGTGAGATCATGAGGTACCCATCATGTAGGCAAGTTTTCCAAGTCGGTATCCCCAGCTGAAAACTTAGCAAACCAACGACGAATGGTCCGTTCATTAACACTCTCTTCCCCAAACGCCATGCAAATATTTCTAGCGGCCTCAGCTGCTGAATGGCCGAGTTTAAACTCGTACAATAATATTACTCGAAAATCGCGTGTTTCCATGTTCATATTTGGAGGTATACTAAAAAGTGGGTGATAGATTGGGAAGCTAATGTTTATAATACAAAGGTAGAGGATTAGTAACTGTTTACTTTAAATATGTAAACATTCGGAAAAAAACAACAGAGACCTGCAAAATCCTTTATGTATTTCAGAAACTATAAAAACGGACATTTCATGTGAAACAACCCAATAATTATTGCTGGAAAGAGATTTCATAGAAAAGATTTCACTCCCATCATCAGGACTCTACAAGTAAAAAACAACAATTCCAAAAATAATCAAAAACTCTTGTGAAGTGAGGTGAATTATCAAAATTAAAAAACTCATTAAAAGCTAGGTATCCATTTTAACAAAATCTAAATTAGAATGAAATTAACTGTATTGTCCATATTTATTTATGTATATTGCTTCCATGGTTTTTCTATTTTGGTTAGTCTTTACTATTTCTAAAATTTTTGATCTTTTGAGGTCAAACTCATGATTTAATCGTATGATGTGTTGTGATAGTGCTGTTGTATTAACATTTTTTCTATTATTACAATTACTATTGACTCGTTTTATTCTAGTTGTGATTTTTTTTTTATGTTTTACCTATATAGCACTTATTGCTGTCTAAATAATTTATTATATAAATGACATTTAATTTGTCTTCATTCATTAGAGGGTTAATAGTTCATTTCAAAACAGACTCAGGACACCTAACTTTCTATAATTCATATGTAATTAAAAATAATAAAATATATTTAAACAAATTTCACATTATTTAATAACAATAGAACCATACACATAGTTTTAAATTGGTCTAATCCTTAATCCATTTGAGGACATAAATCTGAAGCATTGCCCTACTCAGATCTTTTTTTTTTTTTTTTTAAATATACTGACTATTTTTTTATTGTTTTATTTTTTACGTTTTTATTTTTGTAATAAGTGACAAAGTTTTGAAAGAAACAGATATTGTTCGGAAATGAAAAACCAGGTAATTTCAGAATATTTATTATCTTACCTAAAAACTGTGCAATATTGTTATTTGTATTTGAGATTTTCTCTCTGGTGCAACAGGCCATGTAGGCCCTAGGCCACATGGTGTAAACCTCCTGGGAGAATATACTCATGATTCTCGATGAGATTTTACAGGGTAGGTTCATCACTTCCTTATGCCTATTTTTGTAAGTGACCACCATTTGGCTGATGGGTCTCATATACCCGGGGGAAAGGCTATGAGTGAATCCTCATTTAATTATATCCTTATAAAAGCCCCGCCGGGACTGGGATTCGAACTCATAACCTATAGCATGAGAGACTAGCGTGCTAGCAACTCAGCCACAGGCTCCCCATGGTATTTGAGATACCTCTTATTAATTTTAATTTTTTTGTGCAATAATTTATATTTTGTTAAAATGGACTCCTAGCTTTTAATAATTAAGAAATAAATATAAAAATTTTGATAATTCACTTAACAAGAGTTTTTGATCATATTTGGAATTATTGTTTTTTACTTTTAGAAGGAATTCATGGCCAATTTTGTACATCTAATGTGCAATTTCTTCCGGTGCTAAGAGTACAATAATATAATAGTTTATTTATTTTGAAAAGAATATTCTGAAAAAAAAAAAATTATACTGTTCTCTTACTGGGTCATCAAAGGCTGGATTTCCATAAGATCGTTTAGAGGCTCGGATTGCTTTTCTTCTGACGCTGTTGTACACCGAAATGTTATCAAGGCTGTAATCATCTAGTGAGACAGGTGTACATCTTTGCCCGTAATTAAAACCAGATTGTCTTTTCCTCATGATAACCTAAAAAAAAAAAGTTAATATCATAAAGGACATAACCTAAAATTTAAATAAAACTAAGAAGCTGCAAAAATTACTAACCAACAGAATAGTCAAAGCGAATAAGCAAACTGCTGCAATAGAAGAAATAACGATTACAGCAACCATAGTACCACTCATTTGAGTTTCTGTTTCCAACAATGTTTCTTGTTGCACTTTTTCAACCTGAGAAATCTAAAGAAAAAAGAAACAAAAATAAAGTAAATAATAGATTTTCAAATGAAAAGCACAACTAAAACTAATACCATCTTCATTGATGATATTGACATCATTCAGTTAAAAGCTAAACCACTGTTAAGAATTTATTACCAATATCAAAATAGTAATTATTATATATACCATTATATAATTATATAATATAAAATATAATTATTACCACTTTTATTATTATTACTATTGAAACTTATTATTTATGTACTTTTTTTGTGTAAATAAAGTGAATCTCACTCTCTCTTCGACAATTGTTTTTGTGACCATTAAAGTAAATCCAAATTAATTTTAAAAAAATATATTAATTTAAATTTACAACTGTATTATTGAATACATCAAGTAAATTTGAGATCATTAAATAATTGCATGATGATTTTGAAAAATCAAATTATTATTTTGATGTGAAAATGGTTGACTGTGTGTAGATATTGGGTAGAAGTTAATTTTGGATGCAAGCATTTATAAAAACAATTAAGTAGAAACTCAATTTATTTGTGCCAATGTTTTTTACCTAAATTTTAGGCTTTCTTCAGGACTATAAAACATTGGCACAAATAAATTAAGTTTCTACTTAATTAAGTGTTTTTATGACTACAACCCCCCCATCAAATTATTATTGTTTATTCAGTCAACACCCACCAACCATTGACAAAAATAAAAATAAAATTAGTTATACAATTACTGAGAATCGCATGTACTTCTTTTTTCTCTTAGTTTTATTGTTATTTTTAAAGTCAGATTTACCAAATCCCTTTTTCTAAGTCAATTCTTAGGAACTTTATTCAACTATTTCTAGGTAATTCATTACTTACTGGATATTTGAAATCGAGATTTTTCCGCCTCGCAAGGGAAATGAAAAGATCATTTAAGCTCTTATCATATTGCCCTTGGCTATTCGTAAGCATTATATTAACAGGTATAAGTCTTGATTCGATTTCATCTCGTAATTCTGAACAATCATTAATTCCTAGGTTCATTATCATCACTTGGCGTTTATTTATAGTCCTGTGAAATATTTAAATAATTTAAGTAACAATAACTGAAAGTATATATATTATTGGAATTTGTGATTAAAATAATACAATTAGAGAGGAGAAGATATAACTTTTTTTATTAAAAAGCATAACAAATGGTTTGTTCCATTTTCAGGATTTAACTAATTCATTAACTTATCTGATCCATAACAAAGTTTCGGTAAAGTTCATTAAAGTTTTAAAACTTTAACTATTTTAAAATGACATAATAGTATTTAGATAAAGTTTAGATATATATAACCAATTAAAAAAAAAAGTTATTGAATAAGTTAAATTCTGAAGATGAGCTAAACACTGAAACATTGCTTGTTTTAAATTGACCATAGCAATACATGAAAAATGTATCCCTTTTTCTAAAAGAAAAATTCTGGGACCTTTGGGGAGAGAGAGTTTTCTGTGAGAGTCTCGTGCTATGGTTTGGGACTCATAGAATGATCCTGAAGCCAACAAGGAGCTTCCTAGAGGTTGTTAGGTGTTAGAACTACAGGGGAGGGGCGGGGAGAGGGGGGGGGGGCGAAGTGTATCGAGTTGGTTAACGGGCGTTGCTTTGAACGCGCATTGCCTAGCAACTACAGAGGAACAAAAATTTGAAAACAAATAATTACGAGTTTGAGTCTTGGTTCTAGGGAGATTTTATCTCAGCATTTATTCCCCGCCCTCAACCCCTGGTCCGAGAAACTCTGTATAGTAAAAAAAAAAAAAAAAATACAAAATTTATCTATCGCCACACATATAGTTAGTTAGCAGTGTTCCAACCCATTTTTTTTTCATTGAGAAAGATGTAATAAATATTAAATAACCGCAAAGAAGGATGAAGAGGCATTAGTTTATCAATTTAAAATAATGTTTGAAATAATTGCTAGTAAATAATAATTGTTCATAAGTTAAAATATAAGGAAAAAAAAAAAAGAAAAAATGATTTAACATTTATCTAATTTAGACTGATTTAGTATGATGTATTTTGTACAAAGCAACCCACTGTATTTGAGCAGCATGATGTTGACTAAAGTATTTTTCTTTCTAAAATCTCAATTTTAAAATATGTTTTCAAATAAATTTTCATTTTAAAAACAAACACTAAATGAGACAACTTTTAAACATAAAACAAAAATTTATTCCACACCTTTAAGTTTGTTTATTATTTATTTATTTAACGTCCCTTTATGCTGCTATGACTAATCGGACGATGCTACAGTGAGAGTCCTAAATTTTGCCTATCCAGGTTTAATTAGGATAGAAATTTTTAATATTAACCTTTTAAATTATAAAAATTTGACATCTCATAGACTCGGCACCACCGTTTAACGTGACGGTTAAAGGACAGCATAACTAAATATTTTTTACTCTTATGAAAAAATCCTAGAGGCACCTGTGGAATTGATTCCGGGACCTTAGGCATAGGAGGCTGTTATGCTAACCAACATGCTTCAGGAAAAGTATTAAATAACATAGAACATACCTCTCAGCGTAATTCTTGAATACTTTAACAATTGAATCTTTCAGTTGATCTTTGTTTTTACATAAGTCATGGTATGTTGCTCGAATAACCAATCTAACATAAATGGTCATTATAACTCCAGTATCATATATTGTATCATCTTCGATATCTAAAAAAAAAAAAAAAGGACAAAAATTAAGCATCAGCTGAGGAAAAAGTAAAAAACAAAGAAATGCATCAATAATACCCACTTGTACGATCATCATCAATTATCGTCACTTCATCAGAAACCGTTGTAGTCCTGACAGATGAAGAGCGAGTTACAGGTATTGAAGTTGTTTTCTCAATAGAAGAGTTCCTAACTGTGACTGAAATGCTTCCGTTGACTGCAGGCTCTAATAAATCATCACCATTATCCTCATTTTCATTATTGTTAATGTTATCATGAGGCCCTTTTTTCTCGATGTCTGTTTGGTTATATGACAAAGTTTCATCATCATCTCCATCTTCTCCTTCGTGGAAAGCGAATGTGTCATTTTTGACCGAATTTTTGGAATCTGCATCGAAATTAGTTCCATTGTTGTCAGAAGAGAATTGGTGAATTTCCGTGACTAATTCTTGCTCTTTGATCTCGTTCGATTTAGAAGTAGAACTTGGAGATGTGGTAGTAATTGCATCAACATTACCCATATTAGCAGCTGTTGTAATGTTTTCCAAAGTAGATAATGTAGGGACATGAGTTGTTTTCACAGTTGTGGAAGATGTGGTAGTTGAAGAACTTGAAATAGAAGTTGAATTATTGTTAATTGTAATTGTTGTTGAAGTATAGTCAGGAGTGGGAGAGTATTTTAAAACAGTGACTGGAGGGAGAGTTTCAGATGTTTCATTAATCGACATTACAGGATTATTTACTGTTGTATAATTGCTTACACTTTCTTCAGTTATTGTAGTTAATGGTACAGAAGTTGTATTAGCAAACGGGAAATGTGTTGTTTGTGGTATCGGTTCTGATGATGAAATCAATACCTTCTTTTCTGGTAATTTGTCAGCTATAGAAGAATTTTCAGATGTAAATTGTGGTATTAACGTTTTATTAACAGGTTTTATTTGGTCTTGAACTTGTATATCATTCGACTGCGTGGTTTCAGGGTGTTCTTTTACATAATTAGGAACTGATTCTATTTTTAAATCGGTTATATTAATAGTTTTAATAGTGTTGCTGCTAATCGGTTCAGGTTTTATATCGTTAGATCTTATTGTTGATGGGATTTCAGAACTCACATTACCCAATGGTGGAATGGGCACGATTTTTTTGTTTGTTTCTGTTACGTTAATGTCATTGGTTGTATGATTAGCCTCATCGATTGGTGAATCAATAGTTTCTGTTTTAGGTGGAGGTGATGATTGAAAGACGCTGTTAGAAAGAGTAGTAGTTTCTAAGGTAAGAGGTAAAGTTTTCGCAAATTCCTCCTCGGATATTTTATGATTAACATCATTAAAGTCAGTCGAATTAGACTTTTTGGTTACTTTGGAGGTTACCGGAGTGATGTGCATTGATACAGTTGAATTTACAGCAGATATTACAGTACTTGTGGAAACTTGTTCATCTTTTTTCTCGTTAATTGTATTAATACTGGGATCTGCTTCTTGTAAAGATTTTTTATCAGAGTCTTCAGTAATTTCAAAAGATAAATTTGTATCCGATTCTTTGAAAATTTCTGTGGTTGTAGTTGATTTATTCAGTCTTGTAATTGCCAGCGTAGTTAAAGGTATTGGAGTTGTAAAATTTTTGGTTTCTTCAGCTTCAACGGAGTTTTGTTGCAGATTATTAATGGAGCTATAATTTGAAACAATAGGTGATTCGGGAGAGGCATTTCTTGGAGATTCTGATACAGGAAGAGGTAAATACTCATCATTTTCTTTATTAACTGAAGTGTTTTTGAGGGAGGCTAACGGCGGGACTGAGATTGTGTTTTCTTCAGGTTTCAAAGTAGTAACTTCGGCCACTGCTTCGGTTGTGATCGGAAGAGTGGTGACCTCTACCTTAGGAACTGGTGAAGCTGTCTCATTATTATTAAAGACAGTTGTTTCTAGTTCTTCATTACCTGGGGCTGTAATATCAAAAGCGGTCGTATCCGGTTGAATTGTCGTCTCTACATCAGCGGCAGTACTTGTCACCTCTGAAAAAAATAAGAAGAAAGTATTACTATCGACATGTATACAGATAGATAGATAAGTATTTTATGGTCAATTAAAGTTACATAAAACATAAAGTTACACAAGTTTTAATGGTGTTTCAAATCGGATGGGCTTTTTTATACTCTACATGTGAGCAATTATTAGAATAATAAATTATAATTTAACAAATAAGAAAAATAATGGAGGGAAAATCAACAAAAAAATCCTCTGAAAAGACAGACATAGACAGCGAGATATTAAGAAATAATTAAATATAAAAATCATAAATAAAACATTAAAAAAATAAGTCATTGCTACTATAAAACAATATGTTTTAGCCTCTTATGCTTATAAATATTATACATTTAATCAGCTTTGGAATAATTTACAATGTCTCTAATATGGTCATGCTCACTGTTTTCACAAGCTTTGAAAAAATCTGTAGTCAACTTGTAAACGAAAGTTGATATGCTAGGCACATTCAAACAGTAATGGATAGAGCATTAGGCTATTTTTCTCCGGGTCCCAGGTTTGAATCTTGATTGAGGCAGAATTATCTATTCTGTTATGTCAGCCGTGGAGGGACCCTGGGATATGAAGTCCCTGCCAGGGCACACCCATTATCTATAAAGTGGGTATCCAAAATTGGGGAAAAAATCTGGCGGGCGAGCGCGATCAAGGCCTAATCACCTCTTTGTACGATTGTTGGGCGTGAAACAGTGCGAATCTCAATAAGTGCAGAACCTGAGACCCTTCATAGGTTGGAAAGTTAGAGGTTTTTTTTTTTACACTTTATTCTTAGGAGATAAAAAGGTATAGAACATAAGATGGTCACCCACCACCTTTTTATAGATTTCCGAAGTGTATATGACAGCATAAAGAGGTCAAAGCTCTACGAAGCGTTGTATGATCTCGGAATACCATCAAAGCTGATTCATCTCATTAAAATCTGCATGAACGATGTAAGGTGTACAGTCCGAATACATCTTGATTTATCCCCTGAATTCAAAACAAAGAAAGGGCTAAGGAAGGAGATGCTCTGGCCTGTTTGTTATTGTTATATTATCTTGCCTTAGAATGGGTTATAAGGAGGTTCGGTGTGGAAACCACTAATACAGTTTATAACAGGATGACACAGATACTTGGGTACACGGACGATTTAGATATAATGGCAAGATCTTTAAACGCCTTAAAAGAAGCTTTTCTTAGACTTGTGGGAGAAGCAACAGTCATGGGGCTATCTATAAACCAAGACAAAACGAAGTACATGAGAGCTGGCCCGGGAACTGACAACCCTATCAAGGAACCACTATCGATTGGATCTTTCACGTTTGAAAGCGTAAACCAATTTACGTACCTGGGATCTATAGTCAGCAGCTCTAACAAGATATCCCTCGAGATCGGTCAAAGATTAAGAAAAGCAAGCTGTTGCTATTTTAGATTAAGGAAACATCTCAGCAGCAAGGCCTTATCCAGACAGACTAAGTGCAGCCTTTATAAAACCCTTATTCGACCAGTACTAACTTATACTAGCGAGGCGTGGACCTTAACGAGTTCGGAAGAAGCAGAGCTCTTGATCTTTGAAAGAAAGATTTTGATGATTAAAGTTGGAGATCAATGGAGAAGGCTCTAGAACCGGAAACTATATGAACTATTTGGGGAAACCAATATTGTACGCTACATTAAGTGTGGTCAATTAAGATGGACGGGCCACTTGGCAAGGATGGACGAGGAGGAAATTCCTAGGGTGTTGCTGGAGGGAAAGCTGGACCGCTCAAGAGGAAGAGGAAGACCTAGGCTGCGCTGGAAAGATGCTGTCGCAAAGGATGCCCGGACCCTTCTGGACGTGCGGAATTGGAAAGCAGCTGCACAGGAACGAGCCACCTGGCGAAGGCTCATTGAGGAGGCCAAGGTTCACATCGGACTGTAGCGCCACTGTATTATTATTATTATTATTATCTTAGGAGATAAAATGTTTTATGATAAATATTACTTTCATTTCATTTCAAAAAAATTATTCTTGAAGAGTTATTTTTATGAAACATGACAATGTTAAAACCAGGACATAAATAATGAAATAATGATGTGTTTTTAAATAGCAAACCCAATAATTTAAAAAACAAAACAATAATCACTTAATTAAAACAAAATATAATAAGTAAAAATAAAGGGCCCTTGGAATCTAAAAGACCCTGGCAAATGGGAGTGAAATGCGTTGTTGCTAACTATCTGCAACATGAAAATATTGGATTCAGCAAGAGAATCGAACATAGCCTATTTTGCTTCAATGGCAGCACATAACCTACAAGAAGTGCCCCTGACCAATCCAGTTCTTAGATGGCCCAAAGGCAAAAAAATACTCAAACATTCTCTTTTTCACTTAGCACTTAAGGCAGCGCTACACGGTGAGAAATAGGGTATATGTAGGTGAGGTGAAAGCAGGTCTTGTGAGAGTTCACCAAATTATCAGGAGAGGGGGAAGGCTTATTAAAAAAAAAAAAGAATTTGGATAATGACATAACATATTATTTCTAAAAAAATCCTATAATTTCATTAAATTATATTTTTTTTAAAAGATAAAAAAACTAAATTATAAAGTTATATCAAAACAAACAAGTGTAATATGCAAATCATGGAAACATGTTTTTTAATGTAGAAACTCGATTTTAATAAATTAACTATTGTTTATAATATAAGATAAATAAAAATAAATGATGAAGTAATATAGATCATTTGGTAATTGAATATTTATTACAATATGTAGAAAATATGTGAGAGTGTATGATATTCACTTTAACCAAACCTCACGAATTTCACTTACACCTATCTGAATCCTCAACCGTGTAGCTCTGTCTTTAGTGTGAAATTGTAAAACTGAAGTTTGAGTACACACATCTAGGTTTTATAAATAATTAAATGCCAAAAAATCTTTTTTCTTGGTACATTACAGAATCAAAGTTGTTATCTAGAAATGTTAGAAATAAAATATTTACCAGTAGTGGTTGGAGACGGTGTGGTTGTCCTGCTGAGCCTGGTGGACCAGCTGACGAAGGGCTTCACACCAGGAGGAGGAGCAGGACCCTTGAGGCTAGCCAAAGCCCAAGCAGTCGGGGGCATGGACTCTGCCACTTGCGTAGTGCTCGGGTAGCGCCCTGGAGTCAGGGCGTTGTAGACCAGGAGTGTTGTGAGGTCCGAAGGCCGCGTTCGAGTCATGTTCCGTTTCAGCTTGAATCCTTTCCTCAACGGAGTCGTTTCAGGGCCTAATGTCGTTCGCCGGTACTTTTCTTTCAGAGTTGACTCTGTCGGAACTGGGTACTTCAGAACGGGGACTGTGTTTTTCGACAAGTCCACGCTATCATTGCTTAACCTAATTGTACTTTGTCTTTCATCAGGTGGTTTGTCAGTTATCCTTCCATCATCAAAACTACTAGTGCTTGTGAAAGCTCTTGACACCTTGGTCGAGACAAAAGAACGAACCAAAGAGTCTCCCTTCGGCCCTGACTCTTGCTTGATGACCAGGTGTTTCTCGGATTTGCTGGTAACACCATCTTCGCCCAAGGCTTCCACCAACAGCAACCACAGCCATAGCACCCCTGGAACAATACAAAAAAGTGTTATACATAAAACAATTTATATAAAGAACTAAAGGTATATTTTACAAGCTGAAATTTAGAGTTTAAAGCATTATTGTTTATTATAGCATGATTGTTTCACCATAAAACCAAAAGGAGGTATATATATTAATATACCTTACCTCATCATATCGCATCGATACAATAGTGAATCGCCTTCAACAATATTTTAAAAAATTTCACAAATATTGCATACAATGAAAATTGAAAATTAATCCCACCAAATCCGAAGCAATTCTTTTCACTAAACGTAGCCCACAAATCAACCACCAAATCAAGATAAATTCAGCTCTCATCCCTTGGTCAAAATCCGTACAGTACCTAGGCATAACATTAGACAAATCTCTTACATTCACAGACCATATCAATAGAAAAATCGATAAAGCCAAAAAATTAATATTTAAAATGATCCCATACTTCAACAAAAATCCCATTTGAGCTCTCATAACAAATTAATAATAATACAAATCAGTTATTCGCCCGTTAATTACATACGCCTCGCCAGTCTGGAGCTCAACCTGCTTGACTAACTACCAAAAACTTGAAAGAATTCAAAATCTATCAATGCGGATAATTAACAATTACCCCCGCTACACTAAAATATCATCTATGCTCCAGGACTTACAGCTTCCAACAATTAAACATTTTGTCCATACTCAAACAGCTTCTTACTTCAGTAAAACACCAGTCTCCAAAAATCCTTTAATAAAGGAAATCGGTAACTATAATAAAGCATCTCTAAAACGCTACACTCATAAAAGAACTAAACATGTGTTGCTAACTTAAGCTAGTTTATTTTAATTTCTAATTTTATATTATCAATTGTGTTATCTGTTTTTTTTTGTTTTTTTTTATATGTAGGTTTTTTATTTAGTTTTTCCTACTACCATAGTTAATATCAATTTAATTTTACCACTAATTATAGATTAGATAATTAGATTATAACTAACAAATGAACTAAACATTTGATGATTGTAAGGATGTCTCATCCGAAATCATTTATAAATTTTTTGTCAATATGTAAAAATGTAAATAAAGTTTATTTTCTTCTTCATTAATATACCTAGTGTATATATTAATATAGAGGATAGGGGAGCCCTTGGCTGAGTGGCTAGTGCGCTAGTCTCTCATGATAAAGATTGAAATATCGGCATTTAAGCTCTGCCAGAGTATTTCAATATATTATTGCCCATTAAATTTTACACCCATATAGCGAGTTTAATCAAAATCGTTAAGACCCGTTTTTGATAAAATCTTAAAAAAGGTCCAAAAAGCAAGTGGTTCTTCTGGTTAGCTGATTTTGATGAAAAAGTTGCTGTAACATCTCGGGCGTATGGTTGTCTTAAATATGAAATTTCAGTTTCGTACGACTTTTCGTTTTTGGGCTAGACTTACCACTTACGGACACACAAGACCTTTTTGCGGGACTTGGTCATTTTCACGATCGCAATACTTTCTTCCACTATATATTTGATATATAGGCAAGTAAATGTAAAAATAAAATCTACCCTTTTTCCACAAATTGTAATTAATTAATTCCTTAATTTTACCAAAGACATTATTTATTTTAATGCAAACGATAAGACTACATTTTTGATTGCTGAAAAGAAGAAGCGAAGCCCTATTGGACTCGGAGGGAAGTCACGTATCCCTTTCCCAACCGCACCAGTTTAATCCAGTCTTACAAAACATCTTCAGTACAATTATCGAAGCAATACAAAACGTGTGTACCTCGCTGTTCCTTCCAAGGGATGCTGTAAAGAACTTCACATAACACACCTTTTTCATCATAAACATTTTACAAGTCCATGTAATATATTGCATTATGTATATGCACCATTTTAAATGACCTATAATAACATCGTAACTTCAAAAAAATCTGGTGCGGGCAACACATGACTTTCACTTACCTCCGTTGTTAAAATAGCTTGAAGAATTTCCAAATACAGTCAGAGATGAAAATGTGTGAAACTAATAAAGAATCAGTTAAATCCGCAGGTGGCCCTAGGATTTTTTAATGGGAGTTAAAAATCCATAGTTATGCCCTGAGAGACTATTTCAATCAGAATGAAACCTACATCATATTAAAGTCTATTAAATTTTACATCCAAAAGAGCAAAAATATTTTTGTAATATAATTTGTATGTTTTAGAAAACAAGAACAGTAATATACAATACAGGTATAATATACCGTTGGAAGGCTAAAGATTTTAGAAAAAATATTATGTTATCCACAAGCTTGTGAAAGTTAGTACAGTAGTGATGAAAATCCGAAAAAATCTGATTGTTTTAGATAATACATTTTACTTTCACTTACCTATGTATGAAATATACAGTAAGGGAAAGTATTGGGATCGTGAAAATTAATGAATTCCAGTTTTCAACGGAAATACACGTTTTAGAGTCCCCTCAGTTAAAATGACCAAGTCCCTAAACAAGGTGGTTGTGTGTCTAAAAGTTAATAAGTAGTGATGGAAAACCGATAAAACTAACTGATTTTTACTTTCACTTACTATATATAGTAAGGGAAAGTATTACGATCGTGAAAATTTTCGAATTCCAGTTTTCAACGGAAATACACATTTTAGGGTCCCCTGAGTCCAAATAACCAAGTCCCGCAAAAAGGTGTGTTGTGTGTGTGTGTGTGTGTGTGTGTGTGTGTGTGTGTGTGTGTCTGTGTCTGTGTTTGTGTGTGTGGTAACTCCCGGGCGCAAACGGTAAGTCCTATGACACTGAAATTTCATATTTAAGACAACTATACGCCCGAGACGTGACAAAACTTTTTTCATCAAAATGAGCTTACCAGAAGAGGCACTTTATACCATGCATTTTGCACCTTTTTTCGATTTTCTCGAAAACGGTTCCGACGATTTTGATTATACTATATATCGATGTAAAATTTAATGAGCTTTAATATCATGTAGTTTTCATTCTGATTAAAATGTTTTGACAGAGCTTAAATGCCGATATTTTACATTTTTTTTCCAGTAAAGTACCTTTGATTTCGTAGATTTTATAAAAATAAATATATATTATCCTGTTACCAACGATGAAAAACACGTAAATATAAGTTTATCGAATTCGATATCTAACTAAAGGAGAAAACTGAAAAAATATTTTTTAATGCCATTTTTTTATTTTGAACATAGCAACCGTAATATACACGTATAATATATCGTTGGAAAGCTAAAGATTTTAGAATAAATATTATCTAATGCACAAACTTGTAAAACTTATTAAAGAGTGATGAAAAGCAGATAAAACTGATTATTTTAGACAATAATATAATAGATTTTTTAATAAAACACATGTTTCTATATAAATTCAATTTAATTAATTCTTCAATAGTTTCACGTATTTTTATCTCTATCTGTATTTGAAATTTCTTTAATCGATTTTAACAATGGAGGTAAGTGAAAGTCGTGTGTTGCCTGCACCAGATTTTTTATTTATGATTAAATAAATCATGCAAATGGGTTTGTCTAGCCGGGAATAAGATTAGTCTAATAAAATGGATTAAACTAGGGCGGCCTTGCTGCCTGCGAGTTCGGCGGTGCTGACCTCAAAAAGAACACAAGACAATTTAGCTATTGAGTTGATGGATCATTTGCCTCTCCTCCTAGTTGTCCAGTTAGTCCATCACACCTCTTTCTATGACTTGTAAACAGGCTGGGCATCATCCGTTAGAGGTTTATTTATTACTTTCACTTACATCTATATGGAATATTGCTATGCAAAAATATTATTTTCCTCCCTAACCGCAGACAATCGGACTATGTCATGTAAACTTTATTATTCCATATGAGGTCTAGTATCATGATCCCACAATATGGCTTGACATTTATATGACACATATTGAGTACAGGGGAGCCCGTGGCTGAGTGGCTAGCGCGCTAGTCTCTCATGCTACAGGTTCTGAGTTCGAATCTCAGTCCCGGCGGGACTTTTATAAGGATACAATTAAATGGAGATTCACTCACAGCCTCTCCCCCGGGTATATGAGACCCGTCAGCCAAATGGTGGCCACTCACATAAATAGGCGTAAGGAGTGATGACCTACTGTAAACTTTCATTGTGAATCGTGAGTGTATTCTCCCAGCAGATCACACGGCCTGTCGCGCCAAAAAAAAAAAAAAAAAAAAAAAATATTGAGTACAAATTTTTTTTCCGTCCTTTCTTACTTTCACTTATCTATGTGTATATATGAAATATATAGTAAGGGAAAGTATTGCGATCGTGAAAATTTTGGAATTCTAGTTTTCGACGGAAATACATGTTTTAGGGTCTCCTGAGGCCAAGTCCTGAAAAAAGGTCTGTGTGCGTGGTAAGTCCCGCGCGTAAACGAAAAGTCCCATGAAACTGAAATTCCATATTTAAGAAAACTATACGCCCGAGATGTTACAAAAACTTTTTCATTAAAATCGGCTAACCTGAAGAGCCACCTTGTACTATGCATTTTTCACCTTTTTACGATTTTCTCAAAAACGGCTATAACGATTTTGATCAAACTCGCTATATCGATGTAAAATTTGGTAAGCTTTAATACGATGTGGGTTTTATTCTGATTGAAATAGTCTGACAGGGCTTAAATGCCGATATTTAAAATTGTCTTCAACTAAAGTACCTTTAATTTCATAGATTTAAAAAAACTAGGCACACCAACTTGTCAATAAAAGTTGAGCGAATTTGATAAACAATTAAAGGAGAAAAGTGCAGAAATATTTTAAGAAAACAGGGCCCTTAACATATTTTAAGTGCTGCCCTCTAGCATACAGCGCCATTAGCAAGAGCACAACGCCATATAGTGATAGCTAGAGGCAAAGGACTCTCTGTCAAAAATTGCAGGCGATTAATTCTTTAACAATTTATTATTATCTCTAAATGTATTTTAAAATTCTTAAATTGATTTTATCAACGAGGGTAAGTCGTGTGTTGTCCGCACCAGATTTTTTTTTGTTTAATTCGTGCCTTCTCGCAGTCATGCTTTGCTAATGAAGATAGGTTTGTTTTGCACCATTTTAAACTTAAATCAAATGAAGAAGTTCTTCTGAGATTCAAAAAATTTAACACCTAACCATATAAGAGTGATAGTTCCTTGAAACGTCCGAATATTCTTAGAAATAAAAATTTATTTATTGATATTTACAACTGTATTTTAAAAATCGATAAGACGAAATATATGATTAGTAGTAGAAGACGGTGACGATCTTGGTGATATTGATACATCAGGACATACTTTTGAAGAAGTAGAAAAAAGATTTCTCCAATGATAACAAGAAAACATGAAATTCAAGAGGAAATAAAGTCCTGGTTAAAGGTGGGAAATGCGTGTTCTTATTCAGTTGGTAAATTACTTGGTTTGCGGCTTCTGTCTAAAAAGTTAAAGATTAAAATTTATAAAACTATTATTCTTCCGACGATCCCTTACGAATGTGAAACGTGGCCGCTTACTTTGAAGGTTGAACAACGGCCTAAGGTTTTCAAAAATAAGGTACTGCGTAAAATATTTGGTCCGAAGAGAGATAAGGCCATTGGGGAGTTTAGAAGGTTGAACAATGCGGAATTGCGTAGCTTGTACGGTGCGAATATAATTGATTTGATAGTAACGCCGAGACTCAAATGGGCGAGTAAAGTTGTTGGGCTTGGTGAGGAACGGATTCCAAAAAAGTTGCTATTCGCTGATCCGAATGGTAGGCCTACGGAAGGTAGGCATAAGCGTCGATGGGAGGATTGCGTTCAGGCTGATCTCGGAAGCTTGGGGTTGAACGGTGAACATTGGACGAGTCTATGTAGGCGGAATTCGGTGGTATCGGCATCGAAGCTGAGGGTTCGGTAAGCCTATTATCATTATTAAAAAAATACATCTAGTAAATATAAAAAGTAACTATTGGCTTGATAAACCCTTGTGAAGAAGCTAGCATATAACTTCTTCTCCACAAGGGTTTATCAAGCCAATAGTTACTTTTTATATTTACTAAAAAAAAAAAAAAAAAAATGTCTAAATTAATTTTCTAAAATGAGCGTATCCGGCACTATTTATGAGTGTATTATTTGTTAATTATGTATTATCTGTATGTACGTATTCATGTATTATGGATGTATTACTTATTATGTATATCATTATTGTCTATTATGTATTATTATTTGTTCATAATGCATTCGTTCATTGTGTATTATTATTATTTGTTTTAGTGTATTATTATCATTTGTTATACTGGTTCATTATTTATTTTAATTAATATTATTATTTAATATTTCAACTAAAACCATAATTGTTTGTTTTAAAAAAACGTGTATCTTATAGTGAGTTAGGTATTATATATCTAAGTGTATCTTATAGTGTGTGTATCTGGCACTGATGACCAAGATGTTTTGTGCCAATAAATAAATCAAAAACCAAACCTTGTGAAGAAGCTACTCAGTGGTAGCTCTTCCATATTTAGCATATTCCATATTCATTAGCAGGTCTCGAGACCACCGTCTTTTCAGACGCCTAGGAGGTTCATCGGGAATAGATGGAGATGAGAGGATACGGAAAAGCGGGTTTGAGTGGGCTGGTAGTTTGGAATGAAAGGAGGTATATCTAGTTATGGCTAAGTCTGCAACTAACGGAATATTCAGGTCATTATGGATAGTTTCATTTGTGACAAAATAAGGAGTATTTAGGTTTTTTCGGAGGATTTTGGATTGCAAGGATTAGATGCGGGAGGAATTTGATGGTTTGGTGGATCCCCATAGCTTTATACCATATGTTCATTTGTATAGTCCAAATCTATTTTTCTGCATAACGTTGAGTGACACTTTCTTATTTTGACTGTTTGACTTCAGAACCTTCTGGATAACATTTTCTTCTCTCATTTGTTACCACTGGTTTTTCTGTGCGTGAAAATCAAGTAGATATATTCGAGTTTTTCTGATGAAAACCAGCAGCAAACAAATCAAAATTTGATTTTCTTCTCTAACCGTTGACAATCGGGCTATAGGTCATATGGAATTTTTTGTTCCATTTGAGGTTTAGTCTTTCTACTACAATATCACTAGAAATTTATGAGACGCCCTGTATGTATATATTAAAAAAACTGATCCTGGAGAATATTCGGTGTGAGTTAAATTAAACCATACAATGAGAGATTCAACCAGAATTCAAATCATGGAAAAATTCCACGATACAGGCCAAGACGTAGAAGAGAAGATTACGAGACTCAGTATAAGAATATTTTAATTTATTTAATAGATTTATACTTACAAAGAAGGTGCTTCAGCGTATATCGGTTCATCTTCGATGGGATCCAACGTCCCTTCTATCTGTAGCTTCTAACATTTTAAGGCCTGAAACAGAAGAAAGCTATGTTAGTTTTCTGGTTTATCAAGTATTTTATTTAATACTAATAGGCGAAAAAATAAAATGCTAAAAGTTTATGGAGTATTATTAAGTTGTACGACATTGAAATTTAATATTTAAAATAGCTGTACGCCCGAGATGTTACAGCAACGTTTTCACTAAAATCGGCTGACCGGACAGTGGTTCCAGACGCACTTTTTCGGGACAAAAGTATACACTAATCGTTCTATGTAAGATATATCAACTATTTTAATGGTATTTTGTTATTTATTAAATTCACTTTCAATGGTATGATTGGCATATTTTTGGTCCTTTCCATATCATGAAAAATATAGGTTTTGTAAATAATTTCAGTTAAATGTCTCTTTATCTAATTATTCTTACATATATCGTTATATATATCTATATTTCCTGCATTTGTTTAGAATCGTTATTAGATAAATTTGAGTAAACTTTGGGTTTCATATAACGAGTTGGTGATTTTTTAAGAAATTTCGAAAAATGCCAAAAAAATTAAAAGGTGCATCAGCGTATATAGGTTCATCTTCGATGGAATCCAACGTCCCTTCTATCGGTAGCGTCTAACATTTTGGGCATATATTGAGATATTTAAAATAATTTTAATTTTTTTGGACATTTTTTGAAAATTCTTAAAAAATCACTTATTCGTTACATGAAGCCCAAAGTTTACTTAAAGTAATCTACTAACGATTCAAAACGAAGTTCAATGCAGGAAATATAGATATATAAAGATGTATATAAGAATAATTTGTTTAAGAGAAATTTCTCTGCAATTATCGACAAAACCAATATATTTTCATGATATGAAAATGAGCTAAAAATATGCCAATCATACCATTGAAAGTGAATTTACTAAGGAACAAAATGCCATTAAAATAGGTGATATATCTTAAATAGAACGACCAGTGCAGAAATGTCAAACTTCAGACTATATCTCAAAAATATAACCTCTGAAAATACTAAAAAACTGTACTTTTACACCAGAGCAAGCCTAAATTTAAGAGGTTTTGTGATAGATCACTAACTCAAAAAATGTATCTTAATTTATTTATTATGATTTTGTTTTGTTTTTTAAGTCATAAGAAATGGATATATATTTTTTTGCTAATTATTATTGTTTATTTTATTTTATTTGTATTTTTTTTTTTTTTTTTTGGTGGCTAAATATAATTTAATTTTTTTATTTTACTCATACATGACTATGTACATATATTTATTACTATTATTATTATATATATATGTTTTTTTTAGTTTGATACACCAAAAAGTTGAAAACAGTATATAAAAATATGATTTATGTACACACTCCTATTGTATGGGGAAATCCCCGATTGCAATAAAAGTATATTCTATTCTATTCATACCATTGAAAGTGAATTTAATAAGGAACAAAATGGCATTAAAATAGCTGATATATCTTAACTAGAACGACCAGTGCAGACTTTTGTCCCGAAAAAGTGCGTTTGGAACCACTGTGCGTTGGAGCGGTAGAGGTAGCTTAAACCGAGCATTTTGCATAGTTTTACGATTTTCTCAAAAACGGCTATAACGATTTTGATTAAACCCACTATTTCGATGTAAAGTTTAATGATCTTTAATATGATATAAGTTTCATTTCGATTGAAATAGCCTGACAGAGCTTAAATTACGTATTTTAGTGTTTTCTTCCTCTGAAGTAAATTTAATTTTGTACATCCTAAAAAACTAACCATATCATCTTGTTAGCATTTAACAGCTTCATATACAAGTTGAATGAAGTCGATGACCAAATAAAGGACAAAAGAGCAAACACATTTTTAATGTAATTTCGATTAAAAGCTATCCTATATCTTACTTACATATATAATTCCGTACTCCGTTCCACATACTTTCCTGCTTCCTGGAAATTATCCATTGTCAAAATGATACCCAAACCTAAGAAACCGCCTGAAAATCCATCTTCTTACCGTCCCATCTCACTTTTACCAATCATGGGTAAAATCTTGGAAAAACTTATACTGAAACGCCTATATCCCATCCTAGATACTAATTCCATAATTCCTGATCACCAGTTTGGATTCAGAACGTCCCACTCCACTATCCAGCAATGTCATCGTGTGGTGGACGTTGTCTCGTCTGCATTAGAGCGCGGGTTGTACTGCACGGGAGCATTCCTCGACGTAGAGCAAGCCTTTGACCGAGTCTGGCACCCGGGATTGCTTTACAAACTCCGCAATTTCCTTCCCCCTACATATTTCCTTATCATCAAGTCCTACCTCACTGACAGATCCTTCAAAGTAAATCATAATAATTCCTATTCATCCATTTTTAATCAGTTTGCTGGTGTTCCTCAAGGCAGTATCCTGGGACCTATTCTTTTCACAGTTTATACAGCTGATATCCCATCCCATCCTAACACTTTCCTTTCTACCTACGCTGATGACACTTGTGTGTTATCAGTCAATACTAATCCAACTATTGCCTCTCAAACTCTCCAATCCCACATCAGAGACCTTGAAGTGTGGTGTCAGAACTGGAGAATTAAAATAAATGCGAACAAATCCAATCAAATTACCTTTACCCTTCGTCGTAAACCTATGACATCCTGCCCTACTGTTTCCTTCAATAATACTCCTCTTGTCCCGGTTGAACAGATCCGATATCTAGGACTGCACCTTGACAAACGTCTCACTTGGAACCCTCATACAAGACTTAAACGACAAGAAACTGCTCGACGTTTTCGACTACTTCAACACTTACTAGACAAACGTTCTAATCTTCCACTTAACTACAAAAGACTCATCTACATGACTATCATAAGGCCGATATGGACTTACGGAGTAGAGCTTTGGGGCTCTACTAAACCATCGAATTCTTCCCGTATCCAATCCCTACAATCCAAAATCCTTCGTAAAATCCTCAATGCTCCTTACTTTGTCACGAATACACTAATCCATAAAGATCTTAATGTTCCGTATGTTGCTGATTTGGCCCGATCTAGATACCATTCCTTTCATGGCAAACTCCATTCCCACCCTAATCCTCTAGTTTCAAACCTTTCTTCCTCTTCGATTCCTGACAATCCTCCGAGGCGTCTGAAAAGGAGATGGCCCCGAGACCTTCTAGTTTAAATAATTTTTAGAGTGCTTCCATTGGGAAGCTTCTCTACATGTGTTTCATGCCTTTATATATTTCATCTAATTTACTAGTTGTATTCCTGTATACAGTTGTAAATTCCAATAAATAATAAAAAAAAAAAAAAAAATGTAATTTTTTTTTTTTTTTTACATATCAAGAACAGTAATCTAGACATATAGTATACCGTTGGAAAGAGAAAGATTTTAGAAAAAAAACATTATCTTATACACAAAATTGTAAAAGATGTTGCTAAGTGACAAATAGAGCATAAACCTATTACTGAATATTATACGTACCAATTTAATACCGTTATATTATTTAATCTAAATCATATGTTTCTAATCCAGGAAGAAATAAAGTCCCGGTTAAAGGTGGGAAATGCATGTTATTATTCAGTTGCTAAATTACTTAGCTCGCGGCTTCTGTCTAAAAACATTAAAGGTTAGAATTTATAAAACTATTATTCTCCCAACGGTTCTTTACGGATGTGAAACGTGGCCGCTTACTTTGAAGGATGAACAACGGCTTAAGGTTTTCGAGAATAAGGTACTGCGTAAAATATTTGTTTCGAAGAGAGATGAGGCCACTGGGGAGTTTAGAAGGTTGCACAACGCGGAATTGCGGAGTTTGTACCCTGAGAATATAATTGAGTTGATAGCATCGCGGAGACTCAAATGGGCGCGTAAAGTTGTTGGGCTTAGTGAGGAACGTATTCCGAGAAAGTTGGTATTCGCTGAACCGTCTGGTAGGCGTCCGAAAGGTAGGCCGAAGCGTCGATGGGAGGATTGCATTAAGGCTGATCACGGGGGCTTGGGCTTGACCGGTGAACATTGGACGAGTCTGTGCAGGCGAAGTTTGGTGGTATCGGCATCGAACCTTCAGGTTCGGTAAGCCTATTATTATTATTATGCATATGTTTCTAATAAAACTGAATACACTTTTTATTTAAGTTAATTTAAAATTGTTTTAATAATCTGTAAGTTTATGTAATCGTTCTTCAATTGATTTTAACAGCCGAGGTAAGTGAAAGTCGTGTGTTGCCCACACCAGATTTTTTTTAATCTTATTTTTAATGCTTACAATATGATATGGTTAATTTTTTTGAATCTACAAAATTGAAGGTACTTTATAGGAAAAAAATCAATAAAATCAGTATTTAAGGTCTGTCAACCTATATCAATCAGAATCAAATCTATACCAAACTAAAGTTCATCAAATTTTACATCGATATAGTGAGTTTAATCAAAATCGTTATTTTTTGAGAAAATCTCAAAAATGTGCAAAATACGCGGTATAATAAAGTGGCTCTTCTGGTTAGCTGATTTTGATTTTTAAAAAAGTTGCAGTATCATTTTAGGCATATACGCTTCTAAATATGAAATTTCAGTTTTGTACAAGTTATCGTTTTCGAGATAGACTTACCAAATACATATATTTTAGCGGGTCTTAGTCATTTGAACTCGAATGGACCTATGAAATATATTTCTGGTGAAAATTCAAATTTGTAAATTTTCCTGATCGCAATCCTTCCCCTTACTATATATTACATATGTAGGTTAGTAAAAATAATACATAATTTCAATCGTTTTTCCTTCCTTTTTTTTTTTTAGCAAACCTTAACTGAAATCCTATACAGCCACTCAAAGTTTTCTGCTCACCGAAATCGCCGCAGCTGATGACAAACCCGAGAGTGAATCTTCAAATGTATTTATAATGACATTGATGTATATGTATAGAGGAACATTGCAAGATTGTCCTTAAAGAGTATAACGGACAGATTTTACTTAAGGTTTGGTAAAAGTCCTTGCTAAAGATGGTCAGATAGCACGATTAGGTCAAGGACGATTAGCAAGCGCGATTAAGGTGTTCAATGGGGCCAATGGAACTCGGCTCACTTTTCAAGTTAACCGTCCATTTTAACGTTTAATACAATAAAACAAAAAGTGAAAGTATATGGTGATGAATTTTTGAGAAATTAAAAAAAAACCTATTTATTGATATTTACAACTTCATTATGAAATACGTAAATGCGATGGCAATATACAATGATATGAAATACGTGTAGAGACACTACCCACTGGCAGTACTCCAATAGGAATTCTAAATCAGAAGGTCTGGAGGCCATCTTATTTTCAGACGCCTCGGAGGATTATCAGGGATAGAAGATGATGCTAGGATAGAAACTGGTGGGTTATCGTTGGAATGGAGTTTTTCATGGAAGGATTCATACCTGTTTCCGGCCAAAACAGTAACATTGGGATCATTGAGGTCTTGGTGAATGAGTTTATTCTTGATTAAGTCAGTAGCGTGGAGGATTTTACGAAGCATTTTGGATTTTAAGGATTGGATACGATGTAGTGGTGGTATATTATTATCTAAAACAATCACTTAGTTTTATTGGCTTTTTATTACTCTCTATTAACTTATAAAAGCTTGTGTATGAGATAATATTTTTCTAAAATCTTCAGCTTTCCAACGGTATATCATACATTATATTACTGTTCATATGTTCAAAAAAAAAAAAATATTCATTAAAAATATTTTTTTTCTGTTTTCTCCTTTAGTTGGGTATCGCATTCATTCAATTTATATATTTACCTATTTTTCATCAGTGGTAACAAGATAATATAGTTATTTTTATACAATCAACAAAAGTAAATATCGGCATATAAGCCCTGTCAAACCATTTTAATCAGAATGAAACCTACATGATATGAAACCCCATTAAATTTTACAACGATATAGCGAGTTTAATCAAAATCGTCGGAACAGTTTTCTTGGTTATTGGGGACCCTAAAATGTGTATTTCCGTTGAAAACTGGAATTCGAAAATTTATCAGAATGAAACCTACATGATATTAAAGCCTATTCAATTCTACATCCATGTAACGAGTTTGATCAAAATCGTTAAAACCGTTTTAGAGAAAATCGCAAGAAGGTGCAAAATGCATGGTATAAAGTGGCTCTTCCAGTTAGCTCATTTTGATGAAAAAAAATCCTGTAGCATTTCGAGCATATAGTTGTCCTAGATATGAAATTTCAGTTTCGTACAAATTTTCATTTCCGTGCTAGACTTGACATAGACACACAGATTATTTGGACTCAGAGGACCCTAAAACGTGTATTTCCGTTGACAAAAAGGATTCCTAAAATTTTCACGATCCCAATACTTTCCCTTACCTATATATTTCATATATAAGTAAGTGAAAGTAAAACCAAATTTTGATCTATTAACGAAAAGCTTCGACATTTAATTATAATTATTTTATCAGGAGTTCAATGAGACCTGCGGTGTTGTGATATTTTATATACATACATACATAACAGTGTTTTATACTTTTTTTATAAATAAAAATACCACAAAAATAGACATTATAAATCAAAAGATTTTCACCTGGTCATACTTCAAGTCATTAAAATGATAGGTAAAAAGGAAAAAAATAGGTTTAACAAGAACACAAAGGCTACAGTGAAATCGTCGACAAAAGGGAAATTATGGGACACTTTTTAAACTGGAACAATACAACTGATCTCTATTATGATGAAGCGCTTTGAAATAAAGAGGACAATTTTTTAAGATATATTGTATGTTTATCCATTAACGTCACTCATCTATTTATTTAACGTCACTTTATGCTATCCGGCTAATCGGACGATGCTTCAGTGGGAGCCTTAAATTTTGCCTATCAAGAAAGATTAGGGTAAGGATGTTTATCGAGTTCGTGACGTCCCACATGCTTGGGACCATTATTTTACTTCCCAAGCATTTTCTTTCTCGCTGGATTTCAACCCTCGACCTTGAGCATAGAAGGCTAGTTATGCTCCCTACTACGCCGCAGGTGACCACCAAGAGATTTTTCCATTAATAGGTCTCTTGAGCGACTTTCAAGTTTTCAATACAATATTTTAATTTTACTTTCACTTACCTATGAGTGAATTATATAGTAAGGGAAAGTATTGCGATCGTGAAAATTTTCGAATTCCAGTGTGGGGTGTGTGTGTGTGTGTGTGTGTGTGTGTGTGTGTGTGTGTGTGTGTGTAACTCCGGGGCGAAAACGAAAAGTCCTATGAAACTGAAATTTCATATTTAAGACAACTATACGCCCGAGATGTTACTGAAACTTTTTCATCTAAATCAGCTAACCAGAGTCACTTTATACCATGCATTTTGCACCTATTTACGAATTTCTCAAAAACGGCACTAACGATTTTGATTAAACTCGCTATATTTTCTTCCCTACCTTTAATTTTGTACATTCCAAAAGATTAACATTTCATCTTAATGGCATTGATGATGGACGGCTAAATATACAAGTTGGACGAATTTGATGACCAACTAAAGGATAAAAGAGAAAAAAATATTTTTTTAATGTTTTTTTAACGATATAGACGTATAATATACCGTTGGAAAGAGATAGATTTTATAAAATATATTATCTGATATACAAAGTTGTAAAAGGTAATATAAAGTGACAAATAGGGAATAAATTTACTTCTGATTAACTATTTAATGGAGTTATATTATTTAATCTAAATCATATGTTTTCAACGAAAATGAATACAGGTTTTATTAAAATCAAAATAAAATATTTTTCAAATTGAAGTATATTTAATAGCTTTTAAGGTAATTTCAACAGTCAAGATATAAGCTACAGTTTATGCTTGGACATGGATCTGTAATGCCCTGATGATGGCTCACAGGCTTGAGCCGAAACGTTGGCAAAATTAAAATATTTAGAAAAAGACTGACTCCTGATTATTCCACCTATAATATTTTCGACAGTCGACTATACATCCTCAAGAAATATTACTATAATTCAAACACATTTCTGAGCCATTTAGAAATTCCTGGGGTCATTGGATCCTGGTAGATCGCCTGACCCGACTTCATTTGCCTACAAGGGGCTTAAATCTAGGTCTGTTTGTCGTAGAAGAGTCCGTTTGTTGACTGTTGTGTTGCCGCTAGCTACGGCCTTACGGTTGAATATTTCATACACCATCGATCACTTCTCAACTCCCTCTTATCCAATAACAGCAGAATTCTTCATTACGCAATATCAATTTTTTTTCACACAACGTTCTAATATTTAAATGGCCATAAAAAGGAAATTGAAAAAAAAAATCATTGGTTGAGCCGTAATTATATAAGGTTATATTTTTTTTATTCATCTACTTCGGCTAATCGGACGATGCTACAGTGGGAGTCCTAAATTTTGCTTATCCAGGTTTAATTAGGATAGGGTTGCTTAACGTACCGACTCGGGACCTCTATTTTACGTCTCCTTTGAAGTACAATATATCCAATAATTTTTACTTTCACTTACTATATATAGTAAGGGAAGTATTGCGATTCCAGTATCATATAGTCTGACAGGGCTTAAATGCCGATTTTTCAAAAAAAATTCTCCTAAACTACCTTTAATTTTGTAGATTTTATGAAATTGACCATATCATCTTATTGGCATTGCTAAAAAAACAGGTAAATATATAAGTTACACGAATTTGATATCCAACTAAAAGAGAAAACTATGATGCGAATTTTTCTCCTATAATAGGGGTACTCACTATGTTTGCTATAGCATGCTATTTGTGCTATTGTGCTAAACCCATCAATTTTATACAGGAAATAACTGTAGAAACTCGACGGGTTTAGCAAAATAACACAAATAGCATGCTATAGCAAACGTAGTGAGTACCCCTTTACTAGTACCGTTGGAATGCTAAAGGCTTTAGAAAGATTATCTTATACATTTTTTTAAGGAAAAACGATATGATGTCTAAGAGGAATTTAATAAAATTCTTAGTCGCTTGTTTCTTTGGTTAAAAGAAAATATATTTTATTAAACCGCAAGTTTCCTTTGGTCTTGAAGTCCATCCTTTTTTTTAATTTTTTATTCGTGTTCACTCGGTTTTTGATTATGAACAGAAGAGAGGTCAGACGAGTGAAACTATAATACAAATTAATTTCATAGGAGGATATTAAAATCGTGTAAAGTTATGAAATATTTAAATAAACGCTGCAGATTATTACACTATGGTTTTCTATTTTCTATTATCTTAAATGCCGATATTGTGTTTGTGGTACGTCTAGCACAAAAGCGAAAAGTCGTACGAAAATGAAATTTCATATTTAAGACAACTATACGCCCGAGATGTTACAGAAATTTATTCATCAAAATCGGCTAACCAAAAGAGCCACTTTATACCACGCGAATTGCACCTTTTTACGATTCTCTCAAAAACGGCTCTAATGATTTTGATTAAACTCGCTATATCTATGTAAAATTTAATGAGCTTTAATATAATGTGAGTTTCATTCTGATTGAAATAGTGAGATAGGGCTTAAATGCCGATATTTTAAATTTTCTTCTTGTAAAGTACCTTTAATTCTGTATATTTTATAAAAATAACCATATTATCTATTCGGTACTGATATAATACGGATAAATACATAATTTGAACGAATACGATATCTAACTAAAAGAGTACTTTACAAAAGTACTTTAAGAAATATGGACAGTAAATTGATCAGTTAGAATAAGTAGATTTCAAAACGGAGTATAGATCAAATATATTTTTTGCACAACTAAAGGAGAAAAGTGCAAACATATTTTTTTACGCAATTTCGGTGCTTTTGAACATAAAAACAGTAATTTTTTTTTTTTTTAACATTTTATTGATATTTACAACTATACATACAATATATACAAGTAAATGGGCTAATTTACACTTATGGGCGTGATAATGTCTTGTGAAGAAACTTCCCAGTGGTAGCACTTCAATGTCAATTTAATTACAGTAGGTCTCGAGGCCATCGTCTTTTCAATCGCCTCGGAGGGTTGTCAGGAATAGTGGGAATGATAAGTTCCGTACAAGAGGATTCGTGTGGGTTGGGAATTTGAAATGAAAAGAGGCATATCTGTTTCGGGCTAGTTCTGCGACAAATGGGATATTTAGGTCATTATGGATGATTTTATTCGTAACGAAATAAGGAGCATTTAAGATTTTGCGAAGGATTTTGTATTGTAAGGATTGAATGCGAGAGGAATTAGATGGTTAAGTAGAGCCCCAAAGCTCGCTTCCATATGTCCAGATGGGTCTGATGATGGTAACATAAATGAGCTTTTTGTAATAAAAAAAAACAACAGTAATATAGACGTATAATATACCGTTGGAAAGCTAAAGATTTTAGAACGGCCCTGAATGGTTTTGATTAACCTCGCTGTATCTATGTAAAATATAATGAGCTTTAATATCATGTGAGTTTTATTCTGATTGAAATAGTCTGACAGGGCTTTAATGCCGATAATTTAAATTTTCTTCTTCTAATGTACCTTAATTTTGTAGATTATAAAAGAAAATAACTATATATCTATTCAGTACTGATAATATTTTTTTTCCCCCAATTTCGGAGTTTTTTTTAACATAAGAACAGTAATATAGACGTATAATATACCGTTGGAAAGCAAAAGATTTTAGAAAAATTATTATCCTATACACAAAATTGTAAAAGTTAATGGAGACTAGTGAAAAGCCGATAAAACTAACTGATTGTCATGGATAATAATATAATTGATTATTTATTAAAACACATGTTTCTATTAAAATTCAATGTACTTAATTTATTCTTTGACAATTTATTTGTATCTCTGTGTGTATTTAAAAATTCTTAAAAACCGTTTAAATTGATTTTAACAACAGAGGTAAGTGAAAGTTGTGTGTTTGCGTTCACCAGATTATTAATTTAATAAAACTAATTACATTATAAGTTCTCGTTACAGAAGTTTCGACTTGATATTGCCTGTCTGGTCTGAAGGACCAAATACGTTGAACCACGAATCTCTCTATTTTGTTTTGAAACTCTAGATCCGACATTGAGACCCAACTGGCCTTGATAAGACCCCCGAATGAGCCGACAGGAAGGCAACATGGGAAGTTGATTTCCATTTCCTAGCTGACCAATCTCTCATTTATTTGGAGGATTTTTCGTCTCTAGAACTGTTTGATGGAAATGCTGCGATGAGATTTGGGAAAGAAAGCCGTGCTAAAGAAAACCTTAATTTGCAATATATCCTACATACAAAACTATTTTTGAAAGAATGCCCTAAATATTAATGAAACAGTATCAAATACTGTAGCATGGTTCAGAAAGATTTCGCTGAAACCAAGAATCACGGTATCATTTAATATATAAAGAGAGATATAATATTTATTGAGATCAGTTATTGTATTATCTATACAAAATTTGTAGATTCCTTGATAAAAACGCTGCAAATTATTACACAATGGTTTATTATTTCCAAATAACAATATTAGGGTATAACTGTTTATAAGGCTGTTGATAGACAATTAAGTAATATGAAAAGCACTAATTCAAAGCATCATATCACAACACTAATTTACACTGATTTCAAAACGCAATGTATAAGCTAGTTATTAACCAAATTCAATGATTCTTTTTTCATTTTGTCCAAAATTTTTGGTATTTATTTATTAGGAGAAACAGATTTTTTTTTTATTCGTTGTTGTTGTTGTTGTTTTAATTTTAAGGGCAAAAAACTGCTGATGGTTATTATCGCCCTCACATCTTTACAAAAAACAAAATAAAGGGAAAAACGATTTACCAAAATGATGATATCAGGAAAAAAAAAATAAATAAATAAAATAAGAAAAGAAAAAAACGATCAAAATACTAAAACAAACAAACAATACAGTAACATTCACAAATAGTAAAAAATAATAAAATAAACGAAATTAGCGATAATAATAAATAAGAAACAAATAACTGATAATAACAAATAAAACACTAATATAATAAAAATAATCAATAAAGTAAAATAAATAAATAATAATAATAATTTAAGTATTAATAAATAAAATTGAATTTTAGCTTAAACTGAATGATGAAGAAGAAAAAGTAATATAAATGAAATTATATTATATATATATATATATATATATATATATATATATATATATATATATAATACAAAAAGAATAAGAAAATTTGTGTTATTTTTTTATTCGTTATTCGAATTCTACGCATCTCTTTTTTTTGGTCGATAACAAAGGTTAATTATTGAAAAAAAGCTGATCCGCTCGATGATAACAGTCATACGTTACATCGTCTCTCAGATTTTTGCTTTTTTCAGTAGGAATTCGCTTGAATTCAGTCTGGAGAACATCACTAGACCTCAGGAATACTACGGCAGTGAATATTGGAGAAATTTCGGTAAGCAAAGTTATAATTTACTTTGTACAATCACGAAAAAGTGAAAGGAGGGTCACTGATCAGCTGATTGCCGCTAGCTCGGCAAGCTCGGGCTTGCTTTTCGTTAACTTATCTTTCTTTTATCTTTAATTCTTATCTCATTATTTATATATTATTATTATTTTCTTAATCAATGAGATATTTTCATCAAGTCATGTCCTCAAAGTCTGCAAGTAAAAGATCTAGATCTGCAGGTTCTAACTCGTCTCCTACAAAACAGAGACCCCGCCGTGAACAAAATAAAAAAATAATTCCACCAGCGACCGCGTCGGCTACCTCATTAGGATCTGAACCACAGCCCAGCACATCATCACAAGGAATAACTGATGAATCCCCGTTTTTTACACCGAATCCATTTGAGATCCTCCAAAATGAAAAAGAAAACATGGAATCTTCTCCTATACCCAGGGAACCACTACCTCCACCAATATTTGTTAAAAATATTAAAAATTTTAAACTGATGTGTGCGCATTTAAACAAAGTAACTGATCCTGATAGTTATTATTGTATAAGTAGAACCAATGATACTAAAATATCTCCGACTACTGCTGAAACCTACAGAAAGATTGTAAAATATCTGACTGAGACCAAAGCTGACTTTCATACTTATCAGCTGCGCCAGGAGAGAGCATTAAGGGTCGTAATCAGAAACCTACATTCCTCAACACCCGTTGAAGCTATCAAAGAAGAACTGACAGAATTAGGATTCCAAGTGAGGCAAGTCACCAACGTTCTAAAAGATAAAAGTCTACTGCCTCTATTCTTCGTGGACTTGGAACCATCAGCAGGAGTCGAAAAAATCTATGACCTCAGTAGACTGTACTATACCCGTGTAAAAGTTGAAAAACCTTACACAAAGAGGGAAATAGTTCAGTGTCATAACTGTCAGGCATATGGTCATACCAAAAGTTATTGCCATCACATACCACGCTGTGTGAAATGCGGTGAACAGCATAAAACCGAAGAATGTACAAGATCAAGATCTACACCCGCTGTATGTGCTCTGTGCCTCAAGGACCACCCGGCTAACTACAAGGGATGTGAAATCTACAAGAAACTCAGAACCAGATACCAAAAACCTCAGGATCCGAATGAAACAGCTGTACCAACCAGAAGCAGAAGAGAACCATCTAAACTTGTAAATTCTAACGTATCATTTGCCCACTTGCTTGGAGGTGGAAACCAGAATCATGAAGTCGAGGCACTGCCGGAACAACTTTTTCCTCAACTTTCTCAATCTATTGTACAACAATCTATCCCTCAAAGTTTACCTAATCTTCAAAAAACTCCTCAACATCAAATTTCTCATATCCCTCCACCATCAAACGTCACAGATCTTACCAGTCTAATGACATCGTTCATCTCCGAAATCAAATCTCTTGTTATGCCGCTTATATCACTCCTTACAAATCTAGTATCCAATCTAATCCCTGCCTTGAAAAATCCTTAAATGAATTCACCTAACTCCTTATCCATTCTCCTTTGGAATGCGAATGGTGTTAGAAATCATACTGACGAACTGACAGCATTGTTGCAAGACAAAACAATCGATGTTGCACTTATAACTGAAACAAGACTAACGACTAAACAGTACTTCAAAATACCGCAATACATCACATACCGTACTGACCACCCAGACGGCAAAGCCCATGCCGGTTCTGCTATCATTGTCCACCAATCCCTCTCTCATCATTTACTCCCACTTCCCACCTATGATTTCCTACAAGCCACAGCCATAGTAATCAAGACTTTTTCCTTTCCGGTAACCCTCACATCTGCATACTGCCCTCCTAAACATTCCATTTCCAATTCCGAATTTGTATCCTTCCTGGATTCCTTAGGAAATCGTTTCATTCTGGGTGCAGACTTAAACGCCAAGCATCAGCAGTGGGGTTCCAGAACCACGAATTCTCGGGGACGAAATTTGCTGTCTGCACTCAACTCCCGAAATTTTAATATCCTGCCTCCTGACTCCCCTACCTACTGGCCAACCGATCCTAACCGCAATCCTGACATCCTCGACTTCTTTATCCACAGCGGATTAGGCTCCCTCAACTTTTCTGTAACTCGCCTTGATGAACTATCCTCAGACCATAGTCCACTGATCCTAAAAGTATCTCTCACTCCAATTCCAAAACCCATTCCACCATCATTCATCCGAGGCCCTGTCAACTGGAACCTTTTCCGCCAAATCCTGACCGATAATATTGACCTCAGAGTAACCCTCAAAACCCCAGATGACCTAGATAATTCCGTCTATTCCTTTACCACCGCCATCCAACAAGCTGTCTGGACTGCCTCCTCTCCTAAACACCCCAATATAAATCCTCACCAAAATCATTTTCCACAACATATTATAGACCTCATCCATACCAAACGCCGAGCAAGATCACTATGGCAGCGCACACGACACCCAACAGATCGCCGCTCCTATAACTTCTATTGTAGACAATTGAAGAGGGAGTTGGCGACCTTCCGTTCCCAGTCCTTCAATTCCTACCTCTCCTCTCTATCAGCTCGTGATAATTCCCTGTGGAATGTCACGAAAAAGATCCTAAAATACCATCAAGTTTCCCATCCTCTCCGACGTGGTGATGACTCCTGGGCTGCGTCTGATTAAGATAAAGCCGAGGAATTCGCCACACACCTCTCCAAAGTTTTCACTCCTCACCCGGAATCCCACGCCAATCACACCGCAACAGTGCAAGACTTTCTTATGTCACCAATTCCACTTTCCCTACCTCCTAAAGCTATTAATCCCTCTGAGGTCAAATATCTTCTCCAAAAACTTACCCTCCGTAAATCTCCTGGACACGATCTCCTTACTCCCCAGATCCTCCGACAACTTCCGCAGAAAGCTATTATATTCCTTACTTATATTTACAACTGCATCCTACGCACCACCTATTTTCCTCTGTTATGGAAACATTCCTCTATCATACTTTTTCTAAAACCAGGCAAACCTTCCAACAACACTTCATCCTACAGGCCTATTAGTCTACTCCCCATCCTCTCAAAATCTTCGAAAGGCTTCTTCTTAAACGTATCCTACCCATATTAGAATCTCAAAATCTTCCTTCCCATCAGTTTGGATTCCGTCCTCAGCATTCCACAGTTCAACAGGGGCTCCGAGTTGTAGACCATATTTCCTCAGCTCTTGAATGCAAAGAGTATTGTTCTGGTGCGTTTCTGGACATTGCGCAAGCTTTTGACCGGGTATGGCACACTGGATTACTCTTCAAGCTGAAAACCCATTTACCCCAGTCTCTATACCTCATTCTCCGATCCTATCTCTCAAACCGTTCCTTCCGCGTTCGCTGTGGTGTAGAATTTTCTAACCTTTATCCCGTTGAGGCCGGTGTTCCTCAAGGCAGCGTCTTGGGACCCGTCCTCTACATCCTTTACACTGCTGATATTCCTACACATCCTGATACCTTTCTGGCAACTTTTGCAGACGACACCGCCATCCTATCATCCAGTTCCAATCCTGAAACAGCATCCTTAAACCTGCAAAGACACCTTTCTCTTATCGAAGACTGGTGTAATACTTGGCGCATTAAGGTGAACGAAGCCAAATGCAAACACGTAACCTTCACTCTTCGACGAAACTCCTGTCCGCCAGTTTACTTCAATTCCATTCCAATTCCTCCTTCAGATACAGTCCGGTATCTTGGCTTACTATTAGACAAAAGATTGACTTGGAACCCACATACAAGACTTAAAAGACAAGAACTCAACCGACGATTCGGACAGTTATACCGACTACTCAACAGAAAATCTGAACTTACAGTTGACAACAAATTATTAATCTACAGGACAATACTGAAGCCCATCTGGACCTACGGACTTGAACTGTGGGGGACAGCTAAACGTACTAACATCAAACGCATTCAATCCTTTCAATCCAAAGTCCTCCGTACAATAGTAAATGCTCCTTATTATGTTTCCAACTATACCTTGCACCACGACCTTAATGTTCCTTTTATTTCAGACCTGATTCCATCCAAATTTTCCAAATTCCACCAGAATCTCATTCATCATCCTAATCCTCTAGCTCAATCCCTATCCAGCCCCACCCATCCATACAACCCACCTAGAAGGTTGAAACGGCAGTGGCCTCGTGACCTCTTATAACATGTATATTGGAGTTCTAGCATTGGCTAGATTCTCCACTCACGTGCTGTATGCTTGTGAATTGTATATAGGTATGAGTGACTATTGTATATATTTTTATTGATTTTATTTTGTATATATGTATATTTTATTATTATTATTATATAAATTTATAGTTTTGTATATATCGTGTGAATGTAGTATGAATGTTGTACGTTATCACTATTAAAAATGTCCTGAATTGGACAGATTGTAATATTGCTCAATGAATAAAAAAAAAAAAAAAAAAAAAAAAATTATTGAAAATAATGAACCAAAAACCTTTATACAGGACTGCGTTACTATTTCCTTTTCTTTTCTTTCGATTTTCATTCAAATAAAATTTCCTGATTCCAGAAAACCTTTCATTTTATCTTTATCATCAATAATAACCAAATTATCAGGGAATTAAATCTCTAATAAGTTGTGGTTTGACCATACAAAATGATTTCTTTAATTTTTATTTTTTGCACTTTGTTCATCGGGTTGTCTTATTAGCGTATTTATGTGAAAAATTTCAATTTTTGGTTTATTTTATTTTCTTTTACATTTCTCTTTTACATAATTATTCCCGGTTTTTTGGTTAAAAAACAATTATGAATTTTTTTTTCTATCTGCGTATATATAAGCGAGAATTCTTTTTTTTTTCCTTTTTTTTATTTATTTTTTTTTTTGCTTATGGCGCTCTACTGATTCTAAAACTCTATACATACTTTTCTCTATAGTCAAAAATAACTGAGTTATGAGCTGGTAAAATTTTAATTTTTTTCTTTTCTTTTTTCACTTTGATAAAATTATTCGCGGCTTTTTGGTTATAAAACACTAATAATTTTTTTTTCTATCTTCAAAAATAACTGAGTTATTGAATAAAAACATTTTAATCGGGCGCCATTTTAAAGCTAACCAGCTGATATTAACGTCTAGGTATTAGGATCCTCGTGGAATAAATTAGTATTTTTGTGGCGGAAAAAAAAAAAAAAAATTTTATTCGATATTCGGATTCTACGCATCTTGATACGTTAGCTCTCAAAATTTGAGCCGGGGTAATTCTTTTTTTCTTTTGGTGGATTCCAAAGGTTGATTATTGAAAATTATAAACCAAAAGATATCTGAGGAAATCAAAAGCTTTTTGTTTTTTTTACAAACCTTTATCGTTAAGACGGAATTATAATAATATAGAGACAAAGAAATGTGAAAACCTAAAAAATATTTTTCCTTCAGAGTACCGTTAGGTAACACGACGAATCTTCTCCTGCTATTTAGGTTCGCTGACAAAAGACGAGAAAACAATAGAAAAAAAAATAACTATCTCAATGCTAACACAACTCATTTACTTTGTTTCATGAAAATTCATGTCCTACACCTCCAAAACAATATGTACATGTTTTAAGTCAGCAAAGTTTTAGAATTTTAGCATAGATACCGACGTTGTCGAGTTGTAATAAAATACTTTTTTTTTAAACATAAATAGTAGTTTTTGTTTCAATATTAAAGCCAAAAAACTGCTTATGGTTATTATCGCCCTCCCATATTTACAAAAAACAAAACAAAAAGAAAAACGATTTACCAAAATGAAGATAACAGAAATAAATGAAGAAATGAAAATATTAAAATAAATAAATAATATATTTAAAAAAAATAAAATATTAATATAAAAACAAGATAAATAATAAAAAAATCTGGTGCGAACTATACTTTCAGTTACATCCGTTTTAAAATTCGATTAATTAATTGTCAAATACAGTCAGAGATAAAAATTAGTTTAATCAAAATAGAAATATTTGTTTATGCAATTTTTGTGTTTTTGAAATAAGAGTTTTAATACAGATGTATAATATACCAAATGGAAAGTTAAAGAGTTTAGAAAAAATATCATCTTATACATGAAAATGTAAAAGTTAACGGAAAAGGCGATTAAACTATTGTCGTATATGATAATATTATAAATATATACTAATATTATAAAGCTGAAGAGCTTGTTTGTTTGAACGCGCTAATCACTGAAACTACTGGTTCGAATTTGTGTTGGATAGTCCATTTATCGGGGAAGGCTTTAGGCTATATAACATCACGCTGCAACCAATAGGAGTGAAGAATCAGTGGACAATGGGAAAAAAACGAGGGAAATTAACCTCGCATCTCAATGATTCCAAATGATTTACCTTTTAATTTTGAAAGAATTCAATTTTCCGCTAATTCATCTTTGGCCGTAACAATTAATAAATGAAAGGGGCAATTATTTAAACACGTAGGAATCGATTTACGTCAAGACTGGCCAACTATATCTCGCACAGTTAATGAATCACACACAGTGAAGATATTAAAATACTGCTTTTATTATCAGAACAAAATAGATATTCAGAATACAATAAACTGTGCTGAGGAGTTAGGGTGACTACAAGTGTACATTCCGAGGTCTCCTTCTATGAGTGTGACACAAGTAAATGTTACAACTAGAGTGATGAGTTTTTTTTTTTTTTTTTTTTTTTTTTTTTTTTTTTTTTTTTTTTTTTCCTAAGCTCCATGGGATTTGGGGTTGAAATCAAGGAAGGATAGGGGAAGGAATCAAGGATCTCTTGTACTGCATCAGATGCATTCTAAGAGGGGTCTGAGGATAGGAAGGTTTTCGGAGTCGGGAAGCAGTTTTAAGTCAGTTCTAGTGATGGGGCTCACTAGTCTTTTTGAGTCAGTATAAGTAAGATATGTTTCCTCAGTCTAGTCTGAGAGTTTGTACGTAGTCCTGCCAGCGCTGTGGCCGTCCTGTTGGAGTCAGTGTATTAAACAGTGGGTTCGTGCAGTACCGGAGGCTATCAAAGAATTTGATATGCCTGCGGGAGATGAACTCCGTCACTGTCGGGAGGTCTAGGGTGTCATAGAATTGGTCTGTCTTTGTCCTCTGTAGTGAGGTATGCCTTACCATTCGTCGTAATACTCCGTTTTGAAACTGCTGAAGTCTCTTTGCCGTCGGTGCTGTAATGTTGTTCAGCAACGGTGCTCCGTAGAGGAGGGCTGGTCTGAGAACGGCTTTGTAAATTAATATTTTCAGGCGAAGTGATAGGTTTGGAGACATCAGTAAGTGATTCAATCGGTAGGACTTGGTCCTAACCGATTTAATCTTTTTTAGGCAGTGATTGGCTAGTGTTAGATGCCTGTCGAGGGTGATGCCCAGGTACACTATCCTATTGGCTGGCTGATTTTCGACTCCTGCTACCTTGTAGGTCTTCGGTAGAGGGCGCTTGTTCTTTTGGAAAGAAAAGATAATACAGTCGGTCTTCTTGGGATTAACTGTAATATTTAGTCTTTCCAGCTTTGTAGTTATTTCATTGCATGCCAACTCCGCCTGTCGTAGAGCTGTCTCTGCGTTCATCGAGCTACTGTAGATCGCTATGTCATCGGCATAGGCCGCTACAGTAGCTTTTGTGTATCTTGCTCCAACAGTTTCTGCCGTGTATATTGAAAATAGGACTGGTGATAGCACGGACCCCTGGGGGACTCCGCAGGTGAGGTCGAATTCCTTGGAGAAGGCTCTGCCAACCAGCACTTCTATTTTACGCCCCTGTAGGAAGGACCGCAAGGTGGTGTAGAGCTGCTCAGGAAATTCGTTATCTAGCAATGTCTTACATAGTAGACTATGGGACACTGAGTCAAACGCTTCCGTACAGTCTATTGAGATATTGCGGTGGCGTCGTTTTTGTTTGTGCTTCGGCTTACTTCCGCTTGTAGTTTCGCCAGGTGGTGATCCGTGCAGAGTCCGGCCTGAAAGCCAGTCTGTTCCGGTGGGATTAGGGCTACCTCTGAGCAATAAGTCTTGAGATAATTAAGAATAATTTTCTCAAAAATCTTGCCCAGGTGCGGAAGCAAGCTGATTGGCCTATAGTCGGCTGGCTGGGATCCATTCTTCGCGGGTTTCAATAGCGGGAAGAGGATAGCTCTTTTCCATGCCTCAGGGAAGTATCTCAACCTGAGACAGGAGTTGTAGAGGTTAGTCAGGTGAGCTATCCCCTTTCTTGGGAGCATCTTCAACAATACAGTCTGTATCCCGTCATGGCCTGGGGCTTTATTCCCCCTCGAACGACGGAGAATTGCCTTCAGCTGTTTCGGGGATACATACATGTAGTTGTTTCCGATCTCTTCAGTGGGAAGTTCTGTGGGGGCCCCTGTGCGTTGTGTTATTTTGCCACTGTAGTAGTCCGCAAACTTCTTGGCCTGTTCTTCATCTGTCAACAGTCTTTCTCCGTCATGAAGGACTGTAGAGCTTCGTTTTCTGGTGCTTGATTTTATTAGCTTCCAGAATTTTTTGTGGTCGCCGTGCGTAGCCCTTAGTTTCTCATGCCACTGTGCAGTCCGCCATTGTTTCATGAGGTTTCGGATCTGAGTGGTAAGTGAATTTACCACCGTCTTCACCTCATGATCCCTGGTCCTATACCATTTATTCTTCCACTTATTGCGCAGGGCAATAAGTTTCAGAATATGGTCTGGCGGAGGACGCAGAGCTGGCGGAAGTGGTGAGAACTTCGGGATAGCAGCGTCGGCGGCACTTTTAATGATCTCGGTGAAGGAAATAAGATAATCATCTATTTCCTTCTTTGTCCTCAGAGGGGAGACTGTCGGCAGTTTGTGATAGACCTGTGCTTTGTAGGTCTCCCAGTCTGCGTCAGAATACTTGTATTTCGATGGAGGTGGGGGTGGTATTTCGCCGTCTACCAGGTAAAGCACAGGCCTATGGTCTGAGATTTCGTCCTCCAGCGCTATGCAGTCCAGAAAGCGGTGTGGTTGTCTCGTGAGCAGGAGATCAACTGTGGATTTCTTCGTCCTGTCAGCTTTGTGTATTAAAGTGTGGGTGGGTGGGTGCACTACTGTAACAGGGGTTTTCAGTATTATTTGCCCAGCTTTATTATTGGACTTGTTATTCCAAACGGTGTGCCGAGCGTTGAGGTCTCCGATAACCCAATGGTTTGATTTCTTGGCACACTCGTTCAGTAGCTGGGAGAAGTCTTCTGGTGAGGTACAGGGTCTCCTGTATAAACCAGTGATGATAGTTGGTTTATCCAGGAGAACCTGCACAGTTTTGTGGTGAATCTTGGGGTCCCTGATAGCCACTGGTGGGGGGTGTTCTCTCCATCTGGTTCCCTGACGAATGGCTATCAGGACCCCTCCTACTTTTTCTGTTGGTTGATCTCCTGTCAGATCGTAACCTGGCAGGCGTATGCGCTGGGGGCTCACTCTGGTGTCGGTGAGGACTACTACAGTGGGCTGGGTCCGTGCTATCAAGGCATAAACCTCCGTAATTTTTGGCATCAGTCCGTCCGTATTGAAGTTAAGTACAGTCAGTTGTCTGTTCATGGCTGCAACAGAGATTTAAACAAGCTAGTCAGCTTGTCTGTGTTCTCAGCCAGTTGGTTCAAAGTTTTCATCATTAGCTCCGCCCATGGAGGGGGAGTGTCATGATTGGCTCTGTCCGCGTAAGTCCGGTTGGTCTGGCGGGAACTGGGTGGGGGTTGAGCCTGGTCTCCCATTGGCCCGCTAGCCTCAGGCTGAGCGTGCCGGGGTGGGGGGTTGGGCTGGCTCATGTTCTTGCCTGTGGCAGGTGGCTTCCTCAGGCCTGCTCTCTCCTTAAACTTTTTTATTCTCTCGAGCAGCGCTTGACGCGCTTTGCATCCAGAGAAGGAAGCTACGTGGGTTTCTCCACAGTTAGCACACTTTACTGGATTTACTTTCGTGGGCATTCCGATACGACGTGAGGTCCGGCACAACGGACACACGCCAATGCCTTGCCGCAGTGGTTTTTGGTGTGCCCAAAACCCTGGCATCGGTGGCATTGTACAATGCCTTTTCTGCCTCTATAAGGTTTCGCGTTGAAACGGACCCTATTTATGTGGCGGAGGTTTGTAATGTCCTCTAGTTTAGTTTCGGTTGTCGTTGTGAGCAGTATGAGTGGAAGGTCAGTCTTGTTACCGTCCCTGTCGCTTTTTGTCATCCTCCTAACGTCGCTTACCCCTTTTAGGCGTTGGGTGAGCTCGTCTTTGACGTCTTGGATATTGTGGTCTACATCCAAGTCGTAAATGACGAATTTTCTGAGTTTTTGGCCTCCCCCTGTGGAATAGGTGTGGTAGGGGGTGTTCTTGTTCTTAAGGAGGGATAGGATGCCCTGATGAACTGCTAGGGTGCCAGGGTAGACCCTAACACCCTCGGCGATTTTTTGGATGGTGAAATCCTCAAAACCGGCTCCTGTCAGGTCACGCATGGCATTTGCTGTACTGGGGACTCCACTTATCACTATTGGAGGGGGCTTTTTTGGCACGGCACTTGTCACTGTGTCCCTGGCTCCCGCACTACCAGTCGCACTTTCACTGAGAATGTTATAATGGTTTAGAGTACTTACGGAAAAATTGGTTTCCGTGTTGGCGGCCTTGCAGAAACGCTTGGGTTGAATCAAACCGCCTTCTTCCTCTTGTCGGGGGTCCTCCTTTCTTCCACTGGTCGAGGGCGCTGGTGCTGCTGCGGGGTTCGCTGTTGCTGCTCCACGTGCCTGCCTGCTGGTCGAGGCAGCCTTCGGCTTCTCCTTCCTTCCCTTGGCCGAAGTCGACGGTGCTGCTGTAGAGGTAGCTGGTACCACTCCGGAAGCTTGGCTGGAAGTCGAGGCAACTTCCATTCTCTCCGAGTTCTTATTCATTGCAAAAGTGAATGAAGGTAGGAGTGGACTTGCCAGAGCCACGCTACCCTTACTCAGGGAGGGTGGCTGTCAAGATTTAATCCACGGGATATGTGTGGATCCTGACAGCTCGAGGGCGCTATCGTAGCAAGAACCGGAAGTGTAAAATAGCAGGGGTTTAAGGTGTCTTCTGGCTTCAGAGAGAGCTCCTTCCTCCTCGGCTGCTAGCTGGTGACTGTGAGTGAGTGATGAGTTTTGAGGATCAAAGGGTATATATAGCAAGGTTTTGTAGAGGGGATAAGGATTCGGCATGGGTACCTCAAAGCAAGTGCCTCCAGGTGGTTGGGTCCTAAGTACAGGTATATGTTCTTTGTCGGTACTTGTTCTGTCCTTTCTAGTTTTATGGGTGACACCCTCAGGTATAGAAAAGGAAGTTATTAATAATTACTGTATATTATTTATATGTTAAGTCTCATTCTATAACTGCACGATCAAGATCGGGTTTAGGAGAAAACAGTATGTTCTTATTCCACAAGAAAATAAAACTAAAAATATCATTTACGCAGAAGTACTTTAAAATATATTGTTTTAAAAACTTCCTAATAGCGATCATACGTAATAACAGAAATTGAAGTCGCGGGCAACAGCTAGTTATTTAATAACACACTTGTTTCTATTGGAACTCAATGTAATTAATTATTTTACAATTTATTTTCAGATCTAATTTTAAAATGGAAATTCAGCTCTAAAAGTTGGAGATTGGGATGTTACGTCGACTGAACACTTTAAATATTTAGAAAGGTATCTTTCAAAGGATAGCAGCAGCAAGAAATAAATCGATGAGAAGGTTATCAAATGGAGAAAAATATTGCGAACACTCAATTGAGACGTTGCTTTCCAAAAGGTACTAAAGGAAATTTTTTTCTAAGTTGATATTTTCACTTTTTTGTGTTTTAATGGTTTAGTTTTCTATCTCTAAATCCTCATCAAAAAAAGTATTTAAAAATTGCATTTCATTCCAAAAGGTACTAAATCCACATTTTATTTCATTCCAAAAGGTACTATATCCATTTTTCGTTCCAATACGTACTATATCCTCTGTAAACAGATATAACCTTTCCTTTCATTTCCTTCCAAAAGGTACTATATTTCCTACTATACGGCAGAAGCATCTATCCCGTAATATATCGCCATTAATTTATTGTTTTCATCATTTTATGCATTTTTATTGGTTTATTTAGCACGTATTGAATCACCGCTATTATTTTGATCACTAGTTTTAACCTAATAATCAGTTTTTAGGCTATTTGAAACAACTTAGTTGCGTCGCTTTGGTTCTTTTAGGCTGTCAATTAAATTAGGTACAATAGTAAATACAAGTTCAAAACAAACTTAATAATTACATACTTTCATATTATAGTGCCACAAATAGATAAATTGTCCTTTGAATATTCATTTTCTTTATGAATAATAGATAATCAATGTAATTAACCAACAAAGAAAGATATTTCTCAGAGGGAGAATAAGGAAATATACATAACTTAGTAATTAACGAAATAAAGACGTTAGTTATCATTAATGTTGTATCAGGAAGGTTATAGTGACTGTTACCAACTTATCTCGCGTCATATTTTTCCAAGAAGTACTATATCCCTTTTAATTCTTTCCAAAAAGTACTATATCCATGTTTCGTTCCAAAAAGTACTATATCCATGTTTCGTTCCAAAAAGTACTATATCCATGTTTCGTTCCAAAAATTACTATATCCATATTATATTGTTTAAAATCATCGGGAAAGTGCAATAATTTGGAAAAATGAGTTGGCAACAAAACACTTAAAAATCAACTTTTGATTTTAATAAAAAAAAGAATCAGGTTAATTGGTCCAATAATAAATAAATGACTGATTTTTGCGTTTTCTGTAAAATTTCCTAAAGTGGATATAGTGCCTTTTGGAAAGCAACGTCTCAATTCCGTTCTGTGGAGTAAGGATGTCCAGCTCAGTACGAAAAAGGCTCTTCCATGCACTAGTCGAAAGCACCACACTATATGCCGCAGAAACATGGACTATTCAGCAAGAAAATTTGTCTCAATGGAAATGGATTTCTGGAGACGTAGCCTACAGGGTATCTAGATTACAACATGCCCCAAATCATGTAAGCAAAGAAAAGTTCGAAGAAACCCTAAATATCATTCATTTCATTGAGACAAGAAAGCTGAGCTGGTACGGACATGTTATGAGGATGTCGGACGATCGATGGCCGAAAAGAGTACTCCGCCATGTACTGTATGGAAGGAGGAAGAGATGTATGGAAGGGCTGTATGGAGCTATGGCGGCTAGGGGGAGCCTGGGTGAAGAGATTATAAGACAGCGAAATGGCGCACAGTGGTTACAAACGCACTTTTTATGGACAAATGATTCCACTGTCGTTCTATTTAAGATATGTCAGCCATCTTTTTAACTCCATTTTGTTCCTTAGTAAATTTACTTTCAATGTATGATTGACTTATAATATATATATTATATATTATATTAATCATATATATATATATATATATATATATATATATTTTATTTTATTTATTTTATTTTTTTTATTGAGAAATATTACAATTTGTTACATAATGAACAGTAGTAATATTGATGTAATACACATTCATACAATATATACAGAATAATGATAAAGTCAAATTACATAACCTAGGAAATAAATAAATTCAAATATATACAAAAAATAACGATTAATAAAAAAAACAACAACAAACAAATCAAAACAACAACCTGTAGTAGAGATAAATACAAGTTGGGAAATAAATAAAAATCATACAAGCAAACTTAACTATATACAATTTGCTAAAGGGACCCTAGACTCGCTGCTCCCTTCACAAGTGGGGGGAGAAGCCGAATCCAAGAGATCCCAGCGCCTCTCACTCAGCGCATCACTGGTGTTAAGCCATGTGAGCCAACTCGCAATAGCCACCAACATACTTTACATGAGTGGAGGATCTGACCAGTGTCAGAACTTCAGTATAAATGTTTAAAAAACGTCGCGGGGCCACTGCCGTTTCAATCTTCGAGGAGGATTGTAGGGATGGGTGGAGCTGGAGATCGATTGAGCTAGAAGATTAGGATGATGAAGAAGGTTCTGATGGAATTTGGAGAATTCGGATGGTACCAGTCTAAAATGAAATGGAATATTGAGGTCGTGGTGTAGGTACAGTTGGTAACATAATAAGGAGCATTAACTATAGTTCGACGGACTTTGGATTGGAAGGATTGGATACGGTTTGGTGTTAGAATGTTTAGTTGTCCCCATAGTTCAAGTCCGTAGGTCCATATAGGTTTCAGTACTGTTTTATATATTTGTTTTATATATAAGTAATTTGTTGTCAACTGTAAGATGAGATTTTCTGTTTAGTAGTAATGTATAACTGGCCGAATCTGAGGTTGAATTCTATCCTTTTAAGTCTTGTATGTGGGTTCCACGTCAGTCTTTTGTCTAGTAAAAAGCCAAGTGACATATTTTTAGCTCATTTTCATATTATGAGAATATATAGGTTTTGTCGATAATTTCAGAGAAATGTGTCGGTAACTAATTATTCTTATATACCTTTATATATATTTATATATTCTGCATTAACTTTGTTCGGAATCGTTATAGATAAGGTTAAGAAAACTTTGTCATGTGCAAATTGCTTTCATAATTTTAGGTTTGTTTCTAGTTTTTTCGAACAAATTTCGAACCCGTACATTTATTTCTACGCTTTTGGTAAAGTAGAACGTATTGTTGGTTAAAGAAATTTCTCCATTAGAAATACCAGAAAAAAATTCTCATATAAAATGATTTTATGTCTAACTTAATTTTTATGAATGATAAACATAATGAAGTACTGCCCCGAAGCGAGATACAATTATAAATGTGTTTTTGTAAGGTATGTTTGTTATTTATTTTCCTTAAATTGACTTTATAAAATTTACCTAGAAATGTATACAATTTAAATGATAAACTAATATTTCAGATTAGATAGAATCTATATAAATAATAAATAACAGAAGTTCTGCTCCGAAACGGAAAACAATACCTAGTCGTAATATGAAACCGAAAGTTTACCTAAACTAATCTAACAACGATTCTAAACAAAGTTAAATGCAGGAAATATAGATATATAAAGATCTATTTAAGAATAATTAGTTACAGAGACATTTGATATTATCGAAAAAACCTATATATTTTTATAATAAGAAATATGAGCTAGGGGAGCCCGTGGCTGAGTGGCTAGCGCGCTAGTCTCTCATGTTACAGGTTCTGAGTTCGAATCTAAGTCCCGGCGGGGCTTTTATAAGGATTTTAAAAAATGTGGATTCACTCACATCTCCCCGGGTATGTGAGACCCGTCTGCCAAAGGGTGGCCACTCACAAAATTAGTCGTAGGGAGTGATGACCCTACACTAAAAAAATTGCATCGTGAAACGTGAGTGTAAACTCGCAGGAGTTTACACCGCGAGGCCCAGGGCCTACACGGCCTGTCGCGCCACTGGAAGAAGAAGAAGAAATATGAGCTAAAAATATGTCAATCATACCATTGAAAGTGAATTTACTAAGGAACAAAATGACGATAAAATATATATATCTTATAAATATATATCTTAAATAGAACGACGAGAGCAGACTTTTGACAGAAGACTGAAACGACAAGAATATTTTATTACAACTCGCAGATATATTTTATTACAACATTTACTTGTCAAACGTTCAAAACTTCCCACCTACTACAAAAAACTAATTTATATTACCATACTTAGGCCTATTTGGACATGTGGAATTGAACTATGGGGATCCACCAAACCATCAAATTCCTCTCGCATCCAATCCTTGTAATCCAAAATGCCCCATACTTTGTCACCAATAAAATAATCCATAAAGACCTGAGTATCCCATTAGTTGCAGACTTAGCCCGAATTAGATATACTTCCTTTCATTCCAAACTACTAGTCCGCAATCTCTCATCTCCTTCTATTCCTGATCATCCTCCAAGGCGGTTGAAAAGACGATGGCCTCGAGATCTACTTATCTGAATAATCTTTGAAGTGCTACCATTGGGTAGATTCTTTTCACGCCTATCATGTCCATATCTCAATGTACATATTTACTTGATGTATTTTTTGTTAATACAGTTGTAAATATCTCTATAATAAATTAAAAAAAATAAAATAAAAATATTTTAACAACAAAGGTAAGTGAAGGTCGTTTGTTGAGCGTAACAGATTATTTAAATTTTTATTTAGTTGCAATAATTTTTAGTGGGGAGCTCAATGGTTGCGTATTTGATATTTAAGGGATGCAGAATACACTGTTGCATGATATGCTTCCACCATATATACTCACGCCTATGTATACAGTAACTGTTTTCGGTTTCACGTCACATGATAAAGGTTATTAATTAATTACTTAAATAATTACTTCCATGTTGATATTAATCTAATAGGGATTGTCACACCCGCGGTCTACCACCTAATCACAATATCAATGTCGTGCTTGTTAAAGTTCTTTTTTCACCGCACATCTCGTTAATGGTCGTATTTAATGAGCTCCTGGTAATTAAAGTTTCTGCAGCAGCCAGTCCATGAAGTAACAGTACACCTAACCGTACTAATAGTTACCTTCCGCTATTTTTATTACTATTTCTTATCTATTTTCCTTTGAAGAAACGTGACACTATGAATTCCTAATGTCAATAGCAACGAGATAAAAAGATTAAAATTGATGCAGGTATGAATCACATCGAAAAATATCTTAGTAAAATTTTCAATAGAGAAACCTTTAATACCTAATTAATTAATACGATGAAGAAGTTGATCAAGGGTGTGATTATCAAGAAAACACAATATTAAAAAAAACTTATTTTAATAGTATGCTGACGTTTCGGCCTATATTTCGCTACTTCATCAGAGCTAAGAAGAAATAGATAACTAATACAATTAAAAGATAAAAAAAAAAAGCTGATTACAATAATAACATACCAGTAGTACAATAAGAAAACCAACACTAATGTGAAATTATAATTTTGGTAGAAAGATTACCGTGATAAAACAAGCATCAAATAAAATTTATGCAAATTAGGTAAATAATTCCGTATATATGGAAATATATTTGTGGAACTAATACATTTAAATTAATTAAATCAAGAAGTAAGGTGACGGTTTTATAATTTTAAATTAAGTTTCAAACTCTATATTGGAAACCATCACCTTGCTTCCTTATTTGATTGTAATTTATGTAAATATCTTAGACAAACATACATATATATATATATAAAGCTAATTTGGAATGTAAACGCCATAAATTAAGGGAGTACAGTAGTATACTAGTCAAGAGAATGTACATGAATTTGAAAAAAGAATTTATTAACATGGTAAAACATCGATTCTACATCTTAATACAAAAGGAATGGACTTGAGACGTTGGGCATAGGAGGCTGTGATGCTAGCGACAACACCACAGGTGATCATAATTTAATTTTTTTGTTTATTCCTTCAACGTCACTTTATCCTACTTTGGTATTCAGACTTGAACTTGAGTAACGTCGGCTTATGTCGCAGTGTATAATAACTACCAGGAAACTTATTTTTCCTATTATCGTCTTAGTCGGTTACTAGTTTCATCTATATAAATTACGTTTTTGGTTATACTTTATCTTAGCGACTATTAGACTTACAGATGTCTAATACTACTCAAATTAAAGATAATTTAATGCACTATAAAGTAGTTTATTAAACTTATCTTCATAGGTAGAATAGTTTCTGGTCTAATATTGGTCTAAATAAAGCTAAAACATTTAACTATTCTTAACATCAGATGCAAAATTATTCGAAAACGGTAAGTACCACAGACACTTAATGTCAAAAGAATACTTATTATTTATATATTTTTTTTTTGGCACCCAGGACTGCTGTATAAACTCCGTAGATTCCTTCCTCCAACATACTTTCTAATCATCCAGTCCTACCTCTCCGACAGATCCTTCAAAATAAACCACAATCGCTCCTATTCATCTCTTTTTACCCAGTCTACTGGTGTTCCTCAGGGCAGCCATCCTTTACACAGTTTATACAGCTGATATCCCAACCCATCCTAACACATTCCTTCCTACCTATGCCGATGACACTTGCGTGCTATCAATTCATAATGATCCTAGTATTGCCTCTCAAACTCTAATCCCACATCAGAGACCTTGAGGTATGGTGTCAGAATTGGAGAATTAAAATCAATTCCAATAAATCTCATCAAATTACCTTTACCCTTCGTCGAAAACCTATAACATCCTGCCCTACAGTTTCCTTTAATGATATTCCGTTTGTCCCGGTTGAACAGATCCGCTATTTAGGACTCCTGCTTGACAACGACTTACATGGAATCCGCATACAAGACTGAAAAGACAAGAAACTGCTCGACGTTTTCGGCTACTCCAACACTTACTAGACAGACGCTCTAACCTTTCACTTAACTACAAAAGACTCATTTACATGACAATCATAAGGCCTATCTGGACCTACGGAGTTGAGCTATGGGGCTCTACTAAACCATCCAATTTTCCCGTATCCAATCCTTACAATCCAAAATCCTTCGTAAAATCCTCAACGCTCCTTACTTTGTTACGAACAAAATCATTCAAAAAGACCTCCAAGTTCCTTTGAAGCCGATTTGGCCCGTACCAGGTATCATTCCTTCCATGACAAACTCCATTCCCACTCTAATCCACTAGTCTCAATCCTTGGTTCCTCTACAATCCCTGATAATCCACCGAGGCGTCTGAACAGAAGATGGCCTCGAGACCTTCTTGTTTAGATTGATTACTAGAGTGCTGCCAATGGGCAGTTTCTTTTCACGTTTTTCATGTACATATTCTTTATCAGCATATTTAATTGATGTATTGTAGTATACGGTTGTAAATTTCAATAAAATATAATTTTTAAAAAATATATATATTTTTTTAAATTTCTTGATTCATATTTTTCTATTCGTACTTGTCAAAAGTTATCTGATAATAGCAAATGTGCCATATGGAACTTCAGTAGCAGACATGACAAGCATAGGAAGGATCAGTGTCGAGCAGCACCCCTTCTTAGGTTTTAATTTAGCTAAAGGAGGTCTCACATCCAGCTTCTTTTCAGCCATCTTCTAACATGCTATTGACATGTCGTTTATAAGTCTATTGTGCTCCTGCAGTTTTCTATGAAAACGCAAATAGAGAGTTCGTATGTGTTGGTTAACTGTTGTTTTGTTTTAAGTCCTATGTAGGGAATTAAATGAGAAATATTTTAATCTCTGATTTTAGCTTAAATAAAGAGTTTTTTTAAAACAAAGAGGCCTTGGAATTGGTTATTTCCTTTTAGGGTCCCTCGGCTAGTCTTGGTTAACATCAGCTCAAATCGGACCAATAGCCGTCACGCTTTCATTTTAGGAAAATTTCCAACGAATCGCCTTCGCTGATCATTGCCTTTCAAAAATATTCTATTTCTTCAATACATTTCTACTAAAAGGTAAGCTTTGATTATTGTAAAAAATCTGGTGCGGGCAACACACGACTTTCACTTACTTCGATTTTTAAAGTCAATGAAAGAATTTTCAAATACAGTTAGAGTTAAAAATACGTGAAACTATTAAAGAATTAATTAAATTTAATTTATATAGAAACATGTGTTTTATTAAAAAATCTTTTATTTTATTATCTAAAATAATAAGTTAGTTTTATGTTCATTTCATCACTCTCTATTAACTTTAAAAAGCTTGTGTATGAGATAATATTTTTTATAAAATCTTTAGCTTTCCAACGGTATATCATACATGTATATTACTGCTCTTATGTTCAAAAAAAAAAATTGCATTAAAAAAATATTTTTTCTGTTTTCACCTTTAGTTGGGTATCGGATTTACTCAATTTATATGTTTACCTGTTTTTCATCAGCGTTAACAAGATAATCTAGTTATTATTATTGAATCTACAAAATTAAAGGTACTTTAGGGGAAGAAAATTTAAAATATCGGCATTTCATAAGCACTGTCAGACCATTTTTATCCAAATAAAACCTACATGGTATTAAAGCCCATTAAATTTTACATCGATATAGCGAGTTTAATTAAAATCGTCGGAACCGTTTTGGAGAAAATCGAAAAAAGGTGCAAAATGTATGGTATAAAGTGCCTCTTCTGGTAAGCTCATTTTGATGAAAAAAGTTTTGTCACATCTCGGGCGTATAGTTGTCTTAAATATGAAATTTCAGTTTCATAGGACTTATGGTTTCCGCCCGGGAGTTACCACACACACACACATACAGACCTTTTTGCGGGACTTGGTTATTTGGACTCAGGGGACCCTAAAACTTCTATTTCCGCGAAAAACTGGAATTCGAAAATTTTCACGATCGCAATACTTCCCCTTACTATAGTAAGTGAAAGTAAAAAGCAAACATTATCATGTTTAAGAGGCTTGGAGTGTATTGTGCGCTAGAAAATTTATTTCATTCCATTTTTTTATTTTAAATATTTTATTGATATTTAAAACTGTATATACAATATATACAACAAGTAAATGGGATAATTTACACTTATGGGCGTGATAATGTCTTGTGAAGAAACTACCCAGTAGTAGCACTAAAATGTCTATTTAATTAAACTAGGTCTCGAGGCCAACGTCTTCTCAATCGCCTCGGAGGGTTGTCAGGAATAGATGGGAATGATAAGTTGCGTACAAGAGAATTCGTGTGGGTCGGGAGTTCAGAATGAAAAGAGACATATCTGTTTCGGGTTAGTTCTGCAACCAATGGGATATTTAGGACATTATGGATGATTTTATTCGTAACGAAATAAGGAGCATTTAGGATTTTGCGAAGGATTTTGGATTGTTAGGATTGAATGCGAGAGGAATTAGATGGTTTAGTAGAGCACCAAAGCTCGATTCTTATTCTATTTAAATTCCAACTTAGTATGAGAAAACTAAAAGTTTTTATTTCAAATTCAGTTGAAGAAAGAAAAAAAAACAAGTAATTTTTGGTAGGAAATAAATAAATCAAATGTAAAGAAAAACTTTTAATGTACTACATTATTATAAAATTAATCCATTAAAATAAAAAAACTCTCGCCGTATTCGGCAACTTGAACACTTACTAGACAAACGGTCAAACCTTCCTCCGAACTACGAACGGCTCATCTACATGACTTTTATAAGACCTATCTGGACTTACGGAGTAGAGCTATAGGGATCTACCAAACTATCGAATTCCTCTCGTATCTAATCCTTACAATCCAAATAACTTCATAAAATCCTCTTCGATCCTTACTTAGTTACGAATAAATTCATTCATAAAGACCTTGAAGTTCCCTATGTTACTAACTCGGCCTGAACCTGGAATAAATTCTTCCATGGAAAACTCTATTCTAACCTTAACCCTTTAGTTTATATCCTAGCGTCCTCTTCGATTCCTGATGATCCTCCGAGGCGTCTGAGATGGCTTCGGAACCTTCTGATTTAGGATTTCTATTGGAGTATCACCAGTGAGTAGTGCCTCTACATGCATTTCATGCAATTTTATTACATTTCTATCAAATTTAATAGATGTATTTCTTAATACAGTTGTAAATATCTATTAAAATAAAATATTTCTCGCCGTTTTCGGCTACTTCAACACTTACCAGACTAACGGTCGAACCTTCCTCTTAACTACAAAAGGCTCATTTACATGACTTTTATAAGATCAGTCTGGACTTATGGAATTGTGCTATAGGGCTCTACCAAACCATCTAATTTCTCAAGTATCCAATGCTTAAAATCCAAAATCCGATTTAATAGACGCATTTCTTAATAAAGTTGTGAATATCAATTAATATGTAAAAAAAAATGTTTAATTTGTCCAATCAGCATTGATAAGAATCCTTTTTACGCAATATATTTGGGCAACATTACAGCTTAATGAAAAATGAATAAAACATTTTTATGAGTTGTGACAAAAAAATGTTCCGCGCTACACACGACTTTCACTTAACTCCGTTGTTAAAATGAATTTAATTTAAATTAAAATAACATTGAGTTGCGATGTAAACATTTTTTTAGATTAACTAATCTAACAACAGAAATTATTATCTATAACAGTTACTTAATTATGTCTGCTTTCCTTCATTCTTCATTACCTTATACAAATTCGTAAATAACGTTATCTTATTTACGATGATGAAACATGTTAATTGTTTTATGGTATATCATATATTTATATTACTATTATTTTATTCGGAAAACTATATCTACAATAATAAATATATTTGATCTTTACTCCGTTTTGAAATCTACTTATTCCAACTGACCAATTTACTGTTCATATTTCTTATATATATATATATATATATTTTAATATTGAGTTGTATCTGTATATGATTTATCTGATAAATACATGAAAGAAATTTAAAATCTAAAACTGATTCATTCATTTTTTACTTTCACTTACTATATATAGTAAGGGGAAGTATTGCGATCGTGAAAATTTTCGAATTCCAGTTTTCAACGGAAATATACGTTTTAGGGTCCCCTGAGTCCAAATAACCAAGTCCCGCAAAAAGGTCTGTGTGTGTGTGGTAACTCCCGGGCGGAAACGGTAAGTCCTATGAAATTGAAATTTCATATTTAAGACAAATATACGCCCGAGACGTGATAAAACTTTTTTCATCAAAAACCGAAAACGGTTCCTTCTCGCTATATCGATGTAAAATTTAATGGGCTTTAATATCATGTAGGCTTAATATTGGATAAAAATGGTCTGACAGGGCTTAAATGCCGATATTTTAAATTTTCTTTCCCTAAAGTACCTTTAATTTTGTAGATTCAATGATAATTACTAGATTATCTTGTTAACGCTGATGAAAAACAGGTAAATATATAAATTGAATAAATTCGATACCCAACTAAAGGAGAAAACAGAAAAAATATTTGTTTAATGCAATTTTTCGTTTTTGAACATAAGAGCAGTAATATACATGTGTGATATACCGTTGGAAAGCTAAAGATTTTAGAAAAAATATCATCTCATACACAAGCTTTTTAATGTTAATAGAGAGTGATGAAATGAACATAAAACTAACTGATTATTTTAGATAATAATATAATAGATTGTTTAATAAAACACATGTTTCTATATAAATTTAATTTGATTAATTCCTTAATAGTTTCACGTATTTTTATCTCTAACTGTATTTGAAAATTCTTTCATTGATTTTAAAAATGGAGGTAAGTGAAAGTCGTGTGTTGCCCGCACCAGATTTTTTTTTAATAATGAGAAAAGTTATATGGCTGTTCATGAATAATAAGATATATTACCTTAAGCCTGTTTTCATAAAAATAGTTAAATAGTAGCAATCCTCACCTGTAACAATAACGTTAAAAATTAGATAATTTATAAATATAAATATAAACTTAAAATATAAATATAACATATTTTTAATTAAAAAATAAGTGAAAGTAATATGACACATAACGTAAGTGTCAATTACTAACTTGAGATTAATTTTTATTTAATTCAAGGCGATAAATATCAATAATTTTAAGGCAATCTACCATTGTGATCAAGACCCAGTTCTTGAATTAGCTGGTCTCCATTTTAAAAATGTTTTCAATAACCGAAACACACATCTAAATAAAAAAAAAAATACAAATCAACTTGATGTTTAATAAGAAAGAATTAGATCGGGTTTTGATGGAGACATTAATTTTACATTTAATAATAATAATAATAGGCCTACCGAACCCGAAGGTGCGGTGCCGATACCACCAAACTTCGCCTGCACAGACTCGTCCAATGTTCGGCTCCCATCGACGCTTCGGCCTACCTTTTGGACGTCTACCAGTCGGTTCAGCGAATACCAACTTTCTCGGAATCCGTTCCTCACCGAGCCCAACAACTTTACGCGCCCATTTGAGTCTCCGCAATGCTATCAACTCAATTATATTCACAGGGTACAAGCTCCGCAATTCCGCGTTGTGCAACCTTCTAAACTCCCCAGTGGCCTCATCTCTCTTCGGACCAAATATTTTACGCAGTACCTTATTCTCGAAAACCTTAAGCCGTAGCTCATCCTTCAAAGTAAGCGGCCACGTTTCACATACGTAAAGAACCGTCGGAAGAATAATAGTTTTTATGATAATTCTAACCTTTACGTTTTTAGACAGAAGCCGCGAACTAAGTAATTTAGCAACTGAATAATAACACGCATTTCCCACCTTTAACCTGGACTTTATTTCTTCCTGGATTTCATTATTCATTCATTTAGCAATTTAGCAATAGAAAATTACTAATAAATTACAGCGAGATTTATTTTATTTTATGCGTTGCTATAACGCATTCATGGAATATGTAATAAGCTGTAGACCCTTCTTGGGTTATATAAATAGAATTTTTCATTTATTTTGCTTTTAATATATAATATGTTTATAAACTTCTATGAAACTGAAAAATCGTTTTCCAGGAGTAATTAACGGATTGAAAAATCTTCTGTATCGAAAAATATGATTATAAATGTAGTAATGAATATGTTCATATTATTAAATTTAGAGGCGTGTTAGATTTAGGCACAGCTCATGTCCTAAACTATAACAAATAGTGACTATGAAAAAACAATGCAAAGGAATTAGTCAATAGCAAGCTAAAGTCGTGTATATCACTGCTTGCACGGCTGTAAATGAAAAAAAGTTTCAAACTTCAAAGTAGTTTTTGAAATTTATGGCTTAGATTCGTTTTCCTAAGCAGGGAACGTTGTATTAAACAATTTTTTTTCTGTTTTCTCCTTTAGTTGGGTACCGAATTCATTTAATTTATATATTTACCTGTTTTTCATCAGTGGTAACAAGATAATAGAGGTATTTTTATAGAATCGACAAAATTAAAGGTACTTTAGAGAAAGAAAATTTTAAATATCGCCATTTAAGCCCTATCAGACCATTTTAATCTGAATGAAACCTACATAATATTAAAGCCCATTAAATTTTACATCGATATAGCGAGTTTAATCAGAATCGTCGGAACATTTTCGAGAAAAAAAGTGCATAATGCATGGTATAAAGTGCCTCTTCTCTCTCACACACACACACGCATGCACGCACGCACGCACGCACGCACGCACGCGCACACACACACACACACATACACACACACACACACACACACACACACACACAGACCTTTTTGCGGGACTTGGTTATTTGCACTCAGGGGACCCTAAAACGTGTATTTCCGTTGAAAACTGGAATTCGAAAATTTTCACGATCCGAATACTTCCCCTTACTATATATAGTAAGTGAAAGTAAAATGGATCGATTCTTTAATATATACAAGAAATATTTTTACAGATGTTTGTATATTTATTTAACGTATATTTATGCGGCTGTGGTTAATCGGACGATGCTACAGTGGAAGTCCTAAATTTTGCCTATCCAAGTTTAATTAGGATAGGGATCTTTAACGAGTATCTGACTGACATCGTACAGGCTCGAGGCCACCTTTTAACGTCCCCACCGAAGGACGGCATAACTAAGGATTTTTACTGCCATTAAAAAATCCTAGGGCTAACTGCGAGTTTAAACCCGGGACCTTTGGCATAGGAGGCTGTTATGCTAACCACCATGCTACAGGTAACCCCGGAATTTCTCTGTTATTTGTATATTATTATCAAGGGACAAAATGTCCCAAGAATAAAAATTATTTTTCATTTCATTTCAAAAGCCATTTGAGATAGGAGCGGTACTGTATACTTGCGGAGAACTGAAATGGATCGTTTCTTTAATATATAAAAGGAATATTTTTACACATGCGTGTTTATTTATTTAACATCCATTTATACTGCTGTGGTTAATCGGACGATGCTACTGTGGGAGTCCTAAATTTTGCCTATCCAGGTTTTATTAGGATAGGGATCGTTAACGAATACCTGTCATCACACAGGCTCGGGACTACCTTTAAAGTTCCCTTCGAGGACGGAATAACTAAGGATTTTTTACTCCCATTAAAAAATCCTAGGGCCACCTGCGGGTTTGAACCCGGGACCTTGTGCATAGGAGGCTGTTATGCTAACCACCATATTTTTAAAGACATCTTTCATTAGGATAGTGATTGAGGATTATGGAAAATCAAAAGATGAAAAAAAAAACCCATCAGTTCTGATACTACGAACTCTCATGCGCATAAAAATTAAGAAGTGGAAAAAGGTTTCGTCCAAGGCTATCCTCACGTGATTACTTTCCATTTCATTTGAAAGAGTGTGGGATGGGAATGAGTCACTCCTGAATGGAGTGTTGGCAGCACCCAAAAAGGACGACGAACGTCCAATCCGATTTTTCTAGTTGGAATTAAGTTTTTCCAACAAGCAAAAAAGAGCAAATTCTTACTTCAATTTAAAAGTGCGTCCAACTAAACAGTATATCTATTATATATCTTATTTTATTTAACTTTATTATTTAAATTAACTTAAACTTTATCATGGGGAGCCAGGCAGGGACTGTATATGACTGGAGTCTGAAAATCAGATCTTAACATGTTTCATCTCAGAATGTTGATCCTTATTAAGGCGGTTGTGAATGATCGGTGTTAAGGAAAAGTCTAGTATTTGCAGTATATTATTGTTATTATATATTAATATTATTATATTTGATGTGATTATTTATATATATTTCGGATAACTGTGAACAACATTATTGTTGATTTGTTTTGTAAATTTATTCGTATTGTTTTTTTTAATATTTATTTATTGGAATTTTGTAACTGTATGATAGAATACAACCAGTATATTTCAGTAAATATAAAAAGGGATGAAACACATGCAGAGAAGATTCCCAATGAAAGCACTCTAAAAATATTCTGAACTAGAAGATCTCGGGGCCACCTCCTATTCAGAGGATTATTAGGGGCCACCTTGGAGCATTATCAGGAATTGAAGAGAAAGAAAGGATTGAAACTAGAGGATTAGAGTGGGAATGGAAGAAATTTTCATGAAAGAAATGGTATCTAGCTCGGGCCAAATACGCAACATATGGAACATTAAGGTCTTTATGGATAAGTTTATTCCTGACAAAGTAGGGAGCAATAAGGATTTCAGGGAGGATTTTAAATTTTAGGGATTGGATACGGGAATAATTCGATGGTTTAGTATAGTAGCAAAGCCGTAACTCCGTAAGTCCAGATAGGCCTTATGATAGTCATGTAGATGAGCCTTTTGTAGTTAAGTGGAAGATTTGATCGTTTGTCTAGTAAGTGTTGAAGAAGTTGAGAACATCTTGCAGTTTCTTGTCGTTTCAGTCATTCAACATTAAGATGTTTGTCAAGGTTCAGTCCTAGATACCCGATCTGTTCAATCGGAACAAGTGGAGTTTTACTGAAGGAGACAGTAGGGCAGGATGTCATAAGTTTACGACCAAGTTTAAAAGTAATTTGGTGGGATTTGATCTGATGTGGGATCGGGGAGTTTGAGAGACAATAGTTGGATCAGTATTGACTGATAATACACAAGTGTCATCAGCATAGGTAAAAAGAAATATGTTAGGATGGGATGGGATATCAGCTGTATAGACTGCGTAAAAATGGGTCCTAGGATATTGCCTTGAGGAACACCAGCAGACTGACTAAAAATGGAGGAATAGAAATTATATGATTTACTTTGAAGGATCTGACAGTGAGGTAGGATTGGATGATAAGGAAGTATCTATTTTGTTTTATTTATTTACGTGGTAATTATTAATGTATGCTAGAGATTGTACAGGAATTGTCTTAAAGAAAAATAAATTTATCATTATTATTTCTTTATCTGTACTTAATGCTACTGTTGCTAATCGGAAGATGCTACAATGACAGGGTGCCTAGCAAATCAGCTCAAAGAGATTCCCTGATTTTCCCATATTGTAAAAAGTCTTTTACCTGCCCAAATCGACGAAACAAAGAATAATTATAATTATTATGATATACAAGATTAAAAATACATACAATGACTAATTACTTTACCAAAAGATTCAACTATATCTACCCGACACCAGCTGAAATTGTATTTGTTTAAATTGCTTTACCAATGAAACTGGAATACTGCTGTTAGTAATAATAAATATTTACAAATCTGACTAAAAGTTTTTTTAAAAAATATTTACAATCAATATATCTATATAAACTTTAAGTGCTTTTCTTTAATTTTTGAATCTCTACAGCCAAATCTTCAGCTTTCTGAAGAGCTTCTTGGAGCAGTTTTGCTTTTTTTGCCTCCAATTCCTTCACCCGAAGGTTTACTTTTTCTTCTCCACAACCCTTCTGTCCTTTTATGATATTAAATATTAAACTCGCTTTATGATATTCGCAACATTACAACATGAACTTTTCTGAGTAAAGAAGAAACGATGTTATTTAGGTACCATTTTCTTTGACCAAAGGAAAAATTTGCTGACTTTTCCATATCTTTTAAAAATCCCTGACTTTTCCCGATTTTCCCTGTTGCTAGACACCCTGAATAAGAGTCCTAAATTATCCCTATCAAGGTTTAATTAGAAACGCGATCTTCAACGAGTACCTTACATCGCACAGGCTCGGTACCAACTTTTTACGTCTGAGGGACAGTATAACCAAGGATTTTTTACTCGGCATCAGAATTCTAGGACTTCCTACCGTGTTTGAACCCGCGATTATGTGCATAGAAGATTGTTAAGTTAGCCAGCGACTACATCACAGGTGACTCTATAATACATCGCTCTTATCAAAACCAGAATTTTATGAACAAGTGCATATATCTTAAATTCATGATATATCAAAGAAAAAAAACAGTAAAAGAAAACGTTGGATGATATCAGTGATGGAATTTATGGCGCTTTTTTATACTCATTTAACAATGATAAATTATTTTCTTTTGTAAATTTATTTATAGTAATTTCCAACTGTATTAAAGAACACAATAAGTAAATATGAGGAATGAAAAAAAAAAAAGTCATGAAAATGTCTAGAGAAAGAACTACCCAGTGGTAGCACTTCACTAACTATTTTAAGGCAGTAGGTCCCGAGGCCACCTTCTTTTCAGTCGCCTCGGAGGGTTATCAGTGATAAATAAGGATGATCAATTACGGACAAGTGGGTTTGTGTGGGCAGGGAGTTTAAAATGAAAAGAGGAGTATTTATCACGGGCTATGTCTGCAACAAATGTGATGTTAAGGTCATTATGAAGGATTTGTAACAAAATAAGGGGCATTCAGGATTTTGCGAAGGATTTTGGATTGTAAGAACTGGATACGGGAGGAATTAGATGGTTTCGTAGAGCCCCATAGTTCGATTCCTTATGTCCAAATCGATCTGATAATAGTGATGTAAATGAGTCTTTTGTAATATACTGGAAGTTTTGAACGTTTGTCTAGTAAGTGTTATAGTAATCGATATCTTTGAGCAGTTTCATGTCGTTTCAGTCTTGTGTATGAGGATATGATCAATTCTGAATAAGAAAATATTTTGTTATCCCGTCAGCACACAAAAATATAATAACTTTTCTTATTAAATTTGATCCTTTCGCAACTGCATAACAAACCAATTTGTCCAATAGTAGGGGTACTCACTACGTTTGCTATAGCATGCTATTTGTGCTATTGTGCTAAACCCATCAATTTTATACAGGAAATAACTGTAGAAACTCGACGGGTTTAGCAAAATAACACAAATAGCATGCTATAGCAAACGTAGTGAGTACCCTTAATATATCTATATCATATGATTACAAATGGTTTCAAATGTCGATATATGGAATCGGAGAAAGGAATATAGAAGTAATATTCCAAAACGATCTCTTATTATTGCGAACCGAATATTGCGCTTGGAAAGTATCTATAGCGATTATTGCTTATCGGATTGAGGATAGGAACGGTTATAGCGAGATAGTAACGGTTATCGGCGTTGAGTAAATGGCTTATTTAAGATATTGCAATTCAAGGAACTGTTACATAAGTAATGTCATCAAGATAATTAAGTAATATGTACTATCTCTCTATATATAAAATGATAACGCAATTTCGGTTTCCGCTACCTCTGTCTAAACCACAAGACGGATTTTGGTACGGTTTCCACCATCATTTGGGGCATTCAACAAGGGGATTGTTACAAAAAACGAATAATTAAATCTATCTCCATTTAGGTAGTATCAGTATTCGTATTATCAGAACTGATGGGTTTTTTTTCATCTTTTGATTTCCATAATCCTCAATCACTATCCTAATGAAAGATGTCTTCAAAAACATGGTGGTTAACATAACAACCTCCTATGCCAAAGGTCACGGGTTCAAACCGCAAGTGGTCCTAGGATTTTTTAATGGGAGTAAAAAATCTTTAGTTATGCCGTCCTACGGAGGGAATGTTAAAGGTGGTCCCGAGCCTGTGCGATGTCATGTACTCGTTAAAGATCCCTATCCTAATAAAATCTGGATAGGCAAAATTTAGGACTCCCACTGTAGCCTCGTCCGATTAGCCATAGTGGCATAAAGGGACGTTAAATAAATAAATAAATCTACCTACAGGGATTTAACAGTGCTCTGCATGAAAGTTTCTCCCAATTATTGTACCATCTTATAGAGGCTGGGTGTGCCCAAGACTAAAATAACAATATATAATGATTTTTCCACAGACGAGGTCTGAACCGCTCTACCTGGAGAACAATAGACTGGAGTTCTATCCACTAAAAATATATATAAAATATGATATTCTAGAATGCAGTGAGAATGTTACTGTTATGCCTTTCAGAGGATTAAAAAGTTGAAATATTGGGACCTTTCCAACTGACATTTTCAATAACTCCAAGAACCGTATTCCCGAATACTTTTAATAATTATTTTCTCTATTTATATACAAAAAGATAACTCGATTTTGGTTTCTGCTAATTTCTTTTAAGCCACAAGACGGATTTTGATGCGGTTTTCACCATTAGTTAAGGGATTCGTTCCAGAAGGTTTATAAGAAAAATACATTTCAATTTACTTTTTCAAGTACTAAAAAAGTTATACCTGAAATATAAGTAGTAACATAGGCGTATAATATACCGTTGGAAAGCGCAAGAATTTATAAACGTTAATATGGAACAAAATAAATCGTACGAGTTAACTTAAATATTGTTGTACACCCGTAAACTAATGAACATATATTTGTTTTGTAAAGAGGAAGGTTATAATAGTTAAATGTACAGGCTTGTGCAAGTTATATTCTTCCATTAAGTATGCAAGAGTTTAGAAACAATATTCCGTTCCGAATTGTAACTAAGTTGTTAATAGCAATGAAAAGTTTTATAAATTCATAAACTAACATTCTTAATAATTATTTCTACTTTTAGATCATTTTATGAAAACAGATGTTCCTCTGTAAACTAAATGAGATTTATGATTTAGAAATTTATATCAAATCAAGAATTTTTAAACAAATTTATAAACGAAAATAAATTGTTAAAGAATTATTTGTTTGTTTGTTTATTTATTTAACGTCACTTTATGCAACTATGGCTAATCGGACGATGCTACAGTGGGAGTCCTAAATTTTGCCTATCCAGGTTTTATTAGGATAGGGATCTTTAACGAGTACCTGACATCGCACAGGCTCGGGACCACCTTTTAACGCCCCCTCCGAAGGACGGAGTAACTAAGGATTTTTTACTCCCATTAAAAAATCCTAGGATCACCTGCGGGTTTGAACCCGTGACCTTTAGCATGGGAGGCTGTTACGCTAGCCACCCAGCTACAAGTGATCCCCAAAAGAATTATTTAAATCGGATTTTAATAGAAACATGTGTTTTTATTAAATAATCTATTATATTATTATCTACTACAATCAGTTTGTTTTTTCGGCTTTTCATGACTCTCTGTTAACTTTTACAATATTATGTATAAGATAATATTTTTTCTAAAATCTTTAGCTTTCCAACGGTATATTATACTGTTTTTAAGTTAAAAACAAAGAAATTGCATTAAAAAAATATGTTTGCAGTTTTCTCGATTAGTTCCATATCAAATTTGTTCAACTTATATATTCACTTGTTTTTTAGATTTGCTAATAAGATTATATGGTTAATTTAATAAAAACTACAAAATTAAAGGTACTTTAGAGGAAGAAACTTTGAAATATCGGCTTTTAAGCCCTGTCAGACTCTTTCAATCAGAATAAAACCTATATAATATTAAAGCCCATTTAATTTCACATCAATATAGTGGTTAATTAAAATCATTATTTTTTTGATAAAATCGTAAAAAGGTGCAAAATGCATGGTATTAAGTGCCTCTTTTGGTTCGCCGATTTCGATCGAAAAGTTGCTGTAACAACTCGGGCGTATACTCATTGTTAACTATGAAATATCTACTTTGACCTGTAGTTTTTTTATTAAAAATCTTATCCAACGAGTGTTAAAAAATACCTTTTCGTGCTTCAGAATATGAAATTTATCTTCACACAAGAGTGAAACGACAAGAAACTGCACGAAGATACCGATTACTACAACACTTACTTGAAAAACGTTCAAAACCTCCAGTATATTACAAAATACTCATACTACATCACTATTATCAGACCTATTTGGACGTATGGAATCGAGCTTTGGGGCTCTACGAAACCATCTAATTCCTCCCGCATCCAGTCCTTACAATCCAAAATCCTTCGCGAAATCCTGAATGCCCCTTATTTTGTCACAAATCAACTCCTCCATAATGACCTAAACATCCCATATGTTACAGATGGATACACCTTTTTTCATTCTAAGCTTCCTGCTCACCTGGGTTATTCCTAATAACCCTTCGAGGCGATTAAAAAGAAGGTGGCCTCGGAACCTACTGCCGTAAAATAGTTAGTGAAGTGGGTAGTTCTTTTTCGAGATATTTTAAGACTTTTCTTTACTCTGTTTATTCACTCATTGTGATCTATAATAGAGTTTTAAATTACAATAATTTTTTTTTTTTTTTTTTTTTTATTTCTATGCATTACAGTTTGTCACAATGGACAATACAATAATATTGCTAAAGGATCCCATTCATAAAATATTTACAATACAAACAAAAGAAATGTCAAATTACATAAAATGAAACCAAACTAAATAAAACAATAAATGTATTAAAAAAAAATGAATATGAAATTTTAGTTTTGTAGGATTTTTCGTTTTCCTGCTAAACTTACTTCCCTGCACACACCACAAACTCACACACACATAGACCTTTTTTTCGAGACTGGGCATTTCAAATCAGGAAACCTAAAACATTAATTTCCGTTGAAAACTGGTATTAGACTGTTTTCATATCGCAGTACTTTGCCTTACAATATATTTTATATATAGTTATGAAATTCTGATGTCATAAGTAATCTATATAACTCTTATGGAGAAAAATATGGAAAATCTCGAATTATTCAGGGTTTTGGGGTAATAATAGAAATAAGGTTATGTATAACGGATTTCGAAACTTCTTATACAACGGGTGGTCCTTCAAACGGAAAATGTTTTCTTTCCCTCCTCCGGCCTCGATTTGCCTTGAGCCGGTAAGGTTTTTTTTTTATTTTTTTTTTTTACTATTATTGTGAAGTGATTGTCTGATAAGCTTGAATAGGTATTGTTTATTTTATTAAAACTTAAAAAAAAAAAGTTGGAAGAGGAAAACATCCGAGCAGATTTTCCATAAAAGGAATATTGTATGCCTGTTATAACACTCGGATTAAACTAATCCCATGTTCGAGCTTGCATTGAATAGCTGTTCAATATGTTTTAATGAAACCTGAGGAATTATCATCGGTTCATGGGAAATTTAATAACTACTCAGAGTGAAGCGGGGCTGAACAATTTCATGCTGTATGCAAAATTTAATTTTAATCATAAACGTGAGTTCATTCACCTGTAATAACGTAGGCATTAATATATTCTACAAATCTATACCTTTAGCCCCTGAAGGGTTTTGGACTCAGTGCATAAAAGAGAGATTCGTACGGTTCCTATACCAACGACCGTATCTTCCTATTGTTAGGTACCTACTTTATAGAGGCTGGGCCTGCCTCAGGAGAATCTCCATACCCTATGGTCGCCCCCCGGATGAAATAACAGAATAAATAATATTCTGCCACAGTCGGGATTCGAACCCAGGATCTTGAGAACTTTAGACAAGTGCTCTAATCCACTTGACCACGCCTGCTTACTCCACTTTGAAAAGATGATATGGCGAGATTACGAATAATTATATAATTAGACTTTTGAATAATTAAGTCAATTTATATTAACCGTTTTAAATAAACTATTAATTTAACAGATTGTTAATTTATTTGGTTAATGACACTTTATGCTGCTGTGGCTAATCGGGCGAAGCTACAGTGAGAGTCCTTAATTTTGCCTATCCAGGTTTAATTAAGTTAGATAAGGATCTTTAAAGTGTAACTGACATTCAATTGGCTAGGGTCTACCATTTTACGTTCCCACCGAAGGACAAAAGAAGGATTTATTTGTCCCTTTCAAAAATTCTAGGGCCAACTGTTGGGTTTGAAGCCCACGATCTTGGGCATAGAACACTATTATGTTAGCCACTGCACGACAGAAGACCCCATCTATTTCCCTTTATGAATATCTTCCTAAAATGTATGTTTTTTTTTCACGTGTGTGTAATTTTTTTCTTCTTCTTCAATATTGCATTTATAATCTTTGCCTAACTTATAAGGGTTTAAACAACCGAAGGAACCATTTATTGGACAAAGTTTCATTCTGATTGAAATAGTCTGGTAGGCTTGAATGCCAAAATTCTGTATTGTTTTTTTTTTTTTAAATACATTTAATTTTGTTATATTTAAACTATTCAGCAAAACATCTTATCAGCAATGATGAAAAATTGTTAAATATACAAGTTGAAGATTATATAACCAACTTAAGGAGAAAAGAGCAAAATGTTGTTGTATTTAATTTTGAGTTTTTTTAACATAAGAACAGTAAAATAGACGTATAATATGCCGTTGGAAAGCTACTAATTATAGAAAAAATAATATATTATATCTAAAGTAATGAGAGCGCATAAAACAAAGTAATTCTAGACGATTATATAATAGATTATTTAATAAAACATATGTTTGTATCGAAACTAAAAAATTTGTATTCATTTAACCTTTTTTTGTCTCTAACTTTATTTAAAAGTTCTTAAATGATTTTAACAACAGAGGTAAGTTTGGTCTTATGAAAACATTGTATATAAATTAGATATAAATATAAATTATTATATATATATATAAAACATACAGAGGAGTCACCTGTGGTGTAGTGGATAGCATAACAGCGTTTATGCCCTAGATAGCAGATTCAAACCTCACAGATGAGCTTAGGATTTTTTAATGAGAGTAAAAAAATCCTTTGTTATGCTGTCTTATAAATAGCGGTCCCGAGCCTGTTCGAAGTCAGTTACTCGTTAAGATCCCTGTCCTAATAAAACCTGGATACTTGGATAAAATTTAAGGACTCCCACTGTAGCATCCTCGGATTAGTCACAGGAGCATAAATGTGACGTTAAATAAATAAACGAATCTTTAATTCATTTGCAAAGAAAGAAGTGAACTATGATCGATTTGCTTCTTAAATTAAGCAAAATCAGACATAAATTATGAATGCAGATAATAATTGCATTATTGCATAGTGCACGAGTAGGGAAAAGAAAGCTGTTAAGAAACATTCTCTTACCAGAAACAGTTTTAAGACACGCGACTACTCAATTACGACCAATCAGAAGGTCATTAACCTCGTCCAGGAAAAGAAGAAAGTAAAATACCTTTCGAAAGTGACCAAACAATGAGTTGAATTTAATTTTACAGATGCCTTCCTATTCTAATTTTTCCATGGAACGTAAAACAAGTTTTATTTTATTAGAGCGTTTTTCAGTATTTGCTCTCACTGAAAAAATGTCTAGTCTTTCAAGGATTTGAATTTATAATGAATTGATTTTAAATTGATATTAAATGCAATTAAATTCTCTCAAGAAAAAAAAATCATCAAAACCGTGCCAGTATTCCCGAGATATTAAGTTTTAAATTGTATAATATTGAGGATGTATAGTCCACTGTAGAAATACCTATAATAATAGAATAATCAGGAGTCACTCATTTTTAATTTTGCCAACGTTTCGGCTCAAGCTTGTGAGCCATCATCTGGGTTACAAACATCAGAACAAAAGAGATACATATTAATGTGATAATGAAAATTTATTGAATGTAGTGACAAGGATAACATTTGAAATAAAACAGAAAATATACCAACATACTTAAATATTACAGATACAAATAATGATATGATATGATAAACAATATGATGATGATAAGCATAAAAACAAAACTTTAGACTTTAATACAGAAGTAAAAGAAAATTATATATAAACGTACCATTACTGAGCCATGTCCAAGCATAAACTGAGGAAAACCATAAACATAGGTAGTATGGGGAGGGGTTCGTGTAAAAACCCTGAAGGTTTTCCCCTCTAAATATAAATACTACAGCTTATCTTTGTTTTTGAAAAAGTTTTACAAAAATTATTAAATGGAAAAACAGAACAATATATGTACAATAAGGCTCAACATTTTTACAGAAAATTATAAACACTAGAATCTGTGGTATGTAAAAGATCCATGAGGTATATATTAAAAAAGAAATAACATAAACGTTGGCAAACGATAGCCAACAAAATAGAAACGTTGGCAAAATTAAAAAAATGACTGACTCCTGATTATTCTACCTATAATTTTAAATTGTATAGTATGGAGATTCACTAAACTAACAAAATCTTGCAGGATCCAATACTTGCAATTCGAAATCCTACGAAAAATCCTCAATGCTCCTTACTTTGAAACTAATAAACTTATCCATAGAGACCTGAATATCTTAGTAGTTAGGGAATTGGCTCGTGATAGATACACCTTTAAATTCCGAACTACCTGCCCTCTCAAACCCACTTGACTGTGAACTCTCATCTTGTGAATCTCTCAACAGCAGTTCATCTAGCTAAAACAACATTAGAAAAGTCAGTAATTATTTGTTCTGACTCGCTCTGTGCTCTCAGAGCCATTTTCAATCCATATTCAGAAAACCCTATTGTACAGGAGGTCCACTTCGCAATCAAACAGTTGGAGGACTCCACAAAAAAAAAAAAAAATTTCTTTTGGATTGCCAGTCATTCCGGAATATCAGGAAATGAGGAAGTCGACAGAGCAGCAACAGAGGCACATCCACTAGAAGAAATAACGCCCTCTTTTATTTCATCATCTGAGCTGTTTCAGCCAATAAACGTGAAGGTCATAGGTGAATGGCAACAGTCTTGGACTGCTCTTGAAAATATCAATTTGAAAAATGTCAAACCGACCATCAGCTGCTGGGTCTCATCGTCAAGAAAGTGCAGGCGTGAGGAGGTAGTTATCGCCCGCCTGAGGATAAGACACTGCCGTCTCACTCATGAGCACCTCATGGCACGAAGGGATCCACCTCGATGTCAACTGTGTAAAGTGGCTCTCACAGTAAGTCATATTTTTGAAGAGTGTCCTCGTTACAGTAGGGAATTTGTGAAATGTAGCGTACCACGTAAAGTCTCGGAGGCATTGAGCGATAGTGATCGGGCCGTCGACGGTGTCATTCAATTGGTGAAGCACATCCGTTTATATCACCTCATTTAACACATTCAGGCTATATTACACACTTTTTAATATTTTACTCACACTTTTTATTTATTTTATTTTTTATTTATTATTTATTTATTATTATTATTATCTTTTTCCCTCATTGTAGGTAAGTTAATCGTCTTCTGAAGATGTTTTGGGCAATAATAACCACTCGCAGTTTTTTGCCCTTAAATCCAAAACACCAACAACAACTCTCATCTTCATCTATTCTGGATAATCCTCCGAGGTGCCTGAAAAGACGGTAGCCTCGAGATCTCTTTATAAAATAAAACTTGAAGAGCACTTGGTAGCTTCATTACCCAACTATTTAACGCTCATAATTGTAATTAGCCCTTTAACTTGTTTTATTTATTGTATATACCATATAATTCTATCATTAAATCTTCTGGATGGCTGGTTGATCTTTTTTGCTGTTTATATAGTTCTGAAACATTTAGAAGTATTCCAGTCCAAACATTTTTCACCCCAATAACCTAAATAATAATCGTATGTTGAATTAAGGTATCTTCAGTAAGAGTCTTGATGCATAATTGAATTAACTGAAGCAAAGCAAGAAGGGAATCCCTAGTGCAACAGGAAACGAAACTTGCAAAAGATTCAATTTGCATAGGAATTGCAGTGAATTTTAATCAGAGTCTTTCACTGAGGGGGAGGATTTAATGAGGATCAGCGTTATTTTTTTTTTCCTGGAGGATTCTGAAGCAAGAAGCTCTGCAAGTTACTAATTATCTACAAAAGGACAGTATTATTAATTATTAAGAAAAATAGCTCAATATTAAATTTCCTTAAATTAAAAAGTATAAGTTTTTATGATCAGTTTAACAGTTTGAAATTCTTCTTATTTTTACATATTAATTCAAACATAATTTTCTTCCATCATATATTTATTATTAGTCGTCAGTATTAGTCGAGGTTTCGGGGCTGTCCCCCTATTATCAAGACTAAAAAGGTTTAAAACATTTTGATTTTTTTTTCTTTCTTTTTTTTCAGTGGCGCGACAGGCTGTGTAGGCTTAGTGTAGACTTAAAGAAAATATAATAATCAAAAAACAATATTTTATATACTACTCATTACAGAGAATGTAAATATGTGAAACATAAGACTAGAAATTGGTTAACTAAATTACAATGATCGTAGTAGACCAATGAAAAGGATTTACAGAACAAATCTCTCGTTAAAATAATGCTACAAATATATGACGTAAGAAAATATTAATATACAATAATTTTGCTTTATTTTCTTTATTATTTTAATTTCATTAAATTATTAATCTTAAGTAAAAGGGGAAAGGTTTATTGGCTTTAAAGGGAGACCAGAGGCTAAAATAAACACTTGTAATTGAAGAGTTTATTTTCCTTAGCCTAATATTTCCATTCAAAATTGTATATTACCTCTATTTGTACAACTAAATTGTTATAATTTATTATTTCAGTTAAAAAAAAAAAAAAAAATCTGTGCCACTACAACTCATGAAGTCTTGGGCTCAGTACATATAGAGATTCGTACTGTTTGAAGGCCAACGACCGTGCAATGAGGTGATTCGGCCGAGATCACGCTCAGCCGCCAGGTTTTTTCCCCATTTTTGGGTACCCACTTTATAGAGGCTGGGTCTGCCCCAGGAGGATCTCCATACCCCATCAAAAGTTCTGGAGTCGTTTCTTGAAAAAGTCGCTGAAACATGTCAGTGAAATACATACAATATCAGTTTTATAATACTTAAAGTTTTTGAAATAATCTAACTGTACACACATGCATTGTTATAAGACTAAATCATTAGGACTCAGGGGATCCTAAACGGTGAAAACTCAAAATCGAATATTTTCGTGATCGGAATACTTTTCCTTAACATAGAAGAAAGAAAATAAACTTTATTTACATACTTACAAATTGGCAATATGTTTACAAATGATTTCGGATGAATCATCCCTACAATCAGCAAAATATTTTTGTTTTTTTTAATTATAGTCGATTAACCTAAATGACTAACATATAATAGAATTAAATTTAGATTACAGTACGATTGTAGTAAAAATTATACAAAAAACCTACACATGAAATAATTGAAAATACATAAAATAATTGAAAATTATAAAATTTATAACTTAAAAGAAATTAAATTAATTTAACAACACATGTTTCGTTCTTTTGTTAGTGTAGCTTTTTAGATAAAATTTATTGTAGTTACCGATTTCCTTTACTAATGGATTTTTGGAGAGTGGGATTTTACTGAAGTAAGAACCCGTTTGGGTATGAACAAGTTGTTTGATTGTAGGAAGCTCCAAGTCCTGGAGCATATAGAACATTTTAGAGAAGCGGAAGTAATTATTAATTATCCGCATTGACAATTTTTGAATTCTTCCAAGTTTTTGTTAATTAGTCGAGCAGGATGAGCTCCAAACTGTAGAGGCGTATGCGATTAACGGGCGGATAACTGATTAATATATATTTCATGTATAAATCAATAGAGTAACGATAATAATGATTTATTATTTCAGTGAAGTTCAACTTTAATATACTTCTTGAATAGTTTCTAAATAACTTTTGCAATATTTTTGATGAGCTTGGTTAAGTAATAAACCAAAATAAAAACGAATGAAGAAGATATCTGTCGATATTCTACTATAATTTTCGAATTCTATATAAGAAAAAAAAATCCAATCTATCTTTATAGAACTTATCAATAAGTAATCATTGCACCCTCGTTAAGTACTTAAAAAACAAAAACAAAAAACAATGTGCACGTCTGCACCATGAGATACCTGCTGACCTTCACACCGGGAAGCCCCAGCAGCGCGATGGTAATCAAGAAACGTCTTCCATGGTCTACAAGAGGAAAACGAGAGGATTTAATAATCACTGATTGAAAAGAAGTCTTGGCAATGTGTCCTTCGCTTGTTTACACCGTCAGGATTCAGGCAGAGGTTTGAGGTGCAATATAAAAGGAATTGTTTGTTTGTTTATTTATTTAACGTCACTGTATGCTACTATGGCTAATCGGACGATGCTACAGTGGGAGTCCTAAATTTTGCCTATCCAGGGTTTTATTAGGATAGGTATCTTTAACGAGTACCTGTCATCGCACAGGCTCGGGACAACCTTTTAACGTCCCCTCCGAAGGACGGCGTAACTAAGGATTTTTTACTCCCATTAAAAAATCCTAGGACCACCTGCAGGTTTGAACCTTTAGCATGGGAGGCTGTTACGCTAGCCACCCAGCTACAAGTGATCCCTATATAAAAGGAATTGAAGAAACAAATGAATTGCTAACAACAAAAGAAAAAACAAAACAAAAAAAGCTAGACACATGTGCCAAAAAGTGGCTTTCGTATTTTCCCCTTAATGTAAAACAATAGGACATGAATATTCCTATATGTAACCGAACCTAGTGTATCTACTAAGAAAACTACTATCGCTGTAAACTGTACTACTACTATCAACAAAAGTGGCCATTTATTGCTGTAAGAACCAAATAAGGAAATAGACATTGACGCATTTTTTTTTAGAAAATATTGCTTATTGAGAATTAATACAATCTGCCACTACCTTGGGCAATAAGTATTAGAGATAAAAGAAGTCATTCATTACCATATGTACAAAGTAAAACAAACAAAAAATAAAATACCTCAATAACAAATGAAAAAAAAAAAATGAAATAAAAGAAAATAATTATAATTTTGGCCACATTCATACCTATAAACAATATTTACATACTGCCCCTGGGAACTCCGAATCGAACCTCTGCATCCAGAAATGGATGCTGAGGCACAATGTCAGGAGATCCCAGCGCCTCTCAGTCAGCCGCGTCACCAATCTAGTCAGTGGAGACTGAGTGAGAGCGCCACACACTCTCAGGCATGAGTGGAGAAGTTGGCCATTGCCAGCACTCCAGTTGCATATCTATAAGAGATCTCTCGGCCACTGCCGCCTCAACCTACGAGGAGGGTTGTAAGGATGGTTGGTACTAGATAGGGATTGTGCCAGGGGATTAGGAAGAAGAGTAAGTTTCTGATGGAAAGTTGAGAATTTGGATGGGATGAGATCAAGGACATAAGGGATCTTGAGGTCATGATGTAAGGTCTTGTTTGTAACATAATAGGGAGCATTGACTACTGTTCTAAGGACTTTGGACTGAAAGGATTGGATACGTTTGATGTTCGAAAATTTAGTAGTACCCCATAGTTCAATTCCGTAGGTCTACATAGGTTTGAGAATTATCTTGTAAATTAATAGTTTGTTTCCAACGGAAAGTTGTGATGTACTGTTCAGTATTCTATATAACTGTCCATATCTTCTGTTGAGCTCTTGTCTTTTAAGTTGAGTAAGTGGGTTCCAGGTCAGTCTTTTGTATTGACACATTAGTGACTATTTTCAGTCAAACCAATATGGCTCCGAAAAGGTAGGTCTTACCAAAAAATGTCACATAACAAAAAATATTTTTCATTACATTTCAGACGATCATCAAATTTTCAATCCGAGCAATACTAACAGAGCAAGAGCGTGTCAAATTAGTTACATTTTTGAGAGCTAAAAAAACGTTACCCAATAAGAGGGAGAAACATTTGGTGCTAGCAACACACGACTTTCACTTACCTCGGTTGTTAAAATCAATTTAAGAATTTTCTAAATACATTTAGATGAAAAAAATAAAAAAAATTAAATTGAATTTCAATACAAACATGTGTTTTATTAAATAATCTATTATATCATTATCGACGACAATCAGTTAGTTTTGTCCGTATTTTATCACTATCCGTTAACTTTTACAATTTTGTTTATTAAATAATATGTTTTCTATAATCTTTAGCTTTCCAACGGTATATTATACATGTCTATTACTGTTCTTATGTTCAAAATAAAAAAATCGCGTTAACAAATATTTTTTCAGTTTTCTCTCTTTAGTTGGATATTGAATTCGTTCAACTTATATATTTACCTGTTTTTTATCAATGGTACCAAGATGGTATGGTTATTTTTCTAGAATCTACAAAATTAAAGGTATTTTAGAGGAAAAATTTTAAAACATCGGCATTTAAGCCACATCAGACTATTTCAATCATATATAGGTAAGTGAAAGTATATTTGATCCATTTTAAAATGTACTTGTTCTAACTGATCACTTTACTTTTCCTTTTTTTTAAGAATTATTATTATTAATATTTTTGTAATATTGAGCTGTATCTGTACATTATTTAATGAAAGAAATGTAAAATCTAAAACTTATTCTTTTATTTTTTTTTAATAATGAGAAATGTTGTATAATTATTTAAGAATAAGCAGATATATTACCTCTTAGTGATCTGACCTAATAACTATTTCATTAAAATAGTTAAATAGTAGCAATCCTCACCTGTAACAATAAAGTTATAAGTTAGATAATTTAAAAATATAATATAAACTATAAATATATATATATATATATATATATTTTAAAACATTTTATTGATATTTACAACTGTACATACAATATATACAACAAGTAAATGGGCTAATTTACACTTATGGGCGTTATAATGTCTTGTGAAGAAACTACCTAGTGGTAGCACTTTAAAACTATAAATATTTTTTTTTTTTTTAATATTTATTTATTGAAATTTACAACTGTAATTTATATTACAACAAGTAAATATGCTAAAAGAAAAATCACATGAGACAGACTTGTTGAGGAGCAACCCAATGGAAGCACTCCAGTAACTATTTTAAACAAGAAGGTCTCGAGGCCATCTTCTTTTCAGACGCCTCGGAGGATTATCAGGAATCGAAGAGGAAGCAAGGGTTGAAACTAGTGGGTTGGAGTGGGAATGGAGTTTGTCATAGAAGGATTGATATCTAGTTCGGGCCAAATCAGCAACATATGGAACATTTAGGTCTTTATGGATGATTTTATTTGTGACAAAGTAAGGAGCGTTGAGGATTTTACGAAGGATTTTGGATTGTAAGGATTGGATACGGAAAGAATTCGATGGATTAGTAGAGCCCCAAAGCTCAACTTCGTATGTCCATATAGGCCTTATGATGGTCATGTAGATGAGCCTTTTGTAGTTAAGTGGAAGGTTTGAGCGTCTGTCTAGTAAGTGTTGAAGTAATCGAAAGCGGCGAGCAGTTTCTTGTCGTTTCAGTCTTGTGTGTGGATTCCATGTGAGACGTTTGTCAAGGAGCAGTCCTAGGTAGTCTGTTCAACAGGGACAAATGGAATATTATTAAAGGATACTGTGGGACAGGATGTCATTGGCTTACGACGAAGGGTAAAGGTTATTTGATGGTATTTGTTGGAATTTATTTTAATTCTCCAATTCTGACACCATATCTCAAGTTCTCTGATGTGGGATTGAAGGGTTTGAGAGGCAACAGTTGGATCGTTATTGACTGATAACACACAAGTGTCATCAGCATAAGTGGAAAGGAAACTGTTAGGATTGGTTGGGATATCAGCTGTATATACTGTGTAGAGAATGGGTCCTAGGATACTGCCTTGGGGGACACCAGCGGACGGAGTAAAAAGAGATGAGTAGAACCCATTGTGATTTATTTTGAAGGATCTGTCAGTGAGGTAGGACTGGATGATAAGGAAGTATGTTGGAGGGAGGAATTTTCGGAGTTTGTACAGCAGTCCTGGATGCCAGACTCTATCAAATGCTTGCTCTACGTCGATAAAGGCTCCCGTGCAGTGCAATCCGCGCTCCAAAGCAGAGGAGACTACATCCACCACACGATGGCACTGCTGGATTGTTGAATGGGATGTTCGGAAGCCAAACTGATGATTGGGGATAATATTATTGGAATCAAGGATAGGATATATACGTTTCAGAAGGAGTTTTTCAAGGATTTTTCCCATGATACATAAAAGAGAGATGGGGCGGTAAGAGGACGGATATTCAGGCGGCTTTTTGGGTTTATGGATCATTTTGACTATTGATGATTTCCAGGGGTTGGAAAACTATAAATATAAAATGTAAATATAACATATTTATGGTTAAAAAAATATGTCAAATAACAAAAGTGTTAAGTACAAACTTAAGCTTCATTTTAATTTAATAACGTATTTCGTTCATTGCGATAATGTCTATAGGTATGTAAATATATTTTAATTAACAATATGTCTAAGTGATTATTTAATATAAAGTTAACAATTTTTAGGACAATCTTCTTCCAGTGGCGCAACAGGCCGTGTAGGCCCTGGACCTCGCGGTGTAAACTCCTGCGAGTTTACACTCACGTTTCACGATACAATTTTTAGTGTAGGGTCATCACTCCCTACGACTAATTTTGTGAGTGGCCACTCTTTGGCTGACGCGTCTCACATACCCGGGGGAGGGGAGGTTGTAAGTGAATCCACATTTTTTTTTTACATCCTTATAAAAGCCCCATCGGGACTGGGAACTCAGAACCTGTAGCATGAGAGGCTAGCGCGCTAGCCACTCAGCCACGAGCTCCCCTTTAGGACAATCTACACACATAAATGTTCCTGATTTAGCTGATCTCAATTTCAAAATGTTTTAGCGAAGATAATAATTAATTCTAAATTTTTAAGAGCGATAGCAATAATGCAAACACTTCTTGAAATAAATTCCAAAAAAAGTCTTTTGTATTTCTACCTTTATGGGACAAACAGTAGATCATGAATATGTCTATTTCCGAACCTACTGTATCTTCTAAGAAAACTACAATCTCTGTTCAACTGTACTACTATCACCAACACGTTGTTGTTTATTGGTAGTGATCACAACCTTTCCCACTCATCCATATTTCCCCAGTCCGCTGGTGTACCTCAGGGTATTATTCTGGGCCCAATCCTTTATAGAAATAGAAAAAAACAACATTATTCTGGGACAATGTCCCTTAAGATTAACAATTATGAACAAAATAATAAATTATAACTGGCCAAAAACAATATATAACTGCAATAAAATAACACAAGAATGAAAAAAAGAAAAAAGGGTCATCGTACCATCTCTATTTACAAATTCAAGGAAAAAATAAATAATAATAAACATAAAATGTAACTTTTACATCTCATTAAAGTAAAATTCACCTTACATAAGTTGGCATAATAAAGAATTGCTAACATCTGTCTGAAGAGAAGGGAAGTATTGAAAGAGGAGGGATTTAAAAGATGATAGGGAAGGAGCATGACGGATGTATGAAGGGAGAGTATTCAAGATGGCAGTGGAACGGGCTAAAAAGGAGCAGTCATATTTTTTGGTTCTATGGAAAGGAATGTGGAGGTCGGACAGACGGGATCTTGTTTCCTGGTGATTGCTTGAGGATTTAAATAGCAGAAGGCTGTAGACATAAAATGGATGGTGGGAGCTTATGATTTGATAAAGGAATGATCCAAGGAAATATTGTCTTCGAAAGGTGGGGATTAACCACTTTAACTCGTCGTAGAGGTGGGATACATGGGACCGTCTCGAGGTACCGAACACAAATCATAAGAAGCAGTTCATAATCCTTCTCAAACTACCCTCGAGTACCACATGCCACACAACCGTAGTCAAAGTGGGGAAAAATGAGTGATGAAACTAGGAGTTTACGGGTAGATTGTGGTAGGAGGTGGCGGGATTGGTGGAATAATTTCAAGGTACTAATCGATCGACGGGAAATTTGGGCAATTTGGGGTTTCCAGGATAGGTTTTGGTCGATGATGATGCCAAGATTTTTAACAGAGGAACTAAAAACAACAGGATGATCATTTAGCTAAAGCTGAAGAAGGGTGGTGACAGATCGGAGGAGGGATTTGGAACCAATAAGGATGGCCTGAGTTTTTGTAGGATTAAGCCTCAAGCTATTCAGGTTTGCCCGGGCACTGATTCCATCTAGGTCTTCCTGAATACTGGCAAATGCTACAGATAACTCGGAGGGTGGGAAGGATAAATAGATTTGGAGGTCGTCAGCATATAGGTGGTAGGAACAGCGGTGGATTGAATTAGGAAGGTCATTGATGTAGGTATTGAACAGAAGAGACGAAATACTAATTTATACCATATATACAGCTGATATTCCAATCCATCCTGGTACTGTCCTCACAACCTATGCAGATGACACTTGTGTGTTATCCGTAAATAATGACCCATCTGTTGCTTCCAAAACCCTTCAGTATCACATTTCTTCCATTGTAGAATGGTGTCAAAAGTGGAGAATTAAAATCAATCCTACTAAATCCCATCAAATTACCTTCACCCTTTGTCGAAAACCTATGTCTGCCTGTCCCACTATTTCCTTTAACAATATTCCACTCACCTCAGTTGAACAGATCAGGTACATAGGACTCCATCTAGACAAAAGTCTTACTTGGAATCCTCCCACTAGACTGAAACGAAAATAAACAGCTCGTAGATACCACTTACTACAACACTTACTGGACAAACGATTAACACTTTCCACATACCACAAAAAATTAATTTATATTACCATCATTAGGCCTGTTTGGACTTATGGGATTGAGTTATAGGGATCAACCAAACCATCCAATTCTTCCCGCATTCAATCCTTGCAATCCAAAATCCTCCGAAAGATCCTAAATGCCCCTTACTTTGTCACCAATAAAATACTTCATAATGACCTAAATATCCCATTAGTCGCAGATCTAGCCCGAACTAGATATTCCTCCTTTTATTCTAAATTACGCGTCCACTTCAACCCACTCGTCCGAAAACTCTCATTACCATCTATTCCTGATAATACCCCGAAGTGACTGAAAAGACGATGGCCTCGCGACCTACTACATTAAATAAACACTGGGTAGTTTCTTCACATGCCTGTATCACGCCCACTTGATCTATTAACACATTTACTTAATGTATTTATTGTATAATACAGTTGTAAATTTCTTTTAAATAAAAAAAAGTGGTACATGGGTGACTTTCAGACCAAATACAGCTCCTAAAAGATAAGTCGTATATATGAATGTTCTACTATACTTCAGGTATTCAAATATTGATATATGTATTATAGTTTAACAAGAACAAATAGTTTTAATAAAATATTTATATAGGTGTTAAGTTTAAAACATTTTCCAGATATCAGATTCTCATCAACGGGGATATTTCACGTAACTTCCGCCAGCAACATCCTCCTTCTGACCTACAACGCCTGACAGCTCTCCAACATTCAATAAATAAATTATTTTGTTTACAGTAACATAAAGTAATTTTTTTTTAATTATTAATTTTTGTACTACATATGTCGCTCAGGCCGTGACAATAAGCGGATTTGATGACAATTGGTATATAAGTGACATGTCAGTCATGAGTTAAGTAGATAACGTTTAGTATCTACTACTTACCTGAATTTCAATAAGAGCTTACTTCAGGATATCCCTTAACCACCTTCTTTTCAGCCTTGTTCGGATATTGTCGTGGCCATGTTTTGTATGGGTTTTCTATCTGGAGCGCGCAACACACGACTTTCACTTACCTCGGTTGGTAAAAACAATTGATTAACTATTTAATTTAATTAATTTAGTTTAACTTTTTCGCATCTACAATATTAAAGGTACTTAAGGGGGAGAAAATGTAAATTATCGGCATTTAAGCCCTGTCAGACCATTTCAGTCAGAAAGAAACCTACATGATTTTTAAGTATGGTGTCCAGACGTCCCCCGCTTTTGGCGGAGCAGTCCTCATTTTTCACAATTTTACAATCTGACTTTTAGAATTAAATTAAATTTTATATTTATGATAATCATTGTTTTGCATTCTTAGAATCCTACGGGCTACGACGACTAACATATTGCTTTTGCTACTCAGTTACGTTGTATTTCTCTCTCAGATGATGCACTTCGTGTTTGTACTGCATGCTAGCAAGCTAATTAAACAAATAAATATAACAAATCTGCTACTTACCATAGAAAATTAAGGTAAGTAATTTATTTATATATTTCATAAATACATAAATTTTCCTAAACTTAGCTTAAAATGCTCGTAGTCTTCATATTTTATATTGATGTCAAAAAGTATATCACCGACCTTAACCTTAAAAGAAATATACGAATAAAAGTTTGCAAATATTTTAAGTCAATCTAACTAATTTCGTTATAAACAACAATAAAATATGTTCATGTAAATTATGTTTAGAACATATTGATTCGGCGAAATTTTGCCGATGTGAAAAGAAAATTTGTACTGCAAATCAAGTGTGGACATCAGAAAAATCAAAATTAAGTGTTGAAACTTTGAAAGCCATTTTATGTGTCAAATATATTTGACAAATTCTTGTGAAGATTTTTCACAAATGACAACAATCTACTGAAACAAATTCACTCAAATAAAAAATATGTCAAGGAATATAATATTATACATTTTTTTATATTTATAAATTGTAATTATGTTAAAAAAAAAAAAATATTACGATATTATTTTTATTCTGTATGAAAATTTTTGTAGATACCGATTACTACAACACCACTAGACAAACGTTCAAAACTTCCAATTCACTACAAAAAGCTCATTTATATTACTGTCATCAGACCCATCTGGACATATGGAATCGAGCTTTGGGGCTAAGCCATCTAATTCCTCCCGCATCCAATCCTTACAATCCAAAATCCTTCGCAAAATCCTAAATGCTCCTTATTTCGTCACAAATAAAATCATATATAACGACCTTAATATCCCATTCTTGGCAGACCTTTCTCGTACCAGATATACCACTTTTAATTCCAAACTCCCAACTCATATAAACCCTCTTGTCCATAACCTATCAACCTCACATATTCCTGACAACCCTCCGAGGCGATTGAAAAGAAGATGGCCTCGGGATCTACTTACTTAAATAAACATCGAAGTACTACCGCTGGGTAGTTTCTTCACAAGCCTTATACGCCTTTTATTATAATTCATCACTTTTACTTGTTGTATTTATGTAATATACAGTTGTAAAATTCAATAAAATTTAAATAAAAAAAAAAAAAAAATCTCATAAATTTATGCTTCTAAAATATGAAATTTTAGTTTTATTCAACTCATCGTTTTCGAGCTTACACGGGCACTGCCATTTGCGAAAACTTGGTAATTTTAACTCAGGGATTGGGGTTTCCTGACATTTATTTCGGGTAAAAATTTTAATTCTAAAATTCTTTCCCTAACTATATATTTTATATAAAGGTAAGTTTTCACTTATACAGTTTTCCAACTCCTAAGATACTAGTTTGTATAATTCAATTTTTTTCACATTCGCCTCCACGTGTTTCGTAACTGCCATCTTCTGCAGCCGCGGAACTGAAGCGATTGGAGGCCACTCGAAGAATTGTCTGCCGCGACAAAGGACTACCATTGTAGCAGGGATTGTGCCACGTCAGGTTTGTATTGTTATTTCCCCCAAGAGGGACATCACGAGTTCTGACCACCTCGGCCTGTAGAAAGAACCAATTCCAGAAGGAAAAAAAAAATCAGCCTACCGATAATATGCTTCGCCTATTCATTCATCCACAGTAGGCTCTAAGAAATAACAAATATATATACATATATATATATATATATATATATATATATATATATATATATATATATATATATATATATATATATATATTGGAATATATACAAGGTGTTTCAGAGTTAAGTGGCCAGACTTTAGGAATGAACGAAGAACCTCGAAACAAGAAAAAAAAAAAACCGTTGCAAATTATTACACGATGGTTTATTATTTCCAAATAACAATATTAGGGTATAGCTGTTGATAGGCCATTAAGTAATATGAAAATCAAAAATTCAAAGGATAATGGCATATCACTACTACTTATTTCAAAACGCTATATCTCAGCTAGTTCTTAGCCAATTTCAATGATTCTTTTTTCATTTTGTCGAAAATTTCATTCTCTATCAAATGGCATCTTGAAGCTTAAGCCCTCAAGGGAGGGTAATTTGTTTTTGTTTTTTGGTCAATTACAAAGGTCCATTATTAAAAATAATAGACCAAAAGCATTAATACTAGAATGTGTTTACTATTTATTTTCCTTTTCTTTCGATTTTCATTCAAATAATTCAAATAAAATTTCCTGATTCCAGAACACCTTACATTTGTTCTCTATCATCAATACTAACCGAGTTATCAGGGAATCACATCTCTTATAAGTTGTGGCTTGAGCACATAAGATGATTTTTTTAATTTTTTGCTCTTTGTATATCGCGTTGTCCTGATCTTGAAAACCTTTTCGATTTTTCTTTATCTTCAATAATAACTTAATTTTTGGTGGAATTACCTCTATTATAATTTGTTACTTGAATATACATATAGTAGTTTGTTTTTTTTACTATTCATTTATTTATTGATTTACTGATTTAAAAACGCTATACATATTTTCTTCCATCTTCAAAAATAACTGATTTATAACCGTATTTGTGGGTAAAATTTCAATTTTTTATTTTTGATAAAAAAAAACCAAATAAATGTTTTCTCTATATTCAATAATAACGTAGTTACAAGCGTATATACAGGCAAGATTTCAATTTTTTTCATTTTTCCTTCTTCTTCTTTTTTTTTTTTTTTTTTTTGTCTATACGCCCATAACTCATTTATTTTCGAAAAAAAAAATAGGAAAAATAAATTATATAGAGTTTTAGAATTAGTACAGAGAGTTTGATTGTGAAAAAAAGTAAAGAAAAAAAAATCATAATATTACTATAGTAGATACAGCAGAAGCTCTTTCATTTTGTTGACAATTTAATTTCTATGAAATAGCACTAAGAGAAAAAATTGTTGGTATTTATTTTTTTTTTCTTTGTTTATCGCGCTTTACTGATTCTAAAACTTAATTAATGCTTTTCTCTATCTTTAGAAATAACTGAGTTATGAGCATATTTATGATTTATGATGTTAGGATCATCGTTGTATGGACTAGTATTTTTGTGGCGAATTTCAAAAAGTTGGTCCGGTAGTTTCGGAGAAAAGCCGCGTACGGCGGACAAACGCATTTTTTTGGATTCTACGCATTTTGAGCCCTTAAATTTCAAGGGAGGTTTTTTTTTTTTATTTATTTATTTTTTTTTTATTTATTAGAAAGGTTCATTATTGAAAATAAACCTAAACCCTATGAAGATATCTATCATATGTGCAGTTAAGGAGCGAGAATCGAAAATTCGTGTTTTTCTGGAATTATTAACGTATTAGAACGGCGTGGTACAATAGATAGAGCTCTAAAGTTCTCCGGCTCCTGGCTTCGAAACCTGGCTGTGATAGAGTTTTATTAATTCTGTTAATTCAGTCGTAGAGCGACCCAAGGCATGAAGACCCTCATAGGGCACAGCCTTATAAAGTGGTTACCCGTAAATGGTAAAAATCTGGCGACTGAGTGTTATCTCGTTCTAATCACGTTGGACTGCCTTTAGCCTAGAAACAGTACGAATGTTGATATATACTAAGCCCAAGACCAAGTTTTTTTTTTTTAAGTTTAAACCTTCTCAGAAATGTTCTTGGCATGATAAATTAAGTTTACTTAATTGAAATGTTTCGATTACTGCACCCCCAACCAACTTCTCCAGAATTAAATGTTCTCTAATAATTTCAACAACGAAGGTGATTGAAAGTCTTGTGTTGGCCGCATCAGACTTAATTCAACATGGTGTAAGAAGCAATGCTCTTATGAAGTGGGTTTTGTATAGACCACTTACGGTTTGAAGACTCTTTTGGAATAACATTATCCAAGATGTTTTATAATTCACTTAAGATTATTGTAACGTCCGTTACATGACTTTGCCATTACTGGAAAACATCCGGAGTTGTCTGAAAGGATTCAGAATTTCGCCCATCCAAGTGCATCCAGAGAGAGTAGCCACCGGTTACGCAAACAAGAGTTACAGCAGAATATATTATGATGGTTTACGTCTCATGTTGTATCATTGTCATTCAAATGCTCCGTAGGGAAACTGAAATTTCACGGGGTCCATTCATAAATTTTAAGATGGTAAAATCAATTTCAGAACTATTAAATAAAGTTAAAAAAATGTTTTAAGTAAATTTAAATAAAAAGTTTATGCTTTTATATTGAAAACATATCATGTAGATTAAATAATAAAACTATATTAAATTGCAAAATATAATAATCAGTAATAAGTGTATGCCCTATTCGTCGCTTTATATAACATTATATACAAGATGATATTTTTTCAAAAATGTCTAGCTTCCCAACGGCATACTACACATCTTTGAGGCATGGTTTTTAAGTAAGCACCATTTTGGAATTAAAAAAAGACGTGCAAAGATATAGCAATAATTTTATTTTTACAATAATCTACTTTTCTACATAAATTCCATGAATTTCGAGTCACTTGTCATAACGCGGCATCAGTTTTTAAATACCCTCCTCAAAAAATTCTGCCGCCTGACTTGTTAACCACTGCATCACAAATGTTTTGACTTCGTTATCGTCTTGAAGACACCGACCGCTCAGATGTTTCTTCAAGTGCAGGAACAAATGGTAGCATTGATTGTCTCATTACGAGACAGAAACTCCACTAGCAATACTCCTTTTCTGTCCCAAAAAACTGTGCACATAATTTTCCGGGCAGAAATTGTTTGCTTAAACAACACTCTTTTGGGTGATGATAATTGTCGCCATTCTGTGGATTGTTGTTTTGATTCTGGTGTGACGTAGGCCACCCATTCACCCAACGTCGTTTAACAAGTCAGGCGGCAGAATTATTGAGGAGGGTATTCAAAAACTGGTGCCGCGTTATGACAAGTGCCTCAAAATTCAAATTTTTATAAAACCTTATCTTAGCAATATTTATATTTTATATGTAAAAGAAATATCAGTAAACGTGATACGCATGTTTTTATAGGCGATGATAGCATTGATGAAACCATGATCTCTGACTCATCCACACACCTCACGAAAATGACCTTTAGCGAAAGATAGAATGTTCTAAATACCCGATTTAAATTTTAAATCAAACTTTTAAATAGCAAAGAATTTTAGTTAATGATAGTTTCAGACTTACCTTCTTTGGAAACAATTTTTTAAAGTTAATTTTTTTTTTTTAAAAAGGTTTAAAAAAAAAAGTCTGGTCAATTGGTCCAGGCCTATGTATGGTATGTGGTTTAGCAAAAAATTAAAAAATGTATGTTATATAACTTATATATTTTTTAAAAATTTATTTATTGTAATTTACACCTGTAATAAAAAACGCAATAAGTAAATATGAAGCACGAAGAAAAGTTATGAAAATGTCTTGAGAAAGAACCAACCAGTGGTAGCACTTCACTAACTATTTTAAGGCAGTATGTCCCGAGGCCACCTTCTTTTCACTCGCCTCGGAGGGTTATCAGGGATATCTAAGGAAGATAAATTACTATAGGGTTTGTGTGGGCAGGGGGTTTAAAATGAAAAGAGGTGTATCTATCACGGGCTATGTCTGCAACAAATGGGATGTTTAGGTCAGTATGGAGGAGTTGATTTGTGGCAAAATAAGGTGCATTCAGGATTTTGCGAAGGATTATGGATTGTAAAGACTGGATGCGGGAGGAATCAGATGGTTTCGTGGAGCCCCAAAGCTCGATTCCATACGTCCAAATAGGTCTGGTAATAGTGATGTAAATGAGTATTTCGTAATATACTGGAAGTTTTGAACATTTGTCTAGTAAGTGTTGTAGTAATCGGTGTCTTCGAGCAGTTTCTTGTCGTTTCAGTCTTTTGTGAGGATTCCAAGTAAGGCGCTCGTCAAGATGGAGACCTAGGTATCGGATTTGTTCAACAGGAGTAAGGGTAATGCTATTAAAGGATACTGGGGGGAGGAAGTCATCGGTTTGCGACGAAGGGGCTCATTTGGTGGGATTTGTTTTTTTAAAAACAGCTATAACGATTTAGGTGTAACTCACTATATCGAGGTAAAATTTGATAGGCTTTAATATAATGTAGATTTCATACTGATTCAAAAAGTCTAACAGGGCTTAAATACCGATATTTTAAATTTTCTTTCTCTAAAGTACCTTTAATTTTGTAGATTCTAGATCTTCTTGTTAGCATTGATGAATATGCTGATAAAGTTGAGCGAATTGGAATAACAACTAAAGGACTTCCCTAACTTCATTTAAAACATCTTAAACGGAGCCCTTCGAAGGACGGCATAACCAATGATTTCTTACTCCTTTTAAGTCCCTTTAAGTCCTCTCCTAGAGCTATCTGCGGTTTTTGAACCCGTGATGTTAAGTTTTAAATGTATTTGAAGTATAAAGTGAATGTGAAAGTTGTGGGATGCGCGCACCAGTTTTTTGTCTACTCTAGCAACTAAGGCTAGATATTATAAAGGCCCGGAAAATACGCATATCGCACTCTGTTGGGAAACCTGTTCTTACACGCAGCAGCATGACCTTAAAAGATTCGTCACGGATATCGGAGAATAAATTGCTTTTAACGCGGTGAAAGGGTGTAGAAGGAGCAAGAAATACTAGTTGAGTTCAAGTGAATATTTAAATAAAATTATATAAGTTTGTAATCCATGTATGTAAGAAAAATCAAAAAGTTTAAATAGGTACATTTTTTTAAAAAAATTCCTGTTCTTGCTTCGTGCTGCAATATAAAATATTTCCTTTTTAGAACTGACTGGTTCAACCTAAAATTTATATCCATGTATTTATTGATAGATTTTTTGTCACAAAAAAACAATGTGGAATAAGTCCACATTTGCCTATTTCTGGCCTCTGTAGCCCAACAATCCCCGACTACTTGCATTATTTCGTCCCTCCACCTCGTCAGTGGTCTTCCTCGCCATCTATGTCGTTCCTTTTGAATCCACTCGGCAGCAATTTTAGACCATTTTCTGGGATGGCTAGCCACATGACCTCCATTTAAATATATTTGACTCCTTACCTTTGAGGATAACTTATTTTTTTTATTGCTGATACGATCTTACCTTTTGATATGAAGTATACTTCAAGAAAACTTAAGCTGTGTCCTTGCCAATTGTAGTCTTTGCTGGTCGTAGACCAGGTCTGCGAGCCATACAAAATTATGAGGTATACACAAGTTACTCTAGCCTTCAATGCTGGAGGTAGTAGAATTTTAAAGATTTTTTTAAACTCCAGTTTTTTTCCCATCCTATATGTATTCTTCTATTTATTCCTTCTTTCTAGTTTTTGAATGAGATTGATTGACCTAAGGAAGATACACTGATCAACAAAACCGACGACCAGATTTTTAATTTTTACTACTCTTTGCATTGAATTTGTCATGATCATTGTTTTTTACTTTCACTTACCTATATGTGAAATATATAGTAAGAGAAAGTATTGCGATCGTGAAAATTTTCGAACTCCAGTTTTCAACGGAAATACACGTTTCAGGGTACCCTGAATAGAATGGCCAAGTCCAGAAAAAAGGTCTGGGTTTGTGTGATTCCGTGTGTGGTAACTCCAGCGCGTAAAGGAAAAGGTTTATGAAACTGATATTTCGTATTTAAGACAACTTTTTCATCAAAACCAGCTTACCAGAAGAGCCACTCTATACCATGCATTTTGGACCTTTTCACGATTACCTAACAACGGCTATAACGATTTTGATTAAGCTCGCTATATGGATGTGCAATTTGATGGGCTATAATATCTGATTTAAATAGTCTGACAGAGCTTAAATGTCGATGTTTTAAATTTTCTTCTTCTAAAGTACCTTTAATTTTGTAGATGTTAGCATTGATAAATATCGGATAAATATGGAAGTTCAGCAAATTTGATTAACAACTAAAAGAGAAAAGTGCAAACATATTTTTTTATGCAATTTTTGTGTTTTTGAACACAATAATAGTAATATAGATGTATAATATACCGTTGGATAGCTTAAGATTTTAGAAGAAATATTATCTAATACACGGTATTGTAAAAGTTAAAAGGGAGTGATGAAAAGCCCATAGAACTAACTGATTGCTGCAAAAATAAAAATAAAATAGAATATTTAATAAAATACATGTTTCGATTGAAATTCAATTCAACTAATTCTTTAAGAATTTATTTTTGTCTCTAAATGTATTTCAAAATCCTTAAATTTATTTCATAAAAGGGGTAAGTGAAAGTCGTGTGTTGCGTGCACCAGATTTTTATGTATCGATTAACTTAATGAAATGGTTGAAGATCTATTGATGCAATGCGAGATTGTTCATCAATACAGAAGATGTATTTATATAATGCTTAAATACTTATATATGTGCTCTCAGATTTTTTCCTATTTTAATATAAAAATAAATGGTGCGGGCAACACACAACTTTCACGTATCTCTGCTTTTAAAATCGATTAAAGAATTTTCAAATACAGTAAGAGATAAAAATGAGTGAAACCATTAAAGAATTAATTATTTTGAATTTTAATAAAAACATGTGTTTTATTAAAAACATATATTATATTATTATCTAAAATAATCAGTTAGTTTTATCGGCTTTTCATCACTCTCTATTAACTTTTATATGCTTGTGTATGAGCTAATATTTTTTCTAAAATGTTTAGCTTTCCAACGGTATATCATACATGTATATATTACTGCTCTTATGTTCAAAAACAAAAAAGTGTACTATTTTTTTTTCAGTTTTCTCCTTTAGTTATTTTTTAAATTCGCACAACTTACATATTTACCTGTCTTTTATCAGTGGTAACAAGATAATATATATATTTTTATAGAATCAACAAAATTAAAGGTACTTTAGGAAAACAAAATTTAAAATATCGGCATTTAAGCCCTGTCAGACTATTTTAATCAGAATAAAACCTACATGATATTAAAGCCCATTAAATGTTACATCAATGTAGCGAGTTAAATCAAAATCGTCGGAACCTTTTTCGAGAAAATCGAAAAAGGTGCAATATGCATGGTATAAAGTGGCTCTTCTGGTTAGCGGATTTTGATGATGAAGTTTTTGTAACATCACGTTCGTATAGTTGTCTTAAATATGAAATTTCAGTTTCATAGGACTTTTTGTTTACGCGTTGGAGTTACTACACACACACACACACACCACACACACCTTTTTTCGGGACTTGATTATTTGGACTCAGGGGACCCTAAAACGTATATTTCCGTTGAAAACTGGAATTCGAAAATATTCACGATCGCAATACTTTCCCTTACTATATATAGTAACTGAAAGTAAAAATTGTAAATGATCAATAATTATTATCGTAATTATTATTATTCATAAATAAACAATCAAGCGCTCTGGTATAATTTTCCCGTAACCTAATGAGATGAAGGACATAAGCTTAAGAATAGCCAAAGACCTTTATAAGATATTCATTCAATAACGACCATTAAATCCATGGATGCCTAATACCCCAGAGTCTGTCCTTCCAGTTCCAACAATCCAACACACAATAATCCTTTGACGTTTAAGAGGATGAAGCAGGGATGAGGCTTCTTAGGGGCCTTAATTATCGTGATACTACAACTGGAACCTTCCAGTAAATAGAGCTGGTGGAGGGGGTAGCATAGCGGATCACCATAGAGGTAAATAAATAAAGGGTAATATTTATATAATTAAATTTGTTAGCAACAGACCCCTCCATTAAAAAAATCCTAGATTCATCTGCCGGGTTCGAACCACTATTTTAGGCATTAGAAGCTGTTATGCAATTCACTTCGATCCCTGAAACACGAATAAATTTGTTTGAATGGAAAAAGAAAATCGTTTAAATAATAGAAAAATAAAAATTATTATTCACGACCGTTACTTAAGTGTATACCCTTTTTGTCGCTCAGGATGAGTTTTTTTTTGTTTTTTTGCAAATAATAGTTAATTGGGGAGAAATATTTCTGCTGCTTCCTCTATCAGTTTAAGTATTTTACTCTCACTTACTATATATAGTAAGGGAAAGTATTGCGACCATGCAAATTTTCGAATTCCAGTTTTCAACGGAAATACACGTTTTAGGGCCCCCTTAGTCCAAATAACTAAGTGACCCGCAAAAAGGTCTGTGTGTTTGTGGTAACTTCCGGGCAGAAACGAAAAGTCCTATGAAACTGAAATTTCATATTTAAGGCAAATATACGCCCGAGACGTTACAAATACTTTTTCATCAATATCGGCTATTTTCTCAAAAACGGTTCCGACGATTTTATTAAATTCGCTATATCGATGTAAAATTTATTGGGCTTTAATATCATGTAGTTTGATTCTGATTAAAGTAGTATGACAGGGCTAAAATGCCGATATTTTAAATTTTCTTCTTCTAAAGTACCTTTAATTTTGTAGATTCTATAAAAATAACTATATTATCTGGTAAATATATAAATTGAATGAATTCGACACCCAACTAAAGGAAAAAACTGAAATAATATTTTTTTAATGCAATTTTTTGTTTTTGAACATAAGAACAGTAATATACATGTATAATATACCGTTGGAAAGCTTAAGATTTTAGAAAAGAATATTATCCAATACACAAGTTAATGAGTTAATAAAGAGTGATGAAAAACCGATTAAACTAACTGGTTATTTTAATAATAATATGATTGATTTTTTAATAAAATACATGTTTCTGTAGAAATTTAATTTAATTAATTCTTTAATAGTTTCAATAATTTCATATTTATCTTCTTTTTTATCAATGCTAACAAACAGAAACGATTAATTTTTTCTAATCAACATAATTGAAGTTATTTTAGAGGTAGAAATTTTAAAATTGGTGGTTAAAACCCTGTCAGACTATTTCAATAAGAAGAAAATCTACATACAATTAAAACCCATTTATTTTTACAATGACAAAAAGATTTTAATTTTAAAAAGTTAAAAAGATTACATTGATTTTCGATGGAAACATTTATTACTTGCATATCACATTCGGTTAACTTATATATTTACTTCTTTTTTTTATCAACGCTGAAAAAATTTATGGTTAATATTTTTGAATCGAAAAAAATTAAAGGGCTTTAGAGGAGAAAAATACAAAATTCGGCATTTAAGCTGCACCAAATTATTAAAATTAGGACAAAACCGACATGATATTTTACCCTTTTGAATATTACACGAATATAATTGGTCGATTTCTTGAAAAAGATGCTGTAACATCTCATGGCATATAAGCTTCTATGATATGAAATATGAGTTTTATTATTTATAATTTTGGAGCTAGACTTACCTCAACGTACGCTGATGGGCACAGCCATCCTATCTTCTCACTTAGATCCCGATATCGCATCCATAGACCTCCAAACTCACCTTTCGCAAATTGAAGACTGGTGTAACAACCGGAGAATCAATATCAATCAATCCAAATGCAAACATGTCACCTTTACCCTTCAAAGACAATCCTGCCCTCTAGTTCTAGTTAACTCCCTTTCTATGACACAGTCCGGTATCTTGGCTTTCTTCTAGACAAAAGACTAACTTGGAACCCACATACTAGACTTAAACGACAGGAACTTAATCGACGATTTGGCCAATTATACAGACTAATGAACGGAAATTCTAAACTATCCATAGAAAACAAACTGCTAATATACAAGACAGTACTGAAACCTATCTGGACCTACGGACTTGAACTGTGGGGGACCGCCAAATTTTTTAACATCAAACTCATCCTTTCAATCCAAAGTCCTCAGAAACATAGTTAATGCTCCTTATTATGTCACCAACCTTACCTTACACCGCGACCTAAATATTCCATTTATTTTAGACCTTATACCATCAAAATTCTCTAAATTCCATCAGAATCTTAGCCATCACTCTAATCCCCTGGCTCAATCCTTATCCAGCTCCACACATCCTTACCATCCCCCTAGAAGGTTGAAACGGCAATGGCCTCGAGATCTCTTGTAACATGTATACTGGAGTTCTAGCATTGGTTAGATTCTCCACTCACGTGCTGTATGCTTGAGGATTGTATAAAAGTATGAGCGAGTTTTCTATATATTTTTATTGATTTTGTTTGGTATAATATTTTAATTAATTTTTTATGTATAATATTTTTATTGATTTTTTTTAATAATATTTTTATTGATTTTGTTTTGATTATATGTATATTGTATTATTATTATATAAATTTATTTTTTTGTATATATCGTGTGAATGTAGTACTTCATCACTATTAAAAATGTCCTAAATTGGACTGATTGTAATATTACTTAATAAAGAACTGTTTCTCTCTCACAATAAAAAAAAAAAAAAAAATCAGGGAACCCTAAAACGTGTATTTCTAGGGAAAACTTTGCACTGCTACAATACTTTCATATTGTATATATTGGTAAGTGAAAGTAAAAAAAGTAAGTTATACGGGGTGTTAGAGATTAAGATAGCAATTTACGAGAACAAATGTTAACTTATTCAAGTAAAAAGTGAGAGGGGATTACAGTTCGTGCTCTTCTATTTCTAGACGGAGGACTTTAGAAAGGATAACCTTTGGCTTTCAAGGACCTAGTTCTATTGCACTTTTGCACCGAGTCAATAATACCCAAGATTGTTCCTCTGGTAACAATGGGAAAGCAATATCGAAAATGCCACTAATTGCTCGATGTTGTGGATTCCACACGAACCTTGTGCAACAGTTATACACGAAGAGCGACATGATTATAAAAATTAAAATATCCAGAAGAGAATCGTTATGATGTAACGAACCAGCAACAAATAATAAAATTTATAAAACGTTAACATATAAACGTTTTAAATCAATGTTAACAAAATTAAAGGGAAAAAATCTGGTGCGGGCAGATTTCACTTACCTCCGTTTTTAAAATAGATTAACTTATTTTCAAATACAGTAAGAGATCAAAATGAGTGAAACCATTAAAGAATTAGTTAAATGGAATTTCTATAGAAACGTGTGTTTTATTACAAAATCGATTATATTATTATCTAAAATAATCAGTTAGTTTTATGTTTATTTCATCACTCTCTATTAACTTTTAAAAGCTTCTGTATGAGATAATATTTTTTCTAAAATCTTTAGCTTTCCAACGGTATATCATACATGTATATTACTGCTCTTAAGTTCAAAAACAAAAAATTGCATTAAAAAATTATTTTTTCTGTTTTCTTCTTTAGTTGAATATCGAATTTATTCAATTTATATATTTACCTGTTTTTCATCAGCGTTAACAAGATAATATAGTTATTTTTATTGAATCTACAAAATTAAAGGTACTTTAGGGGAAGAAAATTTAAAATATCGGCATTTAAGCCCTGTCAGACCATTTTAATCAGAATAAAACCTACATGATATTAAAGCCCATTAAATTTTACATCGATATAGCGAGTTTAATCAAAATCGTCTTAACCGTTTTCGAGAAAATCGAAAAAAGGTGCAAAATGCATGGTATAAAGTGCCACTTCTGGTAAGCTCATTTTGATGAAAAAAGTGTCACGTCTAGGGCGTATAGTTGTCTTAAATATGAAATTTCAGTTTCATAGGACTTACCGTTTCCGCCCGGGAGTTACCACACACACACAAACCTTTTTGCGGGACTTGGTTATTTGGACTCAGGGGACCCTAAAACGTGTATTTCCGTTGAAAACTGGAATTCGAAAATTTTCACGATCGCGATACTTCCCCTCACTATATATAGTAAGTGAAAGTAAAAATGAAGGCAGTCGTAGGGAATGCCAAGAGAAGTGAAAAAAATTAAAATCTCTAAATTTTTTTTGTCTGCGTGTTTTTTATATGGCGCTTTTTTATATAATATTTTTACATCTATATATTTATTTATACTTAAATTAAAGTAAAAATATATCTTAGATAATCCTTAACCTGACTTTGTCTTAAGTAATATTTTCAAAACCTTTGGGTTCTTTATCTCTCGTCAAATATCTATAAAGCATTATCAATCGTCAAAAACGCTTTAGAAGTGATAAGCGATTCAGAAGGTTTAAAAATGATAACAAAAGGATTATTATTTAAATTATAATTTAAAAAAATTTAAATTTCACCTTTGATACTTTTGTCAAGTTTTGGATTCTGAGACTTATTCTCGTAATATAATAAACAAGCCTTAGAAAAAAAAAATTAAAAGAAAATTATTATCCATTTCTTAAAAAATGAGTGGAACCATAAGAGAATTAATTAAATGGAATTTCTATAGAAACATGTTTTATTAAAAAATCGATTGTATTATTATCTAAAATAATCGCTTAGTTTTATCGGCTTTTTATCACTCTTTATTAACTTTTAAAGCTTGTGTATGCGATAATATTTTTTCTAAAATCTTTAGCTCTCCAACGGTATATCACACATGCATATTACTGTTTTTATGTTCAAAAACAGAAAATTGCATTAAAAAAATATGTTTTCTGTGTTCTCCTTTAGTTGGGTATCGAATTCATCCAATTTATATATTTTCCCCTTTTTTCATCAGTGGTAACAAGATAAAATAGTTATTTTTAAAGAATCCACAAAATTAAAGGTACTTTAGAGAAAGAAAATTGAAAATATCGGCATTTAAACTCTGTCAAACCATTTTAATCTAAATGAAACCTAAATGATATTAAAGCCCATTAAATTTTACATCCATATAGCGAGTTTAATCAAAATCGTCGGAACTTATTTATTTGTCTTAAATATGAATTTTCAGTTTGATAGGACTTACCGTTTTCGCCCGGGAGTTACTACACACACACACAGATCTTTTTTCGGGACTTGGTTATTTGGACTTAGGGGACCTAAAAAGGTGTATTTCCGTTGAAAACTGGAATTCGACAATTTTCACGATCGCAATACGTTCCCTTACCATATATAGTAAGTGAAAGTAAAATTGAGAGTGAGAGAATGGTCGAATAGTGAAGAACCTGCAAAAAGACACTTTTTACCTAATGTAGTTAAGAAATAAAATCAACTAGCTTTAAAATAATAAAAATAAAAGTGAAGTTGTCATAAGAATTTTAAATTGCGACTTTTTATAACATATTTTTGAAATTATAATAAAATTATCAGCTAAACCTGTTATAATTTGAATTATAACCTATGGGACGAGATACTGTCATTAAAATTAATTACAGGTTTCCCGGTTGATGGTAAAAACCAGCTTTAATCCTTTTTTCCCGGTTACATAACTTTTGAAATATTCAAAAGAAGATAAAAGACGAAATCAACAATGAAAAACAAATATAATGTTCGTTGTAAATTGTATTACTTTTCTAGCAATTATAATTAAACATGAACTCGAATATTCGAGAACGTGCAATATCTGCCTGAACACGATGGTATGCGCATATGAGAGTTTTTTAGGAACAAAAACAAACAATTTATGAACAAAAGATAATAATAAATAACTAATTTAACTACTTCGTTCAATCCTAGTTCGTGACGCTAAACAACCATTTACAAGTCTATAAAAATGAAAACTATCTTAAAACGTCAGCTATTGTTGTGAACAAATATATGTTCTTGCTTTTTATGTAAATAATAGTTAATCATTTAAAAAAAACTTATAACAGTATTTTGCAAGAACATAATTAAAAGATAATTACTTTCAACACACGACTTTCACTTACCTCTCCAGATAAATCAATTTTATATAATATATGATATATTTTAATATAATATAATACTACATTGATTTTAGCCAGTAGATTGATCTTCAGAGACTTCTAAGAAAATAGTAATAATGTGTGAAATCAAAATATAAAGTGGCACTTCTAGTCAGTCGATTTATGCAGAAACAGTTTCTATAGCATATCAGGCATATATGTTCTTGATATGAAATTTAAATTTCTGTAGATTTGGACAAATAGAATAGAGCTTTGGGGCTCTATCAGCGCATCTAATTTCTCCAGTATCCAATCCATCAAATTCAAAATCTATCGCAATGTGCTACTTATTTTGTCACGAATAAAATCATCCATAACGATCTTAAAATAAGGTTTTTCCAAGACCTATCCCGAAATAGATCTACCTCTTCTAAATTCCCCACTTTCTACCCACACGAAAAATCCTTGTCTGCAACCTATTATCTCGACATACACCTGATGACCCAGGTCGCGTTGATGAGGATAGGACACTCGCGGCTGACGCACTCTTATCTTTTTGCTAGGCAGCCGGTGCCCCGATGCCAGCACTGTGATGGAACCCTTACCATTCGGCATATTTTTCAAAAATGCCCTTATTACTCATCACACCTGAATAAAATTTGACTGGGCCCGAATATTTCAGCGGTGCTGGGTGACAGAGAGAAAACCATTAAATTAGTTTTTGATTTTCTTAAGGAGCAGTCATTATTATCGAAATTATAAAGACCATTCCTAGTCAGTTTTTAATCAATACTTTTTTTTTTTTTAAGTATTAATAATAATAATAGGCTTAGCGAACCCGAAGGTTCGATGCCGATACCACCAAATTCCGCCTACACAGACTCGTCCAATGTTCACCATTCAAGCCCAAGCTCCCGAGATCAGCCTTAACGCAATCCTCCCATCTCCGCTTCGGCCTACCTTTCGGCTTACCTTTTTTTAAGTATTACTATTATTATCTTTTTTATTTATCTTTTTAAACTATTGTTTACATAATAATCATTTTTTTTCTCTTAATTACTCATTACCTAATAGTTCTTTCTTATAAAGGATGAATATGCATATAGTGTCTTGGCGTTGATGACCTTAAGACCCAAACAAACAAACAAACCTGATGAACCATTGAATTGGAATTGGATTGAAAAGAAAATGGCCTCGTGAACTATCAACTTAAATCAACATTGAAGTGCTACTGCCGGGTAGTTCCTTAAAAGAATTTTTAACGTCCTTAATCATGATTTATCACTTTTACTTGTTTTTCGTTGAAGAAATAAAGTCCCGGTTAAAGGTGGGAAATGAGTGTTATTATTTAGTTGCTAAGTTACTTACCTAGCGGCTTCTATCTAAAAACTTAAAGGTTAGAATTTATAAAACTATTATTCTTCTCACGGTTCTTTATGGATGTGAAACGTGTCCGATTGCTTTGAAGGATGAACAGCAGCTTAAGGTTTTCGAAAATAAGATAGTGCGTAAAATATTTGATCCGAAGAGAGATGAGGCTACTGGGGAGTTTAGAAGGTTGCATAACGCGGAATTGCGGAACTTGTATCCTGTGAATATAATCGAGTTGATAGCATTGCGGAGGCTCAAATGGGCGAGTAAAGTTGTTGGGCTCGGTGAGGAACGGATTCCGAGAAAGTTGGTATTCGCCGATCCGACTGGTAGGCGTCCGAAAGGTAGGCCGAAGCTTCGATGGGAGGATTGCGTTAAGACTGATCTCGGGGGCTTGGTCTTGAACGGTGAATATTGGACGAGTCTGTGAAGGCGGATTTTGGTGGTATCGGCATCGAACCTTCGGGTTCGGTAAGCCTATTATTATTATTATTACTTAACGGCATTTTAAGCTGCTGTATCAAATCAGTCGATGCTACAGTGGGAGTCCTAAAGAGTAACCTGACATCGTACAGGCTTGGTACCATAATTTTCCGTCCCCTACGAAAGATGGTATAACCAAGGATTTTTCACCTTGAAATTTTTTTAGGGCGATACGCCAGGTTTGAACCAGCGAACTTAGGCATAGCATGTTGGTATGCTTGCAACTCCACAACATTTAATCCCCTTTACTTGTATTTATATTGCATATAAAAAAAAAAAAAAAAAAAAAAAAATTAACTACAGAGACCATTTGCACGTTCGTCTCAGAAGAGCTTATGTTTTTTCATAGATAATTTTTATGATGAAAATACATTTCCAGGATAAATGTTTGATATATAGGTAAATTAAAGTTCATTTTAACGCTGGTAGTGGAATTTTTAGCCCACACTTGAAATAATAGAGTTTTTTTAGTTTTAATTTTTTTCGCAGAAGTAAAGTTCTCGGAGGATTAAGACTAGAGAATATAAATGAGTAGATCCTTGAATAAAGAAGTAACTCATTACTACACTTCCACTCCTTGGAACCATGTGACACGTGTAAAGACCTGCCTCAGCTTTAAGGTTAGTCCTGTCTTATACGGCTACCAAATATTCGTATAACTATATATACCCACTACTTGACTACTTCTGAATAGGGGTGTCTGGGGATATTGAGACAAAACTAAAACGATTGGTTAACTATTTTTTACTTTCGCTTACCTATATATGAAATATATAATAAGGGAAAGTATTGCGATCGTGAAAATTTTCGAATTAAAGTTTTCAACGGAAATACAGGTTTAAGGTCCCCTGAGTCCAAACGAACAAGTCCCAAAAAAAGTCTGTGTGTGTGTGTGTGTGGTGGTAAACGAAAAATCCTATGAAACTGAAATTTAATATTTGAGACAACTATACGCCAGACATGTTACAAAAACTTTTTCATCAAAATCAGCTTACTAGAAGAGCCACTTTAAAACATGCATTTTGCAACTTTTTACGATTTTCTCAAAAATGGCGCACACGATTTTGATTAAACTCGCTATTTCGATGTAAAATTTAATGGAATTTAATTTAATGTAGGTTTCATTCTGATTTAAATATTCTTATAGGGCTTAAATGCCGATATTTTAAATTTTCTTCCTCTAAAGTACCTTTAATTTTGTACATTCAAAAAGATTAACCATATCATAAATATGCAAGTTGGACGAATTGGATGACCAACTAAAGGATAAAAGAGCAAAACTATTTTTTAAATGTAATTTTTAGTTTCTAATTTTTCGATAATAAGAACAGTAAAATTGGTAGACGTATTATATACCGTTGGAAAGGTTGGAAAGATAAATATCTTAGAAAAAAATATTTTATACACAACGTTGTAAAAGTTAATATAAAGTGGCGAATAGGAAATAAACTTGTCCATTCACAAACAGCTTCTTACTTCAGTAAAACTCCAGTCTCTAAAAACCCATTAATAAAAAAAAAAAAAAAAAAAAAAAAAAAAAACCTATACCACTACAACCCATGAAGGGTCTTGGGCTCAGTACATATAGAGATTCGTACTGTTTCTAGGCCAACGGCAGTGCAATGAGGTGATTAGGCCTTAATCGCGCTCAGCCGCCAGGTTTTTCCCCAATTAATTAGGGTACCCACTTTATAGAGGCTGGGTCTGCCCCAGGAGGGTCTCCATACCCTAGGGTCGCCCCCCGACTGAATTAATAGAATAAATAATATTCTGCCATAGCCGGGATTCGAACCCAGGACCCGCGGCACAGCAGACTAGTGCTCTATCCACTAGACCACGCCGCTCCCTTTAATAAAAGAAATCCCATTAATAAAAGAAATCCGTAATTACAATACATTTTCACTAAAACGATATACCCATAAGAGAACAAAACATGTATTATTAAATTAACTTACTTTCTTATGTTATAAATTTTATAATTTTCAATCATATTATTTATTTTCTATTAATTTTTGTATTTTCAATTATTTCATGTATTTTAAGTATTTTCAATTATTTTATGTATCTTCAAATATTTTATGTATTCTAAATTATTTTATGTGTAGTTTTTATGCGTAGGTTTTTTGTATAATTTTTCCTACAATCGCAATATGACCTCAATTTTATTTCACCATATGTTTGCCATTTAGGCTAATGTACTATATTCACAAAAAAAAAGTATATTTTCTGATTGTAAGAATGACTCATCCAAAATCATTGTTAACATTTTGTCAAAATGTAAATATGTGAATAAAGTTTATTTTATTATATATATCACTGAATAATAATTGAATATAGTTATATTATTTTATCTAAATCATATGTTTTCAACGAAAATGAATACACGTTTTATTAAATGAACTTAAAATATTTTTCGAATCGAGGCAAGTGAAAGTCGTGTGTTGGCCGAACCAGATTTTAATTTCTTGTAATATTAGCTAATAAGCCAAACCTATTCGCCCCAGAATAATTTTATTACTATTAATAACAATAGAAGTTGACAGGAGAACCTAAAACATCACGTACAAGGTTTGAAAACTTCGAGACCCGCCTAGAGACGATGGTATTAAGCTAGTGACGACAGAGGTGTTTGGCAAGTCACCTTTTTGGTCGAGTGTGGTTTGCATGCGTCGTGCATAAAGCCCTCAGTTCTCCGCGTTCCGTAACGCCCACGACGCTGGCCTTCGACGGATTTAACCTTTCCTAACCCGACGTAACACGGTCTTCTTTCGGAAACAACTGGTGCAGAAATGGCACTTGCTACACCTGAAACTTTTTATCTGAAATAGTTGTGGGAAAGTCTTTTGGAAATAGAAAACAATATCAACCATAGTATTATTATATATTGTGTATTATAAACATTTAAAAAAAAAAACATATTTATTGATATTTACAACTGTATTAAATAAAAATACATCTAGTAAATGTGATGGTAATATACAAAACTGTCATGAAAAACATGCAGACACTACCCAGTGGCAGCACTCTAAAAATATTGTAAACTAGAAGGTCCCGGGGCCATTTCCTTTTCAGGCGCCTCGGAGGATTATCCGGAATTAAAGAGGAAGAAAGGATTGAAACTAGTGGGTTAGAGTGAGAATGGAGTTTGTCATGAAAGGATTGATACCTGGTCCAGGCCAAATCAGTAACATAGGGAACATTAAGGTCTTTATGGATAAGTTTATTCGTGACAAAGTAAGGAGCATTGAGGATTTTACGAAGGTTGGATGCGGGAAGAATTTGATGGTTTAGAAGAGCCCCAAAGCTCTACTCCGTAAGTCCAGATTGGTCTTATAATAGTCATGTAGATGAGCCTTTTGTAGTTCAGAGGAAGGTTTGATCGTTTGTCTAGTAAGTGCTGGAGTAGCCTAAAGCGGCGAGCAGTTTCTTGTCGTTTTAGTCGTGTATGTGGATTCCAAGTTAGGCGTTTGTCAAGAAGACGTCCTAGGTATCGGATCTGTTCAACAGGAACTAGTGGAGTGTTATTAAAGGATACTTTAGGGCAGGAAGTCAAAGGTTTACGGCGAAGGGTAAAGGTTATTTGATGGGATTTGTTGGAATTTATTTTTATTCTCCAGTTCTGACACCATACTTCTAGGTCTTTGATGTGGGCTTGAAGGGTATTTGAAGCAACAAATGATTATCAAACATAAGATTTTAACTTTCACTTACCTATAGATGAAATATATAGTAAGGGAAAGTATTGCGATCGTGAAAATTTTTGAATTTCGAGAAAATGTACAACCGAATCGTTATAGCAACTTTTTGATCAAAATTGGAGAACCAGAAGAGCAACTTTATCCCATGCATTTTGCAGTTTTTCATTTTCTCAAAAACGTTTTGATTAAACTCGCTATACCGGTGTAAAAGTTAATGTAGAGTGATAAAATGTTGACGAACCTAACTGATTGTTATAGATAAAAATATAATAGATTATTTAATAAAACACATGCATCTATTGAAATTCAATTTAATTCCGAAAATTCCACTAGTTTCTATAGTATCATCCTCTTAGATTCCCGATAATTCTCCAAGGCTCCAGAAAAGAGATGGCGCCTCGAGACCTGAAAGCTAATTTACTTGACGTATGAACTAATACAGTTGTAAATCTAAATTCATGAAAAAAAAAAAAAAAATGTTTTCCGTTAAAGTAATGGACATATTTCTTGTTTGATCTCATGTAATGTTTAGTAGTAGCAACCGCTTAGATTCCTGATAATCCTCCGAGGCGTCTGAAAAGAATATGGCCCCGCAATCTTCCAGTTTAGAATAGTTTTAGAGTGCTGCCAACGGGTAGCGTCTCTGCATGTATTTTATGCCAGTTTACTATGTCCATAACATTTACTTAATGTATATAATACAATTGTAAATATCAATAAATATGTTTTTCAAAAAAATATTAATGTTTGTACTACTTGTGGAAATTTCGTGGCCCCTAAAAGTGTATGGCCTTTTTTTTAATGTCCATTTTTGGAAGATAGCATGAAAAAAACCTTTTGCATTTAAATCTTTTTGGTCATAATGCTAGAAATAATGAAGCTAGTACAAATGATAGCTCAATATGAAAAGTACTGTTGTATTCAATTTAGTGGCTGAGAATTATCTTTATCGACCTAATCTTCGGACTTGGAGGACTTGATTCGCGACCATATAGAGAAGAAGGGGATCATGAGGAGAACCCTTGACTTCTCGCTGGCCCACATCTCCAAGGCTGGATCACGATCTGCTTATACGTGCAGCTTTCCACTCACAACTCTGCCTATCCATGTCACTTTCCATGGAGCGATTAGTAGGCCAGACCTGGGTTCCGATGGAAAAAGGTGTTGTAAAAAGGTGGAGTCGTCTCGAACGAAAGCTTTCAAGTCTGCCTTAAATTAATAGCAGTGAGACCCAAGAGTGTCAAATGTAGTTTAATTAAAAACAGAACAAAACAATCTGGTGCGGGCAACACACGACTTTCACTTACGTCCGTTTTTAAAATCGATTAAGAATTGAGACGTTCATTTCCAAAAGGTACTATATCCACTTTAGAGAATTTTACAGGAAACGCAAAAATCTGTCATTTATTTATTATTGGACCAATTTACGTGATTCTTTTTTTTATTAAAATCAAAAGTTGATTTTTTGTGTGTGTTGCCAACTCATTTTTCCAAATTATTGCACTTTTCTGATGATTTTAAACAATATAATAGGGATATAGTACTTTTTGGAACGAAACATGGATATATTACTTTTTGGAAAGAATTAAAAAGGGATATGTACTTTTCGGAAGAATATAACGTGCGATAAGTTGGTAACAGTCACTATAACCTTCCTGATACAACATTACCGATAACTAACGTCTTTATATTGTTAATTACTAAGTTATGTATATTTCCTTATTTTCCCTCTGAGAAATACTTTTCTTTGTTGGTTAATTACATTGATTATCTATTATTCATAAAGAAATGGAACATTCAATGGACAATTTATCTATTTATGGCATTATAATAAGAAACTATGTAATTATGAAGTTTTTTTGAGCTTGTATTTACTATTTGTGCGAATTTAACAAATTTAACTATATTATTAAAGACGTGTAAACAATATTTAACCATAGATACTGACAAATAATAACTTTTAAACTTTTATTTTACTCAAAAAAATCTACTACTAAGTTAGATCAAGCACGTATTTACTTCACATATTTAGCAAGTTCGTGGAATGCTAATTCCAACTATTTTCTGCATCAAATGTCATTATCCTATTAAAATGTGAGTTTCTTAAAAATTTTAAACCAAATTTATGTTGCTGCAAGAAGAAATACTATAAATAAACTTAATTTAATTGACAACCTACGAGAACCGAAACAACGCAATTAAGTTGTTTAAAACCTAAAAACTGATTATTAGGTTAAAACCATTGATTAAAATAATAGCGGTGATTCAAGACATGCTAAATGAACCAATACAAATGCATAAAATGATGAAAACAATAAATTAATGGTGATATATTACGGGATTAGGTGCTTCTGCCGTATAGTAGGAAATATAGTACCTTTTCAAAGGAAATGAAAGGAAAGGTTATATCTGTTTAAATAGGATATAGTACGTTTTGGAACGAAACATGGAAATAGTACCTTTTGGAATGAAATGCAATTTTTAAATACTTTTTTAAAGGATTTTTTAGATAAAATTTGATAACGGATTTAGAAAAAACTAAACCATTAGAATACAAATATGTGAAAATATCAACTTTGAAAAAAATGTCCTTCAGTACCTTTTGGAAGTCAACGTCTCAATTTTCAAATAGAGTTAGAGATAAAAATCTGGTGTGCACAACACAGGACTTTCACTTACATCCGTTATGTCAATTTAAGAATTTTTAAACAAATTTAGAAATGAAATAAATTGTTTATGAATTATTTATCTTAAATTTTAATAGAAACATCTGTTTTATTAAATAATCCATTATATTATTATCTACGACAATCAGTTTTTTTTTATCGGCTTTCCATCACTCTCCGTTAACTTTTACATTAGCATGTAGAAGATAATAATTTTTCTAAAATCTTTAGCTTTCCAACGGTATATTATACGTCTATATTATTGTTTTTATGTTCAAAAACACAAAAATTGGTAAACAAATATTATTGTTCAATTTTATTATTTTATTATATTCAAATATTTTCTTTTTTAGTTAGATATCGTATTCGTTCAAATTATATATTTATCCGTTTTTTATCAGTACTAAATAGATGATATAGTTATTTTTATAGAATCTATTAAATTAAAGGTACTTTAGAGGAAGAAAATTTAGTCTCGGCATTAAAGCCCTGTCAGACTATTTCAATCATAATAAAACCCACGTCATATTAAAGCCTATTAAATTTTACACCGATATATAGAGTTTAATCAAAATCGATAAAGCCGTTTTTGAGAAAATCGTAAAAAGGTGCAAAATGCATGGTATAAAGTACATCTTTCGGTCAGTTGATATTGATGAAAAAAGGTTTTTTTACATCAATGGCGTATAGTTGCCTTAAATACGAAATTTTAGTTTCACAGGACTTTTCGTTTTCGACCGGGAGTAACCACACACACATATTTTTGCGGAACTTGGTTATTTGGACACAGGAGATCCTAAAACACGTATTTCCGTTGAAAACTGGAATTCGAAAATTTTCACGATAGCAATACTTTCCCTTACTATATATTTCATATATAGGTAAGTGAAAGTAAAAAGCAAAAAATTAGGGTTCATTTCGAATAGTGTAATTATTAATTCTGATGCGATGTGGTATATTCGCCATGCCGCAAACATCAAGAAATATTGATTTCCAAAACAAACTAATAATACTAAAAAAAAGGTGCGAGGGAATAGCCTGCAGTATTGCCAAATATTTTGAAAGCTGCCAAATTAGCATACTTATGATATCCCTCAAGTCATATTCACCGATTTACAAGCTAGTTGAGTCGCTATAATCCATTTAACAAGGCTAACTTTAACAGATCGAATTTGCAAATTCGCAGTCAGATGAGGCGAAATAACATTTCGACACAGCCGTTAAGATTTAAAGCGAGAAGGATTTCTTAACATGTCGCTTGGTGGAACTAAAAATGGGATCTTTTAAGCAATGACAAGGGACGAAAAAAATATAATAAATAAATAAAAAATAAAATGTAAACACTTACAGCCGAATACTCAAGATGGGACAGATGCCTTACCTGAAAACAGAAAATATGTATAAGAATATCATTCCACAAAACAAAATTCATCAGATTGATAAAAAAATAAAATAATAATAAATAAATCTATACTTAATATTATAAAGCTGGAGAGTTTGTTTGTTAAAGAAATACTTTAAAATATTTAGTCGTCTGAAAAGTTGGTAGAGGTTTTTAAAATAAAATTTACCTTCTGTTTTTTCTACTAAAATGAATCACGTGGCTAATGTGTATTTATATGCCTTTAATCCTCATGGAATTAACTATATTTACACACTAAATTCGTCTTTATGAAGGATCAGTAGAGTAGTTTATTGCAATCCAACATGAGTGACGATTCAGTTCATTTTCGAAATAATGTGCTGTTCTTTTTTAAAAGAGGGAAAAACGTAGCCCTAACTGCAAGAAAGATTCGAGTATGGCAGCGATTCAATTGCTGACAGCACGGTTCAGAAGTGGTTTTCGCGGTTTAGAGGGTCTTCAATTTGGAAGATCAACCCCATTTTTGTAGACTAAATAAACAAATTTCAAGCTGTCCAATTTTAATTGTTGTTCAAATTTTTCTACGAATTTTCCGGACAACCCAATATATTCTTTTAAAAACGTCTTAATAGCGATCATAATAACTGAAATTGACGCAGACGAAGTCGCGCGCAACAGCTAGTGGAAATATAAATCTTAACAAAAGAATTAGAATTGAAATTATTACCTATTTATCAAAATAGATAACTGAAATAAATATGAATTGGTTTTACCTAAAAATGTTACCAAAAACGGTTGTACACATTTGGGATCTATACTTGTAAAATATCTTAAAACAAACGTTTATTGAGCGTACCAAATTTCGCTAACGAACCCTGAAGGTATAAACAAATGAAGTATAAAGAAAAGAAAAGTAATCAATTGAGACTAAACACTTTTGCTTGGTCGCAATGCCACACTTGAAGCAGATACCCGTTTAGTTTTAGAAGCTTGAAATTTATCTTTAAACTGCTTTCCAGTGAATTAATGATAGGATTTTCCGTGACCACTTCTCCAAGGGAAAGTACTTTCTTCCAATGTCTTTGATAATTCCAATCGGAATTCCCATCTTGGGGATGATTCCGTGAAGAATAATTGGCACCCTGGCAAATACGTCAGTAAGATTTCAGGGTCTTAAGACAAAAGCATTTTGAATAATACTTAGCGTGCTAAAAATAGCTAACATTCTATAACTATGAAAGGAAATGTTTGGTCATGGGCGAGCTTTCTAAACACGTTAGCAAGGACAATAGCATGCTAAAGTAAGGGTAGAAAGGATTCAATCATGACTACCGTTATCAACGGATTGTCAATAAAAATATTATTATTTGTATATTTTTACTTTCACTTACCTATATATGAAATATATACTAAGGGAAAGTATTGGGATCGTGACAATTTATATATAAACTATACGCCCGAGATGTTAGAGCAACTTTTTCATCACAATCGGCTAACCAGAAGAGGCACTTTATACCATTTATACGATTTTCTCAAAAGGACTTTAACGATTTTGATTAAACTCGCTATATGGATGTAAAATTTAATGGTCTTTAATATGATGTAGGTTTTATTCTGATTAAAATAGTCTGACAGGGCTTAAATGCTGATATTTTAAATTGTCTTCTTCTAAAGTACCTATAATTTTGTAGATTCGAAAAAATTAATCATATCGTCTGAAAAGCATTGCTATAAAACAGGTAAATATATAAGTTGAACGAATTCGATGTCCAACTAAACGAGAAATCTGTAAAAATATTTTTTTAAAGCAATTTTTTTTTTTTTTAACTTGAGAACAGTAATGTAGATGTGTAATAGGGGAACTCACTACGTTTGCTATAGCATGCTATTTATGTTATTTTGCTAAAATCGTCGAGTTTCTACAGTTATTTCCTGTATAAAATTTATGGGTTTAGCACAATAGCACAAAGAGCATGCTATAGCAAACGTAGTAAGTACCCCTAAAATACCGTTGGAATGCTGAAGATTTTAGAAAAATTATTATCTTATACATACTATTGTAAAAGGTAAAGAAGAGAGATAAAAAGCCGATAAAATAAACCGATTGTCATAAATAGTAATATATTAGATTATTTAATAAAACACCTGTTTATTTTTAATTTAGATTATTTAAATTTTCTTCCTGTAAACTACCTTAAATTCAGATCCCATACTATATTTCCAACTCTAACCCTAAATGACCACCCAATCACCTTCACTTCCTCTGTCAAAAACCTGGGGATTACCATTGACCAAACCCTCTCCTGGAAACCCCATATTGCCCAAATATCCCGTAGAACAATAAGTACCCTTAAATTTTTCCATCGCTCCCGCCATCTTCTTCCGCGATGCACCCGTAAGCTCCTTGTCTCCTCACTTATTTTCCCCCACTTTGACTACTGCTGCGGGGTATATGGTGGACTCTCCATTGCGCTCGAGGACAGGCTTAAGCGAATTATGAACATATTTTTAAGATTTGTCCTCGGCACACCGAAGAGGTCTCATGTGACCCATTTATACAGCGAGTTAAAGTGGCTCCTTCCCTCTATCCGCAGACAATATTTCCTAGGATCATACCTTTACCAAACCATCCACTCCCAGCTACCTCCCTATATCCACTGTCTTCTGCAATTTAAATCGTCAATCCACTCCCTCGAAACAAGATCACGCCATTCCGACCTTTATATTCCTATCCATAGAACAAAAACTTTTGATCACTCCTTTCTTGTCCGCTCTACTACTCTCTGGAATTCCTTACCTACTCATATCCGCCATGCTTCATCCCTACCATCATTCAAGTCTCAGTTGTTCCAGTACCTACTGTCATCCCAAACAGACGCTGAACTACAAGCCTAATATTTCAAATCAAATTTCAATTCATAAAGAAAATTTATTATTTATTGTTTATATTAAACTCAGTTAATGAATATGTTATTATGAACCAGTTTCAATGTTGTATTTTATTCAACGCTTTAATCTATAAGATGTTGTCTATATTACTCTTTTATTTTATTTACTCTTTTATATACTTTAATCCACTTTTTTTTTTTCTGATACCATTGTAAATAAAAATGTATTATAATCCTTTGGTCTTTTGGCCAGACACATCGTATATCGTAATTGTACATATCAATTGTTCTTAAGGGACCCTGTCCCAGAATAATAAAAAAATTTCTATTCTAAATTTTGTAAATTTCAAAATATTGGCCATATCATCTTAATGACATTGATGAAGGACAGCTAAATGTACATTTTTAACGAATTTGAAGACAACGAAAAGATAAAAGAGCACACCTATTTTTTAATGTAATTTTTTGGTTTTTTGATTATAAGAACTGTAATATAGACGTTAGAAAGCTAAAAATTCTAGAAAAAATATTATCTTTTATAGAAAGTTGTGAAAGTTAATATAAAGGGACGAATAGGAAATAAACTTATCACTAAATAACAATTTAATATAATTATATTATTTAATCGAAACCATATGCTTCCAACGTAAAAGAATACACGTTTTATTGAAATCAACTTAAAACATTATTCAAATGGTAGTATATTTATAAAATGGCAGTATAAGGTAATATAAAGTGACGAACAGAGCATAAAATTATTACTGATTATATTGAGGATTTATAGTCGACTGTAGAAACTATTGTAGGTGGAAATATTCAGGAGTCATTCTTTTTTTAAATATTTTAATTTTGCCGACGTTTCGGCTCAAGCTTGTAAGCCATCATCAGGGCATTAATGAGGCATATTCAAGAATAAAACACCATTTTTTTTTATTTCAATTAACATTAAGTTCGTCTAATAGTTCTTAAATTGATTTTAACAGCAAAGGTGTGTCCGCACAGTGAAACAGTAAAATGAAAGTCGTGTGTTGCCCGCACCAAATTTAAAAAAATAATCTCTGTTCAAAATATGTAAATAGAAATTTGCCAACTTATGTAATCTTATAGCAATAAGCATCATATAGTAAGTTGGTATGCGTAAAAATAAATTAACCTATTGCTGTGTTACTTTGATGTGAATAACCAGAAACATTAGCTAAATAGCGTAGAATATAACTGAAAGTGTCAATCCTAAAATGTAGGTTATTCACAATTTCTCTTCAACTGAGCGTAGGTTTCTTAAAACGTTTTCTCTAACTAAAACCTTAAGTGACACGTTTAGTTCATAGTTCGTTCAACATAATTTTAAACATGGTGTTATTTTCAATTAATAAAAAGTATGTGATAACAATTATTAATAGCCTGGTGCGGCCAACACACGACTTTTAGTTACCTCAATTGTTAAAATCAATTTAACAACTAATAAATAGAATTCAAAAAGGTTTGAAAAATGATATTTAGTTCAATTGGAAACATATGTTTTAGATTGAATAATTTAACAATATAAAATTATCAACAACAATCAGTTAATTTCATCCGCTGTTCATCACTCTCCATTACATTTCACAAATGTGTGTAAGATAATATTTTTTTCTAAAATCTTTCCTTTCCAACAGTATATTATACATATATATTACGGTTCTTTAAAAAACAAAAATAACATTAAGAAATATTTTTGATCTTTTCTCCTTTGGTTGATTATCAAATTCGTGCAGCTTGAATATATAGCCGTTTTTATCAATGCATAAAACATGAAATGGTTAATTTTTTATAATCTACAAAATTTAAGGTACTTTAGATGAAGAAAAAACCATACAACTAAATACAAGTGTGTTAATAAAAACAGGTAAAGAAATAGGACTCGAATTAAATACCGATAAGACGAAATATATGATTAGTAGCAGAAACGGTGTCGATATTGGTGATATTGATGTATCAGGGCATACTGTTGAACACGTAGAGAAATTCAGGTATTTAGGTTCAATGATAACAAGAAAAAATGAAATCCATGAAGAAATAAAGTCACGGTTAAAGGTGGGAAATGCGTGATATTATTCAGTCGCTAAATTACTTAGCTCGCGGCTTCTGTCTAAAAACTTAAAGGTTAGAATTTATAAAACTATTATTCTTCCAACGGTTCTTTACGGATGCGAAACGTGGCCGCTTACTTTGAAGGATGAACAACGGCTTAAGGTTTTCGAGAGTAAGGTACTGCGTAAAATATTTGGTCCGAAGAGAGATGAGGCCACTGGGGAGTTTAGAAGGTTGCACAACGCGGAATTGCGGAGTTTGTACCCTGTGGATATAATTAGAGTTGATAACATCGCGGAGACTCAAATGGGCGCGTAAAGTTGTTGGGCTTAGTAAGGAACGGATTCCGAGAAAGTTGGTATTCGCTGAACCGACTGGTAGGCGTCCGAAGGGTAGCCCGAAGCGTCGGTGGGAGGATTGCATTAAGGCTGATCTCGGGGGCTTGGGCTTGAATGGTGAACATTGGAAGAGTCTGTGTAGGCGGAATTTGGTGGTATCGGCATCGAACCTTCGGGTTCGCTAAGCCTATTATTATTATTTTTATTGCACATTTTCTTGGTTTTACCAGAATATTTACCTACCCGGACCAAAGTCAAGGGCTAGGCAAAAAATACTACACTATATTTAAAAATTTTCTGATGATACTGGCTGTACCGAGGAGAACTGCTTTCTGTCCTTCTTCCAGAACCTTTTCGGGCAGTTTTAAGTTTTTAGTTGCTAAAATGGTGTCATCTGGAATGAGACCGTTGCATGAGATAATTATCGGATATACCTTGATTTGTTCCAGCTTATAGACTTGACGTAGTTCCTGGCACAAATCTTGATATTTCCGTATTTTCTCAGCAATAGTTTTGTCGATATTGTCATCATTCGGGACAGCAATATCAATAACATAGCCGCATTTTACATTTAGATCCATAACCACTATGTCCGGCTTGTTGTTTAATATCATGTGATATTATTTATTATTATTATTATTATTAATTATTATTATTATTATTATTATTATTATTATTATTAGAGGAAGAAAATATAAACTATCGCCATTTAAGTTCTGTCAGACTATTTCAATCAGAATAAAACCTACACCTCATTAAGTCACATTAAATTTTAAATTGATGTAGCGAGTTTGATCATAAGTTTTAGACCCATTTTTGAGAAAATCTTAAAAAGGTTCAAAATGCATGGTATAAAATGGCTCTTCTGGTTGGATTTTGATGAAAAAGTTTCTGTAACATCTCGGGCGTATTGTCTTAAATATGAAATTTCAGATTCGTACGACTTTTCCTTTTCGTGGTAGACTTACTACACACATTCACATAGGCCTTTTTTCATTCTGATCAAAGGACAAATCAAAGAAAGCTTCTAACTAATGTAGCCAATTTCATGCTTTTGTATGCAGCACCGATCTGGGGAGATTCCTGCCAAGTGCAGTTTTATGTCAGTAAAGTTATCAGCGTCCATCGAAGAAGTGCCCTGCGTAAAGCTCGAACTTTCCGCATTGTGTCCCACGAAGCTGTATGCGTCATAGCAAACATGCCTTCGACTGATCTTTTAGCAGCTCACTGGGCTAATTTAGGGTAAAAAGACAGGATTCATAATATTTAAAGATGGCAGAGACGCTGGAACGCTTCATCTTCTGTAAGATGAACTCAACGCCTGATTCCGGATATATCGTCATGCATATCCCAAAAACACGGAGCTTTAGATTACTACTTCACTCAACTGCTTACTGGGCATGGCTTTAGAGTCTACTAAGCCCGTTTCGAAATAGATGATAACTCATCGTGCCCATCTTGTGATCCCCTGGAACAAACAGTGGAACATGCATTCTTCTGTTGTTCAGGATTCGTTCGAGAAAAGTCGGAGCAAGACGCTAAATTCAAAACGAAATCAACGCCAGAAAGCTTTGATGAATAACTAAGGAATATTCAGAGAAACAAATTAGAAAAATCGGCATTTAAGCCCTGAAATATTTCCATGAGGATAAAATGTACATTTCAAAGCCCATTTAATTACAAATGAATATAATAAGTTTAATTAAAATCTTGCCAACATGTTGAAAATGTGCAGTCTATAATTGAATAAATTAATTAGTATTTAAGGTCAATCATGATTCATCCTAAATTATATTTCCCCCACAATCTTTTCTGTTTATCAAGTTCAATAATTGGATAGTGATTAGTCATGTGATAATAAAGGGATAAACATAGATAATTGATTACAAGAGAACATTTAATCATTAATGTTTATTTATTTAACGCCCTTTATACTAATGAGGCTAATCGGACAATGATACTCTATAGTCCTAAATTCTGCCAGGTTTAATTGGGGTAGGGATCTCTAACGAGTACCTGACATCGCACAGGATCGGGACCACCATTTTACGCCCCCTCTGAAGGATGAAAATATCTTAGGGCCACACGAGGGTTTCAACCCGTGATCTTGGGCATAGACGCCTGTTATACTAGCCACTATGCTACAAGCCACCCCATATTTAAGCGTTTATTATTTTTAAAATTATAATAAGTATACAATTATATGTATATACCTATGTAAGATTTATTTCAACTGTGGTAATATGTTATATATGAATCGATTGTGAAATAGAGCAAACCACTAAATAATAATAAATTCCAGAGGCAGAAAAAAAAATAATTAAAATCCACGATTTATAACATGCAAAACGTTAGTTGCCCCATTCAAATCACCACTGTATCGTATATAAAACAAAAAAAAAAAAGCTGATTCAAGGACCATCGGTTAGTTACAATACAATTATACAAGTTGGGGTGCTGATCATAAAAGCATGGTAACTATGTTTAGGACTCTCTTAAGGCCAAAATCAGATTATGGTTGCAGTGCTTTTAACTCTGCCTCAAGTCGAACTCTAAAACTACTCGATCCTATACAAAATACCGGTCTTCGAATAGCTATTGGTGTTTTCCGTTCCAGCCCTTCTATTAGCTTGTGTGTTGAAGCTGGTGAACCTCCACTTGCATTACGAAGGGAACAACTTGACCTTATCCTTGCTGCTAAGATCCTGTCCACTTCCAACCATCCTCTCCTTTATTTATTCCCAAACAGACAATTTCTCACCCAACAACAGATCTCCTTATCCAAAAGACCATCCTTTATAGTCCACATTTCTAAATTTCTGGTCGAGCTTAATCTCGAATTTTCTTCTTTCCTTACAATAGAAACATCTCCAATTTATCCTTGGAAATTTCTCTCTCCGAACATCTGTCTTTACCTAACCAAATTACTCAAACAAAGCACCTTTTCTTTACATATATAAGCAGGAATTTCAAAAACTTCAAGATAGACTCGGTGTTGCTGATTACGTATATACTGGTGGCTCTATGAGTCCCTTAAGTGTGGGAGCATCGGTCGTGTGTGAGGGCAGACAACATCTATTTTCCTTTCTCCACTCTGTAGCAACTATACCGCGGAACTAGTTGGAATTTATAAAAGTTTAACTGTTATTCACCCTACTAAAACAACCAGGATTATTTGCACAGATTCCTTATCGGCTCTGCTCAGCTTGAAACACCCTTTCTCCACCGACGCTCTCATTCAAAATATTCTTTTATCACTGAAGCCCACAATAGTATCTAATAATTCAGTTTTTTCGTCTGGGTACCGAGCCACTGCGGTATAGTTGGGAATGAACTCGCAGATCGTGCAGCCAAAGAAGCAATAACAGATGACATTCCGTTTATTGGGGATAATTGAGTAATTCCGTCGGAAATTTCACGATTGCAATAGTTTCCCTTACTAAATATTTCATATATAGGTAAGTGAAATTTAAAAAAATATAACTAGAAGAAGGTAAGAAAAGCGTTTAAACAAAGGTGATTATTGTATATAATAATTTATATTGTAAAGATAATTCAATCTAGGATAAATGTTTCCATTGAACCTCGATCTGATAAATCTAAAATAGTCTACTAGACCTCCAGCAGAAATTAGACACCCGACCTCCAGCCAAGGAGGTACATAAGGACTGGGTTCGAGCGACGTAAGGTCAGACGAGCGGAACCTCCTTGCTATATCTTCCAGTCCATCTCTTCCGCACGAGCGGGGCACAAAGGCTACTTTCTTCTCCGAGGAGAAAAGGGAGTCATCTCCTATCCTTGGGGTTCACATCCTTCCGAGATATTATCCTTCCTATGTCCTATGATTGGCAGGTGTATCCTACGCATTACTTTATGAAGTGGTTATTTTTTTGTTTACACTTACCTATGCAAAATTGTTTTTTTTTAAGAAAAAAAATTTATCCTGGTTATTTTTTTGTTTACACTTACCTATGCAAAATTGTTTTTTTTAAGAAAAAAATTTATCCTGGTTATTTTTTTGTTTACACTTACCTATGCAAAATTGTTTTTTTTAAGAAAAAAATTTATCCTGGTTATTTTTTTGTTTACACTTACCTATGCAAAATTGTTTTTTTTAAGAAAAAAAATTTATCCAGGGACTAGTCCCCTATGAATAACAATTCATGTACAATTGAAATATATAATATGCCTGGCCAACAGACTAAATAAACATGGTTAATTATTATTTACAATGAAGAGAAATTGTAGCATTTTGTTCATCGCGTTGTCTTGATCAACGCCTAGGTGTTAAGATCATCGTTGCAAGCCCTAGTATTTTTGTGACGAATTTCAAATAGCACTAAAAGTAAAAATAAATTTGGTATTTATTTATTAGAAGAAACGGATTTTTACTTTCACTTACTATACATAGTAAGGGGAAGTATTGCGATCGTGAAAAATTTTCGAATTCCAGTTTTCCACGGAAATACACGTTTTAGGGTATCCTAAGTCCAAATAACCAAGTCGGGCAAAAAGGTCTGTGTGTGTGAGTGTGGTAACTCCCGGGAGGAAACGGTAAGTCCTATGAAACTGAAATTTCATATCTAAGACAAATAAACGCCCGAGACGTTACAAAATCTTTTTCATCAAAATGAGCATACCAGAAGAGCCACTTTGTACCATGCATTTTGCACCATTTTTCGATTTTCTTGAAAACGGTTCCGACGATTTTGATTAAACTCGCTATATCAATGTAAAATTTAATGGGCTTTAATATCATGTAGTATTCATTCTGATTAAAATGGTCTGACAGGGCTTAAGTACCGATATTTTAAATTTTCTTCCCCCAAAGTAGTCGTACTAAAGTCGTAAGAAAGTCGTGTGTAGCCCGCACCAGATTTTTTGTTTGTTATTTGCGTTCTACGCATCTCAAAACCTAAGCTCTCAAATTTTGAAGGAGGGTTATTTTAATATTTTTTTTTTTGGTCGATTACGAAGGTTCGTTATAGAAAATAATAAATCAAAAGCATTTATACTGGACTGCGTTACTGTTTCCTTTTCTTTTCTTTCGATTTTCATTCTAATAATTCAAATAAAATTTCCAGATTCCGGAACACCTTATATTTTATCTTTATCGTCAATAATAACCGAGTTATCAGGGAATCGCATCTCCTATAAGTTGCTTTTTTGTTCATAAGTTGGTCATATAAGATGATTTTTTTTATAATTTTTTTTTTTTTTTTGTACTTTGTTCATCGCCTTGTGTTGATCAACGCCTAGGTTTTAAGATCATCGTTACATGCCCCAGTATTTTTGTGACGAATTTAAAAAAATAGCACTAAAAGTAAAAATAAATTTGGTATTTATTTATTAGAAGAAACAGATTTTTTTTTATTTGTTATTTGCGTTCTACGCATCTTAAAACCTAAGCTCTCAAATTTTGAAGGGGGGTTATTTTAATTTTATTTTTTTGGTCGATTACGAAGGTTCGTTATAGAAAATAATAAACCAAAACCATTTATACAGGACTGCGTCACATTTTCCTTTTCTTTCGATTTTCATTCAAATAAAATTTCCAGATTCCGGAACATCTTATATTTTATCATTATCAGCAATAATAACCGAGCTATAAGTGAATCACATCTCTTTTAAGTTGTAGCTTGACCATATAAGATCATTTTATTATTATTATTATTATTATGATAAACGTCTAGGTGTTAAGATCATCGTTGCATGCCCTAATATTTTTGTGGCGAATTTAAAAAAAAAAAATTGGTACGGTAGTTTCGGGGAAATGCCGCAGACGGGAGACAAACGGATTTTTTTTTAGTCATTATTCGCGATCTACGCATCTTAAAACGTAAGCCTTCAAATTTTGAAGGGGGTTATTTTTTTAGTCGATTAAAAAGGTTCATTATTGAAAATAAAAAACCAAAAAATATATTTGGAGATTCTGATTTATGAGTGGGCTATGTAACATATTTAATTCATAAGTTTTATTATACTCCCTGTAACGGCCGGCCTTCCTATGGATCCTGCGTTTCGCCAACTTTATTTAATGTATATATACCCGATTTTCCAAGCCACCCGCACGTTATAAGGTCTCTTTACGCTGATGATGCAGCCCTATATACATCATCCTATCGCATCGATACCATAGTTAACAGATTGCAGCTAAACTTCAAAAAAATAAATAAATATTGCAATATGTGGAAATTAAAAATAAATGCAAACAAGTCAGAAGCCATAATCTTTACTAAGCGCAGACCGAACATAAACCATCATCTTTTATTAAACTCAGTCCACATTAACTGGTCTAAATCAGTTAAATACTTTAGACAAATCGTTAACATATACTGAACATATCAATAGAATATCCGAAAAAACAAAAAAATGTATTTATAAAATGTTCCCATATTTTAATAAAAAATCCAGTTTAAGCACTCAGAACAAAGTACTACTATATAAAACAGTCATACGTGGCCAGATCTGTTATGCATCGCCCGTCTGGAGCTCGACTTGCAATACCAATTATAAAAAAATAGAAACAATACAAAATACATGTATGCGAATCATCAACAACTACCCACGATATACTAAAATTTCAAAAATGCCGTATGAACTAAATCTACCAACATTAAAACAATATATCTACACAGTAACCAAAAACTATTTTGATAAAACCACAACTTCTGAAAACTCATTAAAACTAGAAATTGGTAATTACAACAAAACATCACTAAAGCGCTACACGCACAAAAGAACCAAACATGTACTTTTAAATTAATATTGTAATTTATATTGTGTAGGTTTTTTCGTGTTACTTTTCCTACTATCTTAAACAAAATATTGTATGATAATTAGATAATTCAAAGGATGATTGAAACTCTGTTATCATGAAAAAAGGTCCACTGAAATCATGAAACCAAACATATTTTTATTGAGTGTACATTGTAAATATTATGTAAATAAATAAAGTTTCTTCTAGTTTTTTTCAAAAAAAAAATAAATAAAAAAATAAAAAATAAAAATTCATAAGTTTCAAATTCAGGCTAAATGATTACGGAAATTGTCCCGACCGACTATATTTACGACATAGTAATATATATACAATTTATTTATTGCAGTTATACATAAATAAGTGGTTGGATATATTGTGGCCGACCTCCAAACAATGTACCTGAGAACGCCATGGCGCCAGACCAGCTATTTGTGTCCGCCAATTTTAGCGAGAAACACTTTGACCCCAATTATAGTTTGCTTTGAATATAATACATGTATTTCACCTTTATAAAAATAAAATCTGGTGCGCGCGACACACGACTTTCACTTACCTCCTTTGTTAAAATCAATTTAAGAATTTTTAAATACATTTAAAGATAAAAATAAATTGTTAAAGAATTAATTAATTCGAATTTCAATACAAACATGTTGTTCATTAAATAACCTGTTATATTTTTTTCCACAACAATCAACAAGTTTCAGCGGCTTTTCAACCCTCTTAGATAATATTTTTTCAAAAATCTTTAGCTATCCAACGGTATATTACACATCTATATTACTATTATTGTGTTCAAAAACACATAAATTGAAAATAAATAAATATTTTTTTACTTTTCTCGCTTAATTTGCATATTTTGCTTTATTTATCAAAGCTAACAAAATAATATGTCTATATTAACCCTGAAGAATGGCCCCTCCCATTTTGCAATTGATAAATAAAGGCATAGAAGCCATTGAAAGATTATTAGCCCAGTAGAAATAGGATTTTGGCTAGAGTAAGGTGGGGTAAATTTAATTTTTAGGCACGATTGTTGGTACTACTCCCCGCATTAAAAACCCAAGTTTTCACACTTTTCACCCTTGTGCGTTTTCCGCCATCTTGGAAAAACCTCTAAAAAAAGTACTTTTTTCAGTTTTTCTCTTCTAAAACTGTTCCTCGACATTTTAGAGCAAACTTTGTCGTCAGCAATTTTAAAGAACAATAAATTGCCTACATGTTTGGTAAGTAATATGTTGGAAAATTCGGAACACCTACTGAGATACGTGGTTGTCAATATTGGCCAAATTGTAAAAAAAAAAAAACACAAAATGACAGAAAAGTTGGCGGTTTAGCTTCAATAACTATTTAGGTGTGCAGTTTATTAAAAAATACATAAGAAACAATCTTTTAAAGCATTAAATTTCTAACAAGTTAGATGTATAACATTTTTAATTACTTCTAATTATACGAACAAGAAATGTTGAAATAACTTTTTTACTGAAAGTGCTCTGTTAATAAAAAAGAAAATAATCCATTATTGCGGATTCGAATCTTGCATAATAGACCAAATATTAAATATAACATGGAAGAAGACGAGTTTGACGATACGTAGCCTTTCGCTCAAAATGATACATTATACACATCAAATACATTTGAGAATAAAAAGAGAAAAAAACTATTAACAAAAATGCTTTATATTTTATTTAAAGTTGTTGGTGTATCATTAAAATGTTGCTTTTTTTTTTAATCAATCAAAACAAAAGTAATATACTGGGAAATTGTTCTTATTAGTTGCAAAAACGCTTTTCTTTTCCTAGAATATACACAATAATGGTTTTAAAATCTAATATTACGTTAAGAAAATCTAATTAAAATGGATTATTTTCTTTTTTATTAACAGAGCACTTTCAGTAAAAAAGTTATTTCAACATTTCTTGTTCGTATAATTAGAAGTAATTAAAAATGTTATACATCTAACTTGTTAGAAATGTAATGCTCTAAAAGATCGTTTCTTATGTATTTTTTAATAAACTGCACACCTAAATAGTTATTGAAGCTAAACCACCGACTTTTCTGACATTTTGTGTATTTTTGACAAGTTGGCCAATATTGACAACCACGTATGTTAGTAGGTGTTCCGAATTTTCCAACATGTAGGCAATTTATTGTTCTTTAAAATTGCTAACGACAAAGTTTGCTCTGAAATGTCGAGGAACAGTTTTAGAAGAGAAAAACTGAAAAAAGTACTTTTTTTTAGAGGTTTTTCCAAGATGGCAGAAAACGCACAAGGGTGAAAAGTGTGAAAACTTGGGTTTTTAATGAGGGGAGTAGTACAAACAATCGTGCCTAAAAATTAAATTTACCCCACCTTTTTCTAGCCAACCTACTTTTTTGGTCTAATTCTACTGGGCAATATTAGTGCATGCAGCGCATATAGCAATCCTCCTTAGAATACCTCCGGGTAATAAAAGGACAAAATGCGACGTGTACATATTATATTTGTATTTGTATTTGTTTGAAAATAAAACCAGAGGGTATGAAAAAAAAATATGTCTAATTTTTTTTTTTTAACTACAAAATTAAAGGTACATTCGAGTAAGAAAATCTAAAATTTTGGCATTTAAGCACTTTCATGTTCACATTCACTTGATGTATTTTTTTATTTATTTTTTTTTTTTTGTTATACATTTGTAAATATCCCTATAATAAATAAAAAAAAGCACTTTCTGACTATTTCAATCCGAATAAAACCCGCATCATATTCAAGTCCATTAAATTTTAAATCAACATAGCGAGTTTAATCAAAATCGTTAGAGCCGTTTTTAAGAAAATTGTAAAAATGTCCAAAATGCATGGTATTAAGTGGTTCTTCTGGTTAGCTGATTTTGATGAAAAAGTTCCTGTGACATCTCGGGAGTATAATCGTATTAAATATGGAATTTCAGTTTCTTAAGACTTTTAGTTTATGCGCTAGACTTATTACATACGGACACACACAGAGACCTTTCTGTGGGACTTGGTCATTAGGACTCAGGAGACCCTAAAACGTGTGTTTCGGTCGAAAACTGGAATTTGAAAATTTTCACGATCGCAATACTTTACCTTACTATAAAATTTCATATATAGGTAAATGAAAGTAATAATAAAAAATCTGGTGCGGGCAACACACGACTTTCACTTACCTCCATTTTTAAAATCAATGAAAGAATTTTCAAATACAGTTAAGAAATAAAAATACGTGAAATTATTAAGGAATTAATCAAATTGAATTTATATAGAAACATGTGTTTTATTAAAAAATCAATTATATTATTATCTTAAATAATCAGTAAGTTTTATCTTCTTTTCATCACTCTCCATTAACTTTTAAAAGCTTGTGTATGAGATGATATTTTTTCTAAAATCTTTAGCTTTCATACGGTATATCATACATGTATATTACTGCTCTTATGTTCAAAAACGAAAAATTGCATTAAAAAAATATTTTTTCTGTTTTCTCCTTTAGTTGGGTATCGAATTTATTCAATTTATATATTTACCAGTTTTTCATCAGCGTTAACAAGATAATCTAGTTATTATTATTAAATCTACAAAATTAAAGGTACTTTAGGGGAAGAAGATTTAAAATATCGGCATTTAAGCCCTGTCAGACCATTTTCATCCAAATGAAACCTATATGATATTAAAGCCCATTAAATTTTACATCAACATAGCGTGTTAAATCAAAATCGTTAGAGCCGTTTTTAAGAAAATTGTAAAAATGTCCAAAATGCATGTTATTAAGAGGCTCTTCTGGTTAGCTGATTTTGATGAAAAAGTTCCTGTGACATCTCGGGAATATAATCGTATTAAAAATGAAATTTCAGTTTCGTATGACTTTTAGTTTATGCGCTTGACGTACCACATACGGACACACACAGAGACCTTTCTGTGGGACTTGGTCATTTGGACACTCAGGAGACCCTAAAACGTGTGTTTCCGTCGAAGACTGTGACTTTACCTCACTATATATTTCATATATAGGTAAATGAATGTAATAATAAATAAAATAAACCTAAATTTAAGAGGTAATACAGCATCTGAAAATATATTTTTTTTTATTAATTCTTTTTCTGCATATCAAACTGTGGATAAAATATTTTTCTGGTTAACACTTTTAGAGCTGTAGCCGTTTGTTTGGTTTGGTTTATAATAATAACATCCTCAAGGTTTTAAACTTAATTATAAGTTTATTTCAATGAATTGTAAATAAATGATGTATTTTAAATCAAGGAATATTTTGAAGAGTCAGGTACTTTTTTTTCCTCCTTTTAGAAGGTTCGACTGAATTATAAGTGATGGATGAAATAAAAAAATGTAAAATATAATGACCAAACGAAACAACATGTCAACTAAAATAGACTTGAAGTAAACCCACAGTTCTATCACTCCAGAAATAAATTAATAAGATTATTTAGATACGACAGCTTGTATATTTCGTTGTATATATAATAAATATAAAAAATAAATATTCAAAAACATGATTCAGAATTCTGTTTGCGGAAAGTTTCACGGTAAAACATTGAGGTATGTTTCAAATATTTACACCGAGTCACGCATAGTTCGTGGCGAAGAATAGGGTAGAGGAGTTCAACACATTTTCTGTCGCAGAAATACAAAGTTTAAGTTTAAGAAGATATTACATCTACATACATAAGATCTCAGATAAGAGAATTACTTTCTCCTTAAATTTATCTAATTAATTTACTTCTTAACCGAAAGATAAAAGTGAATTTATATATTTAGGACAATAAAAGGGTGAAGTAATGGCAAAACAAAAGTTAAAATATGCCATAGAATGCTAACATTTGAAAAAAAAATGTTAAATACAACATTGTGGAAGGTAATGTAAGGTGACGAATAGGGCATAAACATGTCTTATGTATTAAGTGATTTATGTATTAGGTGATTTATGTACATACAATTTTATATTATTTATTCTAAAACATATGTTTCCAACGTGATTGAATATAATCCTTCCAACCTTTTTCAACTCTATTATTATTTAATAGTTCTAAAATTTATTATAACAACGGAGGTAAGTGATAGTTAAGTAAAGTCTCTATTTACGTTATATAATTATTTATTTAAATAAGTGCTAGCCCAGCGGAGGGGGAGTGAGTAGTAACCATTTTTGACTTGAAACTTCTTTATTTTCACATCAGGTAATTGAACCTAAAAGGTTACAATACAATTTTATAATAAATCACATTTAGAAAGTCTACTGTAAACAAAAAAAAAAATACTAAACATCAAAGATAAACTTACCCCTACGGGTTCAATATTCACTAATATATCAAAACAAAATTAACATAATAAACATGTATCATAAACTGAACATGACTAAGATACATAACCGATAACACCATCAATGTTTTTGTAACCTCCCTTAATTTAAATACTTTTTAATTAAAAGATCAGCTGATTTCGTCAGAGCGAGGGTTTGTTCCAACCCTGGTTTTTGTCAGCTGTGACATTCATGTGTTGCGCGGACAAGATTTTTACTTCATAGATATTATCTTCTTCCGCGTATTTATTTATTTATTCTGAGCATCCATTAAGTATAAATTAATTATTGCCTACGTGTAGTACATTGTAATATTATCATTAAAAAAAAAAAAAAATTAAGTAAAGCCTTTTTTTTTTCTTATCCTCCAACTTTATTTACAAAATAAATACACAAACATTTCATGTATATACAGCAACAATGGTATATACAGTCCACGGCTCAGGCCTCGTATTGCCCGTTAATAAAATAATGATAATTTGTTTATTTTATATTAATCTAAACCAAGTACATCATGTTAAATTAATCATAAGCTTGGTATTTTTCCCCAATTTTCGGGAAGCAATCAATGTCCCGCTAAATACTAACTTCCAATCTAAATTAGATTTATACGATATTTTGCAAGCAAACAAAAAAAAAAAATACACCTGGATCATGCAAATGTAGCAAATGTTTTATTAAAAATTAATTGTGCACTCTTCCCGTTTATTCGTACAAGCGAATCGTCAACAAATTCAAAAGCATAATAGTTTTGATTTTTTTTTTTTTTCCTAAAGCTTATTTTATTTTGTATATTTCTTTGTGTTTTTGGAGAACAACAAATAGTAGGTAGGTAGGGATGGTGTTTTAGGGCGATAAATGACGAGATTATTGCGCCCGTAAAATTCATGATGGTCATAGAAACTTGTATAATTTCTTTACAGTGCAGAATTTTTAATTACTTCATACTTACTTCTAAGATAATTTATTAATGATGGTCCATTCTATTTTATTTGTTTTTTTAAATTTATTTATTATTATTTATTTATTTTATTATTATTATACAATTATTATTATTTTTTTTATTATTATCTTTTTTTTTAATTTTTTTTTATTTATTTTTTTATTTTATTATTTTTTATATCTTATTGTATAGTTCGATTTCTTTTAGAATCTCTATAACTAAATCGAGAACCTCCTTATTATCCCCTAATAATGATGAGAGTTGCCTAGGCAGGCCTCGAGAAGAAAACGCAGCTGCGTACAGCGGGCAGTCTTCTAAGATGTGCTGCATTGTCAGTGGAGTAGAGCACCGTTCGCATGTTGTTACCTCCGCTTTATCCATAAGGTATCCATGGGTGAGTCGAGAGTGGCCTATTCGCAATCTGGTGACGACTACTTCTTCTCTCCTACAGCCTCTCACGCAGCTTCTCCAGGGTTTTGTCGTATTCTTAATTCCCCGCAGCTTATTTTGAGGGAACACTGACAGCCAAGAGGTTTCCCACACAACAAATAGTTCGAATCAGTCCAAACAGGCCCAATATTTGTTTTATTCCTTTATTATTCACTTCAAAGTTTTATATAAGCATACAGTTATCAGGAAAATTTAGAAGCAACACGTGGTAAAAAATCATTCATGTTTATTCCAAAGTACTAAGTACTTCTCGAATGGCTAATTTAACAAATCAACTTAACATTTAAACTAACAAAAGCTAATTTAAAACAAACATCACGCCATCCATGATGAATTTAACCCGACCAGACTTTGGACAAATGCCACCACATTGCTAAAAACAATCGAATAATTTATTGTTAAGATATATCTAACACTGTAACAGACACCACACACACACACACATTTAGTTTATTATTTGTTTTTCTTTTTTTTTTATCAAGGATATAATTTTGTATCATGCACATTTCAGGATATTATAACATTAATTTAAAACAGTTTTAATGTATTCAATTGCCTTACATTTATTGGATTTATTCAATAATACGATTCCATCTGACATTTCAATAAACATAAAAGAAAATAATTTGGTGCGCGCAACAAACGACTTTCACTAACCTCCGTTGTCATAATCAATTTAAGAATTTTTAAATAAAGTTAGAGACGAAAAATATTCACTGATTGGAAAATGCCTATTAACAAAAGATGCCACTATAAATTTTACGTCATTGATATCTTGACATTTTCTTAATTAAATTATTAAGTTATAACAAAATCCGACATATTATATTTAAAAAGGCATTTGCAATTTTGAATTCTTTATAAATGGTTTTATGTACAATACATATTCCATTTCGTTCCTAAATATGGTTAAAAACACTGCATCCACTAATATAGCAAAGAACTAATCTAGATTTTAATACAAGAATAATAAAATAATGATTTATTGAATTTTTGTGTAAAATTTCTAAGAATGTATAAGGCAAACTTTTAGAAATCAATGTCTAAATTATCAGGGATTTAAATTAATGATATATAGTTCAAAATTAAAAATAAAAAATAAAAAAAAAATAAAATATATATATATATATATATATATATATATAAAAACGAGATAGCTTTTCATATTGGAGGCCAAAGGGCAATGAACTATCAAGATATCAACAAATTATGGGTTATAAAAAATACCAGTGTTGTTTTTCAACGGCTAAATTGGAACAAGATATTATTTTATGTCGTTAAAATCCCTTATTGTTCATGTTTTATTTTTACTTTTTTATAAATAATTTTTTGTTCATAAACAAACAATTCATTCATGATTTTAAAACTTATGTCATAAACTAGATAAGGCATTATTTTCGTTGCATAACAGAGTTGAATAATCGAGCAATGAAGCAATATTGTAACCCAACCTCCCACTTTCACGAGACAAACCACAAGTCCGTCAGTTATTGCAAGTTGTAGCCAAACTTACATCCCAAATCAGCAATAAAAATAATATATATATATATTTGTATACAGAGAAAATGAATAAATTTAAAAAATATTTAAGAAAATAAATTAAATGAACCTATTTTATACATCCTTCACAACATACACTTCTGGTGAAAAAAAAAAAGTAATTTAAACAATATAGTTTAAACTAAATCACCAAACAATAAATCAGGAATATGATTTTTACTTTCACTTACTTATGTATGAAATATATAGTTAGTGAAGTTATTGCGATCATGAAAATTTTTGAATTCCAGTTTTCAACGGAAATATACGTGTTACGGTCCTATTAGTTCAAATAAGAAAGTTTTGCGTAAAAGTCTGTGTGTGCGGGTAGTAAGTCTAGCACGATACTTAAATTTCATATTTTATACAACTATAAGCCCAAAATGTTGCTTGAGCGTTTGAGATACAAACTTTTTTTTTTTAAGATACAAACAATTAAGTACAAATTTAATTTAATGTAAAATTGTACTTCAAAATTTCTTCCCATAGTCTAAACCTGGATATAAAAAATTCAGGACTGTAGCATAGTACGCTAAATACACAAAGAATAAAACTATTAACTAAAAACAAAAGATTTATATTTAAAAATAAATAAAAACATTCTCTAAAAAAAAAATAAAAATAAAAAGCATTTTGTAACTACAATGATTCAAAAATAATTTTGAACAAATATTGAAATATTTATGAAAACTCACGGATCGAAATAATTTATTTATATGAAACGTTCGTTTCATTTTAAGCGAACATTTTTTTACGAGTGATAAGAAATAAATAAAAAAAAACTATTTATAAAATAGTTTAAAAAGAAGGGAAATTTGTGAACATGGATTCAAGAAAGATTTCTTATAGGTAAAGTTAAAAACAGTTTTAAATGACAGAGGTAGATTCAATTATATTTGAATAATAAAAGTTAATATTTATCATATTTTATTGTTTTTACTTTCACTTACTTTATATAGTAAGGGGAAGTATTGCGACCGAGAAAATTTTCGAATTCCAGTTTTCAACGGAAATACACGTTTTAGGGTCCCCTGAGTCCAAATAACCAAGTCCCGCAAAAAGGTCTGTGTGTGTGTGTGTGTCTGGTAACTCCCGGGCGGAAACGGTAAGTCCTATGAAACTGAAATTTCATTTTTAAGACAACTATACGCCCGAGACGTTACAAAATCTTTTTCATCAAAATGAGCTTACCAGGCTCTTCTGTACCATTCATTCTGCACCTTTTTTCGATTTTCTCGAAAACGGTTCCGACGATTTTGATTAAACTCGCTATATCGATGTAAAATTTAATGGGCTTTAATATCATGTAGGTTTTATTTGGATAAAAATGGTCTGACAGGGCTTAAATGCCGCTATTTTAAATTTTCTTCCCCTAAAGTACCTTTAGTTTTGTAGATTCAATAATAATAACTAGATTATCTTGTTAACGCTGATGAAAAACAGGTAAATATATAAATTGAATAAATTCGATAACCAACTAAAGGAGAAAACAGAAAATATATTTTTTTAATGCAATTTTTCGTTTTTGAACATAAGAGCAGTAATATACATGTATGATATACCGTTGGAAAGCTAAAGATTTTAGAAAAAATATCATCTCATACACAAGCTTTTAGAAGTTAATAGAGAGTAATGAGAAGATAAAACTAACTGATTATTTTAGATAATAATATAATAGATTTTTTAATAAAACACATGTTTCTATATAAATTCAATTTGTTTGTTTGTTTGTTTAGGTTTTAAGGCGTAAAACCCTAAGGTCATCAACGCCTAGACACTATATGCATATTCAACCTTTATAAGAAAGAACTATTAGGTAATGGGTGATTGAGAGAAAGAAAGAAAAAAAAAAATAATACATAAATAAAAAAAAAAATAATAATAATAATAAAAAAAATAAAATAAAGAAAGAAAAAAAAATATTTTTATGTAAACTATAGTTTAAAAAGCTAATACTAGTAATGCTAACTGACTAGGAATGGTCTTTATAATTTCGATAATAATGATTGCTCCTTAAGAAAATCAAAAACTAATTTTGATTTAGTTACATAAATTCAAATAACATAAGTTGATTTAGTTACATAAATTCAATTTGATTAATTCCTTAATAGTTTCACGTATTTTTATCTCTAACTGTATTTGAAAATTCTTTTATTGATTTTAAAAATAGAGGTAAGTGAAAGTCGTGTGTTGCCCGCACCAGATTTTTTTTTTATCAAATAATTTCCGGAAAGTAGATTTGCATTGATATAAAGAAAGTCTATTGCAAATTGATGAAAAGTAATAGATTTAATTGTTTTGTTATTAATCTTTTTTAATCTTTATTAACACTAACATATTAAGCATCAATAAGCAAAAATTAATACAGATACAGTAATAAGAATCGGCGAAATTCGAATTTGTTTGTTCGTCAGAAGACAGCTGATTCTGCTCAGTTAAAAATATCACAATACGCAGTGACCGCTTAGGTATTTTATCAAGCTATTAATATATAACGCAAACTGCCCATATATATATATATATATATAGCTTAAATTTGTGCCGTAATGTACACAGTTAAATTAATTTCAGGATAACTTATATGGAAATAAACACAAAACCAACAAAAAAAAAATATATATATAATATTTTAGTGAAATGCTTGAGAGAATATTATTGCAAGTTATGTGTATGTTGAACCACTGAGTGAATATAAAATATATTTTTTTATATTTATATTATCATTTAATTTTTATAAATTTGTAGAAATAAATAATTGTGTGCTATTTATTTCTGACGTTAGTTCATTTCCCTCTAAATTACAGTTAAAATAATACTGTTAAAAAAAAAAACAACACTTATTTTATTATGTACACGTAGATCCACTAATTGATACAATCGTATTGTTCACTAATATTCATTCAAATAGTAATTATAGATTTCAATAATTAAATATCATAGTTGTAAACCGATTCTTGAGGAATTTTATATTTTTTAGTATTAATTAATAATTAAAACTAAAATATAATAATTTTTTAGTGGTACTTTTTCTGGTTTACTATTCTAAATTAGACAGAATGTGTAAATATAACTGAAGGGAAAGTGTAACAAAAAAAAAATTTAAATATACCGAAAATTGTTTTAATAGATCTTGAAAATCCTATAATACTCACTTTTAAATTTTTCTTTTTTTTATGAGAACTCAATTACATACCTGAAACAAAATAAAAGTATACATTAAAATGAATATACTTATTTTATTTAATACATAATAATGAAATATCTAATTAAAAGAGGATCTACAATTCCTGTAGAACACAGACAGATGTTATTTATTTTTTACGACTGAGACAGATAAACGTCGTATTAAAGCATTACTTCAACAAACACATTTATGCAAATATAACTGCCAGATTTGTAAGCCTTTAACATTTTAACAACTATACATTAATTAAATTATAGATCAATTATAATAAAAGTGATATCATGCATTTCAGCCAACTATATTAGGTTATAACTGTTTATTGCTGCTAATCGTTCCTTTGTTTGTCGTTGCTTGATCTCGAAAATATTTCCGTTTTTCTTTATCTTCAATAATAACCCAATTATGGTGTAATTACATCTATTATAATTTAGACTTGAATATATAGATCAATATTTTTTTTCATTATTTTTTCTTCTGTTTATCGCACATTACTGATTCTAAAACTAAACGTATCTTTCTCTACCTTTAAAAATAACAAAGTTATGAGCGTATTTAATGGAAAAATTTCGCTTGAGCGTTTGCGATACAAACTTTTTTTTTAAGATGCAAACAATTTATTACAAATTTAATTGAATCTAAAATTGTACTTCAAAATTTCTTCCCATAGTCTATACCTGGATATAAAAAATTCAGGACTGTAGCATAGTACGTTAAATACACAAAGAATAAAACCATTAACTAAAAACAAAAGGTTTGTATTTAAAAATAAATAAAAACATTCTCTAAAAAATTTTTTTTTTTTTTTTTAACGTCATTTATTGAAATTTACAACTGTATTTCAAGGTACAACAAGTAAATGTGAAAAAAGTTAAATGGCGTGAAACAAACTTGAAGAAGAACTACCCAATGGCAGCACTCCTGTAACTTTTCTACACTAGAAGGTCTCGAGGCCATCTTCTTTTTAGACGCCTCAGAGGATTGTCAGGAATTGAAGAGGAAGAAAGTATTGAAACAAGAGGATTAAGGTGGGAATGGAATTTGTCATGAAAGGAATGGTATCTAGATCGGGCCAAATCAGCAACATACGGAACGTTGAGGTCTTTATGGATAAGTTTGTTCGTGACAAAATAAGGAGCATTAAGGATTTTACGAAGGATTTTGGATTGTAGGGATTGGATACGGGAAGAATTCGATGGTTTAGTAGAGCCCCAAAGCTCCACTCCGTAAGTCCATATCGGCCTTATTATAGTCATGTAGATGAGTCTTTTGTAGTTAAGTGGAAGATTAGAACGTTTGTCTAGTAAGTGTTGAAGAAGTCGAAAACGTCGTGCAGTTTCTTGTCGTTTCAGTCTTGTGTGAGGGTTCCAATTAAGGTGTTTGTCAAGGTGCAGTCCTAGATATCGGATCTGTTCAACCGGGACAAGAGGAGTATTATTGAAGGAGACAGTAGGGCAGGATGACATAGGTTTACGACGAAGGTTAAAGGTAATTTGGTTGGATTTGTTGGCATTAATTTTAATTCTCCAGTTCTGACACCATACCTCAAGGTCTCTGAGGTGGGATTGGAGAGTTTGAGAGGCAATAGTTGGATCAGTATTGACTGATAACACACAAGTGTCATCAGCATAGGTAGAAAGGAAAGTGTTAAAAAAAAATAAATAAATAAAAAGCATTTTGTAACTACAATAATTCAAAAATAATTTTGAATTATTTTCTGTATATCGCACTTTACTGATTCTAAAACTCTATACATATTTTTCTTTGTCTTCAAAAATAACTGAGTTATGGGCGTATTTAATGGAAAAATTTCAATTTTTTTATTTAACTTTTTTCCTCTTTTTTTGTAATTATTCGCGGTTTTTGGTTAAAAAATAATAATAATTGTTTTCTTCATCTTCGAAAAATACGAGTTACAAGCGTATATATACGCAAGATTTCAATTTTTTTTTTACTTTTTCGTTATTGCTTTTCTTTGTTCATCGCATTTTACTGATTCCAAAACTCTATTCATATTTTTCTTTGTCTTCAAAAATAACTGAGTTATGGGCGTATTTATATGTGAAATTTCAATTTTTTTCTTTCTTTTTTATAATTATTCCCTTTTTTTTTTTTTGTCTAATAATAACAACCGAGTCTCAGTGGAATCACATTTAGTATAATTTGTGACTAGAATATATAGATAAACTTTACTATTAAGCTATACAGAATCTAAAACTCTGTACACATTTTTCTCTGAGTTATGAGCGTATTTATGGGAAAAATTTGAATTTTTTTTTTTTTTTTTTAAAACACTAATGCATATTTTTTCTTAAAAAATAACAGATATCGAATTAAATGACATTTAATCGGACGCAATTTTAAAAATAAACAGCTAATATCAATGTCAAGATGTTAATATTATCGTTGCATCCCCTGGTATTTTTGACGCGAATTTCAAAGAAATTTTCTAGCAGTTTCAGAGAAATTCCGAGGACGGCGTTCATAAGGATTTCATTTTCTTTGTTATTCGGGTTTTACGTAAGCTCTCAAATTTCAAGGGGAGGGTGAGAGTTATTTTTATTTATTTATTTTTTTAATTTTATTTTATTTATTTTTTCTAAGCCCCATGGGAGTTGGGGTTGAAAATCGAAAATAGAAGAAGGAATATGGGATCTCTTTTTCTGCATTACATGCATTATAAGAGGGGAGAGAGGATACAAAAATTTTCGGTATATCGGTATATGGGAGCGAATGGGAATCACGTCTAGTGATGGGGCTCACTAGTCTTTCTGAGTCAGTTATGGTTTCTCAGTCTAGTCTGAGAGTCCGTACATAGTCTTGCCAGCGCTGTGGCCGTCCTGTCGGAGTCAGTGTGTTAAACAGTGGGTTCGTGCAGTACTGGAGACTATCAAAGAATTTGATATGTCTCCGGAAGATGAACTCTGTCACGGTCGGAAGTTCGAAGGTGTCGTGTATTTGGTCTGTCTCTGTAGATAAGTATGCCTCACTATTCGTCTCAGCACTCCATTTTGAAACTGCTGGAGCTTTTTTGCTATAGTTGGTGATATATTAGTTAGCATCGGTGCTCCGTATAGGAGGGTCGGTCTAATTAATGATTTATATATTAATATTTAAAAATTTATTATTATTAAAATTTATTATTATTATTTTTTTGGTGGATTATAACGGTTTATTATTGAAAATAATAAACAAAGTGAGTATATAAAAATATAAAATAGTTAAGAAAATATTTAAGGTCTTAAATAGCGAAAGTATGAGACAAGACAGTAAGGAATTTAAGGCATTCTCTAACTGGAAGAGGTGGTAATTGATGGGAAAAGTCTGCCTATTTTAATTCTAAACAGCCCCTCTATTCCTGAATAGTTTTGAACTCTATCCAAAATCCTTTAACACTAAGATTGCCTTTAGGGCCGGATATAGAACCCTTACTAGGAGGTAACATCGATTAGGTATTGATAAGACAAGAATATGAAAATATTTTGGTTGATATAGCTAGGGAGGGCATACATAAAATCTGTAGAACTCACATATGTTCATTCTTCTCATAGCTATTACAAAATATAGTGCGAGCAACACACGGCATTCACTTACCTCGGTTCTTAAAATAAATTTAAAAAATATTAAATGAAGGCAGAGTTAAAAACAGTTTAAGGAATTATATTCAATTTCGTCAGTTTTAGATTAAATAATATAGTAATATAAAAATATTGTTTGTTTATTTATTTAACGTCACTTTTTGCTGCTGTGGCTAATCGGACGATGCTACAGTGGGAGTCCTAAATTTTGCCTATCCAGGTTTTATTAGGATAGGGATCTTTAACGAGTACCTGACATCGCACAGGCTCGGGACCACCTTTTAACGTCCCCTCCGACGGACGGCTTAACTAAGGATTTTTTACTCCCATTAAAAAATCCTAGGACCACCTGCGGGTTTGAACCCGTGACCTTTAGCATGGGAGGCTGTTACACTAGCCACCCAGCTACAAGTGATCCCTATTATATTGTTATCTAAAATAATCACTTAGTTTTATCGGCTTTTTATCAATCTTTATTAATATTATAATAATCAGTAATAAGTATAGGTTTATTTGTCATTTAACATTACCTTAATAAACTTTGCATACAAGAAAATATTTATACTTTCACTAACATATTTATAAAATATTGCGATCGTGAAAATTGTTGACAGAAATACACGTTTTAGGGTTGTAATTCACGCTGTAAAAAAAATTCATATTTTAGAAGCGTAAAAGTTCAAAAGAAATGCGATAATTAAATAATTTCTTATTATAGTGCCAAAAATAAATAAAAGATCCTTTGAATATTCTTTATGAAGAATAGACAATAAAATCTAGTAAACCAACAAGAAAAGATATTTCGCAGAGTGAGAATAGAGAAATATATGTACATACGCTAGTAAGTAACATAACAAAGACGTTAGTTGTTTGTTTATTTTTTTAACGTCCCTTTATGCAGTTGAGGCTAATCGGACGATTCTACAAGGGAGTATTAAATTTTGCCTATCCAGATTTAGATAGGGATCTTTAACGAGTACCTGACATCGCACAAGCTCGGGACCACCTTTTAACGTCCCCTCCGAAGGAAGGCAAAACTAAATATTTTTTACTCTCATTTTAAAATCCCAGGACCACGGGCAGGTTTGAACCCGGGATCTTGGGCATAGGAGGCTGCTATGCTAGCCACCATACTACATATAAGGTAATCCCACAAAGATGTTAGTTTGAGTAATGTGTAGGAGTATGGACGGACTACGTTATATGTTCAAAGACTCTTATTCAAGTATATCTATATCTACAAGTATATATCCATTTATCTTCCAAAAAGTACTAATCATATCTCAGTCTATTCAATATTCTTCCAAAAAGTACTATATCCATATTATATTCTTCCAAAAAGTACTATATCCAATTATTTAATATATATCTTCTCCAAAAAGTACTATATCCATATTATATTCTTCCAAAAAGTACTATATCCATATTATATTTGACTATAAAATATTCTAAAAGTACAATAATATATGTAAAAGTGTGGAAAAATGCTATAAATTGGAAAAATAAGTTATTAAGAAAGTAAAAGTCAACTTTAGATTTAAAATTATTATAGTATTGTCCTCAATACGTATGCTGATGACACGTGTGTCTTATCCGTCCATAATGATCCAACTACTGCATCCCAAACCTTTCAGTCCCACATCAAAGCCATTGAAGAGTGGTGTCAAAATTGGAGGATTAAAATAAATCCCACCAAATCATCTTTACCCTTCGTCGCAAACCGATGACTTCCTGCCCCCTTAGTATCCTTTAATAACATTACCCTTACTTCTGTAGAGCAAATCCGATAACTAGGTCTCCATCTTGACAACCGCCTTACTTGGAATCCTCACACAAGACTGAAACGACAAGAAACTGCTCGAAGATATCGATTACTACAAAACTTACTAGACAAACGTTCAAAACTTCCAGTACATTACAAAAGACTCATCTACATCACAATTATCAGACCTATTTGGACATATAGAATCGAGCTTTGGGCCTCTACGAAACCATCTAATTCCTTTCGCATCCAGTCCTTACAATCCAAAATCCTTCGCAAACTATTGAATGCTCCTTATTTTGTCAACAATCAACTCCTCCATAATGACTAAACATCCCATTTGTTGCAGACATAGCCCGTGATAGATAAACCTCTTTCCATTCTAAACTCTCTGCCCATACAAACCCACTTCTCCGTAATTTATCTTACTCAGATATCCCTGATAACCCTCCAAGGCGACTGAAAAGAAGGTGGCCTCGGGACCTACTGCCTTAAAATAGTTAGTCAAGTGCTACCACTAGGTAGTTCTTTCTCAAGACATTTTCATGACTTTTTATATTCATTCTACATATTTACTTACTGTATTCGTTAGTACAGTTGTAAATTACTATAAATAAATTAAAAAAAAGATTTAAAATTAAAATAAAATCAAGTAAATTGATTCAGTTATAAATAAATGACAGATTTGTGCGTTTCCTGTAAAATCATTCAAAGTGGATATAGTAAGTACCTTTTGGATCTCAACATCTCAATTCTTAGATGTTCACGATCGCATCTATTTATTTTCACGATATATATATTTCATATATAGTTAAGTGAAAGTAAATAAGGTTGAAAAAAAATACAAAAGAAATTAGCTTGTTACCACAAGGCTCTTGTAAGACCATATGTGTAAGCGAGACACCAGCTGACAAAACCGCATCTAACATGTGTTCGTCCATTCATCCACGGACATACTAATACTACAACACAACAGTCAGTATCCTTATGGCGGAAAGATAAAAAATGCCAAAAATAAAAATAGAAGATATAGATACTCTTATACATTTAGCTAATATGAACTAACTAATTAAAATCACAAAAAAAAAAAAAAAAAAAAAAAAAATATTAACAGAAAATCAGAACTAAACTGGAAAAATAAACATTCCTAAATGCCAAGGCAATATAACAACAAAAACTGTATTAAAGCATTTTTAAAAGCGAAAATCATTATTCAGAAATTAATTATATTTGTAAATACCCTACGATTTCCATTTGTTTGTAATTTAAAAATTACCTTTTCAAGGCTTGTGACCCGGAAAAATCATGATAACTCAGATTTCATTGTTTTACTGAATATCATGGAATATCCATTGTATTAATACAACGACGTCGTATTGAAGATTAATTGAAATGGTTAATTGATCAACAATGAAAAGTGAATTGATTAAATTAATACGATTCCGAGTTTGGATAGTTATTTTCTATTTTAAATACAAGGATTTGGTATTTAAATCTATCAGCGTTTATTAAAGAAAATGTATATACTTCAAAACGAATAAAGGCAAATATTTATTAATTATTTTATTTTATATTTGTTTATTTTTATAAACGCCTAACATGGAATCCTAGACTGAAACGACAGGAAACTGCTCGTAGATACAGATTACTACAACACTTACTCGACAGACGCTCAAAACTTCCTATTTACTACAAAAAACTCATCTATTACCATTATCAGGCCTATTTGGACTTACGGCATTGAGCTATGGGGTCCACTAAACCATCTAAATACCTCTCGCATCCAATCCTTGCAATCCAAAATCCTTCGAAAAATCCTGAATGCTCCTTGCTTTGTTACCAATCAAATCATCCATAAAGACCTAAACATCCCATTTGTTGAAGACTTTGCCCAAATATAGATATACCTCTTTTCATTCCAAACTTCCTGCCCACTTAAACCCGCTTATCCGTGACCTCTCCTCCATATCTATCCCCGACAACCCACCGAGGCGCCTTAAAAAAAGATGGCCAAGAGACCTCCTACCATAAATTAGACAATGGAGTGCTACCAATGGGTAATTTCTTCACAGAACTACCAAGTGTTCTAACCATATATTAATCCTATTTACTTGTTGTATTGATTTAATACAGTTGTAAATTTCATTAAATTAATAAAAAATTTATGTGCAGCACGCTCAGGATTATTCAACCTTTTTTACTTTCACTTACTATATATATAGTAAGGGAAAGTATTGCGATCGCGAAAATTTTCGAATTCCAGTTTTCAACGGAAATACACGTTTTAGGGTCTCCTGAGTCCAAATAATCAAGTCCCGCAAAAAAGACTGTGTGTGTCTTTATACCATGCATTTTGCACCTTTTTTCGATTTTCTCGAAAACGGTTCCGACGATTTTGATTAAACTCGCTATATCGATGTAAAATTTAATGGGCTATAATATCATGTAGGTTTCATTCTGATTAAAATGGTCTGACAGGGCTTAAATGCCGATATTTTAAATTTTCTTCCTCTAAAATACCTTTAATTTTGTTGATTCTATAAAAATAACTATATTAGCTTGTTACCACAGATGAAAAACAGGTAAATATATAAATTGAATGAATTCGATACCCAACTAAAGGAAAAAACTGAAAAACATATTTTTAATGATTTTTTTTGTTTTTGAACATAAGAGCAGTAATATGCATGTATGATATACCGCTGGAAAGCTCAATATTTTAGAAAAAAATATTATCTTATACTCAAGCTTTTTAAAGTTTTTTAAAGTGAGTGATGAAAATAAAATAAAACTAACTGAATATTTTAGATTAGAATATAATAGATTTTTTAATAAAACACATGTTTCTATAGAAATTTAATTTAATTAATTCTTTAATTGTTTCACGTATTTTTATCTCTAACTGTATTTGAAAATTCTTTTATTGATTTTAAAATGGAGGTAAGTGAAAGTCGTGTGTTTCCCGCACCAGATTTTCAATGTTTTATAATAAAATGTGGAGAATTGGTTTAAATTATTATGGATCAGTCGACAACCAACCAGTTAGCTTTGCAAAGTTTGCACCACTCCTGTAGCTACTGTAAGTTCAAAAATGTCTGTGTAGAATATTTAAATCTTGATAGTAAAACTTCTGTGTTGCGCATGCCACATTTTTTTCACAATGATTCTTATGTGCGGAAGAAACATTTTTCACTTATCCTCTTTTGCAGATCCGCTATTGGCTGAAAGCAGAATCTATCCATGAAAAAAAGTGAGCAGCCCAATTAGTTTCTGTGCCTTGTAGCAAGGGCAGACTGGTCCGATGACTACGCTGGTTGGCCATCTGCCGGAACGGTGAGCACAACGCCCCGAAAAGGCTCTTCGATTAGGAGACAATGGTGCGAACCCCTCGCCACCGGTAACTGTTACCTAACCGGTTCACTCTCTCACGGGGGAAATAAAATCGATTCCGGGTAACATCGATCTCTGTTAGAGCAATTAGCGGAAGTAGAAGAAGAAGCGAGCGAGCCTAATCAAGAGCTTGCATCACTGCAGGAAGTCAAACACTGCCACTTAACCAAAGAACGTTTGTCGGTGGAGCGATCTATTGACAATAGTCTCAAGTTTTACAAAAAAAAAATCTGGTGCCGTTGATGCAATACACGACTTTCACTTACCTCTGTTGTCATACTAAAATTAAGAACTTTTAAATAAAGTTCGAATTAAAAAAATAGTTACAGAAATACATTGAGTTTGATGAAACATGTGTTTCATTAAATCTGCGATAAGATGGCAAAATATTAGAAGCGGCATGGTCTAGTGTTGAAACCAATAGTCTACTGTTCTCAGGGTCCTGGGTTAGAATCCCGACTGAGGCAGAATATTATTTATTCTGTTATTCCCCCCTTGAATAGATACCCTCCTGGGGCAGACCCAGCCTCTTTAAAGTGGGTAGCCAAAATCAGGGAAAATACCAGGCAGCTGGGTAGAATCTCGGCCTAATCACCTCATTGTACGGCCGTTGGCCTAGAAACAAAACCAATCTCTATATGTACTGAGCCAAGACCGTTAATGGGTTGCAGGGACAGGGTTTTTTTTTTTTTGTTAGTTTTTTTCACGATGGAAAAATTTGTTTTACTTTTTAGAGTCTCATTCGTTTACGTGTAAGAAGGTAGCATATTGCCATAACTTTCTTTTTCAGTTGATGAGTAAACAACACTACGTTGTAAAAATAAGCGAAACCACTTTCAAAACATAACGTGCAGACACTACAGAATGGGAAAATCTCTCAATTTTAGAAAATTGAACTAATACAGTTGTTAAATCTCAATAAATAAATTTATATATATATAATATATATATATATATAATATCTTATTCACCTTTTTTTTTAATGCTAACAAGCTGAAATGGTTAATTATTTATATTTCATAAGATAAAAGTATTTTAGATGATGGAATCGTTAAAAGTTCAGTATTTAGGCCCGGAGGTCCTAAAGTCCTCAATTTTGCCAATTCTAGTTAAGTTAGTACAAAGTCTTTTAATGAGTAACTGACTTCGCACAAGCTCAGGACCACATTTTATGTCCCTTTCGAAGAACTGTATAAACAAGGATTATTTACTATCTCTAAAATATCCTAGGGCCATCTGGCGGATTCGTACCCACGATTTTAGGCATAGAAAGACCTTATGGTAGAGACTGCATTGCAGGTGAACCCTCAAATAAATTGTTCTAAAGAAGTTATAGGAATAAAATTTAGGGATTTTCCCACATAAAGTAAAAAGGCTCCAATCATGAATTACGGTTCTAAAGATCACCATTGAACTTCAACTAACTGCTTAATGTTCCGTTGGTAAATTAACTAAACCTAAAGGTTGATTTAGTTCATTAAATATAATTAATTAAGTAGGTTAAAGGAAGTTGCGGACAACCTAGATTTTTAAAATAATAGTAATGAACTGTAAAAATGCCAATGGCAAAAATGGTGATTCCATTTGAGAATAATAGTTCTTTTAAGAAACACATGAATGAAACACCTTGCATGCATTTTTTAGGGAGTTTCCGTACGTTAATAGTTATCTGGTTCAGCTGACCGTAACATGTGAGCACAACACAGTATCAGCGCTCAGCGCGTTTCCTGTTTCCAACTTCTGCTGTTTCAGTACGAATGGATTAAAAATAAATCGCATTTTATTATATTAAATATGTCATTCGGATAACAGGAACGAATCATGTAAAACATAAATAAAGAAATAGATGGGTAAATATATTTTTATTTTTACTTTCACTTATATTATTTTATCTTATTTTCACTTTCATTATATATGAAATATTTACCTAGAAAGGGAAAGTATTGCGATCGTAAAGATTTTCAAATTCGAGTTTTCACCTGAAATACACGTTTTAGGGTGCCCTGAGTCAAATGAACAAGTCCCGCAAAAAAGCCTTTGTGTGTGGTAAAACCAAAAGTTGTACGAAACTGAAATTTCATATTTGACACAACTATACGCCCGAGATATTACAGCAATTCTTTTATTAAAATCAGCTTTAAACCAGAAGAACCACTTTATTCTATGCATTTTGGACCTTTTTATGATTTTCTCAAAAACGACTCTCACCGATTTTGGTTAAACTCGCTATATCGATGTAAAATTTAATGGACTTTGATATGACGTAGGTTTCATTCTGATTTAAATAGTCTGAAAGGGCTTAAATACCAATATTTTAAATTGTCATCGTCTAATGTTCCTTTAATTTTGTAGATTCCAAAACATTAGGCACATCATCTTGTTAGCAATGATAAATAACTGCTTAATATGCAAGCTTGAGCGGATTTTATAAACGAATAAAGGAGTAAAGATCAAAAATATTATATTATACAATTTTTGTGTTTTCGAACATAATGTATAGAAATTCGATTCAGTTAATTTTTCATTAGTTTCACTTATTTTACAAATTTTGTTTTGCGATCGGGTTTGAAACAGGGTGACTCCCTTTCACCTGTTTTATTTAATATAGCTTTAGAATGTCATAGAAAAAGTGACTTGTACCGAGAAAGGTTTAAATATAGGTGATAAGATTCCGGTTTTGGGGTATGCCGATGATTTGGTACTGCTAGGTGAAGACACGAAAACCATACAACTAAATACAAGTGTGTTAATGAAAACCGGTAAAGAAATAGGACTCGAAATAAATACCTATAAGACGAAATATATGATTAGTAACAGAAATGGTGGCGATCTTGATGATATTAATATATCAGGGCATACTTTTGAACACGTAAAGAAATTCAAGTATTTAGGTTCAATGATAACAACAAAAAATTAAATCCAGGAAGAAATAAAGTCCTGGTTAAAGGTGGGAAATGCTTGTTATTATTCAGTTGCTAAATTACTTAGCTCGCGGCTTCTGTCTAAAAACTTAAAGGATAGAATTTATAAAACTATTATTACTACTACTACGGTTCTTTACGGATGTGAAACGTGGCCGCTTTCTTTGAACGATGAACAACGGCTTAAGGTTTCCAAAATTAGGTACTGCGTATACTATTTGGTTCGAAGAGAGATGAGGCCACTGGGGAGTTTAGATAGGTTGGCTAACGCGGAATGCGGAGTTTGTACCGTGAATATAATTGAGTTGATAGCTCGCGGAGGACTCAAATGGGCGCGTAAAGTTGTTGGCTAAGGTGAAGAACGGATTCCGAGGATGTTGATTCGCTGAACCGAGCTGTTAGGACGTCGAGTGAGGCCGAACGTCGTAGGAGTTGCATAAGCTGATATCGGGGCTTGGGCTTGACCGGCGAGCGTTGGATAGTCTGTGCAGCGAAGTTTAGTGGTTTGGCACAACCTGTTCGTAAGCTATTATTATCACTTATTTTTATCCCTAATGTATTTGAAAATTTTTTAATATATTTTTACAACGGCGGTAAGTGATAGTCGTGTGTTGCTATTAATAGATTTTTATGTTTGAAATATTGATATTATCTAAGACAATAGTATACAAAAGATTTTATTTAATGCTATTGTAAGTTTTAATAATTCATATTTACCCCCTTTTCTATATTCTTTTTATATGTTCTATCACATATATATGTTACTATGTACTCATTGTATTCCTTTTGTATCTTTTTAGCCCAGATGATGACCGACAATGGGCGTCAAAACGTAGGCAGGCGATAAATCGTAGAAACTTTTCAATTGTTTCATTTACAGACCCCCTCCCCTTCTCCGTTTTTTTATTTCTAAAATTTTCAATGGTCAACTAATTGTATCCATTATTCAGATAATGACTTGATATATAATTTGTAGGTAATAATTTTGGTTTACAGGGATAATTTTAAGCGTTTGTAAAGGAACCTGTATAATAGTCCAAATCGTTTGTTCAGTTGTTGTTGTTTCAAATCCAATATGGTACCACCATTTAAGTATTTTGTCAAAGATAAGTTCAAGATATAGTAAAGAAAGTTTTACAATACAAAAGTCACCAGAAATATGTTTTGGTGGTATATCGAATGAGTTGTGTCGTCAGGAAAAGTGGCTAATGAAGTATGACTACTCTCAGGCAAGTCTGACTTTTACATATTGAATAGCAATGGTCCCAGTACACTGCCCTGTAAGACTCCTGAAGGAAAAAGTTTTATACCCGATAATGAGTCACCTACTTTTACAGTAAGCTGTCTGTCTCTCGAATGAGAGATTCATTTGAGAGAAAGTCAGAAAAAATAAGTTCTTACTCTTTTAAGTAGATTAAAAATTTATTTTGGCTTATTGAATTTTATCAATGGAAAATTTCTATTCAGCAATCCTCTTTAATCGTGCAAAAACAAAAAAAATGATATTCGGTCTTGAAAACTGAAACCCAAGGTTAGGTGAAATTAGGTGTAACTAGATGTAATATGTGAATTATATGGAATCCCAAGAAAAATAAGAACTGTACACAATATATTTCGTTTTATAAGTGTCGTTTTATGGTTTTAGAACTAATAATTAGTCACCCACTTTTACACTTAAGTGTTCCATTTGAGAGAAAGTCAGAAAAATGAAGGTGGTTTAAGTGCAGAAAAATGATTTTGAAATATTTTATTTTTTAAATGGAATATTTCTATATAGGAATACTCTTTTAGCCATTAAAAAAAAAAAAAGTAGGTTTTGAAAACTGAAACACGTTAGGTGAAATTATTTGTAACTAGATGCAATTATGTGAATTATACGAAATCTCGAAGAAATAAGAACTGTACACAATATATTTCGTTTTATGTGTCGTTTTATGGTTTTTAGAACGAATAATGAGTCACCCACTTTTACACTTAAATGTCCCATTTGAGAGAAAGTCAGAAAAATGAAGGTGGTTTAAGTGCAGAAAAATGATTTTGAAATATTTTATTTTTTAAATGGAATATTTCTATTAAAACAGAAGGTTAGGTGAAATTAGGTGGAACTAGATGCAATTATACGAATCAATGGAATTCCCGCAACATAACAACACAATATATTACATTTTAAGAGTATCATTGTATATAACGAATAATCAGGAATCAGTTTTAAACTTGTGTTATATTTCGCCAACGTTTCGGCCTAAACTTGCGAACCCTGATCAGGGCAAGTGAGATTTAAGAGATCAACAAAGAAATACTCCTTTAGTATTAATAGAAGGATAAATTAATGTGAGTGTGGAGTACAGTTTTATTTTGTTGTTGTTTGACAGAGCTTGAATTATACATTTCTTCTATCAAACATCATTCAATTACATTGATTCAACAAAAAAAAAAACAATAATAATAATTCATTAAAAAAATTAATAAACGACGTTTTGAAATAGGTTACAGCTGTTGGAAAAGGTTACAGCAAAAAGGGCATATAATTAAGCAATGATAGAAAAAAACAATTACTACTGTTATTTTAATTTATCTTAATATTTTTTTCTTTAAAAGAATAAATATATTTTTACTTTTACTTACCTATATATGAAATATATAGTAAGGGAAGTATTGTGATCGTGAAAATTTCCAAGTCCCGAAAAAAAGGTCTGTGTGTGTCCGTGTGTAGTAAGTCTAGCGTAAAAACGAAAAGTCGTACGGAAACCAAATTTCATATTTGAGACAACTATACGCCTAAAATGTTACAGCAACCTTTTCTTCAAAATCGGCTAACCAGAAGAGCCACTTTATACCAAGCATTTTGCACTTTTTTACGATTTTCTCAAAAACGGCTCAAACGATTTTGATTAAACTCCTTATATTCATATAAAATTTAATTGGCTTTAATATCGTGTAGGTTTTATTCTGATTGAAATAGACTAACAGAGCTTAAATGCCGATATTTTAAATTTTCTACCTCTAAAGTATCTTTAAATTTGTACATTCCAAAAGATTAACCATATCATCTTAATTACATAGATGAAGTACGGCTTAATATTAAGGATGGACGAATTTGATGACAAACTAAAGGATAAAAGGAAAAAACTATTTTTTAGTTTTTTTATAATAATAACAGTAATATAGACGTATAATATACCGTTGGAAAGAGAAAGATTTTAGGATGAATATTATCTGATACAAAAAGTTGTAAAAGGTAATATAAAGCGACGAATGGGGTAATAAAGTAATAAACTTATTACTTATTAACATTTTTTTTTTTTTTATAGCTTTATTTCTTTATCCACACCTGTTTATACATACATATAACAATCAGTGGATTGTCTGTCAGAATTACAATAAAAAGTGGCATGTCAGGCATGAGGAAGATGACAATACCCAGTGGTATCTCTTCCGTGGCATGTTTTAATTCAAAGGATTATAGAAGATCTCTCATCCATGACCTTTTCAGTCTTCTCCTGATGTTGTTGGGCATATTGGTTGTTGCCATTTGTTCTATGACAGGGTTGTAATGTCCTAGTAATTTGTTGTGAAATCGAGAGTAGTGAGTTCGTATGTATTCGCTGACGGTAGGCATGTGTAAGTCTGTATGTAAAGTTGTGTTTGAAACATACCAAGGTGCTTGCGTAATTCGTCTAAGTATTTTGACTGAAAAGTTTGAAGTCTTTGTATATGAGTCTTTTTTGTAGCTCCGAAAATTTGAGAGGCGTATGACCATATTGGTTTTAGTAAGTATGTGTAGGTGGCAAGTTTCTGTCTTAATTTTAGTTTTGATTGTCGTTTGAGTAGTGTGTGCAGCAGTCTACTTCTTTGGTTTAATGTCTTTCGTTTTTTCTTAATGTGCGGGCCCCAAGTCATTCTCCTGTCAAAAGTTAGTCCAAGGTAGTTGACACTGTGTGATTAACAATTTAATGCAGTTACATTATTTAATCTAAATCATATGTTTCAGACGAAAATTAATAAACTTTTATTAAAATCAACTTAATTATATTTAATAGTTTTTATATTGATTTTAACAGTCGAGGTAAGTGAATGTCGTGTGTTTTTAACGTTATTTAAACAAAGAATTAGTAAAGTAGGTTTTAGCTAGTGAGGTGGGGTGATGTCGTGTGTTGAAGCACCTGAGTTTTTAGTTCCATTTATTTCAGACCGAATTCCATCCAAATTTTCCAAATTCCACCAAAACCTATTTCATCATCCTAATCCTCTAGCTCAATCCCTATCCAGCTCCACTCATCCATACTAGCCACCTAGAAGGTTGAAACGGCAGTGGCCCCGCGACCTTTTGTAAATATATTGGAGTTCTAGCACTGGCTAGATTCTCCACTCAATGTGATGTATGTATGAGTGTGTGTATGTGTATATAAGTATAAGTGAATTCTTGACTATTGTATTGATTCATTATTGTGTATATATTTTATTATAATTTTATGCCGTGTAAATATTGTATGAATGTAGTATGTATGATATCTTTCAGCACTACTATTAATGTCCAAATTGGGACAGATTGTAATTTTACTCAATAAAAATTGTTGTTGTTGTAAAAAAAAAAAATAAAAAAAAATAATAATTTTATCTAAAATCATAAAACATTAAGCTTAAGCAGTAAACTGTTTTACATAATTGCTTATGCAGCCATAAAACTCACTGTGTGTAAATTGAAAAAAATAACAGCCATACAAGTGAATAGTTAATTAAATAGAAAGTCTATAAAAACACAATTAATTATCACTGAATGGGATTGCCGTTAATAGGATGTCGTAAGTGTTCTTTTTTATTCGATTTGTTTAACTAAAAGAAGCCAGTTCACAGAGAAAATGGCTTCTCATCTATTTATAATACATGTTATGTCTTCGGTAAGTGTCGTATTATGTAAGTAAAATAATTTATTGGATTAGTTTTAAAATAAATAAATAAAAGGGTAGAGTAATTGAGTTCTTGAATATCGCCAGTTTAAACAATAACAGATTGAACAAATCTTTCTATAATGCAGCGGTTTTATAATTTCACTTTTAAAAAGTAATTTGAAATCAGATTGGAAAGACTCCCGAGCCAGTGCGATGTCAGGTCTCTGTTGTTTTCTTCCAAATGTTTACATATTTAAAGTAAACAGTTACTAATCCTCTACCTTTGTATTATTAACATTAGCTTCCCAATCAATTACCCACTTTTTAGTATACCTCCAAATATGAACATGGAAACACGCGATTTTCGAGTAATATTTTTGTACGAGTTTAAACTCGGCCATTCAACAGCTGAGGCCGCTAGAAATATTTGCAAGGCGTTTGGAGAAGGTAGAGTTAATGAACGGACCATTCCCCGTTGGTTTGCTAAGTTTTCAGCTGGGGATACCGACTTGGAAAACTTGCCCCGAGGAAGACCTCCGTCCGTAACAGACAACGATGTCCTCAAACATACAGTAGGAGAAAACCCCTACCAAACAGTTAAAGGACTCTCAGCACAACTAAATGTAAGTGCATCTACCGTTTCCAGCCATTTAAAGTGTATTGGGAAAGTAAAAAAGCTCGATGCATGGGTACCTCATGATCTCACTGAGAGGCAGCAAGACCCCATGTTTCAAAACATACCGTGCAAAAATTGAAAGAATGAGGCTACGAAGTTCTTCCGCACCCACTATATTCTCCCGACTTGTCTCCAACAGATTACCACTTCGTCAAAGGAAAACTTTTTCGAAATGATGATCAAGTGAAAAGTGCGTTTTCAGATTTTGTTTCACTTCAAAGCTCAGAGTTTTTCAGATCGGGGATAAAAAGTTGGTGTCACGTTTGGAAAAATGTGTAGAAAAAGAAGGTAAATACTTCGAATAAAATTATCTTGTTTTCATATCGTATTTTTAATAAAAATCCTTTACCTTGAAAACCAATCATTTCATGTGACACAAACCAATAGAATATTTTACTATATATTGGGTTATTTTATATTGTTTTCTGTTTCTTCGAAAAAAACTGAGTTATGGGCGTATATACGGACAAGATTTCAATTATTACTTATCACTTATCTATATATGATATATATAATAGTAAGAGAAAGTATTGCGATAGTGAAGGACGGCATAACTAAGGATTTTTTACTCCCATTAAAAAATCCTAGGGCCACCCGCAGGTTTGAACCCGCGACCTTTGGCATAGAAAGCTGTTATGCTAGCAACTACGCTATGGGTGACCCCTTATTGGAATTAATTATCACATATGTGAAGATATGGGAAGGTTACCACATTGGAACCAGTGTTGCCACAGTTAAACAAATTTTGTTTTACCTTTTAGAAACTATATTTTTCAACCATTTAGAACAGTAATAAAAACTATCCTATCATTTAAGTTGGACAAAATAACAGATACTTAAGAAGTTTGAGTAATTTGTTGTAAATTGGTTTAGTAATTTCAGAGTTTATCGCGAACAAACATTGTGACACGAGATTTTTATATATAACAGATTTTTTAATAAAACGCCTGTTTCTTTATAAATTCATTTTAATCAATTCTTTAAACATTTATTTTCATTTTTAAATGTATAGCATTTCCAAGTCAATTGTAACCTTTTCCAAGTCAAATGTAACTTTTTCCAAGTCAAATGTAACTTTTTCCAAGTCAAATGTAACCTTTTCCAAGTCAAATGTAACCCTTTCCATTTCAAATGTCACCTTTTCCATTTCAAATGTCACCTTTTCCAAGTCAAATGTCACCTTTTCCATATCAAATGTTACCTTTTCCAAGTCAAATGTCACCTTTTTCTTCACTTCTAGCCTTAAATATTCCGTTTTATTTATTTATTTATTGAAAAATAATTAGTTTAATTAAAATTATGACTTTTTTAATAATTTTGGCATATCCTATCGCTATTTTTTTCTGTTTTTTAGATATTTGATATCAAGTTTTGTTTTTTACGAACTAATATTTAAAAAAATTAATTATTGTCTATTTAGTTTTAAGATAGTTGTTGATTTTGAATTTTTAGAGGGGAGGGATACTTTTTGGGAATAATTAATGTGTTTTCGGGTATTATAATTACCTTTTTTCGAGATGTATTTTTTATCGCTCGCGTGCATATTAACTCGCATTTACTTTTAATGTTTTTTATTGATATAGGGATTGATTAATGGGCTTTCGGGTGGTTATGATTACGTTTTTCGAGCGGTATTTTTTATCGCCCTCGATTATTTTAACTACAATTCACTTTTTAAGTTTTATATTGATATAAGGATTAATTATCGTGCTTTCGGGTGGTTATGATTACGTTTTTCGAGCTATATTTTATATCGCTCTCGCTTATTTTAACTAAAATTTACCTTTTATGTTTTTATTGATATAGGGGTTAATTAATGTGCTTTCGGGTCGTTATGATTACGTTTTTTTGAGCTCTATCTTTTATCGCTCATGCGCATTTCAACTCGCATTTACTTTTAATGTTTTTAATTGATGTAGGAATTAATTAATGTGCTTTCGGATGATTATGCTTACGTTTTTCGAGCTATATTTTATATCGCTCTCGCTTATTTTAACTAAAATTTACTTTTTATGGTTTTTATTGATATATGGGTTGATAATTGTGTTTTTGGGTTCTATAAATACGTTTTTTTAGTTTTATTTTTTTATCGCTTTCACGTATTTCAACTCGCATTTACTTTTAATGTTTTTTATTGATATAGGGATTACTTAATGTGCTTCCGGGTGGTTATGATTACGTTTTTCGAGCTGTATATCATTTATCGATCATGCGTATTTCAACTTGCATTTACTTTTATTCTTTGTATTGTTATAGGGATCTATACTTGTGTTTTAGTGGGGTTATGAAAACGTTTAAGAGCTTTATTATTATCACTCTTGCAGATTTCAACTCGCCTTTTTTTTTATGTTGTTTTTTTTATATTGGGATTGAATATTTTTTTTTTGGTTCTCATTATAACGTTGCTGGAATATACATAAAGTAAACGTTTAGCTTTTTTTTTATATTTATTATTATTTTTTATAAAAGGATTAGTTATAGTTCCTTTTTTAGCGACCTTAGTAAGTTTTTTCAACTAAATATTTTTATAAATAATTGAGGTATCGTTTATTCTATTTTCAAGTGTTCTTATAAGATTAATTTAACCTTATTTGTTATCGCTTTTACTCATTTTAAATTACTGTTCCTATTTCATAAATATTCGATGGAGGGATCGTTGATAGTGTTTTGGGAAATACTAATAGAGTTTATGACATTTTTCTAAAGCTAGTGCACATTTTAACTTAAATGAAAAGTGATCAAGATAAATGCGCAATCGCGATGTAAAGTCCAGATCAAAAACGTAATCAGAACCTGCAAAAACACAAAATAAAATTAAAAGTAAATGCGAGTTGAAATGCGCATGAGCGATAAAAGATAGAGCTCATAAAAACGTAATCATAACCACCCGAAAGCACATTAATTAACCCATATATCAATAAAAACATAAAAGGTAAATTTTAGTTAAAATAAGCGAGAGCGATATAAAATATAGCTCAAAAACGTAATCATAACCACCCGAAAGCACAATAATTAATCCTTATATCAATATAAAACTTAAAAAGTAAATTGTAGTTAAAATAATCGAGGGCGATAAAAAATACCGCTCGAAAAACGTAATCATAACCACCCGAAAGCCCATTAATCAATCCCTATATCAATAAAAAACATTAAAAGTAAATGCGAGTTAATATGCACGCGAGCGATAAAAAATACATCTCGAAAAACGTAATTATAATACCCGAAAACACATTAATTATTCCCAAAAAGTATCCCTCCCCTCTAAAAATTCAAAATCAACAACTATCTTAAAACTAAATAGACAATAATTAATTTTTTTAAATATTAGTTCGTAAAAAACAAAACTTGATATCAAATATCTAAAAAACGGAAAAAAATAGCGATAGGAAATGCCAAAATTATTAAAAAAGTCATAATTTTAATTAAACTAATTATTTTTCAATAAATAAATAAATAAAACGGAATATTTAAGGCTAGAAGTGAAGAAAAAGGTGACATTTGACTTGGAAAAGGTAACATTTGAAATGGAAAAGGTGACATTTGACTTGGAAAAGGTGACATTTGAAATGGAAAAGGTGACATTTGAAATGGAAAGGGTTACATTTGACTTGGAAAAGGTTACATTTGACTTGGAAAAAAGTTACATTTGACTTGGAAAAGGTTACAATTGACTTGGAAATGCTATATTTAAAAATTCCTTAATTGATTTTAACTACGGAGGTGAAAGTCGTGTGTGGCACCCACCAAATGTTTTTTATTGTAGTTTGTCCCTATGATTTGTACTCCCTCCTGCAGTGGTTAGGTACAGGCGCTTAATTGTTACAAATGAAGGAACGCAGTTAAAATAATGGAACTGTATCCAGGTCAAACTCGAGCCAACCAGGCTGTCAATGAGAATCATTAACACCCATAACCTGTGACTAATTGGGAAAGTGGTTCCTACCCGGCTGGGGGAACGGAGTCGGTCGGTGTATGGCGTCTATATGAATATTTTGAGGAGAGCAATCTACTTATATTATCGGAGGTACCGGCTTTGAGAAGTCAATTAAGGTCGAGCCTCCAGCGAGAGAGGAACCGTTACAGGCAGCCATAGGACACAAAGGCCGGTGTAGATTGCCATTGTGGGGCTAGAATTGGCGGTTCTGAGCAGGATGTCTACGGCTCACTTAGGCACTATTGCGGCCAAAATGGCCAACAGCCAACCTTGTGTAAGGGAATCAACAAACATTGTTCAATGAGGGTATGGCAATTCTTGCATTACGTTGGGCTGTAAAATAATTTAGCAGTGGTTCAACTTTCACTTACCTATATATGAAATATATAGTAGAAGAAGACGAAGAAGAAAAATAAATTTTATTCTTGGACTTCTGTCCCCTAAGAATAACGAAAATGTACAAGAGTGAGTATTATGTCTGGCTTAAAAAAATCTGGTGCGGGCAACACACGACTTTAATTTACCTCCATTTTTAAAATCAAAGAAAGAATTTACAAAAACAGTTAGAGATAAAAATACGTGAAACTATTAAAGAATTAATTAAATTGAATTTATATAGAAACACGTGTTTTATTAAAAAATCGATTATATTATTATCTAAAATAATCAGTTAGTTTTATGATCATATCATCACTTTCTATTAACTTTTAAAAGCTTGTGTAAGAGATAATATTTTTTCTGAAATCTTTAGCTTTCCAACGGTATATCATTCATGTATATTACTGCTCTTATGTTTAAAAACGAAAAATTGCATTAAAAAAATACTTTTTCTGTTTTCTCCTTTAGTTGGGTATATAATTCATTCAATTTATATATTTAACTGTTTTTCATCAGTGTTAACAAGATAATATAGTTATTTTTATAGAATATACAAAATTAAAGGTACTTTAAAGGAAGAAAATTTAAAATATCGGCATTTAAGCCCTGACAAACCATTTTAATCAGAATGAAACCTACATGATATTAAAGCCCATTAAATTTTACATCTATATAGCGAGTTTAATCAAAATCGTCGAAACCGTTTTTGAGAAAATCGAAAAAAGGTGCAAAATGCATGGTATAAAGTGCCTCTTCTGGTAAGTTCATTTTGATGAAAAAAGTTTTGGTCTCGGGCGTATAGTTGCCTTAAATATGAAATTCCATTTACATAGGACTTACCGTTTCCGCCCGGGAGTTGCCACACACACACACACACACACACAGAGAGACACATACACACACACACACAGACCTTTTTGCGGGACTTGGTTATTTGGACTCAGGGGACCCTAAAACGTGTATTTCCGTTAAAAACTGGAATTCGAAAATTTTCACGATCGCAATACTTCCCCTTACTATTTATAGTAAGTGAAAGTAAAAAATGTTTGTTAACTTGAAATATGACTATTATTAATAATTTTTTATACAATTATTCGGAAGACTGATTACTGACGAGATGATGGAATAATTTGTTTTCAAATGAGGTTAAGGAAGATGCTTTGCTTATAGAGGTAGGTAGGTATGGAATTCCAAAGAGAGGTGGCACACAAACTAAAAGATTTTTTAAAGAATGATGTTCGATGAGAAGGCAAATAGAGGTTAGTGGGTTGGGATCTTGTGTTAAACGAATGTACTGATGAACAAGCAATGAGTATGTCAAGAATGTAGGATGGACTTTGGGTATTTAAAGTGCGGAAGAGGAATACTCCCAGGAAATACTATCGGCGAGAAACTTGATTGAGCCACTTCAACTCGGCATACCTGTCGGAGACGCTGGAGCGTCTGGGGACTCCGAAGATGAATCTAATAAAACTAATTTGTTTTAGGGGCCCTTGAGTAGAAATGACCAAGTCCCGCAAAAAAGTCTGTGTGTGTGTGTGTGATAAGTCTAGAGTAAAAACGAAAGAAAATTAAATTTCATATTTAAGACAACTATACGCCTCAGATGTTACAGCAACTTTTTCATCAAAATCAGCTGACCGGAAGAGCCTTTATAATTCATTGGGGTTGTTTTAGGGTCCCCTGAGTCCAAATGACCAAGTCCCGCAAAAAAGCCTGTATGTTTGTGGGTGTGATAAGTCTACCACGAAAAGTGTTACGTTGAGGTAGTAACACTTTATTAGAATACTTTAAGGTAGCCACTTTAAGGTCGTGAAAGAATTTCTTGTTATCCTTTGTAGGAAATGAGTGAAACTATGAGAAACCCTTGTATAGAATTTATACATCTATTATTTATTGTTATTATTTGTCTGGTCTTTTTACTTTTACTTAATTATGTATGAAATATATAGTAAAGAAAAGTAATGCGATCGTGAAATTTTTCGAATTCCAGTATTCAACGGAAATACACGTTTTAGGGTCTCCTAAGTTCTAATGACCAAGTCCCGCAAAACGATCTGTGTGTGGTAAAGCTAGTACGATAACGAAAAGTCGTACAATAATGGAATTATATATTTAAAACAACCATACCCTAGAAATGTTACAGCTACCGTTTCATCAAAATCGGCTAACCAGAAGAACCGCTTCATACCATGCATTTTGCACTTTTTTACGATTTTCTCAAAAACTGCACTAACGGTTTTGATCAAACTATCTATATATCAATGTAAAATTTAATAGGCTTTAACATCATATAGGTTTCATTCTTATAGAAACGGTCTGACCGTCGTTAAATGTAAATATTTTAAATTTTCTTCCTCTAAAGAACCTTTAATTTAATACATTCCAAAAGATTAACCATATCATCTTATTGACATTGATAATGGACGGCTAAATATTCAACGGATTTGATGACCAATTAACGGATAAAAGTACAAAGCTTTTTTAAATATAATTTTTGTTTTTTTTTATAATAAGAACAGTAATATATAGGTATAATATACCGTTGGAAAAAGAAAGATTTAAAAAATAATATTATCTTATACTCAAGTTGTAAAAGATAATATAAAGTAACGAATGGAGAATAAACTTATTACTGATTAACGATTCAATATAGTTATATTGTTTAATCTAAACAATATGTTTCCAACGAAAATTAATACTTAAAATCAAATAAAATTAACTTAAAATATTTTTCAAATTGAAGTATATTTATTAGTTTTTAAATGGTTTTTAACAGTTGAGGTAAGTGAAAGTCGTATGTTGCCCGCACCAGATTTTTTATAAAATAAAACAATATTTAAGGACTAATTCAATAAGAAAAAAAAATGTACAAACTACACCAGACTAATAAGTTAGCTTCACCTACGGAAACCTTGAAACCTGTCAGATTAATATTATGTTAATCAGTAATGGTTTTGATAACAAAGATTAATTTGTTCTTATGATTAATTTGGATATGATTACAGCAATAAATAAAATAAATATAACACACAGAAGTTAAATAAACATACATCCATGCACTTAATTATCGGCTAACAATTATGCAATGGTAGATAGTTCGGAATAACGTAATTTCCTAATAACCTTTTATTCACTTCTCACAGCCAACACTAATGACTCAGACTAAAATGTTTATTACATCTCAAGTTCCGCGTCGTTAATAGACAATTAAAATAATTTAATTAATTAATGCTGCGAAAATTTTATTTGTTATATGCCCATATAAGGTATAAATGACGTGAACATTTAACATGACAAAAATATTTTGAATTATTTCATATTCAAGGTATACCCAATGTTACCAACACCGCAAAATAATGTTTAGTACTGAATAACTTTCCTGTAAGGCTAAAAATAAAAAATAAATCAGGTACGCGTAACACTCGAGTTTCACTTACCTCTATTGTTAAAATCAATTTTAAATTTTTAAAATAAATTTAATAATAATAGGCTTACCGAACCCGAAGGTTCGATGCCGATACTACCAAACTTCGCCTGCACAGACTCGTTCAAGCCCAAGCCCCCGAGATCAGCCTTAATGCGATCCTCCCATCGACGCTTCGGCCTACCTTTCGGACGCCTACCAGTCGGTTCAACGAATACCAACTTTCTCGGAATCCGTTCCTTACCGAGCCCAACTACTTAACGCGCCCATTTGAGTCTCCCCGATGCTATCAACTCAATAATATTCACAGGATATAAGTTCCGCGTTGTGCAACCTTCTGAACACCCCAGTGGCCTCATCTCTCTTCGGACCAAATATTTTACGCAGTACCTTATTTTCGAAAACCTTAAGCCGTTGTTCATCCTTCAAAGTAAGCGGCCACGTTTCAAATCCGCAAAGAACCGTCGGAAGAATAATAGTTTTATAAATTCTAACCTTTAAGTTTTTAGACAGAAGCCGTGAGCTAAGTAATTTAGCAACTGAATAATAACACGCATTTCCCACCTTTAACCGGGACTTTATTTCTTCCTGAATTTCATTTTTTCTTGTTATCATTGAACATAAATACTTGAATTTCTCAAAGTGTTCAAAAGTATGCCGTGATATATTAATATCATCAAGATCGCCACCATTTCTGCTACTAATCATATATTTCGTCTTATCGGTATTTATTTCGAGTCCTATTTTTTACCTCTTTTTATTAAAACACTTGTATTTAGTTGTATGGTTCCCGTGTCTTCACCTAGCAGTACCAAATCATCGGCATATCCCAAAACCGGAATCTTATCACCTATATTTAAACCTTTCTCGGTACACGTCACTTTTTCTATGACAAGTGACAAAATAAATTTAGCGATAAATTGTTAAAGAATTCATTGCATTGATCTTTAATAGGGAAATGTGTTTACTTAAATATTCCATAATATTATTATCTACGAAAATCAGTTGTATCGGCTTTTCATCACTCTTTAGTAACTTTTACAATTTCGTATATAAGATAATAGTTTTTTCTAAAATCTTTAGCTTTCCAATGGTATATAATGCATTACTGTTCTTACGTTCAAAAACACAATAATTGCATTACAAAAACATTGTTGCTCTTTTCTCCTTAAGTTGAATATTAAATTAATTAAACTTATACATTTTTTTCTTTTTTTTATCAACGCTGAAAATATGATATGGTTATTATTATAAAATCTACAAAATAATAGGTACTTTGAATGAAAAAATTTAAAATATTGGCATTTAAGCCTTACCAGACTATATCAATCAGAATGAAACCTACATGAAATTAAAACTCATTAAAGTTTACACCTAAATAGCATAACATAATCATTAAAGCTGTTTTTGAGAAAATCATAAAAAGTGCAAAATGCATGGTATAAAGTGGCTCTTCTGGTTAGCTGTTAAAATTGTTGTAACATCTTATTATTAGTTTAAATATGAAATTCCAGTTTCATACGTCTTCTCGTTTTCGGACTTGACTTACCACACACGGAAATACCAAGACCTTTCTGGGGTTACTAGAGTATTTAGATGTAGAGGACCCTAAAAAACGTGTATTTTCGAACTCGAATCCCAAATTTTCACGATCGCAATACTTTATGTCATTATATACCATTTCATATGTAGGTAAGGGAACGTTAAAAATTATTACAAAAATATCAGGTCAGGAAATGAGCGTTATTTGGCTTCAGAAAAATATATTTATAATTAATTAATTAATTAATTGATTTTTATTTTTATTTCAAAGAAACAAGTATTAAAAATGCTTCATTCGGCTTATAAAAAAATAATAAGAAAGAAATAAAATTTCAAGGAAAATTAAAATTCAGTTATTCTTCGAATTCATATATAAAATTAAATATTGGTTGCTAAGAGAAAATGAGAGAGTACTTGAACAAATTAATGAGAGGAGGAAAGGTTTATATTTAATTAGTCCCAAAAGATATATTAAAAATAAATCCTTAATTAAGATTCTAATATTATTTTACTTTTATTTAATTTAATTATAAAAATCTGGTGCGGCAACACACACATCCGTTGTTAAAATCGATTAAAGAATTTTCAAATACAGATAGAGATAAAAATTAATGAAACTAATAAAGATCTAATTAAACTGAATTTCAAAAGAAACAAGTGCTTTATTAAAAAGTCTATTATATTATTTTAAAAAGGAATCAGTTAGTTATATCGGATTTCCATCACTCTTCATTAAATTTTACAAGCTTGTGTATGAGGTAATATGTTTTCTTAAATCTGTAGCTTTCCATCGGTATATTATACATGTATACTGTTCTCATGTTCAAAAACAAAAAATACATTAACAACATTTTTTGTTTTAAGTTTTCTCCTTTAGTTGTTCATCAAATTCGCTCAACATTCATATTTAGCTGTTAATTATCAATGCTAACGAGATAATATGGTTATTTTTATAGAATCTACAAAATATAAGGTAATTTAGAGGAAGACAATTTAAAATATTGGCTTTTAAGCTGTGTCAGACTATTTCAATCAGAATGAAACCTACATGATGTTAGAGCCCATTACATTTTACATCGATATAGTGAGTTTGATTAAAATCGTTAGTGCCATTTTCGAGAAAATCGTAAAAAGGTGCAAAATGCATGGTATAAAGTAGATCTTCCGGTCAGCTGATTTTGATGAAAAAGTTTTTGTAACATCTGAGGTGTATAGTAGTCTTAAATTAAAAATTTCAGTTTCGTGCGATTTTTCGTTTTTGTTTCATTTGGAATCAAGGGACCCTAAGACTTGTATTTCCGTTGAAAACTGGAATTAGAAAATTTTCACGATCGCAATACTTTCCCTTACTATATATTTCATAATTTGACCTTTAAAAATCTTAATATTTGCAGTTTAATATAATATAATAGTATGATTTGGGAGATATACAACGTAACTAGTGTACATACATTTGTTTAAAATCTTATTTATTTGCCTGTTTGTTGGATGAAGATTGTTCGATATATGTTATGACGCATCAAGACCCCATGTTTCAAAACATACCGTACAAAAATTGAAAGAACAGGGCAACGAAGTTCTTCCGCACCCACCATATTCCCCAGACTTGTCTCCAACAGATTACCACCTCTTCAGGAATTTAGACAACTTCGTCAAAGGAAAACTTTTTGAAAATGATGATCAAGTGAAATGTGCGTTTTCAGATTTTGTTTCACTTCAAAGCTCAGAGTTTTTCAGTTCAGGGATAAAAAAGTTGGTGTCACGTTGGGAAAATGTGTAGAAAAAGAAAGTAAATACTTCGAATAAAATTATCTTGTTTTCATATCGTATTTTTAATAAAAAAAAATTTACCTTGAAAACGGACATTTCATGACACAACCCAATAAATTTAAAAGAAAACACTTAATCTCCTGATGCAACAGAGGATTTTAAAGGTATTCAACTCATGCCTAATTTTAAAACCAAGCTTTAATTTACCTATAAATAAAATAATGATTTATCAAATTGATTTACAAAAAAAATATTAACTAATATTTTTTTAGCAAACATACCGTAACTTTCTTCGTTGAGGTAAGAAAAAATCACCAATAACCTACAAAAAGCAACAATGAAATCAATTTCTTAGTTGCATAATGAGTAAATTCTTATGTTCATACTATAATCAGAAAATTAGTTATATTAATTATTGATGTTCCAATAATAAATACTCAGTTTTTAGCATTTTTACATATTACTAAAGATACATTATGTATTACTATATATTTATTATATTATAAAAAAAAATGTGTGCCAGATAAAGTTCATTTTTAAAATACATTGGCTGTAATTTGCATACAATAAATGAAAACTAAATAATGTTATTAAAATTAATTATTTGAGTTGGCAAAATTGGATATAATTTGTTCCGCAGTTCATTGACTTAAGAAAAAGTAAAAATTAAAATTGAAAAAAAAAAAGAAGAATCCGGCTTTAAAATGATGTACTGCATTTAAAAACTAGGGAATATTCTTCGACTTCGACATTGCTGTCGATTCAGAAGATATAACACATATAGTCACTTTTAAATACCAAACTCTGTTTTACATTTAAAATAATACAGTCCGTAAGTAGAAGTGTGGTAAAAAATACACTTTTAAACTTAATTTAAATACGAATAGCATTCTTATACCAACCAAATCTTCTTGCATTTTATGTTTTGTGCAATAAACAATAAAAAAATAACTGTATTTAGGTAAAAAAAATTCACAAATTACTAGCATGAGGCAATAATTAAATGAATTTCTTAGTTGAAATACATATAGTAAAACAAAAAAAGGGATAGGAAGTGTATGTATGTATGTATGTATGTATGTATATATATATTATATATATATATATATATATATATATATATATATATATATATATATATGCTATATCTTCTATAGTAAGAGTACATCCTTAAAGTATTATTTATTAGAACTAATAAACTAATGCTGATTATGTTCTAAAAAATAATAATAATCATGATTATATACTATCGTTTATTTATTTTATTATAAAATTAAAATAGTAGGGGTGGGCATAATCCAATGACGATTATCGGATCATTCGATTATTTCAATCATTCGAATTGATCGATTATCAGATTAATCGGTTTGGAGAAACGAATGATCATTCCAACTGAATTGTTTAGCGTTAATCGAGGGATTACAAGGAGCTCAGATAATCGAACGACCTTTTATTTTTTTTATTTTTTTTTTTTTTATTGCTCATCACATAAATTAATAAATTAATGCACACACATTGCCTCTCAGAAAGCATATTAATAATTCGATTATGAAATCATTCAATTATTTAAATCATTGAAGTCCGATCATCCGATTATGACGATCATTCGATTATGCCCACCCCAATGAAATAGGTTGTAGATACAGCGCATTTTTAAAACATATTCACTTTAACTTGGAATTAAATTAACGTTGGGTTTTTTATAGTGCATCCTAAGTAATGTAAACAAAATTAATTATTTGAGTTAGCATTATTGAATATAATTTGTTCTGTAATTTATGAAAAACTAAGAAAAAACTGAAAAAAAATGAGAGTTTTAAATTGGCCTAAAAATGATGAGCTGTATTCAAAACCTCCTGAATAATCTTCGACTTCGACAGTGCTTTCGATGGAGCATGACGGATGCAGAAGAAATTGATATTTTCCCAATATATTTTGCAAAACCCTACCTTCCCCTGTACTATTTCTCTCGGTTAGACTCTTATCTAAGAGAAAGTATACAATTTTAAAATAATACCTCAAGAGACTAGACAGCTATCCCGAGTAGACTGGTATAAGAACTAAGACACAAACTGCCATTATTAGAAGCGAACAGGACTAAACTGCGGTTTAAAGGGGGCACCTCTGAAGTGGGGGTTCTGCAACTTTCTCTTCCAGCAAGGACAGCTGAGGCCTTTATGTCATTCCATCTTAGTCAAATCCTGACGGATTTGTCACTTTAAATACAGTACGAAATTAGAAATAATAATAAATCTCTATAATTAAATATTAATAACGTGATTATTGTTTCCGCGAACTCCTTCTAAACCACTAGACGGATTTTGATAAAATTTTTATTATCATTTAGAGTATTCATTCCTGAAGGTTTGCGAGTAAAATACATTGCAATTTATCTTTTCTTCAGATAGGAAAAATATATTTTCTGTAACCAAGTCGCCAAATAATTATTCCTGAAATATGAGTAGTAATATAGACTATAATATACCGTTAGAAAGCGCAAGAATTAAGAAAAATCTATATGGAATTAAAAAAACCGTACAAGTTAATATAAAGTTTATTCGAAGTATTAAAAAGTTATAAACATAATATGATAGGAACCTTTATTATTTTTATAGTTGTTGAATACATAAATACCAATTAACTGCTCATTATATGGGAAAATTTAATTTTTGGTTACCTGTGCTTCACTTTAAAATAACAAACAATAAACCAAACCAATTTTTATTTACGTTTTTTATTTCTGCCGATGGTGAAATATAATAATGAATGGACATAATAAAATAAATCACAATAAGAAGCACTCCTTAACTCCCTATTCATATACATTCATTTTTCTTCTCAATCTATTACATATTTTTTTTCCAAGTTTCGGGGTTCTTTCCTCATTATCAAGACTTTTTATTAAAACACTTTTTTAGTAAACAACACATTATATTAAATTTCTAGCTTACTGCTATTCGTCCACTTTGAAGTTTATTGGCTTACCAAATATATTTTCTTGCTAATTGCACTTTTCTTTACAGTAAACTAAACATCCCAAAGCGATAAACTCAAAATCGGCAAGACAGATTTTATATAAGATTTTAGCGCAAGTTTATATGGAATAAAATAAATCCTATATATTAATATTAAGTTTCTGTAAGCCCATAAACTTATGACTGTTTGTTTTGGTTTTAAGGCGTAAAACCCTAAGGTCATCAAACGCCTGTACCACAACAACCCATAAAGAGTTTTGAGCTCACATGTAGAGAATTCGTACAGTTTCTAGGCCAACGGATGTGCAATGAGGTGATTCGGCCGAGATCACGCTCAGCCGCCATTTTTTCTTCCCATTTTTGGGTACCCACTTGACTGAGGCTGGATGTGCCCCAGGAGGGTCTCCATACCCCAGGATCGGCCCCCGGCTGAAATAACAGAATAAATAATCCGCCACAGCCGGGATTCGAACCCAGGACCCGGAGCACGGTAGACTAGCGCTCTACCCACAAGACCACGCCGCTCCCCATAAGGTCATCAACGCCTAGATACTATATGTATATTTATTCCTTATAAGAAAGAACTATTAGGTAATAAGTAATTAAGAAAAAAAATATTATTAGGTAAACAATAATTAAAAAAAAGAAAGATATAATAATACATTTAAAAAAATAAAATAAATAAACAACGGTACTATAGTATACCAAACAAAAAAAAAAAAAAAAAAAAAAAAAAAAAACTGACCAGGAATGTTTTATATTTAATTAAGGTTATAGTCTTTATAATTTAGATAACAATAATTGTTCCCTATAAAATCAACAACTAATTTAATGGTTTCCTCTCTATTACCCAATACTGTTGATATATTTGGGTTTAGTCCAATTTTATTCAGATTTTATGAATTAACTTAAGCTTATGTAGTTGCTAAAACCTTATGAACATATGTAATTGGTTATGATAGTTTAATATTGCCACCGTCGTACCAGGTTGTAAGTTTTTAAAATAAATGGTAAATTGTTATAAATATTAAAATTAACGCAAGATTAAGAGAAGATTAAAAAAAAAAGACCCCCCAAAAAAATAACAATAAAATAATGTAGAAATTCTGTACAAGGATTTCTCATAGTTTCACTCATTTCCTACAAAGGCTAACAAGAAATAGTTACAAAGAAAGTTTACATGAAATCGCATACGTCAGGAGAGACATTATGAAGATTTCTTTTACGATCTTAAAGTGGCTAAAGGTAGAACATAAGTACTTTCTTAGTACTCAAGCAATTCGTAGTGAAAATCCGACAACGAAAGGAATCTGCATTATCAAAAGCAAAACGAACTGGAGTACAGTAGTTGAATCTCTAACAAGGGTTTCTCTTTCGGTTCTAGTGAAAAAATAAAATAAAAAAAGTTCTGAATACAAGAAGATATACAATTACAAAGATGAAGCATTTTATACTAGACCTTGAAAACGTGCAATTAGACTGTGAATGTGATGGTGATATGATAAGGACTTGTAACTACAGAATTGAGGCCGATCTACTAAAAAGTATAATATACATTTAGGTATACTAGTTTAAACCTTATTTAGGTCTAATTGGTTTATTATTTTCAATAATCAACGTTTGTAATCGATCAAAAAAAAATCTGGGCAACACACGACTTAACTCCATTTTTAAAGTCCATTAAAGAATTTTCAAACAAAGTAGAGGAATACTATTAGGGAAACTATATGAGGGAAACTATAATTGAACTAATTAAATTGAATTTCTATTGAAACATGCGTTTTATTAAAAATATATTACATTATTATCTAAAATAATCAGTTAGTTTTATTGGGTTTTCATCACTCTTTATTGACTTTTAGAAGGTTGTGTATTAGATGATATTTTTTCTAAAATCTTTAGCTTTTCAACGATATATAATACATCTGTATTACTGTTCTTATGGTCAAAAACAAAAAATTGCATTAAAAAATATTTTTTTTAGTTTTCTCCGTTAGTTGTTCATCAAATTCGTTCAACTTGCATATCTAGCTGTTAATGATCAATGGTAACAAGATAATATAGTTATTTTTATAGAATCTACAAAATTAAAGGTACTTCAGATGAAGAAAATATCGGCATTTAAGCCCTGTCAGACCATTTAATCAGAATGAAACCTACATGATAATAAAGCCCATTAAATTGTTCATCGATATAGGGAGTTTAATCAAAATCGTTTGAGCCCTTTTTGAGAAAATCGTAAAAAGGTGCAAAATGCTTGGTATGAAGTACATCTTCCGGTCAGCTGATAATGATGAAAAAGATTTTGTAACATCTCGGGCGTATAGTTGTCTTAAATATGAAATTTCAATTTTAAAGGACTTGTTTTAGCCGGGGAGTTGCCACACACACACACACACACACACACACACAGACCTTTATTCGGGACTTGGTTATTTGGAAGCAGGGGACCCTAAAACGTGTATTTCCGTTGAAAACTGGAATTCGAAAATTTTCACGATCGCAATACTTTCCCTTACTATATATTTCATATATAGGTAAGTAAAAGTAAAAATACCTTCTCAAAATTTGAGGTCTTACGTTTCAAGATACGTAGAATAAGAACTTTGGCACAAAAATACCATAGCATCCGACTATGATATTAACACCTGAACGTTGAAATAAGCCGATTATTTTTAAAATGGCAGATTAAACATGATTTAATTCAATAACTTCTGATTATTTTTTAATATAAAAAAAATGTTTTATTAAGCTTTCAAATAAAGAAATCTTATTAACTAGATGTTGCTCGCGACTTCGTCTGCGTCGATTTCTGTTATTATGATCGCTATTAAGACGTTTTTAAAAAAATATATTGGGCTGTTGATGACCGTCATAATATTCTCGATGTCAAGAGTTGAACTCTGGCTAGCCCGGAGTTGGTCTTCCTAATTGAAATCTCCTCATCTAAACCTCGAAAAACACTTTTGAACCGTGCTATCAGCAATTAAATCGCTACCATACACGGCACGAATCTTTCTTGCAGTTTGGGATGCTTTTTTCCCTTTTTAAAAAAAGAACAGCATAATATGCCGAAAATGAACCGAACCGTCACTCATGTGCTGGTTTGCAATAAACTACAATACTGATCCTCAATAAAGACGAATTCAGTATGTAAACATAGGTAATTACATGAGGATGGATAAAATCGATTCCTACGTGTTTAAATGATTTATTAATTGTTGCGACAAAAGTTAACTTAACGGGACATTGAATTATTTTAAAATTTAAAGGTAAATCATTTGGAATCGTTGGGATGCGAGGTCAATTTTCCCCGTTTTTTTTTTTTCAGATTTTCCACTGATTCTTCACTCCTATTGGTCGCAGTGTGATGTTATATAGCCTATAACCTTCCTCGATAAATGGACTATCCAACACAAAAATAATTTTTCAATTTGAACTAATAATTTCTGAGATTAGCGCGTTCAAACAAACAAACTCTTCAGCTTTATTATATTAGTATAGATTAATTAATTCTAAAACAATAAAAATAATTTAAATTTTACCTGTATGTACGCTTATAACTCAGTTAGAATTAGTATATCACTATTAATCATAAAACAGGAAAAAAATAAAATTGAAATTTTTCCTATATAAATTGTACCCATAAATCACAGTCATTTATTGGAAGGAATTAGTCCGGGTGGCGGTCATTAAATGAAACAACTAAATAGTTTCAACTATTTTATTGTTTGCCAACGTTTCGACCCCCTTTGTGGGTCATCATCAGGGCGCATGGTGGGAGAATGGAAACTAGGTGACAGGTCACCTAGTTCACAGTCATTTATATTTGAAGATAATGAAAAATATGTATAGTGTTTTAGAGTCAGTGAACCCGGTTTAAAAATACGTTGTACGTTCGCCGTACGAAAATGTGTTTATGTATAATACCAAAAAAATAAACAGAGAATCAAACACACCTCAAGATTGAAAAACATTGAAATCGGTTAAAAAATAACATCAGATCGGCCTTGGATTTTTAAAAATTAGTAAAAAATCCATAGTTATGCCGCTCTTCGAAGGGGATGTAAAATGTAGTTCTAAGTGGGTTCGATGTCAGATTTTACTTGATTTAAGACCTCTATTTTTTGTTTAACCTGGATAGAAAAAGAGCCAAGCGGAATAAGCATGTGAAATCTGCCCCCGCGTACATCAGAACCAAATGTATACCATTGATCCACACCTATGTGAAACTACCATATACTACTAAATATTTAGCTTCTTAACCCTTATGGGAGGGAAGTTATGGAGGGGAAAAGAAAAAAACAAAAAAAAATTGTTTTCTCCTGAACAGCTCAACCGATTTTCACGAAAAAAATATATGAGAGAAGTTGGTTCAAGGTGCAGCCAATATAACACACAATTAAGCGTAATCTTTATTTATTGGTGCCGACGTTTCGGCCTAAATTATAGGCCTTCTTCAGGGTGATTGGGTGAGCTGAGAAGGCGTCACCAACCTTATTATGTAACACTCACCTTTGGCGACGCATTTTGTAGTGTAGGGTTATCACTCCCTACGCCTACTTTGGTGAATAGCCACCATTAGGGTCTCACATACCCGAGGGAGAGGCTGTGAGTGAATTCCCATTTAATTATATCTTTATAAAAATCCCCGCCAGGACTGGGATTCGAACTCACAAACCTTAGCATGAGAGACTAGCGCGCTAGCCACTCAGCCACGGGCTCCCCTTCTCACTCACTGCTACCCCAATGAATTTCCTGCTGTTAATTATTATTCACTATTTCTTATGTAGGGGGGTTGATGTATTTTGAGCAGTTAGCGTTTGAGCTTGGGCGATATTTTGATCTTGAGGCTCCTTCATTTTGGTTCAAAAATTCGGGGTCACCAATTGTAGGGGGGTTGATGTATTTTATGAATGAAGAGAGATCTTTTACTAAAGCAATTTATTATTTTACACAACTATATAAACTTTTTTAACCTTCCCAAAGTTTTATGAAAACATATGTTTTGCAATCGATTTTATCCATTGTTGATTTCTCCTACACTTATATAACCCAAAATTACATTTATAAGACCTAACCTTACATTTAAAACTACAAAAACAAGTAGCATTTTTTAACCAATGAATAAACACCTGTCATATGACATTATTTTGTTCAAAATTTGAAATAAACATTAAAAAAAAAAACATATTTTAAAAACTGCTAACTGACTTTCCTTCATCCAAGACCTGGCCAGGAGCCGATCACCTTGACTTATGAATAGGAAAATGCTAATAGAAAGTACTTCATCATTCAACAGAGTACATTCATCAGTGGGCGGATCGGAATAACTTACTTCTTACTTAAATATCAAACATCTAAGAAGTCATCTTCAAGTCATATATTTAGTAAATGAATATTGCTTTCGAAAGATCGTAGTGTATAATTATAAACCCATGAAAGACTTCATGGTCAGTACATAGAGGGATTCGGTCAAGTATCGTGAACGGAGGTGATTAGGTCCAAATCAAGCTAAGTCACCAGCTTTAAGCATGGATGTTTCTCTTGCATGAGGGTCCAGAGATTTCATTTGTGTAATGTTTTTCACCCACAAAAAAATGTAACGTTTTTGAAGGATGTTCCTGAGTAAGAGTGACACCAACCTTTGCCTCTCTTGGCCAGCCAGCCACCATCATACAACACGTGCTAATAGTCCCGATCACAATAGAATGAAGACTGACGAAGCTGAGACAAAAGGAAAACACAAGCAACAATAGAGATTCCTCGGGGTTATATTTTAAAAGGATCTATTAGCGATCACGGAGTACACAATGCCGTGGCCATGGCGCCGTTCTTCGCATAGTAATATATGGTTGCCTTCTCGTGGAAGCTTGCAATTACAGTATTTTTTAGCACACTTCAACATTTCGAATATGTGCGCTTAAGAATTATTTAACACATATATATTTATTTAAATTTACAATGGTATTTGAAAATACAACATATGAATTAGGTGATCCAAACAAGAAGATCTCGAGGTCATCTTCAGACGCCTTGGAGGATTTACAGGAATTGGAGAGGATGCTAGTATTGAAACGAGTGGTTTAGGATAGGAATTGAGTTTTACTTTCACTTACTATATATTGTAAGGGAAAGTATTGCGGTCGTGAAAATTTACGAATTCCAGTTTTCAACAGAAATACACATTTTAGGGTCCCCTGAGTCCAAATAACCAAGTCCCGCAAAAAGGTCTGTGTGTGTGTGGTCACTCTCGGGCGAAAACGGTATGTCCTATGAAACTGAAATTTCATATTTAAGACAAATATACGCCCGAGACGTTACAAAACCTTTTTCATCAAAATGAGCTCACCAGAAGAACCACTTTATACCATCCATTTTGCACCTTTTTTCGATTTTCTCAAAAACGGCTCCGACGATTTTGATTAAACTCGCTATATCGATGTAAAATTTAATGGGCTTTGATATCATTTAGGTTTCATTCGGATTAAAATGGTCTGACAGGGCTTAAATGACGATATTTTAAATTTTCTTTCTCTAAAGTACCTTTAATTTTATTGATTCTATAAAAATAATTGTATTATCTTGTTAATAGTGATGAAAAACAGGTAAATATATAAATTGAATGAATTCGATACCCAACTAAAGGAGAAAACAAAAAAAAACATTTTTTTAATGCAATTTTTCGTTTTTGAACATAAGAACAGTAATATACATGTATGATATACCGTTGGAAAGCTAAAGATTTTAGAAAAAAATATTATTTCATACACGAGCTTGTAAAAGTTAATAAATAGTGATGAAAATTCGATAAAACTACCTAATAATATTAGATAATAATATAATAGAGTTTTTCATAAAACACATGTTTCTATAGAAATTTAATTTAATTAATTCTTTTAAATAGTTTCACTAATTTTCACCTCTAACTTTATTCGACATTTTTTTTTTATTTATTTTTAAAACGGAGGTAAGTGAAAGTCGTGTGTTGCCCGCACAAGATTTTTTTCATGAAAGGATATTGTGAAACCCTTGTACTAGCCAAATCAGCAACATTTGAAACATTGGCTTTGTGGATGAGTTTAATCGTGACGAAGTAAGAAGCGTTGAGGATTTTGGGCTATAAGGATTGAATACGGTAAGTCTCAAAGCTCTGATCCGTAGGTCTTATGATTGTCAACTAAATGAGCAATTTGTAGTTAACTTGAAGGTATGAGCGTCTGTCAAGTAAGTGATCCAAAACACCGAGCAGTTGCTTTTCAGTCTTGTATACGGATTCTATATAAGATGTTTTGTCATAAATGCAGGGTCTGTTCAACCGGGACAAGCAGAATAGCATTAATAGGCACTCTAGGGCAGGATGTAATAGGTTTACGGCGAAGGGTAAAGGTAATTTAATGGGATTTATATACTGTTGTAGCTGAGCAATAAGTCCATAAGGCTCGGGTCCTCAAGGCATACATTTTCTTAAATTAAAAGTTTTCCATACAATTTTGCTGAGTAATAATAATCATCAAAATTTTCCGGAATTTCCTACAATTTATAAGAAGTCTAGTACGAAAATTAGAATTCAAGTAGTTGGAAGATATTCGAAATCGTGAAACACATTGAATAGTTAATGTGATAAAGGCGGAAAAGATAATGGAAATCCGGTAGAAAAATATGTGTTAATTCGCGTATTACTCTACCTAAAAATAGTCAGGGAATAGTGAAACTACGTTGATTCGTTCCCAAGATAGAGCCGGAAAAGCTAATGGAAATTCGGGGGAAAACTATCTGTTGATAATCTAGTTAGTCTACCTCAAAATATTCGGAAAATGTTCGAAATGATAACAATACATTGATTAGTTTATGAGATAAGAGCCGGTCGGAAAAGCGAAAGAAAATTCAGTGGAAAACTATATGCTGATTCTCGTATCAGGCTAGTCCAAAATAGTCGGAAAATTGTGTAAATTATGAAAATCGATTGATCCGTTAATAATATATACCCTCAAAAGCGTATGAAAATTAGCGTAAAATTGAATGCTAATTTTCGTACTAGACTTCTAATGCATTGTGGGAAAGTTCGGAAATTTTTATGATTATTATACATGGAAAACTTTTAATTTAATAAAATGCATTAAGTCTATCCCAGTACAGAGATGAGGCTCGATCTGAGCATACAATTTTTGAAGCTTTTTTAACAACACTAAATTTATAGGAATTGATTTTCATCCTCCGATTCTGACACCATACCTAAGGTCTCTGGTATGGGTTTGAAGATGTTGAGAGGAAATAGTTGGATCGTTATTAACTGATAACATACACCACAATAGTTCCTATCCATCACTATTTTTCTGGTGTTTCTCAAGGCAGCATTCTAGGACCCATCCTTTATACAGTCTATACAGCTGATATCCCAACCAATCTGAACACCTTCATTTCTACATTTGCTGATGGTACTTGTGTGATATCAGTCAATAATGATCCTACTATTACCTCTTAAACTCTTCAATCACACACCATAGACCTTTAAGTATAGCGTCAGATTTGGAGAATTAAAAAATGAATTCCAAAAAAATCCATTATGTTACCTGTACCCTTCGTCGTAAGTCTATGACATCCTACCATACACTGTACATTAATGATATTCCGCTTGTGCCTGTTTCTGATCCGCTATTTATGACTCCTGTTTGACAAAAGTCTAACTTTGAACCCTCACACAAGATTGAAACAAGAATGCTCGCTACGCTTTGTACTTCAAAACTTTTTTTTTGCCGGCTAATCCAATGCACTGCAGCCAATATTAGGCTTATTGTGCGCCGTCCAATCTACTGTTAATACAGGGCTAGCGCCTTGGTGAATCTGACCTACCTGTGTACCCAGCCAATAAGTTCACGCAACTTGGGATCAGGGATACGGTCGACACCAAAATGGTAAAACCGTATCCTGGCAATCTCTGGGCAACTGCATATCAAATGAAATGCAGTTTCATCATCCTTCTTGCAGAATCTGCAAGTCGGTGAGGCCGCCAAACCCATATTGTGGAGTCTTTCTTGTTGACGATGAACTTCAAAACTTACTAGAAAAACTCTTATTCTTCCACTAACTCATCTACATGACTGTCATAAGGCCGATGTGGACTTACAGAGTAAAGCTGTGGGGTTCTACTAAACCATCAAACTCTTCAAATAAACTTCTATCAGATACATCTTTGGGATTCCCAGGCGCTCTCCACTTTGTATGCCAAGTTGAAGTGGCTTTTTCCTGAAATTTCGACGACAATACTTCCTAGGAACCTATCTTTAGGATTCTTAGGAACCTAACGAAAAGATGTTTGTTTAACTTTGGTATCTAAAAAATTACACAGTCTTGAGAGCGAAGCTGACTTAGAATGGCTGTAAACCAAAACGAATTAGTCAGAAAAATGTTTTATCTACAGTTTAAATAACAATTAAGTAAAGACAACTTTTCCTTTACTAGTTTTAAGTGATGCGAAACTATAATTACAATATCATGACAAGATCTTTCGTCGAACAAAAGTAATTATTGGATATTTTAGATTTATTTAAAGAATTATGAACTGAGATTGCTCTGCTAAAAATTTGTTAATATGTGTTTGAAAAAAAGAAAATCTTTCAATACATCACCAATCCTAAGGAAGCTTGTGTTTCAGCAACAACTAGAACTTACCTAAAAGAAAAACAAAAAATAATGTCAGAAATCATCATATATTCAACTTATCATTCAGTAAAAGGAAGAAAATAAAAAAACTCAGCATTTAAGCCCTGTCACAATGTCACAATTAGAATCAACTACTTACAATTACAAGTTCAATTGAGCTTATATATTTATCCATTGTTTTTTCTCAAAGCTAATACAACACTATAGTTTGTTCAAAGAAAAAAATTCTTTATTTCAGACTATTAAAATTATAATCAAGCCTACATATAGCAAATTCAATCACAATTTTTAGGGACGTTTTTGATAAAATCATATTAAGGTGCAAAATGAATAGTTTTTTTTTTTTTTTTTTTTTTTTCGAGGCGACAACCACCAGGGTCATGTTCGCCTTTACACCGTTAGACACAGGTTACATGATTATAGGAGTAGAGTGAGAGTATAGTTTAGATCTGAGAGTAAAGATGGTTTGACTTTAGGAAGCGAATGATGTTAGTTATATGAGGAGAGGAATCAGAGAGAAGAAGCGACAGATCGGTGGGGAGGTTGAAAAGAATACGTGAAGCGGTATATTGTCGGCATTCTGTGAGGATGTGGAGTACTGAGAGAGGAACCTGACATGATCGACAGAGAGGCGGATGTCCACGGGCCATGAGATAACCGTGGGTCAACCTAGAGTGTCCTATACGAAGTCGCGCGAGCACAACCTCTTCGCGTCGAGACGGCCGGCAGGAGGACCCCCAAGGGCCAACGCGGGGCCGAATAAGGCGAAGCTTATTGTTCCCGAGGGCCGCCCACTCCCGCTGCCAGCAACCCAATATGCTAGTTCGAATTGAAGTGACAAGGTCAGGCAGGCTCACACCTTCAAGTTCAAGACCCTCGGAAACCGCATGACGTGCCGCTTAATCAGCCCGATCGTTCCCCAAGATCCCACAATGTCCTGGAACCCAGAAGAAAACAATGTTGACCCGGGAGGAAAAGGATGCAAGTGTGGTATGAATTCTATGGATGAGGTAGTCAGAGGAATATATGTTACGGATAGAGGAGAGAGTGGAGAGGGAATCGGTGCATATGATTACTTGAGAGGAAGATTGCTGGCGAAGAAGGAGGGACTGGAGGATGGCAGTTACTTCGGCGGTATAGCTACTCGATATAGAAGAGAGGGCAAACATGTTAACTTGGGCCTCACTCACAACTTATTATTATCACAATGAATAGTTTAAAGTGGCTCTTCGGGTTCGATTTCGATGAAAAACTGGCTGTAATATCTCAAGCATATACGCTTCGAAAAAAATTCTGTTTTATACACCTTAAAGTTTTCGTGCTGGACTTACAACACAAGTGGACCTTTTTGGACTCAGAGAACATTAAAACGAGTATTTTTGGTGAAAACTCGAATTCGAAACGATCGCAATACTTTCCCTTACTGCATATTTCATATATAGTTAAGTAAAAACCAGAAAATGTTCACCCCCTGTTTTAATTTCAGGAAAGAACAGAGAATAACTAATAAAATAAATTTAATAAATCACTAAAATAAAAAATGATAAGTGGCATAGTGCGGATGGTTTCAATTGGATTGACTTATATCCATATAGACAGTTAAAAAAAAAATAATAATAAATAAAAAAAAAATATATATATATATATATATATATATATATATATATATATATATATAATGAACCTTCGTAATTGACCAAAAAAAAAAAATGAAAAAAATTCACAGCCCTTTAAAATTTGAAGGCTTACATGTCGAGATGCGTGGAACCCGGATAATGAATAAAAAAAAATCTCCTAATTAAAAAACATGTTAATAAATGCCAACACTTGCTATTTGTGCTATTTCATAGAGAATTAATTTTTCTACAAAATGATATAAGATTCATTAAAATTGTTTAAAAGATAATGCAGTATCGTTTTGAATTTAGCAGTGTTGATATACTATTTTCCTATGAATTATTTATATTACTTAATTGCCTATCAACAGCTTTATAAACAGTTATACCCTAATATTGTTATTAGGAAATAATATACCATTGTGTAATAAATAATTTGCAGTTGTTTTTTTTTCAAACTCTTAGGCACGTCTCTTTAACTATTTTCAATCTATGATACTTGGCCGCCTCTAATCTCTAACGAAAATTCTTCGTAGGGATTAGAATCAATTCTGATAACTACCTCCGTGCACAATCGTTTGCCTAAAAACAGTCCATATACTAAGTACCGATTGGTTGGTTGTTATATTTTATTGGCACAAAATATCTCATTCATCAGTGCCAGATACTCATTTTAGAGAATCAATTTTAGGTTAAACAATGAACAATAATTTTAGTTAAAAACAAATAACAACAAATAGTTGAAAACAATTAACTATAAGAATAATCAATAGTAAGAATAAATATAACAACATTAGTCAAAGATAAATAAATAAAATAAAATAATAAATAAAAATAAAACTACGTACCGAGTCTAATACTCTTCATAGGTTGAAGTAGTACTGTTGTGTTTCTTTAATATATATGTTAATTTAATTAATTATCCGGGGATCGTTATCTCCAAATGAGACAAGGTTTATTAAATCAGCCGCCGATTAAAGGAACACCAAGTCTTTTCTCAAGTAATCATCGACTTTTTATTAATATGCAGATTAGAACCTGACCCCAAATGACCTCTTGGTATAAAAATGGAATGGAAAAAATCTATGCTAGTCTCAGGAGTCCAACAGATAACCTTTCGAGTCTATTCTTATACGTTTCATAACCTTGTAATGCAAAAATAGGTTATTTATTATTTCTCCCTGACTTGGAAAAAAAATAGTTCATGGATATGTTGGTCTTAAATCTACTGCTTTTCCTAGTCAAGGAGAAATTAAGTATGAGGGTGGACTGACGGGCTGATGAAGTATAGAGGGTAAAAAAATAAATAAAAAAATAATACATAACAAAATGTATTTTTAATCACCTATGTACATTTAGATAGTGGTATATAAGACCAGCACGGAAACGAAAAGGTGCACAAAAATGAAATTTCATAGTAACTTTTTCATGTAAATCGGCTAACCAGAGCTACCATTTTATACCGTTCATGTTCCACCTTTTTACGATTTTCTCAAAAACGGTTATAACGATTTTGATTAAACTCCCTATTTTCTTCCTCTAAACTGCCTTTAATTTTGTACATTCCAAATGATTAACCATATCATCTTAATGACATTGACGAAGGACGGGTAAATATACAAGTCGGTAGAATTTGATGACCAAGCAAAGGATAAAAGAACGATTTTCTCAAAAACGGTTATAACGATTTTGATTAAACTCGCTATATCGATGTAAAATTTAATGGGCTTTAATATGATGTAGGTTTCATTTTGATTAAAATAGTCTGACAGGGCTTATATGCCGATATTTTACCGGTAGAATACCGAGGACGGGTAAATATACAAGTCCGTAGAATTTGATGAACAAGTAAAGGATAAAAGAACAAAACTATTTTTTAATGTAATTTTTGTTTTTCTTTTCCATAAGAACAGTAATATAAACGTATAACATACCGTTGGAAAGAGTAAGATTTTAGAAAAAATGTTATCTGGTACAAAAAGTTGTAAAAGGTAATATAAAGTGACGAATAGGTAATAAAATTATTACTGAACAACAATTTAATATATTTACATTATTTAACCTTAGTCATTTGTTTCCAACGAAAATTAAATCACGTATTATTAAAATCAACTTGAAATACTATTCAAATTGAAGTATAGTTAATATTCCTAAAATTAATTTTAACAGTCGTGGTAAGTGAAATTCGTGCGTTGCCAGCACCAGATTTTTTTCCCTTCAACTCAATACAGCTCCTAAACGAGAGATCTTAGAGACAAATGTCATATAAAAACATCTTCTCCATTAAATTCCTTACCATGACACTGGCGGTAAATTTTTGATCCGATCAATACCAACTAGATGCTAGAGCATGCCAAAAAAAAAAAAAGACCCAACACTGAAAAAAGTAGGCAAAACGCGACCTTTTTCATTCAAAACCAGTCTAGTTCCAAATCGATAGGTAAAAGCCAAACATGTTACATAACAAAGAATATTCTTTATTAAATTATTGATTAGAAACTACGGTCTAATTTTCTATTAGAGCAATGTAAAAACTTTTACTTTTTTGTGTGTGAAAAAACGTTACTAAAATATAAAAATCTGGTGCGCGCAACACGACTTTCAATTACATCCGTTGATAAAATCAATTTAACATGTGTTTTATGAAATAATTTATTATATTTATATCTACAACAGTCCGTTAGTTTTATCAGTTTTTTATCACTCTCCATTAACCTTTACAACTACGCGTATTAGATAGTATTTTTTCTAAAATCTTTTGCTATACGGTATATTATACATCTATATTACTATTCCTGAGCTCAAAAACTTTAAAAGAGCATAAAAAAATATGTTTGCACTTTCCTTCTTAAGTTTTTTTTCAATTTTTCCCAGCTTGCATATTTATCCGTCATTTATCAACGCTAATAAGATAATGTGCATATATACTTTCTTTTTTTTTTAATCTGAAAAATAAAGGTACTTTAGAGAAAGAAAATTTAAAATATCGACGTTTCAGCCCATTCAGACTATTTCAATGAGAATGAAACCTACATCATATTATATCCAATTGAATTTTACATCCATATAGCGAGTTTAATCAAAATCGTTAGAGCCGTTTTTTAGAAAATCGTAAAAAGGTGCAAAATGCAGAGTATAAAGTTGCTTTTCCGCTCAGCTGATTTTGATGAAAAAGTTGCTGAAGCATCTCAATCGTATAGTTGTCTTAAATATGAAATTTCAGGTTCGTACGGCTTTTAGTTTTTGCGCTAGCTTTACCACACACTCACAGGCCTTTTTGCGGGACTTGCAGGAGACCCTAAAACGTGTATTTCCGGTGAAAACTCGAATTCGAAAATTTTCACGATCGCAATACTTTCCCTTAGTAAAAAGACAAAAAAAAAAAAAAAAAGAAGCAAAAATATCTAAATTTGATTTTCCTACCTAACCGTTGACAATCGAAGTATCATATGAACTTTTTTTGTTCGACATAAGGTATAGTATTTACTTTCATAAGACGAGACATTTATAAGTCACGCTGTAAATTTATATGGCCAATTTATATTTATATAATCATTGTAGTTCGCTTATTGGATCTATTAGGAAACTTTTCTTTCGGGTTAGGTCAAATCCAGTAGTAATTTTAGTCCTGTCAAAATTTAAAATTATTCTCAATAGACTATTTTTCAATATGAATGTTTCCATTTTACCTATTTCCATTTGAAAAAAAGCTTATGAATACGGTTAAGCCGTCTAAGAATACCGCCCAGAGATTGTTCTGTAGGACAATAGCTTAAAAAAAAAAAAACTATTTTGAGGACAAACGCAACTAATGGAACTATGGGAGTCCTAACATGTTCCAGAAATGTCTTGAGGGCGAGCGAAACCGTTCTTCAGACCTACTTTCGAAGATGGCCTCTTGCACTCACTAGGCGCAACATAGCAGCGTCTTATTTCACACATTGCAGGGTAAATCTTAGGTAGCTGTTGTAAATTTTTAATAGGCTATGAATTAATAATTTATTTATTTTATTGATACAGGCCGATGTACAATATTGCTATTTAAAAGTATAAAGTATGTTGAGGGTGTATAGTCGACTGTAGAAACTATTATAGGTGGAATAGTCAGGAATCAGTCATTTTTGAAAAGTTTTTAATTTTGCCAACGTTTCGGCTCAAGCTTGTGAGCCATCATCAGGGCTACAAACATCAGAACAAAAGAGATACATATTAATATGATAATGAAAATTTTCTTCTGAATGTAGTGACAATGATAACATTTGAAATAAAACAGAAAATATACCAACATACTTAAATATTATAGATACAAATAATGATAATATGATACATAATCTGATGATGATAAGCATAACAAATTTTACAGAACTTTAGACTTTAATATAAAAGTAAAAAAAAACATATATATATATATGAACGTACCATTACTGAGCCATGTCCAAGCATAAACTGAGGAAAACCATAAACATAGGTAGTATGGGGAGGGGTTATTATTTTGTTTTTTCCATTATATAATTTTGTAAAACTTTTTAAAAACAAAGATATGCTGTATTATTTACACTTAGAGGGGAAAACCTTCAGGGTTTTTACACGAACCCCTCCCCATACTACCTATGTTTATGGTTTTCCTCAGTTTATGCTTGGACATGGCTCAGTAATGGTACGTTTATATATATATGTTTTTTTTTTACTTTTATATTAAAGTCTAAAGTTCTGTAAAATTTGTTATGCTTATCATCATCAGATTATGTATCATATTATCATTATTTGTATCTATAATATTTAAGTATGTTGGTATATTTTCTGTTTTATTTCAAATGTTATCATTGTTACTACATTCAGAAGAAAATTTTCATTATCATATTAATATGTATCTCTTTTGTTCTGATGTTTGTAGCCCTGATGATGGCTCACAAGCTTGAGCCGAAACGTTGGCAAAATTAAAAACTTTTCAAAAATGACTGATTCCTGACTATTCCACCTATAATAGTATAAAGTATAGTACGAAAACGGAATTTCATATTTAAGAGAACTATACGCCCGAGAAGTTACAGTAACTTATTCATTAAAAAATCACCAATCAGACCTCTATATACCATGCATTTGGAACCTATTTATTAAAGTTATTTTTTAATTTCACTAACCTATATATGAAATATAGAGTAAGGCAAAGTATTGCAATCGTAACAATTTTCGAATCCCAGTTTTCGACGGAAATACACGTTTTAGGGTCTCCTGATTCCAAATGACCAAGTCCCGAAAAAAATGTCTGTATGTGTGGTAAGTACAGCGCGTAAACGAAAAGTCCTATAAAACTAAAATTTCATATTTAAGACCAATATACGCCCGAGATGTTACAACAACTTTTTTACTAAAATCAACTTACCAGAAGAGGCACTTTATACCATGCATTTTACACCTATTTACGATTTTCTCAAAAACGGCTCTAACGATTTGGATTTAACTTGCTATATTGATGTGAAATTTAATGGTCTTTAATATCATGTAGGTTTCATTCTGATTGAAATAGTCTGACAGAACTTAAATGCCAGATCCTCTAAACTACTATTAATTTTTTACATTCAAAAAGATTAACCATATCATCTTAATGACATTGATGAAGGATGGCTAAATATACAAGTTGGACGAATTTGATGACCAACTAAAGTTTAAAAGAGAAAAACTATTTTTTAATGTAATTTTTTGTATCTTCAGAACAGTAATATAGACGTATAATATACCGTTGAAAAGAAAAAGATTTTAGAAAAAGTATTATCTGACACACAAATATGTAAAAATTAATATAAAGTAAGGAAATAACCTTATTACTTATTAACAATTTAATATACTTATATTATTTATTCTAAATAATATTTTTTCAACGAAAATGAATACACGTTTTATTAAAATCAACTTAAAATATTTTTCAAATTGATTTTAACAGTCGAGGTAAGTGAAAGTTGTGTGTTGCCCGCATCAGATTTTTTTAACTTTTTATTAAGCGAGATAGTAAGTTGGTAAAATTTACAGATAACAAAATGTGGGAAATACTTTGTGCACTTCCAACTCACTCAAATTTTTTTCGTTTCTCTGATTGTTAATTTTTTTTTCTTGTAATTTAATAGAAAAATCTTTCGCACCTACTATAAATGCATAATATATATATATATATATATATATATATATATATATATATATATATATATATATATATATATATATATATATAATAAAAGTGGACTCTCAATTGCTCTGTATACAAAGTTTTGACGTGTACAGCAATCAGCACACAACGTCTCAAGGTTGTCTTGTAAACACGTAATCACTAAACTTTTAATAATACTACTTAAGTTAAATAATACTCTTTAAAACTAAGCTGCTGAGTTTTACTCTAAACAATCTCGTCCCTAAGACCCTAAATACACCCTTATCTGTAAACTTATATCTCGGCTAAACATCTATGATTTATTAGGTATAACCTACATCAAGCAGTAAAAATGTAAAATCTTACTTCAGATAAAAAAATATGTAATAAGGAAAATTGAATCAGAGGAAATAAATCATTGCTGCCATTATTATCACCATTTTTGTTTTAAACCATAGTAATAAATTTATTTAATTTTAGAGAAAAAGAGAACAAAACATGTTGCGTTGACGTCAACTAAAACAGTTAAGAATTGAAATGTTTAAAGATAGACATATTATCAACATAAATGATTAAAATGTCAACAAAACTCGTGCATAACTGCTCTTTTTGTTATCGAAAGAAATTTTTTTTCATAAAATTTTATTATTTTATTTTTAATACATAAAACTAAAGCATTCTCAGATGTATAATCTCAGAATTCAGACAGATTAATATTAAAAAAAAAACAGCGTTCATAGAGGTTTTTCCTGGTTATTTTTTTAATTACCTGTGTTTCCTACACTGTTGTCATCTACACGTATGTTATCAATTATCTAACATCTATAAAAATTGTCTATAGTTATTTTCGATTCTTAAAAATAACCGAGCTTATTATCTTATACCATTTGTTATCATATATGTAAAAAAACAAAAAAAAACAAAAAAAAAAACATCTTAATAAGTATTTAGAATTTTCAACGATAGTTAATTATTGGATAAATCTTTGAAATCTGATTTTTAAAAACATTGTAGACGTAAGTCAAACACATTGGAGTGGTATAGTGGTGGCTAACATAAAAGTCTTCTATGCCAAAAAACGCGGGTTCGAACTCAGCAGATAGCTCTGGGATAATTCAAAGATAAAAAATTCCTTGGTTAAACCGTACTTCGTAGAGGACGTAAATTAGTGGTCCCGAGCCTGTGCGATGTCAGATACTCGTTAAAGATACCTATCCTAATTAAACCTGGATAGGCAAAATTCAGGCCTACCACTATAGCATCCGATTAGCTACAGTGACATAAAGTGACGTTATATGAAAAAATAAAATAAAATAAAAGTAGAGAATTAATTTAGATTATAATAGATCAATGGATAATCAAAAAGTTAAATGTTTATTCCAGATTAATGAAACCTGGATAGGCAAAATTTAAAGTGCATCTACCGTTTCCAGACGTATAAAGTGTATTGGGAAAGTAAAAAAGCTCGATACATGAGTACCTCATGATCTCACTGAGCGGCAGCAAGACCCCATGTTTCAAAACATACCGTGCAAAAATTGAAAGAACTTGGCTACGAAGTTCTTCTGCACCCACCATATTCTCCCGACTTGTCTCCTACAGATTACCACCTGTTCAGGAATTTAGACAACTTCAACTAAGGAAAACATTATGAAAATGATGATCAAGTGAAAAGTGCGTTTTCGGATTTTGTCTCACTTCAAAGCTCAGAGTTTTTCAGTTCGGGGATAAAAAAGTTGGTGTCACGTTGGGAAAAATGTGTAAAAAAAGAAGGTACATACTTCGAATAAAATTATCTTGTTTTCATATCGTATTTTTAATAAAAATCCTTTACCTTGAAAACGGACATTTCATGTGACACAACTCAATACAAGGCATAACCTGAATTTATCAATTGCTTTTTTGTCTCTAAGTCCAACCCAAACCTATACAAGATACTCTTTACTCTTATATCTCAAGTCCATAATTAAGCAAAAATAATTCATCCTAATAAACAGAAAAAGAAATAAAAACACTATATTTCATATTACTGCAGGATTCGCAAGATTAGATTGCAAAACCGTGATATAATTAGTAGCTGATGGACTGTGAGATTTCCCATTCGGAATTATGAACAGCACTTTAAACTCTCACTTTGGGAAAAGTTCACATGGATTCTTTTATGAAAAACAAAAGTCCAGATAGTAGATCTCCGTAGACACGCAACATTTTAAAAATATATTCACACCTCTTGAAAGTAAAAGCTTTAAAGGTGATGATAAAATTTATTATTATTAGATTATGGTCGGAAATATCTTGAACCCCTCCGCTCCCTCCAAAAACAACAACAACAACGAACAAGCAATATTTAAATTTATATGCACACAGTATCAATATTTGGAAATCATTTAAGTTGATATATGACGCATTGTTTACACGATCTAAACAGCTGACATCCCAACCCATCCTAACACTTTCCTTTCTACTTATGCTGATGACAGTTGTGTGTTATCAGTCAATAACAATCCGACTATTGCCTTTCCAACCTTTCGATACCACATCAGCGACCTTGACTTATGGTATCAGTATTGGAGAATTAAAATTCAATGCAACAAATCTCACCAAATTACTTTTACCCTTCGTCGTAAACTTAGGACATCCTGCTCTAAAGGGTGCTTTAATAATATTCCGCTTGTCTCGGTTGTATAGGACTTCTGCTTGACAAACGTCAAACATGGAATCCGTAGACAGCACTGAAATGACACTATTGGTTACTTCAACACTTACTGGACAGACGATCTAACCTTCCACTTAACTACGAAAGGCTTATCTATATTACCGTCACACAGGCTATTTAGACTTACGTGGTTGAGCTTTGGACTCTACTAAAGCATCAAATTCTTTCCCAACCCAATTCTTACAATGAAAAATCCTTCATAAAATCCACAATCCTCCTTAAGAATAAACTCATCCATAAAGGCCTTAATGTTTCATATGATCCTGATTTATACCAAACCTCATCTTTGCTCATCCTCTACAATCCTTGCTTCTCCTTCCATTCCTGACAATGCACCGAGGCGTCTGAAATGCTTCGATTTATTCTTATGTCATTAAAGCCGTTTTTGAGAAAATCGTAAAAAATGCGCAAAATGCATTCTATTAAGTGGCTCTCCCGGTTCTCCAATTTTCATGAAAAACATCTCAGAAATAGAGGGTTCTTTTATAAAACTTGTCGGTTTTGAGGTATACCTAACCAAATTCACAAATCATTTTGCAGGACTTAGTCGTTTGGACCCTAAAACGTATATTTCCGATGAAAAATCCAATTCGAAAATTGTCACGACCACTTTAGTATATATTTTATATATAGGTAAGTGGAAAGTATAAATCATTTCAATGTTTCATTTTACTAATTTTACTTTCACCTACTATATATAATAAGGAAAAGTATTGCGATCGTGAAAAGTTTTCAACGGAAATACACATTTTAGGATCCCCTGAGTCCAAATCACCAAGTCCCGTAAAAAGGTCTGTGTGTGGTAACTCCCTCGCGGAAACGGTAAGTCCAATGAAACTGAAATTTCATATTTAAGACTAATATACGCCCGAGACGTTACAAAGCCTTTTTCATCAAAATGAGCTTACCAGAAGAGCTACTTTATACCATGCGTTTTGCAACTTTTTTCGATTTTCTCGTAAACCGTTAGGACGATTTTGATTAAACTCGCTATATCGATGTAAAATTTAATGGGCTTTAATATCATTTAAGTTTCATTCGGATTAAAATGGTCTGACAGGGCTTAAATGCCGATATTTTAAATCTTCTTCCTCTAAAGTACCTTTAATTTTGCTGATTCTATAAAAATAATTACATTATCTTGTTACCAATGATGAAAAAAAGAAGGTAAATATATAAATTGAATGAATTCGATACCCAACTAAAGGAGAAAACAGAAAAAATATTTTTGTAATGCATTGTTTTTGAACATAAGAGCAGTAATATACATGTATGATATACCGTTGGAAAGCTAAAAATTTTAGAAAAAATATTATCTTTTACACAAGCTTTTAAAAGTTAATAGAGAGTGATGAAAAGAAGATAAAACTAACTGATTATTTTAGATAATAATATAATAGATTTTTTAATAAAACACATGTTTTTTTTTTCTATATAAAATCAATTTAATAAATTCTTTAATAGTGAGCACATATTTTTATCTCTAACTGTATTAGAAAATTCTTTCATTGGTTTTAAAAATGGAGGTAAGTGAAAGTTGTGTGTTGTCCGCACCTTTTTTTTTCGGTTTATTATAACTAATGTTGTATCATTAATTCCAAGATGTAGAATACATGGATCCAATCAACTTCAGATTCTGCGAGGCCTATGAAGGAATTACATCTTTCGCAATTGCTCACTACCTGAAAGTATTCGTTGCGCTTGGAATGACTAAGGAAGGGAACTAACAGATCGCTGGGTCTATCATTGAGCCATAATTAGTTTCCAAACCGGTCCTGGGCAAATGGTCTAAATACGCAGGTTCCTTCGCATCCTGTTTTGATTTTGGATCCGAATTCTCTATTTGCACTTCATCGCTGAAGTAGTTTAAGATTTTTTCCTTGATTCGAATCGACTATAGGAATAGAGTCTGTTTCAAGACTCTATAACCCTACAGGAAAAAAATTGATGTGCGCAACACAATACTTTTACCTACCTCAGTTGTTGAAACAATTTTTTTAAACTTTTAAAAAAAGTAAGGGTTATTTATAAAATAAATATTAGGTTATAAAATAAGTACGCAGATTTTTTCAATATTTCAATTTAATTCTCTATTTTTTTTTTTTTTTTATAAAATCATGTTTACTTGGTCAAAAATGTTTACATATTCTAAAAAAGAAATAATTAAGTTGCTTTTATACACAAGTTTCAATCTAGATTAATAATCATTACGTGGCATTTTGCTTGCTCAAAATGAAAGAGGAAGACATTTATTTTCGTCATTAAATGATTTTTTATTTCCAAAAAGGAAAATCCGTTGCAGGGATGGTTAAATAAATTTGCAGTGGGTATGGTGATGATGCATTTGGAGAAAGTGGTTTGCTCGTTTCAGAACCGAAAATGTTAACTTGGAAGACGCAAAGAGCTCGGGTTGTCCATCAAATGTTGATGATAACCAAATTCAATAACAATTGATAAAAAATATTTAATTTTTAATTAGATAACTACATCATATAATTGATTTAAGTATAAGAATCTGAAGGGGGATCACTTGCAGCTGGGTGGCCAGCATAACAGCCTCCTATGCCAAAAATAAACAAGAATCTGAAGTTTTATTGAAATCACCAGAAACTATGCTACAAATTTATTTTACAACCCAATACTTGAAGGAGAAATTGATTGAATGATAGTTAAATTATATGTTTTATGGTTTTATAGCATTAACATAAGTATATAAATTAATACAAAATAAAATAACAGTATTTTTAACAGCTAAAATGCTTGTCACTTATCAAAGAATATACGAAAACCGTGACTGTAAAATCTTTAGTATTTAGTTGGAAACATTTTTTTTTTTTTTTTTTTTTTACTGTTTTATTTATATTAACAACCGTATTAAAAAAAATACATCAAGTAAATGTGATAGTTATAAAATACAATAAGATGAAATATATGTAGAAAAGCTTCCTATTAGAAGCACTCTAAAAATATTCTAAACTAGAAGGTTCCGAGGCCATCTCCTTTTCAGGCGCCTCGGAGGAATATCAGGAATTAAAGAGGAAGAAAGGATTAAAACTTGTGGGTTAGAGTGAGAATGCAGTTTGTCATGAAAGGATTACCTGGTCCGGGCCAAATCAGTAACATAGGGAACGTTGAGGTCTTTGTGGATGAGTTTATTCGTGAAAAAGTAAGGAGCGTTGAGGATTTTACGAAGGATTTTAGATTGCAAGGATTGGATGCGAGAAGAATTTGAATAGCTCTACTCCGTAAGTCCAGATTATTCTTATAATAGTCATGTAGATGTAGTGAAGTGGGAGGTTTGACCGTTTCGTCTAGTAAGTGTTGAAGTAGCATAAAACGGCGAGCGGTTTCTTGTCGTTTTAGACTTGAATGAGGATTCCAAGTTAGGCGTCTGTCAAGAAGGGGTCCCAGGTATCAGATCTGTTAAACAGGAACTAGTTGAGTGTTATTAAATTATACTGTAGGGCAGAAAGTCATTGGTTTACGACGAAGGGTAAAGGTTATTTGATGGGATTTGTTGGAATTTATTTTTATTCTCCAGTTCTGACACCATACTTCTAGGTCTTTGATGTGGGCTTGAAGAGTATGAGAGGCAATAAATGGATCTTTATGAACTGATAACACGCAGGTGTCATCAGCATAGGTAGAAAGGAAAGTTGCACCTCTGGGAAATCTTAAAAAAAAAGAATGGTCACCTAAAAATGATTATTCCAAAGTTACTAAAGAAGGATTAAGATGTATAGGAATAAATTACTTTTTTAAATATTATAATCACGTTAAAAAAGAAATGAGAAGAACAAAGACATAAGAATAACGTAACCGACATTCTGCGGATGAATAACGGAAAATCCGTCTATTCAGTAAAAAGAAGAAACAACGAGTTGAATGACACCAACAAAGGAAGGGTCACGCTGAAAAACAGAGGCGTAATATAGCAATTTATTCAAGAGAAAGTTGTCAGGAAGTCTTTTTGTATATGGCTGGGGAGAAGATTGCTTGCTAATAAAATTTAAAAAAAAGTTTAATTATGATAGTTTAAAATAAAATTTACTGGTCCGAACACAGAACTAAAACATCGGGTGCACGCAACACACGACTTTCACTTAACTCTGTGGCTAATATCAATTTCAGAACTTTTAAATAAAGTTAAAGATTTTATTTTATTTATTTAAAGAAATTTACAACTGTATTAAATAAATACAACAAGTAAATAAACTTTATATATGATTATAACACATGGTAGTCCTGAGAAGAAACTACCCATTGGTAGCACTCCAATGTCTCATTTATGTTAGGCCATCTTCTTTTAAGGCGCCTCGGTGGGTTGTCGGGAATAGATATGAAGGAGAGGTTACAGATAAGCGGGTTTCAGTGGGCAGGGAGTTTGGAATGAAAAGAGGTATATCTGTAACGGGCCAAGTCTTCAACAAATGGGATATATAGATCTTTATGGATGATTTTATTAGTAACAAAGTAAGGAGCATTCAGGATTTCACGAAGGATTTTGGACGGCAAGGATTGGATGCGTGAGGAATTCGATGGTTTAGTAGAACCCCATAGCTCAATGCCATAGGTCCAAAGAGGCCTGATAATTGTTAAATTAATGAGTTTTTTATAGTAGGTAGGAAGTTTTGAGCGTTTGTCGAGTAAATGTTGTAGTAATCTGTATCTTCGAGCAGTTTCCTGTCGTTTCAGTCTAGTATGAGGATTCCATGTTAGGCGTTTGTCGAGGTGGAGTCCTAAGTACCGAATCTGTTCAACAGGAGAAAGTAGGATATTGTTAAAGGATACGGTGGGGCAGGAAGTCATAGGTATACGACGTAGAGTGAAGGTGATTTGTACAAGATCATCCTCAAAGATAACAAAAATAATATGCCTATTCAATTATACCAGAGTTAAAACTATAAAAATGCATTGTTTTCGAAGGAGTTAAGCAAACACAAGCTATCACAGATTATCCTGTGTGATCTCTTCAAAGTATATAAGCACTCTAAGAGCCACTTGAAAGAGATAAAAGGGTGCTCGAGTTAAGTATCTTGAACACAAGTGTGTGAGTACACAAGAATGAGTACTCAAGTTCCAAGTATATCTTGGGGAAAGTTAACCCAGATTTGAGACCAAAGATACACTTTTCATTCTTTCGATAATAGTTTCTTATCCATTCTTTCTTTATCCGCCTAAAAGCCTATATACCTTCATACAAAACCTTTTTTATAAGCAGGTTATCAATTTCATAAACTAATTTATAATTATTAATTAGCGATTTCCCCTGAACTGAAATATTCAATTTAAGAAAATAATCCAACCAGCTCACAAAGAAACAATGGATCATGAATTCGGGGCTATCAGCACCCATTAAGTGCATGGTTTAATTTATAAACACTCTTCCAATCCAGAATTAATCTGGGAAATTAATGGGTTAGTAGATCATTCTTTTAATGGGGAAGGATGTTTTGTCAATAGCTTATTTTGGAGTATAATTAATATAAATGTAGCGAAACCCCATTTATTATTAGCAGGCTTACGCTGTAAAACAGCGAAGCTTAAACAATTATATTCATTAATCTTTTTATAAACTTGAATCAAGATCATAGCAATACAACTTTATAATTATTTTGATATTATATACAAACGAACGTATATAGTATTATATTGATGATTTATATACTTAAATTAATTCAACAAATATCTTGGCCAATGCAGGAGTTCCACAAGGTTGTGTGCTGGTACTACTTCACTAGCCACTTCTGCAGACGAAATAGCACTCATGGAGTCTAAACAACACTTAGCCTATTTACTTGTTGTATTTATTTAATACAGTTGTAAATTTCATTTACAAAAATGAAATAAATAAAAAAATAAAATTAAAAAAAAAAAAAAAAACACTTAGATCTAACATATTTTATTTAAAAGTTCCCTGTCCTAACTAAATCTGGATAGGCGAAATTTAGGACTCCCACTGTAGCATCTTCCGATTAGCCACGGTAATGACGTTAAATTAATAAACAAACAAAGAAATGACCTTTAATTTTCTTTCCGTAAAGTACCATTAATTTTATTGAATCGAAATAACTTTTACCTAAGTAACTTCTTAAAATGTGTCGTTGATAGTATTGATAAAAAATCTGGTGCGGGTAACACACGACTTTCACTTACCTCCGTTGTTAGAATCGATTAAATAATTTTCAAATTCAGTAAGAGATAAAAATGAATGAAACCAATGTTTCTATAGAAACATGTGTTTTAATAAAAATTCTATTATATTGTTATCTAAAACAATCACTTAGTTTTATCGGCTTTTCATCACTCTTTATTAACTTTTAAAATCTTGTGTACAGGATAATTTTTTTTCTAAAATCTTTAGCTTTCCAACGGTATATTATACATGTATATTACTGTTCATCATTAATATACTTCATTCAAATTCGCTAAACTTGCATATTTAACAGTTATTTATCAATGCTAATTATAGGTAATTTAATTAAAGGTACTTTAGAAGAAGACAATTTAAAATATCGGCATTTAAGCCCTGTCAGACCATTTTAATCAGAATGAAACCTACATGATATTAAAGCCCATTAAATTTTACATCGATATAGCGAGTTTAATAAAATTGTTTGATCGTTTTTGAGAAAATCATAAAAAAGTGTAAAGTGGCTCTTCTGGTTAGCCGATTTTGATGAAAAATGTTTTTGTAACATTTCGAACGTATAGTTGTCTTAAATATGAAATTTCAGTTTCACACACACACAGACCTTTTGCGGACTGCTTATTTGGACTCAGGGACCCTAAAACGTGTATTTCCGTTGAAAACTTGAATTCGAAAATTTTCACGATCGCAATACTTTCCATTACTATATATAGTAAGTAACAGAAAATGTTAAATGTTAATATTTTATAAAGAAAACAACAAAAATATTAATCTACATTATTCATTATTATTTTTGTTTTTGTGATAAATTAGATAGGAATATAGATACACCTACTCAAATATAATTAAGTATAAGCTCGTTTCCACCATTTTATGTCCCCTCCGAAGGACAGCAAAGCTTTCTTTATAAACCTCTAGGGATATCTGTCGGGTTTAAACCCGTGAACTTGGGTAGAGTAAGCTTTTATACTAGCCACTACACCACTGGTGATCTATTTTCATGAATAAACAAGATTGTTTGATGAAGATAGAGCTATTTTCTAAGGTCGTGTTTATGGTTTTGTTTTGATTTATTGAAAATTCAATAACCCGCAAAATATCGAACGACATTAGAAAGTGACTTTGAGGTTTAATATTTTCATTGTCGAATTTCTAAAATATTTTCTCCTTGAAAATGATTAGTCTTAGGATGCCTTAGAAAGCATGTTTATAATATTACGTTAATGACATAAAGGTTTTTATTTATAGACCGTATTTTCATTATATTTTTTTAATTTTTTTTTTTCACACCCTATAGTTATTAGAAACGTTACGGTAGATCGTACGTCTTTTAAATTATAATTTAAAATTGTTCTATAAATATTTAACTCTTATCTTATTTTTTATAAGTTATCTAAAATAAACTACAAAATTAATTAGAAAAGAAAAAAAAAAGACAAATATTTTTTTTTTAAATTAACATATCTGAAATATAAAAACGGATAAATGTTAAATTCACCGCAATACTTTCAAATAAATTACAACATTTGTATTTATGTTGTATTTTAATCAACTTAAAAAAGAAACTTAATAATTAATAAAAGTTCTATTATTGAGGTAAAGTTACAGTTTAATTAATTTTAATCGTTTCATATATACATGCGAATTTGCAAAATTATTTATTTTTCCTAAGCATATTACATTTTTATTTTTATCTTTCCTTTCAAACAAATAAAATATTATCTTTAATATTTATATAGATTATCTTTTTAAACTAAGACCTCTTGAGTCTAAACTAATATCCTATGAATTATTTACAACACACATTTAAAATGCTTAAAACCAGAATTTCTCCCAAAAGTCAATACAATTGTTAAAAATGTATATAAAATTGAGAATTGATAAATTATAAAGCTATGTTTTGTAGAGTTTTGAACCTTCATTTGTTTACTAACTTTTAACGGAAGAATTAAAGTTGAGGTTGAATGTTTAAATATAAATCGTTTTGGGACGGGTTCATTAGCATTTTATTTTACTACTAAAAAAAAATTATTAAAATAATAAATATTTTTTATTAAAAAAAGAAAATATGTTACAATTGTATCCTATGAAATATCTTTGGTTCAACAGGGATTCTGAAACTATTGCTAATTCAACGACGATGGAAATATATGATAAGGTCGAGATAACGCTTAACCGATAGGTTTTTCCCAATTTTGGTTACCCACTTTTTAAAGTGGGTGTAACCAGAAGATTTTCCCTTCCCCAGGATCTCCTAATTGCAGAAATAACAAAATTATTAATGCCTCATATTTAAATAAGCAATCAATAACCTTTTTATTTATTTTTCTTCAATATATCTTTGAATATTATCTTTATAAACTTTAATTTAAATTGTCAATATTAATTAAAAACATATTCAATATGATTTACCATTTATTTATATGATCAAATAATGTTATTTTACTAATTTAAACTATAACAATTTTTTTTAGTCTTGAGAATCCGGACAAAACCCGAAAATTTGAAAAACAATGTAATAGATGTTGAAGAAAAATAAATTGAAACTTAAATATGAAATATTGAATGAAGTTTCCTAAAATATATAAAAGAAAAAAACAAAATGAGTGATTAAGACGTTGAGTTCCAAAAAACGTTCTAGGAAATTTTACTAGAAGCACAAAAATCTCCTATTATTATATTAAACCAACTTATTTGATTATATTCGCATCAGAATCTAGATTTCTTTTTTTTTTTTTTTACTATATTAATAACACCATTTTAAAATTATGGAATAAATGTTTAAGTATGATTTAGAATGAAACTAAATGTGTAATTAGTACCTTCAGAAATCGCGTTTTTAAAGGACTTGAGTGTTCATTAGATAAAATGAAATAGAAGATTTAGATAAAACTAAATTATGAGAGTACAAATAGGTAAAAATAACAATTTCGTAAAAAATGTTTTTTTAGTATCTTTTAGAAATCAATGTCTCAATTGTCTCACCACGGAACGGGTTTGAACCCATACCAAGATCAATAAAACTAATTTTTTATTCAGTAGTAATCTATAAAGACTCTAAAAAGACAACGGTAACAATATTTTGAGACTTCATTCAAACCAAATTTATGGCAAAATATACATAGAAAAAAAAAAAACTTTCTAAATAATATATAATTTTTTAAAACACCAGATTCACTCCTTGAATATATAGCTGCTCATATCGTTAAATAAATAATATATCATATGTTTTTATGAAAACGATTCATCAAAGCAGTAGTATGATAAAATAAATATATTATAAAAAATCTGGTGCTCGCAACACACGACTTTCACTTACCTCCGTAGTCAAAATCAATTAAAGAACTTTTATATAAAGTTAGAGCTTAAAAAGGGTTAAATAATTACATTGAGATTCGATAAAAACACGTGTTTCATTAAATAATCAATTATATTATCATCTACAACAATCAGTTAGTTTGATCGGCTTTTCATCAATCTATTAACTATTACAAGCCTGTGTATAAGACAATATTTGTCTAAAATCTTTAGCTTTCCAACGGTATATTATACATCTATATTACTGTTCTTATGTTCAAAAAATAAAATATAAAATGGATAAAAATAAAACATAAACATGTTTGCTCTTTTCTCCTTTATTTGACCATCAAATTTGTTCAAATTGTATATTTACCCGTCTTATGTCAACAATAATAAGATGATATGGTTATTTTTTTTGGAATCTACCAAATAAAGGTACTTTAGAGGAAGACAATTTCAAAAATCGGCATTCAAGCACTGTCAGACTTTTTCAATCAGAATGAAACCTACATGAAATTAAAGTCCATTTAATTTTACATCGATGGAGCCATTTTAATGAAAATCGTTGGAACCGTTTTTGAGAAAATCGTAAAACGGTTCAAAATGCATAGTATAAAGTAGCACTTTCGGTCAGCCAATGTTGGTGAAAAAGTCGGTGTAACATCTCGTGCGTATAATATTTTTTTTAATTTATTTATTTTTACTGTATTAAAAAACACAATGAGTAAATATGCAGTATGCAGAAAAGTCATGAAAATGTCTTAAAAGAACTACCCAGTGGTAGCACTTCACTATTTTAACGAAATATGTCCCGAGCCCACCTTTTTTTCAATCGCTTCGGAGGGTTATCAGGGATATCTAAGGAAGATAAACTACGGACAGTGGGTTTGTGTGGGCAGGGGGTTTAGAATGAAAAGAGGAGTATCTATCACGGGCTATGTCTGTAACAAATGGGATGTTTAGGTCATTATGGAGAAGTTGATTTGTGACAAAATAAGGGGAATTCGGATTTCGTGAAGGATTTCGGATTGTAAGGACTGGACGCGGGAGGAATTAAATGGTTTCGTAGAGATTCCATCTGTCCAAATAGGTCTGATAATAGTGATATAGATGAGTCTTTTGTTATATACTAGAAGTTTTGAACGTTTGTCTAGTATGTATCGTAGTAATCGATATCTTCGAGCAGTTTCTTGTCGTTTCAGTCTTATGTGAGGGTATAATAGTTTTAAATATGAAATTTCAAACTTGTACTAACCGCGCAAGTTTGTTGTTTAGAGTTCGAAAAATCAAAATAAATATTTATTTATCAAATTTTACTTAATTTAGTGATGATTTATTATATCTTATATATTTTATTAGCCAGCTAGTAACCGATAAGTTTTTTGTTTTGTTTTTTGCCATGAACCCATCACTAAGTTGCGGTATTTTAGCCTTTTTTTTTAGTTTTTATTTCGAAAGGTATATGAATAATTGTAAAATGTGTAATTTTTAACTAATTAAACATAAATATAAGTAAAAATAAGTTGAATAATAATAAATATAAAGAGAAATTTGAGACAGCACAATTAGCATAGAAATAATGGCAATAAAAACGTTTTGATGACTGACTAATGCAATACAAAAGTTAAAATTAATAATTGTATTATTATAGAGGAATCTTAAGTAGGAGGAAGGTTATTAAAAAGTGACAGGAAGAAACCGGAAGTCAGTCTTACAACCGGAAATAATTCTTCGCCAAAGAATTCAAAATATAATACGAATAAGCAACGTAGAAACAAAATATATTGAGAAGTAGTGTTTTAAAAAGTTAAAGGCAAACAACAAAACACACAAGCGTATGCTACAGGTTTCAAAGCTACAAGGTTATACGTTAAGCGTTTATGTAATTTTAGTTCCTTTCAAAAACAGTTCCCATACAAAGGATAAATAGTAGAATTAAAGCACGTAATAGATGTGTACTGTTCAAAATAAATGCAGATAAAATTAGTTTAAACTTTTTATTGTTTTATGATCATTTTATGACAGTTGTTGTTTGCTGTAAATAACGGCAAATGGTATTTAAAAAAAAGAAGAAAAAAGAAACAGCTATGAGTCCTACAACGGACCGTTATGAAGCAGGTAGGCATCCTTGACATACCTTCACTATCACATCTAACGCTACTATTATCGCATTTTTCACTTCAAATTTCAAGTCCGATCGTTATTAAGTTATTATTAAATTTAAAAAAAGTACCATCTGTTAGTGAGATAGAGACGACAGGACATAGCGTGTACACGAGCGGACTCACCTGATCACAGGACGATAACCCCTTGGGTCGAAACCAGTCAGCAATCGCCTAGTTCCAACATGAGGCCGACAGCTCGCACACTATCACGACAGAGATGGTCTGGGTCCGAATAGCTTCCTTGTGTAGTTTTGACTGGCTTGTTGCGCATTCCTACCACGTGACTCCCACTCCCCCCCTCTCCCGTAGGCTCCGGAGCGGGGGCAAACGGAAATTCCCTCACGTACTCTTCCGAAGAAGAAAGAGGGAATATTCCCTCGGTCTGTTAGACTAAACGCGGCGCTATACGGTGAAAGAAGATGTAGGTGAAAATTTGTGAGAGTGAGGTCTTGTGAGAGATCACGAAAGTAGCGGAAGGAGGAAGGCACGATTTTTTAAAATAAATTCTCATAATAACATCAAATATTGCTTCTTAAAAATCCTTTATCATAAAATATTATTTTAAAAAAATAATTGATTAAGTTATATAAAAAAAAAATGTAATATTCACATCATGAAAACATGTTTTTTTCTAATGAAAAATCTCAATTGTAATAATCTGGTGCGCGCAACACACGACTTTAACTTACTTCCGTTATATATATCTATTTAAAAAAAAAAAACCTGTACCACTACAACCCATGAAGGGTCTTGGGCTCAGTACATATAGAGATTCGTACTGTTTCTAGGCCAACGGCAGTGCAATGAGGTGATTAGGCCTTAATCGCGCTCAGCCGCCAGGGTTTTCCCCAATTAATTTGGGTACCCACTTTATAGAGGCTGGGTCTGCCCCAGGAGGGTCTCCATACCCTAAGGTCGCCCCCCGACTGAATTAACAGAATAAATAATATTCCGCCACAGCCGGGATTCGAACCCAGGACCCGGAGAACAGTAGGCTAGCGCTCTATCCACTAGACCAATATATCTATTTAAGAATTTTTAAACAAATATCGAAACAAAAATTAATTCTTAGATTGTTTTGTCGGCTTTTCATCACTCTCCGTTAAATTTTACGCTAGTATGTATAAGAAATTTTTTTTTTTAATCATTAGCATTCCAACGGTATATTACTGTTCTTAAAAAAATTGCCTTAAAAGTTTTTTCTTTTAGTTGGGTATCGAATTCCTTCAACTTATATATTTACCTGTTTTTTACCAATGATAATCAGATGATATGGTCGATTTCTTAAAAATTACTATGTTAAAGCTACTTTAGAGGAAGAAAATTTAGAAATATAGGCATTTAAGCTCTGTCAGACTATTTAAAACAGAATAAAACCTATATGATATTAAAGCCCATGAAATTTTACATCGATATAGCGAGTTTAATCAGAATCGTTTCAGCCATTTTCGGAAAAATCGTAAAACGGTAAAAAATGCATGGTGTAACATCTCGGGCGTACAGTTGTCTTGAATATGAATTTTTAATTACCACACACAAAAATACACACAGACACACACACACAGCAGACCTTTTTTGCGGGACTTGGTTATTTGGACCCAGAGGACCCGTGGAAAACGTGTATTTCCGTTGAAAACTGGAATTCGAAAATTTTCACGATCCCAATACTTTCCCTTACTATATATTTCATATATAGGTAAGTGAAAGTAAAAAAAAAGTTAAAGGATTAATTACATTGTGTTTTATTAAATAAACTCTTATGTTATTGTTTGTTTGCTTATTTAACGCCCCTTTATGATGCTGTGGCTAATTGGACGATTCTACTGTGGGAATCCTAATTTTTTCCAATACAGGTTAAATTACGATAGGGATCTTTAACGAGTACCTGATATCGCACAGGCTCTGGAACACCTGCGGATTTGACACAAGTTTATTAATTAAATAATAATTTTTCTAAAATCATAATTATACAATACATCATTATTACTGTTTATAAGTAATTTTATATTCTAAGTAGTTTCTAAGGACTTAAAAGTTATATTTGATGTTATTTTCCGAATTTGTTGGGAAAAAAAATATGTCTTCCCCCTCTTATGTACTCTCACGAATTTTCGCCTTTACACTACATGAAAACATGTTTTTTTAATCTATAAATCCATCTCAAGAAATAAAACATTATTTATATAAAAGTTAAAACTGTTTTTTAGAAATAAGGTAATTTAATATTTATTATAAGTTAAATGAACCTAAAGGGAATTCGTAATGTTGATAATTCACTGGAATCATAATATTGATAATTCACTATCACCAAATCTCACGATTTTTCACCTAAATGTTCTCTCACCATGTAGACTTTTGAGACTGACTGGAGATCCCGGTCGTACCTTGGATGTGACTGAATAGGAAGGAATGTTTTTGTATACAATAGCATGTCGCGTGACTCACCTGTCCTGCGTTCTCACAAGACTTTTTAATTTGTCTCCTACGTCAAAACATAGCAATTAATGAAGATAAAATTAATAAGATGATCTTCCTATAATATTTTAAAAAATAAATAAATAAAAACAATGCTTTATTATTTCCAAATAACTATATTAGGGCATAACTGTCTATATAGTTGCTAATCTTGTCGATTTTTTTTTCAACTTCAATAATAACCGAGTTTTGATAGAATTATTATGAATAATCTATTATGATTTCTGACTCAAATATATAGGTAAACTTTTTTTTTTTTTTTTTTTTTTCTGTATATTGTGCTGTACTGAATCCAAAAATCAGTACATATTTTACTTAAATTTCTATTTTTTGTTTCTTCTCTTTTTTCTCTTTTTTTATAATTATTCTGGATTTAATTTATTACCTAAACACTAATAAATTTTTCTTTAAGTGCACACAGTGCACCAGTACGAATTTCAATATCGATATTCTATCGGTATCTAACATTATTTGTTAGATATCATTTTTGTCTAAAAACTATTATTACACCAAAAAAAATTATACCAAAATTAATTCAACTAAACAAAAAAAAAAAAAAAAAAATACTCATCCATAATAAACTTAATGTGCATTAATGCATTAATGTGCAACTTAACATAACTTATATCACAAACATCATTCCCATTCTAACCCACTAGTTTCTGTCCTAGAATCTTCCTCCTAGAAGGTTTAAACGGCAGTGGCCCCGCGATCTTTTGTAAATATCTATTCTATTCTGACACTGGTCAGATTCTCCTCTCATGTGCGGTGTGTTTGTGGCTATGGCGCCCTCACTTAGCTTCCACTGGCTCTGACCTGTGATACGGCTGAGAGGGAGGCGCTGGGATCCCTCGGATTCTTGTCCCTTCCCCCGGGATCCCTTGTCCTTCCACAAGTGGGGGGCGAAGGTGGTCTCCTTGCAGGGTTCCCCAGCAAATTGTAAACTTTGTATATAAGTATGAGTGTGTTCATGTTTTGTTTATTTCTTTGTTAACCGTAATATTAATTTAATTTATAAATTTTGTTATTATATAACTTTATTTATTTTAGTTTCATTTTATGTAATTTGACTTTCCTTTTGTATGTATATATTGTAAATATTGAATGAATGTAATCTTATAGCAATATTATTATTGTCCATTGTGACAGATTGTAATATATCCGAATAAATAAATATTTTCAAACAAAAAAAAGAATCCACTTCGGTTCCTCATAATCCTCTGAGGCGTCTAAAAAGAACAAGGTACCGAAACCTTCTTGATTAGTATATTTTTTTAATGCTATCAATGCTAAGTTTCATTATTTAATTCATTTCTCAAATTTACTTGATGTATTCATTAATACTGTTGAAAATTTCGTAAATATAACAAACATTAATAATAATAATAGGCTTACCGAACCCGAAGGTTCGATGCCGATACCATCTAACTTCGCCTGCACAGACTCGTCCAATGTTCACCGGTCAAGCCCAAGCCCCAGAGATCAGCCTTAATGCAATCCAATGCAATATTTCGAAATATAACAAACATTACATAATTTTATGTTGAGGAAGTTTTTTTATATATTTAATATATCACCAATATATTTATATGTGGCAGGAAACTTGGATTAATTTTTGAAGTATTTTAGAGAAAAAGGGTATGAAATTACAACGAGGAAAAACAGCTCATATTTCAGATTAATTAAAAATCCATTTATTGAACGTTTTTAATCAAGACCATTAGAGATATTATTGAAATAATTGTAAATGGAAGACGGTCAATTAATTAAATCATTTAATTAATTCCACAAATGTGCTTGATTCTTAGCAATTAGCGTTACAATCCAATCAAGGTGATGGTTTCCAAAAGGTACTGTATCCAATTTTACACAAAATGCAAACATCTCATAATAAATTGTTATTTATTTAATTACTTTTTGTAATATTAGTAAATTTATTAATTTTAGTCCTATTCACAACTCAATATGTTTTTGACCGGCTGCTTTTCTAAGGCAGCGGCACCTTCAATAACTAGCTTACTTAATATATTTAATCTATATTTAATGATACCATTGGATTTCCTTTCCAAAGGTATCGTGTTTACCAATCCAAGAGGTGGCATGCAGGGTAAGGTTAAAGTAAACAAGATTCAATTAATACATTATCAAAATTATTAACTTACACATATCCATTATATTAATACATTGCATAGAACTTTCAACTTTTAGCATACTGAGAGACATTTTCACTACTACCTTTTCCATACAATAATACAAAACAGATAAATACCTTTAAATACTTTGTTGGCTGGCGAAGGTGGAATCAGTTCTTGGCTCGTAGATCTCCAGCTGCTCTCTCTGACCCCCAGACGGACATCTCTTCTTCTAGATGGAACCAGACTCACATCTTCTTGAGGATGGAATAAGACTCACCTCATCTTGAGGATAGAACTTGACTGCCCTTTTCGAATTTTCTCCTCATCGTCTTCACATCGGGTAGGACTGATCTGGTAAGTGCCCCATGTAGTCCTTTGTCCTAATGTCTAGGAAGTTTCCCGGGGTACATATTGCTGGGGGGCCCCATGGAGGTAAACGCATTTTGATGTTTTGCCGACAAAGGTTCGTTATCTTTAATTGTTTAATATTAAAATTATTTAATAATGAACTTCCCTCAGTATCCTCAATACATTACAATATATATGGAATTTTATCTAGCTACATATAAAATGATACTACGATTCTTGGTTCCCACCAACTCCTTCTAAACCGTGATATAGCAGAAGAGGCACATACTCTCAGAACAGGAGAAGATGGCCATTGGCGGCAATTCATCGTAGACCATATAGAAATATATTAAATTTTCACTTTCACTTACCTATATATGAAATATACAGTAAGAGACAGTGTTACGATCGTAAAAATTTTCAAATTTAAATTTTCACTCGAAATACACGTTTAAAGTTTCCCTCTTAAGTTCCGCAAAAAGATGTGTGTGTGTGTGTGTGGTAGAGCGCGTAAACCAAAAGTCGTAAGAAATTGGAATTTCACATTTGAGACAACTATTCGCCAGAGATGTTACTGAAACTTTTTCATCAAAGTCAGCTAATTATAAGAGTTACTTTATACCATGCATTTTGCACCTTTTTTACAATTTTCTCATAAACGGCTGCAATGATTTTGATTAAAATCGCTATACAGATGTAAAATTTAAAGGTCTTTAATACGATGTATGTGTCATTCTGATTGAATGCCGATAGTTCACATTTTCTTCCTCTAAAGTATCTTTTATTTTCTAGATTCGGAAAAATTAACGATATCAACTTGTTAGAATTGATAAAAATCGAAAGTATTCATAAGTTGAATGAAATCAATAAACGGAGATAAGAGAAAAAATATTATCTTTTCAATTTTTGTGTTTTTACTTTCACTTAGCTGCATATGAAATATATATAGTAAGGGAAAGTATTGCGATCGGGCAAATTTTATGCCCGTGGTGTTATAGAAAATTTTTCATCAAAGTCAGCTAACAATAAGAGCCACTTTATACCATGCATATTGCACCTTATTACGATTTTCTCAAAAACAGGTATAACGATTTTGATTATACTCACTATATCGATGTAAAGCTTAAAGGGCATAGGTAGGTTTCATTCTGATGGAATTTTAAATTTTCTTCCTCTAAAGTACTTTTAATTTTGTAGATTCTATTAAAATTACCATATCTTCTGATTTGCATGGCTAAAAAACTGGGTAAATACATACGTTGAACGCATTCGATATCCAACTAAAGGACAAAACTGCAAAAATATTTGTTTAATGCTAATTTAGAATATTTTAGAGTGCTGCCATTCCGTAGTGTCTCTACATGAATTTCATGTAAGTTTACTATGTCTATCAAATTTACTTGATGTATATATTACAGTATACATATCATTAAATATGCTTAAAATAAAAAATGTATGCAATTTTTTTGTTTTGAGCATAAGAACAGTAATATAAATGTATAATATACCGTTGGAAAGAAAAAGATTTTAGTAAAAAATATTACCTTATACACAAAACTGAAAAAGGTAATGGAGCGCGATGAAAAGGCCGATAAAACTAACTGATTCTTGTTGATAATAAATTATTTAAACATTATTTATATTTCTATCTAAATTCAATTTAATAAATTCTTTAACCTTTTTACTTTAACTTACTTATAGATATATTTCATCGTTTATTATATTTCGTAGTATTTAAAAATATTAAGTTTTTTTAAGGTAAGTGAAATTCGTGTATGCGTGCACCATATCTTTTTTTTTTCAAAAACAATTTTTTTATTGAGTAAAATTACAATCTGTCCCAATTTGGACATCAATAGTAGTAGTGAAAGATACATACTACGTTCATACAATATTTACACAACATAAAATTACAATGAAATATATATACAATAATGAATCAATACAGTAAAATCAAGAAATCATACCTATATACACATAAAGTCACTCACACATACATCACATTGAGTGGAGAATCTAGCCAGTGCTAGAACTCCGATATATACATATTTACAAAAGGTCGCGGGGCCACTGCCGTTTCAACCTTCTAGGTGGGTTGTATGGGAGAGTGGAGCTGGATAGGGATTGAGCTAGAGGATTGGGGTGATGAATGAGGTTCTGGTGGAATTTGGAAAATTTGGATGGAATCAGGTCTGAAATAAATGGAACATAAAGGTCGTGGTGCAAGGTATAGTTGGAGACATAATAAGTAGCATTCACTATTGTTCGGAGGACTTTGGATTGAAAGGATTGAATGCGTTTGATGTTAGAACGTTTAGCTGTCCCCCACAGTTCAAGTCCGTAGGTCCAGATAGGCTTCAGTATTGTCTTGTTGATTAATAATTTGTTGTCAATTGTAAGTTCAGATTTTCTGTTGAGTAGTGGGTATAACTGTCCGAATCGTCGGTTGAGTTCTTGTATTTTAAGTATTGTATGTGGATTTCATGTCAATCTTCTGTCTAATTGTAGACCTTTCTTTTAAAATTATAAATGACACCAAATTTAAATTGCACCCTTGCAAAGAAAGGTCCTAGATATAATTCACAAAAACGCTAACATTATTAACGAATTTTTCTTTCTTTTTTTTTTTTTTTTTTTTTTTTTAATATGAGAGTTTATTCGGAAGCAGTACGTGTGGGGAAAACTGCTGAAAGTGTGTTGTGTTAGGAAATAAGGCACGGAGGCTTGACACGCAGTGCTACACACAATGCCAATCTGCACCACCGAGGTCGGGTATCAAAGCGATTTTTCAGTTTCAAATTCTATGGATTTATAAGGTTAGCGACAAAGTTCTGTCTGGTCCGAACTCGCCATGAAGTGTTATCAAATATTATTTAGTTCTCCTTTTCTGCTAAATTTGTTATGCTTCATGAGGCAACATATTGGTCATAAGTTCCAGATTTTATGTCTTTTATTCTTTTAATGTCACTATGTTTTTATTTATTAATATTAAATCCTGTCTAAGCGATGACATTAGTTATAATTAGAGACCGGATTTCCTGCATATCTAATCATTCTGAGTTTCGATCTAAAGGGAAAACTGTTTTGTACTGTTTGTGATCAGTCGAAATCAATGAGGTGTGAAAGGAAATCCCTAACAGACTCCAATTGTAAAACATTTAACAACTAATTCTTTCTTATCATGATTTAGGGTGTGATTTATAAATTTAAAAAATCTGGGGAATCTGCGCATGCGCATGTGTATAGCAGTCATCTTTCAAATCGGCTCTTGGATTTCATGCTTTTTCAGTTTGAATTCTCTTCAGTGAAATCTTGAAAACATCACCAGACTACAGGATAACAACAGCGGTAAATATTGGAGCAAACAACAGTAAGTTTTGTTACAATTTACGGTGTAAAGTGAATGCTGGGTAACCTCTTCACATCAGCTGATTGCCAATAGCTCGGCAAGGCCGGGATTGGTTTTCTTTTCTTTATTTATTGTTTTATTACCAACATCTAGTTATTTTCTTATTATCTTCTTCACATGAAATGCGATATTTTCACCAAGTGATGTCCTCCAAAGTATCAACTAAAAGATCTAGATCTAGTGGTTCAATCACGTCTCCCATAAAACAAAGACCCCGCCGTGATACTAATAAAAAATTAAATCAACAAGCAACCCCTTCAGGTTCTAATACAGAATCTGAACCACAGCCTGGCACATCGTCAGAGGGGATGACTGACGAATCTCCGTTTTTCACCCCAAATCCTTTTCAAATCCTACATAATGAAAAAGAAAACATGGAATCTGCTCCTACACCCAGTGAACCACGGCCTCCACCGATATTTGTCAAAAATATTAAAAATTTCCAGTTGTTATGTGCGCAATTAAACAAGATTACCGAATCCACCAGCTACTACTGTATGAGTAGAATCAATGACACCAAAATATCACCGACCACCGCCGAGGCATATAGAAAAATTGTGAAATACCTAACTGAAACTAAAGCGGATTTTCACACTTATCAGCTACGGCAAGAGAGAGCTCTTAGAGTTGTGATCAGAAATCTACACCCTTCAACACCAGTTGACGCTATCAAAGAAGAACTCATGGAGATGGGTTACAAAGTGCGACAAGTCACTAATGTCATAAAAGATAGAGTTCAACTTCCTCTATTCTTCGCTGACTTGGAACCATTAGCAGGAGTAGAAAAAATTTATGATCTAAAAAGACTGTATTATACAAGTGTAAGAGTCGAAAAACCTTATACAAAGAGAGAAATTGTTCAGTGTTACAATTGTCAGGCGTATGGTCATACCAGAAGTTACTGTCACCACATACCACGCTGCGTGAAATGCGGTGAACAGCACAAGTCTGTGGAATGTACAAAACCGAAGTCAACACCCGCTGTATGTGCTCATTGCCTCAAGGACCACCCGGCCAACTACAAAGGATGCCAAATCTATAAGGAGCTAAGGACCAGGTATCAAAAACCCCAAGTACTGGATGAAACAACAAGACAGGCTAGAACTAGAAGAGAACCCTCAAAATTAATCGATGCCAATGTATCATTTGCCCACTTACTTGGAGGTGGGAACCAATGTACTGAAGCCGAGGCCCTGCCGGAACTACAAAATGTACCTCAATATCCTCAATCCATTCCATAAATACCTCTTCCTCAAAACGTAATCAGTCCTAAAAATCCTCATCCACAACAAATCTCTCATATTCCCTCTCCTTCAAATGCCACAGATCTTACCAGTTTGATGACATCCTTCATTTCCGAAATCAAATCCCTTGTCATGCCCCTAATAACAATCCTCACGAATCTTGTATCAAATCTTATTCCTAACTTAAAAAATCCATAAATGACCTCACCTAACTCCTTATCTATTCTCCTATGGAATGCGAATGGTGTTAGAACTCACACTGACGAACTTACAGCCTTACTCCAAGACAAAAAAGTTGACGTTGCACTCATTACTGAAACTAGACTAACCACTAAACAGTACTTCAAAATACCTGAATACACAACATACCGGACAGACCATCCAGACGGCAAAGCCCATGCCGGTACTGCTGTCATTGTCAACCGATCCCTCTCCCATCACTTACACCCACTTCCCGCCCACGATTTCCTACAAGCCACCTCTATTATAATCAAGACCTTTTCCTTTCCGCTAGTCATCGCATCAGCATATTGCCCTCCTAAAAATTCTATTTCTATTACCCAATTTGGTTCCTTTCTCAACTCATTGGGGAATCACTTTATTCTGGGTGCAGACTTAAACGCGAAGCACCAACAATGGGGTTGCAGAACCACAAATACTCGTGGACGGACATTGCAGTCTGCACTCAACTCCAGACGCCTTAATCTCCTACCTCCCGATTCCCCTACCTACTGGCCAACAGATCCTAACCGTAATCCAGACATCCTCGACTTCTTCATCCACAGCGGATTAGGCTCCCTGAACTATTCCGTAACTCGCCTTGATGACCTATCCTCTGATCATAGTCCATTAATCCTAAATGTATCCATGACTCCTATTCCGAAACCTTTCCCACCGTCATTCATTAGAGGCCCCATCAACTGGAACCTCTTCCGCGAAATCCTCACCAATGATATCGACCTCAGAGTAACTCTCAAAACCCCTTCTGACCTTGATGATGCCGTATATTCCTTTACAACCTTGATTCAACAAGCTGCCTGGACTGCCTCCTTTCCTAAACAATCCCAAATTATTCCTTACAAATGCCATTTACCACAACACCTGACAGACCTCATCAACACCAAACGCCGAGCCAGAGCATTATGGCAACGCACCCGCCACCCAGAAGATCGCCGCTCTTATAACTTTTATTGTAGAAAATTAAAGCGGGAGTTGGCGACCTTTCGTTCCCAATCCTACAATTCCTACCTCTCCTCTCTCTCGACTCGTGACAATTCCCTGTGGAATGTCACGAAGAGAATCCTGAATACTCACACGATTTCCCATCCTCTCCTGCGCGGTGATAGTTCCTGGGCTGCTTCTGACAAGGATAAGGCCCAGGAATTTGCACAGCACCTTTCCAAAGTTTTCACTCCTCATCCTGAGTTGAATCCAAACCATACTTCAACAGTTGAACAGTTCCTTACTTCGCCAATACCACTCTCCTTACCTCCTAAAGCAGTTAATCCCTATGAGGTCAAATATCTTCTTAAAAAGCTTCCTCTCCGTAAATCCCCTGGATATGATCTCCTCACGCCTCAGATCTTAAGACAACTTCCACAGAAAGCCATTACATTCCTTACATATCTTTATAACAGTATCCTACGCACTACCTATTTTCCTCTCTTATGGAAACATTCAACTATCATCCTTTTCCTGAAACCAGGCAAACCTTCCAACAGCACGTCATCTTACAGACCTATTAGCCTACTTCCGATCCTCTCAAAAATTTTCGAAAAGCTCCTACTAAAACGAATCCTAGATAAATTTAAAAATTTTCCTTCGCATCAGTTTGGATTTCGTTCTCAACATTCCACAGTTCAGCAAGGACTCCGAGTTGTGGATCACATTTCCTCTGCCCTTGAGTGCAAGGAGTATTGTTCGGGTGCCTTTCTGGACATAGCTCAAGCTTTTGACCGGGTGTGGCACCCGGGATTGCTCTTTAAGCTCAAAACCCATTTACCTCAATCCTTATACCTAATCCTCCGATCCTATTTATCAAACCGCTCCTTCCGAGTTCGCTGTGGTTCCGAATTTTCCAAACATTATACTGTTGAGGCCGGTGTTCCTCAAGGCAGCGTCTTAGGACCCGTCCTCTACATCCTCTACACCGCCGATATCCCTACCGATCCCGATACCTTTCTGGCAACATTTGCTGACGACACAGCCATTTTATCATCCAATTCCGATCCTGAAGTAGCATCTCTAAATCTCCAAAGGCACCTTTCCCTTGTCGAAGACTGGTGTAAGGCTTGGCGAATTAAGGTGAACGAAAGCAAATGTACACACGTCACCTTCACCCTTCGACGTAAATCCTGTCCAACAGTTAAATTCAATTCCATACCGCTTCCTTCCTCAGACACAGTCCGGTACCTTGGCTTTTTACTAGACAAAAGACTGACGTGGAACCCACATACGAGACTTAAAAGGATAGAACTCAACCGCAGATTCGGCCGGTTATACAAATTACTAAACAAAAAATCTCATCTTACAGTCGACAACAAATTACTAATATATAAGACAGTACTGAAACCTATATGGACCTACGGACTTGAACTATGGGGGACAACTAAACATTCTAACATCAAACGTATCCAATCCTTCCAATCCAAAGTCCTCCGAACAATAGTTAATGCTCCTTATTACGTTACCAACTGTACCCTACACCATGACCTTAATATTCCATTTATTTTAGATCTGGTACCATCCAAATTCTCCAAATTCCATCAGAACCTTCTTCATCATCCTAATCCTCTTGCTCAATCGCTTTCCAGCTTCACCCATCCCTACAATCCTCCTCGAAGATTGAAACGGCAGTGGCCCCGCGACGTTTTGTAAACATTTATCTGGAGTTCTGACACTGGTCAGATCCTCCACTCATGTACTGTATGTTTGTGGCTATTCCGCTCTGGCTCGGCCTCCACTGGCATACACCAGTGAAGCGCTGAGTGGGAGGCGCTGGGATCTCTTGGATTCCGCTTCTCCCCCCACTTGTGGGGGGAGCAGCCGAGTCTAGGGTTCCTTTGGCTGATTGTATATATTGTATATAGTTAAGTATGCTTGTATGATTTTTATTTATTTCCCAAATTGTATTTATCTCTACTACAGGTTGTTGTTTTGATTTGTTTCTTGTTGCTTTTTTTTGTATATATTTGAATTTATTTATTTCCGATTTTATGTAAATTTACTTTATCATTATTGGCTGTATATATTGTATGAATGTGTACTACATCTCTATTACTACTGTTCATTATGCAACAAACTGTAATATTTCTCAATAAAAAAAAAAAAAAAAAAAAAAAAAAAAAAAAAAAAGATCTGGTGCACGACATTCACTTACGTTTGTTATTTATATCAATTTAAGAATTTTTAAATACATTTAGATATAAAAATAAAATTTTAAAGAATTCATTTTTTTTTCTCTGTTTATTTGTACTTGTCAGATGTCTGACAATCAGCAAATGTGCTGTACAAATTGAGATCAGACATGGTAGGCATGCGGAAGTAAAGTGCCCTGCAGCATCCCTTCCTAGGCTTTAATTTAGCAGAGGAGGTCTCTCATCCAGCTTCTCTTTAGCCTTCTTTTGACTGGCATTTCAGCTACTGACTTGTCGTTAATCAGTCTATTGTTGTGTCCGTTAAGTTTACTGTGGAAACGAGAATAGAGTGTTCATATATGTTGGTGAAATAATAGCAGTTTTTGTATGTGAGTCTTTTTTGCTGAACCAAAAATTTCTTATCATGATTTAGGGTGTGATTTATAAATTTAAAAAATCTGGTGCACGACATTCACTTACGTTCGTTATTTATATCAATTTAAGAATTTTTAAATACATTTAGATATAAAAATAAAATTTTAAAGAATTCATTTCTTTTTCTCTGTTTATTTGTACTTGTCAGATGTCTGACAATCAGCAAATGTGCTGTACAAATTGAGATCAGACATGGTAGGCATGCGGAAGTAAAGTGCCCTGCAGCATCCCTTCCTAGGCTTTAATTTAGCAGAGGAGGTCTCTCATCCAGCTTCTCTTTAGCCTTCTTTTGACTGGCATTTCAGCTACTGACTTGTCGTTAATCAGTCTATTGTTGTGTCCGTTAAGTTTACTGTGGAAACGAGAATAGAGTGTTCATATATTGTTGGTGAAATTATTGCAGTTTTTGTATGTGAGTCTTTTTTGCTGAACCAAAAATCTGTGAAGCGTAAGTCCATATTGGCTTTAGAAGCTATTTGTATGTATTCAGTTTCTGTCTAATTTTTAATTTATATGACTTTGATAAAAGAGAGTATAGTACTTTCAGTCGATGGTTGAGAGTCTGTCTTTTCATCTTGACATGTGGGCCCCAAGTCATCCTTCGATCGAGTGTCAGTCCTAGGTAATGTCCAGAGTTTGTCTGTACATTACCTAGAATTAATTAAATTACCTAAAAGAACTAATTAAATTGAATTTCTACCGAAACATGTGTTTTATTAAAAAATCTATTATATGATTATCTAAAACAATCAGTTAGTTTTATCGGCTTTTCAATACTCTTTGTCAACTTTTACAATTTTCTGTATAAAATAATATTTGTTCAAAAATCTTTAGCTTTCCAGCGATATATTATACATGTACGAGTATGTCACCGTTCGTTTGTAACATCTTGGGCGTATAGTTGCCTTAAATACGAAATTTCAGTTTCATACCACTTTTTAATTTCGCCCGGGAATTACCACACAAAATCAGGAGACCCTCAACCGTGTATTTCCGTTGAAAACTGATATATTTCACATATAGGTAAGTGAAAGTAATATTATTATTTAAGTTGTTGTTAGCTGGACGCGATCATATATTGAAGCAGAAAAAATATGCCCATATAAAAACAGCGGTCCATTGAATAATATTAAAAATTAAACTCTTATATATAATATATATATATATATATATATATATATATATATATATATATATATATTGACATCCTACCCTACAGCATCCTTTAATGATATTCCCCTTGTTCTAGAACAGATCCGCTACCTAGGACTCCTACTTGACAAACGTCTAACATGGAATCCGCACTAGACAGACGCTTTAACCTTCCACTTAACTTCAAAAAACTCATCTATTTACAACCATTGTAAGGCCAATCTGGACTTACGGAGTAGAGCTTTGGGGCTCGACTAAACCATCAAATTATTCCAGTAATCAATCCTTACAATCCAAAATCCTTCAAAAAATTTCCAATGCTCCATACTTTGTCACGAATAAACTCATACATAAAGACCTTAATGTTCCATATGTAGCTGGATAGATTTGGCCCGGACCAGGTATCAATCCTTCCATGAAAAACTCCACTCCCACTCTAACCCACTCGTTTCAATCCTTGTTTCCTGTTCTATTCTTGGCAATCCTCCGTGGTGTCTGAAAAGAAGATTACCTTTCGCCCTTCTAGTTTAGTTACCAACTGGAGTGCTGCGAATGGACAGCTTCTCTTCGTGTCTTGTCATGTATTTTATCTCATAGCTCATTTACTAAATACCTCTATTTATTATTCACAAGCATTTCCGACTAAATCTTCCAACTGTTTTCTGGATTGGCTTATCCCATGTTTTTTAAATTTACAATCGAATTAACTATTGAAGAAACGAATCAGATAAATCTTTGATTGATGATCAATTATTGATTAAACTAGTCAATGATTTAGATAATTCTCAAAATTTTTACTGCACGATATTGCACATTTCGAGGTTTTCACAGCACGTTTTTCGACTTTTAGCTGCACGAAAATCCGGCCTCTAGTTATAATGATCTGGGATAATTGGTATTTGAAGATCCACAGGAATGCGATGTTGACTCGGTACATGAACGTGCACTGACTTATATATGAAAGATGTATTGGGTTGATGCAAAATTAATGCAGGTTTCCTCTATTGCAATATCTTAATTCCAATTGTGTAAACAAAGCTAATCCTAACATTGATCATTATTATACCAAAACAAACCTTATCTAATACCCTCTCTTTCACCATGAATTTGTTTAGTAAAATCGTTTTGTTCAGTGTGTTCAAAGGTCTTGAATCGAAAATGTCAAAGTGCGATTTTCGTCAAATTTATTTTTACGAATTTAAATTAGGGCGCAGCGCTGCGCAAACGGCTCGTAATATTAATGAAGTGTGGGGTCAGGGGGCTATTAATGAGTGCACGGTGCAGCGTTGGTTCCAGAAGTTTCGCAGAGGAGATTTCGACCTCGAAGACAAGGAAGGTCGGGGCCGTCATCTTGCTCTGGACAACGACCAGCTGAGGTCAAAAGTGGAAGAAGACCCAACCAAAACCACACGAGAAATGGCGGCGGAACTCGGTGTGAACCAATCCACAGTTGTACACTTGGAAGCAATTGGTAAGGTAAAAAAGTTGGCCAAGTGGGTGCCACACCAATTAAACGACCACCAAAAAAATTGCCGCTTTGAAATCTGCTCCATGCTTGTGACACGCAATAAAAATGATCCATTTCTCGATCGCATTGTGACGTGCGATGAAAAATGGATCTTATACGACAACAGAAGGCGTTCTAGCCAATGGCTGGGCAAAGATGAACAACCAAAACCTTTCCCGAAGCCCAACCTGCACCCAAAAAAGGTTATGGTCACAGTTTGGTAGTATAATGCTGGTGTTATTCACTACAGCTTTCTCAATCGAGGTGAGACTATAACTGCTGACAAGTACGGTCAAGAAATTGACAGCATGAATCAAAAATTGCAACGTCTTTGCCCAGCATTGATGAATCGGAAGGGGCCGATCCTGCTCCACGATAACGCCAGACCACACGTTGCACAACCAACGCTTCGACGACTGCACGAGTTGGGCTACGAAGTTCTCCAACATCCGCCTTATTTACCTGACCTCTCTCCTACAGACTTCCACTTTTTCAGGCATCTGGACAACTTTTTGAGGGAGAAAAATTTTCAAAACCAGGACGACATTGAAAATTCTTTTCGTGATTTCATTGAGTCCAGGGATTCGGATTTTTTTTCTGGTGGGATAAGAAAGCTTGTTGAACGTTGGCAAAAGTGCATTGATTCAGATGGAAATTATTTTGATTAAATATATATGGTTAAAGTAAAGATATGGCGTATTTACAATACCTACTAAAAACCTGCATTAATTTTGCATCAACCCAATAGTAAGGGAAAGTATTGCTATCGTGAGAATTTTCGAATTATAGTTTTTGTGTTCCCTGGTTCCAAATGACCCACTCTCGTAAAATGGTCTGTGTGTGTGACAAGTCGACAAGTTCGAAAATGAATAATTGAATGAATCTAAAATTTGATATTTCAAAAGAGAATATGCCTGGAATGTTACTGAAACATTTTTAACAAAATCGGCGGATCGAAAGATCAACACAAATTTTGCACCTTCTTACGATTTTGATTATAGTCGCCATGTGGGTATAAAATTGAAAGGGCTTTAGTATCATGATTAAAATAGTCTGACTTTACCTAATGTTGCTGGGTATTTTCCTTCTTCATGCCTAACATATCCGGATTATCGACTTCCATTAGCACGTTCGCTAATTACTTCTATATATTGTGAACAAATATATTTCACTTTCTTTTACATATATGTGTAATACATAATAAGAGAAAGCGTCCAACAAAAAGCTACGTGAGTTCGTGCCCGTGTGCACGGTAAGTCTATAAATTGTATAAAACTGAAAATTCATATTTTAATAGCATATATATCGGAGATATTCAGCCTGTAGCCATCAAAATCGGCGAACCAGAAAAACTACTTTATCCCATGCATTTTAAACGCTTTTATGATTTTCTCCGAAACAGCATTAACGATTTTATTTATACTCGCTACATCGATGAAACATGTATTGGGCTTTAAGATCATGTAGGTTTAATTCTGATTAAAATATTCTGACTAGGCTTAAATGCCGATATTTAAAATTGTACTCCTCAAAACTACCTTTGATTTTGTAGATTCGAAAAAATTAACCACATCACCTTGTTAGCATTGATAAAAAACTGGTAAATAGTTGAACGGATTTGATTACCAAATTAGGGAGAAAAGCACAATATTTCTTTTTTTCTGAACTTAAGAATAGTAATACAGATATATAAAATACCTTGAAAAGCTTAAGATTTCACTATGTTATCTGACGTGCAAACTTGTGGAAGATAATGTCAAGTGACAAACAGTTCATAACCTTAAGTAATTGTTGCACATAACAATTTTATATTGTTACTAGCTGACCCAGCAAATGTTGTTTTGCCATATAAATTATTTCTAGGAAATTTCTAGTGTAGAAAAAAAAAAACTTGCTGTGAGCGTGTAAGGATGTGGTATGTGAGTGAAAGAGGCATGGTCCGCTATGAACGATGAGGGAATATAAAAATAACAAAACACCAAAAAAAAACCTGTGCCACTACAACCCATGAACAGTCTTGGGCTCAGTGCATATAGAGATTCGTACTGTTTCAATGCCAACGCCCATGCAATGAGGTGATTCGGTCGAGATCACGCTCAGCCACCAAGTTTTTTCCCATTTTTGGGTACCCACTTTATGGAGGCTGGGTCTGCCCCCAGGAGGGTCTCCATACCCCAGGATCGCCCCCCGGCCGAAAGAACAGAGTAAATAATATTCCGTCATAGCCGGGACTCGAACCCAGGACCCGGAGCACAGTACACTAGCGCTCTATTCACTCGACCACGCCGCTCCCGAACGAAACACCAAACATTCATTTTTTTAATTGATTATAATTTATTCCTTAAAATTATATATATCATTAATTAATTACTATAGAAACACTAACAAACAATATCAATCTCTTAATGCTATAACGTGAACAATATTTTATGTTAGCCCATTTTTAGCTAACACAAACAAACTGGATGCCCACTCGAGAACATGAATAATTGTCCGTGTGAAAAACATGAGTTACACTGAGATAGTAAAAATTGTAAAGGTTACTAATACGCTTAATGCATAAACAGTATTAGTGGCCGAAAACTGTCTAGGGAGTGAGAGTCTGTCTGAAAGAAAAAGGAGACCGGCTTCGGTCCCATCTCTTATCCGTGCTGTTAGCTGACTGAGTAGTGACAACGGGTAAATCTATAGCGTGGATAACTTAAAAATCATTAATATGACTATTAAAAATAGGGGTTCTTGTTAGAAGGGTGGAAATTTAGGGTTGTATGTATTTTTTAATGCACCATTATAAAAAAAAATGTTTTCCAAAAAATAATGTTAGGGGTGACTACCCTTATCACTTAAGGACATGAAAAATATATAGTCGCCGATTCTCAGAGCTACTGAATATGCATATAAAATTTCATAAAAATCGGTCAAGCCCTTTCGGAGGAGTATAGTAACTAACATTGTGACACGAGAATTTTATATATTAGCTATAATTTATTGTAATATAGAATTTGAAAAACACAGAATTTTCGTTTGAAACATAACCAACGAAACTGAATAGAATTCATCAAACGTTTTTTAACCCTAACATTAACTTCGTGAGCACCAGATTATTTTAGCATTGCTCCACACTGAAATCTTGATAGTGACATTTAACCAATGATTATAGTGGAACGAGTTACCTAGTAGTTCACGAACCTTTCCCTTACCATTTTCTAAAGGAACTATGTAGTTCTTCTAACCAATGCATCATCATCGTGAACGAAGCCGTGCTCACGAATCGGTTAAGCTAACATTTTAAGTGCAACCAACTTTGTATTCTTCTGGTTCCTGCAACATCCCTTGCGCAATTATACTTTTCGCAAGGCGTGTCGACATTAAAATGAATATGCGGCGTTGCGACACTCAGGAAAATAAATACGTATTATCCCTGACCCCTTCCATGCAGGCTTCTTGAAGATAAAGTTTGTTTTCATTTTACATTTATATTTTTAATAATTTGTAGTGTAATGTATTGAGGATACTGAGGAGAGTTAGGATTATATAATCATGGTATTAATTAAATAAATATTGATTAGCCTATGTCGGCAAAAGTACAAAGGGCGTGTACTTGCCCCCTTGGATTCACTAATAGGCTCCCCGGTTTCCCCATGGGTCTGGGATACCAGAGACCCCTTTTAGTTTCCTACAGCGGCAGCCTACAAGAATATTAAGGGTGGTCAAAAGGTAAAAATAAGATCACAAGGACTGTACCGCCAACCGGGGTACTTCCCATGTCAGCCCACCCGAGGTGACGAGGATGGGAGAGAAGATTCGTAGGGGAGTCTTATTCGAACCAGGAGGGAGTCAAGTTTTATCCTCAAGAAGAGTAAGTCAGGTTCCACCTACAAGAAGAGGAGGTGGCCGTCGGGGTTCTCAGAGCAGCTGGAGGATGAGGCCGAGAAAGGGGACCTAAGACTGATTTCACCATCGCCAGCTGGTTTAGTGTTTCAAAGGTATATCGTTATTTGTAATATTGTATGACAAATGTAGTAGTGAAAATGTCCCTCAGTATTCTCAATCAAAGTTCTAGGCAATGTGTTAATATAATTTATATATGTAAATTAATAATTATAGTAATGTATTAATTGAATCTTGTTTACTTTAATCTTACCCTGCATGCCACCTATTGGATTGGTAAACACGATACCTTTGGAAAGGAGATCCAATGGTATCATTAAATATAGTTTATATATTGACTAAATATAGTAGGTAAGCTAGTTTTTGAAGCTACCGCTGCCTTAGAAAAGCAGCAGGACAAAAACATAGCAGTAGTCTTGTTTGTTTGTTTATTTATTTAACGTCACTTTATGCTACTAGGGCTAATCGGACGATGCTACAGTGGGAGTCCTAAATTTTGCCTATCCAGGTTTTATTAGGATAGGGATCTTTAACGAGTACCTGACATCGCACAGGCTCGGGACCTCCTTTTAACGCCCCCTCCGAAGGACGGCATAACAATTGATTATTTAATCCCATTAAAAAATCCTAGGAACACCTGCGGGTTTGAATCCGTGACCTTTGGCATAGGAGGCTGTTATGCTAACCACCCAGCTACAAGTGATCCTAATTGGTAGTCTTTATCTATATTATGGAATTGGGTCCCCAGTGGTGTAGTGATTAGCATAACAGCTTCCTATGCTCAATGTTACAAATTTAAAACTGACAGATGGCTATTGGCCTTTTAAGTTAAATCCTTAGTTATGCAGTCCTTCCGAGATGAAGTTAAAAGATTATCCCTAGCCTGTGCGATGTCAGGTACACGTTAATGATCCCTATTCTAATTAAACCTAAATAAGCAAACATTAGCACTCCTTCTATAGCATCGTCCGATTATCCATAGTAGCATAAAGTGGCGTTATATAAACAAAGAAACCAACATTATCGAGTATCGTTCTATACACTAGAATACAGATCCTCGGGTTCCTATCAGAGTTCTGCCACAGGTGGTAATTATAATTATTATATAATTCGTTGTTGTTTATTTATTTAACTTTACTTTATGCTACTATGGCTAATCGGACTATGCTACAAATGGAGTCCTAAATTTTGCCTATTCAGCTTTTATTAGGATAAGGATCTTTAATGAGTACCTGACATTGCACAGGCTCGGGACCTCCTTTTAACGTCCCCTCCAAAGGACGGCATAACTATTGATTATTTACTCCCATTAAAAATCCTAGGAAAACCTGCGGGTTCGAACCCGTGACCTTTGGCATAGAGGGCTGTTATGCTAGCCACCAAGCTACAGTTGATCCTCACCATTTTAATTATATTAACTTAAAACTTTTAACAAATTTATGTTTATTCAATAGTTCTTAAAATTTTATTTCTAGATCAGATTTGTGAATTGTTTATTCATTTAACTTCTCTCTATTCTACTATTGCTAATCGGAGGATGCTACAAATTTTGGCTATCCAGCTTAAATTAGAATAGAGGATCTGGTACGAGTACCTAACAACACACAGGCTCGGGACCACCATTTTTAACCAAAGGTTTTATTAATCCCTCAAAAGGACCATCTGCCGGGTTCACACCCGCAAGTTCGGGCAGAGAAGGCTGTCATGCTAGCTACTACACTATAGGTGACCCCTATATTTATATTTACTTTCACTTACCTATATATGGCTAATCGGACGATGCAACAGTGGGAGTCCTAAATTTCGCCTATTCAACTTTTATTAGGATAAGGATCTTTAATGAGTACCTGACATCGTATAGACTCGGGACCACCTATTTACGTCCCAACTAAAGGACGGCATAACTAAGGATTTAAAAAAAAAAAAAAAAAATAGCCTCTGTGAAGAGTCTTGGGCTCAGCACATTTAGAGATTCGTACACTTTCTAAGCCAACGGCCGTGCAATGAGGTGATTAAGCCTTGATCACGCTAAGCCGCCATGTTTTTTCCCCAATTTGGGTACCCATTTTAAAGAGGATAGGTCTGTCCTATGAGGGTCTCCATACCCTAGGGTCGCCCCACGGCTAAATTAACAGAATAAATAATATTTTGTTATAGCCGGGAATCGAACCTAGGACTAGCGCTCTATCCACAAGACCATTCCATTACTAAGGATTTAACTCCCATTAAATAATCCTTTGGTCATCTGTCAGGGTTGACCTTTGAGAAAGCAATTATGCTACCCACTATGCTATAGGTGACACCTTATTTACTTAGTATATATTACATATACTTAGTATATATGTATAGAGGTACATAATCTGTTATTTCATCTGTTTGGTGTTGCTTAACTTACTAATAAATGCCAACGATGTGAACATCCTGGGTTCTTGACTTGGATGTTCCTCAGTACTAGGCTTGATCGGGTGCCAATATTCTAAGGAAGGGAACAATACGCATTTCTCTCTTCCTAGAAAACAAGCGGACAAGCTCAGACTTGTTATCTCCCCTCTTACGTTTAAGCTAACCCTTCGAGGACTATCCATCACCTAATAAATAACTCGGTTGCATTCTGTCAATGACGCTTGTATTGAAACCTGTACCTTAACAACCCATTTTGGATCTTGAGTTCAGTACATATGGAGATTCGCACTGTACATGGTCAATGGTTGTGTAAGGTTTGTTTATTCATATAACCCTTTGCGGACGACAACTTTTTTGGCCGGATGAGGTAGCAGCGAATGTCTTGAGTGACTTGCAGGGTGCAATAAAATGATACTGATAGTAATTACTCTTCTAATTTTTCATCTTACATGTTGCTATTTTTTGTATATGAACACTTTCTTTATATCTATTATATCAACTCGCTTATTTCATTTTCTTGTCCCTAATAAAACCTGGATAGGCAAAATTTAGGACTACCACTGTAGCATCATCCGATTACCCATAGTAGCATAAAGTGACATTAAATAAATAAACAAACAATGGAAAAAAATATGTTTCACACCAGTCGAAGTAGTAATTAGAACAGAAATGTGACATTTCAAGCTGTTGTATCAGGTAACAATTGAGAACGAACATTTTTTTTCCAATACGTACTAAGTGTATAATGACGTTCTCAGTTATATGACAGCTGTTACAGAATCAGTTACAGACGGAAGTAGCAGTTACATCACACCGTATTGATTCGGTTCTTCATCCTATTACCCGATGGCTACTGTAAGCCGATTAGGCTTGCTATCAGTCAACTACAGATATCACTACACGTTATCATGATGTCGATAACACTCGCATTATCTTTATCGTATCGTAAATGTTTGGCATTCCGTTTAATCGCTTATCATAAACATTAACGACCTTACAGCTACGTCATATAAACACTGCTCAAATAAATGCTGTATTTTTTTTTGTTACTTTTTTTAAGTATTTGTTTTTTTTAAACTACACATTCGGGTAATAACTATAATCAGCTGTTTAACAGGCACTTGTTATTTTATTTTGGTTTCACGAGTGAACAACAGAACATCACTTACTATGTACTATCTCCTTAATCTATTTACTAAGTGATAAGACATGAAAAAAACGCTAATAATGTAATTTTTAATAAACTAATATTATGAATTCCATTAACGATCATTTCTCTAGCTTAATTTCTGAATGGAATTTTAATCATTTTTACTGCATTTGAATAATTTTAAATAACTAATTAACGTATAGTTATTAATAATTAAAAAATAATAAAATTAACGGTTTATTCTTGAGATTTTTTATATTATTATTTATTAAAATTTAAAACTATATTAGTTAATACATCAAGTAAATTAGCTAACAGAGAAAATACCTGGAAAAGACATGAATAGAAAATTCCCATCGAAGTGGCAGCACTCCACTAGGCAATCTAAACTAGAAGGTCTCGAGGCCATCTTCTTTTCAGACGCCTCGGAGGATTATCAGGAATAGAAGAGTAAGCAAGGATTGAAACTAGTGGGTTATAGTTGGTTCAGGCCAAGTCAGTAACATACGGAATATTAAGGTCATTATGGATGAGTTTGTTCGTGACAAAGTAGGGAGTGTTGAGGATTTTACGAAGGATTTTGGATTGGATTCGAGAGTAATTTGAAGGCTCAATAGAGTCCCAAAGCTAAACTCCGTACGTCTAGATTGGCCTTATAAAAGTCATGTAAATGAGCCGTTAGTATTTAAGTGGGATATTAGAACGTTTATCTAGTAAGTGTTGAAGTAGCCGAAAACGTCCAGCCGTTTCTCGTCGTTTCAGTCTTGTATGAGGATTCTATGTAATTCGTCTGTCCTGAGATGGAGTCCTAGATATCGGATCTGTTTGACAGAGACTAGGAAAGAGTTATTAAAGGAGACTGTAGGGCAGTATGTCTTAGGTTTACAACGAAGGGTAAAGGTTATTTTATGGGACTTAGTGGAGTTTATTTTGATTCTCCGATTTTGACACCATTGCTCGAAGTCTCTGATATGGGATTGGAAAGCACAATTTGGATAATTATTTATGTTAACACGTAAATTCCCTCACCATAGGTAGAAAGGAAGATGTTTGGATGGGTTGGGATATCAGCTGTATAAACTGTGTAAAGGATGGGTCCTAGGATGCTACCTTGAGGAACACCAGCAGCCTTTGAAAAAAGAGACGAATTGGAATTATTCTGATTTATTTTGAAGGATCTATCAGTAAGATAGGTCGAGAATAAATTTAGAATATTTTTTTTTTCGCAGCACGGTTTATCAGAATTCCTAAAATAATCGGTAATTATTTTTTAAATATTATTTTATGTTAGCTCTTTTGATTATATTTAATATGAAGGTAGTCAAAACCTGACTTTTTTCATTGAAATCAATAAAGCTCCTAGATAGTAGGTTCAAGCGACAAATTTTATAAATGGAAATAGCTTGAAATTTTCAATGCGAACAACACCAACACAGCCTTTTTTGCCACAGCCAAAACGTGTCATAAATGCCCCAATACAAAAAAATTAAGCGAAACGTGACTTTTTTCATTTGAGTCATATTAACTAAACGGCAGGTCCTAGGAAAAAAAATATATATCAAAAAGTGTTCTCCACAAAATTTGTAAATAGGAAACTGTCATTAAATTTTCTATTCGAGCTATACCAAGAGTTAGACGTATTACATTTTTTAGAGTAAATAAAACGTTACACAATATCAGCAACATTAATTTTTTTTTTGACACAGAGCGTGTTAATAAAGCTTCAACACGTAATAAATGTAGCGAAACGTGACTTTTTTTTCATCCGAACAAATATAGCCCCTAAGTGGTAGATCCTATTGACAAATGTTATATAACATATCATATCCTCTACTAAATTTGTAAACAGGTAACTTAAAAATATTCGATTAGAGATACACCAAAAGAACTAGACGGGTTACATTTTTGAGGGTAAAGGTAACGTTATACAATAAAAGTTACAGACTCCCAGCCAAAAGACATATCCATAAAAAAAAAAAATAAATAAAATAAAATCTGCACAAAACGAATACATACTCGATAATAGACATCAAAGTGTCCAAAAAATCATGAAATAAATACTAAAATAATATTAATAATATAGGCTTAGCGAACCCGAAGGTTCGATGCCGATACCACCAAATTCCGCCTACACAGACTCCTCCAATGTTCACAGTTCAAGCCCTAGCCCCCGAGATCAGCCTTAACGCAATCCTCCCATCGACGCTTCGGCCTACCAGGCGGATCAGCGAATACCAACTTTCTCGGAATCTGCTCCTCATCGAGCCCAACAACTTTACTCGCCCATTTGAGTCTCCGAGATGATATCTACTCAATTATATTCACAGGATACAAGTTCCGCGATTTCGCGTTGTGCAACCTTCTAAACTCCCCAGTGGCCTCATCTCTCTTCAGACCAAATATTTTACGCAATAACTTATTTTCGAAAACCTTAAGCCGTTTTTCACCCTTCAATGTAAGCGGCCACGTTTCACATCCGTAAAGAACCGTCGGAAGAATAATAGTTTTATAAATTCTAACCTTTAAGTTTTTAGATAGAAGCCGCGAACTAAGTAACTTAGCAATTGAATAATAACTTGCATTTCCCACCTTTAACCGGGACTGTATTTCTTCCTGGATTTCATTTTTTCTTGTTATAATTGAACCTAAATACTTGAATTTCTCTACGTGTTCAAAAGTATGCTCTGATACAGCAATATCACCAAGATCGACACCGTTTCTGCTACTAATAATATATTTCGTCTCCTCGGTATTTAATTCGAGTCCTATTTCTTTACCGGTTTTTATTAACACACTTGTATTTAGTTGTATGGTTTCCGCGTCTTCACCTAGCAGTACCAGATCATCGGCATACCCCAAAACCGGAATCTTGTCACCCATATTTAAACCTTTCTCGGTACACATCGCCTTTTCAATGACATATTCTAAAGCTATATGAAATAACACAGGTGAAAGGGAGTTACCCTGTTTCAAACCCTATCGCACCTCAAATCTCTCGGAGTAATTATGACCGATTCTAACTTTATGGAATGTTTCCGACAAACACATCTCTACTAGATTTACTAACTTTACCTGCAGCTTTTTATTATACTTTAGCTTTATCTTTAGCTTTTTATTATACTTTAGCTTTACCTGTAGCTTTTTTATATTTACTAACTTTACCAGGTACTAGCTTTAACTAGTACCTGACATCGCACAGGCCCGGAACCACCTTTTTACGTTCCCTCCGAAGGACATCATAACTAAGGATTTTTTCTCCCATTAAAAAATCCTAGGACCCCCTGCAGGTTCGAACCCTTGATCTTTAGCATAGAAGGCTGCTATGCTAGCCACCCTGCTACTTTATCCCATTGGAAAAATAAGTTATTAACGCAGTAAAAAATCAACTTTAGATTTAAATACAAAAGTCAGTTGCGCGCATCGACTTTCCCTTATCTCCGTTATTAAAATCAATTTAAGAATATTTAAGTACATTAAAAGGTGAACAAGGTTAAATAATTATTTACATTGAGTACGGGATGACCTGAACCTTAGTGGATAGCATAACAGCCTTCAATGCCGGAGGTCACGGATTCAAACCAGCAGGTGGTCCTAGGATTTTTTAATGGGAGTACAAAATCCGTATTTATGTCGTCCTTCAGAGGGGACGTAAAAACGTGGTTCCGAGCCCGTGGGATGTCAGGTACTCGTACATCGTGTACCTTTGGCATAGAAGGCTACGTCCGAGACGTTACAAACCTTTTTCATCAAAATAAGCTTACCAGAAGAGGCACTTTATACCATGCATTTTGCACCTTTTTTTGATTTTCTCAGAAACGGTTCCGACGATTTTGATTAAACTCGCTATATCGGTGTGTGATATTTAATGTGCTTTAATATAACATTCTGATTAAAATGGTTTGACAGGGATTAAATACCGAAATTTTAAATTTTCTTTCTTTAAAGTGCCTTTAATTTTGTTGTTTGTATAATAATAACTATATTATCTTGTTACCACTGATGAAAAACAGGTAAATATATAAATTGAATGAATTCGATACCCAACTAAAGGAGAAAACAGAAAAAATATTTTTTTAATGCAATTTTTTGTTTTTGAACATAAGAGCAGTAATATACCGTTGGAAAGCTAAAGATTTTAGAGAAAATATTATGTTTTACTCACGCTTTTAAAAGTTAATAGAGAGTGATGAAAAGAAGATAAAACTAACTGACTATTTTAGATAATAATATAATAGATTTTTTAATAAAACACACGTTTCTGTATAAATTCGATTTCATTAATTCTTTAATAGTTTCAAGTATTTTTATCTCTAACTGTATTTGAAAATTCTTTTATTGAAATTAACACATTGTTTTCATAATCTTAGTAAGATTTTTTTTTTTTTTAATTTTATACTTAAAATCACCTGCGTTTGAACAAATTATTTTAAAACAGTTTTTTTTTTCTACTGTCTTAAGGAAAACATTTCATTATTATTATTATTATTAGGTAAATCGAACGATGATTGAAACTCTGTTATCATGATAAAATCATGTAAGAAAACTTATTTGTATCTATATGTAAATATTGTACATAAAAAAATATTATTATTATATTTAAAACACATGAAAATATTTAATTTTAATCTTGAATAAAATTGAAGCATAAGTAAATCGATCATTATCTTTGGCTTCAGAAATGAGAATGACGAAAATGTGGTAACTTTCTCAACACACGATTTTTTTTTTTTTTAAAGCTTTGTCAATATTCGTGGGGAAACGAAAGAGCTTTCTCCTTGATACGTTTTTTTCGCAGAAGTGGGAATATGTACCATTTATTGAAATATAGTCGAGTCAGTGTCAGAGAAAACCCTGAAAAAAATCTGAGGTTCGAAAATAATTGTATATATGTGGGTGTAATCAATTATTACGAGCAAATTTAAAGCTTTAATACAGTTTGGCTTAATGATGTAAAACATACATGTTTTTATTCGTTTCGATCCAGACCATTAAAAAACAAATAATATTTATATGTAAAATATAGTGTTATTCGTCATGTTCAAAGAAAAAAAATCTGGTGCGGACAACACACGACTTTCACTTACCTCGACTGTTAAAATCAATTTAAAAACTATTAAATATACTTCAATTTGAAAAATATTTTAAGTTTATTTTAATAAAACGTGTATTTATTTTCGTTGGAAACATATGATTTAGATTAAACAATATAACTAAATTGTTTGTCAGTAATATAATAAAATAAAATAAAATAAACTTTATTCACATATTTACATTTTGACAAAATGTTAACAATGATTTTGGATGAGTCATCCTTACAATCAGAAAATATTTTTGTTTTTTTGTGATTATAGTACATTAGCCTAATGGCAAACATATGGTAAAAAATTGAGGTTACTTTGCGATTGTAGGAAAAATTATACAAAAAACCTACGCATAAAAACTACACATAAAATAATTGAGAATACATAAAATATTTAAAGATACATGAAATAATTGAAAATACATAAAATAATTGAAAATACATGAAATAATTGAAAATACATAAATTAATAGAAAATACATAATATGATTGAAAATTATAAAATTTATAACATAAGAAAGTAAGTTAATTTAATAATACATGTTTTGTTCTCTTATGAGTATATCGTTTTAGTGAAAATTTATTGTAATTACCGATTTCTTTTATTAATGGGTTTTTAGAGACTGGAGTTTTACTGAAGTAAGAAGCTGTTTGTAAATGGACAAGTTGTTTGATTGTAGGAAGCTGCAAGTCTTGGAGCATTGATGATATTTTTGTGTATCGGGGGAAATTATTAATTATCCGCATTGACAAGTTTTGAATTCTCTCGAGTTTATGGAAGTTAGTCGAGCAGGATGAGCTCCAGACTGGAGAGGCGTATGTGATTAACGGGCGGATGACTGATTTATATATTGTTAATTTGTTTTGAGTACTCAAACGGGATTTTCTATTAAAGTAAGGAAACATTTTGTATATTATTTTTTTCGCCTTGTCAATTTTTCTGTTGATGTGGTCGGTGAAAGTAAGTGATTTGTCTAAAGTAAGGCCTAAGTACTGTACAGATTTTGACCATGGGATGAGAGCTGAATTTAACTTAATTTGGTGGTTTATTTTTGAGTGACGTTTAGTGAACAGGATTGCTTCAGATTTGGTGGGATTAATTTTCAATTTCCATTTGTTGCAATACTCGTTAAATTGTTTAAAGTATTGTTGTAAGCGATTTACTACAGTATCAATACGATATGATGAAGTATACAATGCAGTGTCATCGGCGTATAAAGACCTCGTCACAAATGGGTGGGTCGGTAGGTCGGAAATGAACAAATTAAATAGAATTGGAGATAAGCAAGAGCCTTGGGGAAGACCCACCGAGATAGGGAGAGTATCGGAAGTAGATTTGCCAACTTGAATATAAAACTGTCTATTTGATAAATATGAGTGAATAATGTGAATCAGGTATGGCGGAAAATTATATGAGATTAATTTGTATATGAGTCCGGAATGCCACACAGTATCAAATGCTTTTTCTAGGTCCAGAAGGAGCATACCGGTATGTTTGCGTTCGTTAAAGGCTTTAGTGATGAAGTCAGTGAGTCGTGCTAATTGGTCAACGGTGGAGTGGTGTTCCCTAAAACCAAATTGTTCATCTATTAGTAAATTATTTAGTCTAATATGCTTGTTAATTCGTTTGAGTATTAGTTTTTCTAGAATTTTGGATAGTATATTTAGTAGACTTATAGGTCTGTAGTTCGAAACCTTACTATGGTCTTTATTTGGTTTTTTTATAACTATAGTTTTGGAAGTTTTCCAGACTATGGGGAAGTAACTAAATCTTAATATAGAATTAAATATTTTGGTTAAAAAATAAATAGATTTTCGGCTTAAATTTTTTATTACTAGGGAGGGAATGCTATCGTCGCCTGGGGCTCTTTTAGGTTTTAGACCTTTAATGATTTTTCCGGTTTCTTTTGGAGAGATAGATGAGAAATTAACAGTAAGAGGTGATTTTAAATAATCGCGGACGGATTTCAGAATTTTTCGGTTGTGGTGATTTGATTCAAAGAGAGAAGTAATTGAGGGAGCTGTTTGGAAATGCTTGGCTAATAGTTGAGCTTTATCTCTGTCCAGATATGCATAGCCGTCATTATTTTTTAAAGGAGGAATTTTCGGAGACTGCTTAGTTAAATTCTTGTGAATTTTCCACATTTTATTATCCCCTGGCTGACAGGATTTCAAAACCGTAGCCCAGTTTTCGTTTTTCCAATTATTAAGACGTGTTTTAATATAACTATTTAGTTTATTATAGACTAATTTGGTTTTGGTTATTATTACGTTGGAAGTATCTTTTTAATCTATTTTTAATGTATATTAGGGCTCTGAGTCGGTAGGGTAAATCATTATGATAATGTGGATGGTGATACTGTTGTGGAATGGATAACGACATGGATAATTTGATATGTTTATAAAAATCAATTAGAGTAGTGTCGATTTCTTTCGAATCATTTATGGTCGGATTTATGTTGATTCGGGAATCTAGCTCTTTCCTGAACTTTTGCCAGTCAGCGTCTTTGAGCGAAAATTTGAGTATTTTTGAAACTGTAGGTAGGGGAGATTGAATACGAAAAATCACGGGATTATGGTCTGAATTTAGAAATGGTAAGGAGATAAGAGGTGATAAATTGTAAATATTTTTCGTTAGAGCCAAATCGATAATACTAGGTTTGTAATTACGTTGAGTCGGTATATGGGTTGGTTCAGGCGGACTGTGTAGTTGAATGAGGTTTTTTACTATGAAGTATAGAACGAATTTACCGTTTTTATTTGTTCTGTTACAGTTCCACTGTGTGTGCTTAGCGTTTAGGTCTCCAAAGATGATCACTTGTTTATTTAATTTGAATAGTTTAGTCATGTCTGGAATATTTATTTTATTTGGCGGGATGTACACAGATATTACAGTGGTTGATTTATTGTTAATAATTGTATTAATCGCAACGGCTTCGGTAGACATTAAGTCAGGAGCTTGTATAAAATGGTGCTGGACATCGGAACGGACTAAGAGCATGACGCCCCCACCTGCTCTGCTACGATCTCGTCTGTGAATGACATATCCCGGAAGCGAGAAACGATCAGTTTCAGAAAGACGTGTTTCACAAACAGAGACTAAATGGGGTTGATTATGTTTTAAAAATAATTTAAATTCTACATCGTTTCCGCGAATAGTTTGTGCGTTCCACATCATAAATTTAATTTTACTATTGTCACTAGTCATTAGAAATTTTTGAATGAGTTGTGGCATCTATTATAACGTTAAGGAGAAAGCTTGTTGTAGTAGAGTACGGGATATAATCGCTGATTTTAAGTTTTGTTGAATTAAGGCCAAGGCAAAAGTTGTTTATACCGCCGCTTTTACAATTGTAATTTAACAAGACAGTGTATATAAACAACTTTACAACGCTAACACTCATAAGAGATTTGAATATATAATTATTATGAATATATTTGCACAATAGGATGACCATTAATCAAACATAGAAAGTATGCCTTCTACTAGAATAAAGATTTTTGACATACCGTCTTCGGTGCTTTTTAGTTGTGATAAAATTTTTTTGAAGTTTGTAATTAATTTACTTACATTAAATAGATTAAACATACCTTTTATTTCTTTAAAACAGTCAGACATCGTAGGTTCATTAGGGTTGTTGTTGACGGTTTTCGGAGAGAACGTGTTTTGAGGCCACGGAGATTTCGGGGTTGGTAGTACTGGAAATTCTTGATCGCTTTGTGTAAATGTTTTTCGTGGAATCGCTCGTAGTGCTGGGTTTTTTTTGCTTAGCTGTAGTTCGAGATTTCTTTGGTATTTGGAGCATTGCGTGGAGTTTGAAAAATGTTCATCAGAGCAATTGCAGCATTTGGGTTTGAAACCGTCAATTAATGTATTTGGGCAATCCTTTGAAAGATGTTCTCCGGCACATTTCAGACATCTTGGATTTTTGAAGCAATTACGTGCCACGTGGTTAAATTCCTGGCATTTGTAACATTGAATTAAAGTTTTGTTTGACCTATATTTCTCCCATTTTATTACTATGTTACAACAGTAGTGAAGGTTATTTACTTTGGCTAGCTGTTCTTTATTGTCCAAAATTATTATTAATATCGGAAGCTTTATTACCCCGTTTTCGGATTTTTTTTCCATTTGATAGATTTTATGAATGGCCAGGCCTTGATTTTTTAGGTCGGACGAAATTTCTTCTATAGGAAACTCAGGAGGCATACCTTTTAGAATAATTTTTGGTTTTGTTTCACTTTTCGGGGTGAAAGTGTGAAAACCGAGGTTGAGATCTTTAAAAGCACTTTTTACAAGTTCGAAGTCTTCGCTGTTTTGGACGTAGATTGTAGTTTTATTCATGTTATATTTTATATTTAAGTCTTTTACTTTTACTTTTAAATCATTGACAGTACCACTGATATTGTTGTAAGATGAGTTAACGATTATTGGGGGGTATTGGCTTTTCTTCTGTTTATGATTTACAATGTTTTTTAAGATCTCCGTATCTTCTTCATCTAAATCTGAAAGTAAATCATAACTATTGGAGGTTTCAATATTGAACTCACCTCTTTTACGTTTGGTTGAAGTACCTGGTATCTGTTCTGCCATAGTTCGTGCTTGGCCCCCGATCGGGGCGCCCTTGATTGTTCTACTTTGATGAGTGGTGAACAATTGAAAACTAACAGAGAAACACGAAATTTACCACTTAAAACATAGAATAAGTTATAAAAATCCTAGTAAAAAATATACCACTTTTATAACCTTATATCACCAAAAACAGCTGTGCAGACATTGAAAAATTGATTGCTTCGTAATCTTTAAAAAAATTCATATTTTCTAGCTAAATTCCCTTAGGTTAATTTTGTCAGTAATAAGTTTATTCCTTATCCGTCACTTTATATTACTTTTTAAAACTTTTTGTATCAGTTAATATTTTTTCTAAAATCTTTCTCTTTCCAACTGTATATGTCTATATTACGGTTCTTGATTGATACTGAGATTGAGAAAACGTTTCTACAAATTTAGAATATTAGTACTAATTAATAATTATTTTAAATATATATATATTAATATATATATATATATATATATATATATATATATATATATATATATATATTCTGAAACAATTTCACTTAAGGATAACAATTATGAACAAAATAATAAATTATAACTGGCCAAAAACAATACATAACTACAATTAAATAACACGAGAATGAGAAAAAAAGGAAGAAAGGGTCATAGTGCCATCTTTATTTATAAATTCTATAAATAAATAAATAAGAATAAACATAAAATTTAACTTTTACATCTCATTAAAGTAAAATTCACTTTACATAAGTTGGCATAATAGAAATTAGCTTGCATCTGTCTGAAGAGAAAGGAAGTATTGAAAGAGGAGGGATTTAAAAGATGATAGGGAAGGAGCATGACGGATGTTTGAAGGGAGAGTATTCCTTAAGGCAGTGAAACGGGCTAAAAATGTGCAGTCATGTCTTTTGGTTCTATATATGTATAAATTTATATATATATATATATATATATATATATATATATATATATATATATATATATATATCAAAACTTTTTTTTGAGGGATGATCATATTTCTTTTTCTGGTAATTTTTTTTTGAATTGAGAGGGACAAGAAGTTAAAAATTATTTTCCAATTCCTACTAATATAAATACAGTCGTTTTACTTCTACTAATAAATATAAATCTACACAAATCCTGCCTTTAAGGATAAGTTCATCTTACTGAAGGCGGCTGTACTAGAGGTTTGTAAATGAAAACTGTATAAAAAAAAAGATTTTTTTTTACATTTTGTAAGAATTAGTAATATTTAATAATCATTATTATGGCGAATAAACTATTGTCTATATGTTCTTTCCCCCTACACTTATATATGAACAGGGCCATTACAGTGATGCAAATGAATTTGATTTGAAATTTCGAGGTTATATCAAGTAAGGGCTATAATATCATTGTCTATGACCATATCCTAGTTGCTCGAATTTTGAAAGATTTTCAAAAAACTACTTTTTTTCAAAAACCCAAATAATTAAAGTATGATGACCCTGATAGAGATCCATCTGCTATAATTAGAAAATAATACAGAGAAACCGGAACAAAGGTCCAGGTTTTTCCAATTTATATAACTGCAAAGATCAACAACTGTAATAATCCATACTTCTCTGATTAATAGCACATGGGAGGATGCGGTCTTGTTCCGGAGATCGCTATCATTGAAGAGTGTTATAAACATAGAAAATGACAACTCGAAGGTCATGGATGAATTATGACTGCTTGAATGCCGTATAAAATAAACAACAATGGAATGCTCTTCGGCTAGGTCCTAGAATGGTAGATTGAGGGAGAAGGCAGAGGTGAACCGTGCTTATGATTACGTATTGACTTCTTCTTTGGTAGGTCTTTATATTTCCCTATAAATGTACAAGTACCATTTAAAAAAAAACAAAAAAACAAACCATGATAAGCTTTGTGGTTGTTCCATTTTGAAGGGCCCTTCGTTTATCTATAAAAAAAAATCTGCTGCAGGCAAGACAAGTTTTTACAACTTTGTGTATAAAATATTATTTATTCTAAAATCTTTAGCTTTCCAACGGTATATATTCACATACATTACTGCTCTTATATTTATTTATAGTCATTTAATGCTACTGTGGCTAACCGGACGATGCTACATCGGAAGTCCTAAATTTTGTAAATCCAGGCTTAATTAGGATAGGGATCATTAACGAGTACCTGACATCGCACAGGCTCAGGACCACCTTTTTACGTCCCCTCCTAAGGTTGGCTTGACTAAGGATTTTATTCCCATTAAAAAATCCTAGGACCATGTGCGGGTTTGAACCCGTGACCTTTGGCATAGAAGGCTGTTATGCTAGCCACCTTGCTACTTTCTTATCTTAAAAAAAAATTACTTTGAAAAATACTTTTGCTCTTTTCGTTTTCAGTTGATTATCAAATACGTCTAGCTTATGTATTTTTTCTTCTTTTTTTTTTCACTGGCGCGACAGGCCGTGTAGGCCCTTGGCCGTGTGGTATAGACTCCTGGGAGAATATACTCACCTTTCTCGATAAAATGTTTAGATCACCCGAAAATCCATCGCTATCCTAAAACAATTTCTAAGATTTCGTGACTCTATCCCACCTAAAACCCGTATGCTACTCGTCTCTTCGCTCATTTTCCCCCAGTTTGACTACGGTTGCCTCTTATATGGCGGACTGTCTGAGAAATTCGATATGGGACTCAAAAGACTTATGAATTGTTTTATTAGATTCACATGTGGAATCCCCAGGCGCTCCCATGTTTCTAGAAGGTATACCGAGTTGAATTGGCTCTATCCCTCTTTCCGTCGGCAGTACCTCCTTGGTGTCTGTCTCTTCCGATTTTTCCATACAAAAAAACCTCCTTATATTCTTGATATGCTTACCACTTGTTCCTCTATCTACTCAGTAAACACTAGATCCCAACCTATAAACCTGTATATACCTTCTCATAAATCTGCTTCCTTCAAAAAATCCTTTATTATTCGTGCTACCCTATTTTGGAATTCCTTGCCTGTATCCATTCGTAAATCCTTATCATTATCCACTTTTAAACACCAACTATTTCTCCATCTCCTAACGCATCAATCTTCCCAACATATGTAATATTTAAAAGCTATAGATGATAACTATTCATTGTCACAAAACCTGTCTTTTATTGTTAAACTGAAGTCTTAAACGACCAGACAATTATTATTTATATTGTACTTTTCTTGTTATTCTTAGGGGACTACTCGTCCCAGAATAAAATTACTTTTCATTTCATTTTTTATTTCATATGTTTCAAACGATACCCTTCATACTGACTTACTAATTCCAATCACAACAAACCACATTCGATCGACAAACGCTTTCACACATAAGCAAACTTGTGTAAAACATGGCTACAACTGGCATACCATACATAACTTGACGTAGGCTGAAAAGGAGTTGGAATAGGTCCCTCCTGACCTGAAATTTCTACCCACGCCAAGTTCTCTTAGATTTTAGCACATTCACTTATTGTAATTTTTTTACAGGTTTGAATAAAATTTAAAGTGACAAAAAAAAAAAAAAAAAAAAATTGTTTTCTACTAAGGGGCTTGGTCCCAGAAAACTGTTTTACTTAACGTTTTTGATCAAATAATAACTGGTGAAAAAATCACGAAAATCGAATATACTGAGCATATAAATTAAATCAATTTGGACGATTTCAAAAATGAATAGGGTCAAAGTAATGAATACTTGATTTCGTAATTTATATACACTATTAAGCAATATTAAGCAATATGTAGCAATATTAAATGCACTTGAATTCATTAGGTCACGTGATGAGTCAAAGTTCGTTATATGCACCGATTCTCTATCCGCCCTTAAGAGCCTTCATAATATTTGCATTGATAACCCACTAATTAATAAGATCAGAAAATATGTGGGAGATTTAAAAATACTGAAAAAAGAACTTGTGTTCTTGTGGATTCCATCCCACGTAGGCATTGATGGCAATGAGGAAGCGGATCAGGCTGCGAAAGAAGCTGCATTGTCAAACGTCCACATCCACCCAACTTACATCAAGGAAGACGTAAAAAATTACCTTAAGGTCAAAATATATCAGGCATGGGAACAGATGTGGTCGGAACTTGACAACACCAATAAATTAAGAAATATCAAGCAATCGCCTGATCCATGGAATACATCATTGCGAAGTAACCGCCGCGAGGAAACTGCTTTGGCGAGACTTCGCATTGGACATAGCAGACTCACACATCTCCATCTCATCCTCAGGCAGCCGTACAAATGTGTGACTTGTGCAGAGTGCCTCTCTTGATAAAACACATAATTGAGAACTGCCCCAAATTCCATGTACAAATGGATAAACTTAACCTAGCTAGATCGTTGAGTGAGAGCTTGAAGGACTCTAGTGAAACAGTTAGTTCACTGATTAGGTTCGTTAAAGAATGTTCTCTGCTCCCGGAACTATAAGAAAAAAATAAAAATAAAGAAAAAAAATAGTGGTTATAAAAAAAATATATAAAAATAATAAATAAATAAATAAAAAATTGGAATAAATTCACTAATTCAGAATGTGTCAACAAAAGAATAATAATAAAAAAATAAAATAAACAATAAAAAAAAATAAATAAAAAGAAGAAAAAAGAGTAAAACAAATCTGTTACTACAAATTTATTCGGTGCTAATAACCAAGAGGTTGAGCACCTACTCCAATACCCTAACCTAACCTACACTATTAAGATGTAAAGAATAAACTTTATCTGATATCGTAGTTAATTATCATACTAAATCGTGAAATCCTATAATCCGTCCGTCACAGTGTTTGAGAACGAAACTGTGCTAAAGAAAGCAGTGGCTATATGGAACCTGGCACACAATATACTGGGGATTAGTTCGGCTTCCTGGCTTCGCCCTTGAGGATCTGCGCAAAAATGTATTTTACACATCTATAGAAAACCGTGAAGCCCACAATTACTTATAAGTTGCCAAATCGCGGCCAACAATGAGGCAATGCCACAAGGAAAGATGAATGTGCCATTATATGACTGGATGCTTTGAATTGTGAAGAAAATTAAGCCATACGTGCAAAAACTTGAACCTGATTTAAAAAAAAAAAAAAAATGTATCAGTACAACCCATGAAGAGTTTTGGGCTCAGTACATGCAGAGATTCGTACTGTTTCAAGGCCAACGGTATTGCAATGAGGTGATTAGGCCTTAATCGCGCTCAGCCGCCAGGAATTTTTCCCCTTTTTTGGGTAAATATGCATGTTGAACGGATTTGATAACGAAATTAAGGAGAAAAGCACAATCTTTTTTTTCTTCTGTAGTAATACAGATGTATAAAATATCTTTAAAAAGCTGAAGGTTTCACAATGTTATCTGATATGCAAACTTGTGAAAGAATATGTAAAGTGACAAATAGTTTATAACCTTAAGTAATTGTTGCACATAACAATTTTATATTGTTACTAGCTGACCCAGCAAACGTTGTTTTGCCATATAAATTATTTCTAGTGTAGAAAAAAAATGTTATTGTGAGTGTGTAAGGATCTAGTATATGAGTGAAAGAGGCATGGTGTGCTGTGAACGATAAGGGAATATAAAAATAACAAAACACCAAAAAAAACCTGTACCACTACAACCCATGAAGGAAGTTCTGGGCTCAGTACATGACTGTTTCAAGGCCAACGGCCGTGCAATGACGTGCTTCGGCCAAGATCACGCTCAGCCGCCAATTGTTTCCCCTTTTTTGGGTACCCACTTTATAGAGGCTGGGTGTGCCCCAGGATACACCCTCCTGCGGAAATAACAGAATAAATAATATTCCGCCACAGCCGGGACTCGAACCCAGGACCCGGAGCACAGTAGACTAGCGCTCTACCCACTAGACCACTCCGCTCCCTACCTAATTTATAAAAATTAAAATTAAAAAAAGTTCATACTTCCGTTTAGGCAACAAAAGTCGATCTAAATAACCAAACTGGACTTACAGGGTTGAGCTTTGGGGCTCAACTATAATATTAATAATTGTTCATTGATTTCCAGGTCATCATTGTATTGGGTTGTTTCACATGAAATGTCCGTTTTTATAGTTTCTGAAATACATAAAGAATTCTGCAGGTCTCAGTTGTTTTCTTCACAATGTTTACATATTTAAAGTAAACAGTTAGTAATCCTCTACCCTTGTATTATAAATATTAGCTTCCCAAGCAATTACCCACTTTTTAGTAAACCTACAAATACGAACATGGAAACACGCGATTTTCGAGTAATATTTTTGAACGAGTTTAAACTAGGGACCATTCAGCAGCAGAGGCTGCTAGATATATTTTCAAGGCGTTTGGGGAAGGGAGTGTTAATGAACGGACCATTCGCCGTTGGTTTACTAAGTTTTCAGCTGGGGATACCGACTTGGAAAACTTGCCCCGAGGAAGACCTCCATCCGTAATAGACAACGATGTCCTCAAACATACAGTAGAAGGAAACCCCTACCAAACAGTTAAAGGACTCTCAGCACAACTAAATGCAAGTGCATCTGCCGTTTCCAGACATTTAAAGTGTATTGGGAAAGTAAAAATCTCGATACATGGGTAACTCATGATCTCACTGAGCGGCAGCTAGACCCCATGTTTTAAAACATACCGTGCAAAAATTGAAAGAACTGGGCTACGAAGTTCTTCCGCACCCACCATATCCTCCCGCCTTGTCTCCAACAGATTACCACCTGTTCAAGAATTTAGGCAACTTCGTCAAAGGAAAACTTTTTGAAAATGATGGTCAAATGAAAAGTGCGTTTTCAGATTTTGTTTCACTTCAAAGCTCAGAGTTTTTCAGTTCGGGGATAAAAAATTTGGTGTCACGTCGGGAAAAACGTGTATAAAAAGAAGGTAAATAATTCGAATAAAACTATCTTGTTTTCATATCGTATTTTTAATAAAAATCCTTTACCTTGAAAACGGACTTTTCATGTGACACAACCCAATATAATTTAGTAAATTAAGAAAAATGATTTAGCTATGTCCATTCCTCCGATATCGTAAAAAAAGAGAAAAACTGAATATTAGCAGGATGGAATGAAGCTCCTAGAAACTAATAAAGCGGGGAAGATAGAACCGATACGGAGACCAATCAGTCGATTTTCAATTTTCAAACAATATTAACTTCCAAGAACTGAAGCCTTGTATCAAGGGAAAATTTCTGTGGCACGTTCTAGAATCCAAGCTTCAAAGATCAAAATATTGCATTTGCATACAAACTATAGGACGGTAAAGTTTAATTATATTTCCTACAAGCTTATTTAAAAAATGATAGTTATAATGACATTGATGAAGGACGGCTAAATATAAAAGTTGGACGAATTTGATGACCAACTAAATTATAAAAGAGAAAAACTATTTTTTAAAGTTATTTTTTTTTTTTATATTAAGAACAGTAATATAGACGTATAATATACCATTGGAAAGAGAAAGTATTTTAGAGAAAATATTATCCGATGCTCAAAGTTGTAAAAGGTAATATAAAGTGACAAATATGGAATGAACTTATTACTGATTAACAATTTAATGTAGTCATATTAATTAATCTAAATCATATGTTTCCTACGAAAATAAATACACGTTCTTTTTTTTTTCTTTTTTTTTTTTTTTTTTTTGGACACAAATTGGCCATCAAGGACCACGTGAATATCATTCTGTCTTCTTCACATCTTTCATCTTCCTTTTTCTCCAATATTCTTTCATCTTCCTGGACTGTTCCTCACGCTCTTTCTTTGTCCATTTTCTCCCCTGTTTCTTTGTTTTTCCTGTAAGAACCCCAACTTCTTTTATTTCCTTCCCGAAAAGCTCTCTATCTAAGCAGTCTATTTTCTGGATTTTAACCTATCGAGCTCCTCTTTTATTTGCTTCGCATAACCACCCATATTCTTTTAGCCTAGAACTTTGTCAAAAATCTGTTTGTTCAGCCTCTGATTGTTCATTTTTACCATATGGCCATAAAACCTCAGTCTCTTAGTTCTGATGACTACTTCAAGGTTTTCCAAATTTCTATATATTCCTTCATTGGATGTTAGCCCTCTTGTGTTATTTTGGGTCCATGAAGCCTCCTAAGAATTTTTCCCTCAATCTTGAGAACTTTCTAAAGATTCGGCGGGCAAACTGTTTCCATACCATACAATATTGTTGGACTTGGACAGTAGTGCCTTTTTTTTTTTTGCATTTTTGCATTGGAGGATAAACTTTTCTTACTGTACATGCTTCTAGCTGCAAAGTACAGTCTTTCTAGTTTGGCTAATCTTTCAACTAGGCCTGCTTTGTCTATCCCGTTTTTGCATATTATCTCCACTAGGTATTAGAACTTTTTGGTCACTTTTATTTGTCCATATTTTGTGGCCAAAATTTTCTTGTCATAACTTGCATTTGTTGTCATCATCTCCGTCTTTTCGTAGGAAATTTGGAGACCTGTTTTCTCAGCTATTTCTTTTAGGGTGTTTATCTGTTTTATAGCTTCCTCCTCTGTTTCCGCTAGCAGGGCTAGATCATCTGCAAAGGCCAGACACTTTACTCTCACATAGTCTTTTTTTTGTTCCAATCACTGCACCTGCATCATCATTTTCCCAGAAGATCCTCATTATCTTATCCAGCACAACAATAAACAGAATCGGTGACAGGCCGTCACCTTGTCTAAGCCCTGTATTTATTTGGAATGGTTTACTTATTAATCCCTGGAATTTTACTTTTGCGATGGTATTAGTCAAAGTCAGTTTTGTCCAATCCCAATAAATACACGTTTTATTAAAATCAACTTATAATTTTTTCAAATTGATGTATATTTAATAGATTTTAAATTGATTTCAACAGTCGAGGTAAGTGAAAGTCGTGTGTTGTCCGCATCAGATTTTTTCTGTAAAAGTTCTTTAATTACTTTCAACAACCAAGGTAAGTTGAAGTGTTGCCCCCACCAGTTTTTTTTTTTATTAGATTTATTACAATTTTTAAAAATTAGGAGAATACTTTGTTTAATTATTTTCATCGTTGAGCGTGCTGTTTCCCGAATAACCTTCTTTTCGGTCGACTGAAACCCTTAACAAGCCAATATCAGTCGTCGGTTTTCATAACTCATAGGTACGTGGAAGGAAATAAAACATAATCGTTCAAGTGAAAATTTCTTCTAGAAAATTGCCTCTTTTCTTTTGAATACCCAAAGAAATTGAAATGAATAGGACTAAATTGGCAGTTCCATTATCTCTTCAGGTTAGCGGAGACATGTAGGAATCTACCTCTAAAGTTTACGTGTTTCTGGCTAGTACTTCCTGGAAAATGGAGAATAATGGCTAGTGCGTAACGTTTGATAGCATAATAATATCACGCATAACCGTTATAAAGAAAATTAATTTTACAATTAAATACCTGTAATTTTTTTTACTTTCACTTACTATATTTAGTAAGGGTAAGTATTGCGATCGTGAAAATTTTCGAATTCCAGTTTTCAACGGAAATACAAATTTTAGGGTCCCCTGAGTCCAAATAACCAAGTCCCGCAAAAAGGTCTGTGTGTGTGTGTGTCTGTGTCTGTGTGTGTGTGTGTGTGGTAACTCCCGGGCGGAAACGGTAAGTCCTATGAAACTGAAATTTCATATTTAAGACAACTATACGCCCGAGACGTGACAAAACTTTTTTCATCAAAATGAGCCTACCAGAAGAGGCACTTTATACCATGCATTTTGCACCTTTTATCGATTTTCTCAAAAACGGTTCCGACGATTTTGATTAAACTCGCTATATCGATGTAAAATTTAATGGGCTTTAATATCATGTAGGTTTTATTTAGATAAAAATGGTCTGACACGGCTTAAATGCCGATATTTTAAATTTTCTTCCCCTAAAGTACCTTTAATTTTGTAGATTCAATAATAATAACTAGATTATCTTGTTAACGCTGATGAAAAACTAGAAAATATATAAATTGAATAAATTCGATACCCAACTAAAGGACAAAACAGAAAACATATTTTTTTAATGCAATTTTTCGTTTTTGAACATAAGAGCAGTAAAAATTCTTTCATTGATTTTAAAAATGGAGGTAAGTGAAAGTCGTGTGTTGCCCGCACCAGATTGTTTTTTATTATTATTAACACAGAGGATTGCTTTGCAAACTCCGTAAATTCCTGCCTTCAACATATTTCCTCCTTATCCAGTCCCATCTCACAAACAGATCCTTCAAAATAAGCCGCCATACAATAGGAGTACATAAATCATATGTAGCAGACAATTTCCTACTTTTTAGTGTAATAAATATATATACTGCTATGTTACTAGCTTACTTAATATATTTAATCTATATATAAACTATATTTAATGATACTATTGGATTTCCTTCCCAAAGGTATCGTGTTTACCAATCCAAGAGGTGGCATGCAGGGTAAGATTAAAGTAAACAAGATTCAATTAATACGTTATTATAATTATTAACTTACACATATAAATTATATTAATACACTGCCTATCACTTTGGTTGAGAATACTGAGGGACATTTTCACTACTACCTTTGCCATACAATATTACAAAACAGAGAAATACCTTTAAATACTTTGTCGGCTGGCGAAGGTGGAATCAGTTCTTGGCTCTTAGATCTCCAGCTGCTCTCTCTGACCCCCAGACGGACATCTCTTCTTCTAGATGGAAACCGACTTACATCTTCTTGAGGATGGAATAAGACTCACCTCATCTTGAGGATAGATCTTGACTGACTCCTCATCGTCGTCACCTCGGGTAGGGCTGATATGGGAAGTGCCCCAAGCCGGGGGTCCTTTGTCCTAGTGTCTTGGAAGTTTCCCGAGGTATTGCTGGGGGGCCCCATGGAGGTAAACGCCTTTTGATGTTTTGCCGACAAAGGTTCGTTATCTTCAATTGTTTAATATTAAAATTATTTAATAATGTACTCCACTCAGTATCCTCAATACATTACATTTCCCCAGTCTGCGAGGAAAGAAAAATAAAAAACCAAAAGTTTTTGCTAAAACGATTATTTACACAATAATCTAATAGTTACTTTTACAGATAGATTAATACGTGTTGCATAACAATTAAAATTGTCATTTTAAAATTAATCCGGAGAAGTAGACTATATTTTAATATTAATTTATATAAAACAATGTACTAATATTGCATATTAAAACCTTCAAGATGGTATCTGACTTTATAAATTAACATATTTAGTTCTCTATAAGATTTCTTACCTCTATTGAAAACTTATACTCCAATTTACTGAAATGTATAAGGGATGCATGTGTGCAGGGAACAAAAACAGATAAAACAAGGGGTAAACGAAGCAAAAAACTATCTGAAGAAACTCAAAAACTTATAGATGAAAGGGAAAGACTAAATAGAATTGTCGATAAAACATTGGAGCAAAAAGAACAGCATGCAGAGGTTCGCAAACTAGTGAGGAAAAAGATTTCTATAGATCTTCAACTCTATAATGAAAAAATAATATATGATAGTTTATCAAGTACAGGTTCCATAAAAGAAATTAAGCGCCATACTGGTTCTTTCAATAAAAAACTAATAAAAAAGATCAAATCAACAAGGGGAGTCTGTATAACAAACCGGCAAGAAATAGTACAAGAGATGACGAAATATTATAGAAACTTATATAAAGACAATACTAAAACCAAAACATATCGTCCTGAAACAGTAAAGGAAAATTACGAGGACCTAAGCATTCTAGAAGAAGACAACCAGGATAGGTTCAAAATGGAAGAAAACCTCCATTTTTGACTCGATTCTCCTTTTAAAAGGATACGAATCGAAATAAATCAATGGTAACTAGGATTACCATACTAAAAAGGACTCTTTTTAATATAGAAACTCTCTTCCCGATGCAAGAAGCTGTCCGAAATAACTTAAGTCTAACTGTCTATATTAGGGTGGGTGAGGTGGGTTACGCCCGAAAAGGACTAATTTGCTATTTCAAAGGATATACCCGATTTTCATATTTTAAGGACTGTTTTAATTTTTGCTTTTTTTCATTCTAAGTTAAAGTCGCCATTCTCGTTGAAAGGATTCTTAACAATTGACATTTATTGTAACCAGGATAGGTTCAAAATGGAAGAAAACCTCCATTTTTGACTCGATTCTCCTTTTAAAAGGATACGAATCGAAATAAATCACTGGTAACTAGGATTACCATACTAAAAAGGACACTTTTTAATATAGAAACTCTCTTCCCGATGCAAGAAGCTGTCCGAAATAACTTAAGTCTAACTGTCTATATTAGGGTGGGTGAGGTGGGTTACGCCCGAAAAGGACTAATTTACTATTTCAAAGGATATGCCCGATTTTCATATTTTAAGGACTGTTTTAATTTTTGTTTTTTTTTTCATTCTAAATTAAAGTCGCCATTCTCGTTGAAAGGATTCTTAACAATTGTCTTTTGTCGTAACGAGGATACGGTTCAAAATGGAAGAAAACCTCCATTTTTGACTCGATTCTCCTTTTAAAAGGATACGAATCGAAATAAATCAATGGTAACTAGGATTACCATACTAAAAAGGACACTTTTTAATATAGAAACTCTCTTCCCGATGCAAGAAGCTGTCCGAAATAACTTAAGTCTAACTGTCTATATTAGGGTGGGTGAGGTGGGTTACGCCCGAAAAGGACTAATTTACTATTTCAAAGGATATGCCCGATTTTCATATTTTAAGGACTGTTTTAATTTTTGTTTTTTTTTCATTCTAAATTAAAGTCGCCATTCTCGTTGAAAGGATTCTTAACAATTGTCTTTTGTCGTAACGAGGATACGGTTCAAAATGGAAGAAAACCTCCATTTTTGACTCGATTCTCCTTTTAAAAGGATTCGAATCGAAATAAATCAATGGTAACTAGGATTACCATACTAAAAAGGACTCTTTTTAATATAGAAACTCTCTTCCCGATGCAAGAAGCTGTCCGAAATAACTTAAGTCTAACTGTCTATATTAGGGTGGGTGAGGTGGGTTACGCCCGAAAAGGACTAATTTGCTATTTCAAAGGATATACCCGATTTTCATATTGAAGGTTTGAAAAAGAAAAAAGCAGCAGGCAGTGACGGTATACCAAACGAGCTTATTATTGAAGGTAAAGAAGCTTTGATAAAACCGCTTAGTATCATCTTCAATAAAATAATTAATGAAAAGGTAGTCCCTAGCGAGTGGAAAGTAAGCAAGATAATAGTTATACATAAAAAAGGAAAAAAGGATAGCTTGGAGAATTTTCGCCCGATTTCATTAACCCAAAGTATCTACAAACTATTTTGTAAATTTTTAAAAAATAGAATAATAAAAACTATCTATCAAGATCACGATATAGAACAAGCCGGCTTCCGTCCTACTTTCAGTACAACAGATCAACTCCAATGTATAAATCAGCTCATAGAGAAAAGTAGAGAATACGACAGGCAGGTCTATTTATGTTTTATCGACTATTTCAAGGCTTTCGACTCGATCAGACATAAGTATTTATGGGAAGCTCTGTGCGAATCAGGCGTAGAGAAACTCTACATTGAAGTCATTATGGAGCTTTATAGGAACGGAAAAGCATTCGTGGCGTTGGATAGGGAAGGCGAATACTTTGAGGTTGAACGAGGAGTGAAACAAGGGTGCCCTCTATCTCCTATTCTATTTAATTGTGTTTTAAATAAACTATTTAGAGAATTAAATTGGGAAAGCCTGGGAATATCCGTCAATGGGAAAATGCTCAACAACTTAAGATTTGCGGACGATATATGTCTAATATCTCCGGACATAAACGGCCTAAGGCGGATGATAGAGGAAATAGTAGGCATTAGCAAAAAATATGGACTTAATATAAATACAGCAAAAACTAAAATTATGACAAATTCAATAAAAATACCAGTTTATGCTAACAATAGTGAGATAGAATATGTAGAGGAGTACATTTACTTAGGGCAGACAATATCATTTAGAGAAAATATCAATAAGGAAATAGAAAGAAGAGTTAAGCTCGGGTGGTGCAAATATTGGTCTCTCCAAAAGATCTTCAAAAGCAATCTATCACTAGATCTTAAAACCAAAGTTCTGACCACATGTGTATATCCCACGGTTCTCTACGGTGCTCAAACCTGGGCACTTACAAGAAAACTCGACCGGAGGCTGAATACCATGCAAATGCAGCTTCTAAGAAGTTTAATGTTTATTCAGAAAAGGGAGAGAATAAAAAACGAAAATATTCTTCAGAAAGTGAACGTTAAAAGTCTAAGGGTTGAGGCACATCGATTAAAATGGAGCTGGGCTGGTCACTTGGCCAGGCTGAAAGACGAAAGATGGACCAGAGCTTGCACGGAGTGGATCCCGAGAGAGGACAGCAGGCATAGGGGGCGACCACATCGCAGGTGGAGAGACGAATTGACGCAGACTGTTGGCGAAAACTGGTGGCTGGTTGCGAGGGACAAATCCTGGTGGATAAACGTTTTAAAAAATATTTAATTTGTGTTTGATTTTGGTGTATTTTTCAAGGAATCTGTTTTGTTTTGTTTTTTGGAGTTTTGTATTTTATATTTTATAATTATTTGTATTTGTATTTCTTTGGATTATTTGCTTTTTTTTCAATATTTTATTATTTCAAACTATAGCTAACTTCTATAAATTCCTCTCTATGGGAGAGGCTTTTGTCAATATGATGCCAATAAAGCTATTATTATTATTATTATTATTATTAAGATTTCTTACAAAATAAAAGTTATTTTTTTCTTATTTATTCCTATTTGCTATGATCTGCAAAATACATATTTACAAATTCATGTTTGAGCAGTTTATACATGACTTAATCAATTAATTAAATTGACTACCACATTTTAGTTGTATATTTAATCATTTATAAAAATATTGTACTCCTTCACAATAAATTATTTACATTTACATCATGCTTGAAATGTCTTTTGAGGTCAAATATAAGTTAACTTTACACTCCATATTTTATTGTGATCTTACCAGATACATAATACACCGAAATACAAGATATAAAGTCCATGCAATACTTTTCTATTGTGTGGCAAGCTATGAAAATCAACAAAACTGACTCTACTATTATGTTGACACCTTCATTTATGTCAAGAGGAATAGATATCAAAGGCTTGTCCCGGACCTCTTCAATCAGATCATCAACAATAACAAATTTAATTACAAGAAATCCCACCAAATACATTTTACCCTTCGTCGTAAACCTATGACTCCCTACCCTATATTATCCTTCAGTAACAAATCGCTAGTCTCTCTACAATAATTTATAAGCCCAGGACTCCACCTCGACAAATGTCAAACTTTGAATCCTCATACACGACTAATACGACAAGAAACTGTTTCAGTTGCTTCCACACTTATCAGACTAATACATTTCACTTTCTAAAAAACGCTCATCTACATGACTACCATAAGGCCAATTTGGATTTACGGCATTGTACTTCTTCCAATTAAAATTAATAAACTCATCCATAAAATAGCTTAATGTTCCGTATATTGCTGATTTGGAATGATACCAGATATCATTCATTTCATGGCAAACTCAATTTCCACTCTAATCCACTAGTTTTATTCCTTTCTTTCTCTCCAATCCCTGATAACTCTCCGAGGCGCCTGAAAGAAATATGGCACATAGACCTTCTAGTTCAGTATATTTTGTTGAGTGTTGCGAATGTGTAGTTTCACTACAAGTTTAACTTATCATTATTTAATGTATTTCACAAAGTTACTTGATGTTTTCAATAAATATATTTTTTTTTAAATAATAAATTATTATAAACAAAATCGTGAAAAACAGAATGCCTTGATATTAGGCGCTGTAAATCTTAGTTCAGGCTTTTTGAAAATGGAGATTTAAAATATGTAATCCTCACTTAAAGTTTAAACATTTTATTGATGGGATAAGTTTTCCTCATAAGCTTCAAGTCACCGGATTTAAGTATTATCTCGCCACAGCAAGTTACTCCGCTTAAAAAGTTTTAAGTGATTAAGTGTGGAGGCGTGCTTAGAATATTTTTGTAGGATCAAGGAAATAAAGTGAGAAAGGCAGTTATGACAAACATTTTATATTATTGTCCTGACACATATTTATGTAATACTTGCTATATTCCGCGGCTTCGCTAGCTAATTTTTCATTTTGCGTCGATATATCCTGGCGATCAAAAGTTTGAAATCACCTATGGTTTAGAATAGAATAGAATAGAAAAAAATTTTTATTCTGGGACTAGGTCCCCTAAGAATAATAGTTATGTACAATAGAAATATATAATATGTCTGGCCAACAGACCAAATAAACATGAGTACTTATTAATTACAACGATTATTTACAAATACAATTATTAACAATGAGGAGAAAAGCTATACATAAAAAAATAAACAAATTACTTAAAAAAAAAAAAATTATATATATATATATATATATATATATATATATATATATATATATATATACATATATAATATCTTCTAAATATTGTCTTCTGAGAAAATAAAATCTAATTTTAACAAAATCAAATTAAAATTTGGGCGGTAAACAAAAATCGTCTTTCATTCAATGTAGACTTCTAGATGAAATTGACATATCATATTTGCTGATCGTCTATTTGGGATGACAGTAGGTAAATGAAAAGTTGGGATTTGAATGAGGATAAAGAAGTGGCATGGCGGATATGGTTCGGTAGAGAATTCCAGAGTGCAGTAGAGCGAACAATAAAGGAACGATCAAAAGTTTTGGTTCTGTGGGTAGGAGCATAAAGGTCAGAATGTCGAGATCTAGTTTCCAGTAAGTGGACTGAGGATTTAAATTGAAGGAGACTGTGGATGTAGGATGGACGCTGGGAGTTGATAGTTTGATAAAGGTATGATCCAAGGAAATATTGTCTGCGGGTGGAGGGAAGGAGCCACTTTAACTCACCATATAAGTGGGTAACATGAGATCTCCTTGAAGTGCCGAAGACCAATCTTAAGAAAATGTTCATAATGCGCTTTAGTCTGTTTTCAAGCACAGTCGGGAGGCCACAAAACAATAGTCAAAGTGGGAGAAAATGAGTGAGGATACAAGGAGCTTACGAGTGGATAGTGGGAGAAGATGACGGGAGCGATGGAAAAATTTAAGGATACTTATTGTTCTTCGGGAGATTTCGGCAATATGAGGTTTCCAGGAGAGGGATTGGTCGATTGTGATACCTAGGTTTTTTACAGAGGAACTGAAGGTAATTGGGTAATTACTGAGGATTAGACTTGGGAAGTTGGTATTAGATTTGATAAGGGAATTGGAACCTATTACTACTGCTTGCGTCTTCATAGTATTTAGCTAAAGTTTATTCAGATTTCCCCAGGCGCTGATTCTATCCAGGTCCTCCTGAATCTCCAAAAATGCTGCTAATGTCTCGGAGAGGGAGAAGGATAGGTAGATCTGGAAATCATCAGCGTATAAATGGTGGGAGCAATGGTGGATAGAGTTGGGGAGGTCATTGATATAGGAGTTAAAAAGGAGAGGAGATATACTACCTCAATAAATCATGAAAGACCACTATGTATACCGCAATAAATACCAATAATCTAAGATCCGAACTTGAAACGATCTGCACCGAGCTGATAATAGAATGAAACATATTTTATAATAAATTTAGTATATTAGAAAATATGTTAAGAATGGGTTGCCTAAAAAATTCCTGGACAGACTATTTTTAATTATTTAAAAAAAAATTATTTTAATTAAATGTTGCAACATCATGATAATAAGAAAACATTTACCCAGTAATTTGGTATTTGTGTAAAAAATGGTCCTGTAATTTTATATGGGACATCAAAATTTCTTATATTCAATGTCCGATTACGTGCGGCTGCAATGTTGGGTCCTTTATTATTACACGCTATACTCAACTCGGATCTCTCTGTCACACGTTTCCACTAGCGGTAATTTTTTTAAAATTTATTTATAGTAATTTACAACTGTATTAAAGAACACAATAAGTAAATATGAGGAATGAAAAAAGAAAGTCATGAAAATGTCTTGAGAAAGAACTACCCAGTGGTAGCACTTCACTAACTATTTTAACTCAGTAGGTTCCGAGGCCACCTTCTTTTCAGTCGCCTTGGAGGGATACCAGGGATATCTAAGGAAGATAAATTACGGACAAGTGGATTTGTATGGGCAGGGAGTTTAGAATGAAAAGAGGAGTATCTATCACGGGCTATGTCTGCAACAAATGGGATGTTAAGGTCATTATGCAGGAGTTGATTTGTAACAAAATAAGGGACATTCAGGATTTTGCGAAGGATTTTGGATTGTAAGGACTGGATGTGAGAGGAATTAGGAAGTAGAAAAATAAGGTAAATAATTCGAATAAAATTATCTTGTTTTCATATCGTATTTTTAATAAAAATCCTTTACCTTGAAAACGGACATTTCTTGTGACACAACCCAATATAATTACAAGGAGTTAGCGAGAAAATATTTATTTATATTTATAGTATATTACGAAATCTTCCTCTCCTCGATTCTCCACGTCAGAAGGTAATTACACATTCCCGATAAGGACATTTTACCAAAGAATATGAAATAATAGATTTTTCTTCCTCGAATTAACTCGTCTTATGTAAATATAATTCATTAAACAGTAATAACCGAAAATAATCGCCCTATGCTTGTTGAACTACAAACAAGTACCAACGTTAAGAAGTCAAATTCATTTATTTTTATTCGTTATTTAACCGATCTACGGTTTTTGGCACAAATTATGCTAATTTTAGCCAAACAAAGGCAAATACCTTATCGTTATATAAATGTTATGTAACTATGGACCTGTTGTTATGGGCTTGAATTGGATCCACGTCAAGTCAACTGTAGCGTTAACTGTTTTAGTTGTGTTAGGCTACGCCGCGTTACATATAACGATTAAGTACAATAACAGGTAACTTTTTTATCACGTAAGGTATGTAAAATATAGATTGAGAATGCACAAACTTGTTGCATTCTGTTATTTTAGCCGTGGTAAGACTCGGGGGTATATAGACCCTCCTGAGGCACTGAAGTACATATCCAGACTCTGTAAAGTGTGTAGGGAAAAATTAGAGAAAAACCTGAGTGTGATTTAGACCTAACACCACCTTGCACGGTCATTGGAAGTGAAACATTACGAATCTTTATAATTTCTAAACCTAAGACCCTTGAAGGGTTGTAAATGCATTTGCATTTTTTTTAGGAGTTTCTCAAAAAAAGGGTTCAAAGGATTTTAATTACCCCTTATACAGCGAGTTAAAGTTGCTCCTTCCCCCAACCCGCAGAAAATATTTCCTAGGATCATACCTTTACCAAACCATTAACTCCCATCACCCATCCTACATCCATAGTCTCCTTAAATTTAAATCCTCAGTCCACTCTCGCAAACAAGATCACGCTATTCTGACCTTTACGTTTCTACCCACAAAACTAAAACTTTTGACCGTTCCTTTATTATCAGCTCTACTACCCTCTGGAATTCTCTGCCTACCCATATCCGACATGCTGCTTCTCTATTCCCATTCAAATCCCAACTTTTCCTGTACCTCCTATCATCCCAAACAGACGCTTAACAATTATGATATTGTAATTCTAATTATTGAATTTAGAATGAAGAAAAAAAAAGTAAAAAACCTACTGTTGGTAATGTCAATTCATTTATTTTTCATTTTGTTCAACACCATCGTTTTCGGAAGAATTAGTTTTCTTTTGTACATATTTCTTATTTTAAATAATAACTATGTTGATTTTGTCTGTTGGCGAGACATATCATATTATTTCATATTTCAATGTATAATCTGTTATTCTTAAGGGACCCAGTCCCAGAATAATTTTTTTTTCAATTGTATATCGATCTATGCTTTAGGAGTTTTTTTTTATTGTAACGAAAAGGGCAATTAGCAAGACAATTTGTATATTTTATAACGTCCATTCACTATCATATGTAATCATCGGCAGAAATGAAAAACTTAAATCAAATTAGTTAAGTTTATTTTAAAGTGAAACACAGATAAGGGAAAATTTAATTTCACCAAAAAAAGAAAACTTGTTTCCTATGTTTGTATTAAAAAATTACAGTAAAAAATCTGGTGCAGGCAACACACGACTTTCACTTACCTCCATTTTTGAAATCAATGAAAGAATTTTCAAATACAGTTAGAGATAAAAAAAATACGTGAAACTATTAAAGAATTAATTAAATTGAATTTATATAGAAACATGTGTTTTATTAAAAAATCTATTATATTATTATCTAAAATAATCAGTCAGTTTTATCTTCTTTTCATCACTCTCTATTAACTTTTAAAAGCTTGAGTATAAGATAAAAAAATTTCTAAAATCTTTAGCTTTCCAACGGTATATCATACATGTATAGTACTGTTCTTATGTTCAAAAGCAAAAAGTTTGCTTTAAAAAAATATTTTTTCAGTTTTCTCCTTTAGTTGCTTTTCAAATTCGCTCAAATTGCATATTTAGCTCTTTTTCATCAGTGGTAACAAGATAATATAGTTATTTTCATAGAATCAACAAAATGAAAGGTACTTTAGAGAAAGATAATTTAAAATATCGACATTTAAGCCCTGTCAGACTATTTTAATCAGAATGAAACCTACATGATATCAAAGCCCATTAAATTTTACATCGATATAGCGAGTTTAATCAAAATCGTCGGAACCGTTTTCAAGAAAATCGAAAAAAGGTGCAAAATGCATAGTATAAAGTGCCTCTTCTGGTAAAAAAAAAAAAAAAAAAAAGTTTTGTAACGTCTCGGGCGTATTTTTGTCTTAAATATAATATTTCAGTTTCATAGGACTTACCGTTTCGACCCAGGTGTTACCACACACACACACACACACACACACCTTTTTGCGGGACTTGGTTATCTGGACTCAGGGGATCCTAAAATGTCTATTTCCGTTGAAAACTGTAATTCGAAAATTTTCACGATCGCAATACTTTCCGTTAATATATATAGTAAGTGAAAGTAAAAATCAACCGTTCCTATTTTATTCGGTTTATTACTATTTTATATTTCAAATGAAGGCTACGATGTATATTAAGCCAATAAAATGTTTCTATTCTATTCTATTTTAAATGAACTATTTAAATTACATTTTAAAATTAGAGGATATTAAAGCTTATTAAATTTGACACCTATTTTGCAAGCCTAAGCAAAACCATTATAGCTCCTTTTGGGAAAACGTAAACATTTACAAAATGCATGGTATAAAGTAGCTCTTCTGGTTAGAATATTTTGTTGAAAAGGTTAATATAACATCTCAGGCATATACGATTCTAAAATATGAAATTTAACTTTTATATACAACTTAACGTTCTCGAGGTAGACTTACCATGGTCATTTACAGTTAGGGGACTCTAAAACGTGTATTTCACGATCGCTATACTTTTTTATACCTAGTTACTTTCACTTACTATATATAGTAAGGGGAAGTATTGCGATCGTGAAAATTTTCGAATTCCAGTTTTCAACGGAAATACACGTTTTAGGGTCCCCTGACTCCAAATAACAAAGTTCCGCAAAAAGGTCTGTATGTGTGTGTGTGTGTGTGTGGGTGTGTGTTGTAACTCCTGGGCGGAAACTGTTAGTCCTATGAAACTGAAATTTCATATTTAGGACAATTATACGCCCGAGACGTGACAAAATTTTTTTCATCAAAATGAGCTTACCAGAAGAGGCACTTTATACTATACATTTTGCACTTCTTTTCGATTTTCTCAAAAACGGTTCGAACGATTTTGATTAAACTCGCTATATCGATGTAAAATTTAAAGGGCTTTAATATTATGTTGGTTTCATTCTGATTAAAATGGTCTGACAGGGCTTAAATGCCGATATTTTAAATTTTCTTCCTCTAAAGTACCTTTAATTTTGTAGATTCAATAAAAGTAACTATAATATCTTGTCAACGCTGATTAAAAACAGGTAAATATATAAACTGAATAAATTTGATACTCAACTAAAGGAGAAAACAGAAAAAAAAAATTTTTTAATGCAATTATTCGTTTTTGAACATGAGAGCAGTAATATACATGTATGATATACCGTTGGAAAGCTAAAGATTTTAGAAAAAATATTATCTCATACACAAGCTGTTAAAAGTTAATAGAGAGTGATGAAATGAACATAAAACTAACTGATTATTTTAGATATTAATATTATAGATTTTTTAGTAAAACACATGTTTCTGTATAAATTCAGGTTAATTAATTCCTTAATAGTTTCACGTATTTTTATATCTAACTGTTTTTGAAAATTCTTTCATTGATTTTAAAAATGGAGGTAAGTGAAAGTCTGTTGTTGCTCGCACCAGGTTTTAATTTTAACTCCTAATACTAAACAATATTATAAGATACATTTTAAAAATACGTGTATTTTATTTAGATGTAATTTCGTAGTCAGCTCCTGGTTCCACGGCTATCTCACGCACTCTGTGAATTTCCTTTGTTTAGTAAGATCGAGAGAATAGACAAACACCGTGAACCTATGTTTAAGCATTCGTTTCGTACTGCCTAGCTGCTTGTTCTTTCGAAGTCTTCCGTCACGACGGCATTAAGATTTATATTGTAACAGAGTTTGAGGAAACTAGGAATCCTTAGCCATAACGCTCATCTGAATACAAATTAGCTCTCGTATAAAAAAACATTTACAAATAAATAATAGCGAATAAAACATGTCAGAAAGAAGTATTATTGTTGCTAGTTGTAGTTTTACAACGTATAATATGTAGTTTCAAAACCACAAATTGAGTTTATAATTAAATTTTACTCCTCAGGTTTCTCCTATTATGTTTTTTTTTTTTGGAAAAATTCTATATAAATGAAAACTAATCGTATTAAGTTTCGTTTGTTTATTTAACGTCCCTTTTATGCTGCTGTGGCTAATCGGACGATGCTACAGTGTGAGTCCTAAATTTTGCCTATCCAGGTTTAATTAAGAAAGGGATCTTTAACGAGTACCAGACATCGCACAGGCTCGGGACCACTTTTAAACGTCCCCTCCGAAGGATTTTAGAATTTTTTAATCCCATTAAAAAATTCTAGGGCTGCCTGCGGATTTGAACCGGGCATAGGAGGCTGTTATGCTAACCACTATGCTACAGGTAACCCCTTAATCGCATCAAGTTTTGCAGTAAATTATGCAATAATGAAATCAAATGTTTATTAACAAATATATGTACAAAAACAGAGTATCTTACAATACATTCAAGCCTGCCTGGGCTTTTTTACACCTTAAATAGGAGAACTAATAATCATAATATAAATTAGTCTGATAAAGTACAGTGCAAGAGGGAAAACAATGAAAACCCTCAAAAAAAACAAAAACCAAAAATAATAATAAGAGATATAATCTTAGTCTTTTATGTTTGTAAGCTTTATATGTTAAATCGGCTTTACAATAACTAACAATTTCTCTTACATGGTCATGCCTAGTATTTGCACATGAATTAAAAAAAATCTGGTGCGGGCAACACACGACTTTCACTTACCTCCATTTTTAAAATCAATGAAAGAATTTTCAAATACAGTTAGAGATAAAAATACGTGAAACTATTAAGGAATTAATTAAATTGAATTTATATAGAAACATGTGATTTATTAAAAAATTAAAAAATCTATTATATTATTATCTAAAATAATCAGTTAGTTTTATCTTCTTCTCATCACTCTCTATTAACTTCTAAAAGCTTGTGTATGAGATGATATTTTTTCTAAAATCTTTAGCTTTCCAACGGTATATCATACATGTATATTACTGCTCATATGTTCAAAAACGAAAAATTGCATTAAAAAAATATGTTTTCTGTTTTCTCCTTTAGTTGGTTATTGAGTTCTGCGCATGCGCGTGAGTATAGCAGTCATATTTCAAGTCGGCTCTCGGATTTCTTGCTTTTACAGTTGGATTTCACTTCAGCACAGTCTTGAAAACATCATCAGACTTCAGGATAACAACAACAGTTATTATTGGAGCAAACAGCGGTAAGTTGTGATATAATTTACAGTGTAAAGTGAATGCTGAGTCACCTCTTCATATCAGCTGATTGCCAATAGCCCGGCAAGGCTGGTCTTGCTTAACTTTTTTTAAGTTATTGTTTTTTTCCCACATCTGGTTATTATTTAATTACTTTCTATACATGAAATGCGATCCTATCATCAAGTAATGTCCTCCAAAGCTTCAACTAAAAGATCTAGATCTAGTGGTTCAATCCCGTCACCTACAAAACAAAGACCCCGCCGTGATACTAATAAAAGATTAAATCTACAAGCCACCCCTTCCGGTACTAATTCAGAATCTGAACCACAACCTGGCACATCGTCACAAGGGATGACTGACGAATCGCCGTTTTTCACCCCAAATCCTTTTCAGATTTTACATAATGAAAAAGAAAACATGGAATCTACTCCTATACCTAGTGAACCACGGCCTCCTCCAATATTTGTCAAAAATATTAGAAATTTCCAGTTGTTGTGTGCGCAATTGAACAAAATTACCGAATCTACCAGCTACTACTGTATGAGTAGAATCAATGATACCAAAATATCTCCTACTACTGCCGAGACATATAAAAAAATAGTGAAATACCTAACTGAAACCAAAGCAGATTTCCATACCTATCAGCTACGCCAAGAGAGAGCTTTAAGGGTTGTAATCAGAAACTTACACCCCTCGACACCAGTTGAAGCTATTAAAGAAGAACTAACGGAGATGGGCTATAAAGTGCGGCAAGTCACTAACGTCCTAAAGGATAAAATTCCTCTACCTCTCTTTTTTGTGGATTTGGAACCAGTTGAAGGAGTTGAAAAAATCTATGACCTCAATAGATTGTACTATTCCAGTGTAAGAGTTGAAAAACCTTACACAAAGAGAGAGATAATTCAGTGCCATAATTGTCAAGCATATGGTCATACTAAAAGTTATTGTCATCACATACCTCGATGCGTGAAATGCGGTGAACAGCACAAGTCTGTGGAGTGTACAAAACCAAAATCAACACCAGCTGTATGTGCTCATTACCTGAAGGACCACCCGGCCAACTATAAAGGATGCCAAATCTATAAGGAGCTGAGGACCAGGTTTCAAAAACCTCAAGTACTGGATGAAACAGCAAGACAAGTAAGAAACAGAAGAGAACCCTCAAAACTTATTGATGCCAATTTATCATTTGCCCACTTACTTGGAGGTGGGAATCAAAGTACTGAAGCCGTGGCCCTGCCGGAACTACAAAATGTACCTCAATCCATTCCACATATACCTCTTTCTCAAAATGTAACCAATCCTAAGAATCCTAATCCACCACAAATCTCTCATATTCCTCCTCCTTCAAACGCCACAGACCTTACCAGTTTGATGACATCCTTTATTTCCGAAATTAAATCCCTTGTTATGCCCCTAATATCACTCCTTACGAATCTCGTAACAAATCTCATTCCTGCCTTAAAAAAACCATAAATGACCTCACATAATTCCTTATCCATTCTCCTTTGGAATGCGAATGGTGTTAGAACTCACACTGACGAACTTACAGCCGTACTGCAGGACAAAAACATTGATGTTGCACTCATTACTGAAACTAGACTAACCACTAAACAGTACTTTAAAATACCAGGATACACGACATACCGGACAGACCATCCAGACGGCAAAGCCCATGCCGGTACTGCTGTCATAGTCCGCCGATCCCTCACCCATCACTTACACCCAATTTCCGCCCACGATTACCTACAAGCAACTTCCATCGTTATCAAAACCTTTTCCTTTCCGCTTATCATCGCATCAGCATACTGCCCTCCTAAACATCCCATTTCCTCTGCCCCATTTGGATCCTTCCTCAACTCCTTGGGTAATCACTTCATTTTGGGTGCAGACTTAAACGCTAAGAACCAACAGTGGGGTTCTAGAACCACCAATTCTCGTGGACGGACATTGCAGTCTGCACTCAACTCCCGACGCTTTCATCTCCTACCTCCCGATTCTCCTACCTACTGGCCAACAGATCCTAACCGTAATCCTGACATCCTCGACTTCTTCATCCACAGCGGATTAGGCTCTCTGAATTTTTCCATAGCTCGCCTTGATGAACTATCCTCTGATCATAGTCCATTGATTCTAAATGTATCCATAACACCTATTCCTAAACCTATCCCACCGTCATTCATTAGGGGCCCTGTCAACTGGAACCTCTTCCGCGAAATTCTCACTAATGATATTGACCTCAGAGTGATTCTCAAAACCCCAAATGACCTTGACGACGCCGTATATTCCTTTACAACCGCTATTCAACAAGCCGCCTGGACTGCCTCCTCTCCCAAACAATCCCAAATAATTCCTTACAAAAGCCATTTACCACAACACCTGACAGACCTCATCAACAGCAAACGTCGAGCTAGAACATTATGGCAACGCACCCGCCACCCAGAAGATCGCCGCTCCTATAACTTTTTTTTGTAGAAAATTAAAGCGGGAGTTGGCGATCTTCCGTTCCCAATCCTACAATACCTACCTCTCCTCTCTCTCGACTCGTGACAATTCCCTGTGGAATGTCACGAAGAGAATCCTAAAATCCCACACCATTTCCCATCCTCTCCGGCGCTGTGATGGTTCCTGGGCTGCTTCTGACAAGCATAAGGCCGAGGAATTCGCACAGCACCTTTCCAAAGTTTTTACTCCTCATCCAGAGCTTAATCCAACCCATACTGCAGCAGTTGAAGAGTTCCTCACGTCACCAATACCACTATCCTTACCACCTAAAGCAGTTAATCCCTCTGAGGTCAGATATCTTCTTAAAAAGCTTCCTCTCCGCAAATCTCCTGGATACGATCTCCTTACTCCCCAAATCTTAAGACAACTTCCACCTAAAGCCATTACATTCCTTACATATCTCTATAACTGTATCCTACGCACTACCTATTTTCCTCTCTTATGGAAACATTCAACTATGATCCTTTTCCTAAAACCAGGCAAACCTTCTAACAACACGTCATCTTACAGACCTATCAGCCTACTTCCGATCCTCTCAAAAATTTTCGAAAAGCTCCTACTAAAACGAATCCTAGCCAAATTTCAAAATTTTCCTTCACATCAGTTCGGATTTCGTCCTCAACATTCCACGGTTCAGCAAGGACTCCGAGTTGTAGACCACATTTCCTCCGCCCTTGAGTGCAAGGAGTATTGTTCGGGTGCCTTTCTGGACATAGCTCAAGCTTTTGACCGGGTGTGGCACCCGGGACTGCTCTTTAAGCTCAAAACCCATTTACCTCAATCCTTATACCTAATCCTCCGATCCTATTTATCCAACCGCTCCTTCCGAGTTCGCTGTGGTTCCGAATTTTCCGAACAATATACTGTTGAGGCCGGTGTTCCTCAAGGCAGCGTCTTAGGACCCGTCCTCTACATCCTCTTCACCGCCGATATCCCTACCGACCCCAATACCTTTCTGGCAACATTTGCTGATGACACAGCCATTTTATCATCCAATTCCGATCCTGAAGCAGCATCGCTAAATCTCCAAAAGCACCTTTCCCTTGTCGAAGACTGGTGCAATGCTTGGCGTATTAAGGTAAACGAAAGCAAATGCACTCACGTCACATTCACCCTTCGACGCAAATCCTGTCCAACAGTTAATTTCAATTCCATACCGCTTCCTTCCTCAGACACAGTCCGGTATCTCGGCTTTTTACTAGACAAAAGACTGACGTGGAACCCACATACAAGACTAAAAGAAAAGAACTCAACCGCAGATTCGGCCAGTTATACAGACTACTAAACAGAAAATCTCATCTTACAGTTGACAACAAATTACTAATATACAAGACAGTACTGAAACCTATATGGACCTACGGACTTGAACTGTGGGGGACAGCTAAACATTCTAACATTAAACGCATCCAATCCTTCCAATCCAAAGTCCTCTGAACAATAGTTAATGCTCCTTATTACGTTACCAACTGTACCCTACACCATGACCTTAATATTCCGTTTGTTTTAGACCTGGTACCATCCAAATTTTCCAAATTTCATCAGAACCTTAGTCATCATCCTAACCCTCTAGCACAATCCCTATCCAGCACCATCCATCCCTACAACCCTCCTCGAAGATTGAAACGGCAGTGGCCACGAGACCTATTTTAAACATTTAAACTGGAGTTCTGACAATGGTCAGATCCTCCACTCATGTACGGTATGTTTGTGGCTACAGCGCCCTAACTCAGCCTCCACTGGCTCAGACCAGTGATGCGGCTGTGATAGAGGTGCTGGGATCTCTTGGATTCCGCTTTTTCCTCCACTTGTGGAGGAAAAAAGCGCTTGCTGGGGTCCCTTTAGCAATTGTATATATTGTATATAGTTATGATTGTGTGTAAGATGTTTATTTATTTGCCAACTTTTTATTTATCTCAATAATAGGTTTATGTTTCGATTTGTTTTGTTTTTTATTTATTATTATTATTTTATTGTATATATTTGAATTTATGTTATATTTTATGAAAGTTGACCATTATTATTATTTTCTGTATATATAGTATGAATGTGGTCTCTTATCAATATTATTATTGTTCATTTTGTAACAAATTGTAATATATCTCAATAAAAAAAAAAATAAAAAATAAGTTGGTTATCGAATTTATTCAATTTATATATTTACCTGTTTTTCATCAGCGTTAACAAGATAATCTAGTTATTATTATTAAATCTACAAAATTAAAGGTACTTTAGGGGAAGATAATTTAAAATATCGGCATTTAAGCCCTGTCAGACCATTTTTATCCAAATAAAACCTACATGATATTAAAGCCCATTAAATTTTACATCGATATAGCGAGTTTAATCAAAATCGTCGGAACCGTTTTCGAGAAAATCGAAAAAAGGTGCAAAATGCATGGTATAAACTGCCTCTTCTGGTAAGCTCATTTTGATGAAAAAGGTTTTGTCACGTCTCGGGCGTATAATTGTCTTAAATATGAAATTTTAGTTTCATAGGACTTACCGTTTCGGCCCGGGAGTTACCACACACACACAGACACACAGACCTTTTTGCGGGAATTGGTTATTTGGACTCAGGGGACCCTGAAACGTGTATTTCCGTTTAAAACTGGAATTCGAAAATTTTCACGATCGCAATATATCTAGTAAGTGAAAGTAAAAATCTATTGTTAATTTATAAATAAAAGTTGAGATACTAGGCACATTTAAACAATTATGTAATAGGCCAATTAGCGTCCATCTAGGATAATTGCCAACTAGCCTTAAGCATTTATTTTGCAAAATTTGTAATTTTTTATAATTCGTCGCGCATGGAACATACAGGGCAATAATATAAATATTATAGGCCTAATATAAAGAAATTATAATAATTGTTTATTAATTATATTAAGTCTAGAATACTTAGATAATAGGAGGAATAATTTTTGCACGACCCCTATGGCTTTATTAATTTGAGTATTAATGTGGTTTGTGAATGTTAGTCTAGAATTTAGATGTATCCCTAAGTAGGTAACATATTTAGACCACATTATGGGGTTTCCTTCAATTGTTACTTACTTATCTTTCAATTAAATGTCTGCGTTTGCGCCAAGTATATTTTTTCCTATTCAACGCCATATTTCTTCCTGTTCAACGCCAACTACACTAAAAAGTCTCCCGCAGACTGTTGCGTCAGATTCACGAAACTGTCAGAGACGGTTTGAAGGCAGCATTGTCCAGTTTACTTGCATCACCCCCTGGGGAAGGATCTTTTGTGGTCTGCTTAGGGCTGTATCGGGGCCAGGGATTCTTGAAATCTCTCGGACATGCGATTCTGGTTTACAATATACAGGAGTTGAAAGGTTACTTGATGAATATCTTAATTCAATACGACCTATTGTTGTCTGCAAAACATGCTACTAGAAAGCAAGAAACGCATCAGAATCCAGACATTACGTATCCCGGTAATTCTTAGATCAGAAAATATTTTTCTTATAGACCCACAACTGCATGCGTTTAAAATGTCATTCCACGATTATTTTAAAGAAAAAAATCTGGTGCGAGCAACACACAACTTTCACTTACCCCGACTGTTAAAAACAATTTAAAAACTATTAAATATACTTATATACATTTATATATGTATTTATTGGAATTTACAACTGTATAACAAGTAATACAACAAGTAAATTTGAATGAAACATAAAAAGGCATGAAACACATGTAGAGAAGCTTCCCAATGGAAGAACTCTAAAAATATTCTGAACTAGAAGGTCTCGGGGCCATCTCCTCTTCAGACGCCTCGGATGATTGTCAGGAATTGAAGAGGAAGAAAGGATTAGGGTGGGAATGGAGTGTGTCATGGAAGGATTGATACCTCGTACGGGCCAAAGCAGCAACATATGGGACATTAAGGTCTTTATGGATGAGTTTGTTGGTGACAAAGTAAGGAGGATTGAGGATTTTACGAAGGATTTTGGACTGAAGGGATTGGATACGAGAAGAATTCGATGGTTTAGTAGAGCCCCAGAGCTCAACTCCGTAAGTCCATATAGGTATATAGGTATGATAGTTATGTAGATGAGTCTTTTGTAGTTTAAGTAGTTTAGTTGTAGTGGAAGATTAGAACGTTTGTCTAGTAAGTGTTGAAGTAGTCGAAAACGTCGTGCAGCTCCTTGCCGTTTCAGTCTTGTATGAGGATTCCAAGTGAGGCGTTTGTCAAGGTGCAGTCCTAGATATCGGATCTGTTCAACCGGGACAAGAGGAGTTAAAATATACTTAAATTTAATAAAACGTGTATTCAGTTTCGTTGAAAAAATCCGTTTTAAATTAAATAATATAACTAACTATATTAAATTATTATTCGGTAAAAGGTTTATTCCCTATTCCTCACTTATAATTACCTTTTACAACTTTATGTATAAGATAATGTTTTTTCCAAAATCTTTCTCTATCCAATCGTATATTATACGTCTATAATACTGATCTTAATATATAAAAAATAAAAATTACATAAAAAAATCACGACTTTCACTTACCCCCGTATTTAGAATCAATTAAAGAATATTCAAAAACAGTAAGAGATAAAAATGAGCTAAACCATTAAAAAATTAATTAAATTACATATTTAGCTGTTATTTATCAATGCTAACTTTATAATATGGTTATTTTTATAAAATATACAAAATTAAAGTGCCTCTTCTGGTAAGCTCATTTTGATGGAAAAAGTTTTGTCACGTCTCGGGCGTATAGTTGTCTTAAATATGAAATTTCAGTTTCATAGGACTTACCGTTTCCGCCCGGGAGTTACCACACACACACACACAGACCTTTTTGCGGGACTTGGTTATTTGGACTCAGGGGACCCTAAAACGTGTATTTCCGTTGAAAACTGGTCACGATCGCAATATTTCCCCTTACTATATATAGTAAATGAAAGTAAAAATTAGTAGTATTTTTTAACCTAAAAACCGCGGATAAGTATAAATAATAGAAAAAAATAAATTAAATTTTGTCCATAATACGCCCATAACTCAGTTATTTTTAAAAAATAGAGAAAATGTGTATTGAATTTTAGTATCAGTAAAGCGCGATAAACAGAAGAAAAAAAAACGATGATCTATATATTCAAATCACAAATTGTAGCAGATGAGATTCCACCAAAACTCGTTTATTATCGAAAATAGAGAAAAAATGGAAAAGATAAGCTGCTATAAACAGTTATATCCTAATTTAGTTATTTGGAAATAATAAACCATTGTGTAATAATTTGCAGCGTTTCTATTATTTTCTAATAATTCCTTAAATGAAATCTGTTGCTGTTAACTTTATAAAATAAATAAATAAATTTAAATCAGGCGAAAAACGTTTTATTTCTAGTTACCTTTATTAAGTTAGTAAAAATGAAGAGTAGAGTAGAATATATATATATATATATATTAAATTCAATAACAATATAAATATAAAATGTCAGTTTATTTTACCTAATGATACTATTAATTATACCCGAATTATGTCTAACAATAAAATTTTCTTGAAAATATTATAAATAATGAAGATGACATTCTGTACGACCTCGGAAGTGAGCTTGAATCGAATTTTAACTGGGCTCAATGTTAAATTCAAGGATTGAAACCATGTGTTTCAAGGAATCTGTTATATGTCATATGCTAATTTGTAAGATACGGTTTGCATATCTCGGGGGCAGGCATCAATACAAAACATCAGGGGCTCAATGCTTAGTTAATTAAATACTATTGATACTTTTTAAGTAGCAGTTTTATTATGGAACAAAAAGATCTTTGTATGTGTTGGGAGCCAAGCTTGAATACGAAGAACAAAAAGGCGAACCAGAACTTTATACAATGCATTTTGCACCTTTTTAGAATTTTCTCAAAAACGGATTCTATAGATTTTGATTATACTCTTCATACAGATATAAAATTGAATGGGTTTTAATTTCATGATGATTGAAATAGTCCGACAGGACTTAAATACCGATAATTTAAATTTCCGTCCTCTAAAGTACCTTTTACAAAATATAGAATTTATAACCTTTCCCAGGTGACGTGTACTGGGAAAGGTTTAAATATGGGTGTATAAATTCCGGTTTTGGGATACGCCGATGATTTGGTACAGCTAGGTGAAGAAATGGAAACTATACAACTAAATAAAAGTTGTTTGCGAAAACCGGTAAAGAAATAGGACTCGAAATAAATACCGATAAGATGAAATATATGCTTAGTAGTAGAAACGGTGTCGATCTTGGTAATATTGATATATCAGGACTACTTTTGAACACGTTGAGAAAATTAAGTATTTAGGTTCAATGATAAGAAAAAATCAAATCCAGGAGGAAATAAAGTCCCGGTTGAAGGCGGGAAATGCGTGTTATTATTCAGTTGCTAAAATACTTAGCTCGCGGCTTTCGTCAACAACTGAAAGGTTAGTATTTATTAAACTATTATTCTTTCAACGATCCTTTACGGATGTAAAACGTGGCCGCTTATTTTGAAGGATGAACAGCGGCTTAAGGCTTTCGAAATAAGGTGCTACGTAAAATATTTGGTCCGAAGAGAGATGAGGCCACTGGGAAGTTTAGAAGGTTGCACAACGCGGAATTGCGGAGCTTGTTCCCTGTGAATATAATTGAGTTGATAGCATCGCGGAGATGGGAGGATTGCGTTAAGGCTGGGCATGGGCTTGAACGGTGATCATTGGACGAACCTGTGTAAACGGAATTTGGTGGTATCGGCATCGAACCTTCGGGTTCGGTAAGCCTATTATTATTATAAAATACCTTTTATTTTGTAGATTTTTTTTTTAAATAGGTGGTACATCATCTTATTAGCATTCATTAATAAGGTCTAAATATGCCAGCGAGCGAATTCGATTTCCAACTAGAGAAGAAAAATAATGGATAATATACCGTTTAAAAGCTAAAGATTTCAGAAAATATATTATCTTATATAAAAAATTGATAAGGTAAAGAAGAGTGATAGAAAACGGATAAAACTAAGTTATTGTTGTAGATAATAATTTATAAGGTAACGTTCATTAATCTTTAAAAAATATTTCCATTGAAATTCAGTATAATTCTTAATTTTTTAAAATTATTATTGTTTCTTTCTGACTGTAAAAAATCACTTAATGCTCCTTCAGAATTAGAACTCGCGAATTTGGAAAATTCGATTAAATCGTGACAAGTCAAAACGTATAAAACGTTCAATCTTTGACCAAATACTAGCCCATTGATTTTTTTTTTTGTGACAACCAAATTCCTCAGAACAACTCTGTACGTTACTCGATCGAAATTGACTTGGGGACCACTGATGTCAAGAAGAAAAGAAAGACTCTTAACCACCGACTGAAAATACTATACTCTCTTCTATCTAAATCATCAAAACCGAAAATTAGCCAGAAATTTGAATATATACAAATACGTACTTAAACCCATCTGGACTTACGCTTCGCAGATTTATTGTTAAGCAAAACGAGACCCATATACTAATACTGCAATCATATCAATAAAAATAATTAAGATTCATAACGACAGCCCCTTGTTACGTATACAACAAAACCCTACATACGGACTTACAACAACCAACAGTTGACTAATACATACGAACTCTCTATTCACGGTTTCCATTGCAAAAACTGAAAAGACAAGACCACACACTGGGCAAAATCACCAATGGACAAAAGTCAAATCAAAAGTTTCAAATTTTCCAGTGCTCCACATTTTTATTATGAGTTGGCAAGACCCTTAATACTAATATTTCCCGCCATACCGTGTTTACAAATAAATAGTAAATGAGTGAATGATTCCTGTTCACACAAGTGCCTAATATGCCGTGCATAATATATAAGTGCCGGCAGTGGGATTATCTTTATTCGATGGTAATTTATTGTGTTCAAGGTGTATTTAGAGCAAAGTCTTTTTGCTTTTACTTAACAATGGACATTGCTGAGACAGGTAAGACGTTATATTTCCACACTCGTTATTGAATATACATTGCAATCTACCTGTAAAGTTAATTTAGCAATTTTGTAAATGTATGCCCCTATTCAATAGCGAAAAACTGTATCACCCCCAAGTTACCCCAAGGATGTGTTTGTAGGATTTATTTCATGAAACCTAGTCTTTAAATATTACGAAGAAGTTTTGCGATTTTTTGCGTTTTAGTGATACATAATTTTTTTCAGACACAGCACTACGAATCAAAAGTTTTACTATCAATAATTTGAAGAGTTTCCTGAATGATATAAAATACATCTATTAGAAGGTTTCAGCAGCTCCGAACCATTTTTTCCATATTGTGGGATTTCAAACGTAAAATGTAGGAAAGTTTTAGATTTTGGCAAATAAATCTGATGTTTGACCACGGTGCGTTTGCCAATCGTGTCAAAAAATTAATTAGTTTTTATATTTTTTCTTATAATTTTTTTCATAATTTTTCCCGTAACCTGGGATCCTAAAGGTTAAATATGGACGAGTTTCAGTATTTTGTCTACCTAAATCGGTCATATTTTCCACTGTGCGACATTAGACTTATCAACGAAATGTCAATAGCTGAGATGCCTGTTAGAAGAAGGCTGAAAAGAAGCTGGATGAGAGACCTCCCTGCCAAATTAAAGCCTAGGAAGGGGTGCTGCTAAGCACTTTTCTACTCCATGTTTAGCATGTCGGATGCTGACATTTTGTATAGCACATTTGCCATTGTCAGATAGGTTCTGACAGGTGCGAATAGAAAAATATGAAGAAAAAAATTCATTTAAAAATTCTTCAATTGGTTTACCATAAATTGCTATGTGAAAGTCGTGTGTCACGTGCACAGCTTTTACATTATTATTTTTAGAATCAGCATCTCAAACAACGCAGTAATCAGACAAAATTATTTTTAAAAAGTGTTTACATCTTTTGACTGTGTTTTAAGTGAATTATTTTTGAAAGGGTTTCTACCGAGAGGCGATGAACCTTGACAGAAAGGAGAACTGCTATAGAAGGAAGTCTAACATTAACCTTCATTGGATGAATCAGAAAAGAAAGCGAAAATTATCTGAGCTCTTCGGCTTGTTGCTTAGTGTTCGTACATAACTTGGCAATAAACAAAGCATTTGTCAACGTTCATTTTGTTATTTATAGATGGATAACATTATCAGTGTGAGGGTAATTAGCAACAGATAGTGCGCGCGCAACGTTAAGCAACCAGCTTAGTTAAATATTTCATTGCTAGTTAATTATATAGTTGGAGGAAAAAATAAATGATTACAAAATGGTTTATTATTTCCAAATAATAATATAAGATTTTAAGAAATATAAAGAGCAATAAATATTTGGAATTTACTTATTTATTTATCAGGAGAAGCTTTTATGTTCATAGGTTTATTTTTTATTGTTTATCGTGCTTTACTGATTCTAAAACTCTGTACACACTTTTCTCTATCTTCAAAAATAACTGAGTTATGGGGGTATATATGAGTATGATTTCAATTTTTTTCTTTTCTTATTTATAATTTTTCGCAGTTTTTTTTGGTCAATAAACACTGATAAATTTTTTCTCTGTCTTCAAAAATAACTGAGTTATTGAATTAAATCACTTTAATAATAATATTTTTACTTTCACTTAATATATGTAGTAAGGGAAAGTATTGCGTTCGTGAAAATTTTCGAATTCCAGTTCTCAACGGAAATACACGTTTTAGGGTCCCCTGACTCCAAATAACCAAGTCCCAAAAAAAGGTCTGTGTGTGGGTGTGTCTGCGTGTGTGTTTCCGTGTGTGGTAACTCCCGGGCGGAAACGAAAAGTTCTATGAAACTGAAATTTCATATTTAAGACAACTATACGCCCGAGACGTTTACGTTAGACGTACCAAACAGTTAAAGGACTCTCGGCTCAACTAAATGCAAGTGCATCTACCGTTTCCAGACATTTAAAGTGTATTGGGAAAGTAAAAAATCTCGATACATGGGTACCTCATGATCTCACTGAGTGGCAGCAAGACCCCCATGTTTCAAAACATACCGTGCGAAAATTGAAAGAGCTGGGCTACGAAGTTCTTCCGCACCCACCATTTTCTCCCGACTTGTCTCCAACAGATTACAGCCTGTTCAGGAATTAGACAACTTTGTCAAAGGAAACTTTTTTAAAACGATGTTAAAGTGAAAAGTGCGTTTTCAGATTTTGTTTCACTTCAAAGCTCAGAGTTTTTTAGTTCGGGGATAAGAAAGTTGTCACGTGAGAAAGAAGTGAGAAAAAGAAGGTAAATACTTCGAATAAAATTATCTTGTTTTCATATCGTATGTTTAATAAAAATCCTTTACTTTGAAAACGGACATTTCATGTGACACAACCCAATAATATAATAGATTTTTTAATGAAACATATGTTTCTATAAAAATTCAATTTAATTAAATCTTGATGGTTTCACTCATTTTTATCTCTAATTGAATTTGAAAATTCTTTAATCGATTTTAAAAACGGAGGTAAGTGAAAGTCGTGTATTGGCCGCACCAGATTTTTTTTTTTTTTTGTAAAATGGGTGTAGCTGCCCGCCAATAAATAAATATATTTGTATTTCTAAGGAAATTCCCACTATTATAAAAATATATTCTACCAATTGGTATAAAATATCAATCGAATCAAAACCCAACGTTTGCATGATGTAGATATATTGTTATCGATAACGTGTGTTAATACTGCCCTTATGTGAATGATGTCAATGCCAAAGTTCCCACTGAAGGTTTCAACTACGCCTGCTTTTTTTACGTTTGGTAAAGTTCATCTTGTCTAATAACAGCTACAGTTCAATCATCAAAATAATTACAAAAATTTGTTTTTTAACATGTTTACTGGAGAGAACAAACATAATTACTGATAACTGATAGTAGCCGAATCGGTGATTGGTCGAATGAAGGCATGTTTTACATCTGTTTATCTCAGTAACGCCCTCTTTCCTGAATATAATTGGTCTGCTTCGTGTCAAAATTAAATTAACAATCATAGCACGGATTCTTCAACGATATTGTAAATATAACCAACAATTTCCCTAGAAAAATATGACAAATTAATACTAAATCAAAACATACATATGAAGGACGATTTGATTCGGATGGAGGTAAAACAAGATAAGCCAACAGTATAAAAAAAATCTGGTGCGCGCAACACACGGCTTTCACTTACCTCCATTGTTAAAAAAACTTTCAAATACAGTTAGATATAAAAATGAGTGAAACTAATAAAGAATCAATTAAATTGAATTTCAATAGAAACATGTGTTTATTTATTAAATCACCAATTATATTTTTATCTATAGGTTTTTTTTCAGTCAAATTCATAATTTTTTTAGTCAAATTCATAATTTTTTCAACCAAATTCATAATTTTTTCAGTCAATTTCATAATTTTTTCAGTCAAATTCATAATTTTGTCAGTCAAATTCATAATTTTTTCAACCAAATTCATAATTTTTTCATTCAATTTCATAATTTTTTCAGTCAAATTCATAATTTTGTCAGTCAAATTCATAATTTTTTCAATCAAATTCATAATTTTTTTTCAGTCAATTTCATAATTTCTTGTACCCATTTTATACAGTTCGTTTAATGAGGTTTTGCTATCAAGAACTTAACATATTTATTAAATCTTGTTTTTGTTTATCCATTTAACATCTCTTTATGTTACTGTGCTTAATCCGACGGTGCAATAGGAGTCCTAAATTTTGCATATCCAGGTATATTTAAGATAGTGTGGGATCTTTTACAAGTTCCACTTTTTAAATATTTTAGAGTCATAGAGCCACCATCTACAAATGTAGGGCCATCTGCTCGTTTTGAACTTGTGACCTTAAGCACTATAAGGCTGTTATGCGAGCCACTATCCCACAGGTGACCCTCGATGCATTTAACGAGCAGTATGAATCTGCCAGGTTTGAACCCGTGACCTTGGGCATATTAATTCTCAACATCTTGTGGAATGCATCAATGGTCACCTGTGGAGTAGTGGCTAGCATAACAGCCTCTTTTAAAGGACAAAATAAAAAGGATTTTTACTCCCTAAAATCAAATATAGGGAGGGCCATCTGCTGGTTTTGAACTTGTGACCTTAAAGATAGAAGGCTGTTATGCTAGCCACTACTCCACAGGTGACCCTCGATGCATTCAACGAGCTGTTTCAATCTGCCAGGTTTGAACCCGTGACCTTGGGGATTTTAATCCTTAACACCTTGTTGAATCATCAAGGGTCATCTGTGGAATAGTAGCTTGCATAACAGCCTCTTTTAAAGGCCAAAATAACTAAGGCTTTTTACTCTCTAAAAGCAAATATAGAGCAATCTGCTGGTTTTGAACTTGCAACCTTAAGAAATCTATTATGCTAGCCACTACTCCACAGGTGACCCTTAATGTATTCAACAAGATGTTGAGGATTAATATACCCAAGGTCACAGGTTCAAACCTGGCAGATTCAAACAGTTTGTTAAATGCATTGAGGGTCACCTGTGAGATAGTGGCTAGCATAACAGCCTTCTATGCTTAAGGTCACAAGTTCTAAACCAGCAGATGGCCCTACTTTTGTAGATGGTGGCTCTATGACTCTTAAAAGATTTAAAAAGTGGAACTTGTAAAAGATCCCACACTATCTTGAATATACCTGGATAGGCAAAATTTAGGACTCCTATTGCACCGTCGGATTAAGCACAGTAACATAAAGAGACGTTAATTATGTTAAAATTATGAATTTGACTGAAAAAATTATGAATTTGACTGAAAAAAGCTATACAACAATCAGTTAGTTTTATCGGCTTTTCATCATTGTCTATTAACTTTTACAGTTCCGTGTATTAGATAATATCTTTTCTAAAATATTTAGCTATCCAACGGTATATTATACATCTATTCTAGTATTCTTGTGTTCTAAAACATAAAAATCGCATAAAAAAATATTTTTGTACTTTTCTCCTTTAGTTGTTTATCAAATTAGCTCAACTTATGTCTTTAGCTGTTATTTATCAATTCCCCTAGATCATGTATCTATTTTTTTTAAATCTACAAAATTAAAGGTACTTTAGAGAAATAAAATAAAAAATATTAGCATTTAAGCCCTGTCAGACTATTTTAATCAGAATGAAACCAACATCATACTAATGCCTAAAAAAATGTTCATTATTTGGCGCATACCAGGTATTAATCCTTCCATGAAAAACTTCACTTCCACTCTAATCCATTAGTTACAATCCTTGCTTCCTCTTCAATTCCTGATAATCCTCCGAGGCGGCTAAAAAGAAGATGGCCTCGAGACCTTCTTGTTTTGACTCTCTACTAAAGAGTGCTGCCAATGGGCAGTTTCTCTTCATGTTTATTTTATGTGTTTCATCATTACAGCATATTTACTTGATGTATTTTATAGAGTTGTAAATTTCAATAAAAATTTATTTAAAAAAAAAAAATTTTACATTCGTATAGCGAGTTTAATCGAAATCGCTAGAGCTGTTTTTGATGAAAAAGTTTCTGTAACATCTCGGGCGTATAATTGTCTTAAATATAAAATTTTAGTTTCAGATGACTTTTCGTTTTCGCCCTAGAGTTACCACACAGACAGACAGACACACACACCTTTTTGTGGGACTTGGTCATTTGGACTCAGGAGACCCTAAAACGTGTATTTCCGTTGAAAACTGGAATTCGAAAATTTTCACGATCACTATCATATATTTAGTATTTACTTACAGTTGACAACAAATTATTAATTTATAAGACAATACTGAAGCCCATCTGGACCTACGGACTTTAACTGTGGGGAACAACTAAACGTTCTAACATCAAACGCATTCAAACCTTTCAATCCAAAGTCCTCCGAATAATAGTAAATGCTCCTTATTATGTATCCAACTATACCTTGCACCACGACCTTAATGTTCCATTTATTTCAGACCTAATTCCATCCAAATTTCATCAGAACCTCATTTATCATCCTAATCCTTTAGCACGATCCCTATCCAGCTCCACTCATCCATACAACCCACCTAGAAGGTTGAAACGGCAGTGGCCCCGAGATATATTGTAAATATGTATGCTGGAGTTCTGACACTGATCAGATTCTCCACTCAAGTGCGGTGTGATTGTGGCTATGGCGTCCTCACTTAGCTTCCGCTGGCTCTCACCAGTGATGCGGCTGAGAGGGAGGCGCTGGGATCCTTTGAACTCTGCTTTTCCTTCCACAAGTGGGGGACAAGCCCCGTCCGGTGTTCCCTAGCTGACTATAAATATTGTACATAAATATGAATGTGACATTTTTTGTTTTTTGTTTATTTATTTATTAACTTCATTTATTTGTATTTATTTCAGCTACAAATTTTGTTATTGTATACGTTTATTTAGTTTAGTTTCATTTTATGTAATTTGACATTTCTTTTGTTTATATTGTAAATATTGTATGAATGGGATCCTTTAGCAATATTATTATTGTCCAGTGTGACAAACTGTAATATATATGAATAAAAAAAAAATAATAAAAAAAACAAAAATTTAGTGATTTATTATTTCATATATAGGCAAGTGAGAGTAATATAAATATATTAACAAACATTTTGAATGAGCTTCCTTATTTCATTAAACAGACCTGGTGAAGATTTGCAGCTTGGGAAAACTATGGTTAATAAATACTTTTTCACTATATGCTAGTGATTTTTCACAGCTAGGGCTGTTCAAACATACAATAATAATGTAAAAAACTTTATTCTGAGACTATATCCCTTAAGAATATTAATGTTGTACAATACATATTAATATTGGCCGAGAAACATATAAAATTAATTTTATTTACAAATGAAAAAAAAAACAAAAAAAACATGTACATAAAAATATTGATTGTAAACAAACAAGAAAAGGAAATAAAGTAAATCTTCTAAGAGATACAAGAATTGAAGAAATTTAAAATATACTAATTATTCCAAAAGGCTAGGATTTGTGCAAAATGGATAATTATATCTTACTGGAAATAAGGACTAAAGTGAGTTGCAAATTCACATTAGTTGTGTGTTTGTTTGGGATGTGAAAAGATGTTGGAAAAGGTGGGATTTGGATGAGAGATGGGAACAAAGCATGGTGAATATGAGTAGGTAGAGAATTCCATGGAAGATGTTGGGGGTTAACAATATGATAAAAGTAATATCCGAGGAAATATTGTCTCCGTATGAAAGCTAGGAGCGACTGCAACTCGCTCTATAAGCAGGCCAATAGAGTTAGCATCTGTTTGTAGATTTTTTTTTTTAGGCTCCAAATAAAATCAACTATTTCCTGGTAAATTATTTATCAAAAAAATAATAGTTCATCAACTTAATATATTTCTTTTTCTTTTAAATTGAGTGATTTCCAAAAATGAGGTTGACCTAACAGATTATTTCTTTCCAAAATAGAAGAAGCAGGATCTTTGATATTAATGTAAGTAAATGTATCTTTGACATCATCGACCCTTGGCCAGACTGTATCATCTACTTGAGGTGATCTATAAGAAATAAAAACAAATATAGTAAAAATTAACTTTAGAAAATTAAGAGTAAATTTGAATAAAAAATAGATTAAAGTATAAAATGATTTGTTAGGTTAAATACCCAGTTTTAGCAAAGTTTACTAGGAGTTTGGTCATCAATGCGATCATCTTCCGGTCATTTTCGCTATCTCCAGTATTGATCATTTCATTCTCAAACATGTAACCTGTGTCATCTGCATGGCAAACCCCTGGAAGTATAACTTGTTTTGTAATTTAACATATTTAGCTGATATTAATTTACATAACTTCATCATCTTTGACAAACAATAAAAAAAAGAATATTCATAATATTTTGTATCCAAGATGAATATTTAGCAACAAACCAAAGAAGATAAGTATAACCTGATTGTATAACCTCCTCAATGAGCCTTTGCCGGACGGCTCGGTCCATTGCAGAGGCTTTCCAGTTTCTACACCTAAAAAGGGTCTGAAAATCCTTCATGACAGCGTCTTCCCACCTCAGCCTTCCTCTTCCTCATGACTGATTTAGATTTCTAAAGAGTATTTTTTTAGAAATTCGTTCCTGATCCATCCTTGCAATACTGCCTACCCTTCTTAATCGGCCACACTTTATAAGATGAATGACGTTCACTTCCCCAAATAATTGGCATGCCTCCTGGTTATTGCGCCTTCTTTAATAGTTCCCTTCCTTAATCCTCCAAACATACGGCACAAAATCTTCCTTTCAAAGATAAGAAGTTACTTCTCTTCTGAATTAGTCAGGGTCCATGTCTCCCAAGCATACATCAAAACTGGACGTATCACTGTTTTATAAAAAAGACACTTGCTCTGACAAGACAAGGCCTTGCTGCTAAGGTATTTTCTGAGGCCAAAATAGCAGCAATTGGCCTTCGGTGTTCTTTGGATGGTCTCAAAACTTATCTTGTTCGTACTCCCAACTATTGAGCATACATATGCAAATTGGTTCACATTTTCAAATAGAATGGTCCCATTGCAACAGGTTTTCTAGTGCAATCATCCGTTCCCGGGCCAGTTATCATATACTTGTTTTTTTCTTCATTTATAGTTAGCCCCATTTCTGCAGCCTTTTCCATTAAGTTAATAAAAGCATTTTTTAAGGCTTCCAGCGACCTAGCTACAATATCCAAATCATCTGCGTAGCCAAGGACCTCAATCATCCTATCATAAATGGTCCCTGCAGTTCCAATATCAGCTTCTCTTATTACACTCTCTAAAGCAATATTAAAGAGTAGGCAAGCTAATGCATCACCCTGGTTTAAAGTAATAAGATACCAAATATAAGTTAGAAATTAAATTCAGCAAACATAAAAACTGGTGAAACTTTTAACCCAAAGGAAACTTTAATTGCAAAAATATATCATCATAAATGCTCCAGACCAACTGTGTAATGGAATAGAGAAGGAAGTTAAATTCTAACTTTGAGTACATCAGACTATTTAAAATGTTATACATTTGTTGACATGGGCATGTCTTTTGGATAAAGATCTATATCATTTTTTATGACTTTTTTTTAACCCTCAAAAATGTACTACTAATGACAAGCCTTAACTCTGTTGGTGTCATCCAGATCGAATTTGCCAAAAGATTCCTGTTAGAAATTCAATAAGACATACTTTTTGTTACATAATATATTGCCTATGAGCTATAAGCTATAACAATGAGTGAAATCATTAAAAAATTAATTAAATTAAATTTCTATAGAGACATGTGTTTTAAAAAAAAATCTATTATATTATTATCTAAAATGATCAAGGGAAGGGTATCAAATTCATTCAATTTATATATTTACCTGTTTTCCATCAGTGGTAACAATATAATAAAGTTATTTTTATAGAATCAACGAAATTAAAGGTACTTTAGAAGAAGAAAATTTAAAATATCGGCATTTAAGCCCTGTCAGACTATTTTAATCAGAATAAAACCTACACGATATTAAAGCCTATTGAATTTTACATTGATATAGCAAGTTTAAACAAAATTGTTGGAACCTTTTTTGAGAAAATCATAAAAAGGTGCAAAATGCATGGTATAAAGTGGCTCTTCTGGTAAGCTGATTTTGATGAAAAAGATTTTGTAACATCTTGGGCATATAGTTGTCTTAAATATGAAATTTCAGTTTCATAGGACATTTCATTTCCGTCCGGGAGTTACCACACACACACACGCACACACACAGACCTTTTTTTAGGACTTGGTTATTTAGACTCAGGGGACCCTTAAACATTTATTTCCGTTGAAAACTAGAATTAAAAAATTTTCACGATCTCAATTCTTTCCCTTACTATATATAGTATGTGAAAGTAAAAATTCATTAATTCACTATATCAAAAAGTGCTTGGGTATTATGACACACTCTAGCCCTGTCGATGCTGCTTGGATTGAAAATGTGACGATTGCTTCCTTGAAATTAAATGGAGATTATTTTGTTACATAATAATTAGGACCTTCCATTTAGAATCTTTAATGGTTTAAATGAAGTCATGTTTTACCTAGATTTTTTAAATATTGGTGTTTTTTACATGCTCTGTTTAAAAAAAACTGTGTTCTGTAGCAAATATTTGACAATATTTCCTTATATAAAATGTTATGATATACCTTATATAAAAATCTGGTGCGGGCAACACACCACTTGCACTTACCTCAATTTTTAAAATCAATGAAAGAATTTTCAAAAACAGTTAGAGATAAAAATATGTGAAACTATTAAGGAATTAATTGAATTGAATTAATATAGAAACATGTGTTTTATTAAAAAATCTATTATATTATTATCTCAAATGATCACTTAGTTTTATGTTCATTTCATCACTCTCTATTAACTTTTAAAAGCTTGTGTATGAGATAATATTTTTTCTAAAATCTTTAGCTTTCAAACGGTATATCATACATGTATATTACTGCTCTTATGTTCAAAAACAAAAAATTGCATTGAAAAAATATTTTTTCTGTTTTCTCCTTTAGTTGGGAATCGAATTCATTCAATTTATATATTTACCTGTTTTTCATCAGCGTTAACAAGATAATATAGTTATTTTTATTGAATCTATAAAATTAAAGGTACTTTAGGGAAAGAAAATATCAAATATCGGCATTTCAGCCCTGTCAAACCATTTTAATCAGAATAAAACTTACATGATATTAAAGCCCATTACATTTTACAACGATATAGCGAGTTTAATCAAAATCGTCGCAACCGTTTTCGAGAAAATCGAAAAAAAGTGCAAAATGCCTGGTATAAAGTGCCTCTTCTGGTAAGCTCATTTTGATGAAAAAAGTTTTGTCACGTCTCGGGCATATAGTTGTCTTAAATGTGAAATTTCAGTTTCATAGAACTTACCATTTAGAAATTATATTGGTTTGAATGAAATAAGCCATATTTTGCCTATTTTGTGAAACTTTTTATCACCCTCAGAAATGTATCACATTTTGCATGCACTATCTCTTTAGGTATTGCTTGGATCAAAAATTTGCCGACAGTTTTCTGATCAAAAATAATGTAGAATATTTTTTGTTATATAAAATTTGTTGCTAGTACCTACAGCTCAGGAGCTGTAATGATTTGAATGAAGAAAATCATGTTTTGCCTACATTTTTAAGTGTTGAGCCTTTTTGGACAAGATCTAGCTATGTTGGTGTTGCTCAATTGATAATTTGCTGACAGTTTCCAAATAATAAGTTTGATGAAGAATTTTTTTGTTATATAAAATTGTTCACTAGAACCTACTGGAGCAACTTTGGTTTGAATGAACAAAGTCATATTTTGCCTACATTGAACGTAAATGTATTACGTTTGGCATATTCTAGCTCTGTAGGTGTTGTAGCTCTTTGGATCTAAAAATTTTATGACAGTTTTCTGATCAGTCAATTCAATGGAGAATATTTTTTGTTATATAACATTTTTTGCCAGGACCAATGCATTATGTTGCTAGAACTTGAACATGTATTATTCTAATCCTAATATCTCTTATCATCTGATAATTGATAACTATGTTTATAATACTTATTCCTGTATTTATTATATTAAAAATACAATATGACACTCATTGCCCTGAAGATAGCCTTTACTATAGGACGAAATGTCAGCACACATAGAACTATACAAAATTATTCACTTGTTTTTATTCTTATTACTTTTTTTTATTGTCTTCTATATTTTATCAATAATAAAAAAAATCTACACAATGTAAGTCAAATATAGAGTTAAATGAGATTTTACCCCAATTTTTGTCAGATTTAGAAACATATCCAGAAACGCTGTTTTTTCCTCTATAAGAAAATATATAAGAGTACACTGGTGATTTGTAATTACTTGCATGAAGTTTAGCTGCCTCTATTGTTCCCAGAACAAAATGTCTATCACTGCATACCTGAAACAGAAATAAATTATAATTCAAAAGGCAGTGTTTGAATTTTGTGTTAATTTCAATAATAAAAGCAACTAAGCCAATTAATTATTTATTCTGTAGATCAAAAAAATACATATATTCATAATTTGAAGGATAAGATTATTCAGGTGATGATCATAAAAGGTTATAAAATAGTAAAAACTGTTTATTATCCAAAGTGTTGAATCACGTTGCGGTTTTCCTCAGAGCTACTAAAAAACAAGATATAGTGTAGGTAAGTATACGTTATATTTACTTTTCATTTTCTATTATTCTGTTTGGTATCTAGCTTTTGCTTCACTTCATATTACTTTACTCATATATATTCATTTCTCTGTTTACTCGTGTTGATATATTAATTATTTTCTTCTTTAGTTTTTATTTCTTTCTTTTTCAGTTCTTGCATTATAAATTTTACTTATTACTTTCATTTACTATATATATTGTAAGGGAAAGTATTGTGATCGTGAAAATTTTCGAATTCCAGTTTTCAACGGAAATACACGTTTTAGGGTCCCTTGAGTCCAAATAACCAAGTCCCACAAAAAGGTCTGTGAGTGTTTGTCTGTGTGGTAACTCCCAGGCGGAAACAGAAAGTCCTATGAAACTGAAATTTCATATTTAAGACAACTATAGGCCCGAGATGTTACAAAAACTTCTTCATCAAAATCGGCTAACCAGAAGAGAAACTTTATACCATGCATATTGCACTCTTTTTATGATTTTCTCAAAAATGGTTTCAACGATTCTGATTACACTCGCTCTATCAATATAAAATTTAATAGGCTTTAATACCATGTAGGTTTCATTCTGATTAAAATAGTCTGACAGAGCTTAAATGCCAATATTTTAAATTTTCTTCCTCTAAAGTACCTTTAATTTTGCAGATTACATAAAAATAACTATATTATCTGGTTACCATTGATAATTAACAGCTAAATATGCAAGTTGAGCGAATTTTATATACAACTAAAGGAGAAAACTGAAAAAATATTTTTTTAATGAAACTTTTTGTTTTTGAACATAAGAACAGTAATATAGACGTATAATATTCCGTTGGAAAGAGAAAGGTTTTAGAAAAAATATTATCTTATAAACAAGCTTGTAAAAGGTTATAAAGAGTGATAAAAAGCCGATAAAACTAACCGATGGTTTTAGATAATAATATAATAGAGTTTTTAATAAAACACATGTTTCTATATTAATTCCATTTAACTAATTCTCTAATGGTTACACTCAGTTTTATTTCTAACTGTATTTGAAAATTCTTTAATCAATTTTTAAAACGGAGGTAAGTTAAAGTAGTGTATTGCCCGCAACAGATTTTTTATTTCCATTAATTGTTTATACTGTTTTCTACTATTATCAAAAATCAACATTTTATCTTTTTTTTTTTTGTTTAGCCTTGATGAAGACCTGATGAAAACAATGGATAGTAAATAAATTGTTTTATATTTTTTATTTTTTTATGATCGCCACTCGAATCATCTCATCCTTCATACCACTCATGGTCTACTATTCAATCTCCGATATAATGATAATAACACAATGAAATAGAATAACTTTATTTTATACTCCTCTCTGAATAGTTTTGGTGTGGATTCAGAACACTGAAACAAGTATCCTACCATAACAACCAGACATTTAAAAAAAACCATTAATGTCTTACATCAATCAGCGCCTTCTCATTTCCTAATATCGATCCATTTCCAAAATATTTATTTCTAATCTTCCTGCTTATCTTATCTTGTGTATCTTCATCAAATAAGTGTTCATAATCCAACAGACTAGGAGCAATTTTATTCCAATGTTCGTCTAATTGTTTAAGTAATGTTTCATTGGCTATAAAGTCTTAAAAAAAAAAATTTAAAAAAAAATCAAATCAAATCATTAACTTAGATAAAAACTTTCAAATAGAAATACCAAATATAATAAACAGTTTATATTGATTTTCAAATTAATTATTGAATAAAAAAGGTGACTTTGTAAAGGTATATGCATATTGATATTTACAACTGTAAAAATAACAATACAACAAGTAAATTCGCAACACTAGAATTATATATATGATAATGTCTCGTGAAAAAACTACCCAGTGGCTGCTCTTCAATGTTTTACAAAGATTAATGTAGGAGGAGGCCATCGTCTTTTCAGGCACCTCAGGGAATTATCAGGAAGAGATGAAGATGAGAGAGGATGAAAAAGTGGTTTTGAATTGGTTGGTAGTTTGGAATTAAAGGAAGTATATCTATTTTGGACTAAGTCAGCAACAAATGGAATATTTAGGTCTTCATAGATGGTTTTATTGATGGCAAAGTAAGGAGCATGTAGGATTTTGAATAGGATGTCTGATGATGGTAATATAATTTTTTTTTTTTATATATATATGTGTGGGAAATGTTGAGTGTTTGTCAAGTAAATGTTGTAGTAATTGGTACCTATGAGCAGTTTCTTCAGTTGTTTCAGTCGAGTGTGAGGATCCTAAGTGAGTCATTTGTCTAGATGGAGTCCTAGGTACCAGATCTGTTCAACTGTGGTAAGTGGTATATTTCTAAAGGATACTGTTGAACGGGTTGTCATAGTTATGCTAATAAGGGTAAAGTTAATTTGATGGGATTTAGATTTAAATTGGATTAGATTGGGTTTGATTTTAATACCCTAATTTTGACACCATTCTATAATGAATAGAATGTGTGACTGAAGGGTTTGTGATGCAACAGATAGGTCATTATTTATGGATAACACACGTTTCATTGGGGTATGTAGTGGGAACAGTATTAGGATATACTTTATAAAGGTAAGTAAGAAAAACAAATTATTTATAATATAAATATAATTAACTATATTCATTATTGGAAAGTTTAAATATTTTATAGCAGCTTTGCTAACTATTGTTTATTTTATCAAACGAAAATATGACACTTACCAGCAACTGGATATAAACCTTCTTCTGTTGTCAGTGTGGTAAGCCAAGGTACTTCCTGGGCCTCTTTGTTCTTGATAATCTCTATCGGCGGTTTTGTTATAAATGCACTTTTATGTTCGACCTCAATAACCGGCCCAAAAACTGTAAATGGGTAGTAAACCCAGGTCTGAAAAAAGATACTGAAATTGAAAACATCAGATAAAAACTATATTTAAAAATATAATAAGATAATTTACATGAAAATCCTTCATTTTTGAAACTATTTCTCGACCTTCTTTTTTCATAAGGCAGTCATGGAACTCAGTCGAATTGGTGATAGGACAGCTCAACAATTGCGCTAACTTTGTTGCTCTTTCTTTGAAATTTTCTGTTTTCGTCCATGGGTCCAGGACAGTTCCACTCATTGAGAAAGCTCGATGAATCAGACCTACATTAAGCACTGAATTAGATTCTTAACAATGAAATGGACAATATTGTAAGAGTTGCTGTCAAACAAAGTTTCGTAACACATGAATTTCCAGAATCATAGCATATTAAGTGTTGAGTTTCCTACCCCCCATGGTTGTAAGTAAGGATAATAATATTATTTAATATTGTTTAATATTCACACATAAACACATAAATTATAAATTAAAAAAAATATATAGTGACATGAGACACCAGTTTTGACATAATAAGCCACTGTCAAGGAGTCATTATTGTAAATAAATGTTAAAATTTATATTGATATATTATCAAAGAATCATAAATATTAATATCTGTATTGATGGGGGAAATTATCCTAATTAATTTCTATTAGACGTCTTTGACTTTTTAAAACACCAGGAAAGAATCAAGGTTTTACTGGTCCTGTATTAGGAATGTCCCAATTTATTTTCCAGAATTTTAGAATAAATATCAGCTGAGATTGAATCCAAGAAATGGCTCATAACATTGTCTTAACTAGTTCACTCATCATGGCCTCAAAGAAAATATAATCAATTATCGAGGAATTTTCAACATTTAAACAAATATATAAACTATTTACCTTTAGACTTTGGAGATAACATATGATAATGAACACTTGCTCCACCAGCTGATGTACCTGTAAGGGTGATACTTTTTGGATTTCCTCCAAAAGCTTTGATATTGCGTTTAACCCATTTCAAAAGCATATTTTGATCTTTTAATCCATAATTTCCAGGAATAACAGTATCACCAGTGCTCAGGAAACCTAGAATATTAAGATTTAGAGTAATTCTTTATCATGATGACTTTATCATAAAAATATCATTAAGATTGATCAATTAGTATTATGTTGTAATTAAAATATTTGAAAAATCTTATTGACCAATATTCCTAACGATTCTATTTTCATCATTATTACTCTCATATTTTCAAATGATAATTTTAATTTCAATAAATATATTTATCCTATCTGTAAGAATTCATAATTATGAATGAGAAACATTTTAAGGACTAACATAATAACACCTCTTTGTAATTTGAGAAAACACCGAAAAATACACCATGGACACAGTTTAAGTGCTGAACAAATTAAAACCTAGATTGCAATGCTTTCAACTGAAGTCCAGGAACCTGCATCCTACTCTCTATACCGCTCCGGCGTTTCGTGGTGACTTCATTAGGATATAAACCACTCCTCCTCCGCAAAATAAAAAATCTAGAGATGAGGCAGAGAATTGAGCAGAATATCGAGTATTGGAGTTTAAGAGTAAATCTTGAAGCAGGTTCAGAATTTCAGGTATTTAGGGACCTGATTGAATGAATGTGGTTGCATCATATATATATTTTTTTCCTTCCACCTTATTCTATCTCATCGGTATTCTTAGATCTGTAAATATTTTTTTATCAACAACTTTCTTATTTTTCTAGTAATAAAATATTATATATAAACGTCATAGTGCAATCTCCCTAATGGGTGCCGAACATCATCCAATTTATAAGAAGCTGGACTATAGTGTAGACTACATAAACAATAAAAACAACATAGCTTTAATAAGAATGGTTTTTAAAACAAGATCTGAAATGATATTCTTAAATTGTAAACCATGGATGAGGGAAATCGTTTACACATGCTCAATTTGTAATAGTAAGGATGATGAAAATATAACTCATTTTTTAGGTAAGTGTACGGCATTTAATAATTTTAGGAAAAAGTATTTTGGAGAGAGTATTTTAAACGAAAACAAAATAATATAAATTTTAAATGGAAATAATTGAAACTCATTATACAGGTTTATGAAATGTGCTGTAAACTATAGAGATTTTTTAATAAAAAATTCAATTATAAAGAATAAATAAACAGAAAATAAGTTGTTACAGATAAGTTATATTTATATTGTGTTAATTCTATATGGGAAACAAGTAGATTATCCCTTTATCTTTTGACAATAGTATAATTTTTATTTATCTTTTTAGTTTTGTTGATTGTAAGTTTTTTGTTTTGTTTTTTAATAATACATATAAATAAACCAACTTCCTGGCAGACGGAATTCTATGCCAGTATTTTGTGTTCTCTAGCTACTGTAAAGAAACATGTGACATTTATTAATAAATCATGTTTATCTATTTATCTATCTATCATAGAGCAATTAGTATCTGAATCGGGTGTTAATGACCTAAATGTTTTGCAACTAAATATTAGGGTGAGTTTTTTTATCAACAACTTTCTTATCTTTCTAACAATAAAATATTACATACAACCGTCATGGGGCAATTACTATCTGAATCAGGTGCTGATGACGACCTACATGTTTTGCAACTAAATATTAGGGTGAGTAAAAGAAAAGACGTTTTTTTTTAATACTCGAGATATTTATTAAAATTTCTTACTCTTTCAGTTTCCAATGTTATTGTTATTGGTATAATTTTAATTCTAATACTATATTGAATCATTTTTTAAACATAATGCCCCCTGTGAGACTGTTTGTTAAGATTCCTTCAACGAAGATTACTCTATGTTACAAAATTAAGGTCTTATTGCAGCACTATTCAAATGAAAATTTACAGCAGCCAAAACCACAAGTTTAATACAGGAAATTCAAGAGGAACTTCACCTGAATGAACAGACTGTGAGGAGGTGGTTTGCTAAATTTGGAAGTGGTGATACAAGCTTACAAAGGCCGCTTTCGTTGTTTTTTAATTTTGAAGATGTATTTTACTATGGGTTTGTGCCAGATGGGCGTTCTGTTGATTCAGTACTCTATTTAGAACAGCTACAACAGATGTATGAAGTTTTGGAGAGACGATATCAGGCTTTGGTAAATTGGAAGAATGTTTTGTTCCAGCAAGACAACTCCCGGCGACACACCTCTCGATATACGAAGCAGAATTTTGCTGAGATGGATGTCATCAAACTTCTACTGTACCATCAGACTACCACATCTTCAGAGCTATGCCTCATTTTTTTCAGGGGAAAACTTTTCTTACGTTTGAGGAAGTCAAAATTGGGGTGTAAAACTTATTCAATTCAAAACCCATTGCTTGGTATCAGCAGGGAATTCAACAGCTAGTTTCTAAATAGCAACAAACCATTGAGCATAATGGACTATATGCTAAAACTTATCTGAGGTAAATAAAAAGCAAGTTAATTTTAATACTTAAAACGGTAATTTTTTTTTACTCACCCCATTATTAAAACAACCGGCCAAAGATAATTTGAAGAAACATATAGATTAAAAACTAGATTAATTAAATTATCCAGTGGTGGGAATGATGTTACCTAGTGGACCAAGCCTGTATGTAAAGAAGACATAAACCACATCATGATCCAGCAGGTATTTAGGCCCATAATGCCCCAGCATACAGCTGAAACCTCCTCCATGAATGTAAATGATCACATCTTTTAATGTTTTTGTCTCATTGAAATCCTGTTGAAAAGTTTATAAATGTTACAAACTTTTGTGGTAACGTAAATTAAAATATCCAGATAGAATAAAAATTAAATCTGGTCTTATTATTTCAATTTCATAATTATTGAAACTTCCAAAAACATTTCGTTTCAAAAATTGTTTACTAATATAGATTATGTTTTGTTTCACTAATTTAATTATGAAGTAATAGATACATTTTTAGTTTATCTACCTTAGGAGCATAAATGTAGGCATACAAACAGTCTTCTGACCCAAGAACATAAAGGCCTAACTCGGTATATTGTAAGCAATCACTTTTTGGTTTGGTGGCATCTAGGATCCCTTCCCATATTATTGGCGGAGAAGGAGGCTGAAAACATTAAAATATTATTAATCTCTACAAAGACTAAGTATTGTGTGATAATTGAACAATTTGACATTATTATGTTGTTATCTCGGTTCTGCAACTTGCGTCACATACCAAAACATAGAACTTCCACAGGCCAGTGCTCCCTATCCTTGCAGTCCTCCTTTGGCTGCCATGTCCTCTCTCACATCCTCTTTCCACATTTTGCGGGATCTTTCTTGCCTTTGCCACTTCTCCAGGCAGTGCTTCTTACACACCATAAGTTGTAAACACTTCCTGGCATCCTTTCTCTTCCAAGTTCTCCAATCCTCCCACCCATTGTACATCTCAGATATCTTTTCATACAAATCCTCTGTCATCTTCCGCAATATAACTATATAATGCCTCATGGAACCACAGCTTTCGACAGATCCTTCCTATTCTGCTCCTCATCGGTTTGGAATTCTTTTCCTTCATATATTGGTATCTCTGATACTCCGATCTTCAAATCTCCCCTATTTGATCCTTTCTGTTCAATTCTCAAAGAACCGTAAATAGATTTGCAAATTTCTTTAAAAATTAGTGAATAAATAACATGGAGAAACGATTATTTAAATATATTTTATTTTGTGCTGTATTTACACATTCATTTATATTATTTCATAGGGAAGAAGTTGGTTCTGGGTGCAGTCAAATAAACAATAATTAAGTAAAAGCTTAATTTATTCTCCTTTTCACACTATAACTTTTTTATTAATTTTTTTCCACACCATATCTGATTATTTACCTTTTTATTAAATTATTATCTTTTTCTTTTACCCTTTTGTTTTTAATTATTATAATATTTTTTTAATTATCATAACTACTGTTTTATTTGTTTCTAATTATTTTGTTTTATAGCCCTGAAGAAGGCCTGAAATTGAGGCCGAAACGTAGGCAGAAATAAATTAAGCTTTAACTTAATTTTAACTGTTTATTTTACTGCACCTGGAACCAACTTCTTTCTCCTCTATAGATACACACAGTCAACCATTCACAATACTTTCCCTTACTATATATTTCATATATACATAAGTGAAAGTAAAAAACTAAACTTTTTTTTTTACTGTACACGAAACATGTTAATTTTATATCATCGCCTGTAACATATGGCTAAACCAAGGGTATTTCAATTTTAGATATCTGTATACTATATGTTATATTTTGGGATTTAACTTATGATTGGGATTGATGTACGATTTAACACATTTCGAGATTTTTTTCTGTACGAAAATCCAGACTCTAGTTATAATAAACCGATTACTATTAAAATTATGACTGAAATATTTAAAATTTTACAAAATATACCTGAAACCTGACAGGTGGGGCTGCATATGGGACGCCAAGGAATGCTGCAATTTCTTTTCCACCTAAGGTTTTCGTAAATGTTCCTCTCAAGGTACCTTCTTTTACCACCGCAAGTGGAGTTTCTGAAAGTGTCCCACCTATAAACAACCAAGTCACGAACAAATACAAGTACATCGTGGATCTAAAATTCCAGAAATAACGATACCAAAAGCGTACGATAACCTCCGATGTATCTTTTTGACCCACGATAATAAATATAAATAGGCACGATATTATAAATATTTCCGATTATTAAGGCTAGAGTTATGATAATGTTTTGAATAATCAATGGTTGACTGTGAGTTGATATGAAGATGGTTTGACGACGGAAAAAAAATAGTGAAGAAAGTATTCAATATCTAACGTTTCGAACAAGGTTACAGGTCTTCTTAAGGGCTTAAAAAAACAAGATATAGTGTACAATGAGTGTCAAAATTATTCGGAATTCGTATTTCTTATCGTTTAATAAGTATTTTTCACAACTATTAATTTATATAATAGTTTTTAACTAATCAATATTTAAAAGAGACACCCATAAAGCAAAATCACTAATCAAATAACCGAAAAGTATATTGTTTTTGAAAATATCCGATTAATAATGTAAAACTACAAAATCATTCAGTGTCAAAAGTATTCGGACAAAGTAATATCCTGTTTAATGGTTTCAAATGTTCATATTATCGCTAATCTTCCAGATATTATGTTTTAAACAACTCTTCCTCCTCGTGTAACATATACTCAACCTAGGAAAGAAACGTTTTTATAATAAGGCGTTAAAGTAAAAACTTAAAAGTGGCTTCAAATAATTCTTTAAAAGGAAATGATTGATTGACTAGGTATAGTCCGGAGGATATAATAATAAAATAGAAAAAGTGAACATTCAAAAAATATTAAATGCTGAAAATGAAAAACTGATTATAAACCAAATATGAATATGATTTCTCAAATGAGTAAACCTTGGCTTATTTCTGAATTTTTTAGAACTTCTGTATGCACAATAAGTGTTTCAACTGTTGGCCGGTTTTTAAAAAAATTAGTGCGCGCATCACACGACTTTCACTTACCTCCCTTGTTAAAATCAATTTAATAATTTTTAAATGCATTTAGAGATAAAAATAATTTGTTGAAGAAATTATATATATTATATATATATATATATATACGAACCTTTATTACAACTTAACGTTATATATCGTATCCGAATAGTCTTAGCCGCCATTTCGTTGTGTGCTGGCAATCTTCCTCACTCAGGCTCCCCCTAGCCGCCATAGCTTCATACAGCCCTTCTCCATCCATCTCTTCCTCCTTCCAAACAATACATGGCTGAGAACTCTTTTCGGCCATCGGTCGTCCGACATCCTCATAACATGTCCGTACCAGCTTAGCTTTCTTGTCTCAATGGCATGAAGGATATTTAGGGGCTCCTCGACCTTTTCTCTGATTTCATGATTTGGGACGTGTTATAATCTCGATACCCCACAGCTACGTCTCCAGAAATCATGGAAGAGCCTATTTTTTTTTTACTGAGTTGGACATCCTTAGTACACAGAACGTAATTGAGTGTTCGCAATATTTTTCCCCCTCTGATGACCTTCTTATCGATTTCTTTCTTGCCGCTGCTATCCTTTGAAAGATATCTTCCTAAATATTTAAAGTGTTCAGTCGGCGTCACATCCCAATCTCCAATCTTTAGAGTTTCCATTAGTATTCATTGCCAAATATTCAGTTTTTGTTTAGCTGATTTCCAAGCCTCCTGCCGTCTATGCTTCTAATAACTTCCTCATCATGAATGATGAGCCTTCTTCGTCATTAGCAATAATGACCTGATCATTAGCAAAATTAATTGGTTGAAGAATTAATTAGTTCGCATTTCTATAGAAACATGTGTATTATGAAAAAAAAAAATATTTTTCAGTAATCGACAAGTGGCTTTGCTTGATGAGAATGTCCTTTAAAGATTTAATAGCTAAAATTAATTATCTAAAGTAATAGTTACGAAAAATACTTATTAAATTAAAAATGATACGCATTCCGAATTATATATACAATATATAAACATCCGGTTGGTGAACCGTTTTGGTTTATTATTTTCAATAATCAACCTTTGTAATCGATAAAAAAAAAAATAATAAAAATACCCCCTTTCCCCTAAACATTTGATGGTTTCCGTTTCACGACACGTAGAATCCGAATAACGAGTAAAAAAAATCCCTTGTTCGAGGTTTTTATCCGAAACTAATGAACCAATTTTTACTTTCACTTACTATATATAGTAAGGGAAAGTATTGCGATCGTGAAAATTTTCTAATTCCAGTTTTCAAAGGAAATACACATTTTAGGGTCCCCTGAGTCCAAATAACCAAGTCCCATAAAAAGGTCTGTGTGTGTGATAGCTCCCGGGCGGAAACGGTAAGTCCTATGAAACTGAAATTTCATATTTAAGACAAATATACGCCCGAGACGTTACAAAACCTTTTTCATCAAAATGAGCTTACCAGAAGAGCCACTTTATACTAAGCATTTTGTACTTTTTTCGATTTTCTCAAAAACGGTTCCGACGATTTTGATTAAACTCGCTGTATCGATGTAAAATTTAATGGGCTTTAATAATTTAATGTAGGTTTCATTCTGATTAAAATGGTCTGACAGGGCTTAAATGCCGATATATTTAATTTTCTTTTTCTAAAGTACCTTTAATTTTGTTGATTCTATAAAATAACTATGTTATCTTGTTACCACTGATGAAAAACAGGTAAATATATAAATTGAATGAATTCGATACCCAACTAAAGGAGAAAACAGAAAAAATATTTTGTTAATACAATTTTTCGTTTTTGAACATAAGAACAGTAATATACATGTATGATATACCGTTGGAAAGCTAAAGATTTTAGAAAAAATATCTTATACTCAAGCTTTTAAAAGTTAATAGAGAGTGATGAAAAGAAGATAAAACTAACTGATTATTTTAGATAATAATATAATAGATTTTTAATAAAACACATGTTTCTATATAAATTCAATTTAATTAATTGTTTAATAGTTTCACGTATTTTTATCTCTAACTGTATTTGAACATTCTTTCATTGATTTTAAAAATGGAGGTAAGTGAAAGTCGTGTGTTGCCCGCACCAGATTTTTTTTTTTTTTCAACCTACTAGACGTTGATATCAGCAGATTAGTTTTGAAACTGCGGCCGATTAAAAATGATTTAGTTCAATAACTCAGTTATTTTTTAAGATCGGAATTTTTTTTATAGTTTTCTAATAAAAAAAAACCTCAATTAATTATTTAAAAAATTGAAATTGTTTTAAAATTTTTTTTAGAAAGTTTTAGGATCAGGATCGCAAGGAACAAAAAAAAATAAAAATCTTGGCTATATATACGCTTATTACTTAGTTATTTTCGAAGTTCTAATTAATTAATTAGATAGTGTAGTCCTTACAGGTTTCGCGGACGATCAGGCTATCTCGGCGCGTGACAAGGGCGCTGCGGAAAGGGTAATAAACAGCGTGTTAAGAATCTTCGCCGAAATAGGTTTAGGAATAAATCCACTCAAAAGTGTGGGAATCGTGCTGAATAAAGGGGAGCTGGAAGCAGCAACGCTCTCCCTTGAGAATGGAGATAGCATCCAAACTCTGAAGCAAGGAGACAGTATAAAGTATTTAGATGAGGAAGATGGTTGGGGGTGCGGTCATAAATTAAAAACACACAATTAAAATTAAGCGTTATTTTAATTATGTGCCGACGTTTCGGCCTACAATGTGGGCCTTCATCAGGGCTAAAAGAAACAAGATAACAACCAATGTAATTATAGACTTAATAATGCGTTAGGTATATAATAATAATATGACAGTAATAAATTATGGGAACATAAATAATATTAAATGTAAAATGATAATAAGATGACAATTATAAAGTATGGAAATAAGGTGACAGTTATAAAGTATGGAAATAAACAAAATTAAGATGATAGTTATAAAGTATGGAAGTAGACATAATTGAGATGATAATATTGTAATGAGAATATATAAATAGAGACTAAGTAAATGAAAAAAAAATGATAAAGGAAAAATATGTGAACAATTAAAATTTTAAATATTAACAATTTTGAGTTGATATATGACGGTAATATATTAAAAACATAGTTAAGAGTATAGGTAATATATAAAAAAATATATAGTCATTACAAAAGAGAAACAGTATGAATAAAAAATAATAATTTAAATTTTAAAATAATGTAATATTAAACTAATAATTATATGTCAGGATATGTAACGGAGAAAGATATGAGTATGGAAAGGGGGAGAAAGAAATGGGCGATGAAAAAAGACCCTTATCAATAAGAAAAAATACTTACATGACGACGTGCAAGCGTTGCCAACAGAAGTGATGTTTCCCAGTTTAAAAAACGCTCATTGCGTGGAACGGAAAATATGAGAACTAGAATGTCCGTTTGGAAAATTCCAAGAAGCTAAGTTATGTTTACTGATTCGATTGTTAAAAAATAGCCAAAAGTCATTACTTGAGAGTACTTGAGTTATTACTTATGAGTATTTGATAAAATTGTAAGAAATAGTGACGAGGTAAAGATTAAAAGATTTTAAGTAATAACGGATGACGATGATAAATGATGAATGATGATAAGGTAATAACGAATGATGATAAGGAGCTGTCGAAGGAAATGATAAATAAACAGTAATCTAGTAGGTAAACAAATAAATAAATAAAAAAGGGGAGTACGGAAATTAAATAAATATATAAATAAAAAAATTGATAATAAATAAATAAAAATAAAATTATGAAGAGATGATCAGATGGTTGTTTAAAAAAGAGCTAGGGATGCTTTATTAATACCTTATTTCCATACTTTATAATTGTCATCTTATTATCATTTTACATTTAATATTATTTATGTTCCCATAATTTATTACTGTCATATTATTATTATATACCTAACGCATTATTAAGTCTATAATTACATTGGTTGTTATCTTGTTTCTTTTAGCCCTGATGAAGGCCCACATTGTAGGCCGAAACGTCGGCACATAATTAAAATAACGCTTAATTTTAATTGTGTGTTTTTAATTTATGACCGCACCCCCAACCATCTTCCTCATCTAATTTCTCTACGGTCAACAAAACTCCATCATTATAAAGTATTTAGGATGCTTATTCTCGGGAGAGCTACGTTTCAACGAGGATTCGGTGACAAAGTTGAACGAAAATCTTAATAAGCTTGTTACCTCTTGCTTACTGAAACCTGAGCAGAAGCTAAACATTGTCAACCAGTACTTGTTCCCGGGTCTCACATACCCTCTTCAAACTGCTCCTCTCACGAAGCTGCGTCCAGAAAGATTAGAGGGCATTGACACCATGATTCGCAGGAGTGTAAAGGCCATCATTGGACTCCCTGCGAACACCTCCATGGCTATGTTATACGCTCCCAGGAGGTACCGAGGATTGGGATTGATCCGTTGCCAATGGGAGGCTCCTTTGCAACACTGGTCCATTGCTCAGCGGCTGTCAAATGTGCCGGATGCCCAGTTCCAATCCACGTTTGACTATTCAGCCGAGGTTGCTGAATGTACCGAGAGATTGGGGGATGAGCAGGAACACCGGAGTGTGAGAGCTCTATGGCAGTCGCTACGAGAAAACTCGTTTTCTTCAAGCTTTAATGAGAGACGCTTCAACGTGAAAGGCCTATGGTTCAGAGCCCGTGGAACTGTACCTAGTTCAACAAGAAGCTTCATGGAGGATATAGGTGTTGATGTCAAGGACGTAGCCAGGATAGCAGAGAATATAGAGCTTGACTCCCTGGGAATTATACACCATCACATTTACTCATAGCCGTTGAATGGGGTTGTTGGAGGGACATGGGTGTGCATGTTTTTATTTATTTTTTATATTTTAATGTTTTATTTTGTTAGTATTATTATATTTTACTTTGTTATTTTGATTATATATGCTAGAGATTCGATATTAAAGCGGAGTGTAGTATGGCTGATGATAATTGATGAATCTTATTAATATATTTGATTTTTTTTTTTTTATATACACATACATATATATACATATTTGAATTGTTACGAGAAATAAGCGAAAAAAATGTCTAAAAAATGTCCAATATGGAAAAAAAAGTAGGCTGTGTGAATAGCAACCCAATGAAGTTGGGCAGCATCGCTTGTTTGTTTAATAAAGTGTATCTCTCTCTCTCTAAATACTAAACATATGTTATTAGTGATATTTGATAGAGAATTAAATTTTCTACAAAACGAAAAAATGAATCATTAAATTGGTTAAGAAATAGCAGGGATATATCACTTTGAAATTAGCAGAGGTGATACACCATTTACCTTTGCATTAATTATCAATTGCTTTTCATATTAGTTAATTACCTTTGAACAGGTATATAAACATCTACACCCTAATATAGTTATTTGGAAATAATAAACCATTGTGTAATAATTTGCAATGTTTTTTTATAATTACACATTCCAAGTTACTAGACATTGATTTCACTAATTTAATAATTATTTATTGTCAATTATAATTTCACCAAAAAGTGATATATTTTTTCTTTGGTCATTTCATATAACCTCTTTTCTGAATTTATTTTTTGTTTTTTATTTATTGTTATAAAAGTTTTCATACTATTTTCATATACAATGTTTTTATCATGTATTCGATATTGAATTATGAATTAAATGAAATAATAATAGGGAGAAAAACATAAAATGTTGAGATAAAATATTGAGTTTTATTAATTTTGCACAAAAATTATAAGAACTTAACTTATATAAAATAATTCTAAGTTAAATTTAATATCACAGAGGTAAGTAATATATAGAGCAATTCTGTGTTCAATCAATATAAAAATGATGAGATGAAAAATTAAGAGGTTATGTTGAAACCTAAATAACTTTTTATTTTAAAATGATCATAGTCTAAGTATACCCATAACGTATCTGAAAAAAAAATTTGTTTTCAGGAAGTAATCCTTCGGAAATAAGTTTTCCATTACATACATCAAGGAGGGAATACTTAGGTCTTGATAAAAAAGAATGCCATATAAATAGGCAGTTGGAGACAATTTTCAAATCATGACATCTTCTTTTATTTGCTGGAGGGAACATGTGCCAAATGATGGATCCATTGATAGCATTTATACATGTAAATCTACAGGTCACTTTGCTTTTTTCTGCAAGAACTATTAAATCTTTAACTGGATGAATGACCATATCAGTTTGATATAGAACACTTTTAGAGATGAATCTTTCATTTTTTTTAATACTCCATGTTTCAACAGTTTGAGAATACTTATTTCCTATCGCAATAATGTTTTTATTAAAACACAAATCCCAACAGCTAATTCTGGATCGAAAAACAACTTTACCTGTTATGTCATATAATTTAATTCTATCATCGTCCCAGCTAGCAACATAAGGAGTGTTAGCTGCAAAACGGAAATATGACAGACTATCATATGCAATAATGCGACCAGAAGCTAAGTCAATTATATACAAGCGATCGTTAAAATTGTCATTTAACCAAAGGTATCCTTTTGAAAGAGTTTTAACTTGAAGTGATACATCGAATGAAAAAACTGATCTCATGAACTGCTCATCATAATCCACGAAATGTAATTCTTCACTGTAATATGCAGCAATCTTGATTGGTTCATAAGTTGAAGAATTCTTTTTAAAAACAATAACTACATTATAATTTGAAATAGCAACATAATTGCTACATAGTCCCATTGATATGGTAAAAACTTCTCTAGGGAAATTTTTAAAGCACGGCATTTTCGTGCACTTGACTCCATCAAGATCTACTTCATATACCATCAGTTTGTCATACTTATAATAATAAACCACACCTTTATTGCCCTCCCAAATATCAATGAAACGAGAATCAAAAGTTTTAACTTCGAACACTTTACAAGCTCCTTTTCTCCAATTCTTCAAAGGCATGAGATAATGAGTGGCATAAGTGGATGCCCACAAGCATAAATCATTACAACCTACAAAATAGAAAAATTATAATTACAAATCTTCAAACAATTTTAATAACTAGTTATTAAAGGCTTGACCTGCGCCTTCTACACATTGTGAAGGTTCATCAATCCCTAATCTCTTGCAATGTATTTTCCATAATCTATTAGAATTGGAAACATTCCTCCATGTTTTTGATACAGCAAGACATCTCCATAGATCATTATGATTCAAGAAACGAAAAATTTCTTCCAATACTTCGAAAGGAAATTCTATATCCTCCATTTTCTAAGAAAATCATTAAACATAGTTATTTATTACTGATACAAATCAAATTGAAAATCATGACCTGAAAAAAAGCAACATTAATCTTTAGCTTAAAAAAAAAACTTGTTTAATAAGGGTTACTTGTTTAATTTTACTCAATTAATTTGGTATTTTAAGAAGGTCCAGAAACAGTCTTACAGAACCCATTTCAATTAAATAAAAATAATAAATAACAGCCATGCAACAATTATTCTGAATGCACTTTTCCAAAAATTGCGAACTTAAAAAAAAATTCACTTAAGTTTCTATTTATTTGGGTAGTTAAATATTGCTAAAACATAATAAAATAAAACAAAACATTTTAAAGACTTGGGGGTCAGATACAACCATGAGAAAGTTCTTACAACTTATAAATAGATCAACAAAACATAACTCTGTGAAAAATAATAGCACAGAATCAGCAGGATTCAAATGTTTGAGGTTTGTAATTTGACTTCTTTCATTTTTTATTTGCGGGATTATAAGTTGTGGATATTAATTAAAGCAATTATTGGTTTACATACATATAACTGAATAAATGATAATGTATACAGTTACAATTATAGGTCTTAACCACAACAATTCAGTGACATTTGTGGGCTGATCGTATAATAGAAAATAACAGGATCTTACCAATTTACGTTTACATACAGTTGTTGACTATTGCATTAATATTCTCAAAACACCAAATTCTAAAAAAAAATGATATAAGAATTTATACATAAATAAAACCATTTTAATACTTGGCACAGTGATATTAAATTAAAAATTAATCAGTAATTAAGTAAGTCAATTGTGAATTAGCAGGAAACATCATACTAACTAGATATATTCAAGTATCTAAAATTTAACTTCAAACCAATTGGCTATTATGAGTGACATTTAGCAATTAGGATATGATTGAACCAAAAAAAGGCAAACCTGAAAAAAAATTTAATGCCTGATTAATGTTAGTACCTTCTACAAAAAAGCACCATTACTTTAAATATATTTAGGACAATCATTTTTTTTTAAGACAATAATTATGTAAATTAATCCATTCCATTGAGACTTTTCCATAGTATTATTTTTAAAATTTATTTATTATTTGAACAGTAACCTATGATTGCAGCCCATTGCTGGCTTAAACTGAATTTAAAACTATTGTAAGGATGTGTAGCTTCTAGTAGTCTGATGGTCTTCGCTGAGAAGATACAGTCGTTCGTACTTTTACTTGTAGTAGTCATCATTGAAGATAATACAATAAGGTCTGATTTTGTTCAATAATGAAGTTAGTGGATTTGTAATATTTGATTAATTGTATATTCTGTATGAATTTTATTAAATAATTAGGATGTGCTAAAACATAATTTCTACTCAAGGGTAGTTAACAAGGTAATTGCCTTTCAGCATGTCCACACTTTTGTGTACTTAAATATTTTTTTATTTTTCTGAATGATGACATTTCAGTTTTTTTTTTTTTGTTTTTTTTAATATATGGTTATAAGTATTTAACATTTGTTCCCTTTAATGACAAGAGAAAAGACTCTAGACAGAATTCAAAATAATTTTGTAAAAGTCCAAACCAATTTTTGATAAGTGTTGCCATAAAAAGGCCTAAAGTCAAGTTGGCTTTTGGAAAATTATTGAATAGAGTAATATTTTATTGTATTTTAGTAAGAATATTTATTGTGATTTACTCAGGGCAAAACTTGTGTAATATATTTCATTAGTATATATTTTTTTTTATACACTTATACATTCTTTTAAAATATACAGTATTTAATTTCGATACAAAAGAAAAATAATTTTACTGTTTAAAACTATTTTGCGTGTATTTAGACTGAACCTCTTGTGCTTCTCTAACTCCTGTTGAAAAATCCTAATACCATCTACTGGGCTAGGACCCACAATTTTGGGAATAGAAGAAAGCTTTGCTAACCACTATAACATAGGTGACCCATTTTCTTGTGCTTTAACTGGGTTAGATAATAACTATTGTTTGTCTTCTCTTATTTGTTTCCAATTAATTAATTTATTTTATCAAACCTAACCTCCTTAAGGGAAATTGAATAAGATAACAGACAATTTTACAGAAAATGCTTTGTTTTAAATTTTTTTTTTTGTCTAATAGTCAAAGATAAGAATACAAATAATACTTACCTTTTTATAGTGTTTATGTTAAAAATCAAAATATTCATTTTGATTTGTGGAAAATGTAATTATATTCATCTAAAACTTAATATATGATTTCTAATTCTAATTTATTATTTCATACAATACAGATTACAATTCATTAATTAACATCATATAATATTTCACCGAATCCAATTCAACTTGGATAAGACAACTAATATCAAGAAATCAAAATATTTTTTTCAGGATGAGTTGGTACATCTTGGGCAAATTTTTAAGAGCTCTCAGTAAATATTCAAATATAATTTGGTAACACTTTATTGAAGGGTGCAAATATTTATGGATTTGCTTTGATTAATAAAAGTATCCAGAATCATTGAAAATCTCTCCTAATTATTCAGAAGTCCATTAATTGTTCTGAATGATATACGGAAGAGATTTCTAAACCATGTTGTCATAAAATAACAAATGATAGGCCAAAACTTATAATAAAAATAAAATATGGCTTTGGAGATTGTAGATGTCAGCATGAATTCAGGTAGAACCACTAAAAGTCTAACACATTGGACCACAATGAGAAAAAGTGCAAGAAATGAGTTCAGAAAGCGTGTGTTGAGAGGAACAGGAGAAGAGAAGTGGTATTATGGTGTTTATATATAGATATGAGTATACAAAGAAGTTTCATGGTAGGATAGAAGGCATTCTCATACTGAGCGATACTAAAAGAGGAACAGAATATGATAATGGAGGTAATATATAAAATGAAATCAGATTCTGTTTTCAAATCTTAATAATAAGCACAATTAATAATAAATAAAAATAAAAATAAGCATATTGTTTAATAAGAAGAGTTTTAACAATAATAACAAAAAAAGTTAGTTGTCACTAATTTATTTTTGTGTTCTCCCTCCCTCAAATTTTTCATTTAATTAATTACATTATATGTTTAAAGCACATTATTCCATTCTCACTCGCCCAAGTTTCATATTCTGAGTTAAAGAAATTAAAAGTTATTCAATTAACAACTGAACTGAAAAGAGAGTTGGAGCTTAAAGGAATAGAAACACATATTTGTAACAAAACCTAGCGTGATAGAACCTGCATTAAAAAAAAAAAATGTGATTTAACATAAAAAATAATAATAAAATATAGAAAGATACAATAAACACATAATATAAGAAACTTCCTACAACAATGACCTTTAAACTAAAAGCATTATTGAATTGAAAAATAAAACATCCAGTTGAAGATAAATTTCAACTTTACCTCCTCAATATGATCGTGTGATAAATAATCTCAATTAAAGTTATGTTGCTGTTTGAAAAGTTTACCAAAATTATTTTATGTGTACTGTAAATGAAAATTTAATCTGTTCTTTTGGGTGAAAAATAAAAGCGTGAAATTCTTAAAATTTTAGTAAACTGCATAAAAACAAACTAGTTTTTCTATGGAAAAGTGTAAATCTTTGAAAAAACAATAGTTAAAGATAGTCAAAATTATTAAAACGGAAAAGATAATTCAGCTCAGTTTGACACTTGACTTATATTGGCAAAGAAAATAATATAGATCAATACAACTCAGGTAAATTAAACTTGTTTTTTCTACGATGAATTGAATTTAAAAAAATATATTTAGTACAAAAAAAAGCATCCTAATATATTAAACAAAATAATAATAATATAATTACACGGAAAAGAATTGTATTGACAACACATAATAATAATAATCGATTAATTATTAATTCATTGGAATGCGAAAGATGTTTAGGGAGGTTTCACGATAACAGATATGGCAGGATCTTGTAAACAATCAGTTGGTTTTCGTGACTTAATGTTTTTAAGAGAGTAAAAGTTAGCAAATATTTTTTGACAGAAGTTTTTAAAAACCAATATATAAAAATGAATCTTATTCTGGCTGTTAAGCTGTATATAACTAAAATGGCTGAAGAAAGTGGACCAGGAATGAAAGTATTATTAATGGACAAACAGACGGTAATGCAAGTCTATATTTTCTTTTATATATTTTCCTTCTTATCAACTTGAGTCATTCTTTAGTCCTTCAATAACATTTATAGACTTTTTAATATTTTTTACCTTGTGAACCTAAAATCATTGACAGTTTGTCAGTGACTTGTTTTAAAGATTTTTCCTTTTAGATTTTCAAGCCAGTGAGTAGTCCCAAGATATGTTTATCATGTTATATTTTATTATTGATACATCCACATTTTTAGTGTATTTGTTACTGGTATTCACTCATTAAACAAATGGTTTTTGTAATATTATATCATAGTGGATATAATTAGTTGACTGTTGAGAATTACTGGAAGGAATTAGTTCGGTTGACGGTCAGTTTATAACTATTTATTACTTGGCTACGTTTCGACCCCCATTAGGAGGGACTCATCAGGGCGAATTGAATGTCTTGAGGGTTGAATTCATTTGTGGGTTTTATATAGGAATCAAATTCATTGTTTCTTAAATCTGAATATTCATATCTTCAATATCATTGATGACCAAGAACTTTTAAGGTGATTAATGGGTTATTAATTTCATCAATTATATAATGTGAAGTAGCTGTAGGGATGGTAATGCAATAAACATAAAGTGATGGCAGGTATTATTGTCCTCAACACTTGAGTTTCCATTCGCACACCATACACCCTAATGATGACCCACAATGGGTTTTGAAACATTGGCAAGCAATAAATAGTTGAAACTATTTAGTTGTTTCATTGAATGACCGCCACCCAAACTAATTCCTTCCTCTGTATTATTCTATGTATTTAATGATAGCCTCATACTATTTTGTTTTACTTTTTTAGACTAGTATTGTTAGTATGGTTTATACACAATCTGAAATTCTACAGAAGGAAGTCTATTTATTTGAGAGATTAGATTCGAGAAGTTCTGATGAACCAATGAAGCATTTAAAATGTATTGTTTTTGTAAGGCCCACTAAAGAAAACGTCAGCCTTCTTTCAAATGAACTACGAAACCCAAGATATGGAATGTATTATATTTGTAAGTTTTTGCTCAATTATGATTTTATAGCAAAAAAAAAAAAAAAAAAAAAAAAAGAAATGTATGGCTGCTTATTCTGTTTTATTTTTAAAAACTGAACTTAGTATGAATTAAATATTAGTTACCATTTTTTGTTACTATGTATTCTCTTTCAATAGATTTTACAAACATTATACCAAAAGAAGATATTAAAACCCTCGCTGAATGTGATGAAATTGAAGTTGTAAGGGAAGTTCAAGAATTTTACGGTGATTACCTGGCAATAAGTCCCCACTTGTTTTCTCTCAACATTGTCGGGTGTGGTTCTTATGGTGAATATATATTTTTTCTTTTCTTGATTTATATTACTATATGAGGTATATATATTTAAATAATTGTTCATTTTTATCTAGCGAATAAATTAGTCTGGGATCCAATACATCTGATGAGGACAGTTCAAGGTATAGTCGGAGTATTACTTTCCCTAAAAAAATCTCCACTGATTCGATATGAAGAGTCGTCTGATATGTGTAAACGTTTAGCTGACAAAGTTTGGGTAATTTATTGCATTTATCTAGATGATTAAGTGCGTACCTATCCTTTATTTAATTTTTACTAGTTTCCACATTGTTATACATTTTTTATTAATCTAGTTCAGTTACCTACATCAGCTATCCAGTTATTATATTAACACGTTCATACTTGGGCGAATATCTACGTTTTTCCATTTGAGGCTGGTTACGCTTTGTAGGGCGGGGCACTGTTGCAAGTTCTAACGTCTTTAATGAGAGTTCACAACAGTTCCAGACTAAATGCGAGATTGTAACAGTTTTGACAAACACATATTACTTGAAGGAGTTATAGAAATTTTTAATAAAAAGATTATTATATTATTAAATATGATTTTTATTATTATTATTCCTCGCGCGGATCTCATTACCGCGTATGGGGAGCGTCCCACGGGTGGCGGATGTGGGGATGGTCGGTGGAATTTCCTCGGAAGCTCCTCCCGGCTAAGTCCGATGGACTCGCTGACCAACAATGAGAGCGGCCCTCCAGGCTTGCTGGAGGGTGTGACGTAGGTTCGAACGCCCTACTCACATATTTTAGTTCACAAAATACCACAAACAGTCATGGATTCCTCTGAGGTAAAACGCCCATTATCCGGAAGCAAACTAGTCCCCCGTTCGGGTCTCCGGGTGGGGACTGCTTCAGAGGAATCTAGGCGCAAGATGAAAAGTAGAGATCTAACAATAGGGACGTGGAACGTTAGAAGTTTAAATACGGCAGGTGGGTTAAAGTCGGTCGCGAATGAAGTTAAGGGGTACCATTTAGATATCGTTGCATTACAAGAGGTTCGCTGGCCAGGGGAGGGTTCATTAACAGAAGGAAAGTACACTATTTGGTACGGGGGGAGCGTTAATTATTGTTTAGGTACCGGGTTTCTGATTAGGAATAGATTTCTTTCCGCATTACGGGATGTACAGTTCTTTAGTGAAAGAATATCGGTTGCTATATTTCAAGGGCGTTGGTATAAAATCGCGTTTATAAACATTCATTCTCCCACCGAAGATAGTGATGATGAAGTAAAATGCGAATTTTATGATAAACTAGAGTCGGTTTACGATAAGTTACCGCGAAATTACATTAAAATAATACTAGGTGACGCGAACGCAAAGGTTGGAAGGGAAGAAGTATATCGTCCTACAATCGGTAAAGAAAGTTTGCACGAATATAGTAATGATAATGGGACCCGACTAATAAACTTTGCCATTTCGAAAAACCTAATAATCAAAAGTACTACGTTTAAACATAAGGACATTCATAAGTATACGTGGACATCGCCGGATGGACAAACTCGGAATCAAATAGATCATATTTTAGTACAAAACAGATGGCAAAGTAGCATAATTAACGTGAGATCGTATCGTGGTGCAGAATGCGGATCTGATCTGAATTAGTAATCGCGAAACTTCGACAAAAACTAAATACAAAAAAGAGAACACCGAACTATATTCATCCCGAGAATTTTGATGTTGTTAAATTGAAAAACCCCGAAATTAGAAAACAATTCGCGATAGAAGTAAAAAATAGGTTCGATGCTTTGGAATCTTCAGACGAGGAACACGAAGATGTAAACAAATTATGGGAAGGGATCAGGGATAATATTAAAGAGGTCGGTAACTTATGTCTTGGGAAAATCGAAAATAAAAAGAACAAACCTTGGTTCAACAGGGATTGTCAAAATATGTGTGAAAAAAGGAAAACCGCTAAACTGAATTCCTTAAATAATCCAAGCGATAATATAATGTGGGTTACTTTCGGGTAGTAAAAAACGAAACTTCAAAATTTTTAAAAAATAAGAAAAGAGAGTATCTTAAAGGCAAAATAATAGAAATAGAAAAACACAGAAGCGAAAATAACGTAAGAGAGATGTACAAAGGTATAAACAAATCGCGTAAAAGATTTGAACCTCTATTGAATGGGGTTAAAGATGCGAATAACAACATAATTGCGGATCCGACTGAGATATTAAATAAATTTAAACAACACTTTGACGGCATTCTAAATACGGAAAATAATAATCAATCTCCTCCCTCTGAATACCAGAGCGCTGAACCATGGGTAGACACACCGAGTAAAGAGGAAGTTGAAATGGCTATAGGAAAATTAAAACGGTATAAAGCTGCAGGAAATGATAATATCACGAGTGAATTAATCAAAGCGTGTGGAGAAGCGGGCGTTTCCAAATTACATGTTTTAGTTAAAAAGATCTGGGAAAATGAAAAAATACCCGAAGAATGGAAAGAATCAATACTTATTCCGATTCACAAAAAAGGACCGAGGACGGATTGTAACAACTATCGTGGGATCTCTCTTCTCCCAGTATGCTATAAAATATTCTCGTCAATACTAACTAGCCGAATCACGGAATACGCTGAGGAAATTATCGGAGACTACCAATGTGGTTTTAGGCGGAATCGCTCGACTATTGATCAAATATTTTCCTTACGTCAAATATTAGAGAAGAAGCTGGAATACAACGGTGTAGTCCATCAACTTTATATAATTTTAAAAAGGCTTATGATTCCATAGACCGTCAGAAGCTATATAACATCATGATTGAACAGGGGATACCTAAAAAGTTAGTAAACCTAGTAGAGATGTGTTTGTCGGAAACATTTCATAAAGTTAGAATCGGTCATAATTACTCCGAGAGATTTGAGGTGCGATCTGGTTTGAAACAGGGTGACTCCCTTTCACCTGTTTTGTTTAATATAGCCTTAGAGTATGTCATAGAAAAGGTGATGTGTACCGAGAAAGGCTTAAATATGGGTGACAAGATTCCGGTTTTGGGGTATGCCGATGATTTGGTACTACTAGGTGAAGACACGGCAACTATACAACTAAATACAAGTGTGTTAATAAAAGCCGGTAAACAAATAGGTCTAGAATTAAATACCGATAAGACGAAATATATGATTAGTTGCAGAAATGGTGGCGATCTTGATGATATTAATATTTCAGGTCATACTTTTGAACACGTAGAGAAATTCAAGTACTTAGGTTCAATGATAACAAGAAAAAATGAAATCCAAGAAGAAATAAAGTCCCGGTTAAAGGTGGAAATGCGTGTTATTATTCGGTTGCTAAATTGCTTAGCTCGCGGCTTCTATCTAAAAACTTAAAGGTTAGAATTTATAAAACTATTATTCTTCCAACGGTTCTTTACGGATGCGAAACATGGCCGCTTACTTTGAAGGATGAACAACGGCTTAGGGTTTTCGAGAATAAGGTACTGCGTAAAATATTTGGTCCGAAGAGAGATGAGGCCACTGGGGAGTTAAGAAGGTTGCACAACGCGGAATTGCGGAGTTTGTACTCTGTGAATATAATTGAGTTGATAGCATCGCGGAGACTCAAATGGGCGCGTAAAGTTGTTGGGCTTAGTGAGGAACGGATTCCGAGAAAGTTGGTATTCGCTGAACCGACTGGTAGGCGTCCGAAAGGTAGGCCGAAGCGTCGATGGGAGGATTGCATTAAGGCTGATCTCGGGGCTTGGGCTTGACCGGTGAACATTGGACGAGTCTGTGCAGGCGAAGTTTGGTGTTATCGGCATCGAACCTTCGGGTTCGGTAAGCCTATTATTATTATTATTATTATTATTATTATATATTATATCATATTATAGGAATAAAAATATGAAAAGAAATCACGCAAAGCTAAATAAAATTCTTAAAGAAGAGTAATCAAGTGAAATAAACAGATAAGAGTACTTTGAGGGTGGATGTTGAAAGTTATAAAATAATTAATAAATAAATCCTTATGCTTGTTAATTACTACAACATATAATGTGGGAAAAAATAAAATAAACTTATTTTCTAAAAACAAGTGACTCACCTATGATGCTTGTCGTCCCACAGGATAGTGAAGCGTAACCCATCAGTGGGTCACCCTGCCCCACGGAACAGATAAGTGTGACCCCCGGTGGGTCACACTGGTGTGAACGTGTTAAGTTTGCTTATTGATGGTTGTTGGAACAAAAAATTATGGCTAACTATGATTATTTGGTGCTTCAATATTTTTTTAAGCTAATGTTTTGTGATTTAATAATTAAGTTTAATTTCAGACCACCCCACTTTTTTTTATTAGATTAAGAAGTAAAATGAAAATAAAAAAAATATAGAAAAAGTAAAAAAAAAAAAAAAAAAAAAAAATCATATTTTACTAAATATTTTAGATGAAATCTTGAAATTCAAAGAAATATATTTATGTATTCTTTAATTTTTTATGAATTTGATGAGTATGAGCTGTTTATGACGTTCACGTACCGGTGTCCCACACTAGTCTGTTTCATGGGGCCACACATACCACTGATGGCCCGCACTATTCTGTAATATTTATTTCCATATCATGTTATCTATTTTTTACAAGAAAAAACAAAACATTGTAACTGCCTCTCGAGTTATACTTACTAGTCAGAAATCTGAGTTTAAGATGAAAAACTGCACAACTTACTCAAATTGCAAAATAAGCATCCACTAAACTGTTAGCAAAAGTACAACTCGCATACAGATCTGAACAGGCAATAGTCCATGAATTGCGGCATAAATTCAAGCACTGCCCCACAGAGCATGCATTAAAATTATGCGCTGGCCTTAACGAGTTAAGATATTTAAAAATTGATATATTTAAAAACATTGTGCTGGTTAGTAAACCCAAAATCATACAGTTCATTTTGGAATGTTGTTTCAGTTTTGATTATTTTATTTATCATATTATGAAAGATTAGATTTTGACTGTTTCTTCTGTGAAAAAATAAACAAAGTTAAGTCCATATAAATAAAAATTAACTGTAAATATTTATTTATTTTCTTTTTTGTTTTAAGGAAGTAATGTCAAAGGAAGAAAAGCTATTTAATCATCGTCAGCCTGAAGGCCCTCCGTTGTTGTTGATTCTTGATCGCAGAACTGATTGTTTTACTCCTCTTCTTACCCAAGTACGTAAAATTAATGTTATTTAAACCTTAGCATTAATATTGTGAAGTGAGAATGGTTGACTGTGTATATATATTCCAAGTTAGTTCAGGGTGCAGTAAAAAGAACTCACAACTATGTATAAACTTAATTTACTGGTGTCGATATTTCAGCCTAAATTTTAGTCCTTCTTCAGGGCGATTGGATTCAGCGTCACAACAATAAGCAATTGAAATACACTAAAGAACAACAACAACAATGAATGAAACAACATTGAAATACAAGTTTATATTTAATTGTGTGTTATTTTGTTTGCACCCTGAACTAACTTCTCCCACTTAGCATTAATAATTTAGAAATTTACTTTTAGGATTATATTGATATGGCTAGCTAAAAATAAGTATAATTTATAATAATTAAAAAAAAATATATTTATTGATATTTACAACAGTATTGTACAACACATCTATTGAATAGACTAAAAGAAAATAGTCATGAAAAAGACATGTAGTGAAGCTTCCCAAAGGAAGCACTCTAAAAATATTATAAACTAGAAGGTCTCAAGGCCATCTTCTTTTCAAAAGCCTTGTAGGATTATCAGGAATTGAAGTGGAAGAAAGGATTGAAACTAGAGGATTAGAGTGGGAATGGAGTTTGTACAAAACATTAAGTCTTTATGGATCAGTTTATTAGTTACAAAGTAAGGAGCATTGAGGATTTTACAAAGAATTTTGGATTGTAGGGATTAGATATGGGAAGAATTTGATTGTTTAATAGAGCCCCAAAGCTCTACTTCGTAAGTCCATATAGGCCATATGAATGTCATGTAGATGAGCCTTTTGTAGTTTAGTGGAAGGTTAGAACGTTTGTCTAGTAAGTGTTGGAGTAGCCGAAAATATCGAGCAGTTTCTTGTCGTTTCAGTCTTGTATGATGGTTCGAAGGCTGAAAATTCAAGTTTGAGATCTTTATCTTTGAAGTTTATTTTACTCTATTACCGAACTTTTATGGTGTTTATTTCAATTTAATTAATTTTGTCTCACAAAGGATTAACTCTCTCTCTTAGCAAATTTCTTGCATAATAAACAAGACTTTAGAGTTCCAGAATTATTCTGACAGTTTTTGGAGTAATCTAATTTTTGTTATTAATTTATATATAATATTTTAGATCTAAACAGTTATGGTAAAGTTTTGAGAATATGTAGAAAAGTTTTCTTTATATTTAAATAATAAATTGTGGATGTAATTAGTTGACCGTTGAGAATTACTGGAAGGAATTAGTCCCGGGTGGCGGTCATTAAATGAAACTATTTAGTTGTTTCATTTAATGACCGCCACCCGGACTAATTCCTTCCATTAAATAATAAATAATTTAAAGAATTCTATTTTCTGCAAAATTTTGATCTTGACTGTGGCTATTTTTTAAATATTATTTTACGTTTGAACTTTTTTTATGTTATTTCAATAACTTACGATTAGTATTATTTTTTCAGTGGACTTATCAGGCCATGGTGCATGAATTGTTAGGAATATCAAATAACAGGGTCAATTTGAGTCATGTTCCTGATATTTCGAAAGAGCTGAGTGAAGTTGTACTTTCCTCAGAGCACGATGAATTCTATGCTGATGTAAGTAACTAATTTATATTAACTTGAGACATATATATCTAGCTAAAATGTTTTGTTTTTTCAGTTTTAATTGTTAATTAAAATTTTTGAGCTACATTATCATTTGATCTATATCTTGTGATTTACTTTAAACTACAATATATATAATTACACTAAACATTACTATCTCAAACAATATTATAACATATAAGAAGAGACATGACTAGTATAATATTGTAATATTTCATTTTAATTTGAAATATACAATTCTAATATATGGCTATGAAATGTAGATTATATACTTGTATTATTTTCACGTTGGCATCTATGGTGCAAATTGTCTAATGCTAAAAAAAAAAAATTGTTTTTATTTAATGTTCTCTTTCATTCTCGGTGCACTGTATCACTGACTGAAAACAGAACGATCTTTCAAGCAGTACCTCCCTTTTGTTTATCAATATAGTTCTTGGACCGATAAAGGAATTTTTCTGACAGAAAATATAAATTTTATATGTTTCAGTTGATTTCACTCTATATTTATAAAAGAAAGTGCCATTTTACTCAATTTTCTGGTCATCGCGCTATCTCAAAAACGACTATGGTTGTGAAGTTAAATTTTTCCTTGAGATTGGTCTTACCATCTAGATTTGCAATAAGGCTGGGTTTTGGGAAATTCCTCCTTTAAGTTGTTAAAAAATAGTTTTGTAAAACGTAAAATGATATTGGTTTTCGAATAACTCAGAAACTATACGCATCCTCAAAAATTACAAGTATTCACTTGAATGACAAGCATATATCTAACCACCTGGAAGCAAAATTGTCTTAATCTGATCAGTAATAGCATAGATACTAAAATACTTATAACAAATATATGTAGGTATATTTCGTTTAATAGCCATGTTTCGTGTGTAGGTTTCTATCCAGTCCATATGTTTCATTTTTGTTGTTTTTTTAAAATGATCAATTGGCTGAAAAAGGTTTAAGTTTTGAAAAAATAATAGAACTTAGTTCTGAATCCTAAAAAAAAATGCGAACTTATTCTGTTGGAAGGGTACACCCCCAAGTGGAAAAAATACGCATTTGCGGTACATAGAAGTTACGATGGTATAGAATGATAATTTTTTGAAGAAAAAATGTCTGTATTAGATAATCACGGGTATGGCTACTTGCGACTGGTATTTTATTGTAGATTAAACTGAATAAAATTAATATCTGACAATCAACAATAATCATTTATTTGTCACACATAGACATAGTAAAAAGTTTAACTCATGGCTATCTCAGGTATATTTATATTGTATAACCTCACCTAACACAGTTATTATAAAAAACTTTCTTAATTGGCAGCAATTAAAAAAAAAAGAAATAGTTGTGTGCAAAGCCGCGAGGTACAACTAGTTATGTATAAAACAAAAGTAACATGTTAAAGTGCAATTGGTTGATTCACCATGAAATCCTGAAGCTAATGATAAGTATTCTTTGTATTCAATTGTCGTTGGACCTTATGATCCATATTAACAAGGTTTTGAGATTTTGGCTATTTATACTAAGTTAATTTCAATTTTCTAGTGTGAAACAAAACTCAATTGTTATAAAATGACGTTTTGCCATCATTCTGGTAACGCCATAATTTCCGACTCATAGAACTTCTTGTCATTCCATTAAATTGATCTACTTCTAGTGCAATGCAGCTTTCAATTTGACTCGTGATAATTCATAAAAAAAAAAGAAGGGTTTATTGCATTATGTTTGGAATGCATATAGCAAATATTGACTTGTTCTGTTAAGTCTATTTCGTTCAACTCATGTGGAATCAAATATTGAGCTTTTGGTGTTTTATGTGATTTCCAATAGTTATTAATCTTTATTAATAAAATAATATCATGAAGTGACAATGGTTGACTGTGTGTATATATGAGAGAAGTTGGTTGAGGGTGCAGTCAATTTAACACACAATTAAGTGTAAACTTAACTGTATTAACTGGCATCAACTGTATAAATTAAGTTAACGCTTAATTGTGTGTTAAATTGACTGCACTCTCAACCTACTTCTCTCAAATAAAATAATATATGTGGTAAATAAATCTAGCACAGTTATTTTACAATTCACTTCAATTATGGCTTTCATTTGGTCTTCATCAACTTCAGAAGGTCAACAAGAACGTTGATCATCTTTAAGTGAAATATCTCTAGAACGAATATTTTTAAACCAGTTCTGGCAGATGCATTCTGTTAAACAATCAGCACCATAAACTTCACACATCTTTTTGTAAACCACAGCCGATTTTTGCTTTTAAGAAAAGTAAAATATGTCATAAATTCTTAATTTTGCAATACTTACAAAATTAAACAATATACATTTTTTTTAAATAATTTTATTTATACCGATTTTATTATGTTTTAGAATATGTATTTAAATTATGGAGAAATCGGCCAAACAATGAAAGGCTTGATGGAGGAATTCCAGAAGAAAGCTAAAAGTCATCAGAAAGTCGAGAGCATTGCAGATATGAAGCAGTTCATTGAAAATTATCCTCATTTTAAGGTGAGTCACTGGATTCTAAATTACATCAAAAATATTATCTTTATACGCCTTCCTTATTCTTGCTCGTGCAAGACATATAAATATTAATTCTAAAAAATCTAAAATAATTCATTAAATTCAAATTAACAATTATTAATCCTGATCTATTCACTTAACACATAGTTATTGATGTTTTAGAAAATGTCTGGGACTGTTTCAAAGCATGTTAATATTATTGGTGAGTTGGCTTCGACTGTATCGAAAAGGAATTTACTGGAAATATCGGAAGTCGAGCAGGAAATAGCCTGCCAGGATCAGCATTATCAGCATTTACAGGTCTGTCTCTGAAAATCAGGGTATGTAATTTTCACCTAAAAATGCAATCCTCTCTTTATTTCGTCTAGTTTGTTATTTAAAAATTCTATACTCAAACTTTAAAGGAATCAATAGAAAACTAACAAACGAAATTCCATTAATCTTCATTAAAAAGTTTTAATGGATTATATCGCGTTCACTAACTGTGGACATTTCTATTACGAAGTCCTTGTATAAATGATAAATTTAGATCGAAGTAAGGTATATTTTTTTAATAATTAAGAGTTTAAAAAATTTGAATAAAGTGAAAAAAAAAATGTTTGGTTCCTCTTATGACTTATTAATAAAACGTATTACTTTCACTTACCTATATAGTCAGAGGATTGTGATTGTGACAGTTGTCGAATTTGAGTTTCCACCAGAAATACACGTTTGAGAGACTCAAATATGGTTTCTGTGTGTACTCGTATGTAGTCAGTCTAGCTCAAAAATTTCATATCTTAAAAGAGTACGTGCATGAGATGTTACAGCAACTTTTCAAGAAAATCTATAAACCAGAAGAGCATCTTAAAAAGGAGAGAAGATATGCTTGAGACCTGGGCCACACCTGCGGAAAGGGCAAGGAAGGAAAATAGAGGAAGATTAGGGGTGGTTAATTGGTTTTCTTTTCCTGCTGAACGTTTTTGAAAAAAACAAACACTGTTAGTGCACCCATTCTGGACAGCAAGACTCGGAGATCCTTGTTCTCAATAAGAAATTTCAATTATTGATATTTGTAGTTTTACATTCCTCTGTTGAATAAAAGTTTCATTGGCTCCTACACTATCAACGAGCTGAGAAGAATCATGAATTCATGATGCGAAGGTGCATTAACAATTTTCTGTAGAATTTTGGATTGTGTCTGGTCTATATGTGTGTTATTGAATCCCTAAGCTGTATTCTGTATTTCAACATAGCTCCAAGAATATTGTGTAGATTATTCAATAGTCTTGTTTAAGATAATTGTACAATTTCGGGGCCTGGTATTTGCTTTAGAACTGGGAGCCCATTATGAGAAATGAATGAATGAGAAAGAAAAAAATATATATGCATGAGTTCTTTGTATTAATTTTATTGAGGAACTGTCACAAACATAAATGAGAGTGGGTCAGGTCTCTCTATATATTTTAAGCCTTATCTGTTAGATGTTGGCTGGCAGAGCGTTCGTCCTCGGTCCTTGATCAGGGTAGACAGGTTACGGCAGGTGCAGCAATACAGTGGGGGTCGTGTTGGACTCTTGATGTAGATCTGCATTGGCCTGCTGTTAGAGGAAGAAGGCAGAAGTAGTGAAGAGCCCTTCAGAAGTAACTTCATAATATGGTGGGGCTAATGCAGTCTGTAGCGGACTTGCTCGATTTACCTATCAAGAAATAGAAACCCTGACCTGGGTAAAATTAAACATTGCAAATACACTTCTGTAAAATAATCCTTCTAAAAGGTTTAAATCCGACAATCATTATATTCTTAGGTTAAATGGTAGTGCGATTAAAAAACAAATCATTATTTTAATGCGAAGAGGAGTATACTCAAAGAGTTCCTTTGTAATACATAAATTCATTTTTCTGAAAAAGTACTTATTTCACATTTCAAATAAATTTCATTTTTGTAGCGTGTGAGAGCATTGGTACAAAAAGTGAGCAACTCAGATGCTGTTAGACTTGTCATGCTGTATGCCCTCAAGTATCAGGATCATAGTAACAGCGACATTACAGGCCTTGTTGATGCCTTGAAGAAAAAGGGTGTTTCGCCACAAAGTTATGAAGTAAGTTAGTGATATTATTTTTACTAAATATGTTCATTTTATGTTTGCTACTATTTGATTTATTAAGTATAATTTCAATCATATTCAGTATTGAAACTATTTTACCTAATTATTGAAGGAATTAGTCCGGGTGGCGGTCATTAAATGAAACAACTGAATAGTTTCAACTATTTTATTGTTTGCCAACGTTTCGACCCCCATTGTGGGTCATCATCAGGGCTAAAAAGATACAAAAAGGATACATTTAAAATAAGATTACAAATACTATTTTAAAAAAATTAACAATGTCAATATTATAACATAAAAGGAAATAGATGTGTATAGAAATCAATTAATTAAATTACAATGATAAAGGTATACTAATGAGAGCTATACAGACCAGATAATGACTAAAGATAATGTACAAATATATAAGAAAAAATTACATAAAATACAAAACATTAAAAAATGGAGTACAGTGGAGATACGTACCGTCTGGTGGGTGAGTGGAAACTGGGTACATTTTGGTAATATGGAATATAGGCAGGTAGATAGGAAAGTACGTACAAAAGGTTGGGTAAAATGGAAAATACGTACCATATTTCTAGACGGGATCTGACAACAATGAGTAAAATTGTAATATTAACATAAAAGGAAGTGTTCAGATTAAACCTACAATATTAATAACATCACAACGGTATTAGAAGATGTTTTAACAAGATTGTTGAAGTAACAACAATATAATACAATAGTAAGAATAATAATGTATAAACTATGTATAGTAAAACTGACTACCTCCCAACCAACGTTTTAATAATTATTGTACATATATTAAGACATTAAAATTAACCAAGTGAAAATATTATGACAAAAAATAATAATAAGTAACAATCATTGACAGATCATATAGTTGATACAAAATAGTAAAATAATTACAAATAGGAATAAATTGAATTGTAAAACCATTAAGAATTTATTAAGTGTAGAAACAAATGAAATAGATACATATATAAAATAAATGTAAACATACATAAGTAAAAAATAAACCACTCTCCTCCCAACTCAACATTATACTAAAACTCCCCATACGCCTTCTTCCCAAGTTACTTCTCTTTTTTCAATTACTTCTCTGGATACATCTTTCTCCCAAACTCAAAATATATCTTCTTCCACCACTTCCCACCTTTCTTCAGGAAATTCTAATAATGACCAACATCATATTTTCTCTTCACTAAAATCGCGATTCCCCCAAAACAGACAAGCTTTTAACAATCTCTGTAACCTCCACAAACGACTGGCCAAAAAAACTGAACAAAGGATTTTTTTATTAAAATGTCGAACCCATTCTGTTTTTCCAAAATTTATTGAGAACTGCATTAGTCAAGTCCCTTTGTCAAACTCCCTTACTTCCAAATTGACACACTCATTGGAGAAATACAAGAGAACGTTACTTAACTTAAAAATTAGGGAAACCATACAACAAATAGACCTCATAAACGACAATATTCGTTCCTTAAATTCCTCTTTACATCCTATTATAGGCGACCACAACATGGACAAACTGACTACAAGTATTCAAACAATTTTTGCATTCACTAAAAAACAGACAAAATTTTCCCTCGTTAAAAAATTTAAAACTATTTATGAAAAGAGTATCAATAAAAAACCGTATCCCAAAGGCTCGGATGATTGGATCAAAAATATTTCCTCTACCTCTGTTCCCACTAATGTTAATAATATTTTAAGCTTAGGTCCCAATTTTTCTACCCCTTCTTCTAACCCTTCTAAAATGATTCCCCAACTTATAACAGATCTAGAATATATTTATAAAGACGACATTTTCAAAATAACTGACGAAGACAAAGAAATTTCCCGGTTGCGGATTAGCAACATGATTTCCAACCACCTCCAACACCCCAAACCTCTTTCGTCACTTTCCCCTCTCTTCTTCAAAGATCTTTCCTTAACCCGCTCATTCCTCAAATCAAACGACCAAATTATAGTGACCAAAGCCGACAAAGGTAACGTAACAGTTATTATGGACAGAACTGAGTACGATGACAAAATAAATTCACTTCTATCAGACCTATCAACATATACACCCTCTACCCGTGACCCAACCCGTCCTCTCATGATAAAATTTAACCAACATATCAAAAATCTCTTCGATAATAAATTCATTAATCTATCTACATACAGAAACCTAATCTCTTATAATTCCTTACCCCCACGTCTGTATTGCCTTCCGAAAATTCACAAACCCGGTAATCCACTCCGTCCCATTATTTCAAACATCAATGCACCTTCCTCCAAACTCAGTAAATTTCTTCTACCGTCACTAAAAATACTCAGCCGTACAAACTCCTACGACATTACAAACTCTCTTTACCTCCGACAACAATTATTATCACTTCAAATCCCCCCTAACTACATTTTAACATCTTTTGACGCCGAAAGCTTATTCACTAATATTCCCATTGACAAAGTTCTCCATTTAGTTAAAAAACACTGGACCATTATCGAACCTCACACCACGCTAAATCTTTCTACTTACTTACAATCACTGGAACTTTGCTGCAAAACAGGATACCTCACTTTTAAGGGAAAATTTTACAATCAGGTCTCTGGACTAGCAATGGGAAACTGCCTAGCTCCGGATCTCTCTAATATTGTTCTCAATGACCTCCTGGATTTCATAACGAAAATTCATAAAGACGATATCTTTTTCATTAAGAAATATGTTGACGACCTCCTCCTACTAATAAACCCTGAAAAAATCCCAGATATCCTTAAATCCTTTAATTCCTACGATCCACGCCTCCGTTTTACAGTAGAAAAAGAAAACAACTCAACAATTCCCTTTCTAGACTTACTGATAATAAGAAATACGGACGGTTCTATTTCCACTGATTGGTACACAAAATCCACCTATTCGGGTAGACTCCTCAATTTCTTCTCCCAGCACCCATACCATCAAAAAATTAATGTTGCCCAAAATCTCGTCCACCGTTGCCTCTCCTTGTCTGATCCACAGTACCATCCTACCAATATCCAGCGCATTAAAAAGATCCTTACCCTAAACAGCTTCCCACTTAATATCATTAAAAAACTCATTAACTCATACAACAACTTAAAAACGACCATTACTCCCCCTACAATACAAGACCAAAATTCACCCACAATATTTCAATATAGATCCCTACCGTATATTCCACACCTGTCTGAAAATATTAAAAAATCCTTTAAATCTTCCTTACCCTCCCTAAAGCTAGGATTAAAGACCCAGAACAAACTTTCCCACCTTTTCACTAATACTAAAGACCCGATAAATCCTCTCTACCGCTCAAATATTGTTTATAAAATACCTTGTTTAGATTGCGATGTGTCCTATGTAGGTGAAACAAAAACTACTTAAAAACCCGCATATCTCAACATAAATCCTCCATATCCTCTCGAAACCTTCTAGCCTCAAAACTCTCCGAACACTCCATAACTTTTAATCATTCATTTAACTTTCAAGACTGTTCCATTTTAGATTCTGTTTCCAACCATAAAAAAAGACTCATCGCTGAATCCGTCCACATCCATCTCCAATCTAATCCTGTCAACCATAAAACTGATAAACAGTGCATCTCCTCCACCTACAGCCATATATTAAATTCTCTTAAGTAATACAGCTTCCCATGTCCATCCCACTGTATACTTTTTTTTTTTTTTTTTTTTTTTTTTTTTTTTTTTTTTTTTTTATTTATTGGTTTATTTTTTACTTATGTATGTTTACATTTATTTTATATATGTATCTATTTCATTTGTTTCTACACTTAATAAATTCTTAATGGTTTTACAATTCAATTTATTCCTATTTGTAATTATTTTACTATTTTGTATCAACTATATGATCTGTCAATGATTGTTACTTATTATTATTTTTTGTCATAATATTTTCACTTGGTTAATTTTAATGTCTTAATATATGTACAATAATTATTAAAACGTTGGTTGGGAGGTAGTCAGTTTTACTATATATAGTTTATACATTATTATTCTTACTATTGTATTATATTGTTGTTACTTCAACAATCTTGTTAAAACATCTTCTAATACCGTTGTGATGTTATTAATATTGTAGGTTTAATCTGAACACTTCCTTTTATGTTAATATTACAATTTTACTCATTGTTGTCAGATCCCGTCTAGAAATATGGTACGTATTTTCCATTTTACCCAACCTTTTGTACGTACTTTCCTATCTACCTGCCTATATTCCATATTACCAAAATGTACCCAGTTTCCACTCACCTACCAGACGGTGCGTATCTCCACTGTACTCCATTTTTTAATGTTTTGTATTTTATGTAATTTTTTCTTATATATTTGTACATTATCTTTAGTCATTATCTGGTCTGTATAGCTCTCATTAGTATACCTTTATCATTGTAATTTAATTAATTGATTTCTATACACATCTATTTCCTTTTATGTTATAATATTGACATTGTTAATTTTTTTAAAATAGTATTTGTAATCTTATTTTAAATGTATCCTTTTTGTATCTTTTTAGCCCTGATGATGACCCACAATGGGGGTCGAAACGTTGGCAAACAATAAAATAGTTGAAACTATTCAGTTGTTTCATTTAATGACCGCCACCCGGACTAATTCCTTCAATAATTCTCAACGGTCAACTAATTATATCCACAATATTTTACCTAATGTTAAAAAAAAAATGCTATTGTATGTTTGAAAGTGATTTATTTATTGTTTGGGATGTTATTAGTAGTAATATAATAATTGGTAAAAATTAAGATATCAATTTAATAAATTATGAGTTTTTTGTTCTTAATACTTCTTTTGACACATTAAGGTTGAAATTTTATTGTAAACAAGTTTGGAATGCAGCATTTAATGAAAATGTGGCATAATGCATTGGTTAGTCAGCAAAGTTTGTAGAGAAATTTGGACAAAAATTAAAATTGATGAACAGCTTACAATTTATTTATTTAATCTACATAATAGTTACTAGCGATTAGCCTTTCCCAATGGCTTGGAAGTTCCATTATCCCTTATTTCTAAAAATCGCTGTTCTTACTCCTGAAGAACATTAAAAGGTCTGTTTTGACGTCATCTTCTGAATAGTAAGATTTCTCTTGTAGAAAATTTTTGAGGGAAGGGAATAGATGGAAATCCGAAGGCACTCCTTTCCTATTTGCCAAATCTGGCTGTTTCTCTTCTATTGCTGCCTTCAATCGATCTAACTGGGCACAGTATAAGTCTGTATTTATAGTTTGGTTTTGTGGAAGGAGCTCAAAATGTATGATTCCCTTCCAATCCCACCAAATACTGAGCATCACCTTTCTTGGGTGCAAGAGGGTCTTAGGTGTTGCGAGTGGCATCAATCCAGGCATCCCCAAAGATTTTTTTCGGCTGGTGTTAATGTAGAGAATCCATTTTTCGTCACCAGTAACAACTCGTTTCAAAAATGGATCCTCCACTTTTTTTTTAAGCAGCAAATCGCAACATGCAATTCTTTCAATAAGGTTCCTTTCACTGAGCTTATGGGGAACACAAACATCATAACGACGGACATCCCGGCGTTCTTTAGATGATCTAAAACAGTCGCTTTGCGATATATCAAACGAGAGTTGAACTCCGGCCAGCCCGGGGTTGGTCTTCCGAATTGAAATCTCCTGATCTTAACCGCGAAAGCCACTTCTGAACCGTGCTATCAACAATTGAATTGCTGCCATACATGGCACGAATCTTTCTTGCAGTTTGGGCTGTGTTTTTCCTTTTTTTAAAAAGAACAGCATAATATGCCGAAAATTAACTGAATCTCACTCATGTTGGTTTGCAATAAACCACACTAATGAGCCTTAATAAAGACAAATTCAGTGTATAAACATAGTTAATTTCATGAGGATTAAAGGTATATAAATAAACATTAGCTTGGTGATTAATTTTTAGTAGAAAAAAAAAAGTAAACTTTATTTTAAAAATCTCTACAAACATTTTGAACAACCCAATAGTTAGTTATTAAATAAACCTGGCTAATTCCTTGGATTTTAATATCAAAAGAAAACAAAAAAACCTGTACCTTTACAGTCCATGAAGAGTTTTGGGCTCAGGATTCATTATGTTTCATGGCAAATGGCTGTGGGCAAATTAAGCCAAGATCATGCCAGGTTCCCCTCCCCAATTTTTGGGTACCCACTTTATAGAGGCTAGGTGTGCCTCAGGAGGGTTTTCATACCTCAGAGTTGCTCATTGGCTGAAATTACAGAATAAATAATTCTATAATAAACAGTTGATTAGTGTCTACCCATCAGACCATGCTTCTCCCTTTCCCTAATAAAAATAATTTGCTGTTTTTTTTTTTTTATGTATCCCATTGTATTGAGAAATAATTATTCAAATTTGTAAATACTGTAGTGTTCAAATGTAAGAAGTTTACCAAGAGTTTGGTTTTATTTATTTTTTTAAATAAGAGTCAAATTATTTCATACTGATAACCTGTACAATCTATATCATATTCATATTAAATTTTTTTTTCTCTTAAAAGTTTGTTCTTTCTCATTAAATTATCACTAATGTAACTATCATCTATTATTAAATTAAATAGTACAAATTTGAATTCTCTTTCTTCAGATGGTTTATCGTTTGCTGGAGTATGCTTTGAGACAGGGTGAAGCAACAAACACCAACATGGTTACCCAAAAAGCAGTTGTAAAAATAACTAAAAGAATATTTAAGGTATTTAAATATCAATTATTAATTGTTATTTCTTTCATACCACTATATTACTTTGATTTTAAGTAATATCTATTTTACAGGATTTAAAAGGAGTCGAGAATGTGTATACACAGCATAGTCCTGTTTTGAAAGATATTTTAGAAGATTTGCTGAAAGGAAGGCTCAAGGAGAGTAACTATCCTTTCCTTATTTTCTCTGATGGCAATTCATCAATGAACAGAAGGTAATTATCTATTTGCTATCTATTGCAACTTTTTCACCAAAATAGGCTGACCGGGATTGCAACTTTATATCATGCATTTTGCACATTTTTGTGATTTTCTCAAAACGTCTCTAACAGATTAAACTCGCTATATCAATAAAAATTTAATGGGCTTTAATATTATGTAGGTTCCATACTGACTGAAATAGTCTGACAGGGCTTAAATGTCGAATTTTTTAATTTCCCTCGTCTAAAGTACCTTTAATTTTTTAGATTACAAAAAATTAACCCTATAAGTTTATTAGCATTGATTAACAGTGGCTAAATATAAAAGTTGAACGGATTTGATAACCAACTAAAGAAAGAAAAAAAGGAAAATATTTTTTTAGGCAATTTTTTTTCCCCCGCCATATGAATAGTAATATAGATGTCTAATATAATAATAATAATAAATAACTTTATTATTCTGGGACAAGCCCCTTTAGAATAACATTAACATAATATATAAAATGAGCCTCAGAGTCTTAGCGTAATTAAATAAATATAAATAAGTTAACTAAACTACGAGAAAACAGACATACCCAAATAAGTAGAAAATAAAATAAAATAGATCCTTATTTACAGTTCTGTCATGACTGGATGATTGTGAGATGAATAAATAAGTGGGGTTTTAAGGTATGAAGAGAGTTGGAGTGACGGTTAGAAATAGGATTAGAATTCCATAGGATTGAGTATGAAATGAGAAAGGATCTATCGAAATGTGCAGTTCGGTTGGCGGTGTACAAATCTGAAGGCCTAGAGCGTGTATAACAGGGATGGATAACTTGGTAAAGGAATGATGCAAGGAAATACTTTGAATTGAATACGATTTGAAGAGTAAAGCCAACTCAATTCACCATAAAATTCAAAAGCACAAAGGCAATTTCTTGGAAATTGCCGATCTGATATGGGTCGGTGGTCCAGCATCGTAAACCTTTATCATAAGCATGCTTATCTCTAGGCCAGGCCTAATACTCTTGTCGGCTGCCTCTGGGAGGAACAACCAAGTGTGCCGCAGGGGAGGGCAGCCTTTTGCCAACAAAACTTATTGATATTTATTTAATTAATATAATAATTATCCAATGATGAATCTACACCCCTCAGTATCCTCAATATATTACATATTAATGTATCATCATCATATATTTCATTTTTTTTTTTTTAATCTTTATATCTTTATTTACACCTGTCAGAAGATGTCTGACAATCAGCAAACGTGTTGGACAAATGTAAGATCAGACATGGTTAGGCATGGAGAAGTAAAGTGCCCAGCAGCATCCCTTCCAAGGCTTTAATTTAGCAGAGAAGGTCCCTCATCCAGCTTCGTTTTAGCCTTCTTCTGACCGGCATTTCAGCTACTGACATGTCGTTAATCAGTCTATTGAAGGGGCTGTTAAGTTCACTGTGAAAACGAGAGTAGAGTGTTCGTATGTGTTGGTCAACTATTGGTTGCTGTAAATCCGTATGTAGGGTTCTGTTGTATACGTACCTAGGAGCTGTCGTTATGAGTCTTAAAATTTTGGATTGAAATGATTGCAGTTTTTGTATGTGAGTCTTTTTTGCTGAACCAAAAATCTGTGAAGCATACGTCCATATTGGCTTAAGAAGGTATGTATGCATTCAGTTTCTGTCAATTTTTTAATTTTGATGAATTTGATAAAAAAGAGTATAGTACTTTCAGTCGGTGGTTGAGAGTCTGTCTTTTCATCTTGACATGGGGCCCCAAGTCATCCTTCAATCGAGTGCCAGTCCTAGGTAATGTACAGAGTTGGTCTGAGGAATTCGGTTGTTGTCGATATAAATTGGTGGACAAGTGTTTTGTCGTAGTGTGAACGTTACGGGTTTTGATTTGTCGGGATTTAAATGAATTTTCCAATGGTTGTACCAATTTTGTAGTAGCATTAAGTGATTTTGTAGAGTCATTGGGGCCAGTATAGGATTGTCGTTTGATGTTAGAATTACAGTATCGTCTGTGTAAGTAGTAGTCAATGTGGTGGGGTGAGTTGGTATGTCATATGTGTAATGTATAGGAGAGGAGCAATGTACAGGGCTTAGAAACTTCTTCAATCCGACATGTCTTCGCAGGAGTTCCGCAAGGATCGATACTATAGTTTATTTGAATAGTATATTTTAAATTTAAACTTAAAAAATGACTTGGTAAAACCATTTTTTTTTTGTTTTGCTTATGGTTAAGGTATTTGTATTTTAAATAGTAACTTTTTTTTTTCTAGGGGTCAAGACGTTATAGTGTTTATTGTCGGAGGCACTACATATGAAGAATCCTTGACAGTTCATATGCTCAATAAGAATTATCCAGGTTTCAGGCTGGTCTTAGGTGGGACAACAGTCCACAACTCTGCATCTTTCTTCGAAGAACTTAACGTATGCACTCAAGGAATGCACTTAAGGCCCCAGAGATACAAATAGCATTAAGATATCTTCTCTACTTGAAATAGTAGATATAATGAGAAATTTTACTATCTGTCATATTTATTCCTCTTTGTCGAAGATCATAATCTTTAATACTATTATATCGACTACATTTCCGATACTTAAGAGTAAAGTGTCAAGATTCAAGAAGAGATATTGTGAATGGTATCTTAAATTATCTATCCTTTGTCTAGTCAGGTTTAAATATGTAGTCTTACATGATATATTTTGATACATATTTGATATTTGGCAGTTGAGAAGTAAATATTTTCTCGGAAGAACTTATAAGAATGACAAATTTTTGTTAGTATTAAGTAGGTATTAGCAATACTTACTGGTATATTATCTATTTTGATATCTTAAAAAAGTCTTAAGTTATTTAATAATACATTCTTATTATACTACATAAACCTGTTGATATGAAGGAGTTATGTAAATGAGAGTGTTACAAGCACGCTGATAAAGCATAATGGCTTGAAGAAAGTGCTCCTGTTACATTTACATTAGGACTGATTCTTTTCTCTTAAATTTTATTAATATTTATGAAAATAATAGATTATTAATATTGATTCTTTAGTTAGTACTAAGAAACATCCAGAAGAAAATGTTAGTTATATCATTTCTGAACTCTTAACTTTTTTCTACTTCTTTGATTAGATTTTTGTATCATATTGTTCTCTATAATTTACAGAATTGTTATATTTTTATTATGTTTAATGTAATTATTATGATATGTTTTGGATGAATTTTTAAAATCCTGTTTCATTAAATTAATACACAACATTTTTTTTCATAATTTTTAAATTCGATTGAGATGGTGGCTGAATCAGATACCAAGTGTACATAATTTTTCAATTTAATACTTCAAATTTTCAGTCTCTTCATCTGCTAGAAATTATTGCCTTTTGGCTTTAATAAATTTTGTTTGGGGATTTTTCATTTTAGGTTTTTTAGATTAACTTAGATGTTTATGTTATTTCCAATTTCATGATAAATCTTGTTAATAAATTTATATTTTATTATCCATACCATTAAGCAATAAATTAAATTGTTTTTTTTTTTCAAAGAATACATTATTTTTTTATTTTATCATGAGTATAATGTTTTTTTTTTAATTTTAATGGTTAATTACCATTATGAAAATATATTTTTTATTTGTTATTTATAAATCATTTTTGTTTAAACAGAAAGCTATTATTTTTGAAGAATTCAGAGTGTTTATTAATTTTTACTGATCAGTGGTCATTAATTTATTTAATTTCAGAATAATTAAATATTATTTTATTATCTAGTTTGATTTTTTTCTGTTATTTGTAGGCTTTGATTACCATTACAGAAAACAATGATATGTTAATTTTTTTATTTTTTATTATTTATTAAAAAACTTATTCTTCCATGTATATTTTTCATTTATTTCTATATCCATAAAATGGAAATTACCTAATTGACAAAACTTTCAGTCACCATTTCAATTGCTGCGTATGAATTTATACTATATTATATATTACATTTCTTATTATCACTTTTTTTTTTATTACTCCATATGTTATATTTGTAGAGCATCTAATTTATTCAAGTCATATTTATAAATTTATTAATGTTAGGAAACAATTCAATTTATGTTAATAAATATATTGTTAAAATATTTTTAGCAAATATCAAACTATATAAAACCAATGTGATGGTTGCTTAGTGTTTATAACGTCATTGTTTTATTGGCATTTATGTTATTGGTGTTCAAGGCATAAATTTATTTGTTTTTACATTATGTGTTTATTTATGTTTTTTTTTTTTAAATTGTTTAAAAGTAACAGATTTTTTTTAGTGCAATATTATAACATTGTACATGATACTTTATTAATTTACACATTATTTTAATAACATTATTGTATAAAAAAGAAAAATAATAACACTAAGAATATTATGGTCTTAATTCGATTTCAAGTAGGCAAATTCAATTCCGATACTCTCCCTGTCTTAGTGGTCTTCCAAGGCTCTTGTTATCTCCAATTCTATTTAATTTGTTCATTTCGACTACCGCTAACTGTGTTATAGTTATTCCTTTTTATTGTTTTATTTTCTTTTCTATTGATTGTAACATTCCATTTTTTCTTTTATATTTTATTTATCTATTTATTCTGTCATCACATTGTATAATTTTATCCATTCCTGCAGTACTTTAATAAATAATTATTATTGAATAATGAATATTTTGTAATATATTAGTATATTTAAAAAGAATATGATTAGTGTAATGATTTGTTAATTTTTTTTTTTGTTAGATTTTAATAGAAAATCTGTAAAATATTTATGAATTAAATATCCTACGTGTCATTTATAAACCTTTGATATTGACTTTATTTCATTAATATTTATTCATCATAGTTTTTTATCATCAATCACATTTTTTTATTTATAAAGTTTTTTATTTTCATTATATTTTTGAAAGATTTAGTTACACCTTCCTATCTTTTCCTATTTGTAAAATTTTCCAAAAAAATAAAAATTATTTGTCTCATTTGTTTATCTCATCTTCTTTTTTTATCAAATTAAAATTAAAATTTTTTTAATTTGTGGATGGAAGAGTGGCTGAAATTTACTTTTTATTCGACAATATTAAATATTGACTGTCCCAATTAATGAATAATAATTTAACGTTATATAACTGTTGCCGTTATTTGATTCTACATATTTCAAAAAGTAAAGTGTATTTTTTCTTCTTATCTTCTTTATTTTGTTGTATTACAAAATACTAAAACTGTCATTACTCTCAAGATGTTAAAAATTGAATCTTAAAATAAATTTAAAACTTACACTTACTTAATGAAGCCCATTTGGACTTGTGCTTCACAGATGTACGGGACTAATAAAATAAATAAAAAAAGAAAGAAATGATCTACTGACTAACTTATTTTTACTATATATAGTAAGGGAAAGTATTGCGATTGTGAAAATTTTCGAATTCCAGTTTTCAGTGGAAATACACGTTTTAGGGTCCCCTGAGCCCAAATGACCAAGTTCCAGAAAAAGGTCTGTTTGTGTGTGGTAAGTCTAGCACAAAAACCATTTGTCGTTCATATTTAAGACTACTATACATCCTATAATCAGCTGACCTGAAGCCCTACTTCATCCCATGCATTTAGCACCTTTTTACGATTTTCTCAAAAACGTCTCTAACGATTTTGATTAAACTCCCTATAACAATGTAAAATTTAATGTGCTTTAATATCATCTATTGAAATAGTCTCATGGGGCTTAAATGCCGATGCTTTAAATTTTCTTCTTCTAAAGTATCTTTAATTTTGTATATTTAAAAAAATAAGGCACATTATCTTATTAGAATTGATAAATAACGCCTAAATATGCAAGTTGGGCAAATTTGATTTACAACTAAAGGAGAAAAGACCTAAAATAATTCTTTATGCAATTCTTTCAACTCTTGGCCGCTTGACGGCGCTGTCATCGCTGTAACCAGACAGTCCCAATTTTTCAAAATTTGTCCCGCTTAACGCGACGTATTTTAAAAGTTCCGACTTTTACAATTGAAGTTAGTTCTATATTTATGAAAATCATTGTTTCGCGTTCTAAGAATCCTTCAATTTGTTTTGCCTTCTAAGAATCCTACGGGCTACGACGACTAACACATTGCTTTTGCTACCCAGTTACATTGTATTTGTCTTTCAGATGATACACTTCGTGTTCTCACTGCATGCTAAAAAGCTAATTAAACAAATAAATATTACAAATCTGCTACTTACCATAGAAAAGTAAGGTATGTAATTTATTTATATATTTCATAAATACATAAATTGTCTTAAACTCAGTTTAAAATACTCGTAGTATTCATATTTTGTATTGATGAAAAAAATTATATCACCGACCTTAACCTTAAAAGAAATTTTAGAAAGAAATATACGAATAAAATGTGGCAATATTTAAAGTCAATCAAACTAATTTCGTTATAAACAACAATAAAATATGTTCAGGTAAATTATGTTTGAGGCAAATTAATTCGGCGAAATTTTGCCGATGTGAAACGCATATTTGTAAGTGTTTATAACATTTTAGTAATTTTTTAAATTCTCATAGACATATAATATTGTAGTTTAATAAAGAACAGGTAGATAATCACAAATTAATTTAAAATTTGAATTTATCTTTAAGAATCAATACATATAATTATAAGTTTTTCAACAGTAAATCAAATGTGGACATCATGGATATTTATGACAGAGGTAAATGAAAGTCGTGTGTTGCGCGCACCAGATTTTTAATCATCTATGTACATTTTGACATTGGAACGTTGCTAACATTGTTCATTTAAACTAATATAGGGGTCACCTGTGGGATAGTTGTGACTAGCATAACTGCCTTCTATGCCGAAGGTCACGTGTTCAAACAAATAAATATTACAGTTGGTCCTAGCATTTTTTAATGGGAGTAAAAAATCCTTAGTTATGCCTTCCTTCAAAGAGAGCGTAAAAAGGTGGTCCCATGCCTGTGATATGTCAGGTGCTGTTTAAAGATCCTTATCCTAATTTTTCCTAAAAAAATTTAGGACTCCCATTGTAGTAACACTGACATACTAGACTGTGTCATGTCTCATTTTTTGATAGCGAAAAAAAAAAAATGCTACTTATTCCAAATAAACAAGAGTTTTTCATTCAATTCAATACAACACCTAAATAGTAGGTCCTAATGACAAATGTTATTAACAATAATTGTATCCACATACGAGACTTAAACAACAAGAAACTGCCCATAGATACAAATTACTACAACACTTACAGGGATCACTTGTAGCTGGGTGGCTAGCGTAACAGCCTCCCACGCTAAAGGTCACGGGTTCAAACCCGCAGGTGGTCCTAGGATTTTTTAATGGGAGTAAAAAATCCTTAGTTACGCCGTCCTTCGGAGGGGACGTTGAAAGGTGGTCCCGAGCCTGTGCGATGTCAGGTACTCGTTAAAGATCCCTATCCTAATAAAACCTGGATAGGCAAAATTTAGGACTCCCACTGTAGCATCGTCCGATTATCCATAGTAGCATAAAGTGACGTTAAATAAATAAACAAACAAACTACAACACTTACAATGGGGATACCTGTAGCATGGTGGTTAGCATATCAGCCTCCTATGACTAAGGTCCAGAGTTCAAACCCGCAGGTGGCCCTAGGATATTTTAATGGGAGTAAAAAATCGTTAGTTATGCCGTCCTTCGGAAGGGACGTTAAACGGCGGTCCCGGGCCTGTGCGATGTCAGGTACTCGTTAAAGACCCCTATCCTAATAAAACCTAAATAGGCAAAATTTAGGACTCCCATTGTAGCATCGTCCGATTAGCCATAGTAGCATAAAGTAAAGTTAACAACAAACGTTCAAAACTTCCAGCATCAGACCCATCTGGACATATGGAATCGAGCTTTGAGGCTCTACTAAACCATCTAATTCTTCTCTTATTCAATCCTTACAATACAAAATCCTTCGAAAAATCCTAAATGCTCCTTATTCCGTTACGAATAAAATCATCTATAATGACCTAAATATCCCATTTGTCGCAGAACTGGGGGGACATTTTTCATTCAAAACAAAACAGATCCTCAATAGTAGGTCTTAGCGGCAATTGTAATACAACAAAAATATTTTATATTAAATGTGAACCAACGTCAAAGGGCCTAGCATGTGAAATCTGCCCCCGCGTGTATTAGAACCAAATTTATACCATTGAGTCATACCTATGAGAAACAACCTTACGCAAATTTTTAGCCCCTTAATCCTAACGGGAGGGAAGTTATAAAGGGGGAAAGAAAAAACAAAAAAAAATGTTTTCTCCTGAACAGCTCAACCGATTTTCACGAAAAAATATATGTTATGGATTTTACAAATAGGTTTCAAAAAATATTATTTTAAAATTTTTTCCACGAAAATGCTTATTAAAATAAATTTTTCAAAAATATATTTTCTGGTTATGATGTTTTGGTACACCTCTAATCTTTCGCTACTTTATTTCATTGGAGGGTCCTACATAACATATATTTTTTTCAATTTTATCGCAAGTGTACCCCATAGTAAAAAATAAACAAAACAATTTTTTCTCCTGAACGGATCAACCGAATTTCACGAAAAAAATAAATATGTTAATGGTTTTCTAAAAGAGTTTCAAAAAACATTTTTTTAAAATTTTTATTTCGAAAACGTGAGTCAAAATTTTTATTTTTAAGTTTTAAATTTTTTTTAAAAATTATTTTGGATTGGTACACCAACAATTTTTTGCTAATTCAAGTCATTGGAGGGTCCTGCACAATATATATTTTTTTCGAGTTGATCTAAAATGTACCCAGTAGTGAAAAATAAAAAAAAAGCAGCATTTTTTCAGTTCTCTGAGTTGTAGCTGGTCACGCATGAAGAGTAGGGATAGGAGCTGTAGGGTCGTAATGTCATTAGATATTACTTACGCACTATGCACATACATACTATTTATTATACCTATCATTATAAATATCTTATATTGGATGGAATATAAAAATTTGCATATGGTTGTTTCTCATAGGTGTGACTCAATGGTATAAATTTGGTTCTAATAGGGGGCAAATTTCACACGCTTATCCGGCTAGGCCCTTTTTGACCCCAGCAACACCATCAGACCTACAGCGTGTTAAAGGTGTTACATTTTTAAAGGTGATAAAGACATGCATATTGGACTATTACGTTTTTTGGCTGTATTATTATTATTTTTTTTTATTACTATATATATATATATATTAATTTTTCATTATTTTTTTAAAAATTGTCGGTGAATATTAAAGTATTTATTTATATATATTCTGATAAGGGATTAGCTAACGAACTATATTCGGATCATAAGTAACCTATTAAAATTCCTCTGACACCATTTTCATGACATACGATGTAATTAATGCATAGCTACAATACCATTCTGAATAATATTGCCTTTATGAAACATTCTTTAAATTTAGTGTGAATAAGCAATTTTATGGCCAATACATTTTTTAATCATTCCAGATTCAGGGTGATCTTTATTCATGTGTTTTATGAATATCAGTGTTTTTGAAAAAAAATCTGGTGCTTGCAACACACGACTTTCCCTTACCTCCTTAAAATAGATTTAAGAATTTTTCAATGGAATTTGAGATGGAAAAGGATTAATTCCATTGAGATTTGGTGGAAACAAATGTTTTATTAAATACTCTATTATATTTTTCTCGACAACAATCAGATTTATCAGCTTTTCATTACTCTCCATTAACTTTTACAATTTTCTGTATAAGATAATACTTTTTCTAGAATATTTAGCTTTCGAACGGTATATTATACATCAATATTATTATTATTATTTTCAATAACACAAAATATGTATCAACAATTTTTTTGTTTGCCCTTTTCCAGTTAAGTTAGATATCGAATTCGTCCAACATATGTATTTACCAGATTTTTACTTTCACTTACTATATATAGTAAGGGGAAGTATTGCGATCGTGAAAATTTTCGAATTCCAGTTTTCAACGGAAATACACGTTTTAGGGTCCCCTGAGTCCAAATAACCAAGTCCCGCAAAAAGGTCTGTGTGTGTGTGGTAACTCCGGGGCGGAAACGGTAAGTCCTATGAAACTGAAATTTCATATTTAAGACAACTATACGCCCGAGACGTGACAAAACTGTTTTCATCAAAATGAGCTTACCAGAAGAGGCACTTTATACCATGCATTTTGCACCTTTTTTCGATTTTCTCGAAAACTGTTCCGACGATTTTGATTAAACTCGCTATATCGATGTAAAATTTAATGGGCTTTAATATCGTGTAGGTTTTATTTGGATAAAAATGGTTTGACAGGGCTTAAATGCCGATATTTTAAATTTTCTTCCTTTAAAGTACCTTTAATTTTGTAGGTTCAATAATAATAACTAGATTATCTTGTTAACGATGATGAAAAACAGGTAAATATATAAATTGAATAAATTCGATACCCAACTAAAGGAGAAAACAGAAAAAATATTTTTTTAATGCGATTTTTCGTTTTTGAACATAAGAGCAGTAATATACATGTATGATATACCATTGGAAAGCTAAAGATTTTAGAAAAAATATCATCTCATACACAAGCTTTTAGAAGTTAATAGAGAGTGATGAGAAGAAGATAAAACTAACTTATTATTTTAGATAATAAAATAAGAGATTTTTTAATAAAACACATGTTTCTATATAAATTAAATTTATTTAATTCTTTAATAGTTTCACGTATTTTTAACTCTAACTCTATTTTAAAATTCTTTCATTGATTTTACAAATTGATGTAAGTGAAAGTCGTGTGTTGCCCGCACCAGATTTTTTATAATATTAACAAGGTAATTTGGTTAATCTTTTTGAATCTACAAAATTAAAGGTACTGTAGAGGAAGAAAATTTTAAAATATCGACATCAGGGGAATCTAAAAGCGCATATTTCCATTGAAAAACGGAGTTCGAAATTTTTTACGATCGCAATACTTTCCATTATTATATATTTCATATATAAGTAAGTGAAATTAACAATAATATATCATTGCCTCAAAAAACAAATTTTTTAACGTAATAATCCAGTTGCGAGGAACGGATTCCGAGAAAGTTAGTTTTCGCTGATCCATCTGGTAAGCGTCCGAAAGGTAGGCCGAAGCGTCGATGGGAGGATTGCGCTTGAACGGTGAACATTGGCAGAGTTTGGTGGTATCGGCAACGAACCTTCGGGTTCGGTAAGCCTATTATTATTATTAATAATCAAGTCGAGACTTTTAGCTGAACTGATGTTAAATTTTAATGTGAATCGAATAAATACACTGGAAATTCCTAGCTCCTGTTCAAATGAAAAAGCTTGTTTCTCGTTTAGATGATATGTTAGTTTGGCGCGGAATCCCTGGAAATATATTTCTGATTGATCTTTTACACACCATTTGTTTTTTTTTACCCTGGTTTTAAAAAAGGAAGACCCCCTACTCTCCCGTTGGGTGTAAATATAAAGAGAGAAAAAAAAAACATATACGTCTCCTTTGAAACAAAAATCCGGATGATAGGAAAAAAAATTCCTCTTCCGTGTGATGCTGGAATCCAATCATGTAAAAGTCTTTTTCCACTGATGGTGGGAAGCCGATTTTGTAAGTTTTAAAATATATATATTTTTTTTTAGGTTTTAACATCGCAAGCCCAATAGGAAGTAATTGGAGTATCAATCTTAGGAACTAAACTTGTTTCGATAAATAAGAAAATTAATTGCAATGTCAATAACATAAAAAAAAAATTTGGTGCGCGCAACACACGTCTTTCACTCACCTCGGTTGTTTATTTTTTTTTATTTATTTAAAGTCACTTTATGCTACTGTGACTAATCAGACAATGCTACAGTGAGAGTCTAAATTTGGAATTTCCATATTTTTATTAAGATAGGGATCTTAAACGAGTACGTTACCATGGCACAGGCACAGGAACACCTTTTAATGTCCCCTCCGAAGGACGGCATAGCTCAGGAATTTTTAATTTTTTACTTACCTCGGTTGTTAAATCAATTCGAAAGTTTCAGAATAAAGTTAGACTTGCAAAAAACATTAAAGAATAAAATTGAGTTTCGATGGAAACATTTGTTTTGGATTAAATAATGTAACTCAATAAATTATTATATACAATAATCACTTGATTTTATGGCTTTTCTGTCTTTCTGCATAACGTTTCACAGCTTCGTATATAAGATATAATTTTTTTCTTTGATCTTTAGTAAATAATAATAGAGTAATACTTGTTTCTATCGAAACTCAATGTAATTATTTAACATTTTTTTATGTATAGCTTTATTTAAAAGTTCTTAAATCGATTTTACCAACTGAGGTAAGAGAAACTTCGTTTGTATTTTTTTAAGGCTCGTTAACAGTTTTTTCCTCTTAATCGTTTGAAGTTCCTCCGGAATCCTATCCGCTAGGCTGGTCCTTTTATAGAGATAGAACTGCATTAAAGAAACAGAACTTGACGGGTTTCGAAAAGTAAGTCTAAGTTTTAAATTGATGCCTCAAGTACAACATACTTTGAAGAAAGTTACAAGCTAACTTAGTGAAAGAGCTTATTGGAAGCAATTTCTTAGGGTTAGTGTCAAGCTGTTATAACGCTTTAGAAATTGCACTAGATTTTCTTGCATAGATCAATTTAGTCTTTGGATTTTTCCTTGTTCTACAATTATTTTCTTCCTCCTTGGTGATAGACTATCCTTAAAAATACCATAAACATCTTTAAAATATCTGGAGCGCGCAACACACGGTTTTCACTTACCTCCGTTGTTAAAATCAATTTAAAATTTTTAAATATCTTTAGAGATAATAATAAATTGTTAAATAATTAATTAAATTTAATTTCAATAGAAACACTGTTTTATAAATAATCTATTATATATTATTTTACAATCATCAGTTAGTTTTATTGGCTTTTCATCGATCTCAATTTACCTTTAAAATTCCGTGAATTATATATTTTTTCTAAAATCTTTAGCTATCCAACGGTATACTATACATCTATATTACCATTCTTGTGTTCAAAACATGAAATTTGCATAAAAAAATTATTTCTCATTTATTTCTTAATCAAATCCACTCAATTTGCATATTTAGCTGTTATTCATCAAGATAACAAGATGATGTGTCTATTTTTTTTATCTACAAAATTAAAATTATTTTAGTCAAAAATAGTTCAAAATATCGGCATTTAAGGATGCCTGTCAATCAGAATGAAACCTACATGATATTAAAGCCCATTAAATTTTACATGGATATAGCGAGTTTAATCAAACTCGTAAAAGCCATTTTTGAGAAAATCGTAAAAAGGTTCTAAATGCATGGTATAAAGTGGGTTTTCTTGTGAGCTGATTTTGATGAAAAATATGCTGTAACATCTAGGGCGTATAGTTGTCTTAAATATGGAATTTCAGTTTCGTATAGCTTTTAGTTTTTGTTCTTGACTTAGCACATACGGACACACAGACCTTTTTGCGTCACTTGGTCATTTGGACTCTAGACTAGGGGTGGGCATAATCGAATGACGATTATCAGATCATTCGATTATTTGAATCATTCGAATCAATCGATTATTGGAATAATCGATTTGGAGAAACGAATGTGGGTTTTTTTTTTTTTTTTTTTTCTCCTCATCACATAAATTATACGGGTATTTGGACATAGGCTCAGCTAGCAGAGCAATCACAGAGAGGTGAAATGCGCCATATTGTATTTCAGAATATGTATTAATTTATTCGATCATTCGATTATTTAAATCATCGAAGTCCGACCATTCGATTATGAAGATCATTCGATTATGCCCACCCCTACTCTAGACCCTTTAACGTGTATTTTCGTCGAAAACTGGAATTCTAAAATTTTTGAGATCGGAATACTTTCCCTTACTATATATTTCATATATAGGCAAGTGAAAGTAATATATTAATGAATAATATATCTAATTTACAACAAGTTATTAAATTTAATAAGCCAACACCGTAACTTTAGAAGAGATAAAATCCCGCTGTCGTTGCCTCCCAGGTCTGCTGACCCTTAGTGTTGACAGTTATAGAAATAATGGCTGCTATAAAGAGGCCAGGAAATTTATAACAAGAATAGCACAACTTCTAAAGAAGGGAAATAACTGACCAATAAAGTTTAGCACTGTACTGACCTTGCTATTCTTTGGGACTTGTATAGTTTATAAAGTTAAATAATTATTTTTATTATTATTTCGAGGAAAATTATTTCTTTACTAACTTGTTACTCTTTGTCAGTACCAGCACGAACATGATAACACCAAACGGGAATCTTGTGGTGGTCTGAGAAACACTGAGTTTTATCTTTTTATGGGAGAGTTCTTCGCTTTATTGTTTCACTTACCTATGTATATATATTGTAAGGGAGAGTAATTGCGATCGTGAAAATTTTCGAATAAAACTGAAATATCATATTTTAAGAGTGTATATACCTGTAATGTTACATAAACTTTTTAAACGAAATTCGGGAATCAGAAGAGCCACGCAATACTGTGAATTTCGGAACTTTTCACGATTTTCCCCAAAACGGCTATAATGATTTGGATTAAACGTGCTACATTGACGTAAACTTTAATAGGCTTTAATGACATGTAGGTTTCATTCTAATTGAAATAGCATCTCCTAAAGTACCTTAAATTTTCTAGATTTTAGAAAATTAACCATATCAACTTTTAATTGATAAAAAACGGATAAATATATAAGTTGAACGAATTCGATAACCAAATACAGGCGAAAAGAGGACAAATTTTTAGGTAAATTTTTTATTATCTAACATAAAAATGTAGAAGTAAAATATACGCCATTGGAAAGCTAAAGCTTATAGAAAAATCTGGTGCGCGCAACACACGACTTTCACTTGCCTTCGTAGTTAAATTTTTAAAAAAATTTATTGAGGTTTAAAAAATGTTTTAAGAACAACATTGAGTTTGGATGGAAACATTCATGTTATTTTAAATAATGTAATAATGGAATTAATTACAGTCTATTAGTTGTATCCGTTTTTCATCACCATACATTACATTAGGTGTACTCATTACGTTTGCTGTAGCTATTTGTGCTATTTTGCTAAACCCGTCGAGTTTCTACAGTTATTTCCTGTATAAAATTGATGGATTTAGCACAATAGCATAAATAGCATGCTATAGCAAACGTAGTGAGTACCCCTATTTATAGAATTGTGTTCAATAGATAACAGTTTTCTAAAAATTTTAATTTTCCAACGGTATATTATACATCTATATAATAATATTTTTGGCACAAAAAAAAAAAAAAAAAAAAAAAAAAAAAAAAAAAAAAAAAAAAAATATATATATATATATATATATATTATATATATACGTGGAACAATATTTCTATTTTTTTTTTCACCTCGTTTAGTTATCCCAATATTCCGTATTTTCCCGTTTGTTTTCATTGAGAAATGATTAATAATTATGAATCAACAAAATTTAAGAATCTTTGAATATTTGGCATTTACTTCTACGTTATAACGTATCACTGTTACTTCATTTCAACCAGATCTAAAGCTTTAGCAGAGAAAAATCAAAAGCTTAATCAAGTATCTTAATCCCACATTCTCGGGCTTAAAATTGCTGTCATTTCAGAGTTGTGACGATAGACATTTGAATCTTCATGCAAAATCTTAAAAATAATATAATTTTATAAATGTAACTTGTATTGATATGTTAGAATTGCTTCTTTCCATCATATTAAATTTAAAACCTTCTTCAAATGTGAGGGTGAAAATAAAGGAATTTTCCATAAAGTAATTACATTAAAATTAATGACGGAAGATTTTTCGAATCATACCATCAATCAAAAAATAAAAAAACTTTGACAGAGGGGTAGGCTGGAAGAAAAAAAAATTAAAAAAAAAACTCCAGAAACTTTCTGAGTAAGTTGATTAAAAAAAGTTATTTAGCCCAGCATTCTTTCGGGCGTCATTAAGTAATGAAAGTGACTAAGCAGAGTAATTAAAAAGTGAAATTAAAATATTTCAAAACTCTTATATTTACAAAATATTTTTCAGAAAATTCATGAAATTTCGAAATAAAAAATTAAATAATCCGCCCATTGCAGTATAAATATACTGCCCAAACCCGTAACTTGTAAGCATTTTTTTTTTTAGTTGATTACAAAGCTCAATTGAAAATAAACCAAAATTAAGCAATAATAGATTAATAATTTGATAAAAAATGAATAATTTTCATATACGATCTGATTTTATGACATTTAAATATAAATATTTGTCTATTTCTTATGATTTATTTTTCGGATGATCTATCAGCACGGCGATTTCCTATATTACGGTCCAGCGCCTGATGTTGACATCTGATATAATTTACGGCCAACCCTTTTCAAGGATGCCCATGGACAGCCATTCCGTGTTTCCTTCTCTTTGAATACTCCATTTTGAACGATATTGATTCTCGCTTAGTAATAATATCATACAAATAAACAATTAAAAAAAAAAATGTATTCGAAAGGCAATAAAATTTCCTTTAAAAAAAAAAAAAAATAACAAGTATTAGAATAAACAGTTTCAACTAGCAATAATCGCAGCTCTGTAGGCCGTCATTGGTTACGATATTGCCTCTGTGCAAGGTTAGGGGTATGGAGACCCTCCTGGGGCGGACCCAGCCTCTTTAAAGTGGGTACCAAAATCGTGGTAAAACCTGACGGCTCAGTGTGATCTCCGCCTAATCACCACATTGCACTGTCGTTGGCCTAGAAACAGTACGAATCTCTGTAAGTACTGAGCCCAAGACCGTTCATTGGTTGTAGGGTTGGGCGGGCCTAGTTGAGCAATTTTTAACTTGAGGCCAACGGCTGTGCAATGAGGTGATTAGGCCTTGATCACGCTAGGGCGCCAGATTTTTCCCCAATTTCGGGTACCCATTTTAAAGAGGCTGGGTCTGCCCCAGGAGGGTCTCCATACCCTAGGGTCACTCCCTTGGCTGAATTAACAGAATAAATAATATTCTGCTTCAGCCGGGATTCGAACCCAGGACCCAGATTTTTTTTTATGAAACAAAACATGTATACCATTAAATTCTATAAATGTGGAAACTATTATTAAGTTCACACTCCGTGTAACACCGTCTAAGCGACAGTATGTCAAACGTGTTTCATTTTTGAAGGTACAAAAAAAAAATAAAAATAAATAAAACACGAATAAAACTCTAGACCCCATTCAAAAGACATATCGATGTTAAAAACATTCTATACTATCTGACACAGGAATCTTGTATGATTAAAGGGAAGCATTTTAAATTTATAATTTAGAGCATAAAAATTATTGAATGGGATATAAACTTGCCTGATTTTTTCCCCCATTTTTTTTCTTCTGAATAATACAAAAAATCTTTAAACGATAAGGATATTTTTGGAATCTTTAAAATTAAAATAAACTTCCACTACTCTTAATAAAAGTTAATCCTAAGACAGCAGTAATTGACGTAGAACTCGAAGGAAACACAGTCCAATCGTTCCTAATCCTAACTAATGACTTGAAATGCCCTCCAGCTCTTCAGAATTTTCAGCATTAATTGAGACGTTGATTTCCAAAAGGTACTATATCCATTCTAGGAAATTTTACAGGAAGCGCGAAAATCTCTCATTACTATATTATTAAACTAGCTAATTTGGGTCTTTTTGCCTTAAAATTTAGAATTATTTTTTTACTATAATAATAACATCATATTAAAGTTATGAAATGATTTTTTTTAGAATGATTTGGAACGAAAATAAATGCGTAATTAGTACTTTTAGAAAATGACCGCATTTCTAAATCCCGTTTTTTAAGGACTTGAGAATTCATTAGATAACATAAAATAGAATATTTAGATAAAACTAAATGATGAGAATACAAATATGTAAAAAAATCAATTTCGTAAAAAATGTCCTTTAGTACCTTTTGGAAATCAACGTCTCAATTCCGCATCTTTATTTTTTTTATAGAAATTAAAAATTTTCAATAAAATCTAATGTGCGCATCACTAAACTTTTCATTTAAAATCTTGTATATTCAACTAAAAATCATAGCCAGTTGTTAAAATCTGATGTTGCCTGGATCAATAAGATATAAGATCAATCCGATCTTCTAAAAGTGCTTTAGAGGAAGAAAATATTGGCATTTAAGCCCTCTAAGACTTAAAACGAAACCTTCACAATATTAAAGCCTATTAAATTCCACATCGTTAGCTATTAGAAAATCGTACAAATGTGAAAAATGCGTGGTATAACGTGGCCCTTCTAATTCGCCGAGTTTCATGAAAATTTTCCTTTAACATTTCAGACATTCATGTAGACTTACTGTATGCCTGTGTATCTGTAAACATAGATCATTTTGCGAGACTTAGTCAATTGGAATTAAGAAACCCTATTTCCGGTGCAAAATCCAATTCCAAAATGTTCACGATCGCAATACTTACCTATTCAATATATTTCATAATGAGGATGTATGGTCCACTGTCGAAATTATCATAGTTGTATACAATCAATTGTATAGATTGTGATAAGATATACATTGGGGAAATCTCTAAAAAGATCACTAAAAAGTGAAAAAACACATTAGTAATTGAAAAACGCTGCAAATTATTACACAATGGCTTATTATTTCCAAATAACAATATTAGGGTGTCTGTCGATAGGCAATTAAGTAATATGAAAAGCACAAATTCAAAGCATCATATCATAACACTACCACTCATTTCAAAACGCAATATCTAAGCTAGTTGTTATCCAAATTCAATGATTCTTCTTTTATTTGGCCCAAAATTTAATTCTCTATCAAATAGCACTAAAAGCAATTTAATAAATTTTGGTATTTATTCATTTATTTATTAGGAGAAACTAATTTTTTTTTATTCGTTATTCGGGTTCTATGCATCTTGAAACGTAAGCTCTCAAATTTTGAGCAGGTGTAATTTTTTGGTCGAATACAAAGGTTGATTATTGAAAATAATAAACCAAAAGCATTTATAAAGGACTGCGTTACTTTTTCCTTTTATTTTCTTTCGATTTTCATTCAAATAATTCAAATAAAATTACCTGATTCCAGAAAACTTTACATTTTATCTTATCATCAATAATAACCGAGTTATCAGGGAATCACATCCCTAATAAGTTGTGGCTCTACCATATAAGATAATTGTTTTAACTTTTTTTTTTTTTTTTGCAATTTGTTCATCGCGTTGCCTTGATTACAAAAATCTTTTCGATTTTTCTCTATCCTCAATAATAACCGAGTTTTGGTGTAATTACATCTATTACAATCTGTTACTTGATTATACATATGATATTTTTTTATTTTATTTTTTATCGCGCTTTACTGATTCTAAAACTCTATCCACACTTTTCTCTATCTTCAAAAATAACTGAGTTGTAAATGTATTTATGTGAAAAATTTCAATTTTTTCCTTTTCTGTTTTATATAGTTATTGACTTTTTTTTGGTTAAAAAACAATAATAATTTTTTTTTCAATCTTCAAAAATAACTGAGTTATTGAATAAAATCGTTTTAATCGGCCGCCATTTTAAAACTAACCAGCTGATATAACCTTTAGGTGTTAGGATCATCGTTGCTTGCCCTAGTATTTTTGTGGCGAATTTCAAAAAAATTGGTCCAGTAGTTTCGGACAAATGTCGCGGACGGCGGAAAAACGGATTTTTATTTTTTTTATTCGATATTCGGATTCTACGCATCTTAAAATGTATGCTCTCAAATTTTGAGCAGGGGTAATTTTTTTTTTTTTTTTTGGTCGATTACAAAGGTTTATCATTAAAAATAATAATACAAAAAATAATTTTATTAGGAAAACAATCTCTCTCTCTCTCTCTCTCTCTCTCTCATATATATATATATATATATATATATATATAAACAAAAATATAAAAGATGCCATACATTTTAAAACTGATTCAAAGCACCTTAGTTCTCACTATGCAGATGCAATAGGAAAATTAAAATTGTAAATCGACCCTTATTGACCTATATTTAATAATATATCAATGTGTACTTTTTTGTAGTAAATAAGATGGCCCTAATCGATTAGCGGCCAAATAATATGTCAGTTTAGATGGGTGACGACTTCCTTAGTGTTAATTTTTATAAAAACAATTTTAATGACGTAAATTATTGACAAAATTTTAATTAACAATGGATAATATTTTGATTTTGATATGACTTGCAGGTAAATATAATTTTATGTAATATTGTTATTTATTTTTAATAATGATTTTAATAAGTATATACCAATTAATTCCAAGTATAAACTCAGTTTTATAGTGCGCTAAATGTTTTGGTTAATTTAGTCATGTGCTGATAAAAAAAAAAAAAAAAAATTAAAAAAAGGTTTTATTTTCAAATTTCCATGTAATGCAGTGGACTTTAAATTCAGCTTAAGTATTACTCAGCTCAGACTCTATTTAAATTCACAGCTACTACTTCAAACTAGTGCTTTTACAAAGGCGTCTTCTGGTTCCCAGATTGCATACTAAACAACTTCTTTGATCTTTTGGAGTGGTTTCATAGAATTTTAGATATAGTTAATTAAATATTTTTTACACTCATTTTATTTTATGTATATTAAATATATAAAGATGAAGGGATCACCTGTGCTGTATTGGCTAGCATAACATACTTATATGTACGAGATCGCGGGTTCAAACTCAGGAGATGGCCCTAAATTTTTTAAGTAAGTAAAATATCCTCGGTTCTTGCAGTTCGGAGGTGATGTCCAATGGTGGTCTCGAGCTTTTGCGACGTCAAGTACTCTTTAATGATTTCTAAACCTTTTTAAATCTGGATAGGGTAAATTTAGAACTCCCGCTGTAGCACCTGATTAGACCCAGTAACATAAATGGTCGTTAAATAAATAAACAAATGAAACAAACAATTATCCTATGTTGTATATTTTCATATAAAAAAAAAATAAATAAAAAAAAATCTCTCAATATTTTCTACTCGCCTCTTCTCAACACTGCTATTCTTTGGAAAATGACCTACCCTCTGATTTCCTCTTGGTTATGGTTAAACGGAAGGTGATGCTGATACGATTAGTCCTCTAGTAGAGGGTAGAAGGGTGTTCGGAATCTCCTGTTTGAAGACTGGATCCAAAAAAAAACTAAAATTTCTTGACCTAGCTAATCACAAACATTAAGGGCGTCCATATGCCTAAGGGTCAGAAATACAACTGGTGGGACCTCGATCGGGGGAGATAGGCTAGGTTATAGCTATAAGTGATCCTCCCATCTTTTGCCGACAGAGTCTTATTAATTTTACTTCTAATTAAAAATATTTAATAATAAATTTTAACTGCATCCAGTATTCTCAATACATAACAGTATAATTGGGCCGTAGTCAATAAGTTAAAACAAAATTTTGAAAAAACAAAAGCGATTGTATTGGGTTGTTTCACATGAAATGTCCGTTTTAAAGTTTCTGAAATACATAAAGGATTTAGCAGTTCTCTGTTGTTTTCTTCCGAATTTTTACATATTTAAAGTAAACAGTTACTAATCCTCTACCTTTGTATTATAAACATTAGCTACCCAATCAATTACCCACTTTTTAGTATACCTCCAAATATGAACATGGAAACACGCGATTTAGAGTATATTTGTACGAGTTCAAACTCGGCCATTCAGCAGCTGAGTCCGCTAGAAATATTTGCAAGGCGTTTGGGGAAGGGAGTGTTAATGAACGGACCATTCGCAGTTGGTTATTGTCTATTACAATCCGTCCGTAATAGACAACGATGTCCCCAAACATACAGTAGAAGGAAACCCCTTCCAAACAGTTAAAGGACTCTCAGCACAACTAAATGCAAGCGCATCTACCGTTTCCAGACATTTAAAGTGTATTGGGAAAGTAAAAAAGCTCGATACATGGGTACCTCATGATCTCACTGAGCGGCAGCAAGACCCCATGTTTCAAAACATATCGTGCAAAAATTGAAAGAACTGCGCTACGAAGTTCTTCCGCACCCACCATATTCTCTCGACTTGTCTCCGACCGATTACCACCTGTTCAGGAATTTAGACAACTTCGTCAGTTTCAAAACTTTTTGAAAATGATGATCAAGTGAAAAGTGCGTTTTCAGATTTCGTTTCACTTCAAAGCTCAGAGTTTTTCAGTTTGGGGATAAAAAATTGATGTCACGTTGGGAAAAATGTGTAGAAAAAGAAGTTGAATACTTCGACCAAAATTATCTTGTTTTCATATATATTTAAAAAAAATCCTTTAATCATCATATATATATATATATATATATATATATATATCATATAAAAATCCTTTACCCTGAAAACATAGTAGAAACCTGAACCACAACAGAAACAGAATGCCAACTAATTAGAAACGAGGAGTAGGGTAACCTCACCCAATAGCCAATCAGATTCGCGAGATGCGCTCAACTAAATTGGAGCAGATAAAAAGACTAGAACATAGAGCAACATCTTTCATATATGGCCCTTGAAGAAGCTGATGGCATGTCTAGTGAAACGTTTGGTAAGAAATTACCTGTCTTTTGTAAAGAGAAAATTTATTTACTTATTCATAGAAGTTTTGACATTACAATTGTATTTGCTAACTCCTTATGCAATAAGCAAATCCTCCTATCAAAAAATCCTAAAGCCATGTTTAGTTTTGAATCCACAACCTATATCATAAAAGGCTGTTATACTAGCTAATACCCCACAGGTGACCCTCCTAAATGTTTTTAATAACTTCCATAGCTTACTTTTAGTATCACTCCATTTGTCAAGATGATCAAATTCAATCTAATAGCTTCCTGAGAGTCTGATGGTCAACACTTTTAAGTTTATGGTAAGTGCATCGGTTTATATGCAGCTAAGGTGTGTATATTATAATTATATATATATATATATATATATAATATATATATAATAGGTATATTGGTTTGCATGTAATTCACATATAAGGTAAGTAAAGAATATATGCCTATAAGTAAAATATATGGGAAAATGCAGAATGTTCATAAAAAAAAATTTAAATAATTACAACTCATAATAAATTAGATTTTATATGGGAAAACTAAATTTGGTAGCATTTACATTCGGATTTAGCAAGAAAATACCATCAATAGGGGTACTCAATACGTTTGCTATAGCATGCTATATGACATATATATATCATATAAAAATCCTTTACCCTGAAAACGGACATTTCATGTGACACAACCCAATAATAAGACCCCGTCGACTCCTGGAAACTGTTCCACATGTTCCGACCCTGTTTTTAAATAGTAATCCTATGAAGTTCTACCCGACCGTCAGGGATCTGGGAGTAACCTTCCATCAAACACTATCCTTCAAAAATTATATTTTCGGAATCTCCCGCCGTACCTTTTCGATCTTAAAGCGACTGAATCCCTTTCATCACCTATTTCCGTATGAAACCCGAAAACTCTTCGTTACCCCATTAATATTTCTCCACTTCGACTATTGCTGGACGGTATACGTTGGTGTATATGGGGATCTCGAGGTAAAAATAAAACTCATAATTAATTGTTTTGTTCGATTTGTCTTCGGGGTCCCTAGATTCACCTCTGTATACCATAAAATTGGCGTCTTTCCCCTTCCTATTGTCGCAAAAATTTCCATTCGTCATTCCTATACCAAGTTATCAAATACCGCCGTCCATCATATATTTTTGACATTCTACAATTCAAATCTTCTGTCCATTCCCGTTGTACACGCCACAGGCTTTCAGATTTATACAGGACGGCCCACAAAACTGCACTTTTCGACAGATCTTTTCTCATTCGATCCTCAATCCTATGGAATTCTATTCCTCTATCTATCCGTCACTCCAAAACTCTTTCTACCTTCAAATCCCGCATATTTAAACATTTAATAATGATCCAGACACAATAGAATTGTAAATAAGCTTTTCTATCAATTTTTGTTTTCTCCTTTAGATATGCACATTTTATATCAGCAATGATTAATTTGTTTATATTTATATATTATTATTATTATTTATATTGTTTATATTAACTAGAAAAAATGAAATCCAGGAAGAAATAAAGTCCCGGTTAAAGGTGGGAAATACGTGTTATTATTCAGTTGCTAAGTTACTTAGTTCGCGGCTTCTATCTAAAAACTTAAAGGTTAGAATTAATAAAACTATTATTCTTCCAACGGTTCTTTACGGATGTGAAACGTGGCCGCTTACTTTGAAGGATGAACAACGGTTTAAGGTTTTCGAAAATAAGGTATTGCGTAAAATAATTGGTCCGAAGAGAGATGAGGCCACTGGGGAGTTTAGAAGGTTGCACAACGCGGAATTACGGAACTTGAATCCTGTGAATATAATTGAGCTGATTGCATCGCGGAGACTCAAATGGGCGAGTAAAGTTGTTAGGCTCGATGACGAGCGGATTCCGAGAAAGTTTGTATTTGCTGATCCGATTGGTAGGCGTCCGAAAGGTAGGCCGAAGCGTAGATGGGAGGATTGCGTTAAGGCTGATCTCGGGAGCTTGGGCTTGAATGGTGAACATTAGACGAGTCTGTGTAGGCGGAATTTGGTGGTATCGGCATCGAACCTTCGGGTTCGCTAAGCCTATTATTATTATTATAATTATTAATTTGTTTATATGTATTTAATTTACTCTACGAATCCTAAGTAAATATGTATTTTTTATTCTAAAGGGACAAGTCTCCGGATGATAACGAATTTGATAATATAATAATAAATATTTATAAAAGCCGAAAAAATATCAAGATTTTTGTATTTTATTCAGCCGCAAGATATAAAACCTCGGAAGAAACAGTATAGTCTTAATGAAGCGAAACTTATAATAAGTTGGTTCAAATTTATGTTGTAGCTACAATATACTACTTTTCCCATATCTTCACGGATGTGCTTGGAACATGTAATTACGCAAGTCTAATTGTTTCCGGTGACAGTTCAAACGCTGAGATGTCTATCTCGGTGCTATAGAGGAAATGATAATGGCGTGTCTTCACTAACACGGTAAATTTGAAACGGCGAAGCTAAGAAAAACTTTTAGGTGTCTTCAGTGCAATATTGCTGAAAGGAAATGAAAAAAAAAAAGAAATCGATAATTGATGAGTAAAACAGCTGTAAATGAACTTCTCCAAATTATCTAAAGTAATATAATAATTATGCTAAATGTCATGTGTCGGGTATAATAATTTCTCTAATGCAACTTTAACCTAAAACTATTAACACTCAATTTAAATGACTAGTAAAAAGCTGGATGGAAAAAATGAGGCAATTTGGAATAATTTCGAGAGGGGAATAATTGAAATCCGAGACATAGATATTAGAGATGTTAAAAAGATCATTTATTTTACTGAAAACATTATTAAATAAATTATTGTATCTGGAGGTGGTATTTTATTGGAATAAAGTTGTGGAGTACAGTGACAACTTTCACCAAAAAATATAAAAACTCAAATATGTAATTAATAATACCCGGTCCCTAGGATTTTAATATAATAATAATATGATAAATGGTGTAAAATATCCTTGGTTGTGTCGTCCTTCGGAGGGTACTTAAAATGGTGGTCTATGCGATGTGATTGTTAAAGATCCTATCGTAATTAAACATGGATATGCTAAATTTGTGACTCCTACTGTATTATCGTCTGATTAGGCATACTAACAAAAAATGGATAAATTATCAATATAAAATTAATAAACACTCAAAAGATAAGTAATAGAATACAAAATAAGAATTTAGAAATATTAGGGGTACTCACTACGTTTGCTATAGCATGATATTTGCGCTATTGTGCTAAATCCATCAATTTTATACAGAAAATAACTGTAGAAATTCGACGGGTTTAGCAAAATAACACAAATAGCATGCTATAGCAAACGTAGTGAGTACCCCTATTGATGGTATTTTCTTGCTAAATCCGAATGTAAATGCTACCAAATTTAGTTTTCCCATATAAAATCTAATTTATTATGAGTTGTAATTATTTAAATTTTTTTTTATGAACATTCTGCATTTTCCCATATATTTTACTTATAGGCATATATTCTTTACTTACCTTATATGTGAATTACATGCAAACCAATATACCTACATATTATATATATATATATATATATATATATATATATATATATATATATATATATATATACACACCTTAGCTGCATATAAACCGATGCACTTACCATAAACTTAAAAGTGTTGACCATCAGACTCTCAGGAAGCTATTAGATTGAATTTGATCATCTTGACAAATGGAGTGATACTAAAAGTAAGCTATGGAAGTTATTAAAAACATTTAGGAGGGTCACCTGTGGGGTATTAGCTAGTATAACAGCCTTTTATGATATAGGTTGTGGATTCAAAACTAAACATGGCTTTAGGATTTTTTGATAGGAGGATTTGCTTATTGCATAAGGAGTTAGCAAATACAATTGTAATGTCAAAACTTCTATGAATAAGTAAATAAATTTTCTCTTTACAAAAGACAGGTAATTTCTTACCAAACGTTTCACTAGACATGCCATCAGCTTCTTCAAGGGCCATCTATGAAAGATGTTGCTCTATGTTCTAGTCTTTTATATCTGCTCCAATTTAGTTGAGCGCATCTCGCGAATCTGATTGGCTATTGGGTGAGGTTACCCTACTCCTCGTTTCTAATTAGTTGGCATTCTGTTTCTGTTGTGGTTCAGGTTTCTACTATACGCCATGATTAGTTTAATTTGTAACTATCTCGTTGCTGAAAAGTTCCGGAGGTTTCGTTTTTTTATAACTTCTAGTATTTTTTGCTTTCTGCTATCGTTTTGTATATATTAATCATTGTTATTTTATCGGGTGTTCATAAAGTGTTCTGTTACTCCTGACGTCTTACTATTCATTTTCTCACATTTCTAATATGTTCTTTAAGTCTTGTGGTTGTAAGACTTCTCGTTCGTCCATTTTTTTCATTTCTACTAGATCACTCGTTACTTCGATCGCAATCATAAAAATTTTCAAATCATAGTTTTCAACAGAAATACACATAGGGTCCCCTGAGTTCAAATGACCAAACCTTTTATGAAAAGTTCTGTGAGTGTATATGGTAAATCTGGTGCTAAGAAAAAAAATATGTTATATAGAATTGCAATTTTATTTGTAAAACAAGATAAGAGATGTTACAGCTTTTATTCAAGATTGACTACATACTATGCATTTTACACCATTTTCCAATTTCCCCAAAAATGGCCTGACAATTTTTATTAAATCGTTTATATTGATGTAAAATTAAATGTTATTTAATGTCGTGTGGGTTTTATCTTCTTTAAAATATAGTTATAGGGCTTAAATGTCCATATTTAAAATTGACTTCCTCTAAAGGATATGTATGTTCTGGAAGAATTTCGAAATTACTTTGATACCCTTCTGCTATGTATCGAGAATACTGGGAGGTAAAGGAATATTTTTGAATCGTACAAATAGAGCAGTTTCCGGGCGACAAGCAGGAAGGGTTCTTAAAAGGGCTATATAAAAAATAGACCCCCTCCACTCGTACAGCAGGGATAGCGGAGTACCTAGGGGTCTGAGCCCGACGGCAAGAGAAGCGGAAGTCAAGCCGCGGACCGAAGAGGTCGGGGGGTCAAGCCAGGAAAGAAATTTGCAGTCATGTCCAAAGGTACCTATATGTAATATTATGGGGTAAATCGGAACCTCAGCATTCTCGATGATAACTATGCCTCACTGTACCATGCTTTTATGTGTAATAATAATATTGTAATAAGTGCTATTATATAAATAAATGTATAAGTTAAGTGAATTACTTTATTACCCTTCATGCCACCGAAACATAGTACTCCTTAATGACGTGGAAGAAGAGGGAGATGAAATAGAGATGGCCCTAGGGGAACTGGAGCCGCGGATATGGAGGTCTGGGAAGCCGTGGAAGCTCTTCAATTATAGAGGTGAGGAATTAGTCAAATTCCATTATAATATAATCATGGATGTCTGAAAAATGGAAGAAATCTCTAAGGAATAGTACAAAGCTGTTATATGTCCGATTTACAAGAAGAGGGATGTACTTAATTTAAATCTACCGCTCTGCACTATTACCATTATATTATTGTACACATTTTTATGTTATATGACCATCTACTGCCTTTGATGTCATCATACTAAGTGTACTGAGGTGATAAAGAAAAATGTATATAACAACAATTATAATGCAACTATATTATATTAATTTGAGTCAAATATTTTTCAATTCATAAAAAATTATTATAAGAGGGTTAAACATGGTGCTATGATTTAGGAATGCAGGATATTATGAATATTCTGTTTGTGCGGATGACGGAAACGCGGTGGGCCACGAGGTCCACTCTCCAAAAACACCTCAGTGGTCGGTTCGGTCCCGTTCATATCCTGTCCGTCTTCCGTCGTCTCGCCGTTAGAGGCTATCTGCAAAATTGGAAAATAAATATATAGACCAACATATTGGCAGTAAAACCAACATAATTCAACCATATTTGTAAAATATATGTGGCTACAATACAGTAATATTATTATCCATCTTCGACCACTGCTGTACGGTATATGGTGGTGTATATGGCAATTTCAAGGTAAAAATCAGACGATTCCGCAAAGCGATGTGTTCGTTACTATAGATAAGCAGGCCTCAATAGATAGGGACATATCTAACAAGATTATTAACAGAAAAAGGATTATAGGATGGAGTGTTAAGGAATAAGAACGTATCACTCCAAACGAAAAAGAAGATATTTCACTCCTTTTTGATTGGCACTACGCTGTATGGATTCTGTGAATTCTGGACAGTGAAGAAATCTCAGCAAAAAAATTACTATCCCTGGAGATGGATTTTTGGAGAAGAAGATGTGCCGTGTATCGGTTAGAAAAAATCTCCAATAATCAAATAAGGGAAAGAGTGGGGTCCGAGCTCACCATTCTCGAAGAAATTAGTAGAAGAAGGCTGATGTGGTACGGGCACGTTATGAGAATGAACGAAGCACGTTGGCCTCTTCGATTGGTTGAATACTACCCACGCAAGAGAAAAAACCGGGGAAGACTTGATAAAGATGGAGAGATGAATAAGACCGGAAAAGATGGATGTAGGGTGTAAAGGAGGATATGGCAGCCAGAGGTCTGACTGAGGATGACTGGAATAATAGAGATTGTTGGAGAAACGGAGTACTGAGTACCAGAATGTGACATCATTGCAGAAACCTGGAGAAAAAAATAAAATAAATAAAACGCTTGATTAATTGGCTTTACTCTTTCAATCGTCGCAGGTATTACTTTCCATCATTCCTTTACCAATTTATCCCATCTCGCCGTCCATCATACATTTTTAACCTTCTATAAATCGAATCCTCTGTCCACCCCGTTATATACGCTCCAGGACTTCAGATTTACACACTACAGTCCATCAATCTTAATCATTTAATGATTATCCAGTAACAATAGGATTGTAAATAAGCTTTGTTCTTACTTTTTGAATACATTTATTTATTTTCTCATTTACATTTGTCACTTTTATATCAGTAATTGAGACGTTGATTTCCAAAAGGTACTATATCCATTCTGGGGAATTTTACAGGAAGCGCCAAAATCTCTCATTATTATATTATTAAACCATTTAATTTTATTCTTTTCGCATCAAAATCTAGAATTATTTTTTCACTATATTAATAAAGCCATATTAAAGTTATGAAATGAAATGTTCTGGTATGATTTGGAATGAAACTAAATGTGTAATTAGTATTTTTTTAAATTAATAGCATTTCTAAATCGCGTTATTAAAGGACATGAATGTTCATTAGATACAACCAAATTTAAGATTTAGATAACACTAAATAAGGAGAAAATAAATATGTAAAAATATCAATTTCGTAAAAAATTTCCTTTAGTACCTTTTGGAAATCAACGTCTCAATTGTTAACTTGTTTATATATATTTAATTTACTCTAAGACTCTAAAGCACATTTTCTGTATTTTGTATATGTTATTCTAAAGGGATGGATGGAATGTCATAGAATAATAAAGACTTTATTTATTTATTTAATATAGCTATCTGTTTTCGGCTAATTCAACACTTATTTTTTTCATTTATTTTTTTAAAATTTTGCCTTCCCATATCGGCTTCCGCCATAAGAGATCTGGCAGCCCAATACCTCTCCGATCTTGATGGAGTTTCAGCTCTTATATTTTGTAACCAGGAGCATACTTCTAGATGCGCTGCATCCATTTCACTATTATCAGAACAAAGGCAGCAAAGTGGAGACTCTACCACTCCGATCCGATGCAAGTGCTTCGCGAGGTAGTCATGGCCTGTTATCATTCTGAACCGTGCAACAGCATCTCCTCTCTTCAAATCTACCGGAATCCGTTGTTCCAGAAGGAGTTTGCCACAGAGCTTATTCAAGCGGTCAAACCTTTTAACTACAAAAGGCTCATCAATATGACTATCATAAGGATAAAATGGAGTTATGGAACTGAGCTTTGGAGTTTTACTAAAACAACGAATTCTCTCTTAAAATCCAAAATCCTTAGTAAAATCCTCCATGCTCCCTAATTTGTCACGTAAAACGTAATAGACGCACACTGTTTTATCAAAAGGACTGTATTATTTGCATGATTTTGCAGAATACCACAGTTCGTTAAGATTTTCGTTAAGAAAGACTGAAAAACATAACTTAGCACTAGCTTATTACAAAATATTAAATTTAATAAAGCATCCCTAACTTATATATATATATATATATATATATATATATATATATATATATATATATATATATAATATTTTATTTATTTATTTTTATTTATTTTTCTTAAACAACCATCTGATCATATCTTCTTAATTTTATTTACATACTATCATTATTTTATTACATCTTTCCCTTTCTAGTCATACATATATCCTTTTTCGCTTCCTGTCAGCCATACTTTTTTACTAATTCTGGATTTTTTTTTAATCTCAGTCCGCTATTTTATACCATTAATATATATATATATATATATATATATATATGTATATATATACATATATATATATTAAATTAAAAACAGCCAATCCTTTAGTTTTTCTTCAATAAACAGTCGAATCAGTAAACATAACAAAGCTTTTCTGGAAAATCTCTAACGTACTTTCAAGTTCCAATTTTTTCCGTTCCACGCAAAGAGCGTTTTTTTAACAGCAAACAATATCATCTCTTTAGACACCGTCTTAAGAGTCAGTATGTATTTTCTTTCTTATTGATTATGATCACCGCTTATTTCTTCCTCCCTCTTTCTCTATTCATTTATTTTTCCGTTATATATCCTGACATATAATTGTTAGCTTAATATTACATTACTATATGTAGTAAGGGGAATTATTGCGATAGTGAAAATTTTCGAATTCAAGTTTTCAACGGAAATATTGGGTTGATGCAAAATTAATGCAGGTTTTTAGTAGGTATTGTAAATACGCCATATCTTTACTTTAACCATATATATTTAATCAAAATAATTTCCATCTGAATCAATGCACTTTTTCCAACGTTCAACAAGCTTTCTTATTCCACCAGAAAAAAAATCCGAATCCCTGGACTCAATGAAATCACGAAAAGAATTTTCAATGTCGTCCTGGTTTTGAAAATTTTTCTCCCTCAAAAAGTTGTCCAGATGCCTGAAAAAGTGGAAGTCTGTAGGAGAGAGGTCAGGTGAATAAGGCGGATGTTGGAGAACTTCGTAGCCCAACTCGTGCAGTCGTCGAAGCGTTGGTTGTGCAACGTGTGGTCTGGCGTTATCGTGGAGCAGGATCGGCCCCTTCCGATTCATCAATGCTGGACAAAGACGTTGCAATTTTTGAGTTCCGAGTTCCGCCGCCATTTCTCGTGTGGTTTTGGTTGGGTCTTCTTCCACTTTTGACCTCAGCTGGTCGTTGTCCAGAGCAAGATGACGGCCCCGACCTTCCTTGTCTTCGAGGTCGAAATCTCCTCTGCGAAACTTCTGGAACCAACGCTGCACCGTGCACTCATTAATAGCCCCCTGACCCCACACTTCATTAATATTACGAGCCGTTTGCGCAGCGCTGCGCTCTAATTTAAATTCGTAAAAATAAATTTGACGAAAATCGCACTTTGACATTTTCGATTCAAGACCTTTGAACACACTGAACAAAACGATTTTACTAAACAAACACAAAAGGTGAAAGAGAGAGTATTAGATAAGGTTTGTTTTGGTATAATAATGATCAATGTTAGGATTAGCTTTGTTTACACAATTGGAATTAAGATATTGCAATAGAGGAAACCTGCATTAATTTTGCATCAACCCAATACACGTTTTAGTGTCCCCTGAGTCAAGTCCAAGTCCCAAGTCCCGCAAAAAGGTTTTTGTGTGTGTGTGTGTCTGTGTGTGTGGTACCTTCCGGGCGGAAACAGTTAGTTCTAAGAAACTGAAATTTCATATTTAAGACAAATATGCGCCCGAGACGTTACAAAACCTTTTTCATTAATATGAGCTTACCAGAAGAGGCACTTTATACCATGCATTTTGCACCTTTTTTCGATTTTCTCGAAAACGGTTCCGACGATTTTGATTAAACTCGCTATATCGATGTAATATTTAATGGGCTTTAATATTATGTAATTTTAATTCTGATTAAAATGGTCCGACAGGGCTTAAATGCCGATATTTTACATTTTTTTTCCTGTAAAGTACCTTTAATTTTGTAGATTTTGTAAAAATAAGTATATTATCTTGTTACCACCGATGAAAAACACATAAATATATAAGTTGAACGAATTCAATATCTAACTAAAGGAGAAAACTGAAAACATATTTTTTTTAATGCCATTTTTTTATTTTGAACATAACAACAGCAATATACACGTATAATATACCGTTGGAAAGCTAAAGCTTTTACAATAAATATTATCTAATGAACAAACTTGTAAAAATTAATAAAGAGTGATGAAAAGGCGATAAAACTAACTGATCATTTTCATAATAATAAAATTAATTTTTTTATAAAACACGTGTATCTATAGAAACTCAATTTAATTAATTCTCTAACTATATTAGAAAATCCTTTCATTGATTTCAAAAATGGAGGTAAGTGAAAGTCGTGTGTTGCCCGCACGAGATTTTTTTTTTTTTTTTTTTATATTACCATCAAATATCACTTCAAAATTGTTCATATTTAAAAATTTTAATTGTTTACCTATTGTTCTTTTACATTTAATCATTTGCTTAGTTTCTCTTTAAATATTCTTACTGAAATATTATCATATTAATTTTGTTTTCATTTAATTTTATGTTTTTTCCATATTATATTACTCTCACAATATTATTATTATATACCTAATATATATTATATACCTATATATTATTCAGTCTATAATTATATTGGCTGTTATCTTGTTTCTTTTAGACCTGACCAAAGCCCAAAACGTAGGCCGAAACGTCGGCACTCAATTAAAATATCACTTTGTTTTAATGTGTGTTTCTCTCTAATGACCGCATCCCAACCATCTTCCTCATCTAATTTCTTAACGGTCAACTAAACTCCATCATTTGTTGAGATTTTTTTTAGCACAACTCTGTTAAGAGAGAGTATAATAGTTAATGATAATTTTAAATGTCTGTCAAGTAATCCAAAATATTGTATCATAGTTTGCGTTAAAACCGAACATGTGATTTCCAAGTCGGTCAGTTTCGTTCGTGTGAAAGTCTAGTACCGAATTTTACTGATATAGGAATTGTAGCTTCCCATCTCCTCCATCAGTTTAGATCTTCTGAACCAGATTCCCTGGAACACCTTTGTTCCCTTGATTGGCCAACTGCAACTGCCAGTGAGTGTTTTCCTTCCAATAGGGTTACTTCCTATAGAATCTAAAGCTTGTAGAAGCTTTTCAGAACGCTCTGTGGAGGATTCAATTTGTCCTTAGTCAACTCTCCTGTTTTTTATATCCTGAAACCTGACTAGAATCACGTTGGAAGTGGTCGAAATCAACCATGCCTAACCATTTTTTACATATACTAGATTGCAAATCGTCTTCGCTTTGCTCATGTGACATTTGAATTTGGTGTCAATTATGTTTCAGAATGCGCTGTTTACCGATTTAGAGTTTGTCGCAGAAACCAAGAATCGCGATGTGATTATAAAATAGAGATGAAAAAAAAAAGATACTTTTTTAATGTAGGAAGCTTAAAATGATTTTTACTTTCACTATATATGACATATATAGTAAGGGAAAGTATTGCGATCCAGGAAATTTTCGAATTCCAGTTTTCAACAGAAATACACGTTATAGGATTCCCTGAGACCAAATAACCAAATCTCGCAAAAAGGCTCTGTGTGTTTGTGGTAAGTCCAACACGAAAACGAAAAGGAGTACGAAAATGAAATTTCGTATTTGAGACAACTATACGCCTGAGATGTTCTAGCAACTTTTTCACTAAAGTTAGCTGACCGAAAGTGGCACTATACACCATGCATTTTGTACATTTTTGCTATTTACTCAAAAACGGCTCTAACGATTTAAATTTAGCTTACTATAGGGTTAGGGTATTGGAGTAGGTGCTCAACCTCTTGGTTATTAGCACCGAATAAATTTGTAGTAACAGATTTGTTTTACTCTTTTTCCTTCTTTTAATTTATTTATTTTTCCTTCTATTTTTTAAAATTTATTTTATTTTTCTTTTGTTGACATATTCTGAATTAGTGAATTTATTCCAATTTTTTCTTTATTTATTTATTATTTTTATATATTTTTTTCTTATAGTCCCTGGAGCAGAGAACATTCTTTGACGAACCTAATCAGTGAACTAACTGTTTCACTAAAATCCTTCAAGCTCTCACTCAACGATCTAGCTAGGTTAAGTTTATCCATTTGTACATGGAATTTGGGGCAGTTCTCAATTATGTGTTTTATTGAGAGAGGCACTCTACACATGTCACACATTGGTACGGGCTGCCTGATGATGAGATGGAGATGTGTGAGTCTGCTATGTCCTATGCGAAGTCTCGCCCAAGCAGTTTCCTCGCGGCAATTACTTCGCAATGATGTATTCCATGGATCAGGCGATTGCTTGATATTTCTTAATTTATTGGTGTTGTCAAGTTCCGACCACACTTGTTCCCATGCCTGATATATTTTGACCTTAAGGTAATTTTTTACGTCTTCCTTGATGTAAGTTGGGTGGATTTGGACGTTTGACAATGCAGCTTCTTTCGCAGCCCGATCCGCTTCCTCATTGCCATCAATGCCTACGTGGGATGGAATCCACAAAAACACAAGTTCTTTTTTCAGTATTTTTAAATCTACCACATATTTTCTGATCTTATTAATTAGTGGGTTATCAATGCAAATATTATGAAGGCTCTTAAGGGCGGATAGGGAATCGGTGCATATAACGAACTTTGACTCATCACGTGACCTAATAATTCAAGTGCATTTAATATTGCTACAAGTTCCGCAGTATATACGCTACTTAGGTTAGGCAGTTTGAATTTAAGGATACTTACGGGTGTAACAATAGACAGCCCAACTTGATCATTTATTTTGGACCCGTCTGTGAATATTTTTGTGTAATCTGAATGATCACATATAATTTCATTGTATTTTTCTCTTAGTACATAGTGCGGTGTGTCAGTTTTGTTATACTTTGTCAGAGTTAAGTTTGTTCTTGGTACTGTTTGGTCCCATGGTGCTTCTATTGTTTTTGTTGTCTTATTGAGATTCATGTGAAGAAGTTCTTCGACGTAAGCTCTCGATCTTATTCCTAATGGTGCTGGTTTGGTCGGATTATTCTGATAAACTATTTTGTACTGTATTGTGGAGGTCCGGTGCACCCCAGTGTCATGAAACTGTCAAATGGTTAAACAGACAAAAAAATGATTAAAAACTGATTAAGTAAAGAAAACTAACTTACTATATTGATGTATATTAACTTTTCTAAAATCTTGCGCTTTCCAACGGTATATTATATGTCTATATTACTACTCATATTACAAGAAAAATTTTTGATACCTTGATTACAGAAATTTAATTTTCTCTTTGAATGAAAAAAATAATTGCAATGTATCGTATTTTACTATTAATCCTTCAGGAAAGAATGTCCGTTTTTGATTTTGCAGGTCTTTGTTGTTTTCTTCCGAATTTTTACATATTTAAAGTAAACAGTTACTAATCCTCTACCTTTGTATTATAAACATTAGCTACCCAATCAATTACCCACTTTTTAGTATACCTCCAAATATGAACATGGAAACACGCGATTTTAGAGTAATATTTTTGCACGAATTCAAACTCGGCCATTCAGCAGCTGAGTCCGCTAGAAATATTTGCAAGGCGTTTGGGGAAGGGAGTGTTAATGAACGGACCTTTCGCCGTTTGTTTACTAAGTTTTCAGCTGGGGATACCGACTTGGAAAACTTGTCCCGAGGAAGACCTCCGTCCGTAATAGACAACGATGTCCTCAAACATACAGTAGAAGGAAACCCCTACCAAACAGTTAAAGGACTCTCAGCGAAACTAAATGCAAGTGCATCAACCGTTTCCAGACATTAAAAGTGTATTGGGAAAGTAAAAAAGCTCGATACACGGGTACCTCATGATCTCACTGAGCGGCAGCAAGACCCCATGTTTCCAAACATACAGTGCAAAAATTGAAAGAACTGAGCAATGAAGTTCTTCCGCACCCACCATATTCTCCCGACTTGTCTCCAACAGAATACCAGAAATTTAGACAACTTCGTCAGAGGAAAACTTTTTGAAAATGATGATCAAGTGAAAAGTGCGTTTTCAGATTTTGTTTCACTTCAAAGCTCAGAGTTTTTCAATTTGGGGACAAAAAAGCTGGTGTCACGTTTGGAAATGTGTAGAAAAAGAAGGGAAATACTTCGAATAAAATTATCTTGTTTTCATAAAGTATTTTTAATAAAAATCCTTTACCTTGAAAACAGACATTTCATGTGACACAACCCAATAGAAACCAAGTTGCGTAATCATTTTCTAGATAGTTTACAGATTATAAACAGTGCTACTCGATAAACATAACTTGACATATTTCATGGGTCATACTGATTGTTAGCTAAAATCAATTAAAGAAAATTTATCATTCAATAATGTTTATTTCAATGCACAAAATATTTTCATATAATATAGTTATTATAAGTCTTAAGGTTATAACGATACATATTAGATTAATGCGGAGGTTGTTTATGATGGTCTTGACGGAATCTAGGAGGGCCTCTGGATGATCCTGATGGTACAGCCTTCATATCCGGACCATTTCCAGAACAGCCGGGTGTCCCTGCCGCATCTGTTACTGGAGTGGGTGCTGTTCCGTTCTGCATGTTTCCACTTTCTGGAGTCTGTCCGTTCGCGGTGACCTACGAAGTCGGTAATCAGGAGTATAAAAGATCTAGTAAATACAAGAAGAGGACTCTATAGGTGTCTTGTGTTTTTTTTTTAGATTGAATCAACAACTTTAAAATATTAGACAGCGTAGAAAAAAAAAAAAAAAAAAAAAAAATGCTATACCTGATGAAGGTACAAAATTCAAATTTGGTATTAAAATGCCATTATTATAAAGCAAAAAATCTGGTGTAAATAAATAAATAAATAAATTTATGAACTTTTAAAGAAAGAAAGAAGTATAAAAATTGAGTCTTGCGTCTGGCTTAAAAATATAAACATTACAAAAACAAACTTAAGGTTATACTTATATTATTTATAAAAATAATGAATAAGATTACTTGTATAGTATACAACTGCTACTTAAATTATTTATGAAGTAGTGAATACAACAATAATATTGTATATATATATATATATATATATATATATATATATATATATTATATATTACATTTATATTTTATTTACTTATTTATTTATATAATATTAAATATATGTGTACGTTGAGATATTATAATTGTACTTCTCACTAATATCACGAAATTACAGAAAAAGACAAAAACATATTTGTAGTGGTCCTCATTTTAGCGTGAAATGTGACTACTATTCTTACTATTGTAGACAATTATTGATTGCTGAGGAGATGAAGGAACACAACATTATGTTAAAGACCATTGAATTTGAAATCGATATTGAGAATCTAATTAAATTTTGTTGAGCTTATTTTGAGGAAATCGTTGAGGTACTAAAGGTATAATGGTATTAAGTGGTTATTCTGGCCAGCCAATTTTTATGAAAAAGTTAGGGCTGGGGGTACAATTCTTTTTTATGTGGTTCTTCTTAATAAAATCAGTGTTTAAACAACTAGTATGAATTCGGTCTGGTCTACAATCTAAGATCACTTGATTAAATCCAGTGAAAAATTCAAAACATGATATTAAGTTGATCAGCTGTCAATAGCCGTTTAAGTGTCTGTTCCCTGAATATTTTATAACCTTACCTGGTTATTTGTTACTTTCATCTTGGTTTTCTAGACTCCTCTGGGTTAAATTTGTGTAAGTTTTTCTTTATTTTCTTTCCCGACTTTGTATCATTTTTAAATCGAAATGTGAAATTTTATATATATTAATACATATACATTATAATAATAGTCTTAATTTATATATAAATACAAAATTAATTCCTCTCCATTATGTATAAAAAAATCTGGTGCGGGCAACACACGACTTTCACTTACCTCTATTTTTAAAATCAATGAAAGAATTTTCAAATAGAGTTAAAGAATAAAAATACGTGTAACTATTAAAGAATTAATTAAATTGAATTTCCATAGAATCATGTGTTTTATTAAGAAATCTAATATATTATTATCTAAAATAATTAGTTTTATCTGCTTTTCATCACTCTTTATTAACTTTTACAAGTTTGTGCATTAGATAATATTTATTCTAAAATCTTTAGCTTTCCAACGGTATATTATACGTGTATATTACTGTTGCTATGTTCAAAATTAAAAAAATGCATTGAAAAAATATTTTTTTAGTTTTCTCCTTTAGTTAGATATCAAATTCGTTCAACTTATATATTTATGTGTTTTTCATCGGTGGTAACAAGATAATATATTTATTTTTATAAAATCTACAAAATTAAAGGTACTTCACAGGAAAAAAAATGTAAAATATCGGCATTTAAGCCCTGTCAGACCATTTTTATCAGAATGAAAACTACATAACATAAAAACCCATTAAATTTTACATCGATTGAGCGAGTTTAATCAAAATCGTCGGAACCGTTTTGAGGAAATCGAAAAAAGGTGCAAAATGCATGGTATAAAGTGCCTCTTCTGGTAAGCTTATTTTGACGAAAAATGTTTTGTAACGTCTCAAGCGTATATTTGTCTTAAATATGAAAGTTCAGTTTCATAGGACTTACCGTTTCCGCCCGGGAGTTACCACATACACGCACAGACGTTTTTGCGAGACTTGGTTATTTGGATTCCGGGGACTCTTAATTGTGTATTTCCGTTGAAAACTGGAATTCGAAAATTTTCACGATCGCAATACTATATATAGTAAGTGAAAGTAACAGAAGAATAAATTAATATTTACATGAGATATATTTACATATAGATCTTCCCAAAAGATGGGAGATTAGAGTCTTTTAGGCGGAGACTAGCCGAACCTAAAACTTGAGTTGCTGGCACTTAGTTTTCCACAACTTCCTGTCTTGTGCGTATCTCATGCACAGAGAACCATCGTTTTACCTCAATTCGTCGGCCCATCGTTTGCGTTGTCGGCCTCTGCGTCTTTTCTTTTCTATAGGAATCCATTCGGCAGCTCGCTTTGCCCAACTATTTTCTGTTTTCCGCCATGTCCACTTCATTTTTCTAGCATGAGCAATAGCGTCTGAGACATTTGTTAATTTTCTTATTCTATTAGAGTTAATTTTGTCCCGCAGGAAGATTCCAAGCATAATCCGCTCCATTCTTCGTTGACAGACGTTTATTTTTCGTTCTAGATTCTTTGTCATCGACCATGTCTGGCATCCATATGTAAGTACTGGGACGATACAGCTGTTGAAATTTAGTGCTTTGTGTTTTATTTCTACTTGGCTTTTAAATATGAGCTTGAGGCTCCAAAATTTCTTCCAAATCATATTCAAAATAATAATACAAAAACATTCTTAAACTTTAATAAAAATAAATAAATAATTTAGAATAAAAAAATTTTATGTAAATATTAAGTATCACATCATTTCACCATTTTCTTCCTTAAAGCCTGAATATTTACATTAAAATACTCTCTTCTTAAGATTCTTTTTCAGATTTCATTTCTTCTTTAGTTACAGCTTCCGCAAATTGAATTTGATCATCTTTGAATCTCTTCATTTCAGCACTTTTAAAGTTCTCTCTCATGTATTGCATATTTAACATCTTCTTAAACTCGTCTTCTTATTTTCTATTACAGCGCAGTGATAATTGACAGTTCTAAGTAACAGTTTCTGCTCAAATTTAGATAAATTAGCTGCTCTTATTTTTTCCATTTTTTAAAATCTCCACCTTGCCCCAACAAAACAAAGAAAACACGCACTCAATACAACAAAGAACTGAGCTGACTTGTGGCATGCGCATGGGCACACGAGTGAAAGCCCATGTGCAGATCTCTGGCGGCTGTTAACGTTAACGTTAAACCGTATTGTACAACGAATAAAGTTTAATCACTTGATTAGGATTTAAGAGATGATCAACGATTTCGTACACCCGACCCTTATTGTAACATCTCGGGTGTATTGTCTCAAATATGAAATTTCAGTTTTGTACAACATTTCGTTTAGTACTTGACTACAACAAACTTTAGCGCGACTTCGTTATTTGAACTCCAGGAGACCCTAAGAAAAAATTAAACTAAATTGATCATGTTATGATGTTTATTTCCATGTTTAAAATATTTTCATATAATATAGCTATTTTAAAACACCAATTTTGCCTCATGATTGTACAATTTATTATTGTGATGGTTCTTTATGACGCTCTTGACGGAACCTAGGAGGACCTCTTGAAAAAGTAGGTTGTTGAGGCACCTTATCCGTACCATTTCCCGAACAGCCTGGTGTCCCTGTGGCATCTGGGACTGGAGTAGGTGCTGTCCCGTTCTGCATTTTTCCTCTTTCTGTAGTCTGTCCGTTGGCTGCAACCTGCGCAGTTGGTGTTCAGGATGTATGTGTCTCATTGATTTTCATAATTAGTTTTAGATAGATAATAACATTAAAATATTAGACTAAAACAACAAAACAAAAAAAAATATGGTGCGGGCAACAAACAACGACTTTCAATTACGTCCGTTTTAAAAATCGATTAAAGAATTTTCAAATACAGTTAGGGATAAAAATTAGTGAAACTATTAAAGAATTAATTAAATTGAGTTTCCATAGAAACATGTGTTTTATAAAAAAAAATAATTTTATTATTATCAAAATAAACAGTTAGTTTTATCGGCTTTTCATCACTCTTTATCAACGTTTACAAGCTTTTGTATTAGATAATATTTTTTTCTACAATCTTTAGATTTCCAACGGTATATTACAGATGTGTATTACACTCCTTAAGTTAAAAAAAATTCCATTAAAAAAATATTTTTGCTGTTATCTCCTTTAGTTGGATATCGAATTCGTTCAACTTATACATTGCCTTTTTTTTTTTATCAATGTCATTAAGATGATATGGTTAATCTTTTGGAATGTACAAAATTAAAGGTAGTTTAGAGGAAGAAAATTTAAAATATTTGCATATAAGCCCTTTCAGACTATTTCAATCAGAATGAAACCTACAGGATATTAAAGCCCATTAAATTTTACATCGATATAGCGAGTTTGATCAAAATCGTCGGAACTTTTTTCGAGAAAATCATAAAAAAGTGCAATATGCATTGTATAAAGTGGCTCTTCTGGTTAGCTGATTTTAGCGCGACTTGGTTATTTGGAATCAGGGGGCCCTAACAAAAAAATAAACAAAATTGATAATTTTTTAATATTTATTTCCAGGTTTAAAATATTTTTATATAATATAGCTATTTTAAAACACCAATTTTGCCTCATGATTGTACAATTTATTATTGTGATGGTTGTTTATGACGCTCTTGACGATACTCTGGAGAAATCCTAGAACTTTCTGGTTGTATAGGCTTCATATCCGGGCCATTTCCCGAACTGCCGGGTGTCCCTGACGCACCTGGGACTGGAGTAGGTGAAATGAATGAAATGAAAAAACTTCTTTATTATCCTGGGACTAAAGTCCCTTAAGAATAAAATAAAATACATAATTGATGACCGGAACAGTGTGGTCATGATTTAGAATAACAAAATACTAAACTAAAAAATAATTAAGGTAGTAATATATATACATCTTTACAAGTCAGATTTTCGGAATAAGAAAAACAAAAAAAAAACAAAAAAAAAAAAAAAAACAGAAATAGCTGGTTCATCAATGATAATTTGAGTAATACAAACACACAAAAAAAATAATAATAATAATAATAATTGGTATTTATAGCATCTGCAGTTATAAGTTATTGTCTGTTTGACTGGGTAAGGAGAAGGTGGTTGAAAAGTAGTGATTTGAAGGAGGAAGCAGTACTTGCATGACGGATCTCAGGAGGAATAGAATTCCAAAGAGTGGTTGCTTTGGCTAGAAAGGACTTGTCAAAGGCAGCAGTACGGTGAGGAGGAGGGTAGAGGTCAGAAAGACGGGATCTAGTAGAACGGGACTGAATTGATGATTTAAATTGAAGGGATTGGAAGATGTAGCTGGGACGATGAGTTCTGATAACCTGGTAGAGGAAGGAGGCTAGGAAATACTGGCATCTATAACGAGGATAAAGCCACCTTAACTCGGTGTAATACTGGGTTATATGCGTGTCTCTGGTGATTCCGAATACAAACCGTATTGCACAGTTCATAATACGCTTAAGTTTTGCTTCGAGCTCACCTGAAAGTCCGATGTACACCTCGCATCCGTAGTCAAAGTGGGGAAAGACAAGGGAAGAAACAAGGAGTTTACGAATATTGAATGGTAGGAGGTGATGGAGGCGACGGAATTGCTTTAGGGTTGTTATGGTTCGGCGGGATATTTGGGAGATGTGCGGTTTCCAAGAGAGAGTTTGATCAAGAGTAATACCTAAGTTCTTGACAGATGAATGAAAAGAGATAGGAGTATTGTTTAGGAAAAGGTTGGGGGGCTGGGAAAGGATTTAAGGAGAGCAGGTGATGCTATCAGGATGGCTTTTGTTTTTTCAGCGCTTAGCAGGAGTTTGTTGCTGTTTGACCAAGCACTAATATTATTTATGTCCTCCTGAAGTTTAGAGATAGCATCAGGAAATTCATTTGGGGTAAAGGAAATATAAATCTGAATATCGTCGGCATAGAGGTGGTATTGGGAGTGCTTGATGGAGAGCGGAAGATCATTTATGAATATGGAGAAAAGGGTAGGAGATAACGAGGAACCTTGGGGTACACCTTTTGTTAGTGGCAGTGAGTCGGAGCGGGGTTTATTGGGAACTACAACATACTGGGAACGGCCGGTAAGGAATGATTGAAACCATTGAAGAGCGCCTGTGGATACTGGGAGTCTATGGAGTTTGGTTAAGAGGATATTATGGTCCACAGAATCGAAGGCTTTGGAAAAATCAAGCAAAACAAGGATAGTTATTTTGTGCTGATCTATGGCCTTGTGAAGATCTTGGGAAATGTGGGAGAGAGCAGAGTGAGTAGAATAGCCAGGCCGAAAACCAGACTGGAGGGGGTTCAAAAGGTTATTTTGCTCGAGGTAGAGGGATAACTGAGATTGGACCAGACGCTCTAAAGGTTTAGAAAGGTTTGAAAGGAGGGAAATTGGGCGAAAGTCATTAGGAGATACCGGATTTGAGTTTTTCATCAGTGGACGGACCAGAGCGGTTTTCCAGGAAGTTGGGAAGGTTGCACTGTCTAGAGAAAAGTTATAGATATGATATAATATTGGAAGGATGGAAGGAAGCGAGGCTTTGATTAGTTTTACTGGGATATTGTCAGGTCCGTAGTCATTGGTTCGGGATTTACGAATAGAATTAAAGAGGTCCTCAGGGGTGATATGGGAAAAAAAGAATGAATCCGGATTGAAATGGTGCATAGGAGCAGGCGTCGGCGTCTGACATGATAAATGAGAAGAGCAGGAAGCAAAGTGGGTGTTAAGATCATCAGCGGAAATAGGAATAGGTTGGTTATGGGTGTGTTTTCCTAAGGATAGTTTACGCAGGATTGTCCATTTGGTTTTGGAGTCGGAAGCACAAGATAAGGATTGCTGAAAATATTGGGATTTAGCTTGGCGTATCATGGATTGGGTACTGTTTCTGAGATGTTTGAAGGTGGAGTAATCACTAGGAAGACGGGAGCGCCTGAATCGTCGCCTTGGAGCATCCCTGTGCCTCATACATTCCCTAATTTCAGGCGTTAACCAAGGAGCAGGAGGGTGTCGGATTTTCTTTGTGATAAGGGGAGCATGGTTGTCTAGGATATTATGGAGATGACAGGTAAGGGTTTCAACCATAGAATCTACGGTCCTAAGCGAGTATATGGTGTTCCATGGGATAGCTTCAAGATCTGGCGCCAAGATTTCAGAGGAAAGGGTGTTAAGGTTACGAAAAGAAATGGTTCTTGGGGAAAATAGAGTAATCGGAAGATTATAGGATATCTGGATAAGGTCGTGAGCAGACAAGAACGGAACAGGATGTTGAGACGAGGCGAGGAGTTTATCAGCAGAATCCAGAACATACAGATCGAGCCAGGATTCTAGGTGCTGTCCCGTTCTGCATTTTCCCTCTTTCTGTAGTCTGTCCGTTGGCTGCAACCTGCGCAGTTGTTGTTGAGGAGTACAATAGATGTAATAAATACTCACAAGGAAAAGATTATACATGTGTTGAGTTAGTGTCCACATAACATGCTTCTCGTTACCCGTCGGCACAGCAAAATAAAAAAATCTGGTGCGGGCAACACACGACTTTCACTTTCCTCCGTTTTTAAAATCAATTAAAGAATTTTCAAATACAGTTAGAGATAAAAATGAGTGAAACCATTAAATAATTAATTAAATATCATTTTCTATAGAATCATGTGTTTTATTAAAAAATCTATTATATTATTATCTTAAATAATCAGTTAGTTTTATCGGCTTTTCATCAATGTCGTTTTATTCACTTTTACAAGCTTGTGTACAAGATAATGTTTTTTCTTAAATCTTTCTTTTTCCAACGGTATATTATAAGTCTATATTACTGTTATTGTTAAAAAAAGTTACATTAAAAAAAGTTTTGCTGTTTAAACCTTTATTTGGTAATCAAATTCGTCCTACTTGTATATTTAGCCGATCTTTATCAATGTTATTAAGATGGTATGGTCAATTTCATAAAAAATACAAAAGATAATGTGCTTAAGTGGAAGAAATTTTGAAATATTGTCATTCAAGCTCTGTTAAAGTATTTCAATCAGAATGAAACCTACATGATGTTAAGGCCTATTCAAATTTTTATCAACATAGCAAGTTTTAATCAAAATCATTACTGTCGTATTTGAAAAAATTGTAAAAAGATGCAAAATGCGTAGTATGAAGTGACCCTTCTGGTTAGCCGATTTTGATGAAAAAATTTCTGTAACATCTCGGGCATATAGTTGTCTTAAATATGAAATTTCAGTTTTATAGGACTTTAGGAGCTACCACACACACACAGACCTTTTTGCAGGACGTGGTCATTTGAATTCAGAGGACTCTAAAACGTGTATTTTCGTTAAAAACTGGAATTCGAATATTTTCATGATCGCAATACTTTCCCTTACTACATATTTCATATATAAGTAAGTTTTATTTTATTAAGTTAAAAAAGAGTTAGTTTTAGTAATAACTTGATTTTATAGAGGCTTTTTTTTTTTTTTTTTTTTGAAAGATTGGAAAAGGCAGACTCCAAAGAGGTATTGCCGACGGAAAGAGGGATAGGGAAGTTTTTTAGATTGGAAATAGTCTAGATTGCAGAATATAGATAAATAAAGGTAGTAATTTATAATTCATTGCCTCAAGTCATATATATTTACAGTCATATATTTTTTTTAGCGAAATGTGGAAATGGACCTCAAATAATTTCCTAAGTATAGTATTAATGAGCTATTTTAGGGTATAATAACGTGAGTTCAAGGCGCTGTTGCAAATTAGGCCTTTGAATAATCAATGAGTCACTATCTATAGACCTTAGACCGCACTGATTAATGTATGTTTGTAGTTTCAGTAATATCATCGAGACGTCTGATTTCTGTTTTGGGGGTTGCTTGTGTTATCATCGCTGGGATGTAAGAGGTATGGCTAGAACTGAGATGGGCGAGTTCGTATTCAAAAATAAGACTACGAATCCATTCGGGAATACCTGGTTTTGTGAATACGAATACGAATATATTCACTGATATGAATACGAATACAGGTGTATGTCACAGGTGGGTAAACGAATACAGTGTATTTAATACCTTTGTTTTTTTTTACTGATATGATCCGAATATGGCTGCAATAAATCCTGTAAATATGAATATATGTGTATTTACATCTGTCAACTCCCATATAGTTCTATTCTCTGTAATGAATTATTTTAACAAATATTTTTTTAATTTAATTAAGTTAGTTTAAAAAAAAACATGGTACTAATGCATATATAAATTATATTTTTTAGAAATTAAAGCATAGCATCCGTTTGGCATATTTTTACTTTATCTTACCTTCATATGAAATATATAGTAAGAGAAATTGAGACAGTGAACATTTTCGAAATTTCGAGTTTTCACCAGAAATACACCTTTTAGGGTTCCCTGAGTACAAATAATCTAATCTTATACAAATTTCAGCCTGTATTTATTTGGCAAGACAGGCTCGAAAACGGTATAAAACCAGGCCAACCAGTAGTGCCACTTTATACCACGCGTTTGGCATTATTTTTTTTACGATTTTCTTAAAAACGGTTCAAACGATTTCACTTGCTGTATGGATGTAAAATTTAATGGGATTTAATACCATATAGGTTTTATTATGATTAAAATACCCTGCCAGGACTAAAATGGCGAGATTTTCAATTTTCATCCCCTAAAGTACCTTTAATTTTGTAGATTAAAAACAATTAACCATATCATCTTATCAGAAGTTATATAAAATAGTTAAATATATAATTTTAACGAATTTGATAATTAACTAAAGGATAAAAGAGTATATTTATATTGTTATTTTTTTTACCTGAACATATGAATTGTGATATAGATATATGTAAGCGTTTATTATTACATTATATTCCATAAGAGAAAATGGTGATAGTGATAAGAAACTTTGGTTTTCAAAAACCAATACTTAAGAAATAATAAGGATAAAAAAAAATAATAATAACAAATGAGCATTATAAACACAATCTACCTATATAACATAATAACTATTTACTCTGTCGCCATAAGATCTCCCTCCTGCTGCACAACTATCCTTAAAGTGGTACCACAAGTAATTAAAGTGGGTACCGAAATATATATATATATATATATATATATATATATATATATATATATATATATATATATATGTATATATTTTTTTTTTTTTTGGAAAGCTTATTAATTAAAAAAAAACTGCTTTCTTACATACAAAGTAGTGAAATTTAATGTAATGTGACGAATAGAGCCTAAAATACATAATTTTATATGGATTAATTATTTATTCTAAAACATATTTCTAACGGATTTATTTATCTAATTTTTTAAAGAACTATACAACTGCATTGATTCAATACAAAAATTAAATTATACTAATATATGATTAAAACACATGATAGTTCTGTGAAGAAACTACCTATTGGTAACACTCCAATGTCTAATCTACGCTAGATCCCTTGGCCATCTTATTTTAAGTCGCCTCGGTGGATTGTCAGGAATATATATGGAAGAGAGGTCATGGATAAGCGATATATGTAGGTTTTTATAGATGATTAAATTAGTAAAAGTGTAAGCCGTATTAAGGATTTTGGATTGCAAGGGTTAGATGCAAAAGAAATCTGATGGTTTAGTGGAACCCCATATCTCATAATAGCTGATAATGGTTATATAAATGAGTTTTTAAGTAGAAAGGGAGTTTTGAGCATTTCTTGAGTGAGTGTAGTAGTAATCAGTATTTACAAGCAGTTTCATGTCAGCAGTAGATGAAGCCATTTAATTGGAATTTATTTTTATTTTATTTTATTACTATTATTATTATTATTTTATGTTATTTTATTATATATACTGGAAATTTGATATTGAAGCAGATTGTCATATAGTTGCTGATAGTTGTTATAAGTTGTCATGTAATAATCAATATGATTACTATTAATATTTATATATATAAATTTTTTTTTATATACATATGTATAGACAAATCATTAATATGAGAGATAATCTAGACAAGGAAAAATAGAAAAGAAAAAGAGAAAAATATGTTAAAAGAAAAAAAATGTTAAAACGGGAAAAAAATGATAGTTGCAAGTGCACAGCAACAAAAGGTTGAAACAATGAATATGTGATAGTGAAAAGATAGATTTTAACAGAATGATTATTGATATCTATGAGCTTAATATGAAGAATATATAATAGTAATTGACCTATATTGAGATACAATATGGAAATTAATGTAAGTAGAGTTATAATAATAAACAGAATGTAATAGTTTAAATGATAAATTGATTCTAATTTATTGATAATGTGTTCTTAATGTATATATAATTGCTTATAATATTTATTCAATTATATTTTAGATGATATTTGAAAATCTGAAGATGATTCATAATGTAACCTCGAAACGTAATGTAATAATCATCTTTAATATGTTATGATAAATAAGTATATATAAACAAATCAGAAGAGAATGTTCCGATTAATATAATCATAATTATTTATATAAATATGTATTGACAAATCATTAATATGAGAGATAATCTAGACAAGGAAAAATAGAAAAGAAAAAGAACAAAAAGAGAAAAATATGTTAAAAGAAAAAAATGTTAAAACGGGAAAAAAATAATCTATTGTTTATTGTATGTGAATGGTATGTTAGGATTTTTATATTAAAAATAGTCCACTAAGGAAAAGAAAAGTAAGCTGTGTATATAGCAACCCAATTATGTTGGACAGCATCGCTTATTAAATAAAGTGTATCTCTCCTTAAACTATTAACATATTTTAAAATTGGCATTTATTTAAAACTTGATTTAAGCAAGAGAGAGTAACGGAAGGTTTTGTACACGTACCAGATTTTCAGAAATAAATATTAGTTATAATAAGATTAGATGCTGTGTTATATAATATAAATAAAAATAGAAAAAGATTTTTTCTGGGACATAGCCCCTTTAGAATATCATAAGTATTATTCGAATTGTTAAAACCTGGATTCAAAAAGTGAAGATAGATCTAATAACGATGTGTCCATGCCTGCTAACTTAATATCCTCGTAGCCAATAACTTCCTAATCAAATTATAGAATGTTTACATTTTGCAGTATAGATGTCGCCCTTCTTTCTGCCTTAACATCATTTAGTTGAGAACTGGTGTCTGTGCGGTTAGTTCTTCACTCTGTCTGTTATTATATAAATATATTGTTTCAGTGATAATTATTGTTTATTGATTTTAAATTCTTTCCGTTTACTTTTATTTTAAAATGAGAATATATTTAAAAAAAGTTATTTTATAGTGCTTAGTTTATAATTGTGTTAAAATATTATTATAATTTCGCGAAACTATTCGGGTATCACCACCATATTAAGTTCTGTAAATAATATATTTTTTCAAAATCAAACTTATATATGTATATATTCTCTTTCATATATTATTTTTTAGTTTATATATGTATACAATCATATGAAAACAAAAATGGTAATTATTATACATTTGAATCCATGGATAAGGTATAAATATGCATTTCCAATAAAAATTAAAAATACTGTTCTAACCGTATATCCATAAATTGCATTAATTAATAATTTGTTTAATAAATAATTGTAGAACGAGACTAGATATCACTATTGTTAAGATAAATGAGGCTGAATATTATTTGAATCACTGATTTGAGCTCGGTGGTACCTCTCAGCCAATCAGAGGTCACCTTTCCTAAGTCCAATGAGCTTCACTAACACACTGTCTCTTTATCTTTAGATTCACTCTTGTTCGGTTCGGGTCCGTGTCGAGTGGTTAACTTTATTTTTAATGTGTGCAAAATGTGTTATAAATGTGAAAATAATGAATTGTTTAATCCTCTTAATGGCTCTGTCATTGTATTATTTATTATCGTTTCGAAATACTGTTGTTTTAAAGAAAAAGACAAGTCATAGTGATATTGAAGAATGAACGCCATATTGAATCTTTCAACATGAAGGTAAGAAATTAAAATTATATTTAGGAATTTACTTTAGTATGATTTATTATATTATTCTCCAAATGAATGCTGAAAATCTCAATGACTTAATCTTTAAAATATAGTCAATTTTCTTTTTAAAATATTAATAATTTAATATTGGCGTCTTATAAAATGTCCTTTTGAGTCTCACCTATTCTGCATTTTATTAATTACCTTTTAAATATAAAACTAGGAAAAATCCAATAAAAAGAATAATAATGTATATCAATATAATACTTAAAAAATAGCCTATTAGATTATAAGTGTATCATTTTTGCTATATTTTTTTTTGTATCAATATATATATTTATTAGACTTATTGAATATTAAATATATGACGGTGTGGTATTCTGGATACGATTATTCGGGTGACGGTAAAAAATTATTAGACAGATAGGTAAGAAATATTTCTCACATTAATTTATAATTTTATTATAATTTGTTATTTTATAGGGTGATTTCCATTCTTTCTTTATCTTATTCAGAAATTTGGTTTCAGAAATATTCGGGTATGTATTCAAAATTTTGCACTTGAAAATGAAAGATATATTGAAGTATGAAAATATTTCTGATTATAGGAGAAAAAAAAAACATTAAGCTAGGGCAGAGTACTGTATATATTAATTATCACCACAAAGCCTATTATAACTGTATATTCTTATCTATATAGAAATATATACGTTATTATTTCAATACATTGATTTTAAAAAAAAACGTTTATCTTGTTTTATTAGTAAAAGTGTTCGATCTGGCAACGTTGCTAATAGTGAAATTATTAACTAAAAATTCTAGTTAAAAATTAACTAGAATCTTAAAACACAAAATTATAAATATAAACATAAAAACTATATATTTATATGTAAAATAGTTATATATTTGAAAAAAAAATAATAATTTATATATATTGATTTAAAACTAAGTTAAGTTGATTGTGTTAATATAAGTGGTCGATCTGGCAACATTGCTTATAGCAATTAATTTGAAATTAAAAGGCGCCAAGCCAAAACAGTGAACATATTACCTTTCATCTCAAACCTTATAATATATTTCTTTTAATATATTTAATTTATATATTTTTTCTTTAATTATATTTTAAAAAATGATCGATTTAAATGTTTCATTGATTAGGGTATGTAAAATCGTGCAATAAAACATTTATAATGAAGTATCAGATAATTTTAAATGTTTCAATAATAGCGAAATTAAGAATCCGTTAAAGCCTTAGTGGGATACTGAATTTTTTGACATAAAGCCTTAGCATTATAAAGCCTAATATACGAATATATTTATTTTAATTTGTTGATTTTAAATGATTATCTCACCATGTTAATAAAATTCGCTTGATTTAAAAAAATTATTATTTAAGTTATCTATTTACTTCGATAATAAAATCAAGGAAGATAAAACACCATGTTAAATTCAGGACTAGATATGAAATTATTATAACCATTTCTCTTATGGGATAAAATGTGATAGTAATAATAATATTAATACTAATCACATATATATATATATATATATATATATATATATATATATATATATATATATATATATATATATAAAATACCGTTGGAAAGCTTATTAATTTAGAAAAAAATACTTTCTTACATACAAAGTAGTGAAATTTAATGTAATGTGACGAATAGAGCCTAAAATAGATAATTTTATATGGATTAATTATTTATTCTAAAACATGTTTCTAACGGATTTATTTATCTAATTTTTTAAAGAACTTCTATTTTAATTTATCTAAAGAAGAACTAATAATGTAGGCCGTATTAAGGATTTTGGATTGCAAGGGTTAACTGCAAAAGAAATCTGATGATTTAGTGGAACCCCATATCACAATGCAATGGTCCTGATTATGGTTATATAAATGAGTTTTTTTTTTGTTTTTTTTAAGTAATTAGGGAGTTTTGAGCATTTCTTGAGCAAGTGTAGTAGTAATCAGTATTTAGCAGTTTCATGTCAGCAGTAGATGAAGCCATGGGACTTTATTTTTATTTTATTTTATTATTTTATGTTATTTTATTATATATACTGAAAATTTGATATTGAAGCAGATTGTCATATAGTTGCTGATAGTTGTTATAAGTTGTCATGTGATAATGATTATGATTACTATTAATATATATATATATATATATATATATATATATATATATAAAATATATATATATATATATATATTCCTTTATATATTTTATAATTCGATCTTTATATATCATATCCACTTTAGGTGACCACAAAATAATTTATTTTTGTTTAACTTTTTATAAAAATTATATTATTTTTTATTAAAATGGGGTTTCTATATTGAAAAATTTTAATGAAAAAGTTTTTCATAATGTTTACATAACGAAAGTTAGTTTTCCTTTATATTTATCGCTTTGCTATAAAATATAATTTTTTTACTAAAAAAATATATAAATGATATATTGAAATTTTTAAAAACTATGACATTTCCTCTTATTTTTTCTGGTACAACATTGAAGTTATTGTCAGAACTGAAAATATTTAGTAGCACACCGTTTATATTTATATTTAAGGTTAAAAGTTTTTGCATTAAGTATTAAATTATGTTCAAAGAAATAGAAATTTATTTTTGTTTCCATGCTTTTGTAAAAACAAAACAAAAATCAAGTAATGGGAAATTTCACTTTAAATAATTATTTTACCAATTTTATCAGAAACAAATCCCAAGAATTTGATTAAACAAGTTATACAAACGTATAATTAAATAAGCTTTAACATTCTGTATTTTTTTTTTTTAAGCCTGAAACAGTTCAAATTGCGAAATTTCAATTATTTCCTTCTGCATTACGATTAATTTTAATTGAAATAATTAACTGTTCCTTGTTGGTATAAATACGAAAATATACATCTAAAAATATATAATACATTGAATATTTTTCCAGATTAAGTTTTGCATTTTTCGGATATAAGAATGGTAAATATACATATATAAACTGTAAAATTGTTAGAAAGTTGAAGCTTTTAGAATATCATGTTATTTAACAAACAAGTCGAAGGTAATGGGAGGCTTAATTATTTGTTATAACTTAAAATTTAAATATATTATCAAAGAAACAATCAAAATTTATTTATTTACTTTCATTTACCTATACATGGTTAGGGACACTAGCGGTACCTAGCGCCTTTTTTTGGTAACTAGGTGCTCCAAGCTTGCCCCTTCTTAAATTAGGGCCGTGCCACACAGTGAGAGTGAGGTATTGTGAGAGTTCACGATAGTAGCAGGAGAGGAATGATTTTTTAATGTAGAAACATATTTTGGAGAAATTTAACATTATTTATAATAACAGTTTCAAAAAAATAAATGATGAAGATTTATAGATACGGTAATTGAATATTTATTGGTCGAAAGTATGTGAGAGTGTATGCTAATCTGCTTCCTCAGTTAGCGAACAAAGTATTTCATGTTTCATTTTCACCTATTTTTTATCAATCCTAATAAGCGAAATTAGTTGATTATACCTAACCAACGAAATAAAATGTATGACTCTCAGAAACACAGACCTTTCTGTTGGACTAGGTTATTTGGAATCGGGACACATTAAAATGTGTATTTCCGTTGAAAACTGAAATTCAAACATTTTTATGACGGGAATACTTTTCCTTACTATATATTTCATATATAGGTAAGTGGGAGTAAAAAAAAAAATCTGGTGCGCGCAATACACGACTTTCACTTACCTCCATTATTTATATCAATTCAAGAATTTTTAAACAAATTTATAAAGGAAAATAAATTGTTAAAGAATTATTTACATTGGATTTTTATAGAAACAGATGTTTTATTAAATAATCTATTATATTATTATCTACGACAATCAGTTTGTTTTATGAGGCTTTCATCACTCTCCATTAACTTTTACAATATTATGTATTAGAAAATATTTTGCATTCTAACGGAATATTATACATGTATATTAGTTTCTTATGTTCAACAACAAAAATTGCATTAAAAAAATATTTTGGCAGTTTTCTCGTTTAGTTAAAAATCGAATTAGTTCAACTTATATATTTACCTGTTTTTTAGCGATGCTTATCAGACAATATGGTTAATTTTTTCGAATCTACAAAATTAAAGGTTCTTTAGAGAAAGAAATTTTGAAATATCGGCGTTTAAGCCCTGCCACATTATTTTAATCAAAATGAAATCTACATGATATTGAAGCCCGTTCAATTTTACATCGACATAGCGAGTTTCATCAAATCGTTAGAGCCGTTTTGAAGAACCTCGTAAAAAGGTGGAACATGCATGGTATAAAGTGGCTTTTCTGGTTTGCTGATTTTTAGGAAAAAGTTTTTGGGACATCTCGGACGTATACTTGTCTAAACACGTTCAAGCCGGGTGACCCACCGGTGGGTCATGCTAGACTGTACCGTGGGGCGGGGCAACCCACCGGTGGGTCACACTTAACTATCCCGTGGGGTGACGTGCATCACAGGTGAGGCACTTGTTTTTAGAAAATGATTTAATATAATTTTTCTCAACATATATTGTAGGAATTAACAAGCATAAGCGTCTATTTATTAAATATTTCATAACTTTCAACACCCCCCTCAAAGGACTCTTATCGGTTAATTTCACTTGATTACTCTTCATTAAGTGTTTTATTTAGCTGTGCGTGATAACTTTTCATATTTTTATTCCCATGATATGATATGACTGTATGATAATATAATATCATTTTTTATTATAAATAACTAGCTGTTACCAGCGACTTTGTCCGCGCAAAGTTCTATTATTATGATCGGGATTTGGCAGTTTTTAAAAGAATATATTTTAAAGACCTTCGAAAATTATATTTTTAGTTTTATTCTCTTGTGACAGAAGAACGTACTGATTTTCTCCGCAACCCCACAATGCGACAAATACAGTGAGCTTTGAAAATATTTGGAGTTCACTATCATTATGTAACTTACTTGCTTTTGAGTTATTATTTCTGTTTTTAAAGAGTTGGTACTCACTTTATAATGTTAAGAGGAAGGTATACATTAGACGAACCCAAAAATCACGACAATAGCCATTTTATATTTAACGGTTTCAACGATTATTTACGAAAAATATAAAAAATAGGAGTGTCAAAATTATTCGGAATTAAGTGATTTCCGATATAGAATTTAGTGAGAATTGGAACATTTGAAACTATTAAAAAATAGGATTTCCGATTTAAACAACAAAACGATTTCCGAATACTTTTGACACTGAATGGTCTGGTGCTTTTACAAAATTAATTGTTTAATCTTAAAAAAAAATAATCATTTCGGTTATCTGGTCCGTGATTTTGCTTTATGGAAGTCTCTTTTAAAGATTTATGAATTAAAAGGATTATATAAATTAATAGTTATAAAATATAAATATTATACATCTGAGGTATAAATATTATACCGCATATTATACATCTGAGGGACGAATGCACAAAAAGGCTCGGACTTTTAAAATGCATTTCCAATTCAAACTGGGGCGCCGATAGAAACTCACTAATAAGAATTTATAAATCCATTGTAAGAAGTAAAATGGATCATGGAGTTCAATTCTATGGAACGGCCAACAAAACATCGTTAAGAATGTTGGATTCTGTCCACAACTCGGCTATGAGAATTTGTACTGGGGCTTTTAGAACCTCACCTATCGAAAGCATCAGTGCAGAGTCTGGAGAGCCTTCCTTAAATTTACGGCGAGAATTTTTATTACTCAAATATATCGCCAAAGTAAAAGCTTATGGTTATGAATCCTTAGCTTCTTGGTTGTTTGCTGAAGAGGGAAGAGACCGTGGGATCAAGGATATCATTTATAAAATATTAAACAGAATTAATATGAGTATAAATAGTATTAAATCTATCCCAGAACTGAAAATGCCTTACTGGCTAAAAATGAGACCGTATATAGATAGATCAATGGCGAAAATAAGGAAAGCACTCCTAATAGAAATTAGAAACTCTTTTCTCAGGCTGACAGAAAAATATCAAGACTTCGATATGTTGTTTACTGACGCATCCAAAATGGAAGACAGAGTTGGTTGTGCTGTCTACAGCAGAGAGCAACAGCTCATGTTCAGTCTGCCAGGCGAGAGCTCCGTCTTCTCCGGAGAAGCCACAGCCATACTGAGAGCTCTCAAATGGATTAGAAGCTCAGAAAAAATGACATGGACTATCGTTACAGACTCGTGGAGTGTTCTTGCAGCCATTTACAGCCAAACATGTTCTAACGCCATAATAGAGACGTAATAAATGAATGGTGGGAAACAAAAATAATGTCCAAAGTAGTGATTATGATTTGGGTACCATCCCACTGTGGAATTATTGGGAACGAAAGAGCCGATCAAGCAGCTGATTCAGCCAGAAAAGGTGAAGCCGAAGAGATTACTCAAATAAAAGAAACCACAATGGAGGATTGGGTGAATAGCTACAAGAAAGTTCTTCTGAAAGAGTGGGAGGATGGTTGGAGAGAAAAGATATCAAAGTTGAGAACAATTAAATCCGACTGTCAGAAATGGAGAACTAGTGCAAGATCTTCAAGGAGAGAGGAAATTGTTGTATGCAGACTAAGAATTGGGCACTGCCAATTTACGCATGGTTACCTCTTGAGACGCCTGGAAGCGCCAACCTGCGAAAAATGCAACAATTCCCCTCTAACTGTAGAACACTTGCTGATTGAGTGCCCGCTTTATGAGCAATCAAGAAAAGAGTTGAATCTAAAGAAAGACATTAAAGAGGTGCTTAAGGATGAGGAAGAAAGTGTTAACAAATTGATAGAATTCACTAAAATGATAGGATTCTACCATAGAATATAATTATTTCGATCACGCCAATGACCCTCAAGGGTAGAGGCGGATAAACAAATAAAAAAAAAAAAAAAAAAAAAAATATATATATAAACACTCACTGTAGTTGACAGTGTGAAAAGCATTCTTGATCGATTCCTATCCCCTGTGATTTATTAATTGTTACGACAAAATATAATTCAACGGGAAATTATATTATTTTAAAATTTAAAGGTAAATCATTTGGAATTGTTGGGATGTGTGGTCCATTTCCTCCGTTTTTTTCCACATTTTCCACTGATTCTTGGCTCCTATTGGTCGCAGCGTGATGCAATATAGCCTATAGCCTTCCTCGATAAATGGACTATCCAACACAAAAAGAATTTGAACTAGTAGTTTTTGAGATTAGCGGTTTCAAACAAACAAACAAACTCTTCAGCTTCATAATATTAGTATAGATAATATAAGAATTTTTTTTTTTTTAATATTTCCATGATTACTTCTTCAAGTTATATTTGTTATGTCAAAACTCTTACTATCTCGTCGTCTTTAGCGCGTTGGAAGCCTGGAACTGATGTGATCTCGCATTAAACACGTAGGAACTTACAACAGTATAGCCCAGCCCCACGAAGGTAAGGAGCTAACACAGTCCCGCCCCACGGGGAAAAACGTAGATATTCGTCCCAGCGTGTTAAATATGAAATGTCTGTTTCATAGGAATTTTTGAGTTACCACAAACGGACACACACACAAACACAGACATTTTTGCGGGAATTGGTTATTTGGAATGGTGAGACCTTAAAACCTGTAATTCTGTTGAAAACTGAAATTCAAAAATGTTTATAACCGCAATACTTTACCTTACTATATATTTCATATATAGGTAAGTGGAAGTAAAATAGTTTTAAGTGAAAATTATCGTTATTTATTTATTTATTTTTTAAACGAAAGTTTACACAGTGACTTATGCCAGCAAAAATCCAACATACATGGACTCTTAAGAAACGATTTCATAATTAGTTATGACTTCAGTATAGACCAGCTTTTCTAAATATTTTATTTTCCTATGATTTATTCCTCAGAAAAATCCTATTTCGTCTAATAACTCATTACACCCCATCTTTCTTCCCCACTGGTAAATTCCTTTCCCGACATTTGTAAATTGCCAGAATACAATATTCCCGTTGTAAAAAAAAAAAATAATAGAAGACACACTTACGCAGAACAGAAATAGGAAGAAACACAAAGGCAAAGACTTCATGCTTGGTTGAAGTATAGCTACAACCACACACAAAACAGCCATAACCCAAGATATCACTATATATACATCCCTTCATGCATACATCAGGAAATGTTACAGTTTCTAACAACTTCCGTTTGGAAACATGTCTACTAATAATTAAACTCGCTTCCTACGACCTTTCGACATAATACACGAAATCGAGATCTTATCGTGAAAAAAAAAAAATTATTTTATTTTTATAGAAATTAATCTGAAGAAGTGAGGATCTGCAGTTTTCATCATGTATAGTTGATTACCCCCAAAACACTTTTTCGGGACACAATTCTACACTAGACGTTCTATTTAAGATATATTAGCCATTTTAACGTCATTTTGTTTCTTGGTAAATGCACTTTCAATTGAATGATTCGGTAATTTCAGAGAAATGCTTAATATATAATAAAAGGAAAAAATATATAACTGTAGAAATATTAAAAAAAAAAAAAAAAAAAATCATAAATACTGTAACAAATTCATTATTGTTATTTTGGTAATGTGCTTAAGTTTAAATTATTATTGAATAGACAGATACAAATTTCTTAGCTTTAAACATTCTGTAACATAATAAAATAAATTATCAAATTTCTTTTAATTTTCTATCTGCAACAAAAGTTCTACTGTGAGGTCATTGGGCATTGCAACAAAAAAATGATTTAGATTTTCGGGTTCGCCTACATTGCAAATAGGGCATTCAACGCTGCTATCTAAATAACCATTTTGAAATCCGTAACAGGTCACTTTTAGTGTTTTAGGTTGACATAGTCTTAGTTGACTGATTAATCTATGTTTTTTATAGGCCCCTTTATTTTCAAAAAATATTCTCCAATATTTAAGCTACTAATTTTCCTAAAATTGGTATTAAACCATATATATATATATAATATATATATATATATATATATATATATATATATATATATATATATATATGTGTGTGTGTATATATTTCCTGGATTTAACTTTCTTAACTATCGTTTTTAGATAAATTTAAGAAAAAGTTGAGTTTCATATAACGACTTAGTGATTTTTAAGAATTTTCAAAAAAATGTCATAAAAATTAAAATTATTTTAAATATTTCAATATATACTCAACACAATGAAGTGCAAATGATTTTCAAATTTTTAGTTTTGTTCCTAGTTTTTAGGAATAAGCGTTCGAAACCGTGAATTGATTTATACGATTTTGGTAAAGTGGAACGTTGGCTATGGAGATTTCTTCAATGGAAATACCCCCAAAAAAAAAAAAAAGAAAAAGTTTCATATACAATTTTTTTTTGTCTAACTTAATTTTTCCAAATGATAAACCATAATGAAGTCCTAGACCGAAGCGAGATGTAATCATAAATGTATTTGTGTGGGAGATTTTTTAAATTTATTTTTGATACATCCAATATACCTATTGTAATATATACTATTTAAATGATAAAATAACATTTCAGATTAGATAGAATCTATATTAAAAATAAAGAAAGAGAAATTCTGCTCCGAAACACATAGTAATTAATTGTCAATTGATTTTTAATTTTTAATTATTAATTAATTAAATAATTAAAAAAAACTTTGTTGCAATTCATACCATTCTTAGGTATGTAAATGGTAAATCTTAATCCTAGTATTTTTTTTTTGAGTTAATATGGGATTTAGCTGAATGTTGCTTTTAAAAGTATTTGATGTTCTCTATTTACTGTTATTTCCCGACATTATCATCAAGCGAAATCAATACCTAAAATAAACTAATACATACTATTAAATGGAGGGATTTGGGTACTCGTATTAATAATCTATTGATTTCTAGTTGGTAGGCGGTCAGGTAATTGCCTAATTACATCAGGGAACAATTCAGTTCCATAATAGCATCCTGTAACTGGAATTTCAAGCTTTTTTTAGTAATAACAATTTTTATTGAGAAAATTTTACAATCTGTCCCAATTTGGACATTAATAGTATTGCTGAATGATATCAAACATACTACATTCATACAATTACACACATAATACATATCAATACATAAAAGTCGATAATTCACTTATACCTATATACACATACACACACTCATACATACATCACATTGAGTGGAGAATCTAGCCAGTGCTGGAACCAATATATTTACAAAAGGTCGCGGGGCCACTGCCGTTTCAACCTTCTAGGTGGGTTGTATGGATGAGTGGAGCTGGATAGGGATTGAGCTAAAGGATTAGGATGATGAATGAGGTTCTGGTGGAATTTGGAAAATTTGGATGGAATTAGGTCTGAAATAAATGGAACATTAAGGTCGTGGTGCAAGGTATAATTGGAGACATAATAAGGAGCATTTACTATTGTACGGAGGACTTTGGATTGAAAGGATTGAATGCGTTTGATGTTAGAACGTTTAGCTGTCCCCCACAGTTCAAGTCCGTAGGTCCAGATGGGCTTCAGTATTGTCTTGTAGATTAATAATTTGTTTTCAACTGTAAGTTCAGATTTTCTGTTGAGTAGTCGGTATAACTGTCCGAATCGTCGGTTGAGTTCTTGTCTTTTAAGTCTTGTATGTGGGTTCCAAGTCAATCTTTTGTCTAACAGTAAGCCAAGATACCGGACTGTATCTGAGAGAGGAATCGGTAATGAGTTGAAATAAACTGGCGGACAGGATTTTCGTCTAAGAGTAAAGGTTATGTGTTTACATTTGGCTTCGTTCACCTTTATACGCCAGTTATTACACCAGTGTTCGATAAGGAAAAGGTGTCTCTGGAGGTTTAAGGATGCTGTTTCAGGATTGGAACTGGATGATAGGATGGCGGTGTCGTCTGCAAAAGTTGCCAGAAAGGTATCAGGATGTGTAGGAATATCAGCAGTGTAAAGGATGTAGAGGATGGGTCCCAAGACGCTGCCTTGAGGAACACCGGCCTCAACGGGATAAAGGTTAGAAAATTCTTCACCACAGCGAACTCGGAAGGAACGGTTCGAGAGATAGGATCGGAGAATGAGGTATAGGGACTGGGGTAAATGGGTTTTCAGCTTGAAGAGTAATCCAGTGTGCCATACCCGGTCAAAAGCTTGCGCAATGTCCAGAAACGCACCAGAACAATACTCTTTGCATTCAAGAGCTGAGGAAATATGGTCTACAACTCGGAGCCCCTGTTGAACTGTGGAATGCTGAGGACGGAATCCAAACTGATGGGAAGGAAGATTTTGAGATTCTAATATGGGTAGTATACGTTTAAGAAGAAGCCTTTCGAAGATTTTTGAGAGGATGGGGAGTAGACTAATAGGCCTATAGGATGAAGTGTTGTTGGAAGGTTTACCTGGTTTTAAAAAAAGGATGATGGTGGAATGTTTCCATAACAGAGGAAAATAGGTGGTGCGGAGGATGCAGTTATAAATATAAGTAAGGAATATAATAGCTTTCTGCGGAAGTTGTCGGAGGATCTGGGGAGTAAGGAGATCGTGTCCAGGAGATTTACGGAGAGTCAGTTTTTGGAGAAGATATTTGACCTCAGAGGGATTAATAGCTTTAGGAGGTAGGGAAAGTGGAATCGGTGACATAAGAAAGTCTTGCACTTTTGCGGTGTGATTGATGTGGGATTCCGGGTGAGGAGTGAATACTTTGGAGAGGTGTGTGGCGAATTCCTCGGCTTTATCTTCATCAGACGCAGCCCAGGAGTCATCACCACGTCGGAGAGGATGGGAAACATGATGGTATTTTAGGATCTTTTTCGTGACATTCCACAGGGAATTATCACGAGCTGATAGAGAGGAGAGGTAGGAATTAAAGGACTGGGAACGGAAGTTCGCCAACTCCCTCTTCAATTGTCTACAATAGAAGTTATAGGAGCGGCGATCTGTTGGGTGTCGGGTGCGCTGTCATAATGATCTTGCTCGGCGTTTGGTGCGGATAAGGTCTATAATAGGTTGTGGAAAATGATTTTGGTCTGGATTTATATTGGAGTGTTTAGGAGAGGAAGCAGTCCAGACAGCTTGTTGGATGGCGGTGGTAAAGGAATAGACGGAATTATCTAGGTCATCTTGGGTTTTGAGGGTTACTCTGAGGTCAATATTATCGGTCAGGATTTGGCGGAAAAGGTTCCAGTTGACAGGGCCTCGGATGAATGATGGTGGAATGGGTTTTGGAATTGGAGTGAGAGATACTTTTAGGATCAGTGGACTATGGTCTGAGGATAGTTCATCAAGGCGAGTTAAAGACAAGTTGAGAGAGCCTAATCCGCTGTGGATAAAGAAGTCGAGGATGTCAGGATTGCGGTTAGGATCGGTTGGCCAGTAGGTAGGGGAGTCAGGAGGCAGGATATTAAAATTTCGGGAGTTGAGTGCAGACAGCAAATTTCGTCCCCGCGAATTCGTGGTTCTGGAACCCCACTGCTGATGCTTGGCGTTTAAGTCTGCACCCAGAATGAAACGATTTCCTAAGGAATCCAGGAAGGATACAAATTCAGAATTGGAAATGGAATGTTTAGGAGGGCAATATGCAGATGTGAGGGTTACCGGAAAGGAAAAAGTCTTGATTACTATGGATGTGGCTTGTAGGAAATCATAGGTGGGAAGTGGGAGTAAATGATGAGAGAGGGATTGGTGGACAATGATAGCAGAACCGGCATGGGCTTTACCGTCTGGGTGGTCAGTACGGTATGTCATGTATTGCGGTATTTTGAAGTACTGTTTAGTCGTTAGTCTTGTTTCAGATATAAGTGCAACATCGATTGTTTTGTCTTGCAACAACGCTGTCAGTTCGTCAGTATGATTTCTAACACCATTCGCATTCCAAAGGAGAATGGATAAGGAGTTAGGTGAAGTCATTTAAGGATTTTTCAAGGCAGGGATTAGATTCGATACTAGATTTGTAAGGAGTGATATAAGCGGCATAACAAGAGATTTGATTTCGGAGATGAACGATGTCATTAGACTGGTAAGATCTGTGACGTTTGATGGTGGAGGGATATGAGAAATTTGATGTTGAGGAGTTTTTTGAAGATTAGGTAAACTTTGAGGGATAGATTCTTGTACAATAGATTGAGAATGTTGAGGAAAATGTTGTTCCAGCAGTGCCTCGACTTCATGATTCTGGTTACCACCTCCAAGCAAGTGGGCAAATGACACGTTAGAATTTACAAGTTTTGATGGTTCTCTTCTGCTTCTGGTTGGTACAGCTGTTTCATTCGGATCCTGAGGTTTTTGGTATCTGGTTCTGAGTTTCTTGTAGATTTCACATCCCTTGTAGTTAGCCGGGTGGTCCTTGAGGCACAGAGCACATACAGCGGGTGCTGATCTTGATCTTGTACATTCTTCTGTTTTATGCTGTTCACCGCATTTCACACAGCGTGGTATGTGATGGCAATAACTTTTGGTATGACCATATGCCTGACAGTTATGGCACTGGACTATTTCTTTCTTTGTGTAAGGTTTTTCAACTTTTACACGGGTATAGTACAGTCTGCTGAGGTCATAGATTTTTTCGACTCCTGCTGATGGTTCCAAGTCCACGAAGAATAGAGGCAGTGGACTTTTATCTTTTAGAACGTTGGTGACTTGCCTCACTTGGAATCCTAATTCTGTCAGTTCTTCTTTGATTGCTTCAACGGGTGTTGAGGAATGTAGGTTTCTGATTACGACCCTTCATGCTCTCTCTTGGCGCAGCTGATAAGTATGAAAGTCAGCTTTGGTCTCAGTCAGATATTTTACAATCTTTCTGTAGGTTTCAGCAGTAGTCGGAGATATTTTAGTATCATTGGTTCTACTTATACAATAATAACTATTAGGATCTGTTACTTTGTTTAAATGCGCACACATCAGTTTAAAATTTTTAATATTTTTAACAAATATTGGTGGAGGTAGTGGTTCTCTGGGTATAGGAGAAGATTCCATGGTTTCTTTTTCATTTTGGAGGATCTGAAATGGATTCGGTGTAAAAAAACGGAGATTCATCAGTTATTCCTTGTGATGATGTGCTGGGCTGTGGTTCAGAACCTAATGAGGTAGCTGACGCGGTCGCTGGTGGAATCATTTTTTTATTTTGTTCACGGCGGGGTCTCTGTTTTGTGGGAGACGAGTTAGAACCTGCAGATCTAGATCTTTTACTTGCAGACTTTGAGGACATGACTTGATGAAAATATCTCATTGATTAAGAAAATAATAATAATAAATAAATAATGAGATAAGAATTAAAGATAAAAGAAAGATAATTAAAAGAAAAGCAAGCCCGAGCTTGCCGAGCTAGCGGCAATCAGCTGATCAGTGACCCTTCTTTCACTTTTTCGTGATTGTACAAAGTAAATTATCACTTTGCTTACCGAAACTTCTCCAATATTCACTGCCGTAATATTCCTGAGGTCTAGTGATGTACTCCAGACTGAATTCTAGCGAATTCCTACTGAAAAAAGCAAAAATCTGAGAGACGATGTAACGTATGACTGTTATCATCGAGCGCATCAGCTGATAGATCCAGGTTTTTCGGAATTTCAAGCTAGTAGTTATTACAGTAAATTATCGTATGTTATACGTTATTTATTAACTGTTACATGTTTAAACGATATAATATACATACATAAACTTATTTAGTAGATTATCACAGTAAGGTTATCAGGTTGATTATCACTGAAATAAGCTTGAAACGTATCTTAATTAATTAATTTTCAGACAGACGGGCGAATTATAGATGGATGAAGTATAGTAAAGAAAGAAAGAAATAATATTATATATATATATATATATATATATATTTTTTTTTTTTAATTTATATTTATCGAATTTTACAACTGTATAAAAAATAAATACAAGTAAAAGTGTTGAAATACAATAAAGGGCTTGTAAAGGCTTGTGAAGAAACTACCCAATGGTAGAACTTCGATGTCTATTTAAGTTAGTAGGTCCCGAGGCCATCTTCTTTTCAATCGCCTCGGAGGTTTATCAGGAATATGTGAGGTTGATAGGTTGCGAACAAGAGGGTTTATGTGGGTTGGGAGTTTGGAATTGAATGTGGTATGTCTGGTACGAGAAAGGTCTGCAATAAATGGGATATTAAGGTCGTTATGGATGATTTCATCTGTGACGAAGTAAGGAGCATTTTAGATTTTGCGAAGGATTTCGGATTATAAGGATTGGATGCGGGAGGAATTGGATGGTTTAGTAGAGTCCTAAAGCTCGATCCCATATGTCCATATGGGTCTGATAATGGTAACTTATATGAGCTTTTTGTAATAGAGTGGAAGTTTTGAATGTTTGTCAAGTAAGTGTTGTAGTAATCGGTATCTACGAGCAGTTTCTTGTCGTTTAAGTCTTGTATGAGGATTCCAAGTTTGAAGTTTGTCAAGATGGAGTCCTAGGTATCGGATTTGTTCTACAGGAGTGAGTGGGGTGTTATTAAAGGAAACAGTGGGGCAGATCATCGGTTTGCGACGAAGGGTAAAGGTAATGTGGTGGGATTTGGCAGGATTAATTTTGATTCTCCAGTTCTGACACCATTCGATGGCTGTGAGGTGGGACTGAAGGATTTGGGATACTGTGGTAGGGTCATAATGGACTGATAACACACTTGTGTCATTCGCACAGGTATTGAGGACAGTGCTAGGATGGAGTGGAATATCAGCTGTATAGACTGTATAAAGGATTGGACTACTACCTTGAGGGTACACCGGCCGACTGAGCAAATATGGGAGGGTAGGAAAAATTATAGTTTACTTTTAAGGTTCTATTATTGAGGTAGGATGATACAATAATACAATTTATTTTTAATCCTCTGCTAAATAAAAGCTAGGAAGGGTAGTGCTGGGTACTTTCCTTCCCTATGCTCATGCCTGATCTAACCATTTATACAGCACATTTGCTTATTGTCCGATAGTTTCTGACAGTTGCAAATAAAGAAATATGACGAAAAAAAAATCATTTAGGCATTGATACATTCCTTAAATCGTTAATAATCACGATAGAAGCATCAAAAGTATTCGAAAAAACGTGATTTCTTAGTTATATTGATGTATTAATATAAACACCCAGTTTAAATCCAAGTGTGTTAATAAAAACCGGTATAGGACTCGAATTAAATACCCATAAGACGAAATATATGATTAGTAGCAGAAACGGTGGCGATCTTGGTGATATTGATATATCAGGGCTTTTGAAAACGTAAATTATTCAAGTATTTAGGTTCAATAATAACAAGAAAAAATGAAATCCAGGAAGAAATAAAGTCCCGATTAAATGTGAGAAATAAAAACCTTAAAGGTTAGAATTTATAACACTATTATTCTTCCGACAGTTCTTTACGGATGTGAAACGTGGCCGCTTACTTTGAAGGATAAACAACGGCTTAAGGCTTTCGAAAATAAGGTACTTCGTCAAATATTTGGTCCGAAGAGAGATGATGCCACTGGGGAGTTTAGAAGGTTGCACAACGCGGAATTACGGTACTTGTATCCTGTGAATATAATTGAGTTGAAAGCATTGCGGAGACTCAAATGGGCGCGTAAAGTTGTTGGGCTCGGTGAGTATTCGCTGATCCGACTGTTATGCGTCCGAAAGGTAGGCCGCAGCGTCGATGGGAGGATTGCGTTAGGGCTGTTCGGAGGAACATTGGCCGAGTCTGTGTAAGCGGAATTGGGTGGTATCGGCATCGAATCTTCGGGTTCGGTGAGCCTATTATTATTATTATTATTATAAATACCCAGTTGGTAAACCTTTTTTTTTATAATTATATATTAGCTTATTAGGAATCGATTGAACTAACTAATTAATTGTTCGTTGTGAAATAGTGTCACACTCAAGCACTTATTGTTCCTTAGGGAAATTTTTATTTTGAATATCATATTTTATGATTTTCCGTTTTAGTGGGGCTCAAAAAAAGGTAATTAAATTTAATAGAAAAAATGGAAGAGGGATTTCGGGAACTTTTAGAAAATTGTGCTGCAACCAAATCTGGATAGATAACCAATATATGTCCTTACTCACAGCCGCACTAATGTTGAATATTCAATTTATTCGTCATTTTTCTTCTACATTTGTTTCTGGCTTTTCAAACTGAAAGATTACAAAAATCTATCAATCATTTTGTCCAGGAATTTAAGCTTATCAACCTATTTATATGAAAAACAGCCCTAACCCATCATTGACCGCTTAAGGTGTCTTACTATGACATACTAAACTTTTTAATTAGTTTCCTCTAAACCATATTTTCTCTATAGGAACCAAGTATTTTAGTATGAAACTTATCTGTAAACACTGAAATTCATCAATCATCCTTTTAAAAAAGTGTTGCAAACGTTCAGCCTATTCTCTTCCAGTCTTTCCTATGCAAAGACCATTTCCGGACTTTTTGTACCATGTTTTTCTTTTCGTCATATTTTTTAAGAACCCGACGAACAGTAGAAACACTTACTGTGTATCCAGAACTTTTGAAAAATTCTGAAATAAACTAAGGCTTACTCATTAGAGGTGTTGTTTTCTTATTAAATGAATAATCAGTCTTTCAGCTTTAACATTTTATATTTTTTGGACGCTCAATTTTTTTGCTTCTATCTTTTATTATTACGACAAGAAACTGCCCGCCCTTTTCGCTTACTGGACAGACGCTCTAACCTTCCACTTAACTACAAAGGGCTCTACTATATTACCATCATAAGGCCTATCTGGACGTACGGAGTTAAGCTTTGGGACTCTACTAAATCATCAAATTCTTCCTGTATTCAATCCTTACAGTATAAAATCCTTCGAAAAATCCTCAGTGCTCCTTACTTTGTCACCAACAAACTCCTTAATGTCCTTATTGCTGATTTGGCCCGTATGAGGTATCATTCCTTCCATGACAAACTCCACTCCCACATTAACCCTCTAGTTTCAATCCTTGCTTCCTCTTCCATTCCTGACAACCCTCCGAGGCGTCTGAAAAAAAGATCTCGAGACCTTCTAGTGTAGATTACCTAGCGGAGTGTTGCCAATAGCCATATTCTGTTCATGTCTTTTCATGTATATTATCTATATTATGAGCCAATTTACTTGATATATTTACTAATACAGTTGTAAATGTCAATAAATTAATGAATAAAAAAAAATCTTTTATTATTATATTATCTACAGCATACACTTTCCACACATTCTCATCAATTTTATTTAAAATTTCAACTATGTCTCATTTAAAAATGATTCGAAGCCGTTGTTCGATCGTTATATTTTTACTTTAACGACTTTTTTTTAAATAAGTTTCTTTCCAAAGTGTTGTGATAGTTATATGAGGAAGAAGAATGTTTAGAACACAAAATAAAGTCGAAGATTTGTGAGAATCTAAACATTTCAAACCATTAAAGAACAGGATATTACATTTCCGAATACTTTGGACACTGCATGATCTTTACATTATTATTCGGATATTTTTTTTTTTTTCACTTTATTTATTGATTTGCACCTGTCAGCAGTATGTGACAATCAGCAAATAGGATAGAATAATAAAAAAAATAATGACATGTCAGGCATGAGGAAAGACAGTACCCAGCAGCACGTCTTCTCGTCAGGTTTTTTTTTTATGTATGGTTTCCATCATTTTTTAAATTTTATGGTCTTTATTTTACGTCGGAGTGTTAATAAGGCTATCATTATACGATTAGGGACCATTTGGAGCGTTCATAGCTTGAGTGAAGTAAGCAAGCTCTTGGAGAAGGCTCAAAAGGGGCTGAATAAGATTATTCAACCCTCTAATTATGTGTGTTATTTGGGATGAATTTTCACCTGAAGACGGCTGCTGTGGTATTTCCCTCCTCACACCCGAGCCTGTTGGTTCGTTGTTAGAAGCTGGAAAAGCGTGATTTGGTCCCATCTGGAGGGCTGATGATTCCAGTGGCTGGTTCGGTGGTACCAGAGACTGGATTGGTGGTCTCAATGGCTGGAGTGGTGGTTCCAGTGGCTGGAGTTCTGGTTTCTGTCGAGTCGGAGCTCTCAGCTGCTGAACTGGCAACTCTATCTGTGGACCATTATTATGAGCTGGTGGGTTGCTTGATGTTTTTTGACGAAGATCAGGAAATTCGTCGAAATTTCGTGGTGGAGGATGAGGTCGTTCGGAGCGGTATGTTCGAGAAGTTCGTTGAATCCTCAACTCCTTCAGAACTTGGCACCACGGTAGTTGGCTGGATGCCCCCCTGGCAGTTGGCGCATGTCGCTGGTGTATCTCTTGCCTTTGTACAATTTGCGCTGTCGTGGCTAAGACCACATCTTACACAACGTGGAGGGTGGTTACAGTACGTCTTCGTGTGACCATACTGCTGGCACCTGATACACTGTGGTATGACTCTTCTTTTTCTTGGTTCTTCTACTCTTATTTTTGTGTAAAATATAGATTGAATCTCAAAAATTTTTTCATTGTAGGTTGATTTAGATATGTCAACGAAAAACATGGGGAGTGGGTTTTTTAACCTAGAAATAACATTAGTGATGTTTACAACATCATAACCATATTTTTCTATATCTTTTTTTATTTCCAAAATAGGGGTAGTGTGGTGGAGGTTTTTCACGACTATCCTGTGGTTTTTGTCTTCAGGAAGTTGGTAAGTATGAAAATCAGCTTCTGAATTCTTAAGGCTGCTTACTAATTTTCGGTATATACTTCTGAGGTAGAGGGGTAAACAGTTACACCTTTTAGTGTAGTTTTAAGGTGAAATGAATTTGGAGACGATTTGTTTTGTAAAAATGTGACGAAAGCTTGGTAGTCTTTGATGCCGTTAATGTATATTGGAGGCGGTTTGTCTTTGGAGGGTTTATTATTGTCGGTAGGCTGATCTACTTCAATTAAATTTTCTAATGGAGCATAAGTGTTACTTACTGCGATGGTTATGTCATTTCCTGCAACTGTTGTTTTTTGCCTACGTGGATCCCTGGATTCAGCTGGCAAGTTCCTTTTCTTCCCAGTAACTAAGGCCCAGGCATCACGTAATGTTTCATCGCAATTTAAGCCTAATACACCTTCCCCACTTCCCCCAACACACTGCGTTGAGGTGGGGAGCATTTCAGCTGTAGGTCTCACCTTTGACTTACAATTGAGACTCAGGCTCCTTCAGTCTTCAATTTTCAACCAAAAGATTTAAATTTATTCAAAAGAATTGACAGAATTCAAATTAACTTTATGAGGAAAAAATATAGGTTATTTTTAGTTATCAAGCACCATATGGGATATTCGGATATTTAAAAAAAATAAAATAAAGCTTTTCTGTTATCATATTGGTGATTTTCCGAAATAGTTGGGAAAAATACTGATTTAATAAAAAGAAATACGAATTATGAATACTTAATAAGATAAAAAAAAAATATATATATATATATATATATATATATATATATATATATATATATATATATATATATATTAGATAATTAACGATCGAGGTAACAGAAAGTTGTGAGTTGCCCGAATCGGATTAATTAAATTTACTGATTTCGAAATTGATCGTCAACAATATTCAAGTTGTTTAACTTCAATCGCGCATAAAGAATACCCACACTGAATTTTTTTGTTTATAGAAATAAAGATTATTTAAATAATTTTTCAAACAATTAGATGCATTTTACTCTACAAAACCTTACTGCACATCTAGACGTTTAGACAAAACTCCACGAAACTTTACAACCATAGTGTCATTTTTACTTTCACTTACCTATTTATGTAAAATATAGTAAGGGAAAGTTTGCGATCGTGAAAATTTTTGAATTACAGTTTCCAACGGAAAAACACGTTTTAGGGTCCCCTCAGTCTAAATAACCAAATCGCAGAAAAAAGGTCAGTGTGTGTGTGTGCGCACGGTCTAGCACGAAATCGAAAAGCAGCACGAAACTGAAATTTCATGTTTAAGACAACTATACGCCCGAGATGGTCCAAGAACTTATTCATTAAAATCGGCTGACTGGAAGTGGTACTTTATGCAATGCATTTTATACACGCTTTAACTCAAAAACGACTCTAACTGTTTTGATCAAACTCACTGCGTCGATGTAAAATTTATTGAGCCTTAATATAATATAAGTTTCATTCTGATTGAAATGGTCTGACACGGCTTAAATGTCGTATTTTTGTATTTTCTTCCTCTAAAGTACGTTTAATTTTGTACATCCTAAAAGATTAACCATATCATATTATCAGCATTGGCGAAAAACGGCTTTATATACAGGTCGAACGAATTTGATGATCAACAAAAGGATAAAAGAGCAAAAATATTTTTTTGATGTAATTTAGCTTTTTATATATTAAATACAATAATATAGACGTATAATATACCGTTGGAAAAAGAAAGATTTTAGAAAAAACAGTACTTATACAGAAAGCTGTAAAGAAAATAATGTCAAGTGAGGAACAGATCATATACTTACTACCGATTATTTTACGCAACAACTTAACATAATTTTATTATTTAATCTGAATCCATTAACTTAATGGAATAATTCTTAAATCGATTTTAAGAGCCCAGGTAAGTGAAAGACGTCTTTTGTCCGCACCAGATTTTTTTAGATACTGCGATGACCAGACAGATGTTTCAATTGACAATAAATGGAAATTTCAAGGGAACTAAATTAAACTTTTTATATGTATTTTAAATAGTCCTTTTGAAAATAAAATAATAATCAACCGAATGAAATGGGAACCATTGTCTCTTTTGTTTATTTTCATATAAAGATCATAACGTCGCTGGTGTAAAAGGGCATATTTTTTTTGGATCTATTATTATACCCTTTTGATTATGGTAAATATAGGGTTATCAATGAACGTTAGTATTGAACATTGCATGGTCTATCTAGCGATTTTTGATTTTTGCGATGAACTCTAAATCGGTCTATCAATGCATTATTAAAAGTAAATGACAGCTCATTCAAATCACACCCGAGCGCGACAGAGGCGACTCACTATATTATAAATGTACATAGATAAATTTTAATGATTTAACAAATTCGAAAAGAACATACTTCTTCCTCTAACTCCTGGGGACAGTAGAATCGAAGACGAGTAAGCCTGGGAGAGTGGGTGGCTATAGAGTCTCCTGACTTATTCCGGCTTAGCAGAGACTTTGGCCGGATTAGAAGAAGGAAATCCGTTTTTTCGCTTCGGTCGCTGTCATGGATCAGAGATATCTTAGAAAAAAAGCTTAAATATCCAACTGCGTCAGCGAATAGAATGATTTATTTTTTAAACCAAAAACTGTTCAATAAATAGCCTGAATGTTATTAGGCTGCATTTGTCAATACTTAAAAAAAAAGCCTGTTATATGACGTATAAATTTTAACAATAACTCTATGTTTCGTTACGTAAGGATTGTCTTGGGAATTGGTAGAGTATGCTGTGTGTTTATTGCAACTCAACTGGTCACCTCTGGTGAAGGGGCTAGCATAACAGCTTTCTATGCAAAAGGTATCGGGTTAAAACCTTCTTCGTTTTTATCATTATATTGCTGCTCCAGAGTAATGAGTTGAGCATTCCTACTGTTTTTTTTCCGCATGTGATCCTTCTTTGGATTTCTGCCCCTGCTCGGCCATTACTTTCGATTATGGAGCCCAAATAACAGAACTGTTCCACTTTACATAGATTGCACAATGTTGGGTCGGTACTTTCCTCCTTCTCCGTGCACATATAGTTGGTTTTTTCATAATTTATTTAGAGTCCTCCTTGCTCATAATGGTTTATTATTTTTCTGAATAGGTAACTTATATCCTCTTTATCTTGTGCAGTTAGTTCCTGGTCATCAGCAAATAATAAATGGCATAGGTTTTTTTCTCCTAACTCGACGCCCATTTTCCCACATTTCTGCATCCATCCTTTTAGGCATTCGTCAAGGCATATTTTGAATAGGGTGGGATACATGCAACATCCTTGCAGTAATCCATTTCCGTTTTGAAATTTCCTGGACAATAACGGGCCTATTTTCATCTGGCACCTATTATTTGAGTAAATTGCTCTAATAAGGTCCACGATTCCTTGGTCCATTCCAGCCTTATTTAGGTATTCCCACAGAAGTTTACGAGGCACGCTGTCATATGCTTTTTCTAAGTCAATAAAAATTAAATATAGTCTTTTTGACTTGTCCATTTGTTTCTCTATTAGCTGTCTCAGAGTGAAAATATGGTCAACACAGGATCTCTTGGGTGTGAATCCGCATTGCTCCTCAGTTTGAACAAAATGCTCTTCCAGTTGTGCTTTTATAATTCTTCCTAATAGTTTCATGAATGGGTTTGTGACACAGATTCCTCTATAATTTTCACATTTTTTTCTATCACCTTTCTTAAATATTGGTGTCAAATAACCTAACTTCATTTCTTGAGGTATGTCTCCACCCTTTAGGAGTTTGGGTTTATTTATGAGAGTAAGAAATCCTCAGTCATATCGTCTTTTGGAGAAGGCTAGTCTGTGCTATGTAAGATATTCGTTAAAGATTCTGAATTAAACCTGGATAGGCAAAGTATAAGTTTACTTTTTCAAACGTATGTTTATTTTTCATAAAAGTAACTATTATGAATAAAACATGAATATATAATTTATTATCGGACCAATATTTCATTGAGATTGTGCCAAGGGATTAGGAAGGGAATAAGCTTCTGATAGAAAATTGAGAATTAGGATGGGATTAGATTAAGGATGAATGGATTATTTAGGTCATGATGTAAGGTTTTGTTAGTGACATAATATAATCGACTATAGTTCTAAGGACTTAAGACTAGGATTGGATAAGTTTGATATTAAAAAATGTTGCTGTTCCCCACAGTTCAATTCTGTAGGTCCAGAGTATAGGACGTCTGCAGAGCATAAGGCCTTAGACACTACCTTGTGGTTTCCTCGGATAACATCTTGAGAATTCTGAACCACAACAAACTCTGAACGAGCGGTCAGAGAGGTAGGTTCGGAGGATTAGTTATAAGGATTGGGGTAATAGGACTTTTAGTTTAAAAAGCAAGCCATCGTGCCACACTCGGTCAAATGCTTCTGCTGTGTCTAAAAATGCACCCATGCAATATTGCTTTCTTTCAAGGGTATAGGATATGTGATCAACAACTCGAAGAGCTTAATGAATAGTAGAGTGCCCTGAGCAGAAACCTGGAACTGGTGAGAAGGGATTTTTTGGAATTGGAGGAAAAGTAGGTTACGTTTCAAAAGGAGTTTCTAAAATATTTTAGAGATTTTAGGGAGCTAGAAGATTGGTCTATAGGATGAGGTGTGATTGACAGGTTAGCCAAGTTTAAGGTAACGTATAATGGTTGAGTGTTTCAACATCAGAGAAAGATTGGTTGTACGGAGGAAATGCAGTTGTATATGTTGGGGAGAAATATGATAGCCTATTTAGGAAGTTGTTTTATGATTTGGGAAGTGAGGATATTGGATCCAAGAGACTTTCGGAGTTTAAGTTTATCGATTAGGGATTTGACCTAAGAGGGGTTGTCAACTTTAGGAGGTAAGGAGAGAGGAATCGGTAAGGAGAGGAATTCTCCAGCTGCAGATTTATGGGTAGGATTAGGTTCAGGATATGGGGTGAACGTGTTTGGGAGATGTTTAACAAATTCCTCTGCTTTAGTCTCATCTGACGAAGCCCAGAAACCATCATTACGTTAAAAAGGATGAGAAATATTATGGTATTTAAGGATTAAATTTGTTGCTTTCCATAGAGAATGGTCACAAGTGGATAATGAGGAAAAATAGGAATTAGAGGATTGGGATCTGTAGGTTGTTAATTTATTTTTAACTAGTTTACAATAATAATTGTAAGATTAACTATCATCAGGATGCCTATATTCCTACAACGTCGTTTGTAGGTTCAGGAGTTCTTAAGATAAAGGATTTGTACATCCGTATTTTGTGGTAGGGTGAGTTAAAGATGATGTCCAGACTGCTCATTGGATTAGAGTAGTAAACATAACAACAGCTTCATTCAGTTCTTCAGGGGATCAGAGGGACACTCTGAGATTAATTTTTCGGTTAAGATTTGACGGAAGGGGTCAGAGTTAACTCGACTCCTGATGAATGGGGGTTAAGACGATTCAGGAATAGGCGATATGGAAAGGGTAAAGAGTATTGGGCTGTGATCTGAAGATAGGTCATCGAGACGAGATATGGAATAATTTAGTGGGCCTAGACCTTTGTCAATGAAAAAGTCTAGGAGGTCAGGATTAAGGTAGGGATCTGTTAGCCAGTAACTGTAATATAGTAAGAGGAAAGATATGGCTGCGATTAGAATTAAGTGCCGAGAAGAAGAGGGTTCGCCCGCGAGAAGTTGTGGTTCTAGCCTGGCGATGCTTTGCACTCAAATCTGCTGCTACAAGGAAGTGGTGTCCCAAGGAGTTTAGGAATGAATTGAATTCGGATTCGGAAAATGGAGTTTTTGGAGGGGAATATACTGCAATAAGTGTTATGTGGAAGGGCTTTGTTTGAACTGTGACAGCTGTGGTTTGGAGGTAATTATGGACCGGTAAGGGGTATGAGAGGGAGTGATGGATGATGACATCGGTGCCAGTATGTGCGGTTGCGTCAGAGTAGTCCGTTCGGTAAATTTTGTTATTGGGGATGTTGAGCAGTCGTGAGTTGGTAAGTCGGGTTTCTGTTACTAGGCCTATGTATGTCTATGTGCTTTTCTTAAAAGAAGACTGTTATTTCTTTAATGTCATTTCGAATACCATTCGCATTACAAAGGATTTAAGTCATTTAAGGATTGTTCGCAGACATGATGAGGTGGGATACGATGTTAGTGAGAAGTAATATTTGAGGATTCATGGCTGATTTAAATTCAGCGTGGAAGGATGTCTTGAAGTTGTAAATAAATTATTAACAAACCTCCAAACGGAAAGAGGCAAACCAGTGAAAAGAGAAATATTTTTAATGTAATGTTTTGTTTTTTGTAGATAAGAACCGTATCATAGATGTATCATATACCCCTGGAAAGCTAAAGATTTTAGAAAAAATATTAGCTGATGCATAAAGTTGTAAAAGTTAACATAGAGTGATGAATAGAGCATAAATTATTATTGTACGAAACAATTTAATATTGCTTTATTATTTAATCTAAATTATATGCTTCCAACGAAACTGAATAATATTTTTAATTATTATTATTATCATTATTACACACGTTACAAGCCTTCTATCAGACCACGCGAAACAATGATGACTACTTGTTCTTCCTGTTTCTCCAGTATTCCATCATTGCTTTCTTCAGCCCACCTTTGCCTTTTGGCTTTTGGTTCTGTTTTCTCTGAGATCATTTCCTACTTGTACACTTTGTGTCTATAGACGCCTTTGTCCATTACGTCCGCTGAATCAATCTGAGCTCTTTCAATTTTGGCTGGTGTCATCCAGAGTGTAGTGGTCTTGAGTCCCTGGATGTATCTGAGGATTCTGTTGGTATGTCTAGTCTGTGGGAGTCTGCTGATGTGTCCATAAAATTTTCGTCGCATCTTTCTAATGTCCTCCGCGATGTTGGATATTAATATATATATAGAATAGAATGGAATAGAAAAATAATTTTTATTCTAGGACTGGGTCCTTTAGGAACAATATGATATGTAAAATTAATATATACAATGTGTCTGGTCACAAGACCAAAGGATTATAAATAATTTTTATTTACAAAGCTTTAAGAAGAAAAGTAGGATACAATAAAACAAAAGAGTAAAATAATTAAAAGAGTAAAATAAATGAATAACTTCTGATATGTTGAACAAAACTTAGCATTGAAACTGATTCATAATAATTGATCAATGTAGAAACATGAACAATAAATAATAAATTTTCTTTTTGAATAGATATTTGATTTGAAATATCAGGCTTGTGGAGCGTCTGTTTGAGATGACAATAGGTACTCGAACAGCTTGGTCTTGAATGATGGTAGGGAAGAAGCATGGCGGATATGAGTAGGTAGGGAATTCCAGAGAGTAGTAGAGCGGACAAGAAAGGAATATTCAAAACTTGTTGTTCTGTGGGCAGGAATATAAAGGTCAGAATGGCGCGATCTTGTTTGGAGGGAGCGGACTGACGATTTAAATTGCAGAAGTTTGTGGGTATAGGGAGGTACCTGGGAGTTGAAGGTTTGGTAAAGGAATGATCCAAGGAAATATTGTCTGCGGTTTGAGAGAATGAGCCACTTTAACTCACTGTATAAATGGGTCACATGAGACCTCTTCGGTGTGCCAAGGACAAATCTTAAAAATGTATTCATAATTCGCTTTAGCCTGTCCTCGAGCACAGTCGAGAGGCCACCATATACCCGCAGCAGTAGTCAAAGTGGGGGAAAATAATGGAGGATACAAGGAGCTTACGGATGGATAGTGGAAGAAAATGGCGGGAGCGATGGAAAAATTTGAGGGTACTTATTGTTCTTCGGGAGATTTGGGCAATATGGGGTTTCCAGGAAAGGGTTTGGACAATGGTAATACCGAGGTTTTTGACAGAGGAAGTGAAGGTGATTGGCTGATCATTTAGGGTTAGATTCGGAAATGTAGTATGGGATCTGAGGAAGGAATTGGAACCTATAACAATCGCCTGAGTCTTCATAGCATTTAGCCTTAGTTTATTCAGAGTTGCCCAGTATATATATAGCAGGATATATATAGAAATATATATATATATATATATATATATAATATATATATATAAAATATATATATATATATATATATATATATATATATATATATATATATATATATATATATATATATATATATATATATATATATATATAAATTAACTCGAATATTTTCTTTACTTTAAGTTTATTTAATAGAACTTAAATTGATTCTAAAAGCTGAGGTAAGTGAAAGTCCTGAGATGCCATAACCAGATTTTTTTTATTTTATTAATTATTTTTTGTGAGCTGTAAGTTGACAAATATATTAGTGCCCCTTCATTTTTACGCATAACAAAACAGTATTGCGTAAGCATCTATACATAGTTTTGAAGGCGCAATAAACTTTTTTCTCTTCATATTTCCCGTTCACACTTATTGGAAGCTACTTGACAATAAGGAAATATTCTATACAAAACCTATGCAGCATACATAATAGGTATGTGGAAGGGAAGTGCCCAGAAGCAACAATTTAATTTAACGTAGGAGATTTCCTACCCGCCTTCTCTTCAAGAAGCATTGCAGGTACTGATATGCAATTTTTAATCTATTGCCGTGTCCGTGAAGTTTTCTGTGAAAACACAGATTAAGAGTTCGTATGTGTTGGTCGATTGTTTGTATGTACTATTTTGGTTTTACAAAACAAATTTTATATGATAGGAACTTTTGTATGTGAGTTTAATAAATTTTTTTCGGTATTTGTAAGTGTACAATGCATAATAAATCATAAGGACAGATATTAATTTGCGCCTTCAAATACAATGTATAGATGTTTTTGCAATATAGCTATGTTATACGTAAAAATGAAGGGCTCCACTTACTATATCACTGATATGCGGCCAAAAGGGCTTAATATAGGGAGAATAGAAAAAGTAGATGAAAGGAATTTATAATAATCTATTAACAGAAACAGCCTTAAAATGTATATAAATACCGAAAAAGGAAATTATTCAGTAACTATTTTAGCAAAACATCTCGCAAACTATTCACTATTCATATGAATGCGGATGAGCGAGTGAAGCGCTCCTGTGTTTTGTTTATTTTGTAATCAAAACATCAAACGTTGTTCATCACAAGTTTTTGTCTATATCAGTCAATTTTTATCTTTTTTAAATTAAATTGGGGTCATAAAAAAAGCAAGAAAAAAAAAAGCTTAAGTTATAATTGTTATGATAATGGTGTTACAGGGTTTTTAAATAAATAATATTTTCTTAAGTATGTATTTTACTATAAATAATAGCCACTTTTGAGGTAATATTGTCATGAATAAAGAAATACTTAGTTACTTACTTTATTACTTTATTTATACTTTATTACTTTATTTATACTTTATTACTTTATTTATACTTTATTACTTTATTTATACTTTATTACTTTATTTATACTTTATTACTTTATTTATTGATTTATAATTGTATTGGTTACAAAATCTAGTAAATAAGCTTTGAGATAAAAATACATGCGGAGAATCTACCCATTGGCAGCACTCCATTAGGTAATCTTAACTAGGTCTCGAGGTCATCTTCTTTACAGACGCCTTTGGAGGATTGTTAGGAATGCAAACGGAAACAAGAATTAAAACTAGTGGGTTAGATTGGGTCTGGAGTTTGTCATGGAAGGATTGGTACCTGGTTCGGGCCTAACCAGCTACATATAGAAGATTAAATTCTTTATGGATGGACTTATTCGAGACAAAGTATGGAGCGTTGAGGATTTTTTGAAGGATTTTGGATCGTTAGTAATTTTGGTAGTAGAGTATGTCTTTCTTTACTTTCTATACCTTATCAAGTCCTCAGCCAACTCAATTTCTCCCTGACTGAGAACAGCAGTTGATTATATTTAGAGATAACCATCAATTTTAGTTGTTTTTTCAGTTCTTCCCATCGGAAAAATGACAATTTCTTTTATTATTAGTTGTTTTCTTTTATTAGTTATACTTTTGATTTTTTTATTAATAATTTCTTTTTTGTTGAAGCGAAATACTATCCTTCAAGTGGGGGTAGAGCGGGGCTAGTTGAGCATAGGGGCAAGTTGGGCAATTGAAATATCACGCAAACTATTCACTATTCCTATGAATGCGAATAAGCGAGTGAAGCGCTCCTGTGGTTTGTTTATTTTGTAATTAAAAAGTCAAAACGTTGTTCATCACAAGTTTTCGTCTGTATCAGTCAATTTTTATCTGTTTTTAATCAAGTAAGCCTTAATCTTTCAGAGAATTGTTGTGCTTTTGATAAATGGAGTTGTTCTGGACATAACTCTTATGATTTTTTTTATAACCTCGATTTTGTTTTATTTATTTATTTATTTGATATTCCGCATCGGGTCATTAGCGGGTCTTGATTCTCTACGTTTATATTGAGTTTAACAGACCAATGTCTCTAAGAAACTCAAAAAGTCTTAGAATTATGTCTTCATCATTTTCTAATTCTTCTTTTAAGCTTGAAGGTATGTTATGTCTTGTTCTGTTGTCAGTGTACAGTGTGCATGATGTTACAATGCGTTTTATGGTCAGTGTTGTGTTACATGTATCACAGAATGGTGGATCCAGGCCTCTCATTAAATATCCGTGTGTAAAGGCTGTAAGTCCTATCCTCAGCCTTGCTAGCACTACCTCTTCCTTTCTACTTTTTCTGCATGATGTGGTCCAAGGAGATACATCTTGCTTTATCTCTTTCAGTTTAGTACTGGAAGTAGCCCATTCAGTTTTCCACTTGTTAATAATGGTCTTCCTGCAATGCCTCTACCACTCTTCTGCTGTGGTTATGTTCACATTTTCAGTCGCAGGTTCATTCAGCCTCGCCCTGTTTGCTTCTCTGTCGGCTACATCATTTCCCACAATACCGCAATGCGACGGGACCCATGCAAGTACAACTTTTTTATTGAAATTTTCTTGCAATCGCCAAATACAATTAGTTATTTCCCTTACTAGGGAATTGTTTGATTTTGTATCAGCGATTGCTTTAAGTGAACTTAATGAGTCCGTTACTATGAGCAAGTAGTTGTCATTCATTGTCTTGACTAGCTCCAAGGCTTTATATATTGCAAATAGTTCTCCAGTAAATATGCTGTTCATTCCGGGTAATATGAACCTGAGATTAATTGTATCACTTACCACAGCACATCCAACTTCATCACTTACTTATGATGCATCCGTATATATTATAGAAAAATTATTATATTTCTCTTTCAATTCCAAAAAATAGCTTTTCATAAAGACGCGATCTTCAAAAGATTTCCCTCTTTTTGTAAGGGTTGTGTCAATTCGGATAAAATTCGTATCCCATAGATCGAATAAAAAGTCGTTCAAACTTAAAATATTATTTACGTTTAAGTTTAATTCCAGCAAAAGATCACTAATTCTTCCTTTGATGCCAATTTTATAATTATTTTCATTTATATCGGATGCGACAAGTTCGTAGTTGGGATGGTTCTTTTTAGACAAAATGGATGCTGCGTAAGAAAGAGTTAGGTAAGCTCTTCTTAAGGCAAGACTCGGTTCTCCACTTTTGTTTTAAAACTCCGGGTTGGGGTTAGTTGAGCTATAGTTGGTCAATTTACTTCACGACTCAAACAACTTAAGTTATGAATGTTTTATTTTTCGTTAGGATGCGGACTTACAAGAGGAAGACTACAAGATGTTCTTAATTGCAACTGTGACAATGATCATTAAGTTCCAAAGATCTTATTAATATTTTTTTAAGATATAAGCTATATGAGTAATAATATAAACATTTAAGTCTGGTTTTATATAGCAAGACTGAATCTAATGTTGAATTTTATCTTAAGGTACGTTAATGTTTTATTGATTCTAGTTTTGTTTAATTATTAAAAGAAAATTATTTAAAATTTTGTTGTTCTGTCACTAAATAAAGAGCTGATTGTTATACACATATTTTATTATATTATTTCTAGTCGAAATTTGATTTGATTAGACATTTTTAGTGCTAAACTTACCCCATACCCTTGCTCAACTTACCTCACCTATGGGTTACATGGAGCAAACTTGACTTCCTGGATTTAAATATCTGTAGCTCTTAAAGTCGACTTGATACAAAAAAAATAAAAAAATACTAGGGACACATTTGCTAAGGGATATATTACGAATCCATCAAGCTACTAAAAAACTCATTGATCCTTGTCATTGAGTAACTATATCCGTTCAAGTGAAAAATTGCTCAACTAGCCCCGCCCTATCTGAGTGGATCTGATGGTATAGTCACACCCTCTTAATTATTCTGGTAACTTTGTAATATAAGGTACATTTGGCTATTGTTCGAAGAATTTTGTACTCAAAGGATAGGATGCGTTTGATGTTCGAATACCTATTGTCCTCTATTCTCTCACAGTTATAGGCCCAGGTAGGCTTCAGTATTGTCTAGTAAGTTAGTAGTTTACTGTCAATTGAATGTTGTAATTTTCTAAAGCGAGCAGTTTCATTGGTATTATATTGATAGGATGCTTAGAACTTCAAAGGGTATAGTTCAAGTGATGAAGCCAAAAAACGTGTCTGATCTGAGAAGAACGTTTAATCGTGGCAACCTAAATAAGACAATTAAACTTTATTGACCATTTACCAAACTTTATGAAAAACCTACGTTGTATTTTTCGTTCAAACTCTTTAGCCGTATTAAATTAAATTTGTTTGTATTTTTACGTATAGATAGATAGATAGAAAAATTACCTTTAAGCTGATTAATCTGACCTATATCCCACTAAATCGATTATTTACAAATGTGTCAAAAATATATAAAGTTATGCAATATAAACTAGTAAAGAAATGTTCTTTGTCATAAAGAAATTTGTCATGCGTCTATTTGGGGTGTCAAAAGACGTTGGGAATGTGAGATTCTAGTGAAACATATGAAACTGGTAAAATGGAATTCTATACCTACTCATATTCACCATTATGAGTAGGTATAGAATTCAAGAGTCTCGTGGGGAGAATGGATAGATGGATCAAAAGTTTTAGCTCTGAATGACGTGATCTAGTTTCTAATGTGTGGAATGAGGGTTTTGAATGTTTAAGACAGCGAATGTACATGCTTAATACTAAGGATTTTGACTTTGAAAGGCTTGGGTATAAGGAAGCACTTAAAAAACCATTTATGAAATAAAAAAAAAATCTTTATTCCGGGACCAAGTCTCCTTAGAACAAGGAAATAAAAAAAAAAATGTGGGTTATGGTCTAGTTGCTTTTGATAAAGTGTAACAGCGATTCAATAAATCTATAAATCTTTGCGTACTTATACACACGTGACGCACACAATCATATATACACATATTTATACTAAAATACCTAACGTCCCATCGATCCACAGCTTTCGATAGATCATTCTTAATCCGATCCGCATCCTTATGGAACTCCATTCCTTCCAACATCCGTGACTCCCAAACTCTTTCAACATTTGATTCCCGTCTTTTCAGCCATTTCCTGTCAATTCGATTCCCAAATAATCCCTAGTAGATGCTAATTTCAGGGAAAATCAACAAATAAAGGAGACAGATACGTTTATTTATTTATTTAACTTTCATTTTCATAGATACATTTAGCAGCAAATATATAATTTAATAATTTATAGGTATAAGTGAATTCTTGACTATTGTATTGATTCATTATTGTGTATATATTTTATTGTAATTTTATGCCGTGTAAATATTGTATGAATGTAGTGTGTATGATATCTTTTGAGCAGTACTATTGATGTCCTAATTGGGACAGATTGTAATTTTACTCAATAAAAACTGTTGTTATATATAGATACATAGATTTTTTTTTCTTCTTGTTTTCATATTTTATTAGATCTTGTCTTTTGAGTTATTTTATTTTTTTTTCATTTTATTAATTTAATTGTGGATGTAATTAGTTGACCGTTGAGAATTACTGGAAGGAATTAGTCCGGGTGGCGGGCATTAAATGGAACAACTAAATAGTTTCAACAATTTTTTGTTTGCCAACGTTTCGACCACCTTTCTTTCTATATCAGTTTCCATTCTCCCACCATGCGCCCTGATGATGACCCACAAAGGGGGTCGAAACGTTGGCAAACAATAAAATAGTTGAAACTATTTAGTTGTTTCATTTAATGACCGCCACCCGGACTAATTCCTTCCAGTATTAATTTAATTCTGTTGTTATTTTTAATTATTTTACTCTAAGACTATAGTCTTAAGACCATCTTTTATTTCCTGTAATATTATTCTTAAGGGACTCGTCCTAGAATAAATAAAGAATTATTATTATTAATATATTTTATATATTTAATATATTATTAATATTTATTGGGACGGAATATTGAGATTCAAGTAGGTAATAGAAGAGTTGATGTTTGAAAGAAGAAAGAGAGGCGGTTTTACGGATAGAGATAGGCAGGGATTCCAAAATAATGAAGAGCGAACGAAAAGGGATTGGTGAAAGGATGCAGTTTTACGTGATCGGGTACAATGATTGATTGATTAGGTTCTAGTTTTCGACGAATAGATTTCAGAGCGGAGGGTGAGGAGTTCGGTTACATAGGAAGGTTACTAATTTCTATGGTTTGGAATAGAATAGAATAGAAAAATATATTTATTCTGGTACAAGGTCCCTTAAAAACAATTCATATGTACTATTAAGATATATGTAATGTGTCTGGCTACAAGACCAAAGGAATATAATTAATTCTTATTCAAAATGATACATAAAGAAAAGAAAGGATATAATAAAAAAAAAAATAAATAAATAAATAATAACTTCTGGTGCGCTAAACAAAACTTTTTTTTTTTTTTTATATTTATCTAGCAATATTACAATCTGTCCAATTCAGGACAAAACAAAACTAAACAATGAAATTGATTTATAATTGATCCATATAAAAATATGAACAATGAATAACAAATTTTCTTTTTGATTTGAAATATCTTATTGAGCGTCTGTTTAGGATGACAGTAGGTACTGGAATAGCTTGGACTTGAATGATGGTAGGGAAGAAGCATGGCGGATATGAGTAGGTAAGGAATTCCAGAGAGTAGAGGAGCGGACAATAAAGGAATGATCAAAAGTTGTTGTTCTATGGGTAGGAATATAAAGGTCGGAATAATTTGGAGGGAGTGGACTGACGATTTAAATTGCAGAAGTCTGTAGATATATGGGGGTAGCTGGGAGTTGATTGTTTGGTAAAGATATGATCCTAGGAAATATTGTCTTCGGATTGAAGGAAGGAGCCACTTTAACTCATTGTATAAGTGGGTCACATGAGAATAGGTAAGAACCATGGAAATAATGCCGTCATACAGAAGAATAAAGCCACTTTAACTCGGTACAACAGCCTATGGTCACGTCTACGGGCTCGAAAATGAATCTTATAAAGCAATTAATTAGACGTTTTAATTTTATACATGATGCAACCGTAGTCAAAGTTAGGGATTGGTAGCTATGCAGTTAAGAAAATTCTATATTTATTAATTTTTATCTCATCTTAATATACGAGTATTTCTATAGAACTCTGTCATGTAGACGATCAGTGAATGTGAATGACATTAAACTTGTGGTGAAATAGGAATGATGGAGAGAGGATGAGCTACGGCACCTCTTCTTGGCGTGTTTTCTGAGAGTTCTTTTTTGTAAGAAGGTCCCTCATCTAACTTCTTTTCAGCCATTTTCGAGTGCTGTGGGGCATGTTGGTATTGGCCATGTTTTGTATGATTGTATTGCTATGTCCGTCTAAGTTAAAAACGTTTGTAGACGGTTCGAATCTTTTCGTTTACTGTTGGCAAGTGGAGAACAGTATGTAAAGAAATGTTACTAACGTGGTAAATTCCTTATAGTTTCTATATCTTTGTAGTAAAAGTTTTGTCTAAAACAAAATGTTACATTTTAATAATAAAAATCGTAGAGCTTTCGAAATGGGCAAATCATGTATTTATTTATTTAATCATAAGTTAGCTGAAGAGTAAATATTATTTGTAATATTTTTTGGGCATGCTATTATATTTATACATTTACTTACCTTAAACTTAAAAGTATTGAACATCAGACTCTGAGGAAGGATTTTGGATACGGGAAGAATTCGGTGCTTTAGCAAATCCCCCAAACTCAAATTATTCAAGTCTAGATTGGTCATCTGTTAGCCATGTAGATGAGCCTTAGGTAATTAAGAGGAAGGTTTGACAAATAAAATATTGAGGTATTCAAATAAATATTTAGCCTTTTCAAATTGTTCTGCGAATTAACATACGACTAATATTATTAACCTTTATGATAAAACTTTATGTCTTATGTAAAGTATTTTTGTACCTTAAACAATGGTCTATTGTTAACTCATAAGTAAGGTCCCCTTAGAAGTTACCCTTTTCTCAGGGTCAGGTCATATTCTAAGGTCATAAAATTACCGCTCCTTTCACTGAAGTGACAGAACTTGAATGTTTATGTTTCCTGTTGCATTCATGCACATTAGTTTCGAACTAAATCAGAAATTCCTCACTTCGGAGGGAGAAACTATCATCTCGACCTCACAGAAGTATTACCCCCCTCCATCCTCCTTCAGAATCCTACTTATACCCAACCTATATCCACCCAGAGGCATTCTCATTCCATCATTCTCCCTTGGCGAGTCTCAAGGTAGACTTCAAACATGTAACATTTGAAGATTAAAGACTATTTTTAAGCAGCTACTGTTGTGTGTTCCTTAATTTGCGTGAGCTCATCTGAATAGTATTTTATAGTATCCCGTTCAGATTTCTTCGCTGGCTTTAAAGTTAAAAGAGGCTACATTGACTCTCAAACCTCTTTCATTCTTTTGAATTTCCAAGGCCTCCAAAATTACTACAGTTCCTTTTTATCCCTAGTCTTTAATCCTTTTTTTTTCTTCTGCTTGGTTGTTTTCCTTGGAGTCTTCTTTAAAGTGGAATACGAATTTACTACTTTTAAGAGAAAAAATCCACCCAAGTGTCCCACATAGAGTGACCCACATTTTGTTTATTCAGTGCCTTATTCTGCTCTTAGATATGATCAAATATTGAAGAAATAGTCCACCCTCCAGACCATAAAATATTAAAAAAAAATAGTTTTCTCTCTGGTGAATTCCGGAAAAAGAACTTATTCATATTTATGTCGGAAGCTCAAATGGCTTTATTAGCCTGTAAATTTGAATATTTATAAGGGAAATAATAGACAACGACTTACTTATTTTGAAACAAAGATTACTCATATATAGATATAGGTTTTTTTTTTTCTCGCTTTATTACATTTATTTGATAACTTTCAAATCCTATTTATTAAGTTGAGTTACATGAAATGTCCGTTTTCAAGGTAAAGGATTTTTATTAAAAATACAATATGAAAACAAGGTAATTTTATTCGAAGTATTTACCTTCTTTTTCTACACATTTTTCCCAACGTGACACCAACTATTTTATCCCCGAACTGAAAACTCTGAGCTTTGAAGTGAAACAAAATCTGAAAACGCACTTTTCACTTGATCATCATTTTCAAAAAGTTTTCCTTTGACAAAGTTGTCTAAATTCCTGAACAGGTAGTGATCTGTTGGAGACAAGTCGGGAGAATATGGTGGGTGCGGAAGAACTTCGTAGCCCAGTTCTTTCAATTTTTGCACGGTATGTTTTGAAACATGCCGCTCAGTGACGGTATCATGAGGTACCCATGTATCAAGCTTTTTTACTTTCTCAATACACTTTAAATGTCTGGAAACGGTAGATGCACTTGCATTTAGTTGTGCTGAGAGTCCTTTCACTGTATGTTTGAGGGCATCGTTGTCTATTACGGACGAAGGTCTTCCTCGGGGCAAGTTTTCCAAGTCGGTATCCCCAGCTGAAAACTTAGCAAGCCAACGTCGAATGGTCCGTTCGTTAACACTCCCTTCTCCAAACGCCTTGCAAATATTTCTAGCGGCCTCAGCTGCTGAATGGCCGAGTTTAAACTCGTACAAAAATATTACTCGAAAATCACGAGTTTCCATGTTCATATTTGGAGGTATACTAAAAAGTGGGTAATTGATTGGGAAGCTAATGTTTATAATACAAAGATAGAGGATTAGTAACTGTTTACTTTAAATATGTAAACATTCGAAAGAAAACAACAGAGACCTGCAAAATCCTTTATGTATTTCAGAAACTATAAAAACTGACATTTCATGTGAAACAACCCAATATTTATTTCTCACTAGCTGAACCGACAGACGTCTATCTATCTGTATATATGTATATGTAGATAGATATACATATAGATAAATATATAGATAGATAGAGAGATTATTATTAACTTAGAATATTTAAAAAAAAACAAAAAACAATCTACTAAAGTAACTTTTTTCTTTCTTTTATATGATCCTTCTCCTGACTGTTATAAACTCAAATTAGCGATAATAATTAAGCATGATGAAAATGGGATTCGTTTTCATATATATTGATTGAAGGTATCTTCGTGAAATTTCGAATCCAGTGATACCCTACTCGTTGTATTTGATATTAATATTTAGACCAACTCGTTTTTGAGGCTTTGCATATTAATATACAGTCGGTAATTAAAACCTGATAATTAACCACTGATAACCCTATGTTGTATTGTACAAACATGTGAACCTCTTTCAACTATTTTTCTCTTCAAGCACCTCAAATTGGTTGAGACCCTACTAAATTTGAACACCACTTGCCTCCCGGACACTTTTACGACGAGGCATTGGTCTCATTGGAGCTAAGGATGTAGCTGCAGTAAACACTTGGCAATTTTCATCTCGTGCAATTTCCGTAATTGTGGACGAGATTGGTCGTAATAACCCACACGCTACGAACCCAGAGGCTTCTAACTCGTTTTCTAATGAGAGCTGCAACATCCTCAAATCATCACGAAAATATTAAGGTGTTAGAGATGTGTAATTTCTTCTTATGTTTCTCGTTGGTTTAAGAAAAAAAAATAAATATAACGGCCGAAGCCGAAGAAAAGAGGCATAAAAATAAAGAAAAATGGTTTTTATATTTAAAGATTTTTTTTTTTTTTTCAACTAGAAATAATATTTAGGATAGAAATCGCATGGTTTAAAGCAATGGTTTTTCATTCAATCAGCACCATGGCCCTTTTCATTACTTATATTACTTTTCACAACTTTTTATATAAAATACATTTTTTGTTATTAAATATATAACTTTCCAACGGTATATTATACAACTATTAATATTTGAAAAAAGAAAATATTTAGAAACTATGTTTGCTCTGTTTACCTTTACATGTTTATGAATTCGTTCAACCTGTAATTTTTAACGTTTTTTTTTATTGTTTTTTTTTTTCAATCTGATAACATGATATGAATAATGTTTTGGGATATGCAAAATTAAAGGTACTTCAGAGGAAAAAACAAAACAAAACCATTTATGCCCGGTCAGACTGTTTTAATCAGATTAATATCTACTTGATATAAAATCCCATCAAAGTTAAATTTTATAAAGCAGCTATTTTAATCACAATCGTAACAGCTGTTGAGTAAAATGAGCAAAATGCATAGTATTGGGTTGTGTCACATGAAAAGTCCGTTTTCAAGGAAAAGGATTTTTATTAAAAATACGACATGAAAGCTACTTTTTCATCAAAATCAGCTAACCACAAGAGCCGCATTAAATCTGTTTTAAGATTTTCTCAAAAAACAACTATTTTGAATAAACTCACTATATTGATGTAAAATTTCATGGGCTTTAATATTATGTAAGTTCCATTCTGATTGAAATATTGAGTTGTGTCACATGAAATGTCCGTTTTAAGGAAAAGGATTTTTATTAAAAATACGATATGAAAACAAGATAATTTTATTCGAAGTATTTACCTCCTTTTTATACGCATTTTTCCCAACGTGACACCAACTTTTTTATCCCCGAACTAAAAAACTCTGAGCTTTGAAGTGAAACAAAATCTGAAAACGCACTTTTTACTTGATCATCATTTTCGAAAAGTTTTCCTACGACGAAGTTGTCTAAATTCCTGAACAGGTGGTAATCTGTTAGAGATAGTCGGGAGAATATGGTGGGTGCGGAAGAACTTCGTAGCCCAGGTCTTTCAATTTTTGCACGGTATGTTTTGAAACATGGGGTCTTGCTGCCGCTCAGTGAGAATATGATTTACCCATGTATCGAGCTTTTTTACTTTCCCAATACACTTTAACTGTCTGGAAACTTTAGATGCACTTGCATTTAGTTGTGCTGAGAGTCCTTTCACTGTATGTTTGAGGACATCGTTGTCTTTTATGAACGGAGGTCTTCCTCAGGGAAAGTTTTCCAAGTCGGTATCCCCAGCTGAAAACGTAGCAAACTAATGGCAAATGGTCCGTTCATTAACACTCCCTTCCCCAAACGCTTTGCAAAAGTAGAGGATTGGTAACTGTTTATTTTGCGTGATATATAGTGGCTCTTATGATACGTCGTTTTTTGAGCGAATGTTGCTGTAAAAACTGAATTATATAAATTTTTAAAATATCAATGTGTGTGTGCCACACATTTTGGTGATATTCGGTCATTTGGACTTGGAGAATCCCTAAAGCGTAGTATTGTATTTCTGGTGAAATATTTAATTCAAATATATTCACGATCGCAATACTTTTCCTTACTACGTATATCTTTCATAGGTAAGTGAATGTAAAAATGCAGGCTAAATAGGCATTCCCTATTCTTATAAGGTCACAAACGACTAAGCGTTCCAATTTTAACATTTATTTAATTTCAGAGTTTCGTTTTGTACAGAAGATATTATTGTCTGTTGTCCTTTTTTTTTAGAATAGAAAAATGAACTTTATTCTGAGACATAGTCCCTTGAGAATAACACTTTAACTTTCACTTATCTATGTATGAAATATACAGTAAAGGAAAATTTAATAAAAAATAAAATAATGTTTAAAATAAAAAAATTACGTATTGCGATCGTGAAAATTTTCAAATTCCAGTTTACAACGGAAATACTATTTTTAGTGTCTCCTGAGTACAAATAACCATGTACCGCAAATAGGTCTGTCTGTGTGTGGTAATTTCAGCGTTAAAACCAAAAGTCCTACGAAACTGAAATTTCATATTTGAGACAACTACACGCCCGAGATGTTACAGAAATTTTTTCATCAAAATCAGCTAACGATTTTTTCAAACACGGCTTTAACTATTTTGATTAAACTCACAATATCGATGTAAAATTTAAAATTATGTAGATTTTATTCTGGTTGAAATAGTCTGACAAGGCCTAAATGCTGATATTTTAAATTTTCTTTCTTTTAAGTACCCTAAATTTTGTATATTCTAAGAAAATAACTATATCATATATTTAGTACTTATAAAAAACACATAAATATATAATATTAATGAATACGATATCCAACTAAAGAGAAAAGTCGTGGGTTGAACGCACCAGATTTTCAACCTGACTTTAATAAAATAGCAGTCTCTGGTAATCGAGAGATAAGTTTGACTTTTTTTTAAAGCAAAGGTTACTCTCTCCCTTGAAATTGGGAATTTATTATTGAAGAGTTGATAGAATTAATGAGTTGATAAAAAAGAGCTGTTACACTTCGCCAAATTGAATCAGTCGATCTTGGTAAAACGAAACTTTATTTTTTAACTTTATTTGCCTGGAAAGTTCGTTTAGTCAAATTAAGTTCCATCGCAAACCAGGAAAAAAAAAAGTTTTAAAATTGATATCTCTACTAAACCGGAAATCTCGTGTATATAAATGAATATTTTGTGATAAAGGATGCATTAACTACCTGCTTTCTTTATTCCACACGCGAGCACACACACACACACACACACACATACACATACACACACATATATATGGAATAAAAAGAAACTGTATATATTTACAAACGATATGAAAAAAAAATAATGGACAGATTGATAGAAAAAAAAGTACTGAAGAAATATAAAGTAAATTAATACTACCAGGATTTGGGTCCTACTGTCCTTCAGCCAGTGGTTATGTATGGAAGCGAGTCCAGGACATTAACACGCAACGATGAAAGACTATTAAACATGTAGGAAAGAAAAATTCTCTGAAAAATCTTTGGTCCTACAAAAGAGAGAGAGAAGAATGATGAATTAGAAATCTGTATCAGACACATGATATAGTTGCCAAAAATGATGATGGAGGGACACCCTGGGGGAAGAAGGAGCAGATCTAGACTTCGTTGGCTGCAGGACGTAGAGGAGGATCTTCGGTCGTTGGGTGTCAGCGGATGGAGAAGAGCAGCCGAAGACAGGTCATAGTAGAGGAGGATCACTGAGGAGACCAGTGGTCACTGAGGAGACCAGGCGCTATGGTCCTAATGGACCATAGCGCCGATAGATAGATAGATAGGAATTGGGTGAAATAAATAATTGTCTTACATTAAAAGAAGGATAATGTGTCTTTATTTGGGCTGATAGAAGGTGTTGAAAAAGATAGGGTTGAATGAGAGAAGGGAAGAAGCATGGCGGATATGAGTAGGTAGTTAATTCCAGAGGGCTGAAAAGCGGACATAAAATGAATGTACAATTTTTCTTTTCTTTCTGTGAGAAGGAATGTAAAGGTAGTTGAAAATACAATGGGAGAATAAGGTATTGACAATATATATATATATATTTGAACATGACCTTTCCATTCTTGATCAACATTAATACCTGGCTATTGATTAAAATGACATTAAAAAATTATATATTATTTATCTATGATTATTCTTTTTTTATTTTTACTTGCCTATATATATATATGAAATATATAGTAAGGGAAAGTATTGCGATCATGAAATTTTTCGAATTCGAGTTTTACCGGATATGCGTCTTAGGGTCTTCTGAGTCCAAATGACCAAGTCTCACAGAAATGTCTGTAGGCTAGTTTGTGTGGTAAGTCTAGCTAGAAAATGGCAAGCTGTATAAAAAAATGAAATTTTATATTTTAGATGTTATAGCATTTTTACTTTCACTTACTATATATAGTAAGTGAAAGTATTGCGATCGTGAACATTTTCAACGGAAATACACGTTTTAGGGTCCCCTGAGTCCAAAAAACCAAGTCCCGCAAAAAGGTCTGTGTGTGTGTGTGTGTCTGTGTGCGTGTGTGTGTGTGGTGTGTGTGTGTGTGTGTGTGTGTTGTGTGTGTGTGTGTGTGTGTGTGTGTGTGTGTGTGTGTGTGTGTGTGTGTGTGTGTGTGTGTGTGTGTGTGTGTGTGTGTGTGTGTGTGGTAACTCCCGGGCGGAAAAGGTAAGTCCTTTGAAACTGAAATTTCATATTTAAGACAACTATACGCCCGAGACGTGACAAACCTTTTTTCATCAAAATGAGCTTACCAGAAGAGGCACTTTATACCATGCATTTTGCACTTTTTTTCGATTTTCTCGAAAACGGTTCCAACGATTTTGATTAAACTGGCTATATCGATTCAAAATTTAATGGGCTTTAATATCATTTAGATTTCATTTGGATTAAAATGGTCTGACAGGGCTTAAATGCCAATATTTTAAATTTTCTTCCTCTAAAGTACCTTTAATTTTGTAGATTCAATAAAAATAACTATATTATCTTGTTAATGCTGATAAAAAACAGGTAAATATATAAATTGAATAAATTCGATACCCAACTAAAGGAGAAAACAGAAAAAATATTTTTTAAATGTAATTTTTCGTTTTTGAACATAGGAGCAGTAATATACATGTATGATATACCGTTGGAAAGCTAAAGATTTTAGAAAAAATATTATCACATACAAAAGCTTTTAAAAGTTAATAGAGAGTGATGAAATGAACATAAAACTAACTGATTATAATAGATAATAATAGAATAGAATTTTTAATGAAACACATGTTTCTATATAAATTCAATTTAATTAATTCCTTAATAGGTTCACGTATTTTTATCTCTGTTGTTGAAAATTCTTTCATTGATTTTAAAAATGGAGGTAAGTGAAAGTCGTGTGTTGCCCGCACCAGATTTTTTTCGTAGAAATCGGGAAACGAGAAATGCCACTGTATACTATGCATTTTGCACATTTTTTTGATTTTCTCAACAACGGCTTTTGATTAAACTCGCTATATCGATGTAAAATGTAATGGGATTTGATATGATGTATGTTTATTCTTATTGAAATAGTCTATCAGAGCCTAAATACCGATATTTAAAATTTTCTTTCTCAAGAGTGCTTTTAATATAGTATTAAAAAAAAGAAAAAGAAATAATCTTTATTTAAATATTATCTTGTTAGTATTTATAAAAAACAAGAGAAGAAAAAAACGAAAGTATTATTTTAGGTAATTTTTTTTTTTACGAAATAAGAGGTTGGTTATGTACATGCAAATTTACTGTTGGAAAGCTAAACAATTGAGAAAAATGCTATCTTCTATTAAAAGGTGTGAAAGGTAATTTAAAGTGACGAATAGGGAAAAAACTTAAAAGAATTTGTTTGTACATAATTGTATATGTGTACATAATTATTTAATATAAAACATTTTTTTCTTAAATTGATTTTATCAACCAACGAAGGTAAATGAAAGACATGTGTTGCGTGAACTAAATTCGAAAAAAAAAAAAAAATAATAGAAAAATTCAAAAACACCAATCAATGAATATATTAAAATTACTGTGACATATATTTAATGAAAAAAATCTTTAACTTTTTTTATCGATCTTTTTTTATAAAAAGTTTAAAAATAATTATTTTTATTTAAAAAAATTAAAAATCTTAATATAGTATTTTTTTTTCGTAGTCCCTTTTGTTAGCTCTTCTTAAAATCTTAGTTTTTGAATATTCTCCTTTTTCAGCATTTATGCATTTTAAGGACGTCAGGTATCTCTATAATCTCTGTAATATAAAATTATCTTTTATGAATCTATAATGAGGTGATGGGGCACACCTTTTGGTTTGAGTAGAACCTTAATCTAATACTAAAAGCTAAATCTCAATATTCTGCCATCGTTGAGGTGATAGAGAAGGTGTTAGCTTACTATATATCGGATTGTTAATAAGTTTGACCGTTTCATTTTGTTTTGTTCCTCGTAGTTATGAAATCGGAAAGTTTGTCAATTTTTAATTATTCGTGAATTCTAGAGATTTTAGATCTTTGGAATGACATTCCTTTCACATATTTTCGTAGTAAACCGTTTTGGAACGATTGTAAGCGTTTTTTCGGTCGACTTAGCAACATGCGAAAATAGTGGAGCACCATATAACAGAGTTGGACGTATAATGGCCTTATCTATTGATATCTTCAGTTGAAGAGACATATTCGAATAATTAATTAAGTGATTAGGTTGCCTTAATTTTTGCATTACTTTTTTTTTTTTTTTTTACTAAAGTGGACCCAAAACTTTAAATGTCTATCAAAGGTGACTCCGAGATATCTTATATGATTGGATAGTTTAATTTCGCAGCTGTTTATTTTAAATTTTGACAGTAATTTTTTCTTTCCTTTTTGAAATGAATACCCTTCGTTTTATCTGCATTCACATCAATTTTTAACATTTTTAGCTCGTTCGCTATGATTTGGCAGGCTTTTTCTGAATGCATAACAGCCTTGCTGGCATTTGAGCTACTACTGGTGACATTAATATAGTAAACATTTAATATAATATTAATATTATTTCTGAAAGTCATAGTACAGCCTTTTGAAAGTGTTTTACTATGTGACAATATATATATCATGTATTGAAAATAACAAGATATTTTAACTTTTATAAAATATTTATAAATTTTTGAAGAATAGTGTGATAGGATTTCCTTGAGGAATTGAGTGAAAATGGATGACCTTTACTTATGTCCTATAAAAAGTAAAATCACACAAGAAAAATAAATTTGTCTAATAAAACAATTACAACTTTTTAGTAGAAACCATTAGTATTTTAGAAGCCAAATTATCAAACACTAAATGCTTTATAATATGTAAGGTAATTAGTTGGTTAATTAATACATTAGTAATTCAAATTTAATTAGAATAGTTGGAATAGGCAATTCTAGTAGCGTGTATTCTGGGCACACAATTAATCACTGTAATTTAAGGAGGAATGTGCGTTTCTTGCATAATGTGATGTCTGCTTCTATGCTTGGCTGAATCTACACACATTTGCTTCTTGTACGGCCTAGAAGTAAGAAAATGTCTCTAATTTTTTTTCTAAGTATAACTCGAATTGTCAACTTCTCCCTTATAGTAAGGGAACAAAAATAATACTAATATAACTAACAATTATTTTTACTTTCACTTACAGTGGTTCAAAAAAGTATTGGAACACCCTGTTTTTTTCATTTAATTCTTAAAGTATGTAACTTATTAGAGAGTAATACATTTTATTTTGAATAGACATTAAAACCTGATATAGCCAAAAAATTGAAATAATTAAGGTAGAAATGAATGAGGAAAATAAATTGTAAAAATGTAAGTCAAAAAAGTATTGGCACATCCATTTATTAATAATAAAAATATCCTATATAAGTAAATAAAATTCATTAATAATTTGTTATTATTCTTTTGGCATCAATTATAGCTTGTAATCTTCTTTGCATTGCAGAAACTAGATTTTCCGTGACCTCAGGTCCAATATTTTCTCATTACTTTAACAACACATCTTTTAACACATTTTTTGAAGAAATTTTGTGTTTTCTTACCTTCAAAAATATACCATAAATGTTCAATGGGATTTATATCCGGAGATTGAGGGGGTGTTTTAGTTGTCTCCGTACATTGTACAATAACCATTCCTTCGTTTTACTGGCTGTGTGTTTAGGATCCACTAGAAAAAATATTATCTAATACACAAAGTCGTAATAGGTAATATATAGTGACGAATAGGGAATAAACTTATCACTGATTAACAATTTAATATAGTTATATTATTTAATCTAAATCATATCTTTCCAACGAAAATGAATACACATTTTATTAAAATTAACTTAAAAGATTTTTCAAATTGAAGTATATTTAGAATTAGAGAAGAGGGTGTGAAAAGTAAAATTGGTGTGTTGCCCGCACCAGTTTTTTCCCAAATAAAAAAAAAATACCTGAATAAATATTTTTGCTCTTTTCTCCTTTAGTTGAATATCGAATTCGTTTAACATGGATATTCATTCGTTTTTAATAAGATGATATATTTCATATATAGATGAGTAAGGATAAAATATTTTTAAAAAAATTACGATAAAAAAAATATTCTGCATTATACCAGTTTTTGTTTTGTTTAATAATGTTTGATATTATCTATCTGTTTTTCTTGTCCTGGGTTCGAATCTCTGCCCTGTTAATTCAGCTGGAGGGTGACCCTAGGGTATCCTATCCTTTATAAAATCCTAGCCTTTATAAAGCGGGTACTCAAAAATGGTGAAAAACCTGCCAGCTGTATGGTCTCGTCTTAATTATCTCCTTGCAATGCCGTTGGCCTAGAAACAGTACGAATCTCTATATATATTAAGTCAGAGACCCTTGGGTTGTAGAGTTACTGGTTGAATATTTATATATTAATATTCTTCTAGTGGGTTCTGATAAAATCTTCGCTTTGAAATGATAAAAGCAGGTTTTTTCATATCATTGACTCCGTTATTAGCATCCGGGTCGTTTCAGATTTAAATGAACTCGTCTTGAAGGCTCGGGAACCAGTTTATAAATATATTTTGTATTAACCTAAAATATAAAATAAATGTGGAAAAGAAGCTGTTTCCGAATTCTTACACGTACAAGAAGAGGATCTCAAATGTGTGCAACCGATTTTGATGACTTTTTTTTTTTTGTAAAACTAGATATTATAACATTAGACTCTGCAAAATGTTAGGGGACAACGCTCCTTAGGAGTGGCGTAAAAAAATCGAAAAGTTTGCGCGCGAAAAACACATTTTTTGACTGACTTTTTTAATATTCCTTTGAAAACGAAAATATACGAAGGTTTTGAAAAACAGATGTAGTAAGGAATTTAAACACCAGTATATTCTTAAAGATGGGCGTGGTACTCCAAAACGTTGGTTATGTAATGATTATATAAAATAAAATGGGTTTTTAGAAGAAATAAATTACAATAAATTCCGCCCTAATTTTTCTACCCCAAATATTGGTCAAATTGTTCCGGATAGTAGGAATATATTAATAAAAATCTGGTGCAGACAACACACGACTTTCATTTATCTCCGTTTTTAAAATCAATCAAAGAAGATAAAAATGATTGAAACTAATAAAGGATTTATTAAATTGAATTTCTATAGAAACTAGTGTTTTATTAAAAAATCTATTATATCATTTTATATAACAATCAGTTAGTTTCATTGGCTTTTCATCACTCTTTATTAATTTTTACAAACTTGTGTATAAGATAGGGGGAGCGGCGTGGTCTAGTGGATAGAGCACTAGTCTGCTGTGCTCCGGGTCCTGGGTTCGAATCCCGGCTGTGGCAGAAATATTATTTATTCTGTTAATTCAGTCGACCCTAGGTTATGCGACCCTAGGTTATGGAGACCCTCCTGGGGCAGACCCAGCCTCTATAAAGTGGGTACCCAAATTAATTGGGGAAAAACCTGGCGGCTGAGCGTGATTAAGGCCTAATCACCTCATTGCACTGCCGTTGGCCTAGAAACAGTACGAATCTCTATATGTACTGAGCCCAAGACCCTTCATGGGTTGTAGTGGTACAGGTTTTTTTTTTTTTTTTTTTTTTTTTTTTTTTGTGTATAAGATAATATTTTTTTCTAAAATCTTTAGCTTTACAACGGTATATTATACATGTATATCACTGTTCTTATGTTCAAAAACGAAAAATGTCATTAAAACATATTTTTTTCAGTTTTCTCCTTTAGTTGGATATCGAATTCGTTCAACTTATAAATTTACCTGTTTTTTTATTAATGTTAAGAAGATGTTATGGTTATTTTTATGGAATCTACAAAATTGAAGGTACTATCGAGGAAGACAATTTAAAATATCGGCTTTTAAGGCCTGTAAAACTGTTTCAATATATTACTTTAACTTACCTATATATATATCATTTATAGGTAAGTGGAAGTAAAAAATATTAATTAACATTTACGTTGTAAACAAGTTGTGACTATTTATAAAGAACAATGTTTACGAGCTAAAACTTATTGAATGATTATAGGTGTGCCTTTTTCATCTGGTATGCTTCTGTAAATTTGACAGAATGAAATTATGATCTGGCACTAAAAAATAACTTAATTCCTTTTATATAAAATATTCGAAAGAGTAATTGATTTACTGTTCATTTTAAGTACACTATAATAGGTTTCCCTCAGGGTATTGTCCTTGGGCCCGTCATTTACACTGTATATACAGCTAACCATTGAGTACAGTCGTATCGTATAGCCAGTAATCTTCAACATAAAATAATTTAACAAAGAGGTCGTTCTCTACTCGCAAAAATACGAGCCTGGACATTCTCTGATTCTTCATTTTATGTTCCTCATTAAGTAATATCTTTTTAATGTATTATTCCAGAACCTTTAGGTATTTAATTTAATAGTTATTAAAATAAAATTAAATAATTCACTTGACTTAAATTTTGAATAATATTTGTTGTTAACATATTATTTCTAATGCTTAAAAATACAGGTACCATAGCTGTATGACAAGCGGACTACTATAAATTTATTTGAATGGTTCTAATATGCAACTATTCTAACAAGGATAGTTGTCCTATAGTCTAAAGGCGTCGAGCCGATTTTGATGAACTTCTAAAAGGAAAAAATAGACATTAAACCATTAGACTCGTCAAAATATCAAGAGCCAACGCTCCTAATGAGTCGTGTAAAAAAATTGGAATGTTTGCTCGCGAAAAAACACATTTTATTCAATATCTCTATCTCTGGTTCTAGTGAAGATAGAAAAATAAGTTTGGTTTCAAAATTGCTCTATTTCAAAGCGATTTTTTTTTTTTAAAACTCATGAAAATATTCAATTTTTATGTCTAGTAATAACCCTAAAAATAATCTCGTCAAAACAGTACTTTTAATAAAATCTCTTGTACATCAATTGTTTTATGTTGATGTGTTGTTGTTGATTAAAATTTAAAGAACTCAACTAAGAAAAGAAGAGAAGAAGAAGAGAAAAAAAAAACAAATGAAATAAACATCTAGAAATAATGATTATTACAAAATTACATATATTATAATCATAAGATAATAATAATAGGCTTACCGAACCCGAAGGTTCGATGCCGATACCACCAAAATCCGCCTACACAGACTCGTCCCATGTTCACCATTCAAGCCCAAGCCCCCGAGATCAGCCTTAACGCAATCCTCCCATCTACGCTTCGGCCTACCTTTCGGACGCCTACCAGTCGGATCAGCGAATACCAATTTTCTCGGAATCCGCTGCTCATCGGGCCCAACAACTTTACTCGCCCATTTGAGTCTCCGCGATGCAATCAGCTCAATTATATTCACAGGATACAAGTTCCGCAATTCCGCGTTGTGCAACCTTATAAACTCCCTAGTGCCCTCATCTCTCTTCGAACCAAATATTTTACGCAGTACCTTATTTTCGAAAACCTTAAGCCGTTGTTCATCCTTCAAAGTAAGCGGCCACATTTCACATCCAAATCATAAGATAGGGTTATGTTTTATAAGTTAAGAATTTTTAATAACAGTATATGTTTAGTTCTCCTGTGTCTATATTAATCTAATAATAATCTATATCAAGAAGTTGGTGGATTAATGTAATTACCAATTTGTATTAATAATAATAAAAATAAAACTTTATTCTGGGACTATGTCCCTTAAGAATAGCAGAAATGAACAGCAGATATTCATATATATGTTTGGTCAAGAAAACAATAAAATTAATTTTTATTTACAAATGAACAAAAAAGAAAAATTAAACACTACCTAAACTTATATACATTCATGTACAAAAAGTATGGATAATAAAGACACAAGATTAAAAAAAATGAAAGGAAAGAAAGAAGAGAAATCTCCTAAAGGCTACTGATAGAGCTGAGGGAATTGTATTGTAAGTAATCTAATACGTATTATAAGGGTAACTACAATCAGTTGGCATTTTAAACAAAAATTATAGTGTTTGTTTATGTTTAAATTCATGCATTGTAGGGATATACAGTTCTTTGTGCATGGGTAGTTATTTTCGTGTTATGGTGGATAATTATTGATTTTAGACATCTATTCTGTAATACTTGCAAATTACTAATATTGTGTTTTGCTTCCAAGACTCCAAGCTGGGCAAGCATATGTTATTATAGGCTTGACAACAGTTATTAGATAAAATTAGCTTGTTTTTTGGTGATAATTTTGAATTATATTAAAAAAGGGGTACATTTTATATAATAATTTATGGACACTATTTATTTTATTGCCAATGTGATGTTTGAAAATTAGTTTATAGTCTAGGGTGACTCCTAAATACTTAACTGTTATGAAGTGGTTATTTTTACGCCATTGAGTTGTATAATAGAGATTTTTTAAATTATGACACTTTGTAATGAGGTGATTTTTACCCTAAATTTGTTTTTTCTAACTTCTCTAGAACCAGGGATATTAAATAAAATGTGTTTTTCGCGCTCAAATCCGATTTTGATTTGATTAGAGTCTGAAGGTTTAATGTCTAGATTTACCTAAAAAAAAAAAAAAAAAAAAAAATCATAATTGGTAGGACATATTTGGGATCCTCCCCTTGTAGGTGTTTTTTTTAACGTTTCCTATTTGCATTTGTGAATTTCAATAAATAAATCCAAAACAATTTATTGAATTGAATTCACAGACATAGGCGTGATTTAGTTTAGTGATAACCTCTTGTCAAATTTTGACTTATAAAGAAAAAATAATTAAATAATAACCAGGATGTATTAAAACAAACAAATCGTATTAAAATATCTAAAATATTTAATGTGTTCCGACGGCTGGACCGTAATTGTGCTATCCGAAGGCCGGAGATATGAGATAGACTCGTTTCTGGTGAATATTATCCACTCTCACGCGAGATTTAATCTAGAGCAATTGTTGCTATTTCGAAATAAATATATCTTTTTCTTTTTGAGTATAATGCAGAAAATTTATCAATTCCGCAACGGGGAAAATAAAAGGCTAATTATGATATATGCGGTCGAATAACCATATCCAGACACGGAACTACTACTGTTTATAGTAGCTTTATTATATAATTATGCGAGTGCATTGGTTTTAAAGACCTTGAATTGGGTTGACTCAGCGCCAAAAAAAATTCTTCTTTCGTAATGTTTCGTAAGCCAAATTATTAATAAATACAGATAACTACTGATTGTACAGTAAGGAACATAAATAAGTACATAGAATAGATAAAATCAAGGACTAAAAATGGTTTTGAAAGAACTTTTAGTGAATGATAAAAGGTTTTTCTTATTTTTTAAAGAAGTCGGTCACTTTTGGAACCTTAAATAGTATATGAAGTCTTTCTACCTTTTTTTTTTTTGGAAGATGTTTTTAGTAATTTTCTTTATAAAACCATTTTGGTATTTCTGTAATTTCGTGTTTCCTAAGAAATGTAAAAGTAACAGGGCTCCGTATAATAGAGAAATTCTGATAGCACTCTTGTGAATTTTATACTTATTTTAAATTAAGTATCATTGCTAATAGTGGTGAGATTAAGATTTAAATATGGTTAGAAATTTTGTCATCTTTAAAAAGAGTACTTGATATTTTTTTCAGGACGTGTATACATGTTGAGTTATTCTGAAACCAATGTTTTAGACAATTTTTTCTAACTCCATAGAGGACGAATTTTCCAAAACCCATCTATATTTTACATCTTGATGATAAGAAAAACCTGTAGCAAAAAATTAGCTTTTCAACCATAGTCATTTTTAGGATGCCATGATGATCAGAAAAGTTAGACTTTCTTTTTGAAAAATATACCAAAAGCAGCTGTCAGGGCATTGATATTCATCACTTCAAGGATACCTCTAAGGCTAATTGATCATTTGTTAAAAGCAATGGCTAGAATAATCCAATACCCTAAAACTGAAAATAAATTATGCACCAAAAGTTGGGTCCCTTAGTCGCATATGCGTATATAAGTCTGAAACACCAGCCCCTGTGCTGGGAAATTGCCCCAACAATTGTGACGTTGTTTTCCAAAAGGTACTATATCCACTTTAGACAATTTTACAGGAACCACAAAAATCTGTCATTTATGTATTAATGGACCAATTTACGTGATTCTTTTTTTATTAAAATCAAAAGTTGATTTTTAAGTGTGTTGCCAACTCATTTTTTCCAAATTATTGCACTTTTCCCATGATTTTAAACAATATAATATGGAAATAGTACATTTTGGAACGAAACATGGATATAGTACTTTTTGGAAAGAATTAAAGGGGATATAGTACTTTTTGGAAGAATATAACGCGAGTAAGTTGGTAACAGTCACTATAACCTTCCTGATACAACATTACCGATAACTAACGTCTTTATATCGTTAATTACTAATTTATGTAAATTTCCTTATTCTTCCTCTGAGAAATATCTTTCTTTGTTGTTTAATCACATTGATTATCTATTCTTCATAAAGAAAGTAAATATTCAAAGAACAATTTATCTATTTATGGCACTATAATAAAAAAGTATGTAATTATGAAGTTTGTTTTGAACTTGTATTTACTATTTGTGTGAATTTATCAAATTTAACTATATTATTAAAGAGGTGTAAACAATATTTAACCATAGATACTGACAAATAATAACTTTTGAGCTTTTATTTTGCATAAAAAAATCGACTACCAAGTTAGATCAGGCACGGATTTTCTTCTCATATTTAGCAAGTTCGTGGAATGCTAATTCCAACTATTTGCTGCATCAAATATCATTATTCTATTAAAATGTGAGTTTCTGAAGAAAAAATACTATGGAAAAACTTAATTTAATTGACAACCTAAAAGAACCAAAGCGACGCTACTAAGTTGTTTCAAATAGCCTAAAAACTGATTAATAGGTAAAATCAGGGATCAAAATAATAGCGGTAATTCAAGACGTGCTAAATGAAATAATAAAAATGCATAAAATGATGAAAAAAATAAATTAATGGTGATATGTTACGAGATTAGGTGCTTCTGCCGTATAGTAGGAAATATAGTACCTTTTGGAAGGAAATGAAAGGAAAGGTTATATCTGTTTACAGAGGATATAGTACCTTTTGGAACGAAACATGGATAAAGTACCTTTTGGAATGAAAAAAAATGTGTATTTAGTACCTTTTGGAATGAAATGCAATTTTTAAATACTTTTTAAAGGATTTTTATGTTTTTTAGATAAAATTTGATGACGGATTTAAATAAAACTAAGCCATTAGAATACAAATATGTGAAAATATCAAATTTCAAAAAAATGTCCTTTAGTACCTTTTGGAAATCAACGGCTCAATTATCTCCTCATAACACGCCATGAAACGAAAAATGTCGACGGAAATACACGTTTTAGGGTCTCCTGAGTCCAAATAACCAAGTCCAAAAAGGTCTGTGTGTGTGTAGTTAGTCTAGCGCAAAAACGGTACGTCGTACGAAACTGAAATTTGATATTTAAGACATTTATATACCCGAAATGCTACGTCAACATTTTCATCAAAATCGGCTAACGAGAAGAGCCACTTTAAACCATGCATTCTGCACCTTTTTACGATTTTCTCAAAAACGTTTCTTACAATTTAAATAAAACTCTATCTATCGATGTAAAAATTAATGGGCTTTAATTTGATCTAGATTTTATTCTGATTGAAAGAGTCTGACAGGGCTTAAATGCCGATATTTTACTTTCTCTAAAGTACCTATGAGTTTGCAGATTTAAAAAAAGTAGGCTCATCATCTTGTTAACATTGATAAATAACGGATAAATATGGTAGTTGAGGGAATTTTATAAACAACTAAAGGAGAAAAGTGCGAACATATTTTTTTTTATTGCCTTTCTGATTTATTGTTTGTAATGAAACTCGCTCAAACTTTATTCTATGTTTATGTCAAAAATATTTTTTCATTAAATTTCTTATTTTTGATCCGTGCAACACGAACAGAACTAAAGGATGTCAAACGTGATACATTTTCTATAGTGAAAGAAATGATACTCAGTAAAAAGTACTGACCCCCAGCAGAAAGACATGTCCATGTTCAAAATCAATATTTCTCTTTACCCTTTTAAAAATACCGATTTTAACAACGGAGGTAAGTGAAAGTCGTGTGTTGCCCGCACCAAATTTTTTTTTATTAATATAAAACCTAAGACCACAAGTTGTGTGATACTTCTAGGCGCTAAAAGTGCGTTTCTACCGTAGGTATTTGGATTGGCGCGTGGATATAGGAGAAGTACCAGTTTCCATGTTATTGGAAGTTGGCCAGCCGGTCTTATCGCTGCATCGCAAAGCCGCTCTATTGAATAGCTCGGGTTGGACAGGGTCTTTAATGTCCTGTCCGCGGTCCAAACTTCCGTCGTATTGGAACTCCTGCGGCAAGATAAGCGCTTAACTAAGTGAAGACACTTCATCACGGATCAATACACTCTCAATATAGAATAGAATGGATAATCATTTTTTAGACTAGAAAATAATTTTTATTCTGAGATAGGGTCCCTCAAGAACAACTGATATGTACAATTAAGGTATATAATGTTTCTGGGCACAAGAACAAATGATCATGTTTAATTTTTATTTAAAATGGTGTAAGAAGTAAGAAAAGGAAAAAAAAATCTGGTGCGGGCAACACACGACTTTCACTTACCTCGATTTTTAAAATCAATGAAAGAATTTTCAAATACAGTTAGAGGTAAAAATACGTGAAACTATCAAGGAATTAATCAAATTGAATTTATATAGAAACATGTGTTTTATTAAAAAATCTATTATATTATTATCTAAAATAATCAGTTAGTTCTATCTTATTCTCATCACTCTCTATTAACTTCTAAAAGCTTGTGTATGAGATGATATTTTTTCTAAAATCTTTAGCTTTCCAACGGTATATCATACATGTATATTACTGCTCTTATGTTCAAAAACAAAAAATTTCATTAAAAATATATTTTTTCTGTTTTCTCCTTTAGTTGGGTATCGAATTTATTCAATTTATATATTTACCTGTTTTTCATCAGCGTTAACAAGATAATTTAGTTATTATTATTGAATCTACAAAATTAAAGGTACTTTAGGGGAAGAAAATTTAATTTATCGGCATTTAAGCCCTGTAAGACCATTTTTATCCAAATAAAACCTACATGGTATTAAAGCTCATTAAATTTTACATCGATATAGTGAGTTTAATCAAAATCTTCGGAACCGTTTTTGAGAAAATCGAAAAAAGGTGCAAAATGCATAGTATAAAGTGCCTCTTCTGGTAAGCTCATTTTGATGAAAAAAGTTTTGTCACGTCTCGGGCGTATAGTTGTCTGAAATATGAAATTTCAGTTTCATAGGACTTACCGTTTCCGCCCGGGAGTTACCACACACACACACACACACACACACACAGACCTTTTTGAGGGACTTGGTTATTTGAACTCAGGGGACCCTAAAACGTGTATTTCCGTTGAAAACTGGAATTCGAAAATTTTCACGATCGCAATACTTTCCCTACTATATATAATATAAGTGAAAGTAAAAAAGGTTTGTAATGACGTCTTTCTTAAATTGGTCACATATTGGTGGAGTTGTGCCTTCCATTAAATACCTATGTGTAAGCCTCATGTGTCCTATCCTCGGTCTTGTAAACACTTATTGCTCTCTTCTTTGGCCTGAGATGAGATTCCATGACATAGTGTAGGTTCTAATTGACTTGAGCAAGTTATTTTGATGTACTTCCTGCCAATTCTTTTCTCCTCTAGTTGGAAACCAAAGTCTATTTCCGTTGAAAAATGAAATTAAAAAATTTTCACGATCGCAATACTTTCCCTTACTACATATTTCATTTATAAATAAGAGAAAGTAATATTACATTATTTTGATGGGAACAATTATTTTAAATTAAGTAATATAAATAAATATTATCTACACTATCGTTAAGTTTGCGCGTTTGTTTTACCTTAATCACTTTTATTAATAATTTTTTTATCTTCAGCTTCATGGTTTTACATAATGTTACTTTATTTTATGCTGAAAAAAATCTGTAAAAATATTATAGCAGCTTGTCAATGCAGATATGTATGAAGATTCATTTCATGTAAAAAGTATTAAAATCATGAAATTTATTAAAGATATTTGTTTTTTTGTTAACGTCACTTTATGAATTCTGTGCTAATCGGAGATGTACAGTGAGTACTAAATTTTGCCTATCCAGTTTTATTAGGAAGGATCTTTTTTTTTTTTTTTTTTTTTTTTTTTTTTTTATTTTTATTTTTTTTTTTTTTTTTTTTTTTTTACAACCTCAGGGTCATGTTCGCCTTTACACCGTTAAACACAGGTTTGATTATAGGAGTAGAGTAAGAGTATAGTTTAGATCTGAGAGTAAAGATGGTGTGACTTTAGGAAGCGAACGATGTTAGTTATATGAGGAGAGGAATCAGAGAGAAGAAGCGACAGATCGGTGGGTAGGTTAAAAAGAATACGTGAAGCGGTATATTGTCGGCATTATGTGAGGATGTGGAGTATTGAGAGAGGAACCTGACATAATCGACAGAGAGGCGAATGTCCACGGGCCATGAGATAACCGTGGGTCAACCGAGAGTGTCCTATACGAAGTCGCGCGAGCACAACCTCTTCGCGTCGAGACGGCCGGCAGGAGGACCCCCAAGGGCCAACACGGGGCCGAATAAGGCGAAGCTTGTTGTTCCCGAGGGCCGCCCACTCCCGCTGCCAGCATCCCAATATGCTCGATCGTATTGAAGTGACAAGGTCAGGCAGGCTCACACCTTTAAGTTCAAGACCCTCGGAAACCGCATGACGTGCCGCTAAATCAGCCCGATCGTTCCCCAAGATCCCACAATGTCCTGGAACCCAGAAGAAAACAATGTTGACCCGGGAGGAAAAGGATGCAAGTGTGGTATGAATTCTTTGGATGAGGTAGTCAGAGGAATATATGTTACGGATAGAGGAGAGAGTGAAGAGGGAATCGGTGCATATGATAACTTGAGAGGAAGATTGCTGGTGAAGAAGGAGGGACTGGAGAATGGCAGTTACTTCGGCGGTATAGCTACTCGATATAGAAGGGAGGGCAAACATGTTAACTTGGGCCTCACTTACAACTGCAGCTCCAGCGCCTAGTTCTCCCCGAGAGCCGTCTGTGTAATAAACATTAGCACTATGGTACCTTTGGGTAAGCTCTAAAAATTCTTGCTGGTATACTTTTGGTGGAGTCGTGAGTTTTGGAAGTCGTGTGAGAGACAGTTGACAATGGATAGAAGGGACGGACCAGGGAGGTATAGGGGACGGCCCGTTGGGGTATAGCTACTCCAAACTCTGGCGGAAAGGCAGAATTGCGTCGTGGACCCGAGAGGGAAGAGTGGGCATCAGCATCAGCATCATAGGGATCTTTAACGAGTAGCTTACACCGTACAAGCTCGAGAGCACCTTTTTACGTCCCTCCGAAGGACGGCATAACTAAGGATTTTTTTACTTCCATTAAAAAATCCTAGGACCACCTGCTGGCTTGGACCCGTGACCTTGAGCATAAAAAGCTGTTAAAGGATATTGAAGGGCAGGTTCATAAGAGTAAATTCGTATTTTCGGACAGCCGAATTTATCCTAACTGGAATATATTAGTTGTATTTGGAAGAAAACGTTTCTTATCGGTGTAATAAAAGCAAGTTCCAAACTCAGATATTTACGAACTCTGGCTTTTGATTCTTTCTGATTTCTTTAGCGATTGTTTCTTTTATGGTTTTCGTCCTATTGGAAAAGTTTTTGTTTTATTACCCATAATATTTCATGGCTGAATCGTCATTATTTGATATGGCAACAGCTTGTACATACCGATGTTTCAGAAGTTGTTATAAGGCAAGTTTGGAATAGAACTAAGTTGGAACCTACTCAGCAAATATTAATCATGATCAAAGTCCAATCTTGATATATGAATGAATAAATACATTTTTTTTATTCTGGGACAATTTACTACTGAGAATAATTTAAATTTATTTTATTTTTAACATTTTAAAAATTCTTCTGTTAAATAAATAAATAAATAAATATATATATATATATATATATATATATATATATATATATATATTTATATATTTATTAGGTTCCAACTTACGTCTATTCCAAACTTCTTCAGTTGGTTATCAAATACAATACGTTCAATTTAATTTAAATATTTACCTGTTTTTGTCAATGCTTACATGATGAATTCGTTAAGTTCTTTGAATAAATAAATAACTATCCAATTCAGAATGAGACTTATATGATATTAAAGCCCATTAAAGTTTACATTTTCTAGCATGTTTAATCAAAATCAATAGAACCGTTAAAAAAAAAAAAAAAAAAAAATCATTTATATAGAGAGAGAATAGAAAAAAATAGAAAACAAATATTCTGGAACAGAGTCCCTTAAGAACAGTTGATATGTACAATTAAGATATACGATGTGTCTGGCTAAAAGACCAAAGGATTATTATTAAATTTTATTCACAATGATATCAGAAGAAAAGAAAGGATTAAAGTATACAATAAAATGAAAGAGTAAAATAAATAACATCTGATAGATTAATGTGTTAAATAAAACTAAACATTGAAACTGATTCATAATAATTGATCCATTAACTTCGTTAAATATGAACAATAAATAATAAATTTTCTTTTTGAATTGTTATTCGATTTGAAATATCAGGCTTTTTGAACGTCTTTTCTGGATGACAGTAGGTACTGGAACAGCTGGGACTGAATGAATGATGGTAGGGAAGAAGCATGGCGGATATGAGTAGGTAGGGAATTCCAAAGAGTAGTAACATGAAAGGAATGATCAAAAGTTTTTTTCAATGGTTATGAATTTAAATGTGAGAGTGGCGCAGTCTTGTTTAGAGGGAGTGGATTGACGATTAAAATTGCACAAGTCGGTGGATATAGGGAGGTGGCTGGGAGTGGATGGTTTGGTAAAGGTATGATCCAAGGAAATATTTTCTGCGGATAGAGGGAAGGAGCCACCTTAACTAGGTGTATATGGATAGACAGATTATTATGGATAGCTTACTTATCCACATGGACTATGTCTAGGGTTAGGCAAAACTTTTAAATTAAATTTCCTGGCTGTTCCAAGAAATTGCTTTCTGTCCTTCTTCCAGAACATTTTCTGACAGAAGATCTTCTGGCCTAAGTTCCTGATTGGCTGACATCGGTGGGGCTCCAACTGGCAGAAAGGAAAACAGAGGCCCTTCTTATAAGTAGCCGTAAAAGGAGAGAAGAAATAATCCTGAGAGTGGGCAGGCAAGAGATACGGCCCAGCCCTCACTGAGATATCATTGGGTTATAATTGAGGCGTTGATTTCCAAAAGGTACTATATCCATTCTAGGCAATGTTACAGGAAGCGCAAAAATCTCTCATTACTATATTATTAAACTACCTAATTTCGGTCTTTTCGCATTAAAATATAGAATTGTATTTTTACTATATTAATATCATCATATTAAAGTTTTGAAATGAAATTTTTTAGTACGAATTAGAACGAAAGTAAATGCGTAATTAGTACTTTTAGAAAATGGCCGAATTTCTAAATCACTTTTTTTAAGGACTTGAGAGCTCATTAGATAAAATAAAATAGAAGATTTAGATTACAAAAAGTGATGAGATTACAAATATGTAAAAAAATCAGTTTCATAAAAAATGTCCTTTAGTACCTTTTGGAAATCAACGTCTCAATTGATGAAAGGCTTACATTCAAGGAGCATATCCAGAAAGTATGCATCCAAGACACGCGTACGCTCTCATATATATTCATATGCCATGGTATATATAGTACATATAATAATGGCATGTGACTGTATCCGCAATAAATAGTAGAGCTGCGAAAACACTGCCATCTTCGTTACAGTTTCTGTTTCTGAACTCCTTAAGTGACAGAAGTGTTAAAGTTAATCTGCTAAGAGACACCTGGCCGCACGCCAGAGCCATTTCCAGGGAAGGTGGTGGCTTTTATGATCAACTTAAAGCCAACTTCCAGAAGGTATATAAATATTTAATAGTTATTATTAAAATGTTGCAAATTATTTCGCAATGAAAAATTTACAATTGTAAACAAAAGAAAAATAATTTTATTCATGCCTGCACTCTACATATTATCAACTTATTTACTCTCTTTTTATAACTGATTTTTAATTTCATTTACCTTTATATGAAATATGTAGGAAAAGAAAGTATTGCGATCGTTAATATTCCAGCTTTCGACGGAAATACACGTTTTAGAGTGCTCTGAGTCCAAATGACCGAGTCCCAAAAAAAGTCTGTGAGTGAGTGTGTGTGTTAATATACTATATAATTTGATTAAAATCGCTATTTTGATATAAATTTAATTGGCTTTAATACGATGTATGTTTCATTCTGATTGAAATAGTCTGACAGGGCTTAAATGCCGATATTTTAAATTGTCTTCCTCTAAACTACCTTTTACTTTGTGCATTTCAAAAGATCAATCTTATCATCTTAATGGCATTGACGTATGACGGCTAAATTTACAAATTAGAATAATTTGATGACCAACTAAAGGATCAAAGAACAATACTATTTGTTTAATTTTGGTTTTTTGATAATAAGAACAGTAATATAGACGTATAATATACCTTTGGAAAGAGAAAGATTTTAGATAAAAATATTATCTGATACACAATTTTATAAAAGGTAATATAAAGTGACGAATAGGGAATAATTTTATTACTGGTTAACAATTAATATAGTAATATTATTTAATCTAAATCATATCTTTCCAACGAAAATGAATACATTCATTCATTCAGTGGCGCGACAGGCCGTGCAGGCCCTGGGCCTCGCGGTGTGATCTGGGAGATTACACTCGCGTTTCTCGATGCTATTTTTAGTGTAGGGTATCACTCCCTACGACTAATTTTGTGAGTGGCCACCCTCTGGCTGACGGGTCTCACATAATCGGGGGAGAGGTTGTGAGTGAATCCCCATTATAAAAAGCCCCGCCGGGACTGGGATTCGAACTCAGAACCTGTAGCATGAGAGACTAGCGCGCTACCTACTCAGCTACGGGCTCCCCAAAAATGAATATGAAAATGAATACACATTTTATAAAAATCAAATTAAAATATTTTTCGAATTGAAGAATATTTAAGAGTTTTTAAATATATTTTAACAGTCAAAGGAAGTGAATGTCGTGTGTAATCTACAAATTATTGAACATTTCTTTGCGATAAAATAAAAAATCGAAGAATGATCTAGCTAGTTAATATTTGATGTTTAGCGTTTCGAGATTTTCAGAAAAAAAATATTAAAGGTTCAGGATTTTTCTTCCTTTTTCCGTATTTTAATCTACACCTGTCAACAACATGCTGACCAACATATTGGGGAAGCTTGTGTTGGACATGAGAAGAGGCTGTACCGAGTGACAATCTTTCCTCGCTTGAATTTACGTACATGTTTATGCAAGCAGATCCCTCGTCCAGGGCGTTTTCAGTTTTTCTGACATCCCTCCAGCTGAGTAGGAGGCCTATTTTTCTGAGAATATGATGTTGCTTGCGTTTTCTTTCTTTTTTTTTGTGTGTGTTTTTTAATATTTAGTCAAAGTTTTATCCTCCAGTATATACAATTCATTATAACCACTAATTCATCTTATATTTTCGAGCTCCCACCATTCAAATCCTCTGTTGATTCCCTTTATACACGCTCTAGGCTTTCAGATTTATACTCTACGGCCCAACGTTCTGCACAATTCGACAGATCGTTTCTTATCCGATCAGCAACCACATGAAATTCTATTCTTCTTTCTAACCATCATTCCAACTCTCTTCCTACCTTCAATCTCGGTTATTTATTCATATTCTAACCAACCAGTCATAAAGTAATTGTAAATAAGGCTATATTTTATTTTATTTTATTTTCTACTTATTTGCGTATGTCTATTTTCTATAAGTTTTAGTCAGCTTGTTCATATTACTCTTTTTTTCAACAACAATTTTTATTGAGTAAAATTACAATCTGTCCCAATTTGGACATTAATAGTAGTGCTGAAATATATCATACATACTACATTCAAACAATATTTACACAGCATAAAATTACAATAAAATATATACACAATAATAAATTAATACAATAAAGTCAAGAATTCACTTATAACTATATACACATACACACACTCATACATACATCACATTGAGTGGAGAATCTAGCCAGTGCTAGAACTCCAATATATTTACAAAAGGTCACGGGGCCACTGCCGTTTCAACCTTCTAGGTGGGTTGTATGGATGAGTGGAGCTGGATAGGGATTGAGCTAGAGGATTAGGATGATGAATGAGGTTCTGGTGGAATTTAGAAAATTTAGATGGAATTAGGTCTGAAATAAATGGAACATTAAGGTCGTGGTGCAAGGTATAGTTGGAGACATAATAAGGAGCATTTACTATTGTACGGAGGACTTTGGATTGAAAGGATTGAATGCGTTTGATGTTAGTACGTTTAGCTGTCCCCCACAGTTCAAGTCCGTAGGTCCAGATGGGCTTCAGTATTGTCTTGTAGATTAATAATTTGTTGTCAACTGTAAGTTCAGATTTTCTGTTGAGTAGTCGGTATAACTGTCCGAATCGTCGGTTGACTTCTTGTCTTTTAAGTCGTGTATGTGGGTTCCAAGTCAATCTGAGGACTTTAAAATTAAAATGCTCTCCAGGTGAAGATGGAGTAATGAGTGAATTTTTGATCAATATGGGGAGGGTAGCTAAGACCCAGCTTCTCAAAATATTCAACACAAGCTGGAAAATAGGTATTTTCCCTGACATGTGGAAAAGGGGAATCGTCGTTCCATTCTTAAAGGAAGGAAAGCCCTCAGGGGATGCAAATAGCTATCGCCCAATAACATTACTGAGTTGTACTGGAAAGCTTATGGAGAGGATAGTAAACAACAGAATAATGTGGACTCTAGAAAAAAATAAACTCCTCGCCCCTGAACAAGCTGCATTTAGAAAGCACAGATCCACCGAAGACCAGGTTGCCTTCATCACTCAAGAGATTGAGGACAGTTTTCAAAGAAAGGAGCACACAGTTGCGGTTTGGGTTGACTTTGAAAAAGCCTTTGACAAGGTATGGAACGATGGGCTGATGGTCAAGATTGCCAAGATGGGGATAGAAGGCAGAGCTCTCACATGGCTAAATAACTACTTGAGGAACAGAAAAGGCCGAATTTGCTTAGGCACGCAAAGAAGCAGACAAAGAACTATAGAAAACGGAGTACCTCAAGGCGGAGTTCTCTTACCAACATTATTTCTCATTTATATAAATGATATTATAGAAGAACTTCCAAGATATGTGAAAGCTTCACTATATGCAGATGACTTAGCCTTCTGGAGCCATGCCACATATATACTCGTAGCGAAATACAGGATCCAAACAGCCCTGAATGCTATTCATGAATGGACAGAGAAGTGGGCTATGAAAATAAATATATCTAAAACTAAATATACTATCTTCAGTCTCTCTCCGAACATCCGAGCAGACTTAAACCTAAAAGTAAGCGTAAACAAGATTAGTAAAGAAGATAGTCCAACCTACCTAGGAATTGTTTTAGACCCGCGACTCACATGGAAAAAACAAATAGAAAAAAGCATCGTCAAGGCAAGTAAGAGAACAGCCCTTATGAAAAAGATAGCAGGCTAGAATTGGGGAGCGGATCACCAGACTCTCAAATCTCTCTACATTAGGTACGTCCGGCCTGTAATCGAGTATGGAATCAGCAGCTGGGGAACTGCAGCGCAATCCAACTTTAACAAAATTAACATAGCACAGAACCAGGGACTCAGGTTGATAACCGGAGCAATTAAATCCACTCCAATTAACAAAATGGAGACAACCAGTGGAATGCTATCCATGGAAAACAGAAGAGATGTCAAGCTCTTAAATCTGCAAACAAAATCTAGAAGCATTCCAAGTCATCCGTTACAAAAAAGGACTACAGAAAGAAATCCAAACAGACTCAAACGTACCAGCCAACTTCACAAAATAAATAGCCTAATTTCAGAACACAATTTAACCTCTCTGCAAAATGAACAAACCAGATTAGTAAGTAACTCACCTCCATGGAATTCCCTTCTTCAACCCCAAATACATCTCACAGTTCCAGGAATCAAGCGAAAGGAGCCTCTCGAGCTTCAGCTAATGAAATCCTTATCAGTGAAAATGCTCAACGAAAGATACCCTTCTACCTCATGGACCCGAGTGTACACTGATGGATCAGCAACGGGTGCTATTGCGAATGGTGGAGCAGGGGTCCATATAGAATTCCCGAGTCGAAACACCCTAGACAAAGCCATCCCAACAGGCTTAAGATGCACAAATTTCAAAGCTGAAGAACAGGCGATCTTGGAGGGCAGCAAAATACTGAGACGGCTCAACAGAAACGCAGACTCAAAAATAGTCTTTCTGTCAGACGCAGCATCTGTACTACATGCCCTGAAGTCAAAAAGAAAACTAGGACTTCACACTCTTGTAGAAGAAATTGAAAAACTACAATTGCAGTATAGTGAAGTGGTACTGCAATGGATACCAGGGCACTGCGGTCTGTACGGAAATGAAGTAGCCGACCATCTTGCAAAGGAAGGTGCAGCACTACCACAACCAAACTGCACCCAGACCCTCCTGGAGGCGATATCAATAAATAGGGCTGCAGTGAACGCTAAATGGAATGACCTGCACCCGAATCGCGACCCAGAAGACGCCTACTACAAAATGAGTAGAAAGGAACAAGTTGTGCTCTTCAGGCTCAGAACTGGCCATAACAGGATGAGGGCACACCTCTATAAAAAGTTTGGCATCGGGGAAAGCTCCCTCTGTGGATGTAGAACTGGTGACCAGACTGCAGAGCACATCCTGCAGACGTGCCCTCAGCTAGAAGACATCAGGAAGCGGATCTGGCCAAAACCTACCGAGTTGGTGACTAAGCTCTATGGTGATCTGGAGGACCTCAAGAGGACCATTGAGTTTACAGGTTTACTCTCGGACATCGCCATTTGAGGGAAGAACGAAGAAGAAGAAGAAGAAGTCAATCTTTTGTCTAACAGTAAGCCAAGATACCGGACTGTATCCGAGAGAGGAATTGGTAATGAGTTGAAATAAACTGGCGGACAGGATTTTCGTCTAAGAGTAAAGGTTATGTGTTTACATTTGGCTTCGTTCACCTTTACACGCCAGTTATTACACCAGTGTTCGATAAGGAAAAGGTGTCTCTGAAGGTTTAAGGATGCTGTATCAGGATTGGAACTGGATGATAGGATGGCGGTGTCGTCTGCAAAAGTTGCCAGAAAGGTATCAGGATGTGTAGGAATATCAGCAGTGTAAAGGATGTAGAGGACGGGTCCCAAGACGCTGCCTTGAGGAACACCGGCCTCAACGGGATAAAGGTTAGAAAATTCTACACCACAACGAACTCGGAAGGAACGGTTTGAGAGATAGGATCGGACTCTAAGACTCTGAAACCCATTTATTGAATTTGTTAATTTTATTCTAAAGGGACTTTTCCCAGGATAATGAAAAATTTATTTATTTAGTCCGTAACAATATACTAAAACCGTACCTGTTATTAAGTGCATATAAAAACTGCAAATTATTTCACAATGGTAGATTATGTTTGTTTATTTATTTAACGTCACTTTATGCTACTATGGCTAATCGGACGATGCTACAGTGGGAGTTCTAAATTTTGCCTATCCAGGTTTTATTAGGATAGGGATCTTTAACGAGTCCCTGACATCGCACAGGCTCGGGACCAACTTTTAACGTCCCATCCGAAGGACGGCATAACTAAGGATTTTATCTGAATAACTATATTTCTGTATCAAAATATATATAACTGTTTATGAAATAACTTATATCTATATATTTATATTTATAATTGTATATAGCAATAAATTAATAAAAGAGGTTGAATAAGATGAGATAGGAACACAGTCAACTTATATGGAAGGGAAATTACCAGTCACTGCAAAAATTAAAAAAAACTATATCTCCACTATTTTTTTACATAAATTACGTACCATTTCCGATATATTCAAAAATAACTAAGTTATGACCGTAAAATTTCATTTTTTTAATATAATTAATTGTGGTTTCCTGTTTAGAAAACTGAAATATTTCTCCTCTATAGTAAAAAAAAACTAGGTTACTTAATCAAAACTATTTGCCATTTTTATAACTAATCTGCTGTATTTTTAATAATTTTAAATCTAATCAGCTGATATCAACGCCGAGATGTTAAGATCTTAGTCGATGTCCTTTTATTCTCATCAAATATCAAAAAAATAGTTTTTAGTAGTTGCGGACGGCATACAGAGGGCAGCGGATTTTTAAAACTTCTTTATTAGGATTCTACGTTTCTTGCGACTTAAAGCCTAAAATTTTGATTGGTGGGTGAAAGGAGGTAATTTTATATTTTAATTATAAAGGACATTATTGTAAAAAAATATTTGCACAAATTAGATTTTCCGAATCCTACCGTATTAGAATAATATTTTACCATTTTAAAAATAAAGAAAACTGCAGATTATATGCAAACTTAATAAATAAGAGAATTTTTCATTTTTTCATACGACGCCCTAAAAAAGGTAAACCATATAAAAAATAAATCGCCAGCTTTTAGTATTATTCAGGCCAATAACCAAGGTAATTCCTCTTCCAACGAAGATAAGTGTAATAGACAACATTATAAAGCATTCAATTAGATTTAATTGGAGTGTTATTAGATATCTACATGTATGATAGTTACCAAGATGTAATATTTTGATTAAGCTACTTTTTCATCAAAATCAGCTGAAGAGCCACTTTATACCACGTATTTTACACCTTTTTACGATTTCCTCTAAAAAGGCTATTAAAATTTTGATTAAACTCGCTTTATGGATGCACAATTTTATGGGCTTTAATATGATGTAGGTTTAATTCTGATTAAAACAGTCTGAAAAGGCATGAATGCCGATAGTTTAAATTTTCTTCCTCTAAAGTACACTTAGTTTTGTAGATTCGAAAAAAATAAAACATATCATCTTATTCGAGTCTGGCACCAGGGACTGCTTTACAAACTCCGTCAATTCCTCACCCTTACATATTTCCTATTAATGCGTTCCTACCTTACTGGTAGAACCTTTAAGGTAAACCATAATGTTTCCTACTCATCCACATTTTCCCTATCTGCTGGAGTACTTCAAGGTAGTATAAGGTAGTATAGGTCCTATCCTCTACTCCCTTTATACAGCTGACATTCCACTCCATCCTCGCTCTGTCCTCAATACATATGCTGATGACACGTGTGTCTTATCCGTCCATAATGATCCAACTACTGCATCCCAAACCCTTCAGTCCCACATCAAACCCATTGTCAAAATTGGAGGATTAAAATAAATCCCACCAAGTCACCTTTACCCTTCGTCGCAAACCGATGACTTCCTGCCCCTTAGTATCCTTTAATAACATTACCCTTACTTCTGTAGAACAATTCCGATACCTAGGTCTCCATCTTGACAAGCGCCTTACTTGGAATCCTCACACAAGACTGAAACGACAAGAAACTGCTCGAAGATATCGATTACTACAACACTTACTAGACAAACGTTTAAAACTTCCAGTATATTACAAAAGACTCATCTACATCACAATTTTAAGACCTATGTGGACATATGAATCGAGCTTTGGGGCTCTACGAAACCATCTAATTCCTCCCGCATCCAGTCCTTACAATCCAAAATCCTTCGCAAAATCCTGAATGCTCCTTATTTTGTCACAAATCAACTCCTCCATAATGACCTAAACATCCCATTTGTTGAAAGACATAGCCCGTGATAGATATTCCTCTTTCCATTCTAAACTCCCTGCCCATACAAATTCACTTGTCCGTAATTTATCTTCCTCAGATATCCCTGATAACCCTCAAAGGCGACTGAAAAGAAGGTGGCCTCCTGAGACCTACTGTATTAAAATAGTTAGTGAAGTGCTACCACTGGGTGGTTCTTTCTCAAGACATTTTCATGACTTTTTATATTCATTCTACATCTTTACATATTGTATTCTTTAGTACAGTTGTAAATTACTATAAATAAAAAATTAAAAAAAAATCACCTTATGAAAATAGAAAAAAAAAAAAAAACGATAAAATATAAAAGTTGAAAAATTTTGAATAATCAACCAAAAGAGAAAAGAGCAAAACTATTTTTTAATTGTAATTTTTGTGTTTTTGATATTAAGAAAAGTAATACAGACGTATACTATATTGTTGTAAAGGAAAATATTTTATTTATAACTTATTACTGGTTATTATACGTAGCAATTTAATATAGTAATATTATTTAATTTAAATCATATCTTTCCATCGAAAATGAATACAACTATTATTAAAATCGCCAGCTTTTAGTATTATTCTGGCCAATAATCAAGGTAATTCCTCTTCCAACGAAGATAAGAATAATAGACAATATTATAAAGCATTCAATTAGCTTTAGTTGGAGTGTTAGTCTGACAGTTACTAAGATATAATATTTTGATTAAGCTACTTTTTCATCAAAATCAGCTAAAGAGCCACTTTATACCACGTATTTTACACCTTTTCACGATTGCCTCAAAAACGGCTACTAAGATTTTGATTAAACTCGCTTTATGGATGCAAAATTTTATGGGCTTTAATATGATGTAGGTTTAATTCTGATTAAAACAGTCTGAAAAGCTTGAATGCCGATAGTTTAAATTTTCTTCCTCTAAATTACTCTTAATTTTGTAGATTCCAAAAAATAAAACATATCACCTTATGAAAAAAAACGGTCAAATATAAAAGTTGAACGAATTTGATAAATCAACCAAAGGAGAAAAGAGTAAAACTATTTTTTATTGTAATTTTTGCCTTTTTGATTTTAAAAACAGAAATACAGACGTATAATATACCGTTGTAAAGGAAGATATTTTAGAAAAAATATTATGTGATACACAAAGTTGTAAAAACCAATATAAAGCGATGAGTAGTGCATAAACCTATTACTGGTTATTTTACGTAGCAATTTAATATAGTAATACTATTTAATTTAAATCATATCTTTCCATCGAAAATGAATACAACTATTATTAAAATCTACTTAATTTATTTTTTAAATTAAAGGATAGTTAATAGTTCTTAAATTGATTTTAACAGTGAAGGTATGTGAAAATCGCATAAGATTTTTTGGTAATTGTTAGACCGACAGATGTTTCATACCACTCATATTGAGTCAGTGGGGACTAAAAACCAACACAGAAAAAACTGATGTAATAATATTTACAAAACGCAGACCCGATCTTCCCTCTACTATACAACTCAATAGCGTAACATAACAATAGCCATTTCAAAACACGTTAAGTATTTAGGAGTCACCCTAGACTATAAACTACTTTTCAAACATCACATAGACAATAAAATAAATAGTGCCCGTAAATTATTATATAAAATGTACCCCTACTTTGATAAACATTCAAAATTAACACCAAAAAACAAACTAATTTTAAATAAATCTGTTATCAGGCCTATAATTACATATGCATGCCCAGCCTGGAGTCTTACAAGCGAAACACATATTAAAAAATCTGGTACGGACAACACACGACTTTCACTTACCTAAATTTTTAAAATCAATGAAAGAATATTCAAAAACAGTTAGAGATAAAAATACGTGAAACTATTAAGGAATTAATTAAAATTAATTTAAATAGAAACATGTGTTTTATTGAAAAATCTATTATATTATTATCTAAAATAATCAGTTAATCTTATGTTCATTTCATCACTCTCTATTAACTTTTAAAATCTTGTGTATGAGATAATATTTTTTCTAAACTCTTTAGCTTTCCAACGGTATATCATACATGTATATTACTGCTCTTATGTTCAAAAACGAAAAATTGCATTAAACAAATATTTTTTCTGTTTTCTCCTTTAGTTGGGTATCGAATTTATTCAATTTATATAGTTACCTGTTTTTCATCAGCGTTAACAAGATATTCTAGTTATTTTTATTGAATCTACAAAATTAAAGGTACTTTAGGGGAAGAAAATTTAAAATATCGGCATTTAAGCCCTGTCAGACCATTTTTATCCAAATAAAACCTACATGATATTAAAGCCCATCAAATTTTACATCGATATAGCGAGTTTAATTAAAATCGTCGGAACCGTTTTTGAGAAAATCTAAAAAAGGTGCAAAATGCATGGTATAAAGTGCCTCTTCTGGTAAGCTCATTTTGATGAAAAAAGTTTTGTCACGTTTCGGGCGTATAGTTGTCTTAAATATGAAATTTCAGTTTCATAGGACTTACCGTTTCCGCCCGGGAGTTACCACACCCACACACACACAGACCTTTTTGCGGGACTTGGTTATTTGGACTCAGGGGACCCTAAAACGTGTATTTCCGTTGAAAACTGGAATTCGAAAATTTTCACGATCGCAATACTTCCCCTTACTATATATAGTATGTGAAAGTAAAAATTGCAAGTCCTACAAAATAGATGCCTAAGAATAATTAATCATTATCCACCATTCACAAATATAACTAACATGCACAAAGATCTGGACATCCCAACAATACAAGAATTTATTCACCAACAAACACAATCATTTTTCTCAAAATGCCAAATGACAGACGATACTCTTATAAAACAAATTGGTAATTATTGTATACTAAACTATCAACCTCTAAATATAGACATAAGAGAACTAAACATATACTGTTGTAAAATTCTAATTACTCAATTCCATCATATGATTTTAATAACTATAATTTTGTTTAATTATTTATTTTAATTTTAATTTTTATCTGATTATTTCTTTTTTTTTTGTTTAGTTTCTCTTTTTTTTTTGTTTTCTATTCTTAGTTGGTTTTTTTTAATTTTTACTAACAATAAAAACAATTGATGTACAAAATAAGTTTTAGCAAATAAGTAGCGCATTGTAATGGATTTCCAATCAATGATTTAAAACTGTGCAGATGTATTCTATACAAATAAAGATTGATATTGTAAAAAAAAAAAAAAAACCACTCATATTAAAGCTATTTAAATGAGCTTTATTAAATTATACCTGATTTCTTATATGATATATTCGCATAATTTCTGTGATATTGGTCTAACTAAAGCTTTTAAAAATATAAAAAAACTTTAAATATATCTACAATGGATAAAAGAGGATAACAGAACTTGAATTACCTAAAGTTATTCGAAGTTATAATTTTTATTTACAAACTACACATGTTTCACTCTGGCTTTAATAATTGCTCTGTTGTTTATAATCATTTCTCGAATATTTCATAATATTTGAGGATGCAAATTAATTGGTCTATAGGAGAATGGACTGAGTCTCATTTTCAGAATAATTAAAACTCTTTAACAAATACTAATTATGGTAAACTGGATGTTTAAATTTTAATCTGGTATATTTTCAATATCATCTGAGCACAAAATGACAAACAAATTATTCACGCAATGATCAATGGCCGGTCTTTTAGTTAGTCTCTTGTTAAAGGCTCCAACTAGGGTTTAGAAGTGGATGGCTGCTCTAAAAACCAATTACTAATTGTTTAGCCTGTTTTATAATAGTTATATAACAATCCAGGTTGCCAACTGTTCTTTGCATTAAACGTTTATATATACTATTAGAGAGGACACAGTATCATTATTGAATCTTACGATAATTCATTAATTTTAGGAAAAAGTATTTTAACTAAAAACAAAATAATAGAAATTTTAAATGGAAATAATTGCAACTAAATTATTAGATTCATAAAATGTGTTGTAAATTATGGAGATTTTTTTAATTAATGAATTCAACTATAATAAATAAATAACCCGAAAATAAGTTGTTACAGATAGTTGTATTTATATTTTGTCAATTCTATATTGGAAACAAGTAGATTATCCCACAATCTTTTAACAATAGTGTATAATTTGTATTTATATTTTTTGTTTTGTTGATTGTAAGTTTTTTGTTTTGTTTTTTAATAATATATATAAATAAACCAACTTCCTGGCAAACGGAATTCCATGCCAGTATTTTCTGTTATCTAGCTACTGTAAAGAAACCTGTAAAATTTATTAATAAAACACGTTTATCCATTTATCTATCTATACTATTAGATTGTGTCACATGAAATGTCCGTTTTCAAGGTAAAGAATTATTATTAAAAATACGATATGAAAACAAGATAATTTTATTCGAAGTATTTACCTTCTTTTTCTACACATTTTTCCCAACGTGACACCAACTTTTTTTTATCCCCGAACTGAAAAACTATGAGCTTTAAAGAAAAACAAAATCTGAAAACGCACTTTTCACTTGATCATCATTTTCAAAAAGTTTTCCTTTGACGAAGTTGTCTAAATTCCTGAACAGGTGGTAATCTGTTGGAGACAAGTCGGGAGAATATGGTGGGTGCGGAAGAACTTCGTTTTGAAACATGCCGCTCAGTGAGATCATGAGCTACCCATGTATAGAGCTTTTTTACTTTCCCAATACACTTTAAATGTCTGGAAACGGTAGATGCACTTGCATTTAGTTGTGCTGAGAGTCCTTTAACTGTTTGGTAGGGGTTTCCTTCTACTGTATGTTTGAGGACATCGTTGTCTATTACGGATGGAGGTCATCCTCGAGGCAAGTTTTCCAAGTCGGTATTCCCAGCTGAAAACTTGTCAAACCAACGGCGAATGGTCCTTTTATTAACACTCCCTTCCCCAAACGCCTTGAAAATATTTCTAGCGGCCTCAGCTGCTGAATGGCCGAGTTCAAGCTCGTACAAAAATATTACTCGAAAATCGCGTGTTTCCATGTTCATATTTGAAGGTATACAAAAAAGTAGGTAATTGATTGGGAAGCTAATGTTTATAATACAAAGGTAGAGGATTAGTAACTGTTAACTTTATATGTGTAAACATTCGGAAGAAAACAACTGAGACCTGCAAAATCCTTTATGTATTTCAGAAACTATAAAAACAGACATTTCATGTGAAACAACCCAATATTACGGTTTACCTAGAGAGACACTTTATAAAAAAACAAGCGATGCTGCCCAACTTGATTCGGTTGCTATTCACACAGCCTAATTTTTTTTTTCCATATTGGACAATTTTTAGTAATAATATAATATAAATCTTAACATACAATGAACAAAAAAAACGAAATAGATCAAACATTTTTTTTTTCCTTTAACTTTTTCTTTTTTTTTAACATTTTTTTTTCTTTTAACATTTTTTAAAAATTATTTAACTCCTTTTATTCCTTTTTATATCTTTTTGGCTTCCCTTTTCTCGCTTATTTCTCATAACAATTTAAATATGTATATGTATATATATAAAAAAAAAAAAAAAATCAAATATATTAATAAGATTCATCAATCATCATCAGGCATACTACACTCCGCTTTAATATCGAATCTCTAGCATATTTAATTAAAATAACAAAGTAAAATATAATAATACTAACAAAATAAAACATTAAAATATAAAATATAAATAAAAACATGCACACCCATGTCCCTCCAACAACCCCCATTCAACCGCTATGAGTAAATGTGATGGTGTATAATTCCCAGGGAGTCAAGTACTATATCCTCTGCTATCCTGGCTACGTCCTTGACATCAACACCTATATCCTCCATGAAGCTTCTTGTTGAACTAGGTACAGTTCCACGGGCTCTGAACCATAGGCCTTTCACGTTGAAGCGTCTCTCATTGAAGCTTTCGCGGAACTTCTCCTTGAGGAAAGGGATACATTTTTCGTAGATTTCTCTCTTTTCTCTTTCCACTTTATTTGGCTGTTCAATGTCATTGGACAGAGGAATCACGGTAACAAGCAGTATAGGCAGGCTTTATGGCCGAATTCTTAAGGAAAGACTAGAGAAAGAGGTCTCTGATCAGATGACGGAAGAGCAAGCAGGTTTTAGAAGTGGGAGATCATGTAGTGACCATATTTTTACCTTGACTCAGCTGGTACAGAAGAGGATAGAATATGATCTAGAAACCCACTTAGCATTCATTGACCTTCGCAAAGCATACGATACTGTTCCTTTAAAGAAACTGTGGGAAGCTTTGGGTCTGGCTCAGATAAATAGAGGTCTCATTAAAGCTATAAAGAGTCTATATATAGGGGCTCGATCAAGAGTGAAAATAGGAAGAAAATATACTGAACCATTCCTGGTCACTAAAGGTCTAAAGCAAGGATGTTGCCTCTCTCCAACACTTTTTAATATTTACGTAGAACAAACTCTAAGATTGTTGAAACAAAAGTGTCGAGGAATGGGTGTGGAGGTTGGTGATGACACACTTTTCAGCCTTCAGTTCGCAGACGATCAGGTTGTCCTAGCTTCGGAAGATTGTGATCTTGAATATATGCTGAGGAAATTGAATGAAGCATACTCTGAGTGGGGTCTAGAGATCAGCAGAGAAAAAACAGAGTATATGCCATGCAACTCACCAGTCTCGAGCATCTGTGTGGAGGATTGGACGATCCCACAGAGCAACGCCTTCAAATATCTTGGGGTGACCATGGATCAGTTCGGAACGATGACCAAAGATATTGAAAATAAGATTGCAAATGGTAGAAAAATAGTAGGAATCTTGAATGGAGTTCTGTGGAGCAGACAGGTGTCGCTTCTTACGAAAAAAAATATTTACCATTCCTTCCTCCTAGGGACCACTTTATATGGCGCTGAAACATGGACAGTGCTAAAATCGGCTGAAAGAAGATTGTTGGCTCTGGAGATGGACTTTTGGAGAAGAGCCTGCGGCATATCCAGGCTGCAAAGAATCCCTAATGCGGAAATAAGAAAAAAAGTAGGGGCTGAGCTCAATATCTTAAATGAAATATCAAAGAAGAGACTCATGTGGTATGGCCATGTCATGAGGATGGAAGGGACGCGGTGGCCACATAAAATGATAAAGTACTCCCCGCAGAAGAGGCGAAGACGAGGAAGACCCCGCAAAACGTGGATAGAGAGTGTGAGGGAGGACATGGCGGCCAGAGGCTTGACGGAGGAGGACTGCAGGGACAGGGAGCACTGGCGTTCTGAAATACTAAGTTTCGGGATGTGACGCAAGTTGCAGAACCCGAAGAAAAAAAAAAAAAAATGTCATTGGCTTCGTATCTGACGGTGGGATCCAGAATGATAGCTGAATCTCCGGTCTTAGGGAATACCACGATATCAGCGTATCGCGTGGATCAATCCGTATCTACGCAGTATACTTCCTCGAAGCAGGCAAAATAAATAATTTATAAAGTTTATCATCATTTCTGTAGTTTTTTTTTTTAAATTTCTGTAGTGATGTCAAACGTATTAATTAAACAAAAAAAAACTGCAAAGTATTACACGATCATTTATTATTTCTAAAAAAATATATTAGGCTATAATTGTGTATATAGCTATTTATAGGCAATTAACTAGCTCAATAATTCAAAAGAAAATGGTCTATCAGCACTGTTCATTTCAAGACGCTAACGGATTCTACGTATCTTAAAACGCAAGCCTTTAAATTTAAATGTTAGAAAATAATTTTTTTTTTTTTGATCGATTACATAGGTTCATGTATGAAAATGATAAACCAAAAGCATTTATACTATACTTCTTTACTATTTCCTTTTTTTTCTTTTTTCATTCAGATATAATTCCCTCATTCTTGAACACTTTACATCTTTTTTCTACAATCGATGATAACCGAGTTATCAGGTAATCACACCTCTTTTAAGTGTCTTGACCATATAAGATAATATTTTTGTTTTTCTTTATCTTGCTGTACTGATTCTAATATTCTATACACATGTTTATATATCTTCAAAAATAACTGTGTAATGGGCGTTTATATAGTGACATTTTGATTCTTTTTTCTGTTTTATAATTAATAACAATGAACTGATTATAAAAATCTAAAGATTTTTTCTTCATCTTCGAAAATACAGTATGGACAGTGTTACAAGTGTACATAAATGCGAGATAGCATTTTTTTTTTTTTAATCGCGGCGGTGTCCTGATTATAAAACTCAACACAATTTGTTTCGAATGTTAAAAAATAACTGAATTATAGGCGTATTTATGGGTAAAATTTCAACTTTTTATTTTCTTTTTTTTCATAATTATTCGCGGTTTCTGGGTTAGAATATTCTAATAACATTTTTCTCTATCTTCAAAATAATTGAGTCATGGAATTAAATAATTTTTAATCGGCCAATACTTAAAAACTAATTAGCTAATATCAACTTGCCAGGTTTTGAATTCGAATCCCAGTCTCAGCAGGACTTTTAGAAGCAAATAAAACATAAATCAAAACTGTCCCACGGTTTTGTCAGTCTACTGGTGGCCACTCACAAAAATAGGCGTAGGGAGTGATGACCCTACCCTATAAAATTTCATCGAGAAACGTGGTGAGTATATTCTCTCAGGAGATTAAACCACGTGGTCAAGGGCCTACACAGCCTGTAGAAAAAAAAAATACATATATCATAAAGAACTAATAAAACATGTACGAAGTCTTGAAGTCACACATAGCTATAAAAAAGCTAGAGCTGCAATATACATGTTTACAAAGTACGTCTCGGGGTCACTGCCGTTTCAACCATCCAGGGTATGTGGAGCTGGATAAGGATAAAGCTAGAGGATTGGGGTGACGGATAAGGTTCTGATGGTCTAAAATAAATGGGATATTTAGGTTGTGGTGTAAGGTATGGTTACTGACATAAAAAAGAGCATTCACTATTGTTTTGAAAAATTTGGAGTGAAAGGATTTAATGCGTTTGATGTTAGAAAATATGCCTGTCCCTATTGTAACAAACTTCATTAGCTGTTATGGTACTGGTTTTTTTTTTTCATTAAATGTAGATCATGGAGCGTGTAATGATAAATAACGGTTTAATTGAATTAGACGGAAATTATTTGGCAGAGATGCAAATCGTGCTGAAGACCCGAGGTGAATCTGCCAAATGGGAAGCGCTTTCATTTCCAGGTCAGCTGCCAAAAGCACATTGAAAACAGGAGTCTTTGAGGTGGAAGCTAGAAGATATTAGCCGGGTGACAAATTTCATCATAATAAATTGTTATAATGTCTCTTCATGCGTGTCATCTGTTTAATTACGATTACAAAATGTCAAAAGCTGAAATATCAGCATTTCAATTAAACAGTATTACAATACACATATGAATTACATTAAGTTGCCAGTTATGCGGACATATAAGATAGAGAACATTAGGAACCTATACAGGCATCTCTAACCAGTGATGGGAAAATACTCGGAGAAAAAAAAAGTAAGAAGTACTTTACAAACTGATGCTTGCTGCAAAGTACTGTACTCAGGAATTTCAGTACTTTTGAGTGCTTGATTACTTTTTTATATGAGGTATATAACCAGAGTAGAGTATATAACCTATTTTTATTTTACATCATCCACCAACAGGCCTAGGTCCAATTACAGGTGGTAAATCATACAAAAAAAATACATTACACTACAATAATTAAAATAATAATAATAATTGATATTCAAACTAATTGGTAATGTACTACATACCTGCTTAATTTATATAATGAAACGAAAAACAAAACAAAATTAAAAGAAAAAGATATATAACTTACAAATATCATAATCTAACAAAAAAGAAATAAAACTTTAAACAATTCATCATATATATACTCCTAAAAAATTAATTATATTAAGATAAAAAAAACAAACAATATAAGATAGAAATAAAAAGAAGCAGAGAAATAAATATTAAAAAAAAAACGAGAAAAAAATTTTAAAAAAAGATATATAAACTTACAAATATCATAATCTAACTAAAAAAGAAATAAAACTTTAAACAATTCATCATATATATATATATATATATATACTCCTAAAAAATTAATTATATTAAGATAAAAAAAAACGATAAAAGATAGAAACAAAAAGAAGCAGAGAAATAGAGGAGTAAATAAAAAAAAAAACGAGTAAAAGAAAATTAAAAAATAAATGAAAATCAGCCCCAGCTCTGAGTCATTTCAATTTAAGGATAAGAACACGAAAAAAAACTTACACAAATTTACACAATGTTTTACACATTACATGTATTACACAAAAAAAATGTACACAATTTCGCAATAATATTTTTATATACATATCCACATAGATGTCAATCATACTAGGTAAAATAAAATCAGTATATTATTAATTTATTTTATTATATTTACGTTATCAAGGAATTTAGAGCTTACTGAAAATATATAATTATTAAATGACTGAAAAATGGTTGCCTAAGATTTGTCCTATTTGAGTCAACGAAAAACTGAAATCAAGCTCAACTATGTTCCCTAAAGAGTCCCAAAGCCTTGTAACATACTGAGTTGGGCTTCTACAGCAGCATTTATTTAGTGTAAAATAAAAATTGCCTACCTGTCCACTATTAACCCTTCCTACCCTGAAGTCAAGTCCCCCAAGCATATTACTGTCCTCCATACTCCCCTAGACCAGTTTGACAAGGTGTCTTATGGCAGCTATTGTGCATCTGTCCCTCAATGTATGCCTTACATTAAATTCACACATCAATTGACTGTATGAGATTTCCCAACCAGGGTAATACAAATATTTTTTAAAAAATAAACATTTTAGAAATCGCTTTTGCAACCTTTCAATCAAATTAACTCCTTTTATGGTTATATATATTATATGGTATGTATATATTAATTTCGGGTTTCATACATTTTGAGGTCTATTAATAATTTATTTATGCCAACTTTTTTTCTCTATATTATCTATATTAAATATTATTCCCAATATGCTGTCAAAGAAGCCTTCGGTAAAATAGAAAAGGAAGCAAAAACCATTGGACTTAAAATAAACACAAAAATAACTAAGATGGAGTGCATAGAAAGCAATGAGATAACTCAACGACTGACTTATCTGTATTTCCCCATCTGACTAGATTGAGAAACTATTTTTGAGGTTGTTTCAAGATTTCAGTACTTGAGAATTGCAATAAGAGAAAATATGGAATAGGAGGCTAAGATAAGATTTAGAGTAGCATCAGCCAACAGTACATAGTTTTTCCATTCCAAACTTTTCAAAAGAAAACTTCTAAGACGCTCTTCAAAATAAAATTATACAAAGTGCCTTAGAATAGAATAGAATAGAAAAAGATACTTATTCTGGGACAAGGTTCCTTAAGAACAATTCACATGTACAATTAAGATATATATAATGTGTCTGGCTACAAGACCAAAGGAATATAATTATTTCTTATTCACAATGATACATAAAGAAAAGGAAGGATATAATAAAACAAAAGAGTAAAATAAATAAATAATAACTTCTGGTGCGCTAAACAAAACTAAACATTGGAATTGATTCATGATTGATCCATATAAAAATATGAACAATAAATAAACAAATTTTCTTTTTGATTTGAAACATCATATTGAGCGTAGGTAGAGGGAGGGATGACAGTAGGTACTGGAATAGCTGAGACTTGAATGATGGTAGGGAAGGAGCATGGCGGATATGAGTAGGTAAGGAATTCCAGAGAGTAGTGGAGCGGACAATAAAGGAATGATCAAAAGTTGTTGTTCTATGGATAGGAATTAGGACAAATCTTAAAAATATGTTCATAATTCGCTTTACCCTGTCCTCGAACAGAACCGAGAGGCCACCATATACCATACAGCAATAGTCAAAGCGGAGGAAAATAAATGAGGATACAAGGAGCTTACGGGTAGACAGTGGAAGAAGATAACGGGAGCGATGGAAAAATTTGAGGGTACTTATTGTTCTTCGGGAGATTTGGGCAATATGGGGTTTCCAGGAAAGGGTTTGGTCGATGGTAATACCTAGGTTTTTGACACAGGAAGTGAAGGTGATTGGGTGATCATTTAGGGTTAGACTCGGAAAAGTAGTATGGGATCTGAGGAGGGGATTGGAACCTATAACAATCGCCTGAGTTTTTGTAGCATTTATACTTAGTTTATTCAAAGTTGCCCAGGCACAGATTCTATCCAGGTCTTCCTGAATATTGACAAATGCTATTAGAGACTCGGAGGGAGGAAAGTATAAGTAGATCTGGAAATCATCAGCGTATAAGTGGTGGGAACAGTGATGGTTGGCATTGGGAAGGTCATTAATATAGGAATTAAAAAGGAAAGGAGATATACTTGAACTCTGGGCCACACCTGCCGAAAGGGCAAGGAAGGAAGATGGAGGACGGTTAGGAATGGTAACAGCTTGAGTTCTATTAGAGAGAAATGATTTGAACCAATGAATAGTGCTGTTGGAAAAGGATAAAGACTGTAGTTTGGAAAAAAGGATAGAGTGATCAAGTGAGTTTGAGAAGTCCAGAAGTATTAGTACTGTAATGTTTCTTTTCGTCTATGGCAGTATGTATGTCACTAGTGATTTTAAGGAGGGCGGATGGTGTGGAAAAACCGGGTCGAAAACCGGATTGGAGAGGATCAAGACGTTTGGACTTTTCGAGGAAGTTTGACAATTGTGACTGGACCATTCTTTCTAAAGGTTTGGAAAGGTTAGATAAGATGGAAATTGGGCGATAGTCTTTAGGGGATGTAGGGTTTGAGGTTTTGTTTATAGGATGAACTATCGCTTTTTTCCAAGTATATTTGGAAATACATGCCTTACAAGGCATATAACAACGTACGCTCGTAAAACATGGACGATCAATAAGTCTGTTGAACATAAAATTGACTGCTTCGAAAGAAAGATTCTGAGACGCATTCTCGGACCTGTTAAGGAAACTGAAAATTGGTGTTTCTCAAACTTTGCTAGGTTGCAGAGAATGGAGTGAATCAGGCACGTACTCAGAATGGAAAATAGTAGGGGCCCTCTAAAAATCAAATATAGGATGGTGGGGAAGACCAAAATCGCGATGGAGATATAATGTCCTTTCAGACCTGTGTATATTACACGTGTATACTAATACTCACATTTCAGGAAATATATTTTGATGCCTTGATAAGATTTATGATATAAGATCTTCCCTTCTAGAATAGAATAGAATATAAAATATACTTTTATTGCAATCGGGGATGTCCCCATACAATTTGAGTGTGTACATAAATCATATTTTTATAAACAGTTTTCAACTTGTTGGTGTAAAAAACTAAAGAAAACATAATATATATATATATATATATATATATATATATATATATATATATACATTAAAATAATAATAAATTATGTACATAGTCATATATGAGTACAATAAAAAAGTAAATTATATTTAGCCACAAAAAAAAATAAAAATAATGATAATAAAATAAACAATAATAATTACCAAAAAAATATATATCCATTTCTTATGACTTCAAAAACAAAACAAAATCATAATAAATAAATTAAGATACATTTTTTGAGTTAGTGATTTATCACAAAACCTCTTAAATTTAGACTTGCTCTGGTGTAAAAGTACAGTTTTTTCATTATTTTCAGAGGTTATATTTTTGAGATATAGTAAAGTTTGAAGGTGTTAACTGGGCTATGGCTGGTATGATGGTTGAGCGGTAGGAGGAGTAGGCTGGGAATGATGTGAAGAAAAGATGAATATTGCCAGCTTCTTTCTTATTGCAGATGGTACAGTTTTCTATTGGATTGAATCTGTGCGTTATGTTTTTCATTGTGATTTGCTGGAATTTATTGTTAGCAGTCCGGATTTGAGCCATAAGTTTTTTATGCGTAAGGGGCAGGTCGGTTGTGAGGTACATTTGAGTTATTTTGATTCCATTAAACATTTCTATATAATTCGGACAGTAATTCGACATTTCCATTTTGGTTAAATCAGACATTTTCAAGAGATTTTTATGCTTTTGAATTATATTTTTCCTCTCTTTTGCATCCTTACTATTTGTAATGGTGTCTTTTTCTTTACATGTGCTGATTAGCTGTCTCAGTTGTAGTAAAAAATTCTTTTTTGTGGTATTCGGAAATTTCTCAGCTAATTTATTGAGTTTCGTAAGACATATTTTTGGATACCTAGAGTCTTCCATGTTTAATATTTTATCAGTCCATTTCAGTGCTTTTCGGAGCACGATAGTTGAGACAGAAAGGACTCCACATTCAAGCCGGACAATGTAGTCTGGTGTGATACGGTGTAATCCCAGTATTCTCTGGTAATATTGAAGCTGACTTCGCTCTAGGATCGGTAGATAGCGCAGCCCCCACACCTCCGAACCGTTGAGTAGAACACTGAGGACCATCGCTTCACAAAGTTTTCTCTTTGAACCCCAATCTTTATTTTTCGCCTTAGCAAGGATGTCCTTCGTGGCTCCACTTGCGGTGTTGGCCTTTGATACTGCCTGCTCAGCTGCTTTTAAAAATAAGCGATTAAAACGACTCCTAGGTAATTTATGTTATCAACCATTTCGATGATCTGATCATTATAAACAAATCTGTTTGCTTTTTTTGGTCTTCCTTGCAGAAATTTTATTACCTTGGTTTTGACCGCATTAATTTCAAGTTTATTTACCCCTTTAAGTTTAGTTCCCTTCTACAGAAAGACTTAATTGCGATGTATTTTACTTACAAACCTTAAGGCTAGATGGTAGTAAAAAATCATATCAAAATCCGTCCAGTGGTTTAGAAAGAGTTCGCGGGAACCAAGAATCGAAACATCACTTTGTATATAGAGAGATATTCTGTCAATTATTTCACTTAATTTCCGTTTCTAGAATCTCAAAAGCAGCTTATAGGCTCCTCACTCTTTCCCTCCCAGGAAGGACTTAGACGGACTGAAGGCATGACATTAAGGGACGTGAAATTTTAATGAGTGTCTATCTCAGAGGAATTGGGCGGAAAGGATACACATTGCGTTGTTTCACTCTAGACGTTTGGATTAAATTCTTAGGTGGCTTCTAAGGTTTGTAAGGATTATATTAATACACGACTCACAAAAACATTAAGTATATTAATTATGTATCCTGAGAGAAAAGAGGGTAAAGTCTTTGTTGAGGGTCATCTATGGTGTAGTGACTAGCATACCAGTCTTCTACGGCCAAGATCGAGGGTTCGAACCTGGCAGATGCCTCTAGTATTTTTTAAAGGCAATTAATAACCTAAGTTTGGCCATCCTTCCGATAGGACGCGATTTCAGGTAATCGTTAAAGTTTCCTATCCTGATTAAGCCTGGATAGTCAAAATTAAGAATTCTCACTATAGCATCGATCGATTAGCCACAGTAGCATAAAGTAATAAATTAATAATCAAAATTAGGAAAAAAAAAATCGAATGCCAGAAGTGAAAAACTAGGTTCAGAACTTCATGGAGAAAAGAAATAGTTTATTGTAAGCTTACAATAGGATACTACCAGGTTCCTCATAGCTATCTTTTAAAACGTACGAAAACGCCGGCTTATTGAATATGTGAACGTATATTTAAGATTTTAATAAAAAACTGAAGTAACACAATCATAAAAATATATAAGTAGTGGTAATTGTAATATAAATAAATATTAAATATATGATATTTTGAAAGGTTTAATACCAAATATTCTCAAAACGTACAAAGTCGTTAATGATAAGAGAGGAAAACGAAAACCTTGGTGGTTGCTGGTGATAATAATTTATAATGTTATACGTGATTGAACAAAACAAGTTTTCTATTTAAGAAACCAATAATAGAAAATCCTTCTCTGCCTCGGGCTATTTGTACTTATTGAAATCTAAAAATAAAACGAAATGCTCAAGATTATTGGTTATTGTGTTTGTAAAACCGCTGGGCTGACAAATGATCAAAATAAATGGATCTTATTTTTAACTTTGGAGTTTATAGCCTTTCTTATTTGTTCAATGGATAAATTATTAATGATTAATATGTTTGTGCAAGGTTAAATGTATTAACTATAGTAACTAACTGAAAAATTAATCAAAATTAATGAATTCATATAATAATAATAGGGAAATTAACAAAAAAAGGATTTCTCAAATTTACGATTAACTGAAGGCGATAAACATATAACTGATGATTAACTTACAATAAAGAGCTCATACTATAAACTAATAGCAATTAAGCAGACCAGCGATGTAACACCGTTCCGGACTCACTCTGTGTTGTGTGTAACCATCCTTAATAAAAAAAACATATGGTATTTGGTAAATAATACTCACGCGGTTATTTACCGATTACTGAGCTACATATGTATGTGTATATATATATATATATATATATATATATATATATATATATATATATATATATATATATATATTTATTGTGCAGTCTGCTAGTTAATAAAGTATTGAATAAAGAATAAAGAAAAAAACATATGTATTTTTATCCCTTATAAAATGGGGATAATTGAAGAAATACCAATCTTACAATAATTTATTTGGAAAGTTAGTCAGAGGTCCGTTCATTAATATACATAATTTTTCATTTCCGCATATTATTTTTATTTTTCTTATAGATATTAATGTTGTTTTTATTACTTTTATACAAGTTATGTATTTTATCAAAATATTGTTCCAATCCGTTTGTTTCATGTTCACGTCACTTTATGCTACTTTGGCTAAACGGGGAATGCTTCAGTGGGAGTCCTAAATTTTGCCTATCCAGGGTTTATAAGGCTAGGGATCATTAACGAGTACCTGAGATTGCACGGGCTAGGGAGCACCACGTCCCTTCCGGAGGATAGTATAACTGAGGAATTTTCACTCCCCAAAGAAAATCCTAGAACCACCAGCAGGTTTGAACCAGTGACCTTGGGCTCTATGCTAGCTCTAGCCTTCTATAGGCTGTTATGCTAGCCACTATGCCACAGCGGACTCCAATTTCATATTGTTAATTTAACTTTTCACTACTTATCACAATCACTGTTTTTTAATTACTATAAACGTGTCGTTTTTCATCTTTATTTTTGTTTTTCTAAGTTTTTTTCTAGTCCAGAAGATGACCTCCAATTGGGCCGAAAAGTCGGCAAAATTAATTAAGGTTACTTCTTTGGGGTGTATTTAATGATCATACCAACTTCCCTTTACATTCTGCTTACAGTCAGAGATACTTCCATACTTTTGTTTGTAGTTAGTAATTTATGTATTAGGTTTTAGAATAATTACAATATATTAATATAAATATAATGATAGAAAGTCGTATATAACAGCAGAAATTTAAGTGGTTGATAGGTGTGTACTCTGTATAAAGAAACACACGTTTTTAAAATTTATTTAAGATATAATGTATTGCCCGAGTTACACAGTCAGGCCTGATCAACAAGATCAACAATTTGGGACTAAACGCTGCAAATCGGAAAAAAAAAAAAAATTAGTGGTCAAAAACCCTATTGATCAAATAAGGATAAATGAAACTTACTTTGCAATTATTATAATGGGACGTCATTTATTAAAGAAAGGGAAAACAAATTCACCCATTGTGTTTCTGGATTTATTAAATATTTTATTAAAAGAAATAATTTGCTTACTTTTTTTTTTAATTTTAATTTTACTACTTTATTCTATACAAGAGAATTCAATTTAAAATAAATGCCATATCATTTGAAATTTGTTGTACCAGCTATCATGTCAATAATCTATTATAGGACAGACGAAAATAAATATAATTAACTTTATTTGAATTTATTGTTCTATTTATGGTTTATAATAATTGAATAAATATTAAAAAGTAATTTCAACATAGAAAAAATATAGTTTTTGATAGAACAGAAGCTTTTTATTATTTTTTAATTTGTATAAGACATTATACTAAAACAGATAATTAAAAAAGAATCGACCAAGTACGATCGATTCCAGTGGTTTTGATCTAAAGATTTGAAGCTAAATGTTTTAACATTATATATATATATATATATATATATATATATATATATATATATATACAATATATTTGTTTAATTTTAAATAGTATTTTGTATCCGTCTCTGAAATTAATTTTAAAGCATTCTATTTTCAATATTTTATCCATAAAATTAATAATATGCAGAAATCCATTGCAGCTAGCTACCCTTGGCTTGCTCAATTCCCTTTTCTTTGTCCAGTGACCCATGTTAGCAGATCCCCTAGCGGACATTCCGTTTTTCTTCGAATCTTCTTCACCATTGTCTATCTATCTTGCCTTCGGTCTTCCCAAAGACCTTATTCCACCTGGCTTCCCATGATAAAGCCTTCTTGATGCCCCCGGTTCATCCATTCTCAGGACATCCAGCCATTTTATACGCTGAACTGAAGCGAACTGGGAGATAGATTGGCCAAGGCCGAGAAATCCTTATATATAATTCTATTCTTTGGACCCACATATATGTTTCAGGATTTTCCCTTTATATGTTGAGTCATCCAGAAAATAAAACAGGATTTTGGTAATTAAGTAGAAAAAAGAAAATTTTACAACTGTTTTATTTAATCGATATAGTCTCCATTTCTGCCAACGCAGAGTGGTCCAAAACGCACTTTTTTGGGACAAAAGTCTGCACTTTTCTTTCTATTTAGGATATATCAGCTATTTTAAAGTTGTTTTGTTCCTTAGAAAATTCACTTTCAATGGTATGATTTGCATGTTTTTAGCCATTTCTATGTCATAAAAATAAATAGGTTTTATCTATAACGTTAGTGAAAAGCCTCTATAACTAATTATTCTGATATATTTCTTTATATATCTATATTTCCTGCATTTAACATTGTTAAAAATCGGTAGTAGATAAGTTAATGAAAACTTTGGGTTTCATATAACGACTTGGTGATTTTTTAAGAATTTTCAAAAAATGTCATAATAATTTTTAAAAAAATTAAATATCTCAATATATCCAAAAAAATGAAAACAAATCGCTTTATTAGTTTTAATTTTATTTATAGTTGTTACTGACAAATTGATTTATACTTTTTTGGTAAAGTAGATCGCATGGTTGGCTAAAGAGATTTCTTCAATATAAAGACCAGAATAAATTTGTTATATAAAATTATTTTGATGTCTTACTCAATTTTTGCAAATGATAAACCACAATGAAGTACTACCCCGAAGCGAGACACAATTATAAATTTGTTTGTTTTGGGAATTTTTATTATTTATTTTTCTAGAATTGAATATATCTAATATAACTATGTAATGTTTACAATTTAAATGTTAAACTAGCATTTCAGATTAGAGAGAATGTATAAATTAGGAAAAAGGAATTTCCTTGCGAAACACAATGCAATGTCGAGAATTGAAACTGGCATCGAGAGGTATGGAGAGTAGGGCGGATGTGGCAGAGTTTCAAATCAAACCTCCAACATTGTTTGTAACATGTGACCGGGCTGTGTAATGCAACAAAATGGGCCCCTTCTAATTGACAAAAGATGGCTTCATTATTGCCAATTATTTATGATTTGGTAGCAATACGATTCGGCATTGATTTTTCTCCTGGATTCAGAAAGCTGTCGTGTGAATGAATAAATAAATAAATGAAGCCCACCACCAAACCGTATTCATCACTCTTTTTTAATGAGTTATGGGCTTTGGGAAATGTTATACTGCTTCCTTAAAGTTCAGCCACTGTCCAGAACGTCTGCTGTTATCATAAAGTATCCACTGTTTGTCACAAGTAACAATCATAGAATGAAGAGGGTCATTTGTTTTAGAATTGAAGTGTAGCACAAACTTCGTATATGTAGTGTTCTTTTGTGTGAGAAACCCAACTTTCAAGATTTTCGACCTTTTGGTGAGGTTAAGTTCTCCTGTAAGTTCTCGAACAGTTGTTATGGTATTTACTTTCACCAAAGCACGCAGAACATGGTCATCAGAGGTAGTCCTTCCACGATCTTCTTTAAATTCAAGGCTGAAGTCTATTTCCACCGTTAAATAGTGCAATCATTGATGCTTCTCTAGCCCCGAACATGATTAATGTTTCTAGCCGTCCAAGCCCCGTTCCTGCTGAGTATAAACTCGCAAAACAAAATTATACTAATAACTCGATGACATTTTAGTAAAGACTGAATTATCTGTACATAGGTAAACAGACATTATCGCCTGGAAGATGATTATTATGAGTTACATTTATACAAATGAATAATCTAGTAAACGTATAGAGTTTGTGATATAGAGAGGTATTTTAAAGAAAACTCAAATTCTGTATTATTTTTCTGTTAATTATTATTTAAGAGAAGTTAATTATTTCTTGTTTACACAGCTGTTTATTGTTTATTTGTCTAGGAGAATGTTTTGAGGAGAATTCATTTTTGAAGTTATCGATTCCCTTTGCTAACTATTGGCTAGGTTGTTAACTACAGTTTCGCCATAAGGTAACGCTAAATTAAAACCTAAATAGAGATAGATATTTGATCAGTTTCCATCGACCTTTCAGCTATGTCCATGAAAATTGGTATACCATCTAAATGGTTTCCCCTTTCCAATTCACTGGTCCATTAAAAATTCTTTAAATGTTTTATGCAGTTCCATAGCCCTAGAAAACTGGGCTAGAATTTTTAACTTCTGTTTGTAGGTTGATTCTGAGGCAGATGAGTGCTTTTTGCAAGATTAATTTATTTTTTTATTATTTGTTTAAAAAAAAAATAATCATATTTAAATATAATCTTCCACTAACTTAAGCAATGGGTATTAGTGATATAAAAAATTATTCATTCTCAGGCATAAGTGGAGAAGCTGGCTATAGCCAGTTGTATATTTATAAGAGATCTTTCTGCCGCCTCTACCTACCAGGAGGTTATAAGGATGGTTGGAGCTGGATAGGGATTGTGCCAGGTAATTAATCTTCCATTTAAATGCATTTATAGCATCTATTGAGATGCTATAAATAACCATGCATTCTTTAATATGAAAATATAACATAAAAATAGCAATATAAATAGACATGTTACGAAAATAAATTTGGAATTAACTACCAAATTTTGGATATAGTAATTATATTAGGTAATACATATAATAAAGTTATTTATTACAAAAATATCAAAGTGGCGTAGTCTAGTGTATAGAATACTAGTCTACTGTTGTCTGGGTCCTGTGTTCGAATCCCGGAAGTGGCAGAATATTATTTATTCTGTCGGATTTGATCATCCTAATCCTCTAGCTCTATCCCTATCCTGAACAAACCTAAAGTAGTAAAACCTCGCGGGGCCACCTTTTTAACCTTTTAGGTTTGTTCAGGATAGGGATAGAGCTAGAGGATTAGGATGATCAAATCCGACAGAATAAATAATATTCTGCCACTTCCGGGATTCGAACACAGGACCCAGACAACAGTAGACTAGTATTCTATCCACTAGACTACGCCACTTTGATATTTTTGTAATAAATAACTTTATTTTATGTATTACCTAATATAATTACTATATCCAAAATTTGGTAGTTAATTCCAAATTTATTTCGTAACATGTCTATTTATATTGCTATTTTTATGTTATATTTTCATATTAAAGAATGCATGGTTATTTATAGCATCTCAATAGATGCTATAAATGCATTTAAATGGAAGATTAATTACCTGGCACAATCCCTATCCAGCTCCAACCATCCTTATAACCCTCCTCGTAGGTAGAGGCGGCAGAAAGATCTCTTATAAATATACAACTGGCTATAGCCAGCTTCTCCACTTATGCCTGAGAATGAATAATTTTTTATATCACTAATACCCATTGCTTAAGTTAGTGAAAGATTATATTATTTATAAACAAATTACTTAATTAATTAAGTGGTAGATAGTCTGATTCCACCGCGTCTGAAAATTCCACACCGCGATTCTCTGATATTTTATAGGGTAGGGTCATCAGTCCCAATGCCTATATTTATAAGTAGCCACCAGTCGGCTAAAGGGTCTCACGTGCCAGAGGGAAGATTTTGAGAAAATTCCCATTTAATTGCTTGCTTGAAAAATTCCTTCCAGGGCTGGGATTCGAACTCACAACCTTTGTCGTGGAAGACAAGTGTGTTAGCCACACTGTTACGGGCTCCTCTTAAAATGTCTAGGTAGGATAAATATATGCCATATTCTCACCTTTTTTTTATATTCGTTTTGTTTTGCTATCGGAAAAAATACTTGAGTTAGAGAAATTTTATTAAAATGGAATAAACTTGAGTAAGTTTCATAATTTATCACTCAGTATTTTTTACAATATTAGTTTTTAATATTAAGGAAAATGTCTTTTAGCCACGTTTAAATAAAGTAGGAAAAAGCTCACAAGAATTTTTTAAAGAAAGCATCTTTTCCTAATAAAACTTTACGTTCTTAAAAGTCTCGTTTTATGTCCATATTCGTGAATTTGATTAAGTTAGGATTTCTTTTATGTATACAAAATTGTAGAAGGTAATGCTGAGTGATATAAAAGGCATGACATTAAGTGATTATTTAAATAATAATTTTTATTGTCAGATTATTCAATCTGAAACACGATTCCATCAAAACTCAATTTACTACTTTAATGTTTTTTCAAATTTCACTCACCAGATTTTTTTTCCCTTCATCTATTTTCCAACCATTATTTTAAGAATTTTAGATAATTGTGTAGGAGTAATGTTACATAATTTTTATGGAATAATGACATTAAATGATGGGCCTAAGAAAGCGACATATTCTGTGAAGCGTGTACCGAGGGAGTTCCGAATTGTGGAGGGGGTAGTCTCCCGCCTCAGTCGGGGTTTTGGTTCCGAACTGACTGTGCGGTCCTGCCTGGAGTGGAGAGCTACGAGGTTTTGGAAATACCTGGAATTTTCTGGAGGATTAAGCGGTAGGTCTCGAAATAAAAAATAATGGATGGTTGAAACCCCAAGCATGCTACAGTGAAATATATTGAATTAAAAAAATAAATAAATAATGATTATTATGTTTTAAAATAATTATTTACTGAAGAATATAGTTGTTTTTTTTTTTAATATGTTTAATGATACAAACGAATTTCATTAAGATCGTAGCAAATTAAAAAGTAAGAAAGTATATTATGATTTACTCAAGGACTTAAGGAATTGAAAAAATGATATACTTTTTTTTTTTTTTTTAAGGTTATAAAAACACTTGAAAAAAATGAGTTTTCATCAAATCGACAGGAAACTTTAATAAAGACGAGCTAACTACTTGGTTTTGTCAACACACCAATTCACTGTCAATTAATACTACATACTAGGTTTATTTATTGAGAAATAATAATATAATTTTATTTTTTGAGAAATAATACGATATTATTTAAATAATAATAAGAAAACTTACCAGGAAAAAAATTAAATGTAGTTAAATTAATATAAATATAAATGGACGTAAAATGGCATTAATATAATTTTAAAGAAATATTATTTAAACAAAAAATTAAACTAATAGAAACAGTGAACTAATCGAAGATTTAGAATGCAAGGAAATAACGAAATAATTAAAATAATGTTTATATAACTTCGCTAATTACGAAGGGGAAAAAAGATTCGATTTAATTATATGATTAATTTTTATTTTTTTTAGGAATATATTACAATCTACAAGCCTTAATTAAAAGAAATGTATATTGGGGCTCTCAGATTTTATTCATGCTTAAGATTTTAATTTAAAAATTTAAAAGGGTGGGGTTGCGACAATGAAAACTATGAAATAGTCGTAACTATCAACGTTAAGACCAATATTTTAGTTCTTTATCAGGAAAAAACTTAAACAAATTAATTACCCTAATAGTTTCAGTTTAGATTGATGAGATCTTTCATTGAGACATCTCATACTATGATTATTATCGACCCATTATATCATCATCAAAACCGTGGGAGGTTTTAGAGAGTTTATAGCTGCTAATAGTCTACTTATTTTGATGTTGTCTGTAATAAATAAAATAATAATATGTTGAGAAAATAATAAAAATTATATTTTATAATTAAAATATAAATATATCGGCTGATAATGGTTGATAAAGATATATATTGATAAATTACAGTACCTTAGTTAATTAAATAAAAACAACAAATAAAAAAATATTAATAGATAAATTTATACGAATGTGAATCTTAATAGTTAAATAGGATATATGTTAGATAAATAAAGATATCTATAATATATTGTTTAAAAGTGGACTTAAGAACACAAAAAAAATAGTTTTTTTTTTCAACAATACCTCTTTTAACACGGTCTTCCTTAACTACAAGATACCCTCATTATCAAAATTGTTTATCAAATGATACTTAACTACAAAAATTATATTGAAACGTTATAATAAGACATATATGTGTGTTAATTTAATCAAAATGAAACAAACAAAAATATTGTTTGCATATATTTAAATAAATATTCATTAATTAGTAATCATTCTAAATAATACATAATAATAAATATAATATTTATTAATCATTAGATATCTCCGTGTTAAGATATTTGAAATTTAAAAAAATGTGTACTTAAATACTGTATTGTATATTTTTTAAAAACTGGATATATATTTTTAATTAGTTAAAATACAGCATTAATATATCGTCAAACGCCTTTATTTACTAAATAATTTAAATTTGAAAAAATACAGAACGGCTTTAATATAAGTTAAAATATAAGTGATTAAACAAAATAATACATTATATTGATCATAGCAACAATGAAGAGATTTTTAGTTAAGTTTTGCGTGTGTGGAAAATTGAACAAAAATGTAGTATGCTCCGATAGAAAACCTCTTACAATAAAAATAAAAAAGTGTTGGACATGTTTTATGAAATTGATTTTTTCACTTATTAAAAAAATTACAAAGCATTTTAAAAATGCAATTATTTCAAAAAATTCGCTAAGTAGTTTCCTTGCATAAAGTAAAAATATTTTTTTTAATACAATAAAAACTCTAGGTTTTATTTTGTAATGAATCAAATAATTAGTTTAATGACAAATAAGTGTTTTTAAGATGTTCATTTATTTGTTAACTTTGTATTTATACATTATTTATTGTCTGATTCTATGTTGTATAATTTTCTATTTTATGAGATTTTAATTTACCTATCTTATATAAATATTGTATAAATGTAGTCTATATGAATGAATAGTTTTGCATGAATGAAAAATAAAATCTAGTATGCTCCGATAGAAAACTTCCTTATATACCTTTACAGTTCATCACTTATAAGAATAAATTGTAAGAAAATCATACAAAGTTAACTGTTTTTTTTAAGATAATGATTTTTAATTTATTCCTAAATCATAGAAAATTAATATATAAATATGATACATTATCACGGGTACAATGGTGATTGAATAACATGATATGCGCTTATATTTTTTTTTACTTTCACTTACCTATATTATATATAAATATTAAGGGAAACTATTGTGATCGTGAAAACTTTCGAATTCCATTTTTCAACAGAAATACACGTTTTAGGGCCCTCTGAGTCCAAATGATCAAGTCCCGCAAAAAAGTCTGTGTCTGTGTTGGTTGTGTGTGTGGTAACTACCGGGCGAAAACGAAAAGTCCTATGAAACTGAAATTTCATATTTAAGACAATTATACGCCCGAGATGTTACAGAATCTTTTTCATCAAAATCAACTGACCGGAAGATCTACATTAAACCATGAATTTTGCAACTTTTTACGATTTTTTCAAAAACGGCTCTAACGATTTTGATTAAACTCGCTTTATCGATGTGAAATGTAATGGGCTTCAATATCATGTAGGTTTCATTCTGATTGAAATAGTCTGACAGGGCTTAAATGCCGATATTTTAAATTTTCTTCCTCTAAAGTACCTTCAATTATATAGATTCGAAAAAATTAACCATTTTTTGTGGTTAGCATTGATAAAAAACGTCTGAATATATAAGTTAAACGAACCCGATATAAATACAACTGTATTCTTGTTCCCTTGTTGTTTTCAACGGAAATACACATTTTAGGGTCCCCTGAGTCCAAATAACCAAGTCCCGCAAAAAGGTCTGTGTGTGGTAACTCCCGGGCGGAAACGGTAAATGATATGAAACTGAAATTTCATATTTAAGACAAATATACGCCCGAGACGTTACAAAACCTTATTCATCAAAATGAGCTTACCAGAAGAGGCACTTTATACCATGCATTTTGCACCTTTTTTCGATTTTTTCAAAAACGGCTCTAACGATTTTGATTAAACTCGCTTTATCGATGTGAAATGTAATGGGCTGCAATATCATGTAGGTTTCATTCTGATTGAAATAGTCTGACAGGGCTTAAATGCCGATATTTTAAATTTTCTTCCTCTAAAGTACCTTCAATTATATAGATTCGAAAAAATTAACCATTTTTTGTGGTTAGCATTGATAAAAAACGTCTGAATATATAAGTTAAACGAACCCGATATAAATACAACTGTATTCTTGTTCCCTTGTTGTTTTCAACGGAAATACACATTTTAGGGTCCCCTGAGTCCAAATAACCAAGTCCCGCAAAAAGATCGGTGTGTGGTAACTCCCGGGCGGAAACGGTAAATGATATGAAACTGAAATTTCATATTTAAGACAAATATACGCCGGAGACGTTACAAAACCTTATTCATCAAAATGAGCTTACCAGAAGAGGCACTTTATACCATGCATTTTGCACCTTTTTTCGATTTTCTCGAAAAAGGTTCCGACGATTTTGATTAAACTCGCTATATCAATGTAAAATTTAATAGGCTTAAACGTCATGTAGGTTTCGTTTTGATTAAAATGGTCTGACAGGACTTAAATGCTGATATTTTAAAGTTTCTTGCTCTAAAGTACCTTTAATTTTGTAGATTCTATAAAAATAATTGTATTGTCTTGTTGGCATTGATAATTATCAGCTAAATATAAAAGTTGAGCGAATTTGATAATCAACTAAACGTAGAAAACTGAAAAAATTATTTTTTTAATGCATTTTTTTGTTTTTGAACATGAGAACAGTAATATAGATGTATGATATACCGTTTTAAAGCTAACGATTTTAGATAGAATTATCTTATACACAACAACTGATTATTTCAGATAATAATCTAATAGATTTTTAATAAAACACATGTTTCTATAGAAATTCAATTGAATTAATTCTTTAATGGTTTTACTCATTTTATCTCTAACTGTATTTGAAAATTATTTAATCGATTTTTAAAACAGAGGTAAGTCAAAGTCGTGTGTTGCCTACAACAGATTTTTTAAATATATTTTTCTGATAAATTAAGTAGATCAGACCAATTTTACCGAAAATAAATCTGATTTTTTTTAAAATAATTACTTTTATATTTAAATACAAAACATTTTCGTAACCTCTTGTTTGCTATAAATTAATTTTAAAATTGGATACGAACGTTCCCCTTGGTAAAGAGCAAGGGATAATTCTTTTTCCATGTAACGGTCTTCAACTGTTATGAAAAAACTTTTACAGTTAGAGTTAAAATAAATATAAAAAAACTTCTATACAGCCTAGTTATATTAAAAAGTCCAGCTTTTACTTTATAATTTAAGTTGAATGTTTCATTCAACCTCTTGTAAAGATTCATACTAAATTTTGTGTAATAAGGGAACTACAGCTGTAAAAAGAAAAGAAAAAATTATAATGGGAATCTTAGTTTCCGGAAACTTCGAAACCACGCACAGTGGGCAATATGACTTATTTAGGTCGACAAAATTCTGAAACTTGTCTAGATTTGGGGTCCCAGATTACGGAAAAAAATATATAAAAACTAATTAATTTTTTGACACGATTGGCGAGCGTACAGTGGCCAAACACAAATTTATTAGCTTTAATCTAAAACTGCCCTATATTTTACATTTGAAGTCCCAGAATACGGGGAAAATAATACAAAAAATCTCATTATGGCTTGGAATTACTAAAACCTGCTTATAGATGTATTTTATATCATTTAGGAAATTCTTGAAATTTTTGATTGGGAGGGTTGTGTCTGAAAAACATTATGTATCACCCAAAACGCAAAAAACGCAAAAATTCTTTATAATGTCTAAAGAGTAGAAGGATAGGTAAAACAAATCCTACAAACAAATCCTTGGGGTAACTTGGGGGTTATATAGTTCTTCGTTATTGAATAAGGGCATACGTTTACTAATTGCTAAATAAATTCTACAGGTGAGGTTGCAATATTATATAAAAAAAAGTTTAAAAATATAATGTCTTACCTGTCTCAGCAATGTCCATTGCTAAAAAAAAAGCAAAAAGACTTTGCCTAAATACACCTTGAACACAATAAATGACCATCGAATAAAGATAAATCCCACTGTCGGTTATTAGGTACTTGTGTGAACAGGAATGATTCATTCGTTTACTATTTATTTGTAAAAACGGTATGGCGGGAAATACTAGTATTAAGGGTCTTGCCAACTAATAATAAGAAGGTGAAGCACTGGAAAATTTCAAACTTTTGACTTGACTTTTGTCCACCTAAATTGGTTATTTTGCCCACTGTGCGACGCGGCGGATTTTGTTTCGGTTTTCACTTGATCATTTAGTGTATTCTTTCCTAAAGGTTTATACGTAACATTGCAATTACGTTTTTCTTTAGAATGGAAAATAAAATTTTCTACAAAAAAATCATAAGAAAATATTCATAAAATATGAGTAATAATATAAACTTATAATGACCGTACAGCATCGTACAGGTTACAAAGTCTTCTAGACAGTACTCATTATTTTAGCGGAAAAGATTATGTTCCGAACTTTATATTGGTTTATTATTTTCAATAATGTACCATTGTATTCGACCAAAAAAAAAAAAAAAAAAAAAAAAAAAGATTAACACCCTTCGAAATTCGAGGGCATACGTATCAAGATATGTAGAACCCGAAATTCGAATAAAAAAATCCGTTTGTCCGCCGTCCGCTGCATTTCTCAGAAACTACTAGACCATTTTTTTTAATTTGCCACAGAAATGGTAGGGCAACGATCCTAACACTTAGACGTTGATATTGGCGGTCGAATAAATTCAATAACTCAGTTATTTTTAACCAAAAAAAAAAAATCGAATAATTATTAAGAAAAAATAAGAAAAAAAAATTAAAATTTTACACGAAAATACGCCCATAATTCAGTTATTTTTAAAGATAGAGAAAAACATGAAGAGATTTTAAAATCAGTATAGAGCGATAAAAAAAATAAAAATAAAAAATAAATAAATAAAATAAAAAACGTAACATTGCATATATATACACGCTTGTAACTCAGCCATTTTCGAAGATTGATGAGCAAAACTATTCGTGTTTTTTTAAACAAAAATCCATGAATAATAATAATTTTTTTTTTGGAATTTACAACTGTATAATGTAATACATCAAGTAAATTGGAATGAAATGTAAAAAGGCATGAAACACATGTAGAGAAGCTTCCCAATGGAAGCACTCTAACGAATAATTATAAAAAAGAAATATAAATATGAAAAAAAAAATTGAAATTTTACTCATAAATACGCCATAACTCAGTTATTTTTGAAGATAGAGTTGGGAAACAAATATGTATATGAAGAGCAATAAACAGAACAAAATAAATAAAAAAGTTGATCTATATATTCAAGTTACAAAATATAATAGACGTAATTCCACCAACGCTTGTTTCTTATTGAAGATATAGAAAAATCGAAAAGATTAACAGTTATACCATAATATTTTTTTTTTTGGAAATAATAAACCATTGTGTAACAATTTGCAGCGTTTTTGTTGTTGTTTTTTTGGCTCACCTTTTTTTTTTTTTTCTGCTTTAGATGGTTTGCAATTGGTTCAACTTGTTAAATGTACATACTGTTTTTTCTCAATGCTAACAAGGTGATATGTTCACTAGCAACATTAAGTCTTTCTTTTAAAGATTATTCCTTAAATGCATAAAAATGAAATTTAAAACGATTTAAAAAAAAAAAAGAAATTCTAATTGTTCATTTTATAGTAGATTATGATTTCAAAATAATATTTTTTTTTTTTAATATAGACATATTTTAAAATAGTTTATATGTTAAACACAGATTAACGGTTTATACATAGCACTGCTAGAAATTTATAATGATCCCATAATGCTAATCCTTGACCCTGTACACTTGCGTACAAGGTCTTTTTGCTTTGCAATGTCTGTCCTCATCCTTTGCAACGAACTAGATATTATTTAAGTTTAATTATGTTATATTATATTAGGGGTACTCACTACGTTTGCTATAGCATGCTATTTGTGCTATTGTGCTAAACCCATCAATTGTATACAGGAAATAACTGTAGAAACTCGACGGGTTTAGCAAAATAACACAAATAGCATTCTATAGCAAACGTAGTGAGTACCCCTATTATAATATTATAAACAAATAAATAAATAGCTTTCTCGAATCACTAAATGAAATGGTTCAGTTTAAACTCAATTACTGCATCTATTAAGTAATAAATAGCATTCATGTTTTTTTAGTTTCAGATTATTAGTTTAAAATTATAATAATAATTAAACATAGAACTATCAACCAAACGATGTTTGTTTTTAAATTATATTTGGTTGTGTCACATAAAATGTCCGTTTTTAAGGATTTTTATTAAAAATACGATATGAAAACAAGATAATTTTATTCTAAGTATTTACTTTCTTTGTCTACACATTTTTCCCAATGTGAGACCAACTTTTTTATCCCCGAACTGAAAAACTCTGAGCTTTGAAGTGAAAAAAAAATCTGAAAACGCACTTTTCACTTGATCATCATTTTCAAAAAGTTTTTCTTTGACGAAGTTGTCTAAATTCCTGAACAGGTGGTTATCTGTTGGAGACTAGTCGGGAGCATATGGTGGGTGCCCAATTCTTTCAATTTTTGCACGGTATGTTTTGAAACATGGGGTCTTGCTGCCGCTCAGTGAGATCATGAGGTACCCATGTATCGAGCTTTTTTACTTTCCCAATACACTTTAAATGTCTGGAAACGGTAGATGCACTTGCATTTAGTTGTGCTGAGAGTCCTTTAACTATTTGGTAGGGGTTTCCTTCTATTGTATGTTTGAGGAAATCGTTGTCTATCACGGACAGAGGTCTTCCTCGGGGCAAGTCCCCAGCTGAAAAGTTAGCAAACCAACGGAGAATGGTCCGTTCATTAACACTCCCTTCCCCAAACACCTTGTAAATATTTCTAGCGGCCTTAGCTGCTGAATATTACTCGAAAATCGCGTGTTTTCATGTTCATATTTGGAGGTATACTAAAAAGTGGGTAATTGATTGGGAAGCTAATGTATATAATACAAAGGTAGAGGATTAGTAACTGTTTACTTTAAATACTTAAACATTCGGAAGAAAACAAGAGAGACCTGCAAAAACCTATATGTATTTTAGAAACTATAAAAAACGGACATTTCATGTGAATCAAACCAATATATAGTCAAATGAAAGAATTATCGTTTATAATTACACAATGCAATCTGTCCATGTTTGATAAAACTGTCATTGAACTAATAAATAAATCAGAATTTAATTTCACTTTGTAATTTCAAATTAATTATAAAATTTTTTAATCAGAGACAATATATAGTTTTCCGTTCCATGAATAAATTTCCAGCAATTTCTACGAATTTCATTGAAACGGAATTTCTGTTGATTATTACTTTGTATCAAGGTTAGAGAGTGTGTGTAGTTCATGTTATAAATATAACAATTAACATAAATGAATATTAAATGTCATTTATTTTTTTGTTTATAAAACGTTTTAGGGTTTTGTGGTTGTGAAAAAAAATATATATATTTTGTTATCTTCACATAATAATTTTAAGCTGATTTTTTTTTTAAATTATAAAGTTGGGGTAACGGTTAATAAGCGTGTCAGGAATAAAGGTTAACAAGATGCAGTGTAATTAATTAATTAGTCAATAATAATTACAATTAATCTGAACTATTTTAATAATTCTCGAAAATTAATAAATAACAAGAATTTCAGATAGCGAAAATTTTATATAGGGTAAAGAATCACATTTAGTGATTTTTTTTTATAGCTTATTCATTAATATAATTGCTGTAAAAATTTCGATTCGGAGAACATATCTATTTTTTAAAGATATTTCCAAACATTGAAAAAATTCATTTTTCGTATTATTTGAAGAGAAATATCTCAATTGGGGCTTAGTGAAAAGTTATGAAACTTATAAATTATATATATATATATATATATATATATATATATATATATATATATATATATATATATAGCATTTCCAAGTCAAATTCAACCTTTTCCAAGTCAAATTCAACCTTTTCCAAGTCAAATTCAACCTTTTCCAAGTCAAATTCAACCTTTTCCAAGTCAAATTCAACCTTTTCCATTTCAAATTCAACCCTTTTCGATTTCAATAAAATAATAAAAATCAAATTAACATGATTTTATGTTTTAATGGTTATTTTAATTACACCTTGTGTTTTTAACCCTTGTGGCTTGTTAAATGTTCCCAGAGGCCTTTCTACATATAATTAGTCACGAATATAATAATAAGTATAACCGATACATTAATTTTAAGACATTTGCGATACAAGGTCTGGTAGTCGGATTAGCGGGATTCGTTTTATTTTAGTTTTATAATCGCGGGCGAAAATATTATCAATTGAGGTTTATTATAACTTTTTCGTATTTATTGGATACAAGGCTCAGTAGCTGCGTTACGGGGGGTTCTTTTCCAACCATTCTATTGATTATTCGTACGCTCGCTCAAATATGGGTTTATTATAACTTTTTCGTATTTATTCGCTATTAGGCTCAGTTGATGCGTTGCGGGGGTTGCTATCCCGATTATTCAATTTATTTTAAGTCCTCTCGCTCAAGAAGAGGTTTACTTTAACTTGTTCGTATTTACTGAGGTTTATCAAATAAGAATGTACTTATAAAATCGTTCTGTTTAGCTGATTTTTATCTAACACCAAAATATTAACCAAAAAGAAAGCTTACTATCTTGAAAAAAAGGATAAGCGGTAACCCAATACATAAAAAGTTACAAAAAACACGAAATAAACATACATTAGACCAACTGACTAAAAAAACATTAACACATTCACTAACAAAACTCCCGAAACACAAATACAGAAATTAGCATAGAAAAGAAACACGAATTTATAATAAACCCATAATTGAGCGAGCGCGATAACAATTAATAGTGTAATCGGTAACGAACCTTTGAAAACGCAGCTACTGAGCCTAGTATCCAATAAATAAGAAAAAGTTATAATGAACCCATATTTGAGCGAGCGCACGAATAATTAATAGACTGGTCGGGAAAGAACCCCCCGTAACGCAGCAACTGAGCCTAGTATCCAATAAATACGAAAATGTTATCATAAACCCATATTTGAGCGAGCGCGATTAAAATTAATAGTATAATCGGTAACGAACCTTTGGGAACGAATCTGCTGAGCCTACTATCCAATAAATACGAAAAAGTTAAAATAAACCTCTATTGATAATATTTTCGCCAGCGATTATAAAACTAAAATAAAACGAATCCCGCTAATCCGACTACTAGACCTTGTATCGCAAATGTCTTAAAATTAAAGTATCGGTTATACTTATTATTATATTCGTGACTAATTATATGTAGAAAGGCCCCTGGGAACATTTAACAAGCCACAAGGGTTAAAAACACAAGGTGTAATTAAAATAACCATTAAAACATAAAATCATGTTAATTTTATTTTTATTATTTTATTGAAATCGAAAAAGGTTGAATTTGAAATGGAAAAGGTTGAATTTGACTTGGAAAAGGTTGAATTTGACTTGGAAAAGGTTGAATTTGACTTGGAAAAGGTTGAATTTGACTTGGAAAAGGTTGAATTTGACTTGGAAAAGGTTGAATTTGACTTGGAAATGCTATATATATATATATATATATATATATATATATATATATATATATATATATAAATGATGTTCAGGCTCAAACACCTGAAATAAAAAATAAAAAAAATTCCTCATTCACACTTCCGAAGCTGTTATTGACTAGCTGCATACCAAAAAGAATGAACTAGATTTTTTTATTATTCGCAGTTTTATTTTCAGGAAACGATAGAAAGAGAAAAACTAGTAAAAAATTATGGATATTGAAAAGTAAAGCAGCTTTTTCTGAAAGATTTGCGTTAATATGTTATATAAAATATAGTATTCAAAACTAGAAATTTTATGAAATTCAAAGAATTTAGCTTGATTAATAAGACTGTCTTTGTATTATTAAACCTTACATTGAAGTATAGAAAACTTCAGCATACGTTTATAGCTTGATAAAACAATATATTAAGAGAATTTTTTATTTATTTTTATTTTATTTTATTGACAGTTTAACGTAGATAAAAAATGTTTTTCACCATTCATATCACCTATATTTTGACGTATTTGCTAAATCGTTATAAGATTTACGTGTGAGATACATTTTTAACTTACAGAAACATATATTTATCAACAAACTCGTCCCACAAACAGCCTGGGCGACCGACGAATTAACTGTCAACGCGCCAAGATATAAAAAAATGGCTATTAATACGGCTATATTTGTTTTCTTGCTTCACTAATTCCTCCTTTGATATAAAGTTCATTTTCTATGACTGAGTCAACGTGGTTTGGCTAGATAGGAAATATTGTTTGATTTTATATTGTTTAATAAAAGATTTTTTTTTTTGGTTAGTCTCATAATAATAGGTTACTAAAAGCAGTGGGATCACTTGTAGCTGGGTGGCTAGCGTAACAGCCTTCCATGCTAAAGGTCACGGGTTCAAACCCGTAGGTGGTCCTAGGATTTTTTAATGGGAGTTAAAAATCCTTAGTTACGCAATCCTTCGGAGGGGACGTTAAAAGGTGGTCCCGTGCCTGTGCGATGTCAGGTACTCTTTAAAGATCCCTATCCTAATCAAAACCTGGATAGGCAAAATTTAGGACTCTATAGTAGCATAAAGTGACGTTAAATAAAAAAACAAACAATTCTAAAAGCAGTAAACTGGATTCGAGATCATGATAAAAAAAAAAAAAAAAATGAACACTATTTTTTTAAAATGCCACATACCTATATTTAAAATATATAGTTAGGGAAAGTATTGCAATAAAATTTTTGAATTCGAGTTTTTAACGGAAATACACGTATTTGATTCCTTAAATTGAAGTCCAGTGAAAATGTGTGTGTATCTGTTAAGTTTGGCTATAAAACAATAAGGCCTAACAAAAATTTTTTTTTTTTTAAATATAGTTTATTCATATGTTTAACTTTATATAATATAATAAAAAAACCTGTACCTTCACAACCCATGAAATGTCTTGGACTCAGTACATATAGACATTCGTACTGTTTCTAGGCGAACGGCCGTGAAGGAGGATGATTAGGCCGAGATCACACTCAGCCGCCAAGATTTCCCCAATTTTGTGTACCCACTTTGAAGATTCCTGGGTCTGTCCCAGGGGAGTCTCCTTAGCCTAGGTTTGCTCACCGGCTGAATTAACAGAATAAATAATGTCATGTCACAACCGGGATTCGGACCCAAGACCATGAGAACCGTAAAACAGTGCTCGGAGGATTATCGGGAAAAGATGGGGTGAGAAAACTAGTGGGTATGAGTGGGCTGGTAGTTTGGAATTGAAGGAGGTATATCTGGTTCTTGATGTGTCTGCAAATAATGGGACATTTGGTCATTATGTGTGATTTTATTGGTGACAAAGAAAGGGACAGTTAGGGTTTTTCAGAGGATACGGGGGAATTGGGTTAATGAATGGCTTGGTGGATTCCTCAATTCAGTATGTGCATATATGCCAGATGATGGTAATATCATTTTTTTTTTATATGAGGGCTTTTTAAAAGTTATTAAGTAAATGTTGTAGTAATTAGTACCTGCGAGCAGGTTTTTCCTTTTTTTAGTCGACTTTGAGAATTCCAAGTGAGTCGTTTGTCTAGATGGAGTCCTAGGTACCAGAGTTTTTTAAGTAGGGTTAGTGGAATATTACTAAGTTATAAAGTTGGCAGGCAGTCATAAGTTTGCGAAGAAGGGTAAAGGTAATTATGTATGGGGAATATTAGGATTGATATTAATTATCAACTTTTTTAAGCATTCTTCAATAGATACGAGGTGGGACTGAATGGTTCGGGATGCAATAGGTGGGTTATTATTTACATATAGCACATGCGTCATTGGCATAAGTAATGAGGACAGAGTACTATGGTTGAAAAAACGTTATATAACAAAAAACTATTCCATATTCAATTTTTAATACGAACATTTATGTCATAATTTTAACCCGTGCGATACCAAAAGAGCTAAGAGTTGTAAAAAAACAAAAAAACCCAACACTAAAATGTTGGCAAAACGTGCCTTTTTTTCATTTTAGCCAATATAACTCCTAAAAGACCTTCTTGTGACAAAGTTTATAAAAAAAAAAAAAAAAAAAAAAAGTTTTCAGTTAAAATTTGGATAAAAAACTATCGTCAAATTTTCCATCTGAGCACCACCGAGAATTCGTCCAGCGACTGAAAGTACTGTTACGGGCTACGGGGTGTGAGAAATGAACTACTCCAGTTTACAAATTACCAATATTTATTAAATACGAAATGTACAAATACTAGGGGATTAATAACCACTATAGTTACAATGATAATTGAATTACTAGCTTAACTACTAAACAGTCTACATATAAAATCAGGTATTCCTAACAAATAAACTACTTACGTAAATTTATACAATCTGCTAGACTTATTCTAAAACTTACAACTACAAATTATATATAAACTACAGTCTTCTAATTTCCCACCGACCGGTTATCACCGGTTATAACTGACACACAGTTTCACTACACTGTCACGAACGGTTCACTGTCACTGTTCACTGATACTTGTTGAGCCGGATTAATGACTGACTGACCCAGGCGTAAGGGACCGGTATTTGTACCACCACCGAAGATTCTAGACACGGTAGGCAGGTAGGGGCCGTTCTAGGTACTTGGAGGACCGTCTATGTCCAGAAATCTCTAGCCAAGTTCGGACCCATGCCATGGCGTGGTCTACCTGTCATTGTCCTGACCGTAGCAGTACTTTACTCTCTTCTATCTAAATCATCAAAAACAATAAAAATTTGATAGAAACTGAATTCATACGGATACCATCTTAAACCCAAACGGACTTACGCCTCACAGATATATGGCTCAGCAAAAAAAACGCATATACAAAAACTACAGTCATTTCAACCAAAAATTTAACGCTTATAACGACAGCTCCTTGTTACGAAAACAGCAAAACCTTACATTCTATCCTCGTTTTCACAGTAAACTGCACGGACACGAATGTAGACTTATAAAGGACATGTCAATAACTGAAATGCCAGTCAGAAGAAGGCTGAGGAGAAGCTGGATGAGAGACCTCCTCTGCTAATTCAAAGCCTAGAAAAGGATGCTTTATAAATTAAAACTACTGGCACACATTCAGACCAATTAAGATTAAATAAGTAAATTAAAGCATGTTAAAAAAAAATCTAGTGCGGGAATCACACGACGTTCACTTACCGCCATTGTTAAAATCGATTAAAGAATTTTCAAATACAGCTTATGATAAAAATGAGTGAAACTAATAAAAAATTAATTAAAATGATTTTCTATAGAAACATGCGTTTTATTAAAATTTCTATTATATTATTATCTAAAATAATCAGTTAGTTTTTATCAGATTTGCATCTTTCTTTATTAAATTTTACAAGCTTGTTTATAAGATAATTTTTTACTTTTACTTACTATATATAGTAAGGGAAAGTATTGGGATCGTGAAAATTTTCGAATTCCAGTTTTCAACGGAAATACACATTTTAGGGTCCCTTGAGTCCAAATAACCAAATCCCGCAAAAAGGTCTGTGTTTGTGTGGTAGCTCCCAGGCGGAAACGGTAAGTCCTATGAAACTGAAATTTCATTTTTAAGACAAATATACAACCAAGACGTTACAAAACCTTTTTCATCAAAATGAGCTAACCAGAAGAGCCACGTTATACCATGCAATTTGCACCTTTTTTTGATTTTCTCGAAAACGGTTCGGACGATTTTGATTAAACTCGCTATATCGATGTAAAATTTAATGGGCTTTAATATTATTTAGGTTTCATTTGGATAAAAATAGTCTGACAGGGCTTAAATGCCGATATTTTAAATCGTCTTTCTCTAAAGTATCTCTAATTTTGTTGATTCTATACAAATAAATATATTATCTTGTTACCACTGATGAAAAACAGGTAAATATATAAATTGAGTGAATTCGATACCCAACTAAAGGGAAAAAAATATTTTAAAAGAAATTTTTTGTTTTTTTAACACAAGAGCAGTAATATACATGTATGATATACCGTTGGAAAGCTAAAGATTTTAGAAAAAAATATTATCTTATACTCAAGCATTTAAAAGTTAATAGAGAGTGATGAAAATAAAGATAAAACTAACTAATTATTTTAGATAAAAATATACTAGATTTTTTAATAAGACACATGTTTCTATATAAATTTAATTTTTTTATTCTTTAATAGTTTCACGTATTTTTATCTCTCACTGTATTTGAAAATTCTTTCATTAATTTTAAAAATGGAGGTAAGTAAAAGTCGTGTGTTGCCCGCACCAGATTTATTTTCGAAAATCTTTAGCTTTCCATCGGTATATTATTGGTCTATATTACTGTTTTTATGTTCACAAACACCAAAATTGCATCAAAAAAGAAAATATTTTTGGTCTTCTCTCTTTTATTTGTATATCGTATTTGTTCAAATTATATATTTATCAGTACTATTTAGATGATATAAATATTTTATAGAATCTACATTAAAGGCACTTTAGAGAAAGAAAATAAAAAATATCAGCATTTACGGGCCTGTTAGGCTGTTTCAATCTGAATGAAACCTACATGATATTAGAGGGAGTTTAATCAAAATCGTTAGTGCCGTTTTTTAGAAAATCGTTGAAAGGTGAAAAATGCATGATATTAAGTGCTATCCTGGTTTGATTGATTTAATGACAAAGTTGCTGTTACATCTCGGGTGTATATTTGTCCTAAATACGAAATATCAGTTTCATTGGACTATTTGTTTTCGCGCTGGACTTACTACAAAACACATACAGACTTTTTTGCGGGACTTGGTTATTTTGACTCAGAAGACCCTAAAACGTGTATTTCCGTTGAAAACTGGAATTCAAAAATTTTCACGATCGCAATACTTTTCCTTACTGTATATTTCATATATAGGTAAGTGAAAGTAATAATTTTATTCTTCAAAAAGGAATTATATTAAACCTCAACTATTTTTTTAAGCATTAATATAAGGATTTTTCAATAGTTTAAAGATAATAATTTATTTTTAGGAAATGAAAGTGTTTCGTATATATCTCCCTCTCTCTCTCTCTCTCTCTCTCTCTCTTTAGAATCCCTGCCAGCGCACATTGACGAGGTTAGACTGGTTCTCCAGCAGGCGAAGTTTGACGTTTTAGCTGTTAGTGAGTCCTGGCTCGTCCCAACACTTTCCTCATACAGCGTTGGCATCGACGGCTACAAATTATTCAGGAATGACAGAATTGGAAAACCAAGAGGAGGAGTAGCAGTGTATGTCAGGGTTGAGTATCCGGTTATCGAGCTGAAAGCCTCTGCTTTCCTGGAAAATCATCCCGAATATTTGTTTCTTGAAGTTCGAGCAGCTGGCGGAAGTGTTTGTATAGGTGCTGTCTATCGCCCACCAAAAAGCGGATATCTCACGGATCTCGAAGAAATAATACAGTGTTACAAACACAAGTTTTTCAATCTTATAATACTTGGAGATTTCAATGCCGACCCATCTGGTAATTCATTTTATTCATGCCAAATGACTTCCTTGTTTAGTGAGCTCAATCTTAGCATCCTTCCGTTCCAAGCAACAAACCATACTCACAGTATGGCAGTTGACTCTGAGACATGGATTGACCACATTGTGGTGTCAAACCCATCCAAAGCAAAGCGTCACGGACAGGTGCAGGTTCCAGGAATCTCGACCCACGACCTTATCTTCGTTCTCTATAAAAGGGGACCTGAACCAAGAAAGATTGCTCTTTCTCAGAGTAGAAATCTGAAAAACATTGACCAAGAGGTCTTTAAACTGGATGTCACGACGATTGACTGGTCTGAGTTGTTTGACAGCCACGATGTCAATGATAAGGTCAAAATATTCACAACAAAACTTAATGAGCTGTTCGACAGGCACGCTCCGTTGAAGACCTACAAAAGGCGAAAAACAAGACCCTCTCCCTGGATGTCTGGGAATATCAAATCCTTGATGGCTAAAAGAGACTTCTTTTTCTGGATGTTGACAAGAGGTGGTTCCATTGAAGACTTGACGCAGTACCGGCGCTGTAAAAATCAGGTAAAGACAGCTGTGCGAGACGCCAAAAGAAAGTGCCTGTCTGAAAGTTTAAACGGTTGTGCTCCCGCCGAGGTGTGGAAACTATTAAGGAACCATAGAATCATCGAGACAAAGAAAAATGAAGAAGATGTCAAATGTAACCTTGATGATCTAAACCAGTTCTTTGCATCTCACCCTCTTGACCAAGGGCAACAGATTAATATATCTTTACCTACTAATGAACATGTTGATGACCTCATTTTTGAAGAGATCTGCGAAGAAGATGTGGCCTGGAGTTTGAGTAGGGTAAATTCTGGTGCGACAGGTGACGATGGAATATCTAAAGCTATGTTAGGTAAGGTTAATAACAATAAAGTGATTGCCAATATTTTAAATGCATCCTTGCGGTAATACAGGTTTCCTGATGCGTGGAAACGAGCTATCGTCAGACCGATTCCTAAAAAGTCAAAGCCTAAAGAACCATCAGATTACCGCCCGATCGCAGTCTTGCCTGTTCTATCCAAAATTCTTGAAAGGATAGTTGAGAGGGATCTGAGAAAATTCCTGGAGGACAACTATTTATTGTCACCACACCAATCGGGATTCAGACAAGGACACAGCACTTGCACTGCACTTCACAAAATTTTAACTTATATAAGAAGAGCTATGGACGATCGAATGATAACTGTATTCACATCATTAGATTTTACAAGGGCTTTCGATTCGGTCGACCATGACACGCTTTTAAAGAAGTTCGGTAGCTTTGGTGTCGGTGAACCAGTCTTGCAATGGCTCAAGTCATACCTTACTAGACGACTACAGCAAGTAAAGACTATAAGTGGCGAGTCTGGATGGATGGAATGTAGCTGTGGTGTACCACAGGGTTCGGTTCTGGGACCACTACTATTCCTGGGTTATGTCAACGATATAGCTCATACACTCAGGCATTGCAGAATCCATATGTTTGCTGATGATATATGTATTTGGGCATCTGCGTTGCCTGAGGATGTGGTCTCTACCCTGCAGCGGGTTAATGATGATCTAGACCGGGTTCAGCTCTGGGCCCGCACTAATAGATTTCACCTCAACGCCCGGAAGTCTCGCTGGATGCTGATTGGCAGCCCAAAACTGGTAGTAAAGGCTGAAAAAGACATCGCGCTGCCTCCACTGGTGATTCACGATCAGGTTGTCCCGCGTTGTGACAAAATGAAACTCCTAGGTGTGATTATTAACACATCCTTGTCATGGCGCGATCATGCTGGACTGGAGGTGAGCCGAGTCTACGGTGTCTTGCATTCCCTCTCACGGTGGAAACGGCTATTGCCAGCCGATGCCAAGCGAAAAATAATCTCAGCACTGTACGCCCACTAATATGGTATTGCGACTCCGTGTATATAGATATATCGGAAGCTGAGGACTACAGGATACAGAGAGCGCTCAACGCAGCTATCCGATTTATATTTGGTATTAAAAGGGACCAACATATAAGTCCACTTATAAAGGAGTTAGGTTGGCTTCGAGCAAAAGAATATCGCCGCCTCAATTTAATGTGCCTAGCCCGTAAAGTGCTTGATACCCGGAGTTCCAGAAATCCTAAGGCGTGAGTTTGTAGAGGTGCGGAGTGAGAGGTTGCAGGGCGTATTCCAGTTACCTGCTTGCAGAACTGAGGCCATGAGGAATTCTTTCCACGCCGCGGCAGCGAGAGAGCTCAACCAGCTACCGTTGGAAGTTAGGTTTTCTTCCTCTTTCCGTAAGGCTTGCCTTCGACTATTCTTTGAAGCAGACTCGTCGAGTGCACCTTGAGGCTCTGAACAAACATGGAGATGCTTCCTTTCCCTTTCCAATATCCCTTTGTTCCTTTTACTTTATTTGATTGTTTTTCCTTAATCTCTTCCCTCAGTGTTAGTTATTATTATCATAAATATTTATTTTATTTTTTTTTAATAATTTTATTTTAAATAGTCTACATAAATTTTGTTTATTATTATTAATATTTTCTTTTTGTATAGTTTAAAATATTTACTTTTTTATGTTTATTTAAAAGGGTTATATATGTATTGTTTAAAACTTTTTTTTTTTTTTTGGCACATTAATTATTGTAAAAATTATTACTTTGTCTGTAAGAAAGGGCCTCAGGCCCTAAGACAATAAAAATCTAATCTAATCTAATCTAATCTAATCTCTCTCTCTCTCTCTCTCTATATATATATATATATATATATATATATATATATATATATATATATATATACATATATTTAAAATAAATTAAAATATAAATTCAGTTTAAAACAATAAACAAAGTGTATTGCGCACGATATGACCATTCCCAATAATAGTACGGAAATCTAGATGGTAACGGAACACGTATGGACTGATAACTGATCATAAAAGGTTTCGTCAATGACCTGAATAATACATATAAATTGATATGCGCTATCAAGATTGTATTATATATAAAGTCGATATAATATTATGCTATTATGGAAGCTATTATATTGTCGTTACACGTGTGGTTTTATAAGGAATTAGCGTTGTATTCAAAATTAATAAAATATGTTATACTTGTAAATCGCCCATGCTTCGCACGGCTACAATTTGAATGTGGTTTCATTTATTAAGACTGTTTAACCGAATTTTAGTTCGAAGCTTTGGGATTTTAAGTTTATCATAAACGTCTTACATGGAATCCTCACACGAAACTAAACGACAAGTGACTGCCTGTAGATACCGATTACTATAGTCTAAGATCCGAACTTGAAACGATCTGCTCCGAGCTGATAATAGAATGCAACATATTTTATATAAAAATTAATATATTAGAAAATATGTTAAGAATGGGTTGCCTAAAAAAATCCTGGACAGACTATTTTTAATTATTTAAAAAAAAAAATTTTAATTAAATGTTGCACCGGCTTGATAATAGAAAAAAAAGTATACCAATATAAGCGTTGTTTTATTGCAAACACATTGATATAGGGTTGTCTGCATAAAACTTGGTCCTAATCTGGGTTGCCGAATTTCAAAGATTAAAGATTAAAGTTTAACGCGAGTGGAAATGCGTGACAGAGAGATCCTAGTTGAGTATAGCGTGTAATAATAAAGGACCCAACATTGCAGGCGCACGTAATTGGATATTGAATATAAGAAATTTTGATTTCTTATATAAAATTACAGGACCTCAACAAATCAGAACCAAAGATTTTGGGCAAAGCCATAAAAATTATCGTTTCAAAGATGCTTTGGTACACTTCTTGGCTGATTATTGGGAAAACAAATATTTACTGTCAATAATAGAAAACATAAAAAATGATATTCAATGCCCGATCACGTGCGGCTGCAACGTTGGGTCCTTTATTATTACACGCTATACTCAACTCGGATCTCTCTGTCACGCATTTCCACTCGCCTTAAAATTTAATCTTTAAAATTCGGCAACCCAGATTATGATAAGGTTTTTTGCAAGAAAACCTTTATCAATGTGTTTGCAATAAAACAACGCTTATATTGGTATAATTTTTTTTCTATTATCAAGCCTGTGCAACATTTAATTAAAAATAATTTTTACTTTCACTTACTATATATAGTAAGGGGAAGTATTGCGATCGTGAAAATTTTCGAATTCCAGTTTTCAACGGAAATACACGTTTTAGGGTCCCCTGAGTCCAAATAACCAAGTCCCGCAAAAAGGTCTGTGTGTGTGTGTGTGTGTGTGTGTGTGTGTGTGTGGTAATTCCTGGGCGGAAACGGCAAGTTCTATGAAACCGAAATTTCATATTTAAGATAAATATACGCCCGAGACGTTACAAAACCTTTTTCATCAAAATGAGCTTACCAGAAGAGCCACTTTATATTGGGTTGATGCAAAATTAATGCAGGTTTCCTCTATTGCAATATCTTAATTCCAATTGTGTAAACAAAGCTAATCCTAACATTGATCATTATTATACCAAAACAAACCTTATCTAATACCCTCTCTTTCACCATGAATTTGTTTAGTAAAATCGTTTTGTTCAGTGTGTTCAAAGGTCTTGAATCGAAAATGTCAAAGTGCGATTTTCGTCAAATTTATTTTTACGAATTTAAATTAGGGCGCAGCGCTGCGCAAACGGCTCGTAATATTAATGAAGTGTGGGGTCAGGGGGCTATTAATGAGTGCACGGTGCAGCGTTGGTTCCAGAAGTTTCGCAGAGGAGATTTCGACCTCGAAGACAAGGAAGGTCGGGGCCGTCACCTTGCTCTGGACAACGACCAGCTGAGGTCAAAAGTGGAAGAAGACCCAACCAAAACCACACGAGAAATGGCGGCGGAACTCGGAACTCAAAAATTGCAACGTCTTTGCCCAGCATTGATGAATCGGAAGGGGCCGATCCTGCTCCACGATAACGCCAGACCACACGTTGCACAACCAACGCTTCGACGACTGCACGAGTTGGGCTACGAAGTTCTCCAACATCCGCCTTATTCACCTGACCTCTCTTCTACAGACTTCCACTTTTTCAGGCATCTGGACAACTTTTTGAGGGAGAAAAATTTTCAAAACCAGGACGACATTGAAAATTCTTTTCGTGATTTCATTGAGTCCAGGGATCCGGATTTTTTTTCTGGTGGAATAAGAAAGATTGTTGAACGTTGGCAAAAGTGCATTGATTCAGATGGAAATTATTTTGATTAAATATATATGGTTAAAGTAAAGATATGGCGTATTTACAATACCTACTAAAAACCTGCATTAATTTTGCATCAACCCAATACCATGCATTTTGCACCTTTTTTCGATTTTCTCAGAAACGGTTCCGACGATTTTGATTAAACTCGCTATATCGATGGAAAATTCAATGGGCTTTAATATCATGTAGTTTTCGTTCAAATTAAAATGGTCTGACAGGGCTTAAATGCCGATATTTTAAATTTTCTTCCCCTAAAGTACTTTTAATTTTGTAGATTCAATAATAATAACTAGATTATCTTGTTAACGCTGATGAAAAACAGGTAAATATATAAATTGAATAAATTCGATACCCAACTAAAGGAGAAAACAGAAAACATATTTTTTTAATGCAATTTTTCGTTTTTGAACATAAGAGCAGTAATATACATGTATGATATACCGTTGGAAAGCTAAAGATTTTAGAAAAAATATCATCTCATACACAAGCTTTTAAAAGTTAATAGAGAGTGATGAAATGAACATAAAACTAACTGATTATTTTAGATAATAATATAATAGATTTTTTAATGAAACACGTTTCTATAGAAATTTAATTTGATTAATTCCTTATTGGTTTCACGTATTTTTATCTCTCACTGTATTTGAAAATTCTTTCATTGATTTTAAAAATCGAGGTAAGTGAAAGTCGTGTGTTGCCCGCACCAGATTTTTTTTTTTTAAATAATTAAAAATATTCTGTCCAGGATTTTTTTAGGCAACCTATTCTTAACATATTTTCTAATATATTAATTTTTTTTATAAAATATGTTGCATTCTATTATCAGCTCGGTGCAGATCGTTTCAAGTTTGGATCTTCTACCACAACACTTGATCAACAAACGTTCAAAACTTGCAATTCACTACAAAAAGCCCATTTATGTTACCGTCATCAGACCCATCTGGACATATGGAATCGAGCTTTGGGGCACAACTAAGCCGTCTGATTCCTCCCGCATCCAATCCTTACAATTCAAAATCCTTCGCAAAATTGGATATATCCTTCATATAAAATACTAGGCCTTCCGCGCGGCCTCTTGCCAGTGGGTCGAGCTTTCATTCACCTTTCGGGGTTCTTGGCTCGCGCTCATTCAACAAACATGGCCAAACCATCATAGTTGTCGTTTCTCTATGGTAGTAGTTCGCAAACTAGTAGTCTGCGGACATCTGGTGATCCGCGATAGGTCATTGAGAAATTATTTTCGATTACTTAACCTTTAAGTAGGGACGTGGGATATACAGTACCCCAGTGGATTCTCAAATGTTTCTTACGATCTGAATTTTAGTTTTAGTTTCAATTTTTTTTAGTTTACCTAAAATCAATGAAAGATAAAATTTATCATAAAGTGACATCTATTGAACTAATAAAAACGTGAAAAATCTTCATTCGGGGCACTCAGCACTCAATCTTCCAATAAACTTACCTTTTTTTTTTATTCCGGGTCTACATTAGGACGTGGGGTACTGACAGCCCCTAGATTCTTTAGGTCCTAGCATTGGTGAGCTAGGCAGCCTTCTGAATCAAGGCATCTCTCCTTGACTGTTCATTATAATGTATTAGCCTTTAATCAGTGTAGTGAAATTTACTGACCCTTAGTCATTAGTTATCCGTACCCCAACATTCATCTTGTCTTTATTCCTTCAATAATTCTTCCAAGTTCTTTAACTTTAAATAAGTCTATTTTGTCTGAAGTTGTATTATTATCGCAATACTTTTCTAATCCAGGTCTTATACCTAGATTAGGCACCTTATGTGCCTTTTATAACTCAATAAGAACCTTGCAAGCAAGTTGGCCCCTTAAGATGTTATTTACCATAGCTAGTAAAGTTATAACCACGTTTACATTCTTATCAACTTTGACCCGATAAAAAAGAAATATATCACTTCAATTTCAATAAAGAATTAGGAAACAGCCTTATCTCTCCTCGTTTGAAGAAAAGAATGTAAAACTCTCTGAGGAATTATGGAATCATCAAAAGAATTATATGAAAAGGGAAAAGCCCCAAGGTTTTAACAAGTTCAACTACTCCCCAAACAAATTTTGATTCAAAAAAGGCCCAGAAAATCCTCCCGGTGCATTTCATTTCTCTGGAAAAATGATAGAAAAAATACAGAGTTATGCAACTTTTGCCTACCACTAACATGCCAGGAGTTTTCCTAAGTGGTACGCCAAATCTGCGCGAAGAAGTAGCCCAACAAAATCTCTTGCAGAATTTTCGCTATTCATTTTATTTTGTATTTTTAAATCATAAACATGCGTCAATATTAATTATAAGTCCATTTTTTAAATTATAATTAGTTTTATAATCACACCCCCAGGATGTGAAGAAATAAACAGTTCAGTGAGTATTTTTTGTCCGGAACCACAGATTTAGAGTATTATTTCCTCAAAGTTTATAAGTAAAATACATCTCAATTATTTCTTTAAAAGAAAAAATTAAATTTTCTGTAATAAGATAATTAAAAAGTTATTCCTGAAATATAATTAGTAATATAGAGGTATCATATAATAGTTAATGATAATAATAATAATAGGCTTACCGAACCCGAAGGTTCGATGCCGATACCACCAAGCTCCGCCTGCACAGACTCGTCCAATGTTCACCGTTCAATCCCAAGCTCCCGAGATTAGCCTTAACGCAATCCTCCCATCGACGCTCCGGCCTACCTTTCGGACGCCTACCAGGATTAGCGAATACCAACATTCTCGGAATCCGTTTCTCCGGAAAGCCCAACAACTTTGGATCACTCTTATGTTATTTACTTTGGATAACTCTTGTTATTTGTTGTATTTATCGTATATTCTTATGGAGTTCCTGTTTAACAAGAACGTTGATTGAACAATGTTTGATGAAAAGAGAGGAAAATCTGAATCCGTTCTCATTTTTTTATAAATTTTTTTTTTTTGTGGCACATCTTGGCGGTGAATGGAGGTGTCATAACATTTTTTAGCTTCGTAGGAATTTCTGTTTTTTTTGGCTTTAGCGATAATTACATTTGTTAATGAGTCGTATATCGCTTTTATACGCATACAGATCTCATTGGAAATTGATTATTTCCTCATTGTTTAATTTCGACTACTCTTTGGACAAACCAGGAAAAGACTACCTCTTTGGATAAACCGTTTCTTCAAAAGCCCTTCATCCACTCGACCAAACCAATTCCCTGAAACAATTGTGGGATTAGCCTCATTTCCTCTGTTATTGTTCCGCGCTGTGTATTGGATGAATAAAGAGCATTTGTATTGAACGGTTAAATACACATTTGAAGATTTCTAAGGAAATAGTTTGATTATTCATTTAACATCACTTTTGTGATCAAATCGGACGATGGTACAGTGGGAGCCCTAAATTGTGCTGATCCCCGAAGGGCGACGTAACCAAAGATTATTTACGGAAGAAGTTAGATAAGGGTGCAGTCAAATAAATACACAATTAAGTATAAACTTAATATAATGGTGCCGACGATTCGGCCCAAATTATAGGCCTTTTCAGGGCTATAAAAACAAAAGATAACAACCAGTAGTAGAATATAATGTATAAAGTTGATAAGTAAAATAAATTATTTTTCTTCTTCTTCTTCTTCCAGTGGCGCGACAGGCCGTGTAGGCCCTGGGCCTCGCGGTGTAATCTCCGGAGCTTAAATTCACGTTTCTCGATGCATTTTGTAGAGTAGGGTCATCACTCTCTACGCCTAATTTTGTGAGTTGCCACCATTTGCCTGACGTGTCTCACATACCCGGGGAAGAGGCTGTGAGTGAGTTCCCATTTAATTACATCTCTATAAAAGCCCCGCCGGGACTGGGATTCGAACTCACAACTTTTAGCATAAGATACTAGCGCGCTAGCCACTCAGCCATGGGCTTCCCTAAAATAAATTATACTAATACTTAGAAACAAAGTGAAACAATAGTTATGACAATTGACAATTATGATAATAATTAGAAACAAAAGGGCCAAACAAATTTAGTAAAAGGTAAATAATTAGATAATATAAAATTAAAAATTTAAAAGTACCAATCTTAAAAATTGTTTACAGTATGAAAAATGTGAAACAATATAAAGTTAAAAAAATAATTTTTACAGCTTGAGAAAAAGAGTTACAAATCTATAACGTACAAAATGACCACACTTTCATAAAATTTGAAACATTATAATTTGAATTATTATAATCAAACCAGTTAATTATAAGTTTATATAGTTCATAGCTTATACTAAACTGTTTTTTTATTTGATTGCACCCTGAACTAACTTCTCCCATATATATACACACAGTCAACCATTCTCACTCCACAAAGATTATTTACGTTCTTTAGAAAACCCTAGGGCCTTCAAACGGGTTTGAACCCAAGAATTGGCCCAGAGAGGCTGTTGGACTAGCTATTCCATACGTGACCTCTGTCATAAAACTGAATTTATAAGAGGTATAAAAAGCGACCTTATAGAAAAGAATAGAATAGAATAGAAAATAATTTTTATTCTGGGACTGGGTCACCTAAGAATAACAGAATTGTACAATTTAAATATACAACATGTCTGGCCAACAGACAGAAGGAACAGAATTAATTACTTATTACACAGATGGGTTAATTCGAGTGTTCATATCACACACGAATGTCCACACACACACACACACACACACACACACACACACACACTCACACACACACACACACACACACACACACACACACACACACACACACACACACACACTCACACACACACACACTCACACACACATACATATATATATATATATATATATATATATATATATATATATATATATATATTATATATATATATGATATGATAAAATAAAATAAAAACAGTTCTTGAAAAATATTGGGTTGAACAAAATTAATAAAAATTAAAATATAACAGAGTTTAAATAAAGAGCATATATTACTTTTCTTTCAAAGTGTAATATTAGGAACATAAAAATTACTGTATTTAAGCGTCTTTTTGGGATAATAAAAGGTACTGAAAAAGTTGGGATTTGAATGAGGAGAGAGACGCAGCATGGCGAATATGAGTAGGTAGAGAATTCCAGAAAATAGAGGAGCGGACTAGGAAGGAACGATCAAAAGTTTTAGTTCTATGGGTAAGGAAAGTAAAGGTCGGAATGGCGCGATCTTGTTTCAAGAGTGTGGACTGAAGATTTAAACTGTAGGAGACTGTGAATGTATGGAGGGTGTTGGGATCTAATGATTTGGTAAAGGTATAATCCTAGGAAATATTGTCTGCGGATTCGGGGAAGGAGCCACTTTAACTCGCCGTAAAAATGGGTTACATGAGACCTCTTCGGAGTGCAGAGGACAAATCTTAAAAATATGTTCATGATGCGTTTTAGCCTGTCCTCAAGCATCGTCGGGAGGCCACCATATACTAAGCAGCAATAGTCAAAGTGGGGGAAAATAAGTGCGGATACAAGGAGATTACGGATGGAAGGTGGAAGAAGATGGCGGGAGCGATTGAAGTATTTCAGGGTACTTATTGTTCTTCGGAAATTTGGGCAATATGGGGTTTCCAGAAAAGGGTTTGGTCAATGATAATACCCAGGTTTTTGACAGAGGAAGTGAAGGTGATTGGATGATCATTTAAGGTGAGACTCGGAAACGTGGTATAGGATCTGAGAAGGGAATTGGAACCAATTAGGATGGCCTGAGTTTTCATAGGATTTAGCATTAGTTTATTCAAGGTTGCCCAGGCACAGATTCCATCCAGGTCTTCCTGAATATTAGCAAATGCTGATAGTGAATCGGAAGGAGAGAAGGACAAATAGATCTGGAAATCATCAGCGTATAGGTGGTGGGAACAGTGATGGATAGGGTTGGGAAGGTCGTTGATATAACAATTAAAAAGAAGAGGAGAAATGCTTGAACCCTGGGCTACACCTGCCGAGAGGGCTTGAAAGGAAGATAAAGGATGGTTAGGAATAGTGACAGCTTGAGTTCTGTCAGAAAGGAATGATTGAAACCACCTGATAGTGCTATTGGAAAAGGATAGTGACTTTAGTTTGGAGAAAAGGATGGAGTGATCCAGTAAGTCAAATGCTTTCGAGAAATCCAGAAGTATTAGCACGGTCAGTTTGGTTTCGTCCATAGCAGTGTGTATGTCATTAGTGATTTTGAGGAGAGCAGATTGTGTGGAAAAGCCGGGTCGGAAGCCAGATTGGAAAGGATCAAGGAGTTTAGAATTTTCAAGGAAATTTGATAATTGATATTCTTTCTACAGGCTTAGAGAGGTTCGAGAGGATGGAAATAGGGCGATAGTCTTTAGGGGATGTAGGGTTGGAAGTTTTACCAATAGGATGGACTAATGCTTTTTTCCAAGTAGCGGGAAATACGGAATTTTGGAGGGAAAATTTTATTTTATTTTAATGGGAAGGCATAATTTTAAAAGTTTTACAGGAATTCCATCAAATCCTATGGAGTTGGTATGAGATTTCAGTACAGAGGAAAGAAGGTCAGTTGGTGAAATGTCGGAAAAATAAAAATTATGTGGGTTGAATGATTGGATTGAAGAGAAGTTGGAAGAAGACGGTGAAGAATTGTCAGATGAGGAAAATGAAAAGTATGAGTTTAATTCATCGGGTGAGACTTGAAAGGCCAGTGAGGAAGAGGATTCGCAGAATGAAAGTTTGCAGAGGAGATGCCATTTTGACTTGGAATCGGGAGTAGAGGAGAAGGCTGCATGAAAGTAGTTAGTTTTAGCTTGTCTGATAGTCGCCTGAGTCAGATTGCGGAGTGCCCTGTACGCTTGATAGTCCTCAGTCAGTCTTGTACGTCTAAAGCGTCTACGGGCTGCCTCACGCCTCGTTTGCAAGTCTTTTATTTCTGGACTTATCCAAGGAGCGGGGCGACGACGGAAGGTGCGGGTTTTAAGTGGAGCATGGACGTCGAGGATACTTAGAAGATTAGAGGTGAGAATGTGAACCATTGAATCGATGGACGTACTGTTATAAATTGAATCCCAATTTAAGGCTTCAATATTGGGTGCAATAGTTTCACGGGTAAGGAAATCTAAGTTTCGGAATGTTAAGGTTTTAGGAAGGAATGCTGATATTTGGAAATTATATGACAATTGGATAAGGTCGTTAGATGATAGGAATGGGACAGGCAGTTGAGAAGCGGAAAGAAAGTTGTGAGCTGAATCGATTATATGGAGGTCCAACCAAGTGTCGGAATGATGAGTATGGTGAGTAGGAGCATATGGAACGATGAATAGGTTGAGAGAGAAGAAGAGGTTGTCTAGGTAGTGTTTATCGTTGGAGTCGGAAAGGAAGTTGGTGTTAAAATCACCACAGATTATGATATTATTGAATAGAGGCACATATGTGTAAAGGATTGATTCAAAGAATGGGTCAAATGGGACCAAAGGAGGGCGATACACCACTGCATAAAGGAGGGGTTGTGTGTTACTAGATATTTCAACGAAAAGGAATTCAATATGAGAAGGATCAGATTTGGGATGACAGATCCAGGACACGAGATTTAAAGCTGTTGTGGACATAAAGTCCTACACCACCACCAGTCCGGCCAATCCGGTCATGACGGATAAAGGAATAGTCAGGGAGGGAAACGGAAGAGGAAGGAATATAGGGCTTCAGCCATGTTTCGGAGACTGCGATAATGTGATAAAAGTTATGGGAGAAATACTGAAGGAATTCGTCGAAGTGAGCAGGTAGGGACTGGGCGTTAACATGGCAGGAGGTTAAAACATTAGCCATACAGGAAAGGAGGTGAAAAAACAAATAGAGTATGATAGGAAGACGCTAAAGACATACTAGAAAGAAAATTGAAAATTAATATAAAGTAGTGGATGATAATAAAAATATACAAAAGAGCCTTTGGAGAAAAATATGATGCAAAAAAAGTATTATTTTGAAATAAAAAAGAAATAAATTCTGACTGATTTAGAGTTAATCGTTTAGGTGTTTTTTTTATCTTTAAATTTTTTCATTCACACCTGTCAGTGTTGACAATCAGCGAATGTGATGATGAAGGAATGATAGTTGGCGTGGTAGGCATGATGGAGAGAAGATGCCCAGCGGCACCTCTTCCTGGCGTGCTTCCTATTACGGATTTAGCTTAGAAGATCCCTCATCCAGCTTCTTTTCAATCTTCTGCGAGTATTGTCCGGCATGTTACTAGTGGCTATGCTTCGTATTAGATTGTTAGTATGTCCGTGTAAGTTGTGAAAACGTTTGTAGAGGGTCCGAATCTGTTCGTTGACTGTTGGCATGTGAAGGTCTGTATGTAAAGTAGTGTTTCTAACGTACCATGGTGAGTTTGTAATAGTTCTGAAACACGGGCAGGTGTTATGTCGAAGAGTAAAAGTAATATGTTAGGATTTGTCCTGGTTAATTCGAATTTTCCAAAGTTTGCACCAGTCATGGAATTGTGTTAGGTGGTGTAATGTCTGTGAGGCGTGCGTAGGATTGGGATGTTTTGTTATGATTGATGTTATCGTCTGCGTATGTTTTAGTTTATCGTAATGAAAATTACTATGGGCTAAGTTTACTTGTTTGTTATTTTAAGAAGCAGACATAACAGAAAATTTAATTTTCACATATAAATAAACTTTATTGGTATGTATTTATTCAAAAACTTTAGAAATAACAAGCGTTCCTATCCTATTAGGTTTATAACTGTTTTATACTTATTTATGTAATGTATATTAGCTAACATCAACTTTATATTAAATTGTAAGAATTATTTTATTGCTATTTGCTTTTCTAAAATATTGAGCTTTCCAACGATATATTATACGCCTATGTTACGAGGCATGTTTTTTAAGTAAGTACCGTTTTGATATTAAAAAAAGACGTGCAAAGATATCGCAATAATTTTATTTTTACATGAAAGCCTGTACCTTAATCTACTTTTCTACATAATTTCCATGAATTTCGTGGCACTTGTCATAACGCGTCACTAGTTTTTGAATACCCTCCTCAAAAAATTCTGCCGCCTGACTTGTTAACCACTGCATCACAAATGTTTTGACTTCGTTATCGTCTTGAAAATGTCGACCGCCCAGGTGTTTCTTCAAGTGCAGGAACGAATGGTAGCATTTTTTGTCTCATTACGAGGCAGAAACTCCACTAGCAATACTCCTTTTCCGTCCCAAAAAACTGTGCACATGATTTTCCAGGCAGAAATTGTTTGCTTAAACTTCGCTCTTTTGGGTGATGATGAATGTCGCCATTCCATGGATTGTTGTTTTGATTCTGGTGTGACGTAGGCCACCCATGTTTCGTCAACGTCGTTTAACAAGTCAGGCGACAGAATTTTTTGAGGAGGGTATTCAAAAACTGGTGCCACGTTATGACAATTGCCTCAAAATTCATGGAAATTATGCAGAAAAGTAGACTAAGGTACAGGCTTTCATGTAAAAATTAAATTATTATATCTTTACACGTCTTTTATTAATTCCAGAACGGTACTTACTTATAAAACATGCCTCGTACTACACATACTTCAGGAATATTTTTTTGATGAATTAGGTACAAAAAATTTATTTTTCACGTGTTAAGAAAAGCTAAATGAACCTTCAGAAAACAATTCTCTAAATAATGGTTAAAACTGTATTAAAATTCGTCTTGTAGTTTACAAAGTGCTAGCGGAGACCAAAATCGCAACAGATATACAGGGAAAAAATGCACATAAACGCAAAATTCAATTTGTTTCAATCCAAAACTTTCAGAGCTATAAGAAATCTTCATGTAACGTTAGAAACATTACTCTGAACGGCATAACCTAAGATTTTTTATTTTTTCAGAAAAATAGTGTTTAAACCCTCGACCTAGGTCATAGAAGGCCACATAGCCACAACACCACATGTGATCCCACTTGACATTATTAATAAACAAAAAAAAAATTATAGACTCGTTATATAAATTTCGCTATTCCAGGTTCAATTCATAAGGATTTGTAATAAAGGTTCCAATATTTAATTTATACCTGATTATATACGCATGCAGTTTTCTTTTGGAAGATTTTGTACGTTTATAAACGTTTTTTTTTTTAAAAAAACATTTTATAGTTCTTTAGTACCCTTTGTTAGTAGTCGGAGCTTAATGATATATAGTTTTTATAGTCATTGGCCTTAAAATCGTTGGATTCATAGCTTACATGCTTCATGCTCTACAGCATATGACCTTGTAGGAGTATTTTTTTTTTTTTTCACTTTCAAACCTGAATCCACACCTTCTAAGACATGAGGAGAGGTTGTACTCAGTAGTACTTCTTGAATTTATTTACTAACATATAAATGAAATTAGATCTACTTCTGATCTTCTCTTTAGACAAACGTATAGTCACATTTCCTATGATAAAATAGGGTCTGTTTAGGTATTCATAAAACAGTGAGTGCTGCGTTGATATAAAGTAATTTTTGAAAGTTTTTTATTAGTAATAATTCGGAATGTATTTATTTGTTTTAAAGTTTTTACTTTCACTTATTCATATACAAAATATATATTGGGTTGTTTCACATGAAATGTCGGTTTTATTTCCCCTTGAGTCTTAGTGATGGGTAACCGCAAAAGGATCTAGCGAGGGAGATATTTCTAGAGGGTATAAACCGTGTCATGTTTAAATAACACTGCTACCGATGTATACCAAAGTAATGATCAAGTTGGGGAAATGGAAAAGAAGAAAAATGAACCAGGCTATAGGAGTTTACTTCAATCGGCGAAACATTGAATTACTAAAATTTGTCTGTCTTTCCAACTCATAAGCCCCGTAACAAAAATAGTCCCAATGTTCATGGAAACATTAAAAATACAGCATAACTATATTATAAAAGTTAAAAATCTGCCAAACAATAAATTGCTATATGTAATTAAACAAAATATTTTCTGGATTAAAGATGTAAAAAAACTGGCTGAAAAACATAATATTCCTATAGACATTGAACTTAACAACAAAAATAGCTGGGATCTAATCTTACAACGATTTAGAGAATCTTTGACAGGTATTTAGTATTTATAGATCAAAATTTATATAAAGGGCTATAGTCTCCGAAAAATATTTGTATTGGGTTGTGTCACATGAAATGTCCGTTTTCAAGGTAAAGGTTTTTTATTAAAAATACGATATGAAAACAAGGTAATTTTATTCGAAGTATTTACCTTCTTTTTCTACACATTTTTCCCAACGTGACACCAACTTTTTTTACCCCGAACTGAAAAACTCTGAGCTTTGAAGTGAAACAAAATCTGAAAAAGCACTTTTCACTTGATCATCATTTTAAAAAAGTTTTCCTTTGACGAATTTGTCTATATTCCTGAACAGGTGGTAATCTGTTGGAGACAAGTCGGGAGCATATGGTGGGTGCGGAAGAACTTCGTAGCCCAGTTCTTTCAATTTTTGCACGGTATGTTATGAAACATGCTGCTGAGTGAGATCATGAGGTACCCCTGTATCGAGCTTTTTTACTTTTCTAATACACTTTAAATGTCTGGAAACGGTAGATGCACTTGCATTTAGTTGTGCTTAGAGTTCTTTAACTGTTTGGTAGGGGTTACCTTCTACTGTATGTTTGAGGACATCGTAGTCTATTACGGACGGTGGTCTTCCTCGGGGCAAGTTTTCCAAGTCGGTATTCCCAGCTGAAAACTTAGCAAACCAACGGCGAATGGTCCGTTCATTAACACTCCCTTCCCCAAACGCCTTGCAAATATTTCTAGCGGCCTCAGCTGCTGAATGGCTGAGCTTAAACTCGTACAAAAATATTACTCGAAAATCGCGTGTTTCCAATTTCATATTTGGAGGTATAATAAAAAGTGGGTAATTAATTGGGAAGCTAATGTTAATAATACAAAGGTAGAGGATTAGTAACTGTTTACTTTAAATATGTAAACATTCGGAAGAAAACAACAGAGACCTGCAAAATCCTTTATGTATTTTAGAAACTATAAAAACGGACATTTCATGTGAAACAACCCAATACCTCTTAGAATTTTGAGTTTGTCTCTGCTGAATATGTGTGATTACATTTACATTCAAATACATGAGAAAATCAATAATCCACTAAATTTTAATAATATAAACTATTATTTATTTATTCTGACCACCGTACGAACTGAATCTTTTCACGTCGAACTATTATTATTAATTTTAATTTAAAATAATTTTTCGATGACAACTCGCGGATCCCTTCTTAATCGTCTGCGGTTTAATCTGATGTTTTGAGACTTTTCGTGTTTCATTCGAGTCTTCCAAACTTTGAGGGTTGGGTGAATTTTAGTGACTCTTTTGGTGTATTTTGTACAAAGGTTTCGTGTTCCAAGTTGGTGAAGTCGCTGTGTGGTTTAAAAACAGAGGAAAGATAGTTAGAAGAGTTAAGAGTTTCACTAACCGACACGGTCCAAGAACTTCGAAGTGGAGCTGATACTTCCGGATGTTTTAGAAGATTCCAGGTATGCCTCTACAAACTTCTTTCATCTTTTAATAAATTAATTATGTTAGGTTTGAAATTTTTTAATCAGTCTTTTAAGCTATTCAGTTTGTTAAATGCAATGCTAGTTATTCTCTTTGTTTTGAGACCGTAGTATTGCCGAAGACAGAAAGATTGCATTTCAAATTACCTCTATACGAGTTTCAGCCAATAAAACCTTTTTTGAGCATATTTATAGTAAATCATTGCTGTAGGCTCGTGAAGATCCCTATCCTTATAAAACCTTTATAGGAAAAATTTAGGACTCTCATATCATCGTCCGCTTACCCACATCAGCTTAAAGTGGCATCAAATGAATAAATAAACAAAGGAAAAACCAAAACTAGATTGATTTTTATATTGGTGATGATAGATAATCATAAATATTTTTCAATATCTAAAAATGTGAAAGGAGGATTTATTTTAGAGCTTTCATTACACTCAAATATAGCATTAAGTTTTATCTTTTAAGTCAGTCAAATGCTAAAAAATTAAAATAATATTTAAGTAACCCATGAAGGGTCTTGGGCTCAGTACATATAGAGATTCGTACTGTTTCTAGGCCAACAGCAGTGCAATGAGGTGATTAGGCCTTAATCACGCTCAGCCGCCAGGTTTTTCCCCAATTAATTTGGGTACCCATTTTATAGAGTCTGGATCTACCCCAGGTGGGTCTCCCATATCCTAGGGTAGCCCCCCGACTGAATTAACAGAATAAATAATATTCTGCCACGGCCGGGATTCGAACCCAGGACCCAGAGCACAGCAGACTAGTGCTCTAACCACTAGACCACGCCGCTCCCATATTTAAGTTAGACAAATGTTAAAGTGTTGTCTAAAAAATAATGTTTCATTTTGAAACATTTTAATAAAATATTGAAATTTGGTATATTATGCCTACAAAACCTTGTAGGTCTATAGATATTAATAGTAATATTTATTAAAAATTATTATATAAATTAAATGGTTCTAATTATGTTGTTTCAATACATTATTTCAAAACAATGTGGGTCTAATATAATATTTTCGGCCATTATGGATAATTAGCTGTTACTGACGTAAAGTTCTTCTAAAGTCTCCTTGTTCTGCTTGGGATACAGTCGTTATCATACAAATTGAATAACACCACCTATGCTAATTTTTATTAGTAGTAAATTTGATTTATTTATTTAAAAAAAAACAAAAACAAAAAAACCTGTACCACTACAACCCATGTCTTGGGCTCAGTATATATAGAGATTCGTACTGCTTCAAGGCCAACGGCAGTGCAATGAAGTGATTAGGCCTTAATCGCCAGGTTTTTCTCCAATTAATTTGGGTACCCACTTTTTTTTTTTTTTTTTTTTTTTTTTTTTTTTTTTTTTTTTTTCCTAGGCGTAAACCACTTGGGTCATTTTCGCCTTAAATCACTTTGATAAAGGGATTAAATATTATAGTCTATTGTACAAGTCGGTCTGTCGTAGGAAGTCAGGGTACCCACTTTATAGAGGCTCGGTCTGCCACAGGAGGGTCTCCATACCCTAGGGTCACCCTCCGTCTGAATTAACTGTAACTGTAGCATCGTCCGATTAGCCATAGTAGCATAAAGTGACGTTAAATAAATAAACAAACAAACAAACAGAATAAATAATATTCTGCCAGAGCCGGGATTCGAACCCAGGACCGGAGCACAGTAGACCTAGCGCTCTATCCACTAGACCACGCCGCTCCCTCATTTTATTAAAGAAAAAAAAAAAAACCCGAAAATCTGTAGCTCTACAGCCCATGAAGGGTCTCGGTTGAATACTTATAGAATTTGTACGGTTTCACTGCCAACGACCGTCCAAGAAGGGGATTAGGCCTAAGTCACGCTCAGTTTTTCCTAATGTTAGGTCCCCACTACATACAGGCTGACTGTGCCCCAGAAGGGTCCCCGTATCCAGGGAGCTCCATTGTTGAAATAACAGAAAAAATAATTCTGCCTCAGCCGGGGTTCGAACCTGAGACATGCAACCGTAGACTAAGCTACTAATTACATACTTGTTTTGTTCATAATCATTCTAAAACATTCCAATTCATAACTTTAAAACATTGTTATTAATATAGTAAACAAAATTCTAGATTTTAATGCGAAAATAATAAAATAACTTGGTTTAATAATATAGTAATGAGAGATTTTCGCGCTTCCTTTAAATTTTCCTAGAATAGATAAATTATTTTTGGAAATCAGCATCTCAATTTCTATGTGCTTATCTTAATTTTCAGTATATAATATTATTTATTTTATAATCAGAAATTTGTAAAAAGTTTCAATTATGTTAAATTTTTGAGTTATTCTTTTTATTGAGTAATGCAATTTTGATTAATCACGGACTGAAGTTCCGCAAGACCCGAACCAGAGGTTATATTCTTTACAGAAAATGGAAATGTAAAGACCCAATTATTTATTAACAAAGGTTAATTAACGCTGTTGCAATAAGATGAACATTGCAATGATTCCAGCTATAACGATATTTAGAGTAAAGTTTTGAAGCTTGCAAAGTGACAGCCCTACTCTACTGATAGGAAGTCAATTAGAGATAAGCTTTGCGTTCACTAGTTACATTGAGGTTATCTCAACCAGGACTGGAGTCTTGTCTTTGAGCTGTGTGGTGAAATCAAACCAATCAGCAACAAATTAGAAGTTCTTGAGCTTTCGATGATTCAAAGGCAGTTAAGGTCGCAAGTTCACTCTAACTTCAGAGTGTGAGGGTGTGATAGCCGAATTAGCTAATTATTTGTGACATTAGAGTTTTACAAAGTCAAAATAAAAAATCTGGTGCGGCAACACACGACTTTCACTTACCTCCATCTTTAAAATCAATTAAGGAATTTTCAAATACACTTAAAGATAAAAACACGTGAAACTATTAAATAATCAGTAAGTTTTGCCGGCTTTTCAACACTCTTTATTAACTTTTACAAGCTCTTGTGAATTAGATAATATTTTTTTTTTTTAATATTTAGCTTTCCAACGGTATATCATACATGTATATTACTGTTCTTATGTTCAAAAACAAAAAAATGCATTACAAAATATTTTTTCACATTTCTCCTTTAGTTTCTTTTCAAATTCGCTCAACTTGCATATTTAGCTGTTTTTGTTATCAGTGGTAATAAGATAGTATAGTTATTTTTATAGAATCTACAAAATTAAAGGTACTTTACAGAAAGAAACTTTAAAATATCGGCATATAAGGCCTGTCAGACCATTTTAATCCAAATTAAACCTAAATGATATTAAAGCCTATTAAATTTTACATCGATATAGCGAGTTTAATCAAAATCATCGGAACCGTGAAGGAAATCGAAAAAAGGTGCAAAATGCATGGTATAATGTGCCTCTTCTGGTAAGCTCATTTTGATGAAAAAGGTTTTGTAACGTCTCGGGCGTATATTTGTCTTAAATATGAAATCTCAGTTTCATATCACTCACTGTTTCCGCCGGGGACCCTAAAATGTGTATTTCCGTTGAAAACTGGAATTCGAAAATTTTCACGATCGCAATACTTTCCCTTACTATATATAGTAAGTGAAAGTAAAAATACTAACACGATTGCATTCGGGAATAACAGTTTTGTGAATACGAACAAGAATACGGTTGTATTTAAATAAGTAAACTCTTCATTATTTTGAGACAAGCCCCTTTACAATAAAATACACAAAATGTGCTTTGGAGTCTTAGCTTAAATTAAATACATATAAACAAGTTAATAATTACTGATATAAAATGTACATATCTAAAGGAGAAAAAATAAAGCTTATTTACAATTCTATTGTGACTGTATATTCATTAAGTGATTAAATAAGCGGGATTTGGAGGTAGAAAGAAAGTTGGAGTGATGGATGGAAGGATTGATAGAATTCCATAGGATTGAGGATCGAATGAGAGAGTATCTAACAAAATGTGCAGTTCCGTGGGCAGTACTGTATAAATCTGAAGGATAGGAGCGTGTAAAACAGGGATGGACAGAGGATTTGAATTGTAGGAGATATCGTTTTGTCCCGTGGAAGAAGCGCATAGTTTTCAAGGTTCATCATTTAATTTTGCAGCCTATTTCCATAGTGCTTCTATTTCAAACTAATTATACTTTCTGATCTGTTAATGAATTAATGATGAGATAGTAATCGTCATCAAACCTCTTTGATAGAAAATGATACCGTTACAATCACTTGTAGAGAACGTGATAAAACAAATAGTGCATAAGAAACAATTAATGAATAAGTAATTAATTTAAATATTAAATATTTCATGTATGTATGTATGTAAGGATGTAATTTATTAGTTTTTATAATAGTATTGGGTTGTTTCACATGAAATGTCCGTTTTTATAGTTTCTGAAAAAATAGATATTGCAGGTCTCTGTTGTTTTCTTCGTAATGTTTACATATTTAAAGTAAACAGTTACCTATCCTCTACCTTTGTATTATAAACATTAGCTTCTCAATCAATTACCCGCTTTTTAGTATACCTTCAAATATGAAACACGCGATTTTCGAGTAATATTTTTGTACGAGTTTAACTTCGGCCATTCAACAGCTGAGTCCGCTAGAAATATTTGCAAGGCGTTTGGGGAAGGAAGTGTTAATGAACGGACCATTGGCTGTTGGTTTGCTAAGTTTTCAGCTGGGGATACCGACTTGGAAAACTTGCCCTGAGGAAGACCTCCGTCCGTAATAGACTACGATGTCCTCAAACATACAGTAGAAGGTAACCACTACCAAACAGTTAAAGGACTCTAAGCACAACTAAATGCAAGTGCGTCTACCGTTTCCAGACATTAAAAGTGTATTGGGAAAGTAAAAAATCTCGATACATGGGTACCTCATGATCTCACTGAGCGGCAGCAAGACCCCATGTTTCAAAACATACCGTGCAAAAATTAAAAGAACTGGGCTACGAAGCTCTTCCGCACCCACCATATTCTCCCGACTTGTCTCCAACAGATTACTACCTGTTCAGGAATTTAGACATCTTCGTCAAAGGAAAACTTTTTGAAAATGATGATCAAGTGAAAAGTGCGTTTTCAGATTTTGTTTCACTTCAAAGCTCAGAGTTTTTCAGTTCGGGGATAAAAAAGTTGGTGTCACGTTGGGAAAAATGTTTAGAAAAAGAAAGTAAATACTTCGAATAAAATTATCTTGTTTTCATATCGTATTTTAAATAAAAATCCTTTACCTTGAAAACGGACATTTTATGTGACACAACCCAATACTTTACAAACTCTGATTCCTCTTTCTGTTTTACTTCCCGATAACCCGTTCCTTGTTAATTGATTGATATCTATATATAACCTATATATATTTATATACACACAGTAGATAGATAATCTACTCATCCGTGATCATTATTGTCAATTGGTCTAGCTCAAGGTAGTATCCTAGGTCCAATCCTCTACACGATGTATACAGCTGATATTCCTTTTGATTTAAGTACTTTCTTTACTAATTACGCCGATAACACCAGCGTGTTATCTCTGAATAACTATCTCTAGTCAACAGAATCATTTATTAGCCATTGAATAGAATAGTGTCAAAAGTGGAGAATGAAAAAAAAAAAAATTCCTATTAAATTAGCTCGCTTCCAATGGGTAGTTTCTTCAAAGGACTATCATGTGCTTCAACACGAAATTGATCTTATTTACTTGTTACGAACTTTACTAATAAATAAAATAATGTTGTAGCCACAAAAGGTGACGTTAGTGATTAAACAAATTAACAAGACACGAAAAAAAATCGTATCTATTGTAAAGATGTTGGAAGTTTAGATCATAAATGAAATGTCATACGAAACTCAAATCACATATTTTAGAGAGTAATATTTCTAAAACGTTACAATAAAAAATATTTTCCAAAAAAAAAAATGACTAATTTGTCTAATTTATCGGAAACGGCTCAAACGATTATGGTTAAATCTGTTTTGAATTCATTAAAATGGCTAATTTCCTATACTCAGAGATGCGCTGGAATCTCTCGGACTCTGCTGGGTTCCTTTAGCATATTGTTAATCTTATATATATTTATGAGTGTGTGCAATATGTTCATTTGTTTGTCAACTTTGTATTTATATTATTTGATTTACTTCTTGATGTAATTGGACTCTTACCTTTGTTTTGGAAATATTGTATGAGTCAAGTCCAAAAACATTATTATTACTGTGCATGTTGAGAAAAATTGTAATATTTCTGAATATTATTTTTTTTTTAAAAAGATATTGAAATGGTTTGAACTAAGAATTGTTTTAAAATTTTGATTACTACATATCTTGAACCCGTAAAAAAGTCAGGAAAATTAGAAGTTTAGACCGTTTGCAAGTAAATGTTCTAGTTGTCAGTATCTAGAAGCAGTAGCTTGTCGTTTTAGTCTTGTATGAGGATTCCAAGTAAGATGCCTGTCAAGATGAAGTCATGAGTAACGGATCTGTTCGACAGGGATATAAATGATCCCGGGTAGTAATACTAAACGTAGCAAGACTGTAAAAATAAAATAAAATATGGAATAACGTTCATAAAACAAATGGAAGAAACATCAGAAATATTCATAGATAAAATAGATTTAAAAAATATATATATATACCATCTTAAGGGAACACATTTGATAAAAATCGCTTTTTTTTTACTGATATCTATCATAAAATAAAAAATTATTAGTCAAAGATTGATGAACGATTTTCTGTTACCAACGTTATTTTTTTTATTTTTTTTTTTATTTGTATATATTACAATTTGTCATAATAGACAATAATAATAGTGCTACAGGATCTCATTCATACAATATTTAAAATATAAACAAAAGGAAAGTCAAATTACATAAAATAAAATCAAAATAAATAAACGTATACAATAACAAAATTTGTAGACAAAATAAATACAAATAAATGAAGTAAACAAATAAATAACCAAAACATGTCACATTCATACCTATGTACAATATTTACAATCAGCTCGGGAACCCCGGACGGGGCTTGTCCCCCCACTTGTGGAAGGACAAGCAGAGCCCAAAGGATCCCAGCGCCTCCCTCTCAGCCGCATCACTGGTGAGAGCCAGCGGAAGCTAAGTGAGGGCGCCATAGCCACAATCACACCGCACCTGAGAGGAGAATCTGAGCAGTGTCAGAACTCCAGAATAGATGTTTACAATATGTCTCGGGGCCACTGCAATTTCAACCTTCTAGGAGGGTTGTATGGATGAGTGGAGCTAGATAGGGATTGTGATAGAGGATTAGGATGATGAATGAGGTTCTGGTGGAATTTGGAAAAACCAACGTTCTAATGACAAAGTGTTGTCTTGTTTTTGCTGGCTATCCAATATTTCTTTAAACAGGTGTTTTAATTTATCTTATTTTTTTTAAAATTTTCTGAATTTCAAGATTTTGGGCTCCTTAGCCTTATCATACAGCTTTTATCATCAAAATGTTTTTTTTGTATGGTTATATTTTGCCAAAAAAATGTTGAAATATCGCTCTAAATATTTTCATATTCGTGGATTTCTTTATTTATACCATAAAAAAAAATACAATGCTATAGATATTTTACATTAAAAAATATAAAATAAAAACTAATATAAATTAACAATATCATACATTGTTATTATAAAATTTTATCAGGAGGCATCGTGGGTTATAGCTCAGCTGAGGCAGAATTATTTAATCTGTTATTTCAGCTGTGAAGCGACACTGGGATATAGAGACACTTCTGGGGTATACCCAGCCTCTATAGAGTGGGTATGCAAAGATTAGGAAAAAAAACTTGGCGGCCGAGCGTGATCTAGGCCTAATCACCTTCTTGCACGGTCGTTGGCCATGAAAGAGTACGAATCTCTCCAAGTACTAAACACAAGACCCTCCATGGGTTGTATTGCTTCAGGTTTTTTGTTTTAGTTTACAATATTTTAATTATTATCAACTAAATTTGGTCTTTTCTTAAATTTTCACGTGTGGTTTACCAGCCTAAACGTGGTATCGCTGAAAGTTTGCTCTTTTGACGGTCATTAGTAAGGATTTATAATCAGCCACAAATGTTCTTTCGTTATCTTATGGGCTAGTAAATCGGATATAATTGATCACATCATCAAATTAATCAGCTGGTTAGTAATAATTTCGTACATGATTGCAAGAAATGTATTTATATAACAAGTGTGATACTAACAAATTTTTGTAAACCTTAAAGGACCTACATGCCATTGTGTCAGGATGGAAAAATCCATTGGTATATACTTCCCTCTGGGTTAGAGAGGATGTCTAAGAACGCTGGCGAACATTAGAAAATCCACAGACGCTACTGGCTCAAGATGGATCGAAATAGCATGTTTTGGCCACATCTATTAATGCAATTGGTTTTATAGCAACTGTGGGGTGTATCAAATGCACTTCCCAACGCTAAAAATACCGTATTGTCTCTAGGCTAGGAAGTACGATGAATAAATAAAAAAATTGGTGCGGAAAACACTAAACTTTCACTTACCTCCCTTATTAAAAGTCGATAAAAGAATTTTCAAACGCAGTTAGAGATCAAAATTGGTGAAAGAATTAATTAAATTGATTTTTTATAGAAACATGTTTCATTAAAAAATCATTTATTTTTAGTTTTATCGAATTTTTATCACTTTTTATCATATCACTTTTATCACAAGCTTGTGAATAAGATAATATTTTTTCTAAAATATTTAGCTTTCCAACGGTATATTATACTTGTTCATTACAGTTCTGATGTTAAAAACCGAAAAATTGCATTAAAATAAATATGTTTGCAGTTTTTTCCTTTTGTTGGATATTGAATTCGTTCAACTTATACATTTATCTCTTTTTTAACAATGATAACAAGATGATATGGTTATTTTTTATAGAATATACAAAATTAAAGATACTTTAGACAAAGAAAATTTAAAATATCGGCACTTAAGGCTACTCAGACTATTTCAATCAGAATGAAGCCTACATGGGATTAAAGCCCATTGAATTTCACATCAATATAGCGATTTTAATCAAATTCTTTTGAGCCATTTTTGAGAAAATCGTAAAAAGATGCAAAATGCATAGTATAAAGTGGGTCTTCTGGCTAGGTGATTTTGGCGAAAATGTTTCTGTAACATCTCAGGCGTATAGTTGTCTCAAATGTTAATTTTCAGTTTCATAGGACTTTTCGTTTTTGCGCAAAAGTTACCACTTACACACACACAGAACTTTTTTCGGGACTTGGTCATTTGGACTCAGGGGCCCTAAGCGTGTATGTCCGTTGAAAATTCAAATCCGAAAATTTTCACGATCGCTATAATTTCCCCTACTGTATATTTTACATTTAGGTAAGTGTAAGTAAAAATATTTCTAAATGTATATTCCATGAAGTAGTCAACATGCATTAAATAATTTTTCTATGTCCCTAATATCTGTTTATTATTCTTATTGTAGTTATTTCTATCAGTATAAGTGTAGAATAAGGCTTGAGTTTAAGCCCTTGCAAGGTAAACAGAGAAAATTCCTCTTTCAAGAATTAAATTCGAAGTGTGATTGAGAAGACCGGTTTGGAAAACCGCCCATTAGTGGTCCAGCCTCTACAACTTTACGCATCTAAATAGAGTGCTTCCAAATTTTAATTGTAACGCGAAACTAACTTTAAATGGCTGAAAAATAAAGGTATTAGTCAGAATTTTTTTTTATCTACGATTTTATATTCAGAAAAAAGATAAAAAATAACTAGTAAAAAAATCATGAAATTAAAAAGTATTTAGTTCAGAGCATGGTCGATGTCGAATAGATTGGACCCTTATAATAACATACCTCCGAAATGCCCAACTTGTAGCAATATTCTGAAAATAGCCCGTATTGAAGTTTTTCTTAATATTAACACTTAAATGAGCACACCTTAACTTCCTTTTGTTAATTATTTATATTATTTCATAATCTTTCACATCATCTATCAACGTTTCGGGGTAGTTTCCCCATTCTGAAGACTTATTTTCTTAAAACACTTTCTTATATATAATTCATTACATCACTCCACAGCTTACAGTAGTTAATATCAGTAAGCTATGGAGTGATGTAATGGATTATATATGAGAAAGTGTTTTAAAAAAATAAGCCTTGAGAATGGGGAAACTACCCCGAAACGTTGATAGATGTGAAAGGTTATGAAACAAAATAAATAATTAACAAAAGGAAGTTAAGGTGTGCTCATTTAAGTGTAAAAAAAAATACATAAAATAAGCTATAAATAATTAGAAGAAGCAAGAAAAAGAGAAAAGGAAGAGGAGGGAAAAAATTATAATAAATGGATAAGAGGAAAAAGGAAGATAGAGAAGCAAAAATAATAATAATAAAAATTTTTTTTTTTTAAATTAATAAGAAAATATAATAAAATAGGATAAAAAAATAAAATAAAATTTTGAATTTAAACATTACTTTTTATCTAATACTTATTTATTATTGATATGATCTTATCTTTATTTCCACATTCGTTCTTTTATTTATTATATAATCTTTTATTCTAATTATTATTTTTTTCTTATATTAAATGACTATAGAATTATTTTCTGAATCGGGCGCTAATGACCTAGATATTTTGCGCCTCAAACATAAAGAATATCATATCTATAGCAATTAGTTAATCAATAAATAGAGCTAAAGGAAGATGACCCAGGTACATTGGCAATTAATATTCAAGGAAAATGGGCAATCACCGCTGCTGAGTACAAAACGCTATTTATTAATGGACGTGTCGAGGTTTTTAATTATGAGACTGTCACAGAAGTCCTCGAAAATGCGTACTCACGCAGTAACAGAGTAAAGATAGAGGTCGGCGCACGTTTGGAGAAAAGCTCAACGGTACATCAGGTAAGGGCTTTACGAGTTGTATCAACTGCACGTTTAAAAAAACCCGTGTTTTTTTTTTTTTTTTTACTTTCACTTACCTACATATGAAATATTTGGCAAGGAAAAGTATTGCGATCGTGAAAATTTTCGAATTCAAGTTTTCACCGGAAATAAAAAAAAAGGTCTGTGCTTGTCGGCATATGGTAAGTCTAGCGCAAAAACGGAAAGTCATACGAAACGGAAATTTCATATTCAAGACAACTGTACGTCCGAGATGTTACAGCAACTTTTTTCATCAAAATCACCTAGCCAGAAGGCCGACTTTATATTATGCATTTTGCACCTTTTTACTATTTTCTCAAAAACGGCACTCATGATTTTGATTAAACTAGCTATATGGATGTAAAATTTAATAGGCTTTATTATGTTGTATGTTCCATTCTGATTGAAATAGTATGACAGGGCTTATATACGGATATTTTAAATTTTCTTCCTCTAAACTATCTTTAATTTTGTACATTCCCAAAGATCAACCATATCATCTTAATGAAATTGATCAATAACGGCTATGTATAGAAGTTGGACGAATTTGATGACCAACGAAAGGATAAAAAAGCAAAACTATTTTTGCAATGTATTTTTTTTTTCATAAGAACAGAAATATGGTCGTAAAATATACCATTGGAAAGAAAAAGATTTAAGAAAAAATATTATTTGATACACAAGATTGTAAAAGATAATATAAAAGGAGGGATAGGGAATACACTTATTACTGATTAACTATTTTAATATATAAATTATTTAATCTAAATCATATGTTTTCAAAGAAAATGAATACACGTTTCATTAAATACAATTTAAAATATTTTTTAAATTGATATAATTAATTGTCTATACATTGATTTTAACATTCGAGGTAAGTAAAAGTCATGTTTTCCGCACACCAAATTTTTTATATAATATTTATCCATATGACAAACAGTTCAGCAGCTATGTTGGTTTAAATAAAAAAAAGTTACGTTTGCAAACCTTATTTTCTGTAAACTTTGTTTATTTATAAATCATCAATTCTCCGGTCCGTTCTTCCTTTCTGGGAAAAACAATAGAATATACATATATATATCCATGATATTTATATTTTTTGCAGTCCGGAAGAAATTGCTATGTCATTTTACTTTCACTTACCTATATATGAAGTATATATTGTGATCGTAAACAAATTTCAATTTAATTTTTCACTGAAAATACAAAGTTTAGGGTCTCGCAAAAAGGTCTGTGTATCCGTTTGTTAAGTCGAAATCGATAAGCCGTACGAAATTGAAATTTCATATTTAAGGCAACTATTGTCGAGATGTTACAGCTAATTTTTCAACAAAATCAGATAACCAGAAGAGCCATTTTATTACATGTGTAGGGTAACATCATATTATCAAAAATGTTGATAACAATTATCGAATTATCGATTCGAATAATCAATTATGTAGAGTAGGTTAAAGAAGGTTACAAAAAATGTGTGTTATAAATTAATTTAATGTGCAGTAATAAAAAACAATACTTTAAATGTTAACCTGAGTTATTTCATTTAAATATAAAGACAGCAACACATGCATTTTGTACCTTTTTACGATTTTCTCTAAAACGTCTCTAACGAATTGACTTTAATATCTTGTAGGTTTCGTTCTGATTGCCTTTTAAGGCGTAAAGGCCGATTTTATTTTGTAGGCTACACAAATATTCAATTAAGTTAGATAAAAATATGGATAAATATACAAGTTGAGCGAATTTCATAACCAGCTAAAGGAGGAAAAAACCAAAATATTTATGAAGTATATATATTTTTCCCCGAACATTACAATAGTAATACATAATACATAATATATCCTTTAAAAGCTAAAGTACTATAAACTTAAGTGGTTATTTTAAGTAAGAATTTAATATTGTTTAATCTAAAACTCATGTTTCCAAAGATACTTAATACAATCCTTTAAACCTTTTAGAACTCTTACTTACTGCCGGGCGCTACGGTCCAGTAAGGACCCGGGCCTCCTCAAGAACTTCAAGCCAGTCGCTCCTGTCCTTCGCTCTAGCCCTCCATCTCCTCACTCCAAGCAACTTGAGGTCCTCCTCGAAGTCGTCCAACCATCTCACTCTTGGCCTTCCTCTGTGTCTTTTTCCTCCAATATTTCCATAAAGTAGTAGTCTTGGAATCCTAGTTTCTGGCATCCTTTCTACATGTCCGAGCCATCTTAGGCGGGCTTTTTTCACAAACGATACCAGGTCTGGTTTCCCATACATTGTTCGGAGCTCACTATTTTTTCTTATTCGCCAAGAGTCATTTTCTTTAATTAGCCCAGATATCTTCCTCAGGATTTTTCTTTCCCAAACATTGAGTCTCCTTTCGCTTTCCTTTTTTAATACCCAGGATTCGTTGCCATAAGTAACTGTGGGTTTCAGTATTGTCTCGTATATCATCACCTTGGCATCCCTTGAAAGATTTTTGAACTTTAGTATTGTTTGTAGGGCGAAAAGGCACTTGTTGCTTACAGACAGCCTCGCATTAACTCCATCTTTCGTATTATTATCATTAGTAATAACAGAACCTAGGTACTTGAAGGTATCTGTACTTTTAAAACGGCGTTCGCCAATCTGCAGGTCGTGGTATTCCAGTAGATGGTTCCTGGATGATCCCATATATCTTGTTTTTTCTTTTCTTCATTAACCTGAAGGTCCTCTTCTGCCGCTTCCCTTTCAAACTCATTGAAAGCTCCTCCAAGCGCAGCCGTGTTTCTCGCTATTATGAGCACATCATCCGCATATGCCAAGTGCTGTGTGAGGCGATTGTAAATTGTTCCATTAGGATTGGTTCTTATTGCCCTTATAGCTTTTTCCAATGCTAGATTAAATAGAGCAGGTGATAGAGGGTCTCCCTGCCTCAGTCCACTATTTACTGCAAATACTTCTGATAGCATTCCCTGTATTTTTATCTTCATCCTGCTATCTGCTATCATACATGGTCATATTCGCAAGTCTAGTGAGCTTCCTGGGAACTCCAAATTCTAGCATTACCTTCAGTATTGCCTCTCTATCGATACTGTCATATGCTTGCTTGAAATCAATGAATAGGCTGTGGAGGTCAATGTTAAACTCATATCCTCTTTCAAGAATCTGCCTCAGTGAAAAGATCTGATCGATGGTTGATCTTCCAGGCCTGAACCTACACTGATAGTCGCCCAGTATCAGTTCGGAGCACTTCATCAGCTGTCTGTTTAGTAATATTGAAAATACCTTATAGGCCGTATTTAGTAATGCTATCCCTCGATAATTACCACTTGATAGCTTGTCACCTTTTTTATGTATGGGACATATCACTGCTTTTTTCCATTCTTCAGGCATTTTTTCTTCGCACCAAAAATTCCACACCAGTTGGAATATATAACTTTTTAAGTCATCCCCTCCGTTTTTTTAGCATCTCTGAATGTATGGCATCAATACCAAGAGCCTTGTTGTTCTTTAATTCGCCAATTATTTCTTTAACTTCTTCGCGCTCTGGTGGCTCTACTTCTTCATCTCTTTCTCCGGGTACACCCAGTTGGCATTTCAGCTGCTCAAGTCTTTCTTCTTTATCCTGGTTGTTGGGCTCTACAAGAATATTCCTGAAATATTCTGTCCATCTCTGTAATATTTGGACAGGCTCACTAATTATGGCCCCCTCTATTGTCTTGCAGCACATGTTGCTTGTTTGATAGCCCCTTTTGATTTCCTTAATCCCCTTATAAACCTTTCTCGTATTTTTTGTGCTGTGGTCATTCTGTAGGCTTTCCAACTGAATTTTTAACCACATCCTTTTTTTTTTCTGACGGCAGATTTTCTTGGCATTCTTTCTCCTTGCAGAGTACTCATTTCGACTCGATCTAGTCATTCTCTGTAGCATTCTCAGCCGTGCCTCTTTCTTTGCTTTAAGGGCTTGATGGCATTCCACATCAAACCAACCACTCTTACTCTTTTTATTTTTCCTTCCCAGTACTTCATCCGCAGCTTCTCCCAGGCTGTTTTGGGATTCTATTTTATTTAATAGTTGTTTAATTGATTTTAACAACCGAGGTAAGTAAAAGTCGTGCGTTGCCTGCACTTAATTTTTTTTTTGGTCATTTATAAAGATTAATTATTGAAAATAACTAAAATTAAAGAAATGATTCATTGTACCCTAAAATTGGACAGTTGTGATGTGTTGGTTCTAGCGCCTGTCCACTGAATGGTATAGTCATAAGTCAGGCCAGTTATTGGGTCGCATTTGCATCTATCATTAGTGTCAAAGTGTCAATATCCCACCGTTAGAATCTGCATAAATACCATTCAGTCCATAATGCGTCGTTGGAATTGAGTTGTTATCGATTCAGTCACCGACTGTGCCATGTTTAAATTATTGAAATATTCCTATACCTAAAATTCATTTTTAAAATCGTATGAATCAAATTTAGTTTCAGATATTGAAACTAAATCCTTAATCGTTAATTAAAAAACCTGGTGCGCGCTACACACGACTTTCACTTACCTCCGATTTTAAAATCATTTTAAGAATTTTTAAATTCCGTTAAAGATGAAATAAGTTTGGAAGAATTAATAAAATTGATTTCCGATAGAAACACATGGGTTTTAAAAAATAATCTATTATATTATTATCTAAAACAATAGGAAAATTTTATCAATTAAACTTATATATTATGATTCCTATCTAAAAAAAAAAAAAATTACATTATATAAACAATTTTGCACTTTTCTCTTTCAGTTGATTATCTAATTCGTTCAAAAAATATTTAGCCGTTTTTCATGAATGCTGACAACATGGAATGTTTTATTTTTTCGAATTTACAAAGTTAAAGATACTTTAGAGGAAGAAAATTTAAAACAGGCATTTAAGTCTGTTAGACTATTTTTTATACGAATAAAACCAACATGATATTAAAGCCTATTAAATTTTACATCAATATAGGGAGCCGTTTTTGAGAAAATCGTAAAAAGGTGCAAAATGCATTGTATAAAGTGGATCTTATAGTTAGCTGATTTTGATATAAAAGCTGCTGTAACATCTCAGGTATAGGCGCTCTTAAAATATGAAATTTCAGTTTAATACGACTTATTGTTTGACTCACCATACACTACACATACGAACACACATACACAGAGACCTTTTTTCGGGACTTAGTTATTTGTACTCAGGGGCCTCTAAACCGTGTATTTCCGTCGAAAACTGGAATTCGAAAATTTTAACGATCGCATCACTTTCCCCGACTATGTATTACCAATACTCGTATAGTTAGGTAAAAGTAAAAATGAAACGTTAACTTACAAAGGGTACTGAAGGACATTTTTTACGAAAATGATACCTTCATGTATTTGTATTCTCATCATTTAGTTTTATCTAAATCTTCTATTTGATTTTATCTAATGAACTCTCCAGTCCTTTAAAAACGCGATTTAGAAATGCAGTTCTTTTCGGAAAATACTAATTACGCATTAATTTTCGACCAAAATCATACTTTTTTTTTTAAATCTCTTTATTTCCAGATTGACTGGTGGTTTTTTTAGTATACAAATATTTATTATTACAACGGGTAACAATGGCAAATGTGGGGGTATGGTCTTATACACAAAACACCCCTAACGATATTAGATTTATAATTATTCCTAAGAATTGAATAATGAAATAAAATTGATAACAGAACGAATATATATGAAAGAAATTAAAGCAAGAAAATAAAAGTAATGGATATACAAAATAATATGAATTTTTTTGCATGAATATAAATGATATAAGTAAAATCGATTCAAGTCTTAAAAAATAAATAAATGATTTATAATAATAAAATTAAAATAAATCAACAAGATTAAATAATATGATGTTCATAAAAATGAATAATAATATTTACAACAGAATGTCTTGTAGAAGCTTGAGTTTGAGTCTGCGAGATGAAGTGGAAACTCTTATGTTGTAGGCTACTGCACCTCTAACTGCTGGCAGTTAGGAGTGGTATTTTCCGAAGCGGTTTTTGATAAAATCTTCGATTTATTTAATATAGTATGTAGCTTGCGGTGTAGTTGACTATTTCTAATGAACCATGGGTCATCTACGGCTATTCTTAATATTTTGTTTCGAATATTTGTAATTTTTACTTTCACTTACTATATACAGTCAGGGAAATTATTGCGATCGTGATAATTTTCGAATTCCAGTTTTCTACGGAAATACATGTTTTAGGGTCATCTGAGTCCAAATAACCAAGTCCCGCAAAAAGGTGTGTGTGGTAATTCCCGGGCGAAACGGCAAGTCCTATGAAACTGAAATTTCATATTTAAGATAAATATACGCCCGAGACGTTACAAAACCTTTTTCATCAAAATGAGCTTACCAGAAGAGCCGCTTTATACCATGCATTTTGCACCTTTTTTTCAATTTTCTCATAAACTGCTCCGACGATTATGATTAAACTCGCTATATCGATGTAAAATACAATGGGCTTTAATATCATTTTCGTTCAAATTAAGATGGTCTGACAGGGCTTAAATGCCGATATTTTAAATCGTCTTTCAAAAATTTTAAATCAGACATGTTCAAAAATGTTTCATTTAAATTAAATTCAAGTTATTTATTTCAATTATTTTATTTATTTACAATTGTTTTTGTTTTCGCTCCAATGTTATTTGCCATCTGCAAAAAAAAAAAAAATATAAATAAAAAAAAAAAAAAAAAAAAAAAAGATAACTTCCGTAAGTCGGTTAAATCAAGGCATCTCATCTCATAAGTCGTCGGGGTGGGTTGTACGGGTTAGTGTAGGATTTAAGTGTTTGGGCCGATTGGTTCATGTTTTAAGTCAGTCATGAAATCTTTTATAATATTGTGTGGCTGTGTCTGAAACTGTTAGTATGTCCTTGTAAAGCATTTCATTGGTTATATAAAACGGTGCATCCATGATTTTTCGCAATATTTTCGATTGAAGAGACTGAATTACTTGGATGTTAGAATATTTGGCAGATCCCCATAGCTCTATCCCATATGTCCATTATGGTTTGATCAGTACTTCGTAAATATTAATTTTATTGTTAATAAATAAATAAATTCCCCTGGCTGCAATTTTTTAACGTTTCGATTTATACGGAAATATATGGGGAAAAATACTACAGTTATAGAATGAGACTTAACTTATAAATAATATACAGTAATTATTAATAACTTCCTTTTCTATACCTGAGGGTGTCACCCATAAACCTAGAAAGGACAGACCAAGTACCGACAAAGAACACATACCTGTACTTAGGACCCAACCATCTGGAAGCACTTGCTTTGAGGTACCCATGCCGAATCCTTATCCCCTCTACAAAACCCTGCTATATATACCCTTTGATCCTCAAAACTCATCACTCTAAGGAGATCGATCTCACCTGCGGAGTCCCCCAAGGATCCGTACTATCACCAGTGCTATTTTCAATATACACGGCAGAAACTGTTGGAGCAAAATACACAAAAGCCACTGTAGCGGCCTATGCCGATGACATAGCGATCTACAGTAGCTCGATGAACGCAAAGACAGCTCTACAACAGGCGGAGTTGGCTTGTAATGAGATAACTACAAAGCTGGAAAGACTAAATATTACAGTTAATCCCAAGAAGACCGACTGTATTATCTTTTCTTTCCAAAAGAACAAGCGCCCTCTACCGAAGACCTACAAGGTAGCAGGAGTCGAAAATCAGCCAGCCAATAGGATAGTGTACCTGGGCATCACCCTCGACAGGCACCTAACACTAGCGAATCACTGCCTAAAGAAGATTAAATCGGTTAGGACCAAGTCCTATCGATTGAATCACCTACTGATTTCTCCAAACCTATCACTTCGCCTGAAAATATTAATTTACAAAGCCGTTCTCAGACCAGCCCTCCTCTACGGAGCACCGTTGCTAAACAACGTTACAACACCGACGGCAAAGAGGCTCCAGCAGTTTCAAAACGGAGTATTGCGACGAATGGTAAGGCATACTTCACTACAGAGGACAAAGACAGACCAGCTATATGAAATCCTAGACCTCCCGACAGTGAAGGAGTTCATCTCCCGCAGGCATATCAAATTCTTTGATAGCCTCCGGTACTGCACGAACCCACTGTTTAACACACTGACTCCAACAGGACGGCCACAGCGCTGGCAGGACCACGTACAAACCCTCACACTGGACTGAGTAAACACAACTTACTTTCACTGACTCAACTAGACTAGTGAGCCCCATCACTAGAACAGACTCCTAATATTTCCCTACTCCGAAAATCTTCCTATCCTCAGACCCCTCTTAGAATGCATGTGATGCAGTAAAAGAGGATCCTTGATTCCTTCCCTTATCCTTCCTAGATTTCAACCCCAAATCCCATGGGGCTTAGAAAAAAAAAAAAAAAAAAAAAAAAAAAAAAAAAAAAAAAAAAAAAAAAAAAAAAAAAAAAAAAAAAACTCATGGTAGTCACCCTAACTCCTCAGCACAGTTTATTGTATTCTGAATATATATTTTGTTCTGATAATAAAAGCATTATTATTAATATCTTCACTGTGTGTGATTCATTAACTTACGAAAGTCTTATCAGTTTAGTATCAAAATAAAACTTGAACATGTGATTTGCCAGACTAATGTATATATCAACATTGGTTCCAATGATGACTGGGAAATGGAATTAATTATTAACGTTGATGAATCCAGAATTCTGATGATTTCTCGGAAACGCTCAATAAAATATTCACTTTTCGAACTTCAATAAAAGCAAGTTACCACTCATTTACTCTTTGAACTTACTCATTACTCATATATTCATCGTTGTATCTAAAAAATAATGGAGTCTTAGTCTAGTAGATAGAAAACTAGTCTTCTGTTATTCCTCGCGTCCCGGGTTCGAACCCTCCAGTCTCTATGAAGTGGGTACCAAAAAATTGTATGGAAACTGGTCATCCATAAGTTTACCTTAGTATTTTTTTTTTTTTTTTAGCTCACAGCAATTTAAAGATTTAATTGTCAATTAAAATATTTTCGAAGCACTGACTCTGCGTTTTATAGGACCTGGGAGATTTATAGAGGTGAGAAAAATGTGCGATACCCGAAATATAGGATTCAAGGAAACGTTTTTAGTTGTATTAGCTATTCCAATATGTTCAAATATATTAGACATAAATACAACAGTTAGCATAAACTCAAACTCGAAAAATTCCCTTGATTCTGTATACAATAGTTCTCTTTGGTAATATTTATTTTCTCTTCCTAATTTTTTATTCGCACCTTTCGGAAGCTGTCAATAAGCAAATATGAAAAAGAAAGTTCCCGGCAGCACCCCTTCATAGGATAAATTTAGTAGAGTTTTCTCATTTATTTCAAAACCAAATACGTATACAATCAAAATTACCAATATATTCCTGTATTTTTATAAAACATATTTTCTCACCACTATAAGTTTCTTAGGTGAAACTCGTAGTCTGTTATTTCAGAACTTTTCATTTATAAAAGCATTATTAAATTGCTATCCATCTAGGAAAAAGCGATAAACTTATGAAAAGAAAATTCGAAACCGTAGTTACCATTCAAATAAGATCAGTATTCTTCGACGAATTAACCTACTTAAATTGAAAGTCTTACTAACCTTAATCGTTAAGACGGGACTTTAAACGATTTACGTTTATGTAAATTTGTTAATACATTTTATATTCCTTCGTAGTTCAACTTTAATAATTTTTTAAAACATTTATTGATTTGAATTTACAACTGTATAATGGAATACAACTAGTAAATTTAAGTGAAATAGAAAAAGGCATGAAACTGAATCGAAGCATTTTGGAATTGAAGAGGAAGGCAGTATTAAAACTAGAGGATTAGGATGGAAATAGAGTTTTTTATGAAAGGAATGGTATCTAGATCGGGCCAAATCAGCAACATACGGAACGTTGAGGTCTTTATGGATGTTTGTTCGTGACAAAATAAGGAGCATTGAGGATTTTACGAAGGGTTTTGGATTGTAGGGATTGGATACGGGAAGAATTCGATGGTTTAGTAGAGTCCCAAAGCTCCACTCCGTAAGTCCATATCGGCCTTATGATAGTCATGTAGATGAGTCTTTTGTAGTTAAGTGGAAGATTAGAACGTTTGTCTAGTAAGTGTTGAAGAAGTCGAAAACGTCGTGCAGTTTCTTGTCGTTTCAGTCTTGTGTGAGGGTTCCAAGTAAGGCATTTGTCAAGGTGCAGTCCTAGATATCGGATCTGTTCAACCGGGACAAGAGGAGTATTATTGAAGGAGACAGTAGGGCAGGATGTCATAGGTTTACGAAGAAGGGTAAAGGTAATTTGGTTGGATTTGTTGGCATTAATTTTAATTCCCCAGTTCTGACACCATACCTCAAGGTCTCTGAGGTGGGATTGGAGAGTTTGAGAGGCAATAGTTGGATCAGTATTGACTGATAACACACAAGTGTCATCAGCATAGGTAGAAAGGAAAGTGTTAAAAAAAAATAAAATAAATAAAAAGCATTTTGTAACTACAATAATTCAAAAATAATTTTGAATTATTTTCTGTATATCGCACTTTACTGATTCTAAAACTCTATACATATCTTTCTCTATCTTCAAAAATAACAAAGTTATGAGCGTATTTAATGGGAAAATTTCAATTTTTTTATTCGACTTTTTTCCTCTTTTTTGTAATTATTCGCGGTTTTCGGTTAAACAATAATAATTTTTTTTCTTCTTCATCTTCCAAAAAATACGAGTTACAAGCGTATATATACGCAAGATTTCAATTTTTTTTTACTTTTTCGTTATTGCTTTTCTTTGTTCATTGCATTTTACTGATTAAAATGCGGGTACCTGGTGATGTCAGGTACTTGTTAAAGATCCCTATCCTAATAAAACCAGGAGAGACAAAATTGAGACTCCCACTGTAGCATCGTCCGATTAGCCACAGTAAATAAACAACTCTGCTACTTAGTAGTATATTAATATTAAAATTTTATATAATTATTTCCACCTGTGTTAATAACATCAACCCTTACGTATTGGTAATATAAGTGAAAGGGAGGAGGGACAAAAAAACTATGTATATATAATAAACTATGCTTATAACTAAATTATTTTCGAAGATAGGGTAAGTTAATTATGTTTAGAATTTTAGAGTCGGTCATGCGTGATAAACAGAGAAAACAAAAGTGTATATGGTAAAAAAATATAAGAGATGCTATTTCCTCAATACTCGGTTATTATTGCAGATATAGAAAAAAGGAAAATATTTTGGAGATAAAGAGACACCACAATTAGCAAATAAAAACATTAATCTTATATGGTCGAACCAAAAATTATAAGAAATGTTATAAATAATATAATAACCCTGATAAATCAGTAGTTATTATCAAAGTTAAAGACAAAATTTAAAGTATTCTGGAATCACGAATTTTAATTTAAATTATTTCAATAAAAATTATAAGAAATGATAATAAAATATTAATTGTAATAAGCATAAATGATATTGATTCATTGTTTTTAATAATGAAGCTCTATAATAACAAAAAAAATCTGGTGCGGGCAACACACGACTTTCACTTACCTTGATTTTTAAAATCAATGAAAGAATTTTCAAATACAGTTAGAGATAAAAATACGTGAAACTATTAAGGAATTAATCAAATTGAATTTATATTGAAACATGTGTTTTATTAAAAAATCTATTATATTATTATCTAAAATAATCAGTTAGTTTTGTCTTCTTCTCACCACTCTCTATTAACTTCTAAAAGCTTGTGTATGAGATGATATTTTTTCTAAAATCTTTAGCTTTCCAACGGTATATCATACATGTATATTACTGCTCTTATGTTCAAAAACGAAAAATTGCATTAAAAAAATATTTTTTCTGTTTTCTCCTTTATTTGGGTATGGAATTTATTCAATTTATATATTTACCTGTTTCTCATCAGCGTTAACAAGATAATCTAGTTATTATTATTGAATCTACAAAATTAAAGGTACTTTAGAGGAAGAAAATTTAAAATATCGGCATTTAAGCCCTGTGAGACCATATTTATCCAAATAAAACCTACATGATATTAAAGCCCATTAAATTTTACCCCGATATAGCGAGTTTAATCAAAATCTTCGGAACCGTTTTTGAGAAAATCGAAAAAAGGTGCAAAATGCATGGTATAAAGTGCCTCTTCTGGTAGGCTCATTTTAATGAAAAAAGTTTTGTCACGTCTCGGGCGTTTAGTTGTCTTAAATATGAAATTTCAGTTTCATAGGACTTACCGTTTCCGCCCGGGAGCTACCACACACACACACACAGGCCTTTTTGCAGGACTTGGTTATTTGGACTCAGGGGACCCTAAAACGTGTATTTCCGTTGGAAACTGGAATTCGAAAATTTTCACGATCGCAATACTTCCCCTTTCTATATATAGTAAGTAAAAGTAACAAGAAAAATATAAAGAAGAATATATGGAACATTAAGATCTTTATGGGTGAATTCATTCGTATTCTAATGATTGGATTCGGGAAGAATCCGATAGTTTAGTGGAGTCCCAAAGCGCAACTACGTAAGACCAGATGGGTCTTATGATGGTCATATAAATGAGACACTTGTAGTCAAGTGGAAGGTTAGAGCATCTGTCTAGTAGTTGTTAAAGTAAAGTGGCGAGAAGTTTCTTATCGTTTCAGTCTTTTATGCGGATTCCATGATGAACGTTTGTCAAGCAGAATCTCTCGATAGCGGATATGTTTAACCAGGAGAAGCTGTATTTTATTAATGGATATTGTAAGGCAGAACGTCGAAGGAAAATAAAGTTAGAGTTAAATAAAGTAAAAAAAAAAAGTAAAATATGTTCTGCTTTTATTATTTACTCAGTTAGATCCTGCCGCGTATTAAACCAAGGACTTGGCATCCACCAGAATATGCTCTGGCTTTTCCTTATTTCCATAGATACACACGACAGGTGGAACCTTCAAATAATTTACTCTTCTCGGAAGAATATTTTGAGTAATAATATATCCTTGAGGAGAACCGTTATTGTTTTAACTCAATTTTTGTCGAGTTTTAGCCAGATTTTGCCTTTCCCTCTGGCCCTGCAATAAAGTAATTGAAATATTTTATTCTATTGTAAAGTTGTTTTTTCAAAAGTATTAATAATGAAAAAATGCTAAAAAAATATGAAAAAGGTTTCGCTAAAGTAGTTTGGCACAAACAATGCTGCTTAAGTCTACTCATTCGGAATGATGATTATTTAATTAGTCATAAAATGAATATGGTACTGAAAAATTCTTCTGTAGTATACTGGAGGGCAGGATATCTATTATAGGTTTACGAAGAGAGAGTGTTTTTTACTTTCACTTACTATGTATAGTAAGGGAAAGTATTGCGATCGTGAAAATTTTCTAATTCCAGTTTTCAACGGAAATACACGTTTTAGGGTCCCCTGAGTCCAAATAACCAAGTCTCGCAAAAAGGTCTGTGTGTCTGTGTGTGGTAACTCCCGGGCGGAGACGGTAGGTCCTATGAAACTGAAATTTCATATTTAAGACAATTATACGCCCGATACGTGACAAAACTTTTTTCATCAAAATGAGCTTACCAGAAGAGGCACTTTATACCATGCATTTTGCACCTTTTTTCGATTTTCTCGAAAACGGTTCCGACGATTTTGATTAAACTCGCTATATCGATGTAAAATTTAATGAGCTTTAATATCATGTAGGCTATATTCTGATTAAAATGGTCTGACAGGGCTTTAATGCCGATATTTTAAATTTTCTTTCTCTAAAGTACCTTTAATTTTGTAGATTCAATAATAATAACTAGATTATCTTGTTAACGCTGATAAAAAACAGTTAAATTCATTAATTGAATAAATTCGATACCCAAATAAAGGAGAAAACAGAAAAAATATTTTTTTTATGCAATTTTTCGTTTTTGAACATACAAGCAGTAATATACATGTAAGATATACAGTTGGAAAGCTAAAGATTTTAGAAAAAATATCATCTCATACACAAGCTTTTAAAAGTTAATAGAGAGTGATGAAATGAACATAAAACTAACTGATTATTTTATATAATAATATAATAGATTTTTTAATGAAACACATGTTTCTATAGAAATTTAATTTAATTTATTACTTTCACTTACTATATATAGTAAGGGGAAGTATTGCGATCGTGAAAATTTTTTTGTTCTTTTTTAGTCAAGTATCATATTGAGTAGTAGAATATGTTTGTAACGTATTTAAATATTTTAATTTAATCCTCTCTGTCTTTATAAAATCATGTTTACATGGTCAATAATGCTCACGTATTATAAATAGGGGAATGGGTAAGGTACTTTTATATATTAGTTTAAACAGGGATGCTTTATCTTTAAGGGGTATTTTGCTTGCTCAAAATGGAAGAGAACAAAATTCATTTTCGTCATTTGATGATTTTTTTTTTTTACTTTCGAAAAGCAAAATCCGCTGCATAGACGGGTTAACATAGATTTTGACTTGGAAGGCGCAAAGCTCTGGGGTTGTCCTTCAACTGTTCATGACCCAATTCTGGCATTCTCACTCTACGTTACGGGTTATCGGGATATATAATTGATTAAAAATATTTACCAGAAACTAAATTTTTATGTTGAAATTACCAGTGAAAAAGCTACTTTTGTAGTTTTATCTTTGGTACTCCTGGATTTTTTTTTAAGTCTAACTGTACAATAGAATAAAGCATTTCAATTACTTCATTTATTGCCAGAGGAAAAGGGAAAAGTCTGGCTAAAACTAGACAAAGAGTTGAGAACAAAAACGGTCCCCCCCAAAGATGTATTGTTCCTGAAAATATAATTCCAAGAAGATTTAATTATTTGAAGGTTCCAAAAGCCTCGTGTTCAAAGAGATATAAGGAAAAGCCAGAGCACATTCTGGCATATGCTAAGTCCTTGCTTTTATACGCGGCAGGATGTAAAATAGACAATAATTAAATTTAAAGATATTTTATGAATACACTTAAAATAAAGTATACCTGTTCTTTGTAGTAAGCATTAGTAGATATAAAATGCCGATTCTGGCCCAGGGCTCCGGTGCCGAGCTGGCCCACTCTTGACCACCTATGACGTTATCACGACCTAACCTTAACTACTATGGTTCGCGCCATCGACCTAACCTAAACCACTAAGCCACGCCCCTTTTTAGTCACGTGACCCTTCATCAACCTAACCTAAACCACTAAGCCACGCCCCTTTTTGATCACGTGACCCCTGTTTGAGAGTATTAAGTCTTTATAAAGCATGAGTCTACCCGGCGTCCATTTTCTTTTCCCTACGTTTTGGGCTAATTTAGTATTTATAAAGCATGAGTCTACCCGTCCGCCATTTTCTTTTATGACGTCACAATTCACAAAGCATGAGTCTACCCGGCGTCCATTTTCTTTTCCCTACGTTTTAGGCTAATTTAGTCTTTATAAAGCATGAGTCTACCCGTCCGCCATTTTCTTTTATGACGTCACAATTTACAAAGCATGGGTCTACCCGACGTCCATTTTCTTTTTCCTACGTTTTGGGCTAATTTAGTCTTTATAAAGCATGAGTCTACCCGTTCGCCATTTTGTTTTACGCCGTAGCCATTTACAAAGCATGAGTCTACCCGGACGCCATTTTGCTCCCCCCACTCCTTCATTAGTTAACCAATCAGAGTGCCTAACTTGAGAGTTCCTCCCGGCTAGGTCCGATGGTCAAATTGTAATGTGTGCTTTTACGAAACCTTTCAAACTGTGACATAACCTTCCTCATGATTATATTTTCCGAAACCTCCCCTGCTGTTACATAACCTTCCCAATATTTACATTTTCCGCAACCTCCCCATTGTTTACATGTTCGGAAACCCCCCCCCTCTTACTGTTACAAAACCTTTCCAAAGCTTACATTTTTCGTAACCTTTTTAATGTTCACATTTCTAAATCTCTTTATTTACTTTTATTTTCTCTTCACATAGTCGTGGTGCACACTCACCTTCTAAAGTATCCGCAAGAGCGCAGCACCAGCTCTACTTTTTAATGTGCCCACCAGAGTGCGTCTCTCCGGAATTTTTTATGTTATCTTCCCAATGACATTTTTTTTTAAAGTAATTGTGAGCCGCCGCCATTTCGTTTTTATGGCGCCACTATTGCAATAATTTAAAAGGGTATGAACATGTACAAACAGAGTTAAATCATGTTTAAGCATGTTGATAAGTGAAACGTAAACATGGACTTTGAACCTTCATGATGGCTTTAATATAAACATCGTTATAGACCTTCTTAATCCTATACACCTTTGAACTTTGATCCTTAATCCTACAATTTAAATAGCGATAAAAAGTTCCTTAAGCTTAAACGTAAACATGGACTTTGAACCCTCTTAACGGCTTTAATATAAACATCGTCATAGGGCTTCTTAATCCTATACATATTTGAGCTTTGATACCTTAATCCTTTAATTTAAATAGCGATATAGGGTTCCTTAAGCTTAAACGTAAACATGGACTTTGAACCTTCTTGGTGGCTTAAATATAAACATCGTAATAGTGCTTCCTAATCCTATACAGCATTGAACTCTGATCCTTAATCCTACATTTTAAGTTGCGATAAAAAGATCCTTAGGCTTTTAAACTTTGAACGATTAACCTCTTAAGTATCAATATTGATAATGCGCTTCTTAGAATTATGGGCTGTCAATGGTTAATCCCTAATAACTTAATCGTAAACAAGCTCAATTTAAGACGTAAACATTAACTTTGTGATGAGAATTTCTTAGTGTATAAATAAACAATAATATAAAACTTTTACCTACTTCTGACGGAAATTTATTTTGTTTAAAAATAATAATTTTAACATTTTTAATTGGTTTCTCACCTTATCAGTCCATTTTGTACCATTTTCAAGCATTATTTACTAATAATTAACTATTTTGCTATGGAATTGCAATTTTGCGATGTCTTCGAGGTCGTTCGGCTACACCCGTCCACCTTCACTATAATCCGGAGTTCTATCTAAAGAAATAAACAATGATAACGTTAATTCCATCGAAACAACTTCCTTATCTTCTCTGCGTCTCTTGCTAAAGTATAAACAATATTATATTCTATTAAAATAATATAGTACATCGTAAACATTTTGTTCATTTTCGTTAAAAGTATTATTAGTAAACAAAGTGTTGTACCTTTTTTAGTTCGGCGTTAAGCCTTAAGCCTCTTCACCACGTCAAGGTAAAGGTACATCGAAGAGGTTTTTATTTATTTTACAACGTGATTTTTACAATCAAAATGTGTACAAATTAAACGAAAAAATAAAGTTTATTGAATATAAAATATAATTTCTAACACAATCAAGAATTAAACTAAATTTATGCTTATAAAAAAAAAAAATCATCACTTTTTTGGTAATGTATAATCATATTGAAATTTAATTTTTCACCTCATGGCATAAACGAAATATTTGCTGTTGAGATGGTTGGCAATAACTATTTAATCTTCAATAAATTAACAACACCATATACTTTATCATTTTTTTTCCTTATGTATTTTAAAGAGAAATATGAGCATCGAAATTATTCTGCAGGATTATTCTATTCACCTCACATTCACTCACACAATCAGGTTTACAGGTGTTCAAACCGTGCCATTGACCTTCATTCAGGGTTTATAGGTGTTCAAACCGTGACAGTGACCCCTTTCATTCATGGTGAATAGATTTAAACAAATTTTTATTTACCCATACAGATAAAACCTTTGTTCGATACTCTGTACATTTCTCTTTCGAGACATTATGATAAATGCAATGGCTGCCTTGCTGAGATGGCTTTATTAATTTAAAGACCGCTAAAATATTCCAAATTCATTAGTGAACAAACATATTGCCACACCATGAACTATCATTTTTATTATTTGTTACCTTAGTTTTTTTCAGGCCAAAGACAAAAATGGTTGTAAATTCGCGTTTTGTTTCTTATTATTACAAAACTAATCTTTATATTATTTCACTTCATTTAATTTATAATGACCATAGGCCAAAGTATTGATTCCGTCTTTTAGGATGTGTCTTTTATTATCAAAAGGAGACAGAGAAACCTTATTTATTTCGGAACTAAAAATATTATGCAGCTTAGATTGTATCATCCTCATTGGCGTATGCATAATTTCCTTTTTAAATAATACATTTTCATAATCCTCAAAACTAATATATTGTTTTAACGAAGATGTTTTCACGCCTTTAGCACGCTTTTTTACATCATTTTCCGTTATAATAGCGTACATTTTCGCTCTTAATCCCACATATTTTAAAATTATTTTGGAATTGAGCTCATCTTTGAACTTTCCTAACTTTTTTTTATTTTTATTCGAATAACATAAATGTGTTTCAGGATAGTCTGAGAAATCAAAATATTGATTCATTTTTTTCATATCTTCATAGGCATCATCTGTTAAGACCTTATAAATAAAGGAATCTGTATCGGTATACATCATCTTCAAGGTTTCTCCAGAATATTTTTTCATCATTATTTCATAATGAAATTGATACATAACCGTTTTGGATAAGTCTAAAATACACATTCCTATGTATATAGGTTTATTAAACATGACTTTTGATTTTCCCATGTGAACAGCCACTATATTCTCATTGTAGATTGTACGGTCAATGAAATTTGGTTTAGCAACAAGTTTCATCAACTTTTTACTGTCAGTTACTAGTTGAATATTCTGGCGGTTCCTGATATTTTCCATCGTTTTGCCGAAGACTGCATTGTTAAGCAACTTATAAAAATCTTTTTCAAAATCATTGGATGCTCCTTTCCTTAGCTCTGTATTGTATTCTATATACGATCGTAGCCATGGTGCTTGTTTAAACTTTAGAACACGGTGAATTTTTTCCAAATTTAGCCCATGCTGTAGAGCTTGAATCAAATTCTTATAATGTAAGACGTAGCGATTTCTTTTTCCAAAATGTGTTATCAATTTTTTTGAATTAGAATTTGCTCCCGGTGGAATCATCGCTTCAGGTAAGAACGGTAAATCATCATGGTAATGATGAAGTTCTTGAGGATAACTGATGTCAATTTCAAATATGTAACCAATTTCGTCATCATCCTTAAGCTCGGATATGTTTATACGTTCCGGATTTTTAACCCATTCAAATCCTCCGTATGGTAAATACATGCTCATCGCTTGTCCATAAAGATTATTAGCATCTAAATAAATTATATAACTCGATTCTTCGTTTGGATTAAAATTAGGCATGTACTTATTATTCGCTTCTGCATACCTGTGCGATACCTGGCACAAACCTCCTCGAATACCATGTTCTATCATTAGAATCATATCATAATCCTGTAAGAGCTCTATATTCATTTTTGTATATTTTAACATGGCGTCGAAGGTCAAACCGGGAACGGTAAAATAATGAGCTGGATCAAGTTTATGAGTCTTCATCATAACGTCTCGAAAAGATTCGAAGACGTCACAAAGTAGAAGAACATCACTTTTAACGTAAATATCAGCATATTCACCCAAAGATTTACATTTAAAGTGTTCCCATATGTTTTGAGCATGTCTATAATCTTCTGCGCTGATATCGCTCTCATTTAATTTATTGTAAAAAGCTTCAATTGGTGGTAACTCTGTTTCATTTAACTTTTCTTCATTGTCTAAATAATCGTATGGAAACACACCTTTTCTGGTAACCAATGCTAATTCCTCGTCTCTAAAATATTTCGATGTTTCCTTGAATTTATCCATAGATAGAGATTTTACTAGGTAATCTAAGCTTCGTGGCATGAATCTGTAAGAATCTATGAACCTCAGTTTCAGTTTTCCAACATGCTTTGTGAAAGATATATACTTTTCTTCGCTATTCGGTATTATTTCAACTTCCCCAGGAATATTTCCCAATTCCTTAACGATGAAATGTGAGTCATAATTGCTTAAGTTATGCATTATAACAGGTATAAACAAGGGATTAACACGTCTTAGATTACAATTATTACAAGAAGCTCCTAAGTAGGTTCCAGTTAGGTGACAGTGGTCTCTAACTTTCAGATTGTTTTCTGTAAATACGTGTTGACACATGTAGCATGTTTTAGCTTCAATCCAATCGTCCTCTTCCTGAGGTGAGATCCGCATCGGTTTATTTACTTTGTAAATTTCTTGAATTTTTTTAGCAATATTGGTAATATATTCCATGAAGTGATAAGCGGCATTGGCTCCCCTATAAACGTACGGTATGTTTATTGGGGCGTCTACTCCCTCGATCCCTTTAACATATACACAAAATGAGATCGGATCGTGCCTCTGATATTTAGTTGTGTTCTTTGACAATTCGCTTATAGGAAATAATATCGATTCAAAGTCAGCATAGATGACGAATGGTACTTTGCTTTGTCGTTCCACGTTTGAGAATCTGATAAAGGGATCTTTAATCGGTAACTCTATTCTTACTGGTTTATTTTCAGAGCAATATAGCTTATGTTCTTCAAGTTTTTTACTGACTTCTTTCTCAGAAACATGGTTGAAATGTGTAAAGCAGCGTTTACAAATTGTTAATTTATGCCCATGCTTGCTAATTTGATTCCCGACCAATCTTCCAAAATTCTTTATGTAAACATAATGGGACATTTTATCATTGGACAGAAGTAAAAGATCCCGGTGGTCTTTCAGTTCTGTTTTACAGACTTTCAGGGGATATACATTTTCTTTTTCATCCAGCCCATAGACATTGATGGAGATGTTATTTACCTTTTCAAATTTTCTTATTTCACTCAGAGAAGTTGGAAATGAAACGCAAGTAAAGTCATATAAATGTTCTAAGTCGTTATACTTGGTAACGCGTTGAGCATCCTTTTTCACAAACTTTGCTAAAACGGAATACTTAAAACAGTATATATCATTATTCCGTACATTGATGCAAGCTTTCTTTGATTCTATAGATGACGGGAGAGGAAGATATGTACAACCCCTTAGTGGTAAATATTTGTTGATTCTTAATCTGATTCAATCGACCCCACTCAGCTTCCATCCGCTTTTTTTAAATTGAGACTCCTCAGCTTCAGTTATGATTTTGTTAAAACTATCCTTTATAAATTTGCTAAGATTGCTATCTTTAAACACACATTTGTTTCGTGTTTTGAATGCTTTATCCGTCTGATCACAGACAGAATTTGTAAAAGTACATTCCAGCAGACAGTTCACTTTTAATGCACCATGTTCATGTAGTGAATCTTGAATTTTATGCACCAAGAGGTTCTTAACACTATCCAGAAACGAGTTAATATCCATAGAATCGGAAGATCTGATAAAGAATGATGCCAACCGGTTCTGAAATGCTGTCTCATACTCAACAATTCCCTCCTTGTCAGGTTTTAGTGCTAAAATGGCATTCTTTTGTGGCTCAGATAATTTTAATATTTTTACCAACGGTTCGTGGGTACATACATTTTCATGTCTTTTACCGTTATAAATATTGGGAAAAATACCTCCACACCTCGTGCAAGTATAAGTCGATTTACCGTTACATGACGTTTCATGTCTACGAAGGCTCTTCAAATACTCATACGTATTACCGCAAAGATAACATTTAAACTGACTCATGTTTAAGTTTTAATCTCCAAAATGTCTGAACGGAGGTAAATGTAATAATGCACACAACTTACCTTTCGTGGACAAATGAAGAAATATCCACTTGTTTAAAATTAACAGGAAAAAAAATTCTATAAAACTTAAATAATCAAAAATATCAATGACACCAAAAAATTAAGAAATATTCTTTAAACTTAGATAGCAGCAACAGCAACAAATCAATGTGTTCTCTTTGAAGTCTGAAGCTAAAATGACAGTAAAAGCAAATGACAAGTAACTCCTTAACTATCAGCTGTTGGTTACCCCCACCAACTCACATTTTACCCCCCACCACCTCACATTTTACACCCACCACCTCATCTTTTACCCCCCAACACCACATATTTTACCCCCACCACCTCATATTTTTATCCCTCCCCTACCTCACATTTTACACCCCTCCTCCAAAACCTCATATTCCGCTCCCCCCCTTCCCCCCTCCCCTTAGCCACATGACCCATGCAGTGCATCCGAGGATATCCAACTCAAGTTATGGACATTACTCTAGTTACGGGTTGAATGAGGTGGTCAGGATTGGTTAAGAGTAATCGGGTAAGTCAGAGAGGTTCAGATGGAAAAAAAAAAAATCAGTGAACCTCCATATTTAGCACTAATTTTTTTTTTAATCCCTGGCGTATAAACAGCACCTGATTTAATCAGGGACCTGAGCCGGTGATAGTTTAACTGAGAGAGGTTCAGATGGAAAAAAAAAATTAGTGCTAAATATGGAGGTTCACTGATTTTTTTTTTTTTCCATCTGAACCTCTCTGACTCTACCCGATTACTCTTAACCAATCCTGACCACCTCATTCAACCCGTAACTAGAGTAATGTCCATAACTTGAGTTGGATATCCTCGGATGCACTGCATGGGTCATGTGGCTAAGGGGAGGGGGGAAGGGGGGGGAGCGGAATATGAGGTTTTGGAGGAGGGGTGTAAAATGTGAGGTAGGGGAGGGATAAAAATATGAGGTGGTGGGGGTAAAATATGTGGTGTTGGGGGGTAAAAGATGAGGTGGTGGGTGTAAAATGTGAGGTGGTGGGGGGTAAAATGTGAGTTGGTGGGGGTAACCAACAGCTGATAGTTAAGGAGTTACTTGTCATTTGCTTTTACTGTCATTTTAGCTTCAGACTTCAAAGAGAACACATTGATTTGTTGCTGTTGCTGCTATCTAAGTTTAAAGAATATTTCTTAATTTTTTGGTGTCATTGATATTTTTGATTATTTAAGTTTTATAGAATTTTTTTTCCTGTTAATTTTAAACAAGTGGATATTTCTTCATTTGTCCACGAAAGGTAAGTTGTGTGCATTATTACATTTACCTCCGTTCAGACATTTTGGAGATTAAAACTTAAACATGAGTCAGTTTAAATGTTATCTTTGCGGTAATACGTATGAGTATTTGAAGAGCCTTCGTAGACATGAAACGTCATGTAACGGTAAATCGACTTATACTTGCACGAGGTGTGGAGGTATTTTTCCCAATATTTATAACGGTAAAAGACATGAAAATGTATGTACCCACGAACCGTTGGTAAAAATATTAAAATTATCTGAGCCACAAAAGAATGCCATTTTAGCACTAAAACCTGACAAGGAGGGAATTGTTGAGTATGAGACAGCATTTCAGAACCGGTTGGCATCATTCTTTATCAGATCTTCCGATTCTATGGATATTAACTCGTTTCTGGATAGTGTTAAGAACCTCTTGGTGCATAAAATTCAAGATTCACTACATGAACATGGTGCATTAAAAGTGAACTGTCTGCTGGAATGTACTTTTACAAATTCTGTCTGTGATCAGACGGATAAAGCATTCAAAACACGAAACAAATGTGTGTTTAAAGATAGCAATCTTAGCAAATTTATAAAGGATAGTTTTAACAAAATCATAACTGAAGCTGAGGAGTCTCAATTTAAAAAAAGCGGATGGAAGCTGAGTGGGGTCGATTGAATCAGATTAAGAATCAACAAATATTTACCACTAAGGGGTTGTACATATCTTCCTCTCCCGTCATCTATAGAATCAAAGAAAGCTTGCATCAATGTACGGAATAATGATATATACTGTTTTAAGTATTCCGTTTTAGCAAAGTTTGTGAAAAAGGATGCTCAACGCGTTACCAAGTATAACGACTTAGAACATTTATATGACTTTACTTGCGTTTCATTTCCAACTTCTCTGAGTGAAATAAGAAAATTTGAAAAGGTAAATAACATCTCCATCAATGTCTATGGGCTGGATGAAAAAGAAAATGTATATCCCCTGAAAGTCTGTAAAACAGAACTGAAAGACCACCGGGATCTTTTACTTCTGTCCAATGATAAAATGTCCCATTATGTTTACATAAAGAATTTTGGAAGATTGGTCGGGAATCAAATTAGCAAGCATGGGCATAAATTAACAATTTGTAAACGCTGCTTTACACATTTCAACCATGTTTCTGAGAAAGAAGTCAGTAAAAAACTTGAAGAACATAAGCTATATTGCTCTGAAAATAAACCAGTAAGAATAGAGTTACCGATTAAAGATCCCTTTATCAGATTCTCAAACGTGGAACGACAAAGCAAAGTACCATTCGTCATCTATGCTGACTTTGAATCGATATTATTTCCTATAAGCGAATTGTCAAAGAACACAACTAAATATCAGAGGCACGATCCGATCTCATTTTGTGTATATGTTAAAGGGATCGAGGGAGTAGACGCCCCAATAAACATACCGTACGTTTATAGGGGAGCCAATGCCGCTTATCACTTCATGGAATATATTACCAATATTGCTAAAAAAATTCAAGAAATTTACAAAGTAAATAAACCGATGCGGATCTCACCTCAGGAAGAGGACGATTGGATTGAAGCTAAAACATGCTACATGTGTCAACACGTATTTACAGAAAACAATCTGAAAGTTAGAGACCACTGTCACCTAACTGGAACCTACTTAGGAGCTTCTTGTAATAATTGTAATCTAAGACGTGTTAATCCCTTGTTTATACCTGTTATAATGCATAACTTAAGCAATTATGACTCACATTTCATCGTTAAGGAATTGGGAAATATTCCTGGGGAAGTTGAAATAATACCGAATAGCGAAGAAAAGTATATATCTTTCACAAAGCATGTTGGAAAACTGAAACTGAGGTTCATAGATTCTTACAGATTCATGCCACGAAGCTTAGATTACCTAGTAAAATCTCTATCTATGGATAAATTCAAGGAAACATCGAAATATTTTAGAGACGAGGAATTAGCATTGGTTACCAGAAAAGGTGTGTTTCCATACGATTATTTAGACAATGAAGAAAAGTTAAATGAAACAGAGTTACCACCAATTGAAGCTTTTTACAATAAATTAAATGAGAGCGATATCAGCGCAGAAGATTATAGACATGCTCAAAACATATGGGAACACTTTAAATGTAAATCTTTGGGTGAATATGCTGATATTTACGTTAAAAGTGATGTTCTTCTACTTTGTGACGTCTTCGAATCTTTTCGAGACGTTATGATGAAGACTCATAAACTTGATCCAGCTCATTATTTTACCGTTCCCGGTTTGACCTTCGACGCCATGTTAAAATATACAAAAATGAATATAGAGCTCTTACAGGATTATGATATGATTCTAATGATAGAACATGGTATTCGAGGAGGTTTGTGCCAGGTATCGCACAGGTATGCAGAAGCGAATAATAAGTACATGCCTAATTTTAATCCAAACGAAGAATCGAGTTATATAATTTATTTAGATGCTAATAATCTTTATGGACAAGCGATGAGCATGTATTTACCATACGGAGGATTTGAATGGGTTAAAAATCCGGAACGTATAAACATATCCGAGCTTAAGGATGATGACGAAATTGGTTACATATTTGAAATTGACATCAGTTATCCTCAAGAACTTCATCATTACCATGATGATTTACCGTTCTTACCTGAAGCGATGATTCCACCGGGAGCAAATTCTAATTCAAAAAAATTGATAACACATTTTGGAAAAAGAAATCGCTACGTCTTACATTATAAGAATTTGATTCAAGCTCTACAGCATGGGCTAAATTTGGAAAAAATTCACCGTGTTCTAAAGTTTAAACAAGCACCATGGCTACGATCGTATATAGAATACAATACAGAGCAAAGGAAAGGAGCATCCAATGATTTTGGAAAAAGAAATCGCTACGTCTTACATTATAAGAATTTGATTCAAGCTCTACAGCATGGGCTAAATTTGGAAAAAATTCACCGTGTTCTAAAGTTTAAACAAGCACCATGGCTACGATCGTATATAGAATACAATACAGAGCTAAGGAAAGGAGCATCCAATGATTTTGAAAAAGATTTTTATAAGTTGCTTAACAATGCAGTCTTCGGCAAAACGATGGAAAATATCAGGAACCGCCAGAATATTCAACTAGTAACTGACAGTAAAAAGTTGATGAAACTTGTTGCTAAACCAAATTTCATTGACCGTACAATCTACAATGAGAATATAGTGGCTGTTCACATGGGAAAATCAAAAGTCATGTTTAATAAACCTATATACATAGGAATGTGTATTTTAGACTTATCCAAAACGGTTATGTATCAATTTCATTATGAAATAATGATGAAAAAATATTCTGGAGAAACCTTGAAGATGATGTATACCGATACAGATTCCTTTATTTATAAGGTCTTAACAGATGATGCCTATGAAGATATGAAAAAAATGAATCAATATTTTGATTTCTCAGACTATCCTGAAACACATTTATGTTATTCGAATAAAAATAAAAAAAAGTTAGGAAAGTTCAAAGATGAGCTCAATTCCAAAATAATTTTAAAATATGTGGGATTAAGAGCGAAAATGTACGCTATTATAACGGAAAATGATGTAAAAAAGCGTGCTAAAGGCGTGAAAACATCTTCGTTAAAACAATATATTAGTTTTGAGGATTATGAAAATGTATTATTTAAAAAGGAAATTATGCATACGCCAATGAGGATGATACAATCTAAGCTGCATAATATTTTTAGTTCCGAAATAAATAAGGTTTCTCTGTCTCCTTTTGATAATAAAAGACACATCCTAAAAGACGGAATCAATACTTTGGCCTATGGTCATTATAAATTAAATGAAGTGAAATAATATAAAGATTATTTTTGTAATAATAAGAAACAAAACGCGAATTTACAACCATTTTTGTCTTTGGCCTGAAAAAAACTAAGGTAACAAATAATAAAAATGATAGTTCATGGTGTGGCAATATGTTTGTTCACTAATGAATTTGGAATATTTTAGCGGTCTTTAAATTAATAAAGCCATCTCAGCAAGGCAGCCATTGCATTTATCATAATGTCTCGAAAGAGAAATGTACAGAGTATCGAACAAAGGTTTTATCTGTATGGGTAAATAAAAATTTGTTTAAATCTATTCACCATGAATGAAAGGGGTCACTGTCACGGTTTGAACACCTATAAACCCTGAATGAAGGTCAATGGCACGGTTTGAACACCTGTAAACCTGATTGTGTGAGTGAATGTGAGGTGAATAGAATAATCCTGCAGAATAATTTCGATGCTCATATTTTCTTTAAAATACATAAGGAAAAAAAATGATAAAGTATATGGTGTTGTTAATTTATTGAAGATTAAATAGTTATTGCCAACCATCTCAACAGCAAATATTTCGTTTATGCCATGAGGTGAAAAATTAAATTTCAATATGATTATACATTACCAAAAAAGTGATGATTTTTTTTTTTTATAAGCATAAATTTAGTTTAATTCTTGATTGTGTTAGAAATTATATTTTATATTCAATAAACTTTATTTTTTCGTTTAATTTGTACACATTTTGATTGTAAAAATCACGTTGTAAAATAAATAAAAACCTCTTCGATGTACCTTTACCTTGACGTGGTGAAGAGGCTTAAGGCTTAACGCCGAACTAAAAAAGGTACAACACTTTGTTTACTAATAATACTTTTAACGAAAATGAACAAAATGTTTACGATGTACTATATTATTTTAATAGAATATAATATTGTTTATACTTTAGCAAGAGAGGCAGAGAAGATAAGGAAGTTGTTTCGATGGAATTAACGTTATCATTGTTTATTTCTTTAGATAGAACTCCGGATTATAGTGAAGGTGGACGGGTGTAGCCGAACGACCTCGAAGACATCGCAAAATTGCAATTCCATAGCAAAATAGTTAATTATTAGTAAATAATGCTTGAAAATGGTACAAAATGGACTGATAAGGTGAGAAACCAATTAAAAATGTTAAAATTATTATTTTTAAACAAAATAAATTTCCGTCAGAAGTAGGTAAAAGTTTTATATTATTGTTTATTTATACACTAAGAAATTCTCATCACAAAGTTAATGTTTACGTCTTAAATTGAGCTTGTTTACGATTAAGTTATTAGGGATTAACCATTGACAGCCCATAATTCTAAGAAGCGCATTATCAATATTGATACTTAAGAGGTTAATCGTTCAAAGTTTAAAAGCCTAAGGATCTTTTTATCGCAACTTAAAATGTAGGATTAAGGATCAGAGTTCAATGCTGTATAGGATTAGGAAGCACTATTACGATGTTTATATTTAAGCCACCAAGAAGGTTCAAAGTCCATGTTTACGTTTAAGCTTAAGGAACCCTATATCGCTATTTAAATTAAAGGATTAAGGTATCAAAGCTCAAATATGTATAGGATTAAGAAGCCCTATGACGATGTTTATATTAAAGCCGTTAAGAGGGTTCAAAGTCCATGTTTACGTTTAAGCTTAAGGAACTTTTTATCGCTATTTAAATTGTAGGATTAAGGATCAAAGTTCAAAGGTGTATAGGATTAAGAAGGTCTATAACGATGTTTATATTAAAGCCATCATGAAGGTTCAAAGTCCATGTTTACGTTTCACTTATCAACATGCTTAAACATGATTTAACTCTGTTTGTACATGTTCATACCCTTTTAAATTATTGCAATAGTGGCGCCATAAAAACGAAATGGCGGCGGCTCACAATTACTTTAAAAAAAAATGTCATTGGGAAGATAACATAAAAAATTCCGGAGAGACGCACTCTGGTGGGCACATTAAAAAGTAGAGCTGGTGCTGCGCTCTTGCGGATACTTTAGAAGGTGAGTGTGCACCACGACTATGTGAAGAGAAAATAAAAGTAAATAAAGAGATTTAGAATATGTGAACATTAAAAAGGTTACGAAAAATGTAAGCTTTGGAAAGGTTTTGTAACAGTAAGAGGGGGGGGGTTTCCGAACATGTAAACAATGGGGAGGTTGCGGAAAATGTAAATATTGGGAAGGTTATGTAACAGCAGGGGAGGTTTCGGAAAATATAATCATGAGGAAGGTTATGTCACAGTTTGAAAGGTTTCGTAAAAGCACACATTACAATTTGACCATCGGACCTAGCCGGGAGGAACTCTCAAGTTAGGCACTCTGATTGGTTAACTAATGAAGGAGTGGGGGGAGCAAAATGGCGTCCGGGTAGACTCATGCTTTGTAAATGGTTACGGCGTAAAACAAAATGGCGAACGGGTAGACTCATGCTTTATAAAGACTAAATTAGCCCAAAACGTAGGAAAAAGAAAATGGACGTCGGGTAGACCCATGCTTTGTAAATTGTGACGTCATAAAAGAAAATGGCGGACGGGTAGACTCATGCTTTATAAAGACTAAATTAGCCTAAAACGTAGGGAAAAGAAAATGGACGCCGGGTAGACTCATGCTTTGTGAATTGTGACGTCATAAAAGAAAATGGCGGACGGGTAGACTCATGCTTTATAAATACTAAATTAGCCCAAAACGTAGGGAAAAGAAAATGGACGCCGGGTAGACTCATGCTTTATAAAGACTTAATACTCTCAAACAGGGGTCACGTGATCAAAAAGGGGCGTGGCTTAGTGGTTTAGGTTAGGTTGATGAAGGGTCACGTGACTAAAAAGGGGCGTGGCTTAGTGGTTTAGGTTAGGTCGATGGCGCGAACCATAGTAGTTAAGGTTAGGTCGTGATAACGTCATAGGTGGTTAAGAGTGGGCCAGCTCGGCACCGGAGCCCTGGGCCAGAATCGGCATTTTATATCTACTAGCATTATTAGAGAGTGATGAAAAGCGGATAAAATAAATTGATTGTTGTAGACAGTAATATAATAGATATACATGTTCTTATTTTTTTTTTCATCTCTAACTTAATATAAAAGTTATGAAATTGACTTAAAAACTGGGACAAGTTAAAGTCGTGAGTTGTGCGCACCAGAATTTTATATTTTCTAATAATAAGAATGAAAATAAATGTATATAATATACCTGAAAGCCAAATATTTCAGGAAAAAATCTAATTTTATATAGAATGTTGTATTTGGTAAAAAGAGTGATGATAATTGGATAAAATTGAGTGACTGTTGTGGATAATAATTTCTATTGTTACAATATTAATAAAAAAATAAAAAAAATTTCAACTCTTTCAAAAGTTCTTAAATTGATTAAAGGCAAAGGTGGACGCAACACCCATTTACCACCCCTACGTCAGTTCGGCCAATGCGTCCGGTTATAGTGGATTTTTGTTTTTAGATGAATCAAAAAAGAAGTGGGCAGGCAAGGACTGGCCGTTAACACGACAAGTGGTTAGGGCATTAGACATACAGGAAAGGAGGTGGGAAAGTAAACATAGCGTGAATGGAAGACGCTACATTAGGAACGTTACAAACAAAACATAAATAAAAACGAATGAATGGAGTAAAAATACTACGAAGTACATTTGGACGAAAAAAAAAGTAGACCTCTATATCAAATAAAATAAGTAAATAAAATAAACTTAAGAAAAAGAAAATTAATAAATAAATATTTTGGAAGACAGAAAGCACCTTGTTGGATGCTGAGATGAATTCCGGGTCATAGCCAGTTGGTAGATGGGTGCCTAGGTGTCAGCCGAAGACTTGAATTTTTCGATTAAGATGTTAGGGTGGCCATCTTCCTTCCTGCAGCGCATTCTACTGCCAGTGAACCAGTTTTACTTAATTCTTTTTCCGATTACTTCTACCTGACGAGGCAATTTTGGTAAATTTGTTGAGTATCGTTCTCCTGCGCTCCAATATCACACGTTGAGAAGTCACAAGGGCCGCAGCCGTTTCTTTCGGACGTGCTAGGATACTTCTAATTTCTATAGACCTACAGAGGAGACCCTGCTCGGACTTATTGAAGCGGATCCTGAATTCGCTTACCCTGGATTTCAAAACTTTATTCTCATTTGTCACCTCCTCATGATGTTGTATGCTTCTCTAAATTTGTGAGTCTGTTGCTAAGCTCATAACTTAGCTAAGCTTTCAAGTGACGATTTGAGGCTTTTAATGTCTTCATTGACCTCCGTTCTGAGCCGGTTCATAGCGGCATGTATTAGGGAATGACGATTATCGGATGATTCGATTATTACAATCATTCGAATTATTCGATTATCGATTGTCTCTCACAATGCATACTAATCATTCGATCATTCCATTATGAAATCATTCGATTATTTAAATATCGAAGTCCGATCATCCGATTATGACGATCATTCGATTATGCCCACCCCTAGCAAGTATGTCCGCTATTGATGGTTCTGCGATCTTAGGAAGCTCACCAATTTCCCTGCCTTGGCCCGTCTTTTTTCCTTGCTCGCATTTCTTACACAGCCAGGGGTAATTAAAATTCTAATATATTTTTCACTTAGGTTTGCAACACCTGCCGAGGAAAATTGAAATACATTTCCTACAACCGATGTTACCCTTATTTTCCATAGTGTTGGCATTTTCACAAATTGTGCACTGTACCATTTTAATTAATATTTGAATCAAAGAGAAAAAAAAAGTATAAATAAAGAAAATATCTATTTAAAGTTACGGAGTTGAGCTCTGGGGCTCTACTAAATCATAAAATTCTTCCCTCATTGAATCCTTACAATCCAAAATCCTTCAAAAAATTCTCAATGCTCCTTACTTTGTCACGAATAAACTCATACATAAAGATTTTAATATCCCATATGTTGCTGATTTGGCCCGAACCAGGTATCAATCCTTCCATGAAAACTCCACTCCCACTCTAACCCAATAGTTCCTTGCCTCCTCTTCAGATTCCTGACAATCTTCCGAGGCATCTGAAAAGAAGATGGCCTCGGGACCTTCTAGTTTAGATTTCCCAGTGGAGTGGTGCCAATGGACATTTACTCTTAATGGCTTTTTCATGTATTTCTGTTATCCAATTTACTTGACGTATTAACTAATACAGTTGTAAATTTCAATAAATGATAATAAAAAAAAAGGTGTGAATATGACTTAAAATGGTTGAAAGTTAAATTTGTAAGCTAGAAAAATGTTTTATGCACGGTTTTGAATTCGGAAAATGATAGAGAGTAACCAGGAAAAAATCATGAATATAAAAATATTAAGCGGCAAAATTAAGTTAAATGTAAGTTTTTAAATGACCTATTTAAAACTTTTTCCCGCCTGTCTTCAGCTCTGCATCGCTCCGGCACTCCATTCTTCAGCCTGCCTTGGAAGTGGTCGTTGAAGATCCCCCTGGGACGAGGGTAAATGTCATTACGACCCCCGGTAATGGGACCAAGTAGGCTGTGGAAGGCACTTTCCATAAGATTGCCTGGAGATGTGAATCCTCCCTAACGAAGACATTAAAGACATGGCCTGCCACCTTATTTCGACTTAAACCGAAAACTTGTTATCGTCAAGGTACGATTCACGGTGAAGTATAACGAGCGATTTATGGACGAAACCTCCCCCGTGTGATGAAATGCGGTAGGAGAGAAGTGTCATGAAAGAGCCAATTTACTAAACGGAGCAAACATTTATACTTTTTATGAAAGATATGACGATTTTTTTAAAAAAAAAATTCTTTATTTGTAGTATAAAATCTTTAAATACTGTGAAAAAGTCAACGAAATATTAATTTTTAAAAGATTAGTCTTCTGGCTCTTTCAAAACAATTTGGTATTATAAATTATATATATATATATATATATATATATATATATATATATATATATATATATATATATATATATATATCTACGTTTCCATATTAATGACACGTTAAATAAAGGAAACAAAGTGTAATAATAATAAAATTATATATATTGTGCAATTTTAATTTTAAATTTAAAAAATACTTTTCAGCTTTACTAAACCACCAAATTCTTCCCTTCTCAAATACTTACATACATACATACAAAATATTCGGCGCAACAACCCGTTATCGAGTCTAGGCCTCCCCCAGCAGCCTCCGCCAGACGGCTCTGTCTTGTGCTGCAGCAGTCCAGTTCCTGATGTTGAGCAGGCTCCTTGCATCCATCCCTACACCATCCAGCCATCTTGTTTGGCAGCCATCTTCTCAAATCCTTACTATCCAAAATCCTTCGAAAAATTCTCTATGAAGCTTACATAGTCACGAATAAATTCATCCATAAAGACGTTAACTTTCCCTATGTTGCTGACTTGGCTCGAACTAGATGCCACTCCTTTCATGTCAAACCTTCCTACCACTACAATCCCTGATAATCCTCCAAAGCGTCTGAAAAGAAGAAGACCTTCTGGTTTAGCATAGTTTTTATAAAACTGCCAATGGGTAGTATCCCTACATGTGAATCAAGACAGTATAATCTTGTATCACATTTACTTGATGCATTCCACTATACAGTTGTAAATATCAATAAATATATTTCTTTTAAATATTTATTTACTTATTTATTAAAATAATATTTTTTTTTTTAAACAATAAGAATATTTTAAATAAAATATTTCGATGCTATTTAAAATAGCCAAGGAGTACACTTCTTGCTTCACTCGTCGAAGGAATGAGTCCATGTGTAACCTTGGAGTTCCCCACGGTTTTTTTATTTCTTCCCTCACTTTAAAATGCTCGTAATTAGCTTCATTCAGTTCTTCAGTCTCGTAGCCTTTCCAGGAATCGGGGGAGATTGTCGATACTTCTACGATGTTGTCCTTAATACAATTTAGTAATGTCGATGCCTTTCTGTCTTTTATCTCTACTATGAAACATTCATTTGTTTCCCAATCCCACCTAACATCCACTCTTCAGGTAATACTCTTCCTAGGAGAGTTTTTCTTTAAGTGAATAAAGTTTCATCGATTTCAACTATTCTTTCTGGTCCTCCGGTTTTAGGAGATACTTCATGTTATGGACACAAACGTCCCTCAAACATTTGTTTCGCTTCATCAAAGTGTTAATCGATACATTTAGTCGTTTTATACACTACTCGACTGATGTTAAATTATGAGCTCAGCCATAAATTAATTAAAACCTATAAAAATATTTAACTGTTACTCTCCCCATTTCGAACAACAAAACAAAAGTAATACCAGACAATTCACACCAACATTAACAAGCTTTGACAGGAGGTTACACCAGATAACGAAGGTAAGGAGTTAGGGTTCATGGAAACAGACTTTTGACAGAGTTTGGCATCCAAGACTGTTTTAGAAACTTCGCCAATTTCTCTCCCCGACGTATTCCCTATTAATCCGTTCCTATCTAACTGATAGAACCTTCCAAGTAAACCATGATCATTCCTACTGATCCGTATTCACTCTGTCAGTCAGTGTATCCTGGGTGCGATCCTCTACACGATGCTCTTTAATCCAAGCATTATCCTGATTACCTACGCCGATTACACATGTGTGTTATCTGTCAATAATACCCTAATGCTGCATCCAAAATCCTACAGAACCAACCATCAGCCATTGAAGAATGGTGTCAAAACTGGAGGATGGAAATAAATCCTAACAAATCCCATCAAAATACCCTCAATCTACGTCGTAAACCTATGGCCTCCTACCCCACCTTATCCTTTAACAATATTCTACTTACTCCTGTTGAACAGATCCGGTATATAGGACTCCACCTCGACAAACATCTAAGATGGAATCCTCATACTAGACTGAAACGACTGGAAACTACTCACAGATACATATTACTACAACACTTACTTTACAAACTCTCAAAACTTCATATTTACTACAAAAACTAATTTATATAACCATTATTCAGGCCTGTTTGGACCTACGGCATTGAGCTATGAGGGTCCACTAAATCATAAAATTCCTCTCGCATCCAATCCTTGCAATCCGAAAAGCTCATTACTTGGTTACTAATAAAATCATCCATAAAGACCGAAATATTTGGCCCGATATAAATATATATCTTTTCGTTCCAAACTCCCTGTCCACTCAAACCCGCGTATCCGTGACCTCTCCTACATATCTATTAACGACAATCCACCGAGATGGCCAAGAGACCTCCTACCATAAATAAGACAATGGAGTGTTTACCAAGGGGTAGTTTTTTCACTGGATAACCATGTGTTTTAACCATATATTTACTTTTTGTATTGATTTCATACAGTTTTTATACAAATTTCCTTAAATAAATAAATAAAAAGGGTTCATGGAGTGCTGATGATGCATAAGTGCCTGAAATACATAATTTATGGGTCATTTAACTGAATATGCCCAATTTTCTTCCTTGGCGGCTGAGGGTGATCGAGGCCTAATCAGCTCATTACATGGCCGTTGGCCTAGAAACAGTACTACTCTCTATATGTACTGAGCCCAAGACCATTCATGGGTTGTAGAGGTACAGTTTTTTTTTTGTTTTTTTCAATTCAAACCACTATAGCTGCTAAACTTTTTGACAAGTGTTTAAAAAAATGCGAGACAATTTCTGATATGGATACTATCAGGAAATTTTCGATTACAGCAACACCGATATAGCTAGATCGTGTCACACGTTGGATAAGATTTCTATATATTTGACTTGATGGTTGGTGTAGTTTTAAAAGCAGTAAATAGGTCGACTTGGTTTATCTAAATTTTCACCCTGTTTTCATGTTATTCTTTTGGCATTCTGCTATTAGGAGACGGGAGGTAGATTTTCTATTTTGGATTTCCTGGAATTGGCTTCGTAAGAGTTTTTTCCACCCATGATGACATTTCCTTTTCGGTTTTCCAAGCAATTATTTTTAACCATTCAGGCAAAAAATTGGCTCTTAAAAACGTGTTTATTACTTTTCCCTGCTTCATTGGCTCTTTCTTTGCTATGTGTTTGCAATCAGATCATTCTTTGATGTAATTTTATATTTTAAAAAAAGTCTCAGAAATGAGCAAGTGTATTTGTTGTTTACTCATTCAACGTCACTTTATGTCACTGTGGCTAATCCGGCGATGCTACAGTGGGAGAAATACGTTTTGACTATTCAGGTTTAATTATGATATGGGTCATTAACGATTACTTGAAATCAAGTGGCTTGGCTATACGTCCACTCCGATGGACGGTATAACCAAGAATTTGTCACAACCTAAAAACATTTTAGGAGTATCTGCAACCAGGTACCGTTCCTTCCATGACAAACTCCATTCCCACTACAATCTGTTAGTTTCGATCCTTGCTTCCTCATCGATCCCTCATAATCCTCCGAGGCGTCTGAAAAGAAGATGGCCACGAGACCTTCTAGTTTAGAATATATACGATAGAGTACTGTCACTGGTAGTGTCCCTACATGTATTTCATGACAGTTTTCTATATAACCATCACGTTTACATGATGAATTTTTTTTTTTTATATAGTTGTAGATATCAATAAATATGTTTAAAAAAAAGGACTATCTGACTGTTGCCTCTGCACCACAGGACACCCCATTTACGGGTACAATGTACGGGTAGCATTTAAAAAAAACAAAATGTGCCACTTCAGCACAGTACATATAGAGTTTCGTACAGTTTCTTGGCGAACGGCAGAACAATAAGGTGATTAGACGGAGATCACGCTCAGCCGTCAGGTTTTTCGCTGAATCATTCTGGTACCCACATTATAGAGGCTCTGGGTCTGTCCCAGGAGGACCTTCATACCCTAGGGTCGCCCCCGGCTAAAATTACAGTATACAGCCAAAATAAATATTCTGCCATAGCCGAGATTCAAACCCAAGACCCGGAGAACAGTAGACTAGTGCTACAAGACCTCGCCGCTTCCTATAATTATAACATAATAATGTGCTAGTATCAAACTCATCTTGTTTTGACAATTATCTTGTGCTTTAGTTTTAAATGACTAAAATTTTTGAAAGAGGTTGTTCTCTTCACTGTTTTTTTTGTTCTTTCCTACTTCAACTTTTTAGGATGTACAGGTGGTTTTCTCGGGAGGTACGATGAGGTTTGGGAATTAATGCTGGAGTTAAAAGGTTCTCTGCACCGAGACTCGAACTCACTATTTAATCTTATTTAAAAACGTTATCATGTTGCCGGGCAATGCAAGTACTGTTCACGCGAATTAACCCGCTCGGCCACCCGGCTCCCAACCTTTGTTTTCATTTTACTACATAATTTTTTGAAGGGGAACTTAATTAGAGAGAGATTACATATTGACTATGTATCCAGTATTATATGTTTTCAGGATAGAAGAAATATTCAGGAAAGGTTTGTACAGGGCTTTCCTATTATACTCCTCTGCTAAGATACACAAAATCCTCTTTAATGACTATTCGAGATATGAGTATGCTAGACTTGTCTTTCGGTGTCAGTTTCATCTCGGAGCCATTACTACGCTGTTGCATTCCGCCGTGGCGTTGTTGATGCTCACCTGTAGAACTTGATACCCAACTTATAGTTCTCAGTCACTCCTGCCTTCACCTCCATCAAATAACTTCGCGATGTGATGAGGAAACTGAAACTCATCTCGGCATGAAAACACAAAGCTCCTTCACCTGAAGGTAGTGAGAAGTGTCTGCAGATCAGCCTCACTGATTTCTGCTGTAATGAGCTAACATAAGACGTATAAACGTAGCTACAATAAATTAATACTTTTTCGAAATATCCTTTTTACGACCTTTTGTTCAATACGTCTTAAATATTTATGATGACATTTTTTTGGTTTATTAATTTCAAAAATGAACCTTTGTGATCGAAGAAAAAAAAAAAAATACTCCTTTAAAATTCGAAGACTTACGTTTCAAGATTCGTAGAGCCCGAATAACGAATAAAAAAAATCGTTTGTCTAAATAAATAAATATCAAATTATACTGCTGTTTGATAGATAATTGAATTTTCTTTAAAAAAAACTAAAATAAAATAAAAAAAAAACTATTGAAATTGGTTCAGAAATATCAGAGATAAATCGTTTTTAAATTAACCGTTTGGGGAGCTGCCAATGGGTAGTATCCCCACATGTGAATCCATGCCATTTTTATCTTGTATCTCATTTACTAGATGTATATCATTATACAGTTGTAAATAGCAATAAATCTAGCTAAAAAATTAACCGTATTGGTAGGCCATTTTCCTTTGAATTGTTTATTTCTTTTCATATTAGTAATTGACTAAGCGACCTTGGGCATATATAGCTGTTATACTAGCCACTACACTACAGTCAGTGGTGTTATATTTAAAAAATAAATAAATAAATAAAAAAAATAAAAAAGTCTTTCATGATATCCTCAATACCCTTTATTTTGTCACGAATAAAAAGACCTTGATGTTCCATGTGTCACTGACTTGGCCTTAACAAGAAACCATTCCTTTTATGACAAACATATCCCCACTCTAACTCACAAGTTTCAACCCTTGCTTTCTCTTCAGTTCCTGATAAGCCTCCGTGGCGTTTAAAAAGAAGATAGTCCCAAGGCCTTTCTGCTGTTAGTGCTATTCGATAGAGGATTAAATTGTTACATAACCAAAAATCTGGTGCGGTCAACACACGACTTTCACTTACATCAATTTGAAAAATCAATGAAAGAATTTTCAAATAGAGTTAGAGTTAAAAAATAAGTGAAACTATTAAAGAATTAAATAAATTTAATTTATATAGAAACATGTGTTTCATTTAAAAAACTATTATATTATTATCTAAAATAATCAGTTAGTTTTATCTTTTTCTCATCACTCTCTATTAACTTCTAAAAGCTTGTGTATGAGATGATATTTTTTCTAAAATCTTTAGCTTTCCAACGGTATATCATACATGTATATTACTGCTCTAATGTTCAAAAACGAAAAATTGCATTAAAAAAATATTTTTTCTGTTTTCTCCTTTAGTTGGGTATCGAATTTATTCAATTTATATATTTACCTGTTTTTCATCAGTGTTAACAAGATAATCTAGTTATTATTATTGAATCTACAAAATTAAAGGTACTTTAGGGGAAGAAAGTTTAAAATATCGGTATTTAAGCCCTGTCAGACCATTTTTATCCAAATAAAACCTACATGATATTAAAGCCCATTAAATTTTACATCGATATAGCGAGTTTAATCAAAATCGTCAGAACCGTTTTCGAGAAAATCGAAAAAAGGTGCAAAATGCATGGTATGAAGTGCCTCTTCTGGTAAGCTCATCTTGATGAAAAAAGTTTCTCACGTCTCGGGCGTATAGTTGTCTTAAATATGAAATTTCAGCTTCATAGGACTCACCGTTTCCCCCCGAGAGTTACCACACACACACACACACACAGGCCTTTTTGCGCGGGACTTGGTTATTGGACTCAGGGGACCCTAAAACGTGTATTTCCGTTGAAAACTGGAATTCGAAAATTTTCACGATCGCAATACTTCCCCTTACTATATATCGTAAGTGAAAGTAAAAATGAATCATTGAATGCGGCTCAGAAATTGAAAATATATAGCGCTCTGAAGTTAGCAGTGATGGTAGACTATTTTCCTTTCAATTAGTTATTGTTTTTCATATTGATCAACTGTCAGTTAAGTTATTTAGCTTTTTAAAAAATTATTTGGGTGTCCTACATATTTACATATAGTCCTACATAGATGTCCTAATATAGTTATTAGGAAATAATTAACCAATGTGTAATAATTTGCAGCGTTTTTTACTTTTACTTACTATATACGAGTATAGTAAGGGGAAGTATTGCGATCGTGAAAATTTTCGAATTCCAGTTTTCAACGGAAATACAAGTTTTAGGGTACCATGAGTCCTATTTGGACTATTGGTTATTTACCAAGTCCCACAAAAAGGTCACGTGTGTGTGTGTTTGGTAACTCTCGGGCGGAAACGGTGAGTCCTATGAAACAGAAATTTCATATTTAAGACAAATATACGCCCGAGACGTTACAAAACATTTTTTAATTAAAATGAGCTTAACAGAAGAGCAACTTTATACCATGTATTTTGCACCTTTTTTCCATTTTCTAAGAAACGGTTCCGAACATTTTGATTAAACTCGCTATATCGATGTAAAATTTAATGGGTTTTAATATCATGTAGGTTTCATTCTGATTAAAATGGTCTAACAGGGCTTAAATGCCGATATTTTAAACTTTCTTTCTCTAAACTACCTTTTATTTTGTTAATTCTATTAAAATAACTATATTATCTTGTTACCACTGATGAAAAAAAGGTAAATATATAAATTGAATGAATCCGACAGCCAACTAAAGGAGAAAACAGAAAAAATATTTTTTTAATGCAATTTTTCGTTTTTGAACATAAAAACAGTAATATACATGTATGATATACCGTTGGAAAGCTAAAGATTTTAGAAAAAATATTATTTCATACACAAGCTTTTAAAAGTTAATAGAGGGTGATAAAAAGCTGATAAAACTAAATTGTTTTAGGCAATAATATAATAATTTTTTTAATAAAACACATGTTTCTGTAGAAATTTAATTTAATTAATTCTCTAATAGTTTCAAGTATTTTTATCTCTAACTGTATTTGAAAATTTGTTTATTGATTTTAAAAATGGGGGTAAGTGAAAGTCGTGTGTTGCCCGCACCAGATTTTTAGGAATGGAATAATTGATTGTAATTGTCACTAATAACATCTGAAATAAAATTACTAAAACTTTAATGGAAAGGAAAATTTAGTATTAAAATATTAATATTAATTAACTTTTGAAATCATGTTAGATTTTCATTGTATCGCAAATAATCATTTTAATACTTCTATCGTAAAATTCATTAATGGAGTGATTGTGTAATATCATTGCTAAATAAGCTGGGATTGTTTTTCCTTAATTAAAAAAAAAACAAACTTGAAAGTAATCTAGAAATTGTTGATGAAAGGAAAACAGACTGAGAGAGGGATGAAATACGTCGGATTTCAGAACCATTTTAAAATATGGAGGAGCGCTTAATATTATGAATGGGGCTTTTACACAAAACAAGAGCACATTTTACTTCAGAAAATATGCCACATAAAGTGAAGCAATTGAACACCTTTAAACGACTAATTAAAATAATAATCGATTTTTAATGTTTTTCGAATACAAAAAAAAATCTGGTGGGGGCAACACACGACTTTCACTTACCTCCGTTGTTAAAATCAATTAAAGAATTTTCAAATACAGTTAGCGATAAAGATTAGTAAAACTATTAAAGAATTAATTAAATTGAATTTCTACAGAAACATGTGTTTCATTTAAAAAACTATTATATTATTATCTAAAATAATCAGTTAGTTTTATCTTTTTCTCATCACTCTCTATTAACTTCTAAAATCTTGTGTATGAGATGATATTTTTTCTAAAATCTTTAGCTTTCCAACGGTATATCATACATGTATATTACTGCTCTTATGTTCAAAAACGAAAAATTGCATTAAAAAAATATTTTTTCTGTTTTCTCCTTTAGTTGGGTATCGAATTTATTCAATTTATATATTTACCTGTTTTTCATCAGCGTTAACAAGATAATCTAGTTATTATTATTGAATCTACAAAATTAAAGGTACTTTAGGGGAAGAAAGTTTAAAATATCGGTATTTAAGCCCTGTCAGACCATTTTTATCCAAATAAAACCTACATGATATTAAAGCCCATTAAATTTTACATCGATATAGCGAGTTTAATCAAAATCGTCGGAACCGTTTTCGAGAAAATCGAAAAAAGGTGCAAAATGCATGGTATAAAGTGCCTCTTCTGGTAAGCTCATCTTGATGAAAAAAGTTTTGTCACGTCTCGAGCGTATAGTTGTCTTAAATATGAAATTTCAGTTTCATAGGACTTACCGTTTCCGCCCAGGAGTTACCTTACACACAGACCTTTTTGCGGGACTTGGTTATTTGGACTCAGGGGACCCTAAAATGTGTAGTTCCGTTGAAAACTGGAATTCGTGAATTTTCACGATCCGATACTTCCCCTTATTATATTTAGTAAGTGGAATTAAAAAACGCCAGAAACTTATTTTACAATGCAATATTTACCTTGACATCAACGATTTACAACTTTAAATTCATCTGAAATACTCATTCTTTTCCATCTTTATGTATGAATGTACATTGAGCAATACTTGTTAATAATAGACATTGGTGATAGGAATCAGAGTCATTGTCCTGATAATAACAAAAATAGAGATTATTTGAATTTAAAGTTTAAAGTATATTCTAAAAACATCAACATTTAGAATAACAGTTTTTATTTAAAGCAGGAAATCCGTTGAGTTCTTTTTAAACAATTCATGGAATGGCTTTCAATGTTTCTAATCTACAAAAAAAAAAAAAAAAAAAAAAAAAATGAAAAAAAATATGAACTATCCAGTGGTTTTTTTCCCCTCCACTCGGCCCTATATACATTTTTAACGAAATCCTAAAAGTTTATTTATAAAGGAACGACGCAGTTGATATCGGATTGACTGTGTTCCATAGAGACCAATGTTATCAATGGATTTGAGCCTCCACTGGAATTGAATGGTTTGATGGTTCGGTTTTACTACGACCGAAGTGCTCTTAAGGGAACAGTATAGAACTTTGGTAAATCAACAAACATAAAGAATTTTCTGATTATATACCTCAGATTCCAGGAATATACATATATGTAGGGACTGGTACTACGTTGAGGTATAGGTCGAATTTAAAAAGGGTTAACCCTTCCAATAATAATTATACAGCAATTTTCAAAATTATTAAGACAGATCTTTGCAAAAGTAAGGCAAAGATAATTCTTAAATTTAAAATTATACAAAATCTGGTAATGATGTTCTCATTGGCAGCGCATTTACATAGAATGTTTAAACAAATATATTTAGGCTAAAAATATTGGGTTGTTTCACATGCAATGTCCGTTTTTATAGTTTCTGAAATACATAAAGGATTTTACAGGTCTGTTGTTTTCTTCCGAATGTTTACATATTTAAATTAAACAGTTACTAATCCTCTGCCTTTGTATTATAAACATTACCTACCCAATCAATTATCCACTTTTTAGTATACCTCCAAATATGAACATGAGAAAACGCGATTTTCGAGTAATATGTTTGTACGAGTTTAAACTCGGCCATTCAGCAGCTGAGGCCGCTAGAAATATTTGCAAGGCGTTTGGGGAAGGGAATGCAAATGAACGGACCATTCGCCGTTGGTTTGCTAAGTTTTCAGCTGGGGATACCGACTTGGAAAACTTGCCCCGAGGAAGACCTCCATCCTTACAGTAGAAGGAAAACCCTACCAAACAGTTAAAGGACTCTCAGCACAACTAAATGCAAGTGCATCTACCGTTTCCAGACATTTAAAGTGTATAGGGAAAGTAAAAAAGCTCGATACATGGGTAGCTCATGATTTCACTGAGCTGCAGCAAAGCCCTTATGTTTCAAAACATACCGTGCAAAAATTGAAAGAACTGGGCTACGAAGTTCTTCCGCACCCACCATATTCTCCCGACTTGTCTCCAACAGATTACCACCTGTTCAAGAATTTAGACAACTTTGTCAAAGAAAAACTTTTTGAAAATGATGATCAAGTGAAAAGTGGGTTTTCAGATTTTGTTTCACTTCAAAGCTCAGAGTTTTTTAGTTCGGGGTTAAAAAGTTGTTGTCACGTTGGAAAAAATGTGTAGAAAAAGAAGGTAAATGCTTCCAATAAAATCTTGTTTTCATATCGTATTTTTAACACAAATCCTTTGCCTTGATAATGGACATTTCATGTGACTTAACCCAATGAAATTATTCAGATTTTATTTATTTCTTTTATTATAATTTTTAGATATATTTTATTTTAATAACAATTACATTTTTCAATCGGTACATCTCCAGGCTGAGAGGCACTAATGAATTTTTATCGACCAATGAATAATATTAAAAAATATCTCGAAAAAGTATTTAATAATTATTTCAAATTATTTTTTAGCATAAAAAAAATACTATAGGATAGACTAAAACACAATATAATTTGCTGATAACAGAAAATAAAAAGATGAAAGAAAAGATCATTGGAAATAATTGACAAATTTAGAAAATAACAGGAATAATTAAAGAAAAAAAAATCTAGTGAGCACAACACAACCATATTTTGAAATTATAAATAATGCGTAGTACAGATAGATGTAGTAAAATAATGTGTAGGATAGACTTGAAGTTAAAATAATAACAAAATATTATTGTTTCGGTGGAAACATGTGTTTCATTTAAAATACATTTTTTTTTTTCCGTTCGTCGCGACGGGCCTTCGAAGACACTTCGTCATGCTGTATGGTTTCCTAACAGTCCAAACTGCGATTTTCGATGACAGTTATAAGGTAGGATCATCACTCTTAACGCCTAGTGTTGTAAGTAGGGACGAGTTGGCTGACGGGTATCACATAGCCGAGGGAGGTTATGAGTGCTATCCCATTTAATTACAGGCTTGAAAAAGGTCTCCTAGGGCTGGGATACGAATTCACCACCTCTAGCGCTAACCACACATCCTCGGGCTACACGATTCAATAACAGACATTGTTATTTATAATAATCACTTAGTTTAATCCACCTTACATTAAGTTGTACATTTTATATCACTTAAATTATCACTTAAGCATGGCGGATATGAGCCGGTAGGGAATTTCAGAGAGTATTACAGCGAACTAGAAAGGAATGATCAAAAGTTGTGTAGGAATGTGAAGGTCAGATGGGGCGATCTTATTTGGAGGGAGTGGACTGACGATTTAAATTGTAGAAGTCTGTGGATGTAGGGAGGTAGCTAAGAGTTGATGTAAAGGTATGAACCTACGAAATATTGTCTGAGGGTGAAGGGAAGGAGCCACTTTAACTCTCTCTATAAATAAGTCACATAAGACCTCTTCGGTGTACTGAGGTCAAATCTTAAAAATATGTTCATAATTCCCTGATCCTGTCGTCGAGCACAGCCGAGAGGCCACCATATACCTCGCAGCAATAGTCAAAGTGATGGAAAAGAAGTCAGGATACAAGGAGCTTACGGGTGGATAGTGGAAGAAAATGGCGAGAGCGATGGAAAAATATGAGGGTACTTATTGTTCTTCGGGAGATTTGGGCAGTTTGGGGTTTTCAGAAAAGGTTTTGGTAAATGGTAGTACCTAGGTTTTTTACAGAGGAATTGAAGGTGATTGGGTGATCATTTAGGGTTAGACTCGGAAATGTTGTATAGGATTTGAGGATGGAATTGGAACCTATAAGAATCGACTGAGTTTTCACAGCATTTATATTATATATGATTTATTCTTATATTATATATGATATATACGCCTTAGTTATATATTAATACATGGATAAAATTTACTTAATATGACCCTACAGTTTTTAATGCTTAGTTATGCCGATTTTCGTAGGGAATGTAAAACAGTGGTCCCTAGCCTGAGCAATATCGGGTACTTGTTAAAGATCCCTATCGTAATTAAACCTGAATAGACAAAATTTATGACTTCCACTGTAACATTGTCTAATTAGCCACAGCAGCATAAAGTAACGTTAAACGAATAAACAAACAAATTACAGCTATTAATAATATCCACGTGATAAATCTCTTAATGTGGATGATTTAAGTGTTAAAAGGATATTTGTACAGGTGAATAAAAAATGCAATGCTTGAGATGAAGAAAAATAAATTAGTTTCACACGGAAACGACTGGAAACGTATCCATCAAAATTAGTCTATCCTTCAGAAAACTTCTCATTAGCTAGAATCCAAAGTGAAACCGGATTCGAACTTTATTAAAAATAACCTTCACTGGACGTGATTCCAAGCTAAGTGGCCCCTAGGTGTTTCTTCCCGCCCGCAGCGGTCATTAAGGAATCCTCTCTTGTTATTCGCGTAATTTGTTTAATGAATACAACAATTAATTATTCTGAAGAACAATGTATACCTTAACTCTTTGCTGAGTTCCTAATGGGGCTTGTTGCTGTTGAATGTTTAAAAGTAATGCTCATTGCTCGCTTCTTATTATCAAGATTTACTCGGTGTAACCCACGGAATCGCTCACAATTGTTTTCAATTTGTATTAGTTTATGATAAGAGGAACTATTATGATACCTCTTGATACAATCAGTTGCACTTTAAAATATTTTTTATTTGGAACAAAAATATTTTTATTTAAATTAAAAAAAAAAAAAAAAAAGAAGTTAAATATATTAATTTTATCTATTCAGTAGCTTTAACACTCCAGTGGTAAGTACCCATACTACATAGTAATCAATACCAACATTTTAGCTTTTTAACATACTTTTTACCTCATGACCCCTTTGCAATATTTTGAAAACACTATGTTTTTAATTTTCAATTTTTTAAAATAAAAGTAAATAAGCTTTTGAATAAAAAACTTGAAAAAAAAATGGAGAAACTTTATACCCTTTGGCAGCACTTTAGCAGGTAATTTAAACCTGGTTGTTAATACACTGGATGTTGGTAAATCTAAAAGGTCTGGACGCCATCATTTTTTTAGACGCCTCGAAGGTTTGTCAGGAGTTGAAGAGGAAGCAAGGACTGAAACTTGTGAGAAAGAGTAGGAATGGAATATGTCTTGGATGATAAGGGCCTAATCAGCACCATATGGACATAGTTATTTTATGAGTTTTTTTTTTCGATTAGACCATTTGTAGATCACGATTACAGAATACATTGAAGCACATTTCGATTTCTCATTTGTTCTTCTCCTTTCCCAAGACACCTTCATCTGTTAAGGAAACCGCTGTTTTCGTTCTTCCGTCCATTTGGTTTCCGTTCTTACCTTCTTTTATTCAACATGGAAAAAACCCTTCATAATTTTGCTCCAAATATTTTTCAGTTATTTATTTCTCCAATTTTGATTCCAGCTCGTTCAAGATCTTGTTTTACTTCCTCAACTTAGGTTATAGCCGTTTTCATTTCAAACAGTTTGTAGACTGATTTCTTAACCATCCTATTTCCATCCATCCTGCAAACGGGCCCGAAATATTTTAGTCTCTTCCTAATGGGTTCATCCGTAAATTTTTTTGCTGTTTCTTAGTCTGTATTCTCCATCACTGTTTTTGGCTGGTCCCATAATTGTCTTCAGTTTTTCTCTCTCGTTTGTTCCCAAGTCTTCCAGCTTTCCCTTTCCCAAAGTGAGCGTTTCCGGTTTTATTACTGTGATGTAGTTTCTGAATTTACTGTTCCAAGATATAGATTTTTTATTTTACGTTTGGTCCTAGCCTGTGCACTAAACATTTTATTTGCTCTTAATTTTATAAGTTTGTGTAACCCATTTGCACTGATGATTTCTCTCGAATATTTGAATTTTTTAAACTTGTCGATTTTGCGTCCTTCCTTCCAAAGTTATGAAAATAGACCAATTTATAGTAAATATCTCGAGAAGATATTAATAGCGTTACCAGTTTCCTTTACTAGTACAGTTTTAATAAAAATTCTGAATAATATTTGTTTTTTAGAACTTTACAGGGACCCATACTCAAGTCCATGTCTTCCAAAGTTCAATTATTACTTGAAGGTTGTTAAAAGTCTTTTCTATCTCGTTTAAGGGAAAGGCGAAAGTAAAAACACCGCCCGAATCGCAAAAAAAGAAACTTATTGTGGCCTCACCATCCTCCAATTCCAGACAAAGAGAATCCCAGAGTATTGACTTAGCAAAGTCCTAAAACTTTGCGACCACTAAGTCCAAAGTTAATACGAAAACTTTGAGAATATCATTTTTAAGTCTGAAATAGGTCTAATAATTTGCTCGTTGTTTTTCTAAGGCTCTCTGTAGAATGTAATGCTATGAGCATCAGTGATTATATAAGTGACAAGAAACAGAACCTGTACGCCCACCTCTTATCGACTAAATATCTCCCATTATCGAAAAACTAAATAGAACTATTTAAATATTAATTACGATATATTAGTTAAGTAATGTTATTAAAAACTACATATTTAATTTTTTTTTTAATAATAAATCTTTATTTATTCTGGGACGAGTCCCTTCAGAATAATATTACATGAAATAAACAATGATTTTGAGACTAGAGTCTTAGAGTAAAATAATTTAGAACAGAATTAAACTAATAAAATGAACAAATAAAATAACACCAAACATAAAAATGTACAAATATGAAAAAAAAAGTATGTTAAAATGGAAACAGAGAATAATATATAATAAAAAATATAATAACATTATAAAAAAATATAGAAAAGTATACAGTTTTTTTTTTCATAACATCAATTTTATTGCGTAATATTACAATCTGTCCTGATTTAGACATTAATAATAGTGGTGAAAGATAATATTCATACAATATTTACATAGCAATACAATTATAATTATATATATATATATATATATATATATATATATATATACAATAATGAATAAAAATATAAAATATATACACAGTCTAGAAAACACTCATACCTACCATACGACCACTGCCGTTTCAACCTTCTAGGGGGGTCGTAAGGATTGAGCTAGAGGATTGGGGTTATGGATAAGGTTCTGATGGAATTAGGAGAATTTCGATGGAATAAGATCTGAAATAAATGCAATATTTAGGTCGTGGTGTAATAAGGAGCATTTACTATTGTTCGGAGGACTTTGGATTGAATGCGTTTGATGTTAAAACGTTTAGCTGTCCCAACAGTTCAAGTCCGTAGGTCCAGATAGGCTTCAGTATTGTCTTGTAGATTAAGAATTTGTCGTTAACTGTAAGCTCAGATAAGAAGGAAATTACAATTATTTTGAATGTTTGTAAAATAAAATATGATTTAATCTTATATCTTTGAAAAGATAATCTTCACAAATAATATTTGCTGCTGAATGTACCATGAAAATGGAAATTTAATAAATAAATAAACGTATCTGTCTGCTTTATTTGTTGATTTTCCCTGAAATTAGCATCTAATTGGAATTATTTAGGAATTTAATTGACAGAAAATGACTGAAAAGACGGGATTTAAATGTGGAAAGAGTTTGGGAGTCCCGGATATTGGAAGGAATGGATTTCTAGAAGGCTGTGGATTTGATATAAGGATGCAAAAATCATCGGGAATCATATGTGCAAATATTATGTTATTTTTTTGTAATCGGATGATGCTAAAGTGAGAGTCGAGATAAATGCCGAGATAAAAGCCCCCTCAGAACTGAGACTCGAACTCGTAATTATTTTTTTTCACAGGTTTTTTATTCATGTTTCTTGGCTAGGCAACGCGTGCTTACCAACTCAGCCACACTGCCCCCTCTACAGTGGGAGTCCTAAATTATGCCAATCCAGGTTTAATTAGAATAGGGATCTTAACGAGTACCTAACACCGGGTTCGGGACCACCTTTTTACGTTCTCTCTAAAGAACAGCAAATGTAATTTCATGTTTTATTAGTATATATTTATATTAAATTAACCAGGCTTCGAAGCATGATGATATGAAACATTACAAGGAGAGGGTCCCAAATGTGTCTCACGGTTTTTGATGATTTGTTTTTTTTTTTGTAAGTAAAACTAGACATTAAACTATTAAACTGCAAAATTTTAGGGACCGACGCTCTCCAGGTGTCGCGTAAAAAACATCTGAAAGTTTGTTTTTATTACTGGTCCTAGAGGAGGTAGTGAAATAAAGTTGGTGTCAAAATTACCGTATTTCAAAGCAGGGTAATTAAAAAAATAAGTCATTAAAATATTTGAATTCAATGCTTGGTAATATTCCTAAATATATACATAATCACTTCAAAACAGTACTTGTTTGTTTTGTTTCGTTTTAGGGCGTACAACAGCCAGGTCATCAACGCCCGAATCAAAACAGTAGTTTAAATAAGGTTTCCTAAAAAGTGAGTTCCGCACTCCTAAAAAGGAATCTCAATCGGAGCACAGTTTCTAAGCAAAGTACTGTTTTGAAGAGATTATTTGTATTTTTAGGGTTATTACCAATCATTAAACTTAAATATTTTAATGACTTATTTTTTTAATTACCCTGCTCTGAACTACAGTAATTGTGACACCAATTTTATTTCACTACCTCCTCTAGGACCAGTAATATTAAACAAAAGATGTACTTTTCGCCCGCAAGATGGGCTTCAGTATTGTCTTGTAGATTAATAATTTGTTGTCAACTTTAAGTTAGGATACTATTTAATAATTTTATCAAAGTTTCAATCAGCGAACCATGGTTACGAAACTGAATGTTTAGGCTAAACAAGGAAAATGCTGTTAACCAATTATTGTCTAACCAAAGTTAATTTAACTAAAATTATGTCTGTTTGCTCGGTGCCTCAAGTTCTAAACTCATTATTGATGAAACTTTAGGGGAATGTGTGGGTGGGTAGTTGTGGGGAAAATGACAGAAATACGGAAATGGTTTTAGTTGATTCAATCCGTGTTTTAACTTAAGTGTGTGTAGTTTGAATTTTAACATCAGAGTTGCATGGAATAATAGCTGGGACCACAAATCAGTTCTATAATTCTTAGGACTGTCTGAGACTAAGGCTCGAAATAGACATACCGAAAGGCAGAGAGGAAAATTCAACAAGGAACTAACAGCAGCTCACTAACCATAGTTCTTCATAACTATATATAAAATCTGGTACCCATTTAAAGTTCTAAGAATTTTTCTTTTGGTTTAATAATTGTGAAATATATTTTTTTGGGGCTAAATTTAAACATTTATAGTATAACAGGCGATGTCTAAAAAAGTCATAAGTGTCTAAGGAAGAACCTCTTTAGACACCGTCTCTGGGTCACGGGGATGTTTTGGATTCGCTTTTTCCTTTACAAGTGGAGGGAAAAGCCGATTCTTTAGCAGAAACTTCTCGGTTTCTTTAGCAGATTGTAAACATTGTATATAATTATGATAGTGTGTATGATGTTAATTTATTTCTCATTTTGTATTTATCTCAATCAGATGAGGAAGATGGCTGGGGGTCATCAAAAAGAAACACACATTAAAAACTAGTACTTGTTTACCGACGTTTAAGCCTACATTGTGGGCCTTCTTCAGGGTGAGAAGAAGAGGTTCCTTCTTCCTTAGACACTTATGACTTCTTTAGACACCGCCTCAGAGTCACCCTGATAAAGGCCCACAATGTAAGGATTAAACGTCGGCAAACAATTAAAATAAGTACTAGCTTATAATGTGTGTTTCTCTCTGATGACCGCACCCCCTAACCATCTTCCTCATCTAATATTCTCAACGTCAACTAAACTCCATCATTATGAATTATCATTTTGGCTGTTTTTTTATTTCTTTTTTGTTTTTTTGTATATATTATATTTTATGTATTTTGATTTTATCATTATGTTCTGTATATTTGTATGAATGTGGTCTCATATCACTATCACTACCGTTCATTTAGAAACTAATTGTAATATATCTCAATAAATATTTAGAAATTAATTATTTATGTTTGTTAGGATTGATAAAAAATGAATGATTTTGAAATATGAATGAATTATATTAGCAACTGAAAGAATAGACAGCACAAATATTTAGGTAGATATGTCTCTTTGAGGGGTCCTCTTTTTTTTATATTGTAACTTTCCTAACCCTAAAATAAGTAACACTTTTGCTCGCTCTTGCTCTGTTGTTGTTTGTACTGATATTTTTCGACAGTTTCGGTAAGTCTGGTGTGTAGATATTGAAAAATAATGGTCCCAGTTCACTGTTTTGTGAAACTTCTGCTTGACGACTTTTGTAGCGGTCGATAATTTGAAACATCTTCAAATATATATATATAATATATATATATATATATATATATATATATATATTATACATATTATATATATGTATATAATCATCCCATTTCAAGTCGGCCATGCATTTAAGGAGCATTAACAATTGTTCGGAGGACTTTGGATTGGAAGGATTTTATGCGTTTAGTATATTTAGCTGTCCCCCACAGTTCAAGTCCGAAGGTCCATATAGTTTTCAATACTGTCTTGTCTATTAGTAATTTGTTTTAAATTGTAAGATGAGATTTTCTGTTTAGTAATCTGTATAACTGCCCGAATCGGCAGTTGAGTTCTTTTCTTTTAAGTCTTGTATGTGGGTTCCACGTCAGTTCTGTAAAAAGCCAAAATTCTGGACTCATTATTCATTTCTAACAACAAAATACTACAAAAGGTACTACATATATAAAGCTTTCGAAGAAGAAGGTTTAAAAAGGTTCAGCCCATTTTGACGATTTCAAAGTGTAGAAAGCTTTTTGAAATTAAATCCTGTTTACCTTTTCGTTAAATAAATAAACATTAATAAAAATCTTCTGATCTGTTTTAGATTAAATAGAAAAATTGCATGATTTGTAGTAAAAAGTTGGTACTTCTGGCTGGTAAATTCGTTTTAAAAGATGCTTTTGCATTCCAGTCTTATACTTTTCTTAAATATAAAATTTTAGTTTGGTATGACTTCACGTTTATGAGCTTACATTACCAATTACCATACATACGAGCTCATTTTTGCGTAACTTAGGACTAGAAATACCCCAAAACGTGTATTTCTTTTGAAATTCCATTATCAAACTTACTCCCCTTTTGTTTCCCTTACTCTATATTTCATATATAGGTAAATAAAAATTAAATAGTCAGGAATTACAATATTTAAGGGGATGAAAAAAAAAAATGAACGACTTATCATGTTTCAAGGAAAAAGCTCTTAGAATTTGATCTCTTTAAATGAATATGGGAGTTCAGAGTAGAGAAGCATTGGAATCAGGAATAATACAGAAATTAAACGAATAAAGATCGATAATTATTAGTTTTTCCTTGTTATTTCCTTAATTATTCACTCAAGCAAACCTTATTCTTCATTTCCGATTCACTGCTAGGTCAAACGATAATGGTCGACTGGATGTCTATAGCATTTTCCTCATAATTCGTTAATAAAAAAAACTTACTCCGATATCTGATGAGAACTTTAAAATCAATATGAATTATTATATCTTATCCAAAGCTTTTTTCAACAGTTTTTAAAGCGTTGAAATTATTTATATAAAGTTTTAATAATGGATGAATAGCTCTTTTTTCAAAATAAGGATTTCAAAGAACTTTAAATATTTAAAACCTGTTTAAGACTTGCCAATAGGGGTGGGCATAATCGAATGATCGTCCCAATCGAATGATTAAAATGCATTTTGAGAGACGATATGCCACAATTTTCATCTCTCTATAATGGCTGAGCTGCATATGATTTATGTCATGAAAAAAAAAAAAAATAATCGATTATCCTGGCTCATCCCTCGATTATCGTCAAACAATTCAGTTCGAATGATCATTCGTTTCTCCAAACCGATTAATCCGATTATCGATTAATTCGAATGATCCGATAATCGTCATTCGATTATGCCCACCCCTACTTTCCAATACTTAATAATCCCTTTTACAACATCCTCTAAGCTTTTTTAATCACATTCAGTCTCTTCTTCAATAATAGATGAAACATCACAATTCTAGTAATTTTAAGACATTCTTCTTTTTTGTGGTGCCTATTCGTTACGTTATTATGTTGGCGATCATCAAGGTAATGCGTACTTTATCCACTGCTGCACGAAAAAGGCCTACTGTTGTTGTATTACACCATGTTCGCAAGTTTTTCAACCAGATATCATTCGCCTATCAGGCCTTCTCATGCCTTCCACCTCTCCCTGCAAAATCAACTGTAAGAAGTTATACCGCTGGCTGTTTCTCATTATATGTCATAAATATTTCAGCTTACGAGATTTTATTAAAAACAGCAGCTCCTTTTCTTTACCCATTCTTTTTAACACCATAATCTTGGTGATATGGGGACCATAGGGTTCTTGAAATAGTGGTATGACCACATCCCAAACGCCTCAAGTTTTGCACAGATAGCTTCAGTTAGAGTCCAGAATTCGACCCTGTAGAGAAGCACTAGAAGACATAGCACTTCAATAGTCTGTTCTTAGTTGGCAGTGATAGATCATGGAAAAAATTTGACATTTTTCGAAAAGCATCTCTGGCCCTATCTAATCTGCATTTATTCTCCACAGAGTGATCCCGCGTTTCAGATATTTTGGTTCCGAGATAAGTTATGTATGAACTCTTTTTATTTGTTGGTTATTTATTGCGAGTTGGCCAACGTGGTTGAACTTTTTGAAGTTCAGAGACAGTCCGTATTTCTCACTGATATCGACCATCGAACCATATCTTGAAGACTCTCAAGGCCATTCGCAAACCCTACTGTATCATCTACGTACCGTTGTTGACAATATACTCGCCGTTGATCTTAATTTCACTGTTTGTGTCTTCTAAAACATCCGCTCCGAATATACATTAAAAAGTAGAGGTTACAGCATACAGCCCTGACGGACCCCTCGTTGTATCAAAATTTATTCCGATTCATCACCTTCGATGCGAACAGATGCCGTTTTTTGCTAGTATGAGTTGGCAATTATTCTTATCCTGTTTGCTGAAGTAGACTGATCCTTCATGAACTTATTCGTCAGCTTTCAGCTAAGCGGTTAGAAATTTGTAATAATTAATTGAAAAACCCAGCTAATACGAGTGGCGGAAGTGCGTTGACTGTCGGAATCCCAATACCCATAAGCAATTGCATGATCGCGATCAAACTGCTTTTCTGCTAAAAGTGGATAAATTAAAAAACAAAAATCTATCCTCTGCGTTTTTCGAAATTTTTAAGTTGATATTAGATTCTGATGGATGCCCTATAAATTCTGGATTAGGCTGCGTACAACTGTAAAGATTGTGCTTGAAGTTGTAAGAGCGTTATTCTGCTGTGATTAACTGAAAAGGAGATTTATACCAACAATAATAATGCTCGTCTTCATTATTTCTGTCGACCAAAAGAAAAGTTTAAAAAACTTCACGGGTTCGAACTCCTGCCTCATCCACCATATAGTACAGACCTCGAACCATCGGATTACTATTGGGTTGTGTCACATGAAATGTCCGTTTTCAAGGTAATGGATTTTTGTTAAAAAAACGATATGAAAACAAGATAATTTTATTCGAAGTATTTACCTTCTTTTTCTACACACTTTTTCGAACGTGACACCAACTTTTTTATCCCCGAAATGAAAAACTCCGAGCTTTGAAGTGAAACAAAATGTGAAAACGCACTTTTCACTTGATCATCGTTTTCAAAAAGTTTTCCTTCGACGAAGTTGTCTAAATTCCTGAACAGGTGGTAATCTGTTGGAGACAAGTCGGGTGAATATGGTGGTTGCGGAAGAACTTCGTAGTTCTTTCAATTGTTGCAGGGTATGTTTTGAAACATGGGGTCTTGCTGCCGCTCAGTGAGATCATGTATCGAGCTTTTTTACTTTCCCAATACACTTTAAATGTCTGGAAACGGTAGATGCACTTGCATTTAGTTGTGCTGAGAGTCCTTTAACTGTTTTGTAGGGGTTTCCTTCTACTTTAAATATGTAAGCAACAACAGAGACCTGCAAAATCCTTTATGTATTTCAGAAACTATAAAAACGGACATTTCATGTGAAACAACCCAATACTTGTCCAGACCCATGGTCCATTTTCTTTAAGAAAAAAATCGAAATTGCGAACCAACAGTTCTCTGAGAGCTATCCCAAAGAATGTTATCAGCTTGGTGAACAATGACAGTAGATAACAATGTACTGTACTTGTTTGTTTATTTAACGTCAGTTTGCGCTTCTGTGGCTAATCGGACGATGCTACAATGGAGTCCTAAATTTTGCCTATTCAGGTTTTGTTAGGATAGGGATCTTTAAAGAGTACCTGACATCGCACACAAAAAATTACAAAGCATGTCTATATCTTATTGGTAATTTGTGTTTTGATTAGATATCTAAAGAATTAAAGGAATTAGAAAGGTTTTCCCATCACATGTTTTCGCCAGTGAAGCTGACTTAAAACGGCTGCAACACTAAAATTGTTATTCATTTATGGTTTTATATTCACGAAAAGATAAAGAATAACTGGTAAAAAAATGACAAAAGTCAAAAATGTCGAGCAGCAAGGTCTGGACGTTTTCGAATGGATTGACCAATACTCGTTTATTGCAAATTGTTTTTTTGTAGAGGGCAAACCAAAACAATAAATTGTAAATAAATACTTATGTAATTTCATATAAATTTAAGTGAAAGTAGAAATTAAAATGATGTATTTCTATTTATGTAAAATTTTCCTATGCTAAAAAAGAAATTATCGCATAATGTAATGAAGATTTTTCTTTATTTTTTTAATTTTTAATGTCTGTTCGGATTCTACATTTTTTTTTCAAGAAATCAAAACTATTGTATTATGGTAAGCCAAAAATTGAATAATTAGATAGATCCTGTGAAGTTGAAAAGCACAAAGTTTAAACAAAAGCCAGGTCAACTCTTGTTGAAAAGTTGGCGTAGGTTTTAAATTCCCATTAATTATCCTTGTCGCTTTTGTTCTCAAACTGTTCGTGTACGCTTTAGAGTAATTTCATTGGTTACATACTTAATACGTGTTAAATAATAAAATTGTAATTACAATCTCTTACCATCTTATTAATTAAACTATAATAAATATATAATCATATTGATTCAATTTAAAAAAAAAAATCCTAATCACTTAAACTACTTTTTTTAAATAAACCTTTTCATTCAAACCAAGCTACTTAACGGTAGGACATAGTAAATGTTATATAACATAATTAACATGTTTTTGTTATATGACATGTTATATAACAAAAACATATTTTCTATTAAATTTTACTTTCACTTACTATATATATAGTAAGGGAAAGTATTGCGATCGTGAAAATTTTCGAATTCCAGTTTTCAACGGAAATACACGTTTTAGGGTCTCCTGAGTCCAAATAACCAAGTCCCGCAAAAAAGGTCTGTGTGTGTGTGGTAACTCCCGGGCGGAAACGTAAGTCCTATGAAACTGAAATTTCATATTTAAGACATATATATATACGCCCGAGACGTGACAAACCTTTTTTCATCAAAATGAGCTTACCAGAAGAGGCACTTTATACAATGCATTTTGCACCATTTTTTGATTTTCTCAAAAACGGTTCCGACGATTTTGATTAAACTCGCTATATCGATGTAAAATTTAATGGGCTTTGATATATGTAGGTTATATTCTGATTATAATGGCCTGACAGGGCTTAAATGCCGATATTTTACATTTTCTTTCTCTAAAGTACTTTTAATTTTGTTGATTTATAAAAATTACTATATTATCTGTTACCACTGATGAAAAACAGGTAGATATATAAATTGAATGAATTCGATACCCAACTAAAGGAGAAAACTGAAAAAATATATTTTTTATTCAATTTTTTTTTTTTTTTTTGAACATAAGAGCAGTAATATACATGTATGATATACCGTTGGAAAGCTGAAGAGTTTAGAAAAAATATTATCTCATACGCAAGCTTTTAAAAGTTAATAGAGAATGATGAAATGAACATAAAACTAACTGATTATTATAAGATAATAATATAATAGATTTTTAATAAAACACATGTTTCTGTATAAATTCAATTTAATTATTCTTTAATAGTTTCACGTATTTTTATCTCTAACTGTATTTGAAAATTCTTTCATTGATTTAAAAAATGGAGGTAGGTGAAAGTCGTGTGTTGCCCGCACCAGATTTTTTAAATAGAAAATCTTTAGAAACTTTTGATCTCTGCAACACCAACAGAGCTCGTCAAACGTGTTACATTTTTTAAGTTGAAAAGAACGTTACAGAAAAAAAAAAATATATGCACCCCACAGTCAAAGGACATCCAAAATCTTAAAAACATTTTTTTTTACTTACTTTTGTTTAATTATCAATTATTACACAAAAAAAAAACTTTGTACATCTTATTATAATATTTTCATATCTTACTTAATCTTAATTATATATTGAATCTTAATATTTTTGATAATGTGTTCTTAATTTACCTGTTATAATAATAATGTTAAACCTGGTGCGAAGTATTAATGGCTGAAAGTAAAAAAATCTTAGGTAGGGTTAGATCATCAAACATGTTTTCTAGGAAAAACAGATCCAGTAAACTTGCGGGTCCGGCATCATCAAACGTAAGCGGATCCGATGATAGCCATTTTTGGCAAACCAATAGCGCAGTTTAATGAGTAAGTAGTTTAAATGCGTTACATTTAGTGTGCATGTGTGGTGGTGGGTCGTTGCATCACGATATATTTTCAGATCATTGTCATTTGTTCGTCTCCCACGTGGTAATACATACATTTTTGTTTTGTCTGTGCTCCGCCTAAATGTATATATAATATTATTTTCTTCGTTTTACGCGAACTATTGTGCCTAAAATTTGCTTTAGCGGCCGTATGCAGACATGTTAAAAACCATGACAACAATAGTACCAATGGAAAACGAGAACAATAAGTAGAAGGCACGAACTGTCATCTAGGGGAACCGATAGCGCACGAGTACTGCGGAAGTCTATTGAACACCATCGGAATCGACATTACTCTCCGTTTGCCCGGCCACTCTCAGCGGTGTGTCCCAATTTGTCTAATGAATCCTCTCGCCTACAGTTGCCATCGTAGCCGACAGACTATTGCCTTTCCTCTCCGCTGAGTGTGGCCGGGCAAAAGGAGAGTAATGTCGGTTCACTTCGGCCGTACTCGTGAGCTATCGGTGATCGGTTCCTCCTACATCCTAGTTCCTTCCTAGTGGCCGGGCTTTAAAGAACAATACAACTAAAGGCTTTCTCATACGCAATGAAGCCTGAACTCTCAAAAATTGCAGATGATGTGAAAGATTAATCTCCTGAAACTGCTGAAAAGTGAAAAAGAGGCTCAGATTGAGTATGAAATAGGGAGTGATTTCGATCTGTAATTGACTGGTTGGAGAGGGGTAGGCGTAATGATGTCGGAGACTAATTGTCACTTGACTAAATGCGTGCGTGCATTGAATGTAGGTAGCAAGTCGAGAGTTCTACACCCTTCACACCAGTCCTGCGGGGCAAGTGGAAATATTTTCAAAATACCTGGGTTTTTTATAGTATTGGTATTTAATAAGAATTATTATTTCCATAATAAGCCAACTTGAAGGCCTGCCACACATAAATATGCAGTAGAAGATAAAAGGTCAATCATATGTTAATCATATGACGTTTTCGGATCTGCTTACGCCGAAATACCTCATGCATAATATTCTAGCTTGACACGAAGCTGGAAAAAAGCGTCATTTGTGACTCCCTTCAATATTAAATGAATGAAGATAGGGACATACCATAGTCCTTTAATTAAAAAATATCAATTTTTACTTTAAGGACTAGATTAAAAATAAAACAAGCAACTGGAAAAGTTAAAATGAAAAAGAATATGACGGATATCTTCATAAGGAAAGATTTTAAAATTATCTTGAGCAAATAGATCTAATTAATATAATCTAGTTAGAACCAAGAAATCTAAATTTGAACTAAAGGAATCTACTTTTAAAATATTGGAGTAAAGTTTTAATTTAAAAATAAATTGTAAACTCCGAGAAATTCTATTCGGTTAGGAATATAGTGGACTTTTTATTTAAACTAAACGTTAACAGAATATAATAATCATATGATCTAGTTTAATAATCAAAACATTTGGATTTTTATTAAAATCCCATAAGACTTTTTCTTATAACAAATACGTAAACAGTATCTGGTTCCTGACTTTCACATACCTCTTGTTGTTAAACGCAATTTAAATAAGTTCGAGTCGAAATGAGCTCAAAGAATTATATTCACTTTCGTTAGAAACATATGGTATATTGGTATATACCATATATGTATTAATATATTATTTCATCTAAATAATATACCAAAATAAAATTGTCATGTAGCATAATCACATACGTTTTTCGTAAATTCGTGAATCTTCGACAACTTTGTGTATAAGATAAATAAAACAAAATAAAAACTCCTGTACCTCTACGAGTATTAGGTTCAGTACTTTAAGAAATTCGCAATGTTTCTAGACCAACTGCAGTGCCAGGAGGTGATCAGAACTACGGCAGGCACAGTTGCCATTTTTTTCTAATTTCGGGCACCCACTTAATAGAGCCCCAGGAGGGTCTTCATATCCCAGGGTCACTTCAAGGCTAAAATAAGAAAATAAGTAATTCTGCCACAGCCGAGATTCGAACTTGGGATCTGGAGAGCAGTAGGTTGGTGCTTTATCCACTAGACCACGCCACGTGGGCGAAACACCAAATTATTAGATGTATTTTTATGGCCAGACTTTTAGCCGTACGAAAAAAAAATAAACGCAAACCCTTATTATTTTTTAACGAGGAATCGATTTCTGTATTAAGATTTTAATTTTGATGTGCAGCTTGGCCGAACAGACTTTTTTTTTTTTTTTTTTTTTTTTTTTTTATTGGAATGCTATGATTTGACTTCGTAAATTGAGACGTTGATTTCCAAAAAGTACTAAAGGACATTTTTTACAAAATTGATTTTTTTACATATTTGTATTCTCATAAATTAGTTATATCTAAATCTCCTATTTGATTTTATCTAACGAACGCCCAAGCTCTTTATAAACGCAATTTAGAAATATAATTATTTCTAAAGGAAATAATTACACATTTAATTTTGTTCCAATTATACCAAACATCTCATTTCATATCTTTAATATGATGTTATTAATATACTAAAAAAAAACAATTCTGGATTTTAATGCGAAAAGAATCAAATTAGCTAATTTAATAATATAATAATTAGTGATTTTCGCGCCTCTCGTAAAATTTCCTAGAATGGATATAGTACCTTTTGGAAATCAACGACTCAATTGATACCACAACCTATTTCCAGCAACTACTACTTAGGTCATCTTTTTTATCTGAGCGACCGTAAAAAATACAGGTTATTTCGGCAGACCAAAACCCCTTCTTCATATAAGAGAAGTAGGTACCATTCAATCCACAATAAAAAAACATGAACGAAATCCATAAAACATTTTATTCGAAATATTATAATTAGTTACTTTTACTTAACATGTTTGTAGATAATTATGTATCACAAAAAAATATATATATTTTTTTAGTTATTTATCGGTATGTTGGTTCAATAAAATGAAAAAAAAAAATTAGACAAAATTATGTTATCAACAAATTTAGAGCATCACGTGATAATTCTTGTTTTAATCTGGTAATTTTTTACCAATTAAAGACAATATGTTCGTAAAGTATAAACAAAAAAAAACTGTAATTTACAGAGACAACATTTGAAAGAAGCAAATGGAAAAAAAAATCTCGTAAAACCCGGAAAAATTATTAATGGAAATTAAACTATAAACCTTCTAGTTAATCTCTGTGGAGGTATATTTCTTGAGCAATTCTCGTTATGAATGTTTTAATTTTTTTTTTATGTTTTAGAGACTATAAAAGTTCAAGCTGCATAAACTTAAATTAGGGTGATAAAGTTAAATTATCGCAATAAAGATGATTCGTTAATTCTGATTCATCAAAATAGTTGTGCTACTTTTTAAAAAAAATGACATTTTCCATGGACGGTCGTTTTAGTAAGATATATTAGGTGGACATTTTTAATTAAAAAACAAAACTGACTATGGACAATGTTAATAGAAACTAAGAAGAACAGCTTAAACAAAAAAAAATATGGGAAAATTCGAAATTTCAGATATTGGTACAATGTCTACCACATGCATAGTTCGCCTCACTGTGCGATGCTCCGAATCAAGTATAAACCTGGTAAATAAATACTTTATATTTATTGATACTTATAACTGTATGGTTTAATACATACAGTAAATTAGCTGTTAGATAAAACACATGAAAAAGACATTAAGAGAAACTGAAGATTGGCAGCACTCCAAAATAAATACTTAATTTTAATTGCCGATATCCCTACCGATCCCGATACCTTTCTGGCAACATTTGCTGATGACAGAGAGATTTCATCATCCAATTCCGATCCTGAAGCAGCATCGCTAAATCTCCAAATGCTCCTTTCGCTTGTCGTCCAGACTGATGTGATGCTTGGCGTATTAAGGGGAACGAAAGAAAATGCACACACGTCACCTTCTCTCTTCGACGTAAATCCTGCCCAACAGTTAAATTCAATTCCATACCGCTTCCTTCCTCAGACACAGTCCGGTATCTGGGCTTTTCACTAGACAAAAGACTGACGTGGAACCCACATACTAGACTTAAAATAAAAGAACTCAACCGCCGATTCGGCCAGTTATACAGACTACTAAACAGAAAATCTCATCTTACAGTTGACAACAAATTACTAATATACAAGACAGTACTAAAACCTAAATGGACCTACGGACTTGAACTATGGGAGACAGCTAAATATTCTAACATAAAACGCATCCAATCCTTCCAATCCAAAGTTCTCCGAGCAATCGTTAATGCTACTTGGCCCCGCGATGTTCTGTAAACATTTATACTGGAGTTCTGACACTGGTCAGATCTTCCAATCATGTAATGTATGTTTGTGGCCATAGTGCTCTAACTCAGCCTCCACTGGCTCACACCAGTGATGCGGTTGGGCGAGAGGCGCTAGGATCTCTTGTAAGGAAAAGCCCAGTCTGGGATCCCTATAGCAGTTTTATATATTGAATATAGTTATGATTTTTTGTATGATGTTTATTTATTTGCCAACTTTGTATTTATCTCAATTATTGGTTGTTGTTTTCATTTTATTTGTTTTATTTATTATTATTTTATTGTATATATTGTATATGAATTTATTTATTTTCTATTTTATGTAATTTTAATTTATCATTATTTTCTGTATATATTGAATGAATATGGTCTCATATCACTATTACTACTGTTCATTTTGAAACATATTGTAATATATATAAAAAAAAAAAAAAAATTATGACTGTATTTGTCAAGTTATCTGGAAGTACAGGCATCAACGGAAGCACTTTTAACATTAAACTTGCCCTAGTTTTATTTTATTTTATTTTTTTAAATTATTTTATTTTTATTTTTTTATTATTTTTTTTTATTTATATTTTATATTTTAATGTTTTATTTTGTTAGTATTATTATATTTTACTTTGTTATTTTAATTATATATGCTAGAGATTCGATATTAAAGCGGAGTGTAATATGGCTGATGATAATTGATGAATCTTATTAATATATTTGATTTTTTTTTTTTTTATATACATATACATATTTAAATTGTAATGAGAAATAAGCGAGAAAAGGGATGCCAAAAAGAGAAAAAAAAAAAAAGAATAAAAGGAGTTAAATAATTTTAAAAAAATGTTAAAAAAAAGAGAGAAAAAGTTAAAGGAAAAAAAAGTTGTTTGTTCATTGTATATTAAGATTTATATTATATTATTACTAAAAATTGTCCAATATGGAAAAAAAAAATGGAAAAAAGTTGGGCAGCATCGCTTGTTTGTTTAATAAAGTGTATCTCTCTCATGTATGGGTTATATCACTTTGTGAATAATTTTTGTTTAAAGGAAAAAAATGCTTTTACAAGTTAAAGAGGAAATTGGTTACTTTAATGGGAAGGGGGTGCAATAAATTGTCTAGAGTAAGGTTAGGATCCTCTTATCTCAAAGGGTTCACGGGTATTTTGTTTTATGTCGTTATTTTTTAAATGAATGGCTTTGATGATGATTTTCGTTTAAATTTTTATTATTATTCTTGAAATAATTATATCAAAATATTTTTCTTCCTTATTTGGAAAATTATGGAATAAAGTTTAGATAAGTATTTTTATTCATATTTACTAAAAAGCAACGCTACACGGCGAGAGTAGGAAAAAGTCAAAAATGAAAATGTGTGAAGGTTTGATACCATGATAGTGAATTATCATACACTATCAATAACGTTCAGCGTATTATAATAAATAAAATCATTTTTTGTACAACTTTATCATTTATTTTTCAAGTTTAATTTTTTCTAGGCGCGACTACCGAGTATTTGAATGCGTTGAATGACATAAATGCAACGGATATGATGCGATAATATAGCATCAACTTATTAAATATTTACGCTGTATGTATGCTTTATACTAATAATAATCATTTGATTTTTTAAAATATTATTTACAAAGTCTATACAGCTGATATCAAAACCCCTCCTAACACCTTCATTTCTACCTATACTGATGATATATGAGTGTTATCATTCAATAATGATAGTACTATTGCCTTTTAAACTCTTCCCACATCAGAGACCTTGACGTATGGTGTCAGAATTGGAGAATTAAAACCATTTCCAAGAAATCCCACTAAATCACCTTCACTCTAAGTCGTAAACCTATGACATCCTGCCCAACAGTTTCCTTTAATTATATTACTAATTGGGACAGATTGTAATTTTACTCAATAAAATTGTTGTTAATTGAAAAAAAAAAAAAATATTACTCTTGTTACTGTTGAGTAGACTACTACTTGACAAACGTCTTACATGGAATTCGCACAGTAGTCTGAGACGACGAGAAACTGATCTCCGCTTTTTGATGGTTTAAATCTTATTGGACAGACGTTCTACCTTTCCACTTAACTAATGAACGCCTCATATATGTCACTATTATAAACCCTATCTGGACAGAGTTGAGATATCCTGTATTCAATCCATACAATTCAAAATCCTTTGAAAAATTCTTAACGCTCCTTAGTTTGTCATGAATAAAATGATCTACAATCACCTTAATGATCCATATGTTGCTGATTTACGTACCAGGTATCACTCCTTCTATGAAAAACTCCACTTCCATTCCAATCCATTAGTTTCAATCCTTGCTTTATCTTAATTCCTGATAATCCTCCGATGCGTCTGAAAAGAAGACCTTGTTCAAATTACCTGAAGTGCTGCCAATGGGCAGTTTCTCTTAGTCTTTTCTCATGTGTTTTATCACTCAGCTTATTTACTTGACATGTATTAACCTATACTGTTGTAATAAATATAATATATATATATATATATATATATATATATATATATATATATATATATATATATATGTGTGTGTGTATATATATATTTTTTTAATTTATGAATACTTAAATGGGATAGAGTACTACATGGAAGAATATAATCTTTGATATTCACTGTGTTGGTAACAGTCTCTATATAACTTTCACTTTTATAACATAATATAAAACATAATACAACATAACTATCCTGTTTATTATGTTAATTATTAAATAATGTCAAGGTTATGAGGTTACAGTATCAATATATACAGTTTTATATATTGATCATCCATTAATATCAATATATACAGTATCATAGTATCTACAACCATCAACATAATATCGATCAATATAAAATGAAACATTGGTGAACGAAACAAAAATAAATATGATGCAAATTAATACATAATAGTTTATAAATGTGAAATAATTATATTACACGGTAGCAATTTATACAGCTGCGTTGGGAGTCACCTATAGCATAGTGGCTAGCATAACAAATTTTTATGCCAAAGGTCACGGGTTTGAACCTGCAGGTGGCCCTAGGATTTTTTAATGAGAGTAAAAGATCCTTAGTTATGCTGTACTTCGGAGGGGACGTAAAAAGGATGGTCCCGATTCGGTGCTATGTCAGGTACTCGTTAAAGATCTCTATCCTAGTAAACCTGGATAGGCAAAATTAAGGACTCTCACTGTAGCATCGTCCGATTTGCCGTACTAGCATAAAGTGACATTAAATGAATAAACAAACATAGAGCTGTATTAGAAATTAACTTATATGTTTAAAAATGTATTGATAAAAAATCTTAAGAAAGATGAACTAGAGACATTGTGAATTTTAATTATATTAAAAACGTCAATCACCACCGCTATTTCTTAACCGATTTTAATGATCCTATTTTTGTTTTTTAAGGAATTTAATTCTCTATTAATAAGCAAAAACATATGTGGTATTTTTTTAACGCATTGTAAAACGTAGGTCTTTAATTTTTTCTTATTTTGGTTGATCTCGGAGGTTTTTTAATTAAATAAACAAACCAAAATAATTCTTAGTCTTAACCACCAAATAAAGCTTATATTGAATCAACTTGTGCTTGATAAAAGGTTACTAAAGGACTAAGCGAAAAACCGTTCAGGAAGGGTCTCGGATTAAGGGTTAGCCCTTCAATAAAACTTTATATACCTTCCTCAGACCTTATGAAGGGCCTGCAAGTGGAGCCAGAAGGGTTTTATGTAATGAGAAGTTTTATGAGTAATATCTTCTATGAAAATTTCTTGGAGATAAGGTTTTTTTATGAGACTAAATTACTAAAATTGGTATTGGCAAGAGACATAAATTTTAATTTATGGCACCAGAGAAAGTTAATAATTTTCAAATGGCTATTAAAAATAAGTAGCTTCTTTTAATTTCGAACTGAAGACATGGTCTTAATCGCAAATAGATTACTTGAAATATTTTAATACTAAATGATGAGGAAAAATATATGAATGTGACTGATTCTTTATGTTCGAAATTCTTATTCTTTATGTGAAAACTGCAGTGGGAGTTATAAATTTTAACTATACGTTTAATTAGGATAGGGATCTCTAATCTCTAATGAGAACGTGACATTCCACAGTCTCGAGACCAAAATTCCACGTCTCTCAGCATAACCAAGTATTTCTTTATTCCCTTTAAGAAATATTAGTGTCATCTGCTAGATTTAAACCATTTACCTTAGGAATACAATAGTGTTGTACTAGCTATCAAAGCACAGGTGATCCATTGTTGAATTAATATGGATGGAGTTTATACCATTTTCATTTTAAATTCTTTATCACATTTGATCGAGTCTGGCACCAGGTACTGCTTTACAAACTCCGTTAATTCCCCCACCCCTACATATTTCCTATTAATGCGTTCCTACCTTACTGACAGAACCTCTAAGGTTAACCATAACTTTTCCTACTCATCCATATTTTCCCAATCTGCTGGAGTGCCTCAAGGTAGTATCTTAGGTCCTATCCTCTACTCCCTTTATACAGCTGACATTGCACTCCATCCTCATACTGTCCTCAATACTTACGCTGACGACACGTGAGTCTTATCTGTCCATAATGATCCATCTACTGCATCCCAAACCCTTCAGTCCCACATCACAGCCATTGAAGAATGGTGTCAAAATTGGAGGATTAAATAAACCCCAACAAATCCCACCAAATCACCTTTACCTTTCGTCGCAAACCGATGAGTTCCTGCCCCCCAGTATCCTTTAATAACATTACCCTTACTCCCGTTGAGCAAATCCTATACCTAGGTCTCCATCTTGACAAGCGCCTTACTTGGAATCCTCACACAAGACTAAAACGACAAGAAACTGCTCGAAGATATCGATTACTACAACACTTACTAGACAAACGTTCAAAACTTCCAGTATATTACAAAAGACTCATTCACATCACTATTATCAGACCTATTTGGACGTATGGAATCGAGCTTTGGGGCTCTACGAAACCATCTAATTCTTCCCGCATCCAGTCCTTACTATCCAAAATCCTTCGAAAAATCTTGAATGCTCCTTATTTTGTTACAAATCAACTCATTCATAATGACCTTAACATCCCATTTGTTGCAGACATAGCCCGTGATAGATACTCCTCTTTTCATTCTAAACTCCCTGCCCATACAAATCCACTTGTCCGTAATTTATCTTCCTTAGATATCCCAGATAACCCTCCAAGGCGACTGAAAAGAAGGTGGCCTCGGGACCTACTGAGTTAAAATAGTTAGTGAAATGCTACCACTAGGTAGTTCTCTCTCAAGACATTTTCATGACTTTTTTTTTCATTCCTCATATTTACTTATTGTGTTCTTTAATACAGTTGTAAATTACTATAAATAATAAAAAAAAATCTTTATCTAAAGTGCTTTACTTTATTTTTTATTTATTTTCACTTACCTATATATGAAATATATAGTAAGGGAAAGTATTGCGAGTGTGAAAATTTCGAATTTCAGTCTTCAACGGTTTCATTATGTTTGAAATAGTCTGACGGCATCTTAAATGCTGATATTTTAAATTGTCTTCCTCTAAAGTGCCTTTAATTTTGTAGATTTTATAAGAATAACCATATTAACTAGTTAGCATTGATAAAAAACAGGTAAATGTATATGTTGAACGAATTTGATATCCTACTAAGAGAGAAAACTTCAAAAATATTTTTTTAATGCAATTTTATTTTTTTTTAACAATGTACATACGGTGCGGGCAACACTTTGGAAAATACTTTTAAGTCGATTTTAATAAAGCTTGTACTATATTACTCTTCTTATTACCAAAAAATCAAAAATTACATTTGTTTGTTTATTCATTTAACGTCTCTTTATGCTACTATGGCTAATCGGACGATGCTACAGTGGGAGTCCTAAATTTTGCCTATCCAGGTTTTATTAGATAGGATCTTTAACGAGTACCTGACATCGCACAGGCTCGGACCACATTTTAACGTCCCTCCGAAGGACGGCGTAACTAAGGATTTTTTACTCCCATTAAAAAATCCTAGAACCACCTGCGGATTTGAACCCGTGACCTTTTGCATGGGAGGCTGTTACGCTAGCCACCCAGCTACAAGGATCCCAAAAATTACATTTAAACATAGTTTTCTTTTATCCTTTAGTTGTTAAAAAAAATTGTCCAAATTGTATATTTATCTGTCCTTCGTTAATGTCATTAAGAACATATGATTAATCTCTTGAATGTACAAAATTAAAGGTATAACATATAGTCACTTGAGCCCTGTCAAACTATTTCAATCAGAAGTCCATCGAATTTTACATCAGTATAGCGAGTTAAATTAAAATCGTAAAAGCCGTTTTTGAGAAAATCGGCATATAACATACATGTGTAATATACCGTTGGAAACGTAAAGATTTAATAAAAAGCCGATAGAACTGATTTTTTTAGATAATAAATATAATAGATTTTTAAACAAAACATATGTTTTTATAGAAATTCAATTTAATTAATTCTTTATTAGTTTCACTCATTTTTATCTCTAACTATCGACTAACTTCCATAAACTCGAGAGAATTCAAAACTTGTCAATGCGGATAATTAATAATTTCCCCCGATACACGAAAATATCATCAATGCTCCAAGACTTGCAGCTTCCTACAATCAAACAACTTGTCCATTCACAAACAGCTTCTTACTTCAGTAAAACTCCAGTCTCTAAAAACCCATTAATAAAAGAAATCGGTAATTACAATAAATTTTCACTAAAACGATATACTCATAAGAGAACAAAACATGCATTATTAAATTAACTTACTTCCTTATGTTATAAATTTTATAATTTTCAATCATATTATGTATTTTCTATTAATTTATGTATTTTCAATTATTTCATGTATTTTCGATTATTTTATGTATTTTCAATTATTTCATGTATCTTTAAATATTTTATGTATTCTCAATTATTTTATGTGTAGTTTTATGCGTAGGTTTTTTGTATAATTTTTCCTACAATCGCAAAGTAACCTCAATTTTTCACCATATGTTTTCCATTAGGCTAATGTACTATAATCACAAAAAAACAAAAATATTTTCTGATTGTAAGGATGACTCATCCAAAATCATTGTTAACATTTTGTCAAAATGTAAATATGTGAATAAAGTTTATTTTTATTTTTATTTATATTATCGCTAACTATGTTTGACAATTGAGACGTTGATTTCCAGAAGGTACTAAACTACATTTTTTACGAAATTGATTTTTTTACATATTTGTATTACATCATTTAGTTTTATCTAAATATTCTATTTGATGTTATCTAATGAACTTTCAATTCCTTAAAGAACGCGATTTAGAAATAGGGTCATTTTCTTAATGTACTAATTACGCATTTATTTTCGTTCGAAATCATTCTACAAAAATTCATTTTATAACTTTAATATGATGTTATTATTATAGTAAAAAAAATAATTCAAAATTTTAAGGCAAAAAGACCCAAATTAGCTGATTTAATAATATAGTAATGAGAGATTTCCGCGCTTCCTGTAAAATTTCCTAAAATGGATATAGTACCTTTTGGAAATCAACGTCTCAATTCTTCAGTAGATTTTAACAACGGAGCTAAGTGGAAAGTCGTGCACCAGATTTTTGCTTCTAAGCATTGATATAAATATGTGTTAAAATGGAAGTATTTGACAACAAACAAGTATCAGAAGAAGGATTTTTCAGGAATCATTTTTTTTCTCCGATGATAAGAATAGTAATATAGATGTGTAATATACTGCTATAAAGCTAAATATTTAAGGAAACATTTATATATGAACAGTCGTAGAACGTAATGGAGAGTGAAGAATAGCTCATGAAATGAAAGTATTGTAAATAATAACTTTCATTATCCTTTACCGTTTATCAACTTGTAATGTTATGTAGATTTTCTTGGTTACTAGCTGACCCGACAGACGATGTACTGTCTGAGCTGTCAACCGAGATCTGTCAAGCTGTTCACGCGTGATAGGATGACTATCTATCTATCTATTTATATAGATTTTGCAGTATTTTTTTTCAAATCTTTTAGGAACTGTCATTTATTAGGACGCGTGGTTTACAAATTTAATTTCCGTTGAATAAAGACGAATATCTCTGTTGTCAGAGTGGTGTAAATAGAGGATTTATTTAAGAAAAGCAATATCGGAAATCGCAAAGGCTTTGTAGGAAATGACTATAAAGGGAGAGGGATCTGAAAGGGTGTAGGTAATATTCTCTAGGGGAGCAAACAATTCAGTCTCAGTCGGGGGGATTAAATTTGAATAAAATTACTCTCCAAAAAGAGGGTAATTTTCTTGAATCTAATAACTGACTGCCCTGAGGATTTAAGAGACAGCTGAGACAGTTTTCTTTAATTTGAAGGAATCTCCTAGCTTGAAATTTATGCGAGGGTCAACGCCTTGTCTAATAAAGATCTTCATGTCTCTTGGTCCACTGAATTTCAATTAAAGCTGTCTTAATTAGTAAACGAACATTTCCTGCTCAACGTATAACACAGAACGACATTTTTTTTTTTTTTTTTACTTTTACTTACCTATACAGTAAACTCTTTTTTTAACGAACAGGGTTATAACAAACACCCGTTTATAACGAACTATCATTGCGGTCCCTTGAAAAATGAATAGAAAACTATGCTTTCTCCTCGTTCATAACGAAAAATTCTGTTCTAACGAATTAACGAACTACTTTTGTGGACCAACAACCAACCTGTACCACTACAACCCATGAAGGGTCTTGGGCTCAGTACATATAGAGATTCGTACTGTTTCTAGGCCAACGGCAGTGCAATGAGGTGATGAGGCCTTAATCGCCCCCAGCCGCCAGGTTTTTTCCCCAATTATTTTGGATACCCAATTTAAAGAGGCTGGGTCTGCCCCAGGAGGCTCTCCATTCCCTAGGGTCGCTCCCCGACTGAATTAACAGAATAAATAATATCCTTCCATAGCCGAGATTCGAACCCAGGACCCGGAGCACAGCAGACTAGCGCTCTATCCACTAGACCACGCCGCTCCCACTTTTGTGGATCTCAGAATTGAATTTGTTCGGTTATTACGAAAAATAAAAAAGAAAAAAATGTCTTACCTCCTATCTCTATTCAGCTGAAAATTTTTTTTTTATTACTTCAACTTTATATGGATTGCTGTGATTTTTACATTGTATATCCCTTTTTAAGTTTTTTATTTTGAATGACGGTTTATGTTAATCTTAAAGTATTATGTAAATTTTGAAATAAGATAGATATATGTACTTAGTGCATAGTTTTAACTGCTTTTGTAGATTCTAATTAAACATGTGCCTGAAACCGAATGCTGTATTGAAAACATTCCTTTTTAACCACCTGAATTTATACCAAGACACATAACATACATACAATATATTTTTCGGATATAACGAATTATTTTATAACGAACCGAGAATTTTTTGGTCCCTTGGAATTCGTTAGAACAAGGGTTTACTGTATATGAATTATGCACGGTTTTCTAAATCCTCAGGTCCTGAAGACTAAACACTCTTGCAGTTACATAACTTGTGTCAATATGAAGTATATAGTAAGGGAAAGTATTGCGATCATGAAAATTTTCGAATTCCAGTTTTCAACGGAAATAGACATCAAAGGGTCTCCTGAATTTAAATAACCTGGCCTCCTCAAAAAGGTCTGTGTGTGTGTCCAAATTTAATTTCAATAAAAACATGTGTTTTATTAAATATTCTATTATATTATTAGGAGCGGTGTGGTCAGTTTATAGAGCGCTAGTCTGCTGTGCTCCGGGTCCTGGGTTCGAATCTCGGTTGTGGCAGAATATTATTTATATTGTTAATTCAGTCGGGGGGCGACCCTAGAGTATGGAGACTCCCCTGGGGCAGACCCAGCCTCTATAAAGTAGGTACCCAAAATAATTGGGGAAAAACCTGGCGGCTGAGCGCGATTAAGGCCTAGTCACTTCATTGCACTGCCCTTGGCCTAGAAACAGTACAAACCTCTATATGTACTGAGCCCAAGACCCTTCATGGGTTGTAGTGGTACAGCTAAATTATATTATTATATACGAAAATTAGTTGGTTTTATGGGCTTTTTATTACTCTCTAATAAATTTTATTTTATGTATAAAATAATTTTTTTTTTTCGAAATCCTTTAGCTTTCCAACGGTATATTATACATTTATATTACGGTACTTATATTAAAAAACACAAACATTGCATTGAAATAAAATGTTTGCTCTTTTCTCGTTTAGTTGTATATCGAATTAGTTCAGCTTATATACTTTTCCGTTTTTTATCAGTACTGACAATGTGATTTAGTTCATTTTTTCGAATATACGAAATTAAAGGAACTTTAGGAGAAGATAATTTAAAATATCGGCACTCAAGCCCTTCCAGACTATTTTAATCAGAATGAAACTTATATAATATTAAAGTTTACATCGATGTGTCAAGTTTAAACGAAACCGTTAGAGTAGTTTTTGAGAATGTCATAGAAAACTGAAAATGCATGGTGTAAAGTGGCTCTCAGATAATGATGACAAAGTTGCTGTAACATCTCGGGAGTTTAGTTGTCTTAATTTTTTTTTTATTCTATTTTTTATTGAAATTTACAACTGTATTTTGTAATACAACAAGTAAATATGCTGGTAATGATAAAATACTTTTAAAAAACATGAAGAGAAAATGCCCATTGGCATCACTCCACTAGGTAACTAGACTAGGAGGTATCGAGGCCATCTTCTTTTCAGGCGCCTCGGAGGATTGTCAGGAATTGAAGAGGAAGCAAGGATTGAAACTAGTGGATTAGGGTGGAAGTGGAGTTTGCCATGGAAGGATTGATTCCTGGTTTGGGCCAAATCAGCAACATATAGGATGTTAAGGTCTTTATGGATGAGTTTATTCGTGATAACGTAAGGAGCATTGAGGATTTTTCGAAGGATTTTGGATGTAAGGATTGAATACGGGAAGAATTTGATGGTTTTGTAGAGCCCCAAAGCTCAACTCCGCAAGTCCAGATAGGCCTTATGATAGTGATATAGATGAGCCTTTTGTAGATAAGTGGAAGGTTGGAGCGTCTGTCCAGTAAGTGTTGTAAGCGAAAGCGACAGGCAGTTGTCATTGCAGTCTTGTGTGGGAATTCCAAGTTAGACGTTTCCCAAATAGGAGTCCTAGGTAGCTGATCCGTTCAACTGAAACAAGCGGAATATTATTATAGAACACTGTAGGCCAGCATGTCATAGGTTTACGACGAAGGGTAAAAGTAATTTGGCGGGATTTGTTGGAATTGATTTTGATACTACAATTCTGACACCATATCTCAAGCTCTCTGATGTGGGATTGAATAGTTTGAGAGGCAATAGTAGGATCGTTATTGACTGATAACACACAAGTGTCATCAGCATAGGTAGAAAGGAAGGTGTTAGGATGAGTTGAGATATCAGCTGTATAGACTGTGCAGAGGATGGGTCCTAGGATACTACCTTGAGGGACACCAGCAGACTGAGTAAACAGGGCTGAATAACTTTAATCTTAAATATTTTTTTTTTTTTTTTTTTTTTTTTATTGAGATATATTACAATTTGTTACAAAATGAACAATAATAATATTGATCAGAGACCACATTCATACTATATGTACAGAAAATAATAATAATGGTCAAATTACATAAAATAGAACATAAATAAATTCATATATATAATCTTAAATATTAAATTTCAATTTCATAGACTTTTCGTTTTTGTGCTAGACTTACCGCACACAGACAAAGAGACCCAAAGGCCTTATGACTATGATATACATAATATATATCTAATATTATATATATATAATATAAGGGAATTTGTTACTTGGACTCAGGGGACCCTAAACCGTGTATATTCAGTGATAACTGAATTCGAAAATTTTCATGATCCCACTACATTCCCTTACTATATATTTCATATATAGGTAAGTAAAGGTAAAAGAAACCAACTATATAGTTATTAGGAAATAATAAAACATTATGTTATAAATTTCAGCGTTTTAAAATATATAAATAGTATTGTTCAAACTTTTTCGTTTTCTAAAGAAAACCTCCAATTGTTTTTACGTTCAAACAACTTGACAATGAGAACCCAATTTCAGTTCCTGATGGGAAAAACTAACCAATTTTCCTCGTTAAAGGTCAGTTTCATTTAACCCACAACTACGTTCAAGGAAAAACTTTCTCGTCGAATTAATACCATATTGTTTTAGAGGTAAGTTATATAGTGTTATCAACTATTCTTTTCTTAATTATATCGGTAATTAATGGCCAAAATATGAGTACAGTCATAAAAAGTTTAAAAATATAGTTTTAAATGAAGCTGTTTGACGACCTGATCTCAGTAAATTTGGCCAAACTCTAATAGCTTACCGAGGAGTTTGAAAGTTTGAGAACTAGTTACCAGATTGGTGTAATTTTATAGTTTGTGGTTTACCAAGGATAAGCCAATCAACACTTTAACACTAATAGTCATCCCCCGACCAGCCTTCGTCTCATTATAATTATTTCATGTTTAAAGAAGTAGGTAAATTATTGATTAATAATTAATACTTACACTGTTAATCAGAGTATTAAGAAATATGAATACCCCACTCATACCTGTTGAACAAGGCCGATACCTAGGACTCCATCTTGACAAACGTCTTACATGGAATCCTCACACTAGACTAAAACGACAAGAGACTGCCCGTAGATACGGATTACTACAACGCTTACTCGACAAACGTTCAAAACTTCCAATTCATTACAAAAAGCTCATTTATAAAGATGGAGTTTTGTTGACCGTTGAGAAATTAGATGAGGAAGATGGTTGGGGGTGCGGTCATAAATGAAAAACACACATTTAAAATAAGTGTTATTTTAATTATGTGCCGACGTTTCGGCCTAAAATGTGGGCCTTCATCAGGGCTAAAAGAAACAAGATAACAACCAATGTAATTATAGACTTAATAATGCGTTAGGTATATAATAATAATATGACAGTAATAAATTATAGGAACATAAATAATATTAAATGTAAAATGATAATAAGATGACAATTATAAAGTATGGAAATAAGGTGACAGTTATAAAGTATGAAAATAAACAAAATTAAGATGATAGTTATAAAGTATGGAAGTAAACATAATTGAGATGATAATATTGTAATGAGAATATATAAAGAGAGACTAAGCAAATGAAAAAAATGATAAAGGAAAAATATGTGAACAATTAAAATTTTAAATATTAACAAGTTTGAGTTGATATATGACAGTAATATATTAAAAACATAGTTAAGAGTATAGGTAATATATAAAAAAAGAACATAGTCATTACAAAAGAGAAACAGTATGAATAAAAAATAATTTAAATTTTAAAATAATGTAATATTAAACTAATAATTATATGTCAGGATATGTAACGAAGAAAGATATGAGTATGGATAGAGGGAGAAAGAAATGGGCGATGAAAAAAGATCCTTATCAATAAGAAAATTTTTTCAAATTGATAAGGATCTTTTTTCATCGCCCATTTCTTTCTCCGTTACATATCCTGACATATATTATCATATTATCACCTCAATTATGTTTACTTCCATACTTTATAACTATCATCTTAATTTTGTTTATTTCCATACTTTATAACTGTCACCTTATTTCCATACTTTATAACTGTCACCTTATTTCCATACTTTATAACTGTCACCTTATTTCCATACTTTATAATTGTCATCATATTATCATTTTACATTTAATATTATTTATGTTCCTATAATTTATTACTGTCATATTATTATTATATACCTAACGCATTATTAAGTCTATAATTACATTGGTTGTTATCTTGTTTCTTTTAGTCCTGATGAAGGCCCACATTGTAGGCCGAAACGTCGGCACATAATTAAAATAACACTTATTTTAAATGTGTGTTTTTAATTTATGACCGCACCCCCAACCATCTTCCTCATCTAAAAGCTCATTTATGTTACCGTCATCAGACCCATCTGGACATATAGAATCGAGCTTTGGGGCTCTACTAAGCCATGTAATTCCTCCCATATCCAATTCTTACAATCCGAAATCCTTCGCAAAATCCTAAATGCTCCTTATTTCGTCACAAATAAAATCATCCATAACGACCTTAATATCTCATTTGTTGCAGACCTTTCTCGTACCAGATATACCACTTTTTATTCCAAACTCCCAGCTCATATAAACCCTCTTGTCCGCAACCTGTCAACCTCAAATATTCCTGACAACCCTCCGAGGCGATTGAAAAGATGGCCTCGGGATCTACTTACTTAAATAAACATCGAAATTCTACCGCTAGGTAGTTTCTTCACAAACCTTTCACGCCCTTTATTCCAATTCAACAGTTTTGCATATTGTATTTATGTTAATACAGTTGTAAAATTCAATAAAGCATGAATAAAAAAAAAATACGTGTGTATATTATTTTTCCATAATAATAATAATAATAATAGGCTTAGCGAACCCGAAGGTTCGATGCCGATACCACCAAATTCCGCCTACACAGACTCGTCCAATGCTCACCATTCAGGCCCAAGCTCCCGAGATCAGCCTTAACGCAATCCTCCCATCTCCGCTTCGGCCTACCTTTCGGACGCCTACCAGTCGGATCAGCAAATACCAACTTTCTCGGAATCCGCTCGTCATCGAGTCCAACAACTTTACTCGCCCATTTGAGTCTCCGCGATGCAATCAGCTCAATTATATTCACAGGATGCAAGTTCCGCAATTCCGCGTTATGCAACCTTCTAAACTCTCCAGTGGCCTCATCTCTCTTTGGGCCAAATATTCTACGTAATACCTTATTTTCGAAAACCTTAAGCCGTTGTTCATCCTTTAAAGTAAGCGGCCACGTTATTATTTTTCCATAAAACGTTAAATTTGTTGCTAGCTTAAATAGAATAATACATCTGAGCAATAAAAAATTGTCAATCTATTTTTACTTTCACTTACCGATTTAGGATCCCCTGAGTCAAAATAACCACGTCTCTAAATAAGGTTCTGTGTATGTGGGTGTGTGTGTGTGTGTGTGTGTGTGTGTGTGTGTGTGTGTGTGTGTGTGTGTGTATGTGTGTGTCCGTATGTGGCAAGTCTAGCGTAAAAAGGAAAACCATCCATTTTTCACCTTTTAACGATTTCCTCAAAAGCGGCTGTTACGATTTTGATTAAAGTCGCTATATCGATGTAATATTGAATGTGCTTTTATATAATGTAGGTTTTATTTTGATTGAAATAGTCTGACAGGGCTTAGATGCTGGATATTTTAAATTTTATTCTTCTAAAGTACCTTTAAATTTGAATATTTAATAAAAAATTACCATGTCATCTGATTGGCATTGCTAAAAAACGGCTAAATATACTAGTTGAACGAATTTGATAACCAACTAAAGGAGAAAAGATAAAAAATATTTTTCAATGTAATTTTTGTGTTTTTAAAAATAAGAACATGTATGTGGAGAGTGATGTAAAGGCGATAAACTTTACTGAATGTTGTAGATAAAAATCTAATATAAACCATATTTTTTATATGTCTGATTCCTCGCAAGAGTTTGTTGACTTTAGATTATTTAATTTTATTGCTTCTCCTCAGAACTCGAGTTTGTAATAACTGAGGCATAAGTATAGTATTTTATCTTCCTTAGTTAAAAGTTTCCTTGTACAAATTAGCTTCCTGATGATATGTCCGAATGTGTAATTCTCAAAACGTAATCACTAGGGCCTTGAATAAAACCTCACCTGCATTTCGTATTCTTTCTAGGTGGTACAACTTGTTAGATAATTTATGCTTGATCAAAATATCAATTTTTGGGGAAAAACAATATCGTAGAATAATTTTAGACTCAATAGAATAGAACAGAAAAGAAAATTTATTCTGGGACAGGGTCCCTTAAGAACAATTGATATGTACATTCGAGATAGACAAGGTGTCTGGCCACAAGACCACATGATTATAATTAGTTTTTACTCACAATGATATAAGAAGAAAAGAATGGGTTAAAGTATACAATAAAACAAAAGAGTAAAATAAATAAATAACTCCTGATAGATTAAAACTAAACATTAAAAATGATTCATAATATTCGATCTATTAACTGAGTAAAATATGAAAAATAAATAATAAATTTTCTTTTGAATTGATATTTGATTTAAAATATCAGGCTTATTGAGCGTCTGTTTGGGATGACAGTAGGTACTGGAACAGCTGAGACTTGAATGATAGTAGGGGAGAAGCATGGCGGATATGAGTGGATATGTTCATTTTAGAGGTAGATGAGTAAATGGTCTTGTTGAACCTTGAAGCCGAACGAGTGTTGTTTCATGACCATTTATAATCTGTCGATTATGGGTAACAGGACAGGTTACTTTTATGCCAGGGATCACCTGTGGTGTATTAGCTAGTATAACAGGCTTCTATGACCAAGAGCCCTGGTTCAAACCCAACAGGTGACAATACAATTCTTTTAATGATAAATTCTAAAATATCTCAACTATATGCTGTTCATTAATTTAAGAACCACAAGTTTTTGACAACCTCTGAATCTAAACAACCACACAATCTCAAAAATAATCTATTTTTGTGGCGGTCCCAAAGAACAAATCTCGACCTGCTTATTATGGTTAGATAAGGTTAGTAACAATTGAGATATTAACATTTTGCCTCATTGTCAAAATAGGTTGACTGGAAATATATATGGTGTGTGTGTAAATTATAAAAAAATGGGTTTTTCTTTAATTATTATTATTTAATATGAAACCAGATCGATAACAATTTCGTGAGAGAAACGTGATGTATATGGTAGCCATTTCTTTTTCATTAAGCTGACTCATGTAATCAAGTCCCGACTCCCTAAAATTGTCCCTTTATATTCTTTTTATGCCTTCATGGCTCCTGAGTTATTAGGAAAAGGGTTTAAATAATTTTAAATATAATAGCATTTGTAGTTTTTATATAACTGATCCAGTCAATTAAAACTGATACACTGCATGAGTAGTGTAATATCTCTAATATAAATACAAAAGACATCTTTGAATTCAAATAACATCATAAATATTTAGATCTTTCGTATAGAAAGTTTTAAATCCGTAGAATCCAATTATCGAAATAAAAAAAAAAATCTGTTTGCCTGTACTGCGAATGCAAAAGATATTTTAAATAGCTAAACAATAAAGAATGAAATTCCCTACCAAACTATACAACATGGATAAACAGGATACTAAGGGTCGGAGGATAGAGATTAGAGGAGGTCAACAATTTCAAATATCTGGTAGTTCATCTCAATGAGAGAATTGGATAGACTACATAGTATTGGAGCAGCAGGTAAGATGTTCTGTATGGTCTGTTGGGATTGTCTGGGGAGAAGAGAAGTGACAAAGCAGACCAAACTAGCAGACTATAAATCGACATTCCTACCTATCCTATCGTGCTCCTTAGAATCGTGTACTCTCACTTCAAAATATAGGAGCCAGATACAAGGTACAATAGAGAGAAAAACATGGAGAGATAGGATACGAAACACCACTATACGGGCTAATCTCGATGTCAAAACGGCGGAGGACAAACTGAGGTTGGATATCTTCTTCGGATGGATCCGGATAGAAGTTCAAGGAAGCCTTACAGGACCTCACGGAAATAAATGACCCAGAGGAAGGCCTAGCATGAAGGAGGCGCGGAATAGACTGGAATAGGAGGATGGAGTCAGCACACGAAAGAGACATATGGGCCAGACTCTATAAGCAGGATCCTTTTAAATCCGTTTGTTTGTCATACGAAAGTCAAAAAATGAAATTAACAACCAATAAAAAAAATAAAAAAAATCATTGAATTTAGATAAGAAATAGTTGATATAGCGTTTTGAACTTAACAGTCGTTGTTAGGAAGAGGGGCGACTAACGCGTTTGCTCGCAGCCTCAACCCGGTCGTTGTGAATCGCCGAATTATCTGCCGATCCGTGTAATTTTGTTGAGGGTAAATAAATTAAATAATAAAAGAGAGAACATGAACAAGCTTATATTAATTAAAATAAAACAAATACTGCTTATAGTGTGCAAGCGGTGATTCTTTCAATCCTTGATCACTTCCTTCCCCCTCTCGTCTGCCATGTTCCTTCTTTCCTTTAGCGACTCCTACTCCCTGCGACAATCTTCTAGGATGATGTGCGTGTTGCGATTATACTAAAAAATTGCGACATTCAGCGACAACCAACTTAATTAAACACCGTCTACACTCGCGAGTGACTCCATTAACTCTCTCTCTTACAATCCCAGAATGCCCTCTGCCCAGCGGTCACTTAACAGCTGTTTCAAATTGAATAAAACAATTGACTGTAGCGCTTGCACATAATAAATAACAAAATAAAACAAATAAAATTCCAACTGGAGAAATATAAACGTAAGACTATTTCAATTCTTACAGTCGTGAATGCCTATTTTCCGTGAATATTAAATGACAGCTTAGATGGTTTGTCTTTCTTGAGTTCTTTGATAAATCGGTTGCTATACATATAAGTTTATTTCCTTCACATCTATATAAATTGTAATACTTTAATATAATCATTCGAAAATAGTAAATAATTCTGTAATAATATCAAATATATAGTAAAGGTGAATGTTTTGAAATTTGAATTTTTACTGGAAAGGGGTCACCTGAGATTAAATAAACACGACCCACAAAAAGGTATGAGTGTCTGTGTGGCAAGTCTGGCTCGAACACTTTTCGTTTTATATAACTAAAATTTCATATTTTAGAAGCATGTATGCCTGAGCTGTGACAAGTTTTTCGTCAAAATCGGTCAACCAAAAGAGCCTTATACGACCTTCTCAAAAAGGCTATAATTAAATTTAATAAGCTTTGATATCATATACGTTTGATTCTGATTGAAATAGTCTCACATTGGTTAAATTCCGTAATTATAAAGTTTCACCCTTTATATTACCTTTAATTTTATAGAATCAAAAAGATTTCAAATTGTTAGCGTAGATGAAAAAATCTGGTGCGGGCAACACACGACATTCAATTACCTCCGTTTTTAAACTAGATTAAAGAATTTTCAAGTACAGTAAGAGATAAAAATGAGTGAAACCATTAAAGAATTATTTAAATGGAATTGCTATAGAAACATGAGTTTTATTAAAAAAACGTTTATATTATTATCTAAAATAATCAGTTAGTTTTATCGGCTTTTTATCACTCTCTATTCACCTTTAAAAGCTTGAGTATGAGATAATATTTTTTCTAAACTCTTTAGCTTTCCAACGGTATATCATCTTCTTCTTCTTCTATTGGCACAACAGACGCATGTAGCTGTCCTTGGCCTGCTCAACCAGCCCTTCCCACTGTGCTCTATCTTCTGCCATTGTTATCGTTATTCCTAGCTTTCGGAGGTCACCGCTTACATTGTCCCGCCATCTGGTCTTGGGTCTTCCTCTCGGGCGCACTCCATCAGGGTCATGCATATATAATCTTTTGGCTGCTCTTGAATCTTCCATCCTGAGAACATGGCCTAGCCATTTAAGACGCTGGATCTTTACGAACATGGACACTGCTAATTCCTGATATAGCCGATATACTTCCTTGTTTGTCCTAATCCTCCATCTTCCTGACTCTTGGACTGGTCCGAAGAACCGTCTAAGAACTTTTCTTTCAAATCGGTCCATTTTTTCAGAAGCAGTCTTGTTAAACGTCCATGTCTCACATATATACGGTATATCATACATGTATATTACTGCTCTTATGTTCAAAAACGAAAAATTGCATTAAAAAAATATTTTTTCTGTTTTCTCCTTTAGTTTAGAGTTTGATCAAAATCGTCGGAACCGTTTTCGAGAAAATCAAAAAAAGGTGCAAAATTTATGCATGGTATAAAGTGCCTCTTCTGGTAAGCTCATTTTGATGAAAAAAGTTTTGTCACGTCTCGGGCGTATAGTTGTCTTAAATATGAAATTTCAGTTTCATAGGACTTAACGTTTCCGCCCGGGAGTTACCACAACACACACACACACACACACACACACACACACACACACACACACATACACACACACACACACACACACACACACACGCAGACACACACACACATACACAGGCAAAATATAAAGAGGAGGTGACTCTGATAGCAAACCAGAGCATCACGCTCATCCACAACTGGTTGGCATCGGTTGGATTGCAACTTGCAGATGGAAAGACAGAGGTCTTGCTAATTAGTAGCAGAAAAAGAATGGAGGAGATTGCAATTAGAGTTGGCAATCAGGAGATACGTTCCAAGCCTTCTTTGTGGTATCTCGGAGTGATTATTGATCAGAGGCTTCAAACTTCAAAGAGCACATCCAACGAGTATGTGATAAAGCAGCAAAGGTAACTACAGCGTTGTCCCGACTTATGCCAAACGCAGGAGGACCCAGGCATAGTCATAGACTTTTAATATCGAACGTTGTAACGTCGATATTGCTCTCTGCAGCCGCAATATGGGAAAGGGCCTTGAATACATTGCCAAAATGCCACCAATAGAGCCACCAGAAAAAATCGCTGAAGAGCAAAGACGATCATATAACAGAGCGTGCCGTATTTCCAGGACTGAGGAGAGAATGGAGACATTTCGAAAATGGCAGGATCGATGGGAAGCTGCAACGAAAGGATGGTGGACCCACAGGCTGGTTCCCTAGATTCAACCTTGGGTCACAAGAAAGCATGGTGAGATAGACTTCTACCTTAGTCAGTTCTTAACGGGACATGGCTGCTTCCGTGCCTATCAGTATAGGTTCAAGTTGGACGATACAGGAGAATGTCCAGTGTGCCCGGGAGTAGAAGAGATTGTGGCCCATGTTTTCTTCTGCTTTATCCGCTTCCAGGGAGAGAGGGAAGAGTTCAAGAGTGTCTGTGGCGCTGATCCAACGGCCGATAACATCATTAACCTAATGCTGCACTCGCAGAATTATTGGATGGCTGGCCAACGCATGTCAGCAGATATTATAAAGAAGCTGAGGACCGAAGAAAAGGAAAGGCGAGGCAGGAGTTAGCCTGCAACAGTGAGGCGGCACACAGCCACTATGTCTACACAATGCAATGCCTAATGGCAGTCCCGTGGTGGGAGAGAAACAGGTGTAGGGAGGTTGGTTTTAGTGGGTAAGAATCCCACACACGAATAGATACGGGCCTATCCGCGTCTTTTGAAGATTTCCACCTATCCTCGTAAGAAAAAAAAAAAACACACACACAGACCTTTTTGCGGGGCTTGGCTATTTGGACTCAGGGGACCCTAATACGTGTATTTCCGTTGAAAACTGGAACTCGAAAATTTTCACGATCGCAATACTTCCCCTTACTATATATAGTAAGTGAAAGTAAAACAGGTAAATATACAAGATTAAAGACTTTCATAACCAACTGATGGAGAAATGAAAAAAAAATATGTTTAAGGTATATTTTTTCTGTCTGAACATCACATGTATAATTTACCGATTAAAGGTAATAGGGAATGATTAAAATCTGATAAAAATTGACGATTATTGTACATATTAATTAATGTTGTTAGATAATTAGATCCGAAACTCTTTTCCAAGATGAAAGTAATCCTTTAACTTTATTTGAAAGTTTTTAAACGGATTTTAACTACTGAGGTTTATAAAAATCGTGTGTAGCGCTCAAAACATTTTCGGTTATGTGAGACTGTAATCAATGATAAAATAATAATGAAAAAAACAACAGAAATCAACTAAAACGAATTTATTAACAAAATATTGATTTCGTATAACAGGAATTAAAGACCTTTTCTATTTATAGACGAAAATGCCACAAAATTTCCCGTTTGGTATTGGAAAAAAGTTAAGGGAGTTTCCCAAAGCTTAATCTCCTGCTAATTAAACATAAAAAGGTTTCATCGGGGCTTTGTATTTAACTAAGGGATGACAGTAAATAAATCAAACTAAAAATACCTGTAACCCAACTCTCCCCCAACTGAAAAAAAAAAAAAAAATACGATAAAATATAACTACTCAGATGCAGTCTGTAAATAGCTTAAAACTGAATAATGTGGGCGCTCGTCTTTCTAATTCCATTGACTAAAACCTAATTTGATAAGAAAAATCCTATTAACAAGCCTTTGTTAACAAGTTTGTATAATACTAAACTGAAAATATCGATATTGTGGAGGTGCAAGAAGTTTGATTAAAAAAAACAAAAAAAAAACGATGCTAATCATTACACAATAGTTGATTATTTCCAAATGACTACATTATGGTATGAATGTTTAAAAAGAAATCTATAACATGAACATAATTTTAAGATTTGTCCTCAGTACTCCGAAGAGGTCTCATGTGACCCATTTTTACGGTGAGTTAAAGTGGCTCCTTCCCCCAATCCGCAGACAATATTTCCTAGGATCATACCTTTACCAAATCATTAACTCTCAACACCCTCCATACATCCACAGTCTCCTACAATTAAAATCCTCAGTCCACTCGCTTGAAACAAGATCGCGCCATTGCCTATCCATAGGACTAAAACTTTTGATCGTTCCTTCCTTGTCCGCTCCTCTAATTTCTGGAATTCTCTACCTACTCATATCCGCCATGCTGCTTCCCTCTCCTCATTCAAATCCCAACTTTTCCAATACCTTTTATTATCCGAAAAAGACGCTCAGAAACTGTAACATTTATATTTCTGACATCACACTTTGAATGAAAAATAATTTTGTTCATTGTCTATATTTGAATGCTGTTATCTATTAATTAATTTTTAATTCCGTTCAACAAAATACTTTCTAAGAATTGTTTTTATTTTAATTTTATCATTGTATTTATTTTTTTGGATATATGTGTTACTATGTTTCGTGGGATATAGGGTAATAAAGTAATTTACTTAGAATATACATTTTATTTATCAAATAGCACTTATTATCATACATAAAAACATCGTACATTTGAGGCATTGTTATTATCGAGAATACTGAGGTTCTATTTACCACATAATATTACATATAGGTAAGTACCTTTAAACATGACTGCTTGACCCCCAACTTCCGACTTCCGTGCTGGACTTCCTCTTATCTTCCCGTCCCAGGCTCAGACTCCGCAGGTACTCCGCTATCCCGCTGTACCAGTGGAGGGGTCTATTTTTTGTATAGCCCTTCTAAGAAGCCTTCCTGCTTGTCCCCGGAAACTTCTCTATTTTGTACAAATCAAAAATATTTCTTCACCTCCCAATATTCTCGATACATAGCAGAGTGTATATGCGTTTATGATATGCACACATATATTAACCCATAATTGTAATTATTTATTGTTTATGTTCCTTCTGTCTGTTGTCCAGACATGTATATTTCCATATACTGTACAAACCTGTTATTCTTAGGGGAACTTGTCCCAGAATAAATTTTTTTTTTCTATTCTATTCTATATACAATTAACTAATATGAAAAGTAATAAATAATTCAAAGGAAAATGACCTAAAATTGTCTTTGCAAGCCACTACTAATCTCGAAACGCAATATCTCTGATATTGTAATGATTCTTTTATCGTTTTGTTGAAAATTTAAAACTCTATTGAATACATTAACATTATTTGTTAACATAAACATATTACGGCATATTTAAAAAAATAACTGAGTTATAGGCTTATATATACAGGTTAAATTTATTTTTTTCATTTAAAGTTAAAAAAAAAAATAAATAAAGTAAGCAATAAAATAAATAAATTAAGATTAATTTTAAATTTTAATTATTTTTATTATTAAATTTAAATTGATTATTAAAATAGATTAAGTCAAGATGAAAACAATAGTAGTTCAAATCTGCTTGTAAAAATCCATTTGAGAGAGGAGACACATTAATTCATCAATCCTTTTTCCATTGTTTCCCAAAGCATCTGCGACGTTGCTGGGTATTCTATTTTTGTTTTGCTGCCTGGTGTAGAAGGAACATTCTTCAAAAATATGTGCTATGGTCAAGGCTCCCCTACAATGCTTGCATCGTGGGGGCAATTCTTTTGATATTATGTGTCCATGGGTTAGCCGTGTGTGTCCGATTCTCAGGCGAGGCAGGACCACCTCCTCTCTACGGTCGGTGCGACTTGAGGTTTTCTAAGGTTTTACCTCTTTCTTAATCACTTTGTGCTTACTTGGATAGCTGTTGTTCCAAGTATCTTCCCATTTCTTCAATATATTTTCTATTAGTGGACGTGCTAGCTCTGATGGAGTCAGTAGTGCCCTACCACGACCTGGGAGTGTAAGGGCTTCTTTGGCAGCCTTATCTGCCAATTCATTTCCTATTATCCCTATATGGTCTGGTATTCACACATAATGGATTTTTTTTCCGTCTTCAGCGATTAATTTGGTTAATTTCAGAATTCTTAAAATTCCTGTATGGTTGGAATACATTTTCGTCGGGTGTCCTGATCCTAAAACATATTAAAATGTTTTCTCTATCTTCAAAAATAACTGATTTTTGGGCGTATTTATCGGCGAAATCTCATTTTTTTTATTTTCTTTTTTTAAATTAGTCGCGGTTTCTTATTTATGGTATTTAATTGTTTTTATCAATTTTAATAAAATGATAGGCTAATTTTTTACAAATCTACAAAATAAAAGGTAGTAGAAAATTGAAAATATCGGCATTCAAGCCCTGTCAGAAACACATATATTTTTATCAGAATGAATCCTACTTGATATCCAACTTTTACATCGGTTTAACGAGTTTAATCAAATTCGTTAAGGCCGTTTTGTATTGACATTTTAGGCAAATACGCTTCTAAAATATTAAGTTACATTTTTATACGACTAATAGCATTTGACCATATAATTTGATAAAGCTGTGCAAAATGCATAGTATAAAGTAGGACTTGCGGTTAGCCAATGTATTTTAAAAATGTTGTTATCGCATATAGTTATCAAATTTCACATTCTTACGACTTTTCCTTTAAGTACTTGACTTATAAGAAAAAAACTCATAGAACGATTGATGTTTCAATATATTGGATTCCTCAATTCATAAAAGCGAATATATCAATCTACAGAAATATATATCTTATTTATTTATTCATTTAATTCTAATCCACGCGACAGTGGCTAATTGGACGACGCTAAAGTGGAAGTCCTAAATTTTGCCTAGCCAGGTTTAATTAGGACAGAGATCTTTAACGAGTGCAAGGCATCGCTCAAGCTGAGAACCACCATTTAATCTCCCTTCCGAGGGACGGCATAATTCAGGATTTTTAACTCCCTATTAAGCTCCAAGGGTCATTTACCGGCTTTGAACCCGTGACCTTGGGTATAGAAGGCTGTTATGATAGCTTTTACACCATAGGCGACCCCTGTTACATATAGTTATCTTTTAACTAATTTTCTGTTACATTTTATTTTTTTTCAATAAGTATCACTGGTAGTAAAATATTCAATAACTTGTTATAACGTAATTCACAAATATGTATTTTAATCAATCAATAAAGAAAACTTCACGTAAAGATAGACAGGCCTTTGACCGAGTCTGCCACCCAGGATTGCTTTACAAACTCCGAAAATTCCTTCCTCCAACATACTTACTCATCATCCAGTCCTATCTCACTGACAGATCCTTCCAAATAAATCACAAGTGCTCCTATTCATACTTTTTTGTTCAGTCCGCTGGCGTCCCACAAGGCAGTATCCTCGGACCCATTCTCTTCACAGTCTATACGTCTGACATCCCAACCAATCCTAACACTTTCCTCTCTACGTATGCTGATGACACTTGTGTGTTATCAGTCAATAACGATCCTACTATTGCCTCTCAAACCCTACAATCCCACATCAGAGACCTTCAGGTATGGTGTCAGAATTGGAGAATTAAAATAAATTCAGAAAAATCCCACCAAATAACCTTTACCCTCCGTCGTAAACCAATGACCTCCTGCCCTAAAATATCCTTTAATAATATTCCACTTGTCCCAGTCGAACAGATCCGCTATCTAGGTCTCCTGCTTGACAAACGTCCCTCATGGAACCCGCATACTAGATTGAAACGACAAGAAACTGCTCGTCGCTTTCGATTACTTCAACACTTACTTGACAAACGCTCTAAACTTCCACTTACAATTCCACTTACAACTACAAAAGACTCCTCTACATGACTATCATTAGGCCTATATGGACTTACGGAGTTGAGCTTTGGGGCTCTACTAAACCTTCAAATTCTTCCCGGATTTAATCCTCCTCCATCCATCCAACGCTCCATACTTTGTCACAAATAAACTCATCCATAAAGACCTAAATATTCCATTTGTTGCTTATCTAGCCCGAACCAGATATCACTCCTTCGATAACAAACTCCTCTCTCACCCTAACCCACTAGTTTCAATCCTTGCTTCCTCTTTCATTCCTGACAATCCTCCGAGGCTTCTGAAAAGAAGATGGCCTCGAGAGCTTCTAGTTTAGAAAAGTTACAGGAGTGCTGCCATTGGGTAGTTCTTCTTCAAATCTGTATCACGCCACTTACCTTTTGTCATCTACACATTTACTTGTTGTACTTTGAAGTACAGTAGTAAATTTCAATAAATTATGTTATATAAAAAAAAATATAGACAAATATAAAATAAATTATTGTAAAAAATCTGCTGCGCACAACGCACGACTTCCACTTACCATATTTGTTAAAATCAATTTAAAAAGTTTTAAATAAAGTTACAAGTGAAAAATGTTTAAAGAATTACAATGAGTTATGATCGAAAAAAATATTTTAGATAAAATAATCTAACAATAGAACCTATTATCTACAACAATCAATTACTTGTATCCGCTTTATGAAAACATCCTATTGCCTCTTACAACTTTGTGTATAAGATGATATTTTTTCTAAAATAATTTATGCATATACATATATATATATGTTTGTGTTGTTCTTAGGTTGCAGTCAATGAATAAACAATTTTATCTATGCGACGTTTCGAGAATTTATTGTTCTCATAATCATGCCTTAACAGTGGAAAAAAACAGAACATTAATATTATTGTACAATAATTAATATATGATGTTATTGTTAGAGATATAAAAAAGAGTACATTGAACAATGAATATTAATACAGTGAGTATTAATATTCATGAACAATGAGTATTAATATTCATTGTTCAATGTACTCTTTTTTATATCTCTAACAATAACATCATATATTAATTATTGTACAATAATATTAATATTCTGTTTTTTTCCACTGTTAAGGCATGATTATGAGAACAATAAATTCTCGAAACGTCGCATAGATAAAATTGTTTATTCATTGACTGCAACCTAAGAACAACACAAACTTAAATTATCAACAGTCGAGAACTGATCAAACAATATATATATATATATATATATATATATATATATATATATATATATATAATGAAATTTTTATTATGCCCTCCTCCTTCCTCTACACCCACTATGGAACTTACCTTAACGTTAGATCCCGAAGAAGAAGATGAAGACATAATTATTTTCGAAGATTTTCCTCCAATGACAGCAACCCAATTGTCTGACAGATCGTCTTTCCAAAACAATAATCACGAAGCTCCTTTAAAAACTTGGCTTAAAAGAAACCCTAGTACACCCAGACTACAGCAGTAGACTTTAATTTGTGAAATCAGGAAATATCAAAGATAACTATATGGTTGCTAGAATCCAGAGATCTGAAGAACCTATTCTTTCTCCTAAGGAAATCATAGCCATCGACCTGTTGGACCCACAAGACAACTCTGACCGGAATGCTTGACTGTGAGCCTATTCATTAAAGCAAGACTAGAATAATACCTAAAGTGAAATCTGGGTGGAGTGGATTAATAACACTTTTTTAATGTACTTGTGAAATGTGAGAAATCCAAAATTTATGTAGTATGCTAATGACCCAATAAGGGTAGATGCATTTATATAAATAAATAAAATATCGACATATAAGCTCCGACAGACTATTACAATATCAGACTATACACAAACAGCATGAAACCTATACTATATTAAATTTTACATCTATAAAGAGAGTTAAATTAATATCGTTAGAACTCTTTTTACGAAAGTCCTGAAAAAGCGTATTATGCATGGTATAAGCGACTCTTTACGTTCGTTTTTACCGAGGCTGAGTGAAACCTATGCTGAACGAGGAACAATATTACTTTACAAGGAATAGAAGAACACACAACTTCATTTTCACAACGAGGCAGATAGAGAACATAATATAGAAGGATAAAGAAGTCTTTACCTTCTTTGTGGGCTTAATAAAGGCCTTTGACGGGATTGAAATGCAAGACCTAATTAAACATCTCGAAGAGAAAGGTATTTCAATAGACCTGAGAAAAGCAATATTAAGTCTGTATGTCATTAATTCACCTAGTAGAGATGTGTTTGTCGGAAACATTCCATAAAGTTAGAATCGGTCATAATTACTCCGAGAGATTTAAGGTACGATCGGGTTTGAAACAGGGTGACGCCCTTTCACCTGTGTTATTTAATATAGCTTTAGAATATGTCATAGAAAAGGTGATGTGTACCGAGAAAAGTTCAAATATGGGTTACAAGATTCCGGTTTTATAGTATGCCGATGATCTGGTACTGCTAGGTGAAGACACGGAAACCATAGAGCTAAATACAAGTGTGTTAATAAAAACCGGTAAAGAAATAGGACTCGAACTAAATACCGATAAGACGAAATATATGATTAGTAGCAGAAACGGTGGCGATCTTGGTGATATTGATGTATCAGTGCATACTTTTGAACACGTTGAGAAATTCAAGTATTTAGGTTCAATGATAACAAGAAAAAATCAAATCCAGGAAGAAATAAAGTCCCGGTTAAAGGTGGGAAATGCGTGTTATTATTCAGTTGCTAAGTTTCTTAGTTCGCGGCTTCTATCTAAAAACTTAAAGGTTAGAATTTATAAAACTATTATTCTTCCGACGGTTCTTTACGGATGTGAAACGTGGCGCTTACTTTGAAGGATGAACAACGGCTTAAGGTGTTCGAAAATAAGGTACTGCGTAAAATATTTGGTCCGAAGAGAGATGAGGCCACTGGGGAGTTTAGAAGGTTGCACAACGCGGAATTGTGGGACTTGTATCCTGTGAATATAATTGATTTGGTAGCATCTCGGAGACTCAAATGGGCGAGTATTGTTGTTGGGCTCAATGAAGAGCGGATTCCGAGAAAGTTGGTATTCGCTGAACCGACTGGTAGGCGTCCGAAAGGTAGGCCGAAGCGTCGATAGGAGGGTTGCGTTAAGGGTGATCTCGGGGGCTTGGGCTTGAACGGTGAAGATTGGACGAGTCTGTGTAGGCGGAATTTGGTGGTATCGGCATCGAACCTGCGGGTTCGCTAAGCCTATTATTATTATTATTATGTCATCAATTCACGTAACATGACAAAACTTCGTCGAAGTTAGACTAGGATGAAGTCTCGGACAATTGCATTTCGTTATAGTATCGGATTCTTATGGCACTGGGAGACCCAAGAGAACCTGAAGAAAGGCCTTTGAACGCTTGGACGGGTGAGAAAAATCTGGTGCGCGCAACATACGACTTTCACTTACCTCCGTTGTTAAGATCAATTTAAGAATTTTTAAATATATTTAGAGATGAAAATAAATTGTTAAAGAATTAATTAAAATGAATTTTTATAGAAATATGTTTCATTAAAAAATCTATTATATTATTGTCTAAATCAATCAGTTAATTTTATCGGCTTTTCATCACTCTGTATTAACCTTTGTTTGTGTAAAAGATAATATTTTTTCTAAATCTTTAGCTTTCCAACGGCATATTATACATGTATATTACTGTTCTTATATTCAAAAACCAAAAAATTGATTAACAAAATATTTGTGTAGTTTTCTCCTTTAGTCGGATATCAAATTCGTTCAAGTTATATATTTAGCTGTTTTCTTTTTTATCAATGGTAACAAGCTAATATGGTTAATTTTATAGGATACATAAAATTAAAGGTAGGTTGGAGGAAGAAAATTTAAAATATCGGCATTTAAGCTCTGTCAGATTATCTCAATCAGAATTAAACCTACATGATATTAAAGCCCATTAAATATTACATCGACATGGCGAGTTAAAAAAAAATCGTTAGAGCCGTTTTTGAGAAAACCATAAATAGATTAACTGAACTTGATGAAAAAGTGCCTGTAACATCTCGGGCGTATAATTGTCTTAAATATGAAATTTCAGTTTCATAGGACTTTTCGTTTTCGTGCTGGAATTACCACACACACAAACACGTGTATCTCCGTTGAAAACTGGAATTCGAAAATTTTCACAATCGCAATACTTTCTCTTACTGTATATTACATATATAAGTAAGTAAAAGTAAAAATATAACTAAAAAACAAAAAAAAAATAAAACAATAATAAATTTTAGTTAAACTGTTTTATTAATATAAAATGCTCAATTCAAAAATAATTCATCTCGAAAAAACTTTGAAAATGAAAAGATAACAAATCCACTTAAAGAGAGTTCAAGCACAAACGAAATTGAAAGTAGCCCACCATCTGTTAAAAAAAATGCTGCTTCAATGGAAAAAGGTTGGGGTGGAACAAATTTTACTTCCCAAAAAGATTTCTAGCTTTTCGTTGTTTAAAGAAGAAATTCAATCACAATAACGGAATATGTGGTTGAAAAAAAAAAACAAAAAAAAAAAAACAAGGAAAAGGTTTCTTTGTGATAAATGAATGCTCGTAAATTAACACTTTTTTCGAAAATCTCTAGAAAAGATGACATTAAGATATTATTGGAACTATTTTTTAAATATAAATTTAATGTTGATAATAGAGTAAATATAATACGTATAACTTAGGAATATATTTTACTCTCTTTACTATTTTCATATATTCTACAACAATTAGCATTATTATTATTGTCTGATATTAGTTTTATTAGTAAATATAATACGTATAACTTAGGAATATATTTTACTCTCTTTACTATTTTCATATATTCTACAACAATTAGCATTATTATTTATTGTCTGATATTAGTTTTATTAGTAAATATAATACGTATAACTTAGGAATATATTTTACTCTCTTTACTATTTTCATATATTCTACAACAATTAGCATTATTATTTATTGTCTGATATTAGTTTTATTAGTAAATATAATACGTATAACTTAGGAATAGATTTTACTCTCTTTACTATTTTCATATATTCTACAACAATTAGCATTATTATTTATTGTCTGATATTAGTTTTATTAGTAAATATAATACGTATAACTTAGGAATATATTTTACTCTCTTTACTATTTTCATATATTCTACAACAATTAGCATTATTATTTATTGTCTGATATTAGTTTTATTAGTAAATATAATACGTATAACTTAGGAATAGATTTTACTCTCTTTACTATTTTCATATATTCTACAACAATTAGCATTATTATTTATTGTCTGATATTAGTTTTATTAGTAAATATAATACGTATAACTTAGGAATAGATTTTACTCTCTTTACTATTTTCATATATTCTACAACAATTAGCATTATTATTTATTGTCTGATATTAGTTTTATTCTGTCAAATTCACAATAACATACAAGTATATTTATAGGCTTAGCTTCAATTACCCAATACGTTTTAGCTTTTGAAAATAACCGTTGTAGTAGGAAGAAATGATAAAAGAGTATGAACTATTTTATCAGTCTGTCTAAATTTGTATGAAAATCGCTGTATCATAACTCTATTGCCAATTGAATGCGACTTTTTCAGGGGTGGACCCTGCGATCTATATAAACAGCTCTTTGGAAATCCAATCATAATTGAACATGGAGGTCACCTGTGGTGTAGTTGCTAGTACAACAACCTTCTATGCCCAAGGTATCGGGTTCACATGCGCAGGTGGTCCTAGGATTTTTTAATGTGGGTTAAAAATTCCTTCCGATGTAACGTAAAAAGGTTGTTCCGAGCCTGAGAATATCCATATCCTGATTAAACCTGGATAGGCAAAATTTAGGATCCCCATTGTATTATCGTCCAAGTCGTAAAATATGCTTTAAATTTAGTATCTTTCTGTTGGGAATTCGATTAATTTTTAATTTCACTTACTATATATAGTAATGTATTGCGATCGTGAAAATTTTCGAATTCCAGTTTTCAACGAAAATACATGTTTTAGGGTCCCCTGAGTCCAAATAACCTGTGTGAATAAATGAGTGTGTGTGTGTGTCTATATATGTATGTGTGTGTGTGGTAACTCCCGGGCGGAAACGGTAAGTCCTATGAAACTGAAATTTCATATTTAGGACTAATGTACGCCCGAGACGTTACAAAACTTTTTTCATCAAAATGAGCTTACCAGAAGAGCCACTTTACACCATGCATTTTGCACCTTTTTTCGATTTTCTCAAAAAACGGTTCTGACGATTTTGATTAAACTCGCTATATCGATGTAAAATTTAATGAGCTTTAATAAAATGTAAGTTTTATTCTGATTAAAATGGTATGACAGGGCTTAAATGCCGATATTTTAAATTTTCTTCTCCTAAAGTACCTTTAATTTTGTAGATTCAATAAAAATAACTATATTATCTTGTTAACGCTGACATAAAACAGGTAAATATATACATTGAATAAATTCGATACCCAACTAAAGGAGAAAACAGAAAAATATATTTTTTATGCAATTTTTGGTTTTTGAACATAAGAGCAGTAATATACATGTATGATATACCGTTGGAAAGCTAAAGATTTTAGAAAAAACAATATCTCATACACAAGCTTTTAAAAGTTAAAAGAGAGTAATGAAATGATTATAAAACTAACTGATTATTTTAGAAATTAATATAATAAATTTTTAAGTAAAATACATGTTTCTATATAAATTCAATTTAATTAATTCCTTAATAGTTTTACATATTTTTATCTCTAACTGTTTTTGAAAATTCTTTCATTGATTTTAAAAATGGAGGTAAGATAAAGTCGTGTGTTGCCCCACCAGATTTTTAAAAAAGTAATTATATTTTTTTTCAGGAGAAGTATAGATTCTAGTTTATTTGGGAATAATTTTTATATTATTCATTGAAGGTTATAGCATCTATTCTTTTTCAACCGATTTGAAAACGGCTTTTCTCAAAACCAGCTTTATTGAACATCTCAGTGATGAAGAGGAACCTCAATAAAAAAATTCACGCATCGCAACTATAGTCAATTTTAAGGTGCTGGTATTACTAATAAAATTAGTGAAATCCTAATTATGTTAAATTCAGCTCTCATCCCATGGTCAAAATCTGTACAGTACTTAGGCCTAACTTTAGACAAATCACTTCCTTTCACAGACCACATCAACAGACAAATTGATAAAGCGAAAAAAATAATATACAAACTGTTTCCTTACTTTAATAGAAAATCCCGTTTGAGTCCTTAAAATAAATTAACAATATATAAATTAATCACATACGCCCCTCCAGTCTGGAGCTCATCCTGCTCGACTAATTTCCAAAATCTCGAGTGAATTCAAAACTTGTCGATGCGGATAATTAAAAATTTCCCCCGATACATTAAAATATCATTAATGATCCTAGTCTTGCAGCTTCCTACAATCAAACAACTTGTCCATTCACAAAAAGCTTCTTACTTCAGTAAAACTCCAGTCTCCAAAAACCCATTAATAAATGAAATCGGTAATTACAATAAATGTTCACTAAAACGATATACCTATAAGAGAACAAAACATGTATTATTAAATTAACTTACTTTCTTATGTTATAAATTTCTAAATTTTATAATTTTCAATCATATTATATATTTTCTATTAATTTTTGTATTTTCAATTATTTTATGTATTTTCAATTATTTTATGTATCTTCAAATATTTTATGTATTCTCATTTACTTTATGTGTAGTTTTTATGCGTAGGTTTTTTTTTTTTATAATTGTTCCCACAATCGCAATACAATCTCAATTTTATTTCACCAAATGTTTGCCATTTAGGCTAATGTACTATAATCACAAAAAAACAAAAATATTTTCTGATTCTAAGGATGACTCATCCAAAATTATTGTTAACAGTTGGTCAATATGTAAATATGTGAATAAAGTTTATTTATTATATATTAGTGAAATGGTACTGTCTTTCATAAATAAAGATAAAGACACAATATAAACATTTATTTACAATTTGTTTCTCTGTCAAGTCATTCAGAAGTATGATGAATGAGAAAGCCAAGAGAGAGAGAAAAAAAAGGCTATCTATCTACAAATGGAATGAAACCCGACCATTTGATTTTCCTCGATCGTGTTTTCCATAATGGTCTGGATTTTTTTTTTTTTTTTTTTTTTTTTGAAAGGTCAGACTATTTAAAAAACTAGCATCCTAAGCTTTGATGTGCCTGTTGCACTTTTTTCTGTTTTTTTTTGTTTGTTTTTTCTGTCATCTCATTCATATACTGATCCATTAATAGATGTTTTAAAATTCTATTAAATGTAACGTATAATATATTTATTAATTTGTTTTACTAAAAATTGAGTGGAAAATTTTAATCTTGTCATTCAACTTTAATTAGTCATAACTCAAATAGAACCTTCAAAGTAAATCATAACCTTTCCTACTCTTCCATATTTTCTCAGTCTGAAGGTGTACCTCAGGGTAGTATCTTAGGTCCCCTCCTTTATACGGTATATTCAGCTGATATTCCACTCCATCCATCCACTGTCCTCACAACTTATGCGGATGACACTTGTGTGTTATCTGTCCATAATGATCCATCCGCTGCATCCCGAACCCTTCAGTCTCACATCACAGCCATTGAGGAATGGTGTCAGAACTGGAGGATTAAAATAAATCCTAACAATTTCCACCAAATTACCTTTACCCTTCGTCGCAAACCGATGACTTCCTGCCCCACTGTATCCTTTAATAATTCCCCACTCATACCTGTTGAACAAATCAACCCAACGGCTGCACATTCTATACCTTTGATATTTTAAGTCAGGGTAAAAGTTGTACTATTATCATGATGTTGGAACATTTTATTAAAAATAGGCTGTTCAGGATTTTTTTAGGCAACCCATTTTTAACGTATTTTCTAATATACTAAATTTGTTATAAAATATATTTCATTCTATCATCAGCACGGTGCAGATCGTTTCAAGTTCGGATCTTTGACTATCCCTGTGCCTACCATGCCTGATCTCACATTTGTACAGCATATTTGCTGATAGTCAGATACATTCTGACAGGCGTGAATCAAGATATGAAGGGGAAAAAAAAAAAAAATATATATATATATATATATATATATATATATATATATATATATATATATATATATATATATTATATATATATATACATATATTTGTAGAAAAAGAATATATTGGAACTAAAAAGGTGCTAAGTTAAAAATAAAACTTAAAGTTTGTTCAACAGTTATGGAATAAATGTCTTTCTTTTTTATATTGCACATATGTTATATTACATTATATATATATATATATTTTTTTTTTTTTTTTTTTTTTTTTTTTTTGATGTATCAAATCGTCTTTTTCCTTATTCTAAAATATGATATGATGGAGAAAAAAAATTTCACCCGCTCTATTTAATAATTTTTACTCAGAACTTTCACGTTTTAAAGGATTATTATTCAGTAAAAATTCATTTTTCTCTATTTCCTAATACTAATGAGTTCTAAGAATATTTTAACAGATTATGAGAGAAAAGGTCACAACAAGGAAATTAGTAACGAAATATACTGAAATAATGGACATAAAAATTTGTAGAAGCGACTGGGGTATAAAACGTATTTCGTAATTTTGCAACCTGGAAAAATATTTCTATTGTTTTTAACCATAGTTAATTGTCAAACTCTTTCATATAAATTTCCTACTTCTAGATGAGATAGTCAATAATTGCAAAGTGATTAAGTTTATAATACTTTAGAGGAAAACTAATTTTTATAATCTTCTCAATTTATTACACAAAACAATACAATACATAGAAATAGGTAAACAAGCAACAAATATTTCTTCAGTTATTCTCAAAATTCATCATTGAAGCCAGTCTATTTATTTGAAGGTAAAATCTAACAGATACTAATTAATATTTTAAGTTACGTTGTTTTAACAGGTTTATTAATTGTCATAGAGTAAATTAACACATTAATATAAACTATTTTAATTATATTAATAATCAAAATAGCTAAATAACGTTCTTACTAATAAATTATGCTATAATTTCATCATAGTTACATCTTGGAACAGTGTGCTCTTGATCTAGAATTTCGGAAGTACTTATACGAAGGGATAGTAGAGGGGTGAGGGAAGGCGGCAACAGTAAGCGGCATGCTTTGTAATTATGAGAAATGTTATAATTAATTATTGATAATTACTATACTCTACTGATGAGTCAATCTCATCCCATAACTATAATGATTTCTTGGGCGAGCCAGAAGTCTAGAGAAGCGTACAAACTATAATTTCTATTCTTCAATGTTGAGACATTGATTTCCAAAAGGCTCTAAAGGTACCAATAACCGTTAAAAGGATTCTAAACAATAGACTTATCTTGTAACTAAGATACGATTACACAAAGTGGAAGAAAATTACATTACAATATATACCTACTTAAACCCGTATGAACTTACGCCTCACAGCTTCGTGTTTTGGCAAAAAAGACTCATAAAAAATACTCAAAACGACAGCTGCTTGGTAGGTAAACAAGAAAACCTTACTTACGGACTTACAACAACCAACAGTCGACAATATACTTATAAACGGACATGTAAATACCTGAAACGCCTGTAAGGAAGAATGCTGAAAAGAAGCTGGATTGAAGACCTTATCTACTAAAGCCTTAGAAGCGGTGCTGCTGGGCACTTTCCTTCGCCATGTCTATTATGTCTGATGGTGAATTTTTCTCTTGCACATTTGCCTTTTGTTCAAATAATCAGAAATTCAAGCTGAGCTTCAGTTTCTTGCTCAGTGTCCAAAATCAGATAGGATAGACATATGTATCTAACTTGAAGTGAACAACTACTCAGGTCCATGACCATAACTAAATAAATAATGATTAATAGAGGGATAAAATTAATAAATACATATTATTATTTTAAGTCTTTTAAATTTGACCGAGGTGGCATCCGGGACTGCTTTACAAACTGCGAAAATTCCTCCCTCCACATACTTCCTTATCATCCAGTCCTATCTCACTGACAGATCCTTCAAAATAAATCACAATAGTTCCTATTCATCCCTTTTTGTTCAGTCTGCTAGCTTCCCCCAAGGCAGTATCCTCGGACCCACTCTCTTCACAGTGTATACAGCTGACATCCCAACCAATCCTAACACTTTCCTTTCCACGTATGCTGATGACACTTGTGTGTTATCAGTCAATAACGGTCCTACTATTGCCACTCAAACCCTTCAATCCCACATCAGAGAACTCCAAATATAGTTTTAGAATTGGAGAATGAAAATAAATTCAGACAAATCCCACCAAATCACCTTTACCCTCCGTCGTTAACCAATAACATCCTGTCCTACGTTATACTTTAATAATATTCCGCTTGTCCCGGTCGAACAGATCCGCTACCTACCTAGGTCTCCTCCTTGGCAAACGTCTCACATGGAATCCGCACACTAGACTTTTTTATTTATTAATAACCTCCCCTGCCTTGAGGCAATACGGGTATTGCTGCTGTGAGAAGTACCATAGATACAACCCACAACTGCTATGAAACTAATCAAACAGCATGCTAGTGGGTCTTCGGATATTCAGTGGCCTTCTTCATTCTTCTCTCCTACCTCAAGTTGAAGTGGCTTAATCCAAACCAAGACTAAACTAATACTAGACCAATACTAGACTAAAACGACAAGAAACTGTCGTTTCGCCGCCAAGAAACGCCGATTTCGATTACTTCAACACTTACTTGACAAACGCTCTAACCTCCCTCTTAACTACAAAAGACTCCTCTAAATGACTATCATAAGGCCTATATGGACTTACGGTGTTGAGCTTTGGGGCTCGACTAAGCCATCAATAAATAAACTCATCCATAAAGACCTAAATGTTCCATTTGTTGCTGATCTGGCCCGAGCCAGATATCACTCCTTATATGAAAAACTCCACTCCCACTCTAATCCACTAGTTTCAATCCTTGATTTATCTTCGATTCCTGACAATCCTCCGAGGCGTCTGAAAAGAAGATGGCCTCGAGACCTTCTAGTTTAGAATAGTTACAGGAGTGCTACCATTGGGTAGTGCTTCTACAAGTCGTTTTCATGCCATTTTTAAAAAAATCATATTTTAACACAGAAGTAAATTTCAATATATTATTAAAAAAAAAAAGACTTTTAAATGTAATAAATTTTTACTATATGCTGGTGAGATCAGGGATAAGTGTGATCATGTATATGGCGATAATATCACATACAGCTCCTAGACTCCTGGTAGATGTGAATAAAAAATAACATTTTTATTGAACTTAAACTTTATTTATAATTTTTAAATTATCTTTCAAATTACCTTTACCCCTTGTCGTAAACCTATGACGTCCTTCCCTACAAAGTTCTTTAATAATATTCCTATAATAATATGATTTTGCTCAAACCAGCAAAAGTTATCAAGTCTTCCAAGACAAAGTCCACTCCCACTCTAACCTACTAGTTTTAATCCTTGCTACCTCTTTATTCCTGGCAATCTTCCGAGGCGTCTGAAAAGAAGGTGGCCCGAGACCTTCTATTTGAGATCACCAAGTGGAGTGCTACCAATAGGCATTTTCTCTTCATGTCTGTTTAATGTATTTTCTTTGTTAGCTTAATTTACTTGATTTATTAACTAATACAGTTGTAAATTTCAATATATAATAACAATAAAATTATCTTTCTGTTTTATATTGCACTGACTAATCTGAGCTTGTATAAAATCGTTATGTATATATAAATATATTCGATATATCTACAGTTATAAAATAAATAATTTTAAACTGCATTGTAGTTACACAAGATTCATATTTTTTTCATTACTTTCAGGTCAGTGAGAGGAAGTGATTTGGGAAGCTGAAAAAAGAGGTAAGTTTTTTATACAACAAGAAATCTTAATTATTTTATAGCCAACTATCCTGTTTTGTTGTTTGAAAGTTTTTGGGTCACGAAGAAAAAAAAATACTGCATACATAACAAATGAGCGTAGGGCTAGGTTGGTCCTATGAAAGAAAATGGTTTCTATCTAGGGAAGTAAGCTAGTGGATAACTTTCAACGAAGGGATATAAGGTTTAGCCCCAACGGCTGCGGCTTAGGGTCTAAGGGCCAACATTTTTTTCCCTTATCAACGTTGAACACTACTTCATTATCATACGAAAATCCGTATCTGGCGATTTTCACGTTTTTCTAATTTGATATAGTATGCGTGTTAACTAAGACGTTATAAAAACCCTTAACTAAGACGTTCCAAAAGTAACTAAGTAATATATTTTTTTTATTTATTTAATTTATTTTATTTAATTTATTTATGTGGAAGATAAATGTCTCCAGGGTTTGACTTATTTACGAATTTCATTATTAAAAATTTACCATGGAAAGCAAACCTTTTTTTTAACCAATATTTATAATTCCATTTTCAAAATCACGTATTTTCCAGTCTTGTGGAAATATTCAGAAGTTATCATGGTGCTAAAACCAAATAAATCCTCAGACTGTTTAAATTCCTATCGCCCGATCAGCCTTCTTCCTTCGTTCTCAAAATTATTCGAAAAAATACTTCTTCACCGTTTAGATTCTCTTGAAATATTAAAGTTTATACCCGATCATCAGTTCGCTTTTAAAAAACATCATTCCACTATACAGCAATAGTCTTTTCAGTCGAAAGTGCTACGCAAAATAGTGGACGTTCTACGTAACAAATGACGTTATACATAACGACTTAAACATTCCGACAATTTCAGCCACTGCTACAGAACAATACAATAACTTCCACCAAAGACTAACATACAACACCAACCCTCTTACAGAAACATTAAAATGCTCTAAGAATCCTTATAGCCCACCCCGACTACTACGCAGGCGGTGGCCAAGAGATATGCTGATCACTTAACGAACTCTGCTGTGATGAGCCGCTGCTTCAGCAGTCCACAAATTTGCTTATTGCAAAAGAAATGCAGATGGCAAATTAAATTTTATGTCAATTTTTTTTGTTTTGTAATAAATAAAATCTTTTGTGGAAATACTTCATACAAATAAAGTTGTAAAATAAGCTCTTAGCGTTTTTTCCTGGTAATTACATTAAAAAATTAAGTTTATTTAGAATATTTTTCATCAATTATGCCCATTTTGATCTATAACATGTTGCCATATTTCAAGTATTTTTTTGATTCCGTCCTCCAGGAACAGTTAAAGAATGACCCGAGCACTTTGAGCCTTCAAATTAAAAATTTCCAGTTCTGAACCGAAAAAAAACACTTACGGACGGTGTTTTCTCTTCCGACATACGCACAGCAAATTTCGTTAACTTTCTGGAAATATGGAATCTGTGCAGCAGATTTCCTTTTTCGGAAATAATTCATTCAATATTCATTTTGAGCAAGGAAAATACCACTAAAAGATAAGGAATTCCGGTTGAAAATGTTGCATAATAGCATCTCAACTAATCTTTTTTTTTTGGAATATGTAAACATTATTGAAAACGTATACATGATTTTATGAACATAAAGAGGATTAAATTAATGTATTGAAAAACTATAAGAGCTTATTTTACAACCGAATATATATCATCTTATTAAATTTATACAAATGAGAATATTATTTTAAAAATTATAATAATTTGATTATAATAACTATTTGAAGTTCCAAAAGTATAAACTTTCCGAATCTGTTCGTTGTCTATGCGCATAAGAAGACTTGTATGTCATGGATCTAAATTTGTCGTGGGAGAAATTCTATTATAGCGTTAACTTTAACATTCCTGCAATGAAGGAGACCCTGGAGAAGAGACAGTTAGGGTGGTACGGGCATGTATGTAGGATGAGCCAGGATTGTGACCCACGCAAATTTATGAAGGCAAAACCAGTTGGCACCAGACCTAGAGGAAGGCCTAGGCTTAGCTACGATGGCTACATTAGCAAGTTGTGGCAAGCGAGAGGCAAGACACTGCAGGAGATGAAGACTCTTGCAGGAGACAGAGATGGAGATCCTGGGTTGGACTATCTCCACGCTGAAAGGCACAAGGAAGGAGACGAAGAAGAAGTTAAACTTTATTAATGTTATAATTAAATATTTAATGTTCACTGGTTTTCCACATTCGTTTTATTGTAAAAAAAAAAATAACGTTTTTTCTTTTATACTTTTTCGGAAGGTCCATTTTATTTTTCATATTCAAATAAGCAATTTTAATTACATTTGAAAAATAAATTGGAGCTTTACAAAAAGTCATAAATGAAAAGAAACTAATTTAAAATATGTAAACTAGCATTAATCATTCGATCAACTATTCTTCACGTCTTAAAGAAAAAATCGATAAGCTTTTGGAGCAACATAAAATATCTTGAATGGGTAAAAAATATAATTGAACTTGAAAAGAATAAATTTTTTTAAGAAATTTAGTAATGCTTATGTGAATAAGAAAAACAATTTTTATTTTTAGTTATATATTTATTGAAATTTACTACTGTACAACATATAAATATGTTTTCGATTAATATTTCTCTATCGAACTTGCCTATTACGCCACAACATCAATCCCTTACTAAAACTAAATAACTGATTCTCATTTACATATCATATGTTAATAAACATCAAGAAAAAAATAACAATCAATTAATCCTTGGCAAATAAATAAATAAAAACGCGGCAAACATTGTTCTGTCATATAAATTATTTCTAGTGAATATTTTGGTTGCTGAATAAAAATCCTGGTAAGCGCAAAGCACGGCATTCACTTACCTTCGGTGTTATAATCAATTTAAGAATTTTCAAATACATATAAAGAGGAAAATGGATTTTTAATAACTAATTACCTTAAGATTTAATAATAACATCCTTTTTTTTTTATTAAATAATCAATTATACTATTATCTACGACAATCAGTTTGTTTTATCGGCTTTTCATCACTCTCCGTTAACTTTTACAATTTTTTGTACAAGATAATATTTTTTCTAAAATCTTTAGCTTTTCAACGGTATATTATACATCTATATTACGGTTTTTATGTGTGAAAATACAAAATGAATAACAAAATATGTTTGCACTTTTCTCCTTTAGTTGGTCATTAAATGCGTTTGATTTCTATATTTAGCTGTTTTATAGCAATGCTAATCAGATTATATGGTAAATGTTTTGAAATCTTTAAGGTACTTTAGGGGAAGAAAACTCAAAATATGGGCATTTAAGCCCTGTCAGAATATTTCAAAAGAATGATACCTATATGATATTAAAGCCCAATAATTTTATATCGAAATAGGGAGTTAAATCAAAATTGTTAGAGCCGTTTTTGAGAAAATCATAAAAATGTGCTGAATGGATATTATGAAATGGCTCTTCTGGTTAACTGATTTTGATGAAAATATTGCTGTAATATCTCGGGCATTTAATAAAGTATAGACATATTGCTGTCAATATGTCATTAATATGAAATTTCAGTTTCATTTGACTTTTTCACGCTGCACTTACAATATACGGCCACATCCAAACACACAGAGACCTTTTTTTCGGGATTTGATTATTTAGAATCAGAGGATCCTAAAACGTTAATTTCCGTTTAAAATTGGAATTCGAAAATTTTTACGATCGCAATATCGAAAAAGTAAATTAGTCCTTTACGGGCGTAACCCACATCACCCACCCTAAAATAGACAGTTAGACTTAAGTTATTTCGGACTGCTTCTTGCATCAGGAAGAGAGTTGCGATACTAAAAAGTGTTCTTTTTAGTATGGTAATCCTAGTTACCATACTAAAAAGTGTTCTTTTTAGTATGGTAATCCTAGTTACCAGCGAATTATTTCGATTCGTATCCTTTTAAACGGAGAATCGAGTCAAGAATGGAGGTTCTCTTCCATTTTGAATTTTTTTTTTTTTCTTATCCTCCAACTTTATTTACAAAATAAATACAAAAAACATTCTATGTATACACAGCAGCAATGGTATATACAGTCCATGGCTCAGGCCTCGTATTGCCCGTTGGCATTCAAAGGTTCCTTTCGCACTAGGCGCGGTATGCGCTTGAGAAGTGGGGTGGCTTTGTGCCTTTGTTGAAGTAAAATGGGTAGGAACCATTTTGCTGGTGGTTAAATGTATGCGGGTCAGACTGCAGAGTCCAGACCCCTTCCCAGGGCGACCACGTCGACCAGGGGGAGAGAGCCTTGCCACCTTCCAGGCGCAGGTTGTGGAACTACGTCCCTGAAGAGAGGGTTCGCACAAGCCTTTAACCCGTCAAAGAACTTGACGTGCCTCCTACTGATGAACTCTGGCACCGAGGGAAGATGGAGTTCCTCGTAGATGGTGGCATTTCTCGCCCGCTGGAGCGTGGTTTGATAGAGGTGGCGGAGCAGGGGCGCACCATGGAGTAGAGTCGGTCTGATAACGGCCTTGTAGATTTGCAACTTGAGTCGCAGTGAGAGCTGCGGCGAGATGAGTAGGTGGTAGAGTCTATGGGACTTCCTGCGGGCCAGCTTGATTATTTCCCGTACATGGCTGAAGAATGTCAGGTGTCGGTCCAAGGTCACACCTAGGTAAAGAATTGAGTTGGAGAGAGGAAGTTTTACACTGTCTATCTCAAACTCGGTGGGTAACTTCTTCTTCCCCTTCTGGAAGGACAAGATGATGGCGTCCGTTTTGGCTGGGTTGACTCTGATTCCGATCTTCTTCAATTCCCCAACTATGACGTTGGCTGCTTTCTGGGCCTGGTCACGTGCCTTGGTGGCGCTCATGCTGGTGGAGTAAATGGCGATGTCGTCCGTATAGACTGCTACTGTTGCTCCCGGATGCTTTACTGAGACCACCGGTGCCGTGAAAACGACAAATAGTAGTGGCCCCAGTACAGACCCTTGAGGTACCCCACAGATGGTATCGTGTGGATTCGACAGGCTCCCGCCGACCCTTACAACGAAAGATCTTCGACTAAGATAGCTTCGGATCAATCGGCATAGGGAGGCAGGGAACTTGAACTCCTCCAGACGGCGGAGTAAAAGAGTGTGAGACACACAGTCCAAGGAGATTAGTGCTGTGGCATCGTTGTTCTTCCTCATCCGCTCCATGGTGTGGGCCTGCAACTTCGCCAGATGGTGTTCACAGGCTACCCCTCGTTGGAATCCCGTCTGTTCAGGTGGGATGATGTTCTCCTCCGTACAGTGCTTCATCAGATGGTGGTGAACCAGTCTTTCTAAGATCTTACTCATGTGCGAGAGAACACTGATCGGGCGATAGTGTTCCGTTGAATCTCCACTCTTCCCCGGTTTGAGTAGTGGCACTACGATCGCTTCTTTCCAAGCCTTAGGAAAATACGATAACCGGATGCACGTGTTAAAAATGTTCAATAAGAAGGCATTATCCCTCCTAGGGAGCATCTTCAACAGGACATAAGGAATATCGTCCTTCCCAGAGGACTTATTGCCCTTAGTACGTCGTAGCACCGACTCAAGCTGCTTGAAGGTGAAGTGGATGGGCTTCTCATTGGGGGACGGAGGTCTCCCTTCTGGAAGTCCAGGAGCAGCACTCAAACGAGCTGGCTATCTGCCTGGTCATCGCATTGATGGCCGGTTTCAAGCCGTAATCACCCGTGCGGTAAAAGACGTTCCTCAGGTTGTTCCTTTGGGCTACCAAGGTGAGTATGTGCCTCGGAGGCTTTCTGAGAGCGATCGGCTGGGGGCTGAACCTAGGGATATTATAATTCGCTGACTTCTGTATGGTAGTGGTGATGACGGCCACAGCGCCATCCACCTCGGCTTCAGATCTCAGAGGCTGTATCTTGGGTAGTGTATTATCGACACTAGTCTTATAGCCCTTCCATTCGGCCTTGTGAAATAGGTACTTGCTCGCCGGGGGTGTGGGGGGCGTTCCCTCAAAGGTGTAAAGCACTGGCCGATGGTCAGACGGTCCGTACGGGAGTGCAAGGCACCCCGTGACGGTGTGCTGATCCCTGGTCAGGAGAAGGTCTAGTGTGGATGTCCAGCAAGGTCGGGCCGCATGCTTGAAGGTGTGCACCCCAGGGTGAAAGACCGCCATCCTGGTCTTGGAGATGTAAGTACCCATCATGTTATTACTGTTACACAGCCAGGCAGTATGTCGAGCATTGAAGTCCCCAAGGACGACAAATTGACTTCTACCCTGGGCGTGTTGCAGCAGTAGCTTCATAGATGTTGCTATAGCCTTGTGTCTCCTATAGACACAGCAGAAAGTGTACCGATGTTTCAGGTGAACATCGACTGTGATTATGTGAGTACTCTTGGTAGAAGCAACCGGGTTGGGTATTAACCGTGAAGGAACATCTCTTCTGACCAAGATGACGACACTCTCATCAGTTCCTGGATTGCACATCTCCCGGTACGCGATGTAACCCTGGATATACAGCCACTCAGATGCAGGAAGAACGGTGTCCGTCAGCGCCACTACCGATGGCCGATGCTGCTGTAGGAGGAGTTCAACTTCAGCCTGCTTCTGACGTAGGCCTCGGATATTGTAGTTGATGACGAGATGTTCAGTCATAATGTTTACTTATCACCTTCATCATCATCTCCATTATCCTGTTTATCGACGTCATCAGCTGGGTGATCTGGGAGCTGAGTTTTGCATTAGCCGCTAATACGTCGGCTAATGTACCACTCTGGCCCGGTGATGGGGATAGAGGGGTACCTGTCATTGGTCCGTCTCCAGTAGGTTGTGGTGGTGGGGGCAGGTCCTGGTGCTGGTACTGCTGCTGCTGTGCCGGCGCTGTGGTTCCTCCCAGATGTTCAGAGTGAGGTAGGTCCGGCTGGGCTAGTCTGCTGGGCTGTCTTGAAGAAGCAGCAGCTCTTGTAGTGGCTTCGTTTCTTCTTTTCTTCATTAGCTCCAGTCTTCGTGGGCAGTCCTTTGAAGAGGCAGGGTGGCTTCCTCCACAGTTGGCGCATTTGGCCGCGGTCGGAAGAGGGCAGTTGTGGTTGGCGTGAGTTCCCCCACACCACAGGCAGGCGGCTATGCGGCCACAATACTTCATAATGTGCCCAAACTGCTGACAGTTCCTGCACTGAGCAGGGGCCCCATCTTCTTTAAAGGTGTAAACCCTTATTATTACCCTCCCGATGCTGCGGAGGGCTCTTATGTCTTCAGTCTTGACTGAAGGGTCGGTAATGACTTGAACTCCTTCAATCTCATAAGCCACTCCAGCTTCGTTTCTCCGGGTTAGCCTCCTGGCTAACCTAAAACCAATCAATCTGTTCTTCAGCTCCTCTGTTATTTCTTCTATAGGATGGTCAAGGTCGAACCCTTGAATGACAAATTTTTTTGATCTTTTGGTTCCACGAGGGGCGTAGGAGTGAAACAGCACTTTTTCATTGTGCAGTAGCAACTTCACAGCTATGTCGTGATCGAGATCATTTGTCAGATATAATCTCGTCTCCTTGGGAGAAGAGTTCGTCTTAAATTCTTGTATGCCTATCTGGAATAATTCTTCCTTCAAGGACGTAAAAGATATGGGTGGCGAAATGATGATGGGGGGAGGGAGAGCTTTTTCTTTGGTGTGATTACCTCAAACCTATTTGATGTTGACACCGGTGGCGCCACAGAGACCGGGCGGGGTTTTAGAGCATTCCTTTTCGTCACTTGTATAAAACCTTCGCTATCGGTGAGCTTTCTTTTTTCACCCCTGGCTTCGGTCGGGGCAACGTCCATATCGCTAGAGCCAGCGGGTCCTGCAGCCATATCTTCTGTTGCCAGTTACCTCGTAAAGCCTTGTCAGCGCGACGCTACCTTGGCTGATGGGGTTGGGTCCACGGGATAAGTGTGGACCCCAACAGCGTACAGGTGCTAAGCCAAACAAGGAGAGAAGTATTCGGAGCAAAGTAGGAGTCTTCGTTTTCAGACGGAGATCTTCAAGCTGCTGTTCGACCGTGCTACTTACTGCTAAGCGATGAGGTTCCGTGGTTGAAACCACGCCAAAAAACTATAATTAGCAGTTAAGCCTTTTTACTTCACGAGTAGAACGATCGAAAGCCTTTTGCCACTAACTGTAATAACATGATCCATTTTGAATCGTATCCTGGTTACAATAAATGTCTATTGTTACAAATCCTTTCAACGAGAATGGCGACTTTAACTTAAAACGAAAAAAAACAAAAATTTAAACAGTCCTTAAAATATGAAAATCGGACATATCCTTTGAAATAGTAAATTAGTCCTTTTCGGGCGTATTCACTATATATTTCATATATAGGTAAGTGAAATTAAAATTTTATATTATACAAAGTTATATTACTTAAATTTAAGGAATGCAATACAAATTGTAATATTAAACTCGTTAAAATAGCGAACATTTAAGTAGAAAATAAATTATAACTTTATTTAATAAGCATAATTATTGAGCATTCTTCATTGTAATTGTCATCGATTTGCGTAGTCAAAACTTCCAGAGGTTCCTTAGTGAAATACTGTTTGTGTACCTTTGCTTTCGGTCTTGGCAACATTGCGTGGGCTATGATATTTGAATAATAGATTAACATTATGAGGACTGTGGGTGACATGGATTGCCATGGATACAAGGGAATCTACTCTAATGAGAAAGTTAAAAAAATTTTGGGGGACTCTCTTGAAATCTACATAGAATACTTCAACAATAATTTTAAATTTATCAACTAATAAAAGATATTCTATAACACAATCATTGGTGTTAACGTACTCAACATCACTTTTTCAGGAAAATCACTTTTAACATATGAAATAGGTCACTGAAAATACAGTTTTTAACCAAGTATTACAACCAAATGCTTGCGCTAATGAACGAGAACTAAGTTTTAACGTGTGGTGCCGTGCAATGCGGTGGCCTACTCAGGTAAGGACTCCACCAAAGGGTAGAGGGGTTTATCTAACTGTTTTGGGACAAAATATTGAATCTGTGAAGTTAGCAAAGTTAGGTTTTAGTTACGTTATCGACCAAAATACGGCATAGTGCGCCATTAAAAAAAACAAACAAAAAAACACCAACCATTAATGTTTTCAATTCAATGTATTTCATTAAAGTCATTAAAATGTATTAAGGACATATTCATTGTTTAATCACGTAAAAGTTTAAGATTTTAAATTATTATATTTGTCATAGGTTCTAAACAGATCAGGTTTGAAAAGTTCGATGTTGCAGACGAAGCGTTATCTGTAATTTTTTTTTTTTTTTTATTGAGAAATATTACAATTTGTTACATAACGAACAGTAGTAATAGTGATGTAATACACATTCATACAATATATACAGACAATAATGATAAAGTCAAATTACATAAAATCGGAAATAAATAAATTCAAATATATACAAAACAATAGCAATTAATAAAAATAAAAAAACAACAACCTGTAGTAGAGATAAATACAAGTTGAGAAATATATAAAAATCATACAAACAAACTTAACTATATACAATCTGCTAAAGGGGCCCAAGGAATAGCCACAAACATACAGTACATGAGTAGAGGATCTGACCAGTGTCAGAACTCCAGAATAAATATTTACAAAACGTCGCGGGGCCACTGCCGTTTCAATCTTCGAGGAGGATTGTAGGGATGGGTGGAGCAAGATCTGTTAATAAAAAAAAAATTCGTCCTTTTTGATTTTTTGTTTATTTATTTAACGTCACTTTATGCTGCTATGGCTAATCGGACGATGCTACAGTGAGAGCCCTAAATTTCGCCGATCCAGGTTTTATTAGGATAAGGATCGTCAACGAGTACCTGACATCGCACAGGCTCGGGACTACCTTTTAACGTCACCTCCGAAGGACGGCACAACTAAGGATTTTTTACTACCATTAAAACTCGTGACCTTTGGCATAGGAGGCTGTTATGCTAATGATCCAGCTAAAAGTGATCCCGAAATTCAATTAAATTAGTTTTTTAATAGCTTCGCTCATTTGTATCCCTAACTGTATTTGAAAGTTATTTAATCGATTTTAAAAACGGGGGTAAGGGAAAGTCGTCTGTTGCCCGCACCAGATTTTTATATATTAAATGAATCTATAAGCATTTAAATAAATTATTATAGTGCATATAGCAAAGGAGAAATCCTATAAATGGTGTACTAGGCCACATCTTATATAAAAGAGTCAATTTTCTGTCAATTCTCGTTTATTAAGGGCAATATTAGAGGGTGGCTCAGTGACGATGTTAGATAAAGGCTATCTCATGGTCCGACCTTGCTCAAAGTTATCTTCGACCGAACAATATCAGATGTGCTTTCCATACAAACGAGCTTCTCACAGATAGCACACCCCGTTTTGAAAATAAATGAGAAAATAAAGTTTAACGATAGTGTAATAAAAATAGATTTTAGTTTCATATAAAATACTTTTTATCGTTTTTTTCAGTCATGAAATAGTTTTTCACATTTATTTATTAATATTTTTATTAAAACAGATTTAGGTATAAACTCTAAGGGCTGTTTTAACACATTAATATTCATCATAAATAAAATATAATAATTTTCTGGGCACAGCACACGACTTTCGATGTTAACGATCTCAGTTGTTATTTTTAAAGACAAGAAGTTTTAAATAAAGTTAGAGTTTAAAAACGTTTAAAAAATCACATTCAGTTTCTTTGGAAACATTATAATAATAATAATAATAGGCTTACCGAACCCGAAGGTTCGATGCCGATACACCAAACTTCGCCTGCACAGACTCGTCCAATGTTCACCGGTCAAGCCAAGCCCCCGAGATCAGCCTTAATGCAATCCTCCCATCGACGCTCTGGCCTACCTTTCGGACGCCTACCAGTCGGTTTAGCGAATACCAACGTTCTCATAAAAACATTGAACATTAATGGTAGGGTACTCACTACGTTTGCTATTTGTGATATTGTGCTAAACCATCAATTTTATACAGGAAATAACTGTAGAAACTCGACGGTTTAGCAAAATAACACAAATAGCATGCTATAGCAAACGTAGTGAGTACCCTGGTATAATAATCAGTAAATAGTTTATATTTATATATGGATATTATATGGATATTGCGACATAAAAAACATTGAACATTAATGGTAGGGGTACTCACTACGTTTGCTATAGCATGCTATTTGTGCTATTGTGCTAAACCCATCAATTTTATACAGGAAATAACTGTAGAAACTCGACGGGTTTAGCAAAATAACACAAATAGCATGCTATAGCAAACGTAGTGAGTACCCCTGGTATAATAATCAGTAAATAGTTTACTGATTTGCTATTGTGCTAAACCCATCAATTTTATACAGGAAATAACTGTAGAAACTCGACGGGTTTAGCAAAATAACACAAATAGCATGCTATAGCAAACGTAGTGAGTACCCCTGGTATAATAATCAGTAAATAGTTTTATATTTATATATGGATATTATATGGATATTGCGACATAAAAAACATTGAACATTAATGGTAGGGGTACTCACTACGTTTGCTATAGCATGCTATTTGTGCTATTGTGCTAAACCCATCAATTTTATACAGGAAATAACTGTAGAAACTCGACGGGTTTAGCAAAATAACACAAATAGCATGCTATAGCAAACGTAGTGAGTACCCCTGGTATAATAATCAGTAATGAGTTAATGCTCTCTTTGTCAATTTATATTATGTTTTAAAACTTTGTATATAACATTACATTCTTTCTAAAATATTAGCTTTTCAACAGTATATTAGGGGTACTCACTACGTTTGCTATAGCACATTTCTGTGCTATTTTGCTAAACCCCGCGAGCTTCTACAGTAGACTGCTGGGAGGTATAGCAAAATAGCACAAAAAATGTGCTATAGCAAACGTAGTGAGTACCCCTATTATACATCTATATTCCTGTTCCTATGTTAAACATCGCAAAAACTCTTATGCGTTAATAAAATAATATTTTTGCTTTTTTTCTCTATTAGCTGGGTATCGAATTACATATTTACCTGGTTTTTATAAATGCTAACAAGATAATGCTAATTATTTTAATCTACAAAATTAAAGGCATTTAAGACCTGTCACACTATTTCAATAAGAATGAAACCTAGATTATTTTAAAGTATATTAAATTTTACATCGATATAGGGAGTTTAATCGAGATCGTTATAGCCGTTTTTAAGAAAATCGTAAAAAGGTACGAAATGCACATATAAAGTGGCTGTTCTGGTTAGCCGATTTTCATGAAAAAGTTGCTGTAACATCTCTAGGTTATAGTTAAATATGAAATCTTATTTTCTTACGAATTCGTGTTTTCGTGCAAGACTTACCACAAACACACACACACACACACACAGGACCTTTTTGTTCTCAAGGGACCCTAAATCGTCTATTTTCTTTCGAATTCGAAAATATATAGGTATGTGGAAGTATAAATAGTTTTGCTACCTGAAAAATCAATAACAGCAAGTTATATCCTATAAAATTTATAGGACTATCGCAGAAACTTACTTAGGTGATGGAAGTTTTATTTCAGGGAGCTGAAAGAGGAGAAATGGAAGAGTAGGCCTAAGTTGGGAAGTAAATTACTTCGCCCTGACAGACACCTCAAGTAAGGAACTTGTGCTTCGCGGCTTAAAAGCAATCAGATAGACCTAGTGAGAGGAGAAAACTAACTAAAACTGAGGAGAATCACAATTTTTTCTTTATCTTGGCTAGATGTGAAATATATATTAAGATATTAATCTATATACATATATAAAATCTCGTGTCACAATGTTTGTTCGGGATAAACTCTGAAATTACTGAACCAACTTTTAACAAACTTCGTAGTATCTGTTCTTTGGTTCAACATAAATGATAGGATGGTTTTTATTACTATCTAAATGGTTGAAAAATATATTTTTCCAAAACGTAAAACAAATTTGTTTAACTTGGCAACACTGTTTCCCAAGTAACCTTCCCATATCTTCACATATGTGATAATTAATTAAAATATAATTGCGTGTTGATTGTTTCTATGCGTTCTTATTTATAAAATATACATTCACATTATAGTTTCCAGTTATAAAAAAACACATATTATACTAAAACGTTTTCAGAAATATTATATGTACTTATTTGAATTACTTGCAATGAGTTATGAGTTGCGAAAGAGTAATGATGATATACAAAATGTTACGTTTAAAAGATAAAACGATGTTATTGAATAATTTGTGGCTACTTAGTACTGGTATGTAATTGTAACATTGAGCAAATAAAATTAATATCTGACATGAAATAATAATCTTTTATTTATCATAAACAGGGTTGTTCATTGCTATTCACCTGTATTTCTTTTATATAACCTCATTCAACATAGTCACTATCAACATCTATCTTAATTTGTCGTTATTTTAATTTAAATGGTTTTATTTATCAAATAGAATTCGACTACCGCTAACAAAGATAATGAAGTGTAGTTTTTATTCTATTTTGTCAATGTGTCTCGATGTTAGAAGCAAGATATTTATAGTTATATTAGATCAATTATAGAAATAGGTCAAGTTGTTTTTAAATCACTTTCCTCATCAACCACAATTCTAACTTTAGTCTAATATGCTGCCATTTAATTCTGTTAAATATACAATAGCGATCCAGCAGAAGTAGGCATACCCAAAATTACTCAATATATTTTAGCTGTAACGTAATCGTGGTACATAGTCACGTTTGCAACACAAATGTGATTGGTAAACATTGATCCAACGAATGGGTATATTTTCAATTGAAAACAACTTTGATAAATGTAATTGTTAAAAATATAATATTTATATTTCTTGAAAATGTATGTCCAATAATGTCTATGTCTTATAATAATGGGATAGTTGTTGACCGTTTTTACTATGGTAAAGAAGTGGGTTGAGGTTGAAGCCAGCATGAAAACACACCATTAAGAAAATGATAAAATAACTTTGTTTTATTGGTAGTTTCTTTGTTACCACATCCCCAAACAACTGCTGCATCATATTTGTTTTATAGTTATTACTTATAAACGCATTTATGCAAATTTAAATAAAGACAAAATAAAATATTCGCGAGCAAAGCCGCGGGTTACTGCTAGTTAAATATATGTATTAAAAAAACTGGTGCTGCCAACACACGAATTTCACTTACCTTCGTCATTTATATCAATTAAGGAATTTTTAAACAAATTCAGAAACAAAAATTGCTATAGAATTATTTAAACTTTATTTTAATAGGAAAATGAGTTTTATTATATTATTATCCACGACAATCACTTTGTTTTATCGGCTTTTCATCACTCTCCGCTAACTTTTAAAATAGTATGCATAAGATAATATTTTCCTAAAATCTTTAGTATTCCAACGGTATATTATACATATATTACTGTTCTTAATTTCAAAAAGAAGAAATTACATTTAAAAATATTTTTCCAGTTTTCTCCTTTAGTTGGATATCGAATTCGTTTAACTTATATATTTACAAGTTTGTTAACCACGCCAATCAGACGATATGGTCAATATTTTTAAATCTACAAAATCAAAGGTACTTTAGATGTAGAAAATTCAAAATATCGGCATTTAAGCCCTGCCAAACTATTTCAATCAGAATAAAACCTACATGATATTAAAGCCCGTCCAATTTTACATCGATACAGCCAGCTTAGGCAAAATAGTTAGAGTCGTTTTTGAGAAAAACGTAAATAGGTGCAAAATGCCAGGCATAAAGTGGCTCTTCTGGTTAGCTGAAATTGATGAAAAAGTTGCTGTCACATCTCGGGCGCATGGTTGTCTTAAATATAAAATTTCATTTTCATAGGACTTTTCGTTTTCGAGCTTGACTTACCAAACACCCATTTTTTGCGGGACATGGTCATTTGGACTGAGGGGATCCTAAAAGGTGTATTTCTGTAGAAAACTGGAATTCGAACATTTTCACAATCGCATTACTATCCCTTACTATATATTCCATATGTAGGTAACTGAAAGTAGTATTAAAATGTATTGCAACTGTGAAAATTTCCGTATTCCAGTTTTGGCCGAAAATACTCGTTTTAGGTTCTCTTAACGATGAAAGGTATGTGTGTCTATGTTGTCAGGCTAGCTCAAAAATGATAAGTTGTTTAAAACTAAAATTTCATATTTTAGGAGCTTATATGCCCAAACTGTTAAAGCAACTTATTCCGCATAATCAACGAAACAGAAGTTGCACATTATAGAATAAAATAGAACAGAAAAAAAAAATCTTGGACAGGGTCCCTTAAGAGCAATTGATATGTACAATTAAGATATACAATGTGTCTGACCTAAAGACCAAAGGAGTATAATTAATTCTTATTTACAATGTTATAAGAAGAAAATGATTAAGGTATACAATAAAATAAATAACTTCTGATAGAATTATGTGTTGAGCAAAACTAAACTTTGAAACTGATTCATAATATTGGGTTGTTTCAAATGAAATGTCCGGTTTTATAGTTTCTGAAATACATAAAGGATTTTGCAGGTCTCCGTTGTTTTCTTCCGAATGTATACATATTCAAAGTAAACAGTTACTAATCCTCTATCTTTGTATTATAAACATTAGCTACCCGATCAATTACCCACTTTTTAGTATACCTCCAAATATGAACATGGAAACACGCGATTTTCGAATAATATTTTTGTACGAGTTCAAACTCGGCCATTCAGCAGCTGAGGCCGCTAGAAATATTTGCAAGGCGTTTGGGAAAGAGAGTGTTGATGAACGGACCATTCTTCGTTGGTTTGCTAAGTTTTCAGCTGAGGATACTGACTTGGAAAACTTGCCCCGAGGAAGACCTCCGTCCGTAATAGACAACGATGTCCTCAAACATACAGTAGAAGGAAACCCCTACCAAACAGTTAAAGGACTCTCAGCACAACTAAATGCAAGTGCTACTACCGTTTCCAGAAATTTAAAGTGCATTGGGAAAGTAAAAAAGCTCGATACATAGGTACCTCATGATCTCACTGAGCGGCATGTTTCAAAACATACCGTGAAAAAATTGAAAGAACTGGGCTACGAAGTTCTTCCGCACCCACCATATTCTCCCGACTTGTCTCCAACAGATTACCACCTGTTCAGGAATTTAGACAACTTCGTCAAAGGAAAACTTTTTGAAAATGATGATCAAGTGAAAAGTGCGTTTTCAGATTTTGTTTCACTTCAAAGCTCAGAGTTTTTCAATTCGGGGATTAAAAAGTTGGTGTCACGTTTGGAAAAATGTATAGAAAAAGAAGGTAAATACTTCGAATGTAATAAAAATCCTTTGCCTTGAAAACGGACATTTCATGTGACACAACCCAATAATTGATCCATTAAGTAAGTAAATTATGAACAATAAATAATAAATTTTATTTTTCAATTGATATTTGATTTGAAATATCACACTTGTTGAGCGCCTGTTTGAGGCGATAGACTAGAACACCTGGGACTTCAACCATAGTACGGAAGAAGCATGACGAATATAAGTAGGGAGGGAATTCCAGAGACTAGTAGAGCGGACCAAAAAGGAATGATCAAAAGTTGTTGTTCTATGAGTAGGGATGTAAATGTCGGAATGACACGGTCTTGTTTGGAGAGAGTGGACTAACGATTTAAATTGCAGAAGTCTGTGGATTTAGGGAGGTATCTGGGAGTTGATGGTTTGCTAAATATTGATCCTAGGAAATATTTTCTGCGGATGGAAGGGAGGAGCCACTTCTTCACTCACTGTATTAATGGGTCACACACAAATCTTAAAAATATGTTTATAATTCGCTTTAGCTATTCCTTAACAACGATCGAGAGGCCACCCTATACCATGCAGCAATAGTCAAAGTGGGGGAGGGGGAGGGGAATAAATGAGGACACAATAATCTTACGGGTGATAGTGGAAGAAGATGGCTGGAGCTATGGAAAAATTTTAGGGTACTTATTATACTTCGGGAGATTTTCCAGGAGAGGGTTCGGTCAATGGTAATGGCTAGGTTTTTGACAGAAGAAGTGAATGTGATTGGATGGTCATTAAGGGTTAGAATTGGGAATGTAGTATGGGATTTGAGGAGAGAATTGGAACCTATAACAATTGACTGAGATTTCATATCATTTAGCCTTTGTTTATTCAGGGTTGCCCCGGTCACAAATTCTATCTAAGACTTCCTGAATATTGGCAAATGCTACTAGATTTATATTAAACCATGTATTTTACATATTTTGACGATTTTCTCTAAAACGGCTCTAATAATTTTTTGGAGCTCGCTATATTGATGTGAAGTGTACTGGGTTTTAATTTCACGTATTCTGACTGGGCTTAATTGCCGATATTTTAAATTGCAGATTTTAAAAAGAAAACAAAAAAAAAAACATAACATCTAGTTATAATTGAAAAAAAGGGTAAATATATATAAGTTGAACGATTTTGAAATCTAACTAAATTTGAAAAAAGCAAGATTTTTTTTTAAAAATAGTTTTTGAGATTGTATTAAATGTTTGGGAGCGCCCTTGGTTTAGTGTGTAGAGCATTAATCTACTGTTCTTTGGGTCCTAGGTTCGAATCCCGGCTAGGGAAGGATATTTATTTTGTTATTTCGGCTGTGGAGCGACCATGGTGTATAGACACCCTCCTTAGGCACACCCAGGCTCTATAAAATAGGTATCTAAAATTGGCTAAAAAACCTGGCGGATGAACGTGATTTAGGCCTAATCACCTCCTTGCACAGTCGTTGTCCATGGAACAGAACGAATCTCCAAAAGTACTGAACCGAAGACCCTTCACGGGCTGTAGAAGAAGATTTTTTTCTTTCTTTTTTTTATTAATATAGGTCTGAGGATTATTGTTGGATGTCTTTGTATTTTTGTGCTAGCTTAAAAAAAAAAGCCGCGGATGGACGGATTTCTTATTGTAATTTTTGTTATTCTGGTTCTACGTATTTTCGAACGTTATAACTACAATTTTGAGGGGATGCGAGTATTTTTTTTTTCTTGGTCGATTAAAATGATTTATTTTTAACAATTATAAACCAATAAAAATAAGCAAAATCGATAGATTGAATGTTGGCATTTACGGTTGGTTTTATCTGTGAGCATTCGTAGTATTGATGATATTAATTTTTCTTTTCTTAAATATAACTGCTATTTATAATACATTATCTAATATATACAGTACCGAATATATTGCCTTATTCAATATTGACCTTCTAGTCACTATCAGACCTCAAGACAGCGGAAATAGAACTCAAACCGTTAATCATAATCAGTGTTATTACCTCGCGGAAATTGAACCCGCTTACTCACTGACCGAGCTATTTTCTTTACTATTTATCTAAACTTCTTTTACACACTTTATTCTTAATTTTCATCATATAATAAGTAAAATGACAAATATAAAACATAATTATTGAAGTACAGACAAATTTACTTTTTTTTTTTTTTTTTTTTTTCAAATGCGAACATGTTTTCTCCTCAAAATTTGAGGCATCTTATTAAAAGAAATTAGAATACTTATAATCTAAATGTCTCATAAAATATTATTCTATTCGCATTCCGAATAAAGGAATATTGAAATTTGATAATATTGGTAATTATCAAAAAATCTGGTGCGGGCAATACACGACTTTCACTAACCTCCGTTTTTAGAATCGATTAAAGAATTTTTACATTTTTTTTTTTTTTTAAGAAATACAGTAAGAGATAAAAATAAGTGAAACCATTAAATAATTAGTTTAATGGAATTTCTATAGAAACATGCATTTTATTAAAAAATCTATTATATTATTATCTAAAATAATCAATTAGTTTTATTGGCCTTTCATCACTCTCTATTAACTTTAACAAGTTTGTGCATTAGATTATATTTTTTCTAAATCTTTAGCTTTCCAACGGTATATTACACATGTATATTACTGTTCTTATGTTCAAAAACGAAAAATTGCATTAAAAAAATATTTTTTCACTTTTCTCCTTTAGTTGCTTTTCAAATTTGCACAACTTGCATATTTAGCTGTTATTTTTCAATGCTAACTAGATAATATGGTTATTTTTATAAAATATACAAAATTAAAGGTACTTTAGAAGAAGGAAATTTAAAATATCGGCATTTAAACCCTGTCAGACTATTTTTATCAGAATAAACCATATATGATATTAAAGCCTTTTAAAATTTACATCGATATAGCGAGATTAATCAAAATCATCTGAACCGTTTTCGAAAAATCAAAAAAAGGTGCAAAATGCATCGTATTAAGTGGCTCATCTGGTAAGCTCATTTTGATGAAAAAGATTTTGTAACGTCTCGGGCGTATATTTGTCTTAAATATGAAATTTCAGTTTCATAGGACTTACCGTTTCCGCCCGGGAGTTACCACACACACCTTTTTGCTGGACTTGGTTATTTGGACTCAGGGGACCTAAAATGTGTATTTCCGTTGAAAACTGGAATTAAAAAAAATTGATGATCGCAATACTTTCCCTTACCATATATAGTAAGTGTAAGTAAAAAATCTGGTGCGGGCAACACAACACACTACTTTCAAGCTTCTAATAGCAAGGGACCTTAAAGCGTGACTTTCCGTTGAAAATCGAATTTTATAATTATTTATATATACTTCACATATAAACAAGTTAATAGAGAAAGTAACATTAGGATCAATTTATTAACCTGATTACTGAGCTATATAAGTTAACTTGATCCGTAACAGATTGGAGAAGCCTGTATCAATCGCGCGCCTACTGAGAGCATCACCTTCGAGATTCGGAACACGTAACCAATTTCGCACCCCGCCGTGTGTTTCATCATCTCCTTTTGCTAGTCAGGGATGATCAAGAACTTGGGTCTATTCTCGGATGTAGGACAATATTCAATTTATTGTAGCCTCTGAGAGAAAGTGTATTCCCATAACCCTATGGATCCCTATAGAGGAGGGTGTTCCACAAGGACTACAGTAAAATGAAGGGAATAGGAACACTCTATGGTATCTTGAGCAATATGAAAAATTTATCCTTTATTCAATTAATTGAACAATACATAAAATCTTAGGTCCACTCTCCTTTTATTACATATTTACTAGTTGTGTGTTTTTGAATTGTCGTTTTTGAAAAAAATGAAATGGGAATACCTAGAAATTTAGTAAACCTAGTAGAGATGTGTTTGTCGGAAATATTCCATAAAGTTATAATCGGCATAATTACTCCCAGAAATTTGAGATGCGATCAGGTTTGAAACAGGGTGACTCCCTTTCGACTGTTTTATTTAATATAGTTTAAGAATTTGTTATAGAAAACGTGACGTGTATCGAGAAAGGTTTAAATATGGGTGACAAGATTCCGGTTTTGGGGTATGCCAATGATTAGGTACTGCTAGGTGAAGACACGGAAACAATACAACTAAATACAAGTGTGTTAATAAAAACCGGTAAAGCAATAGGACTCGAATTAAATACCGATAAGACGAAATATATGATTAGGGGCAGAAACAATAGCGATCTTGGTGATATTGATATATCAGGGCATACTTTTGAACACGTAGAGAAATTCATGTATTTAGGTTCAATGATAACAAGCCAAATTGAAATCCAGGAAGAAATAAAGTCCCGGTTAAAGGCGGGAAGGAGTGTTATTATTCAGTTGCTAAATTACAATAGCTCGCGGCTTCTGTCTAAAAACTTAAAGGTTGGAATTTATAAAACCAATATTCTTCCGACGGTTCTAAATGTATTTGAAACGTGGCCGCTTACTTTAAAGGATGATCAGAGGCTTAAGGTTTTCGAAAATAAGGTTCTGCGTAAAATATTTGGTCCGAAGAGAGATGAGACCACTGGATAGCTTAAACGTTACACAACGCGGAATTGTGGAACTTGTACTATGTGAATATGACTGAGTTGATAGCATCACTGATCCGATTGGTAGGCGTCCGAAGTTTAGGCCACGCGTCGATGGGAGGATTGCGTTAAGGCTGATCTCGGGGGCTTGGGCTTGAACGGTGAACATTGGACGAGTCTGTGCAGGCTGAGTTTGGTGATATCGGCATCGAACCATCGGGTTCGGTAAGCCTATTATTATTATTATACGAAAAAAAAATTTTCTGTTCTCATATACCTTATAATTGGGGTGAATGAGAACAAAATTAAAAATGTTATTGTATTTCCATTTCCAACTGTGGGTTGAATGAGAACAGTTTAAAATGTTTATTAAATTACTTTTTCTATTTAAAATCTTGGTATGTTATAAAAGAAGGTCACTTTATTCACTTATATTCAATAAATTAGGTTCTAAAAAAGTTCTAAAGCATCAAGCTTCTTACGAACAAGAAGTGGTGGATGTACTAAGATCATTGATAAATGAAACAGAATCCAAGAATCAAGGAAATATATGGACTGCTTAGATATACATTATGGACTGTTTTTTCTGTAATATACCTTACTTAAAGTATTAAATAGCATTCTATTTATTGAAAGAATAATTATTTTTATTACTGATGTTATAAAAAAAATACTGATTTAATGAAGTAAACGAGAGGTGGAAAACATTGTGACCCTCCCCTTGGTACTTTGTACACTCCAAGGCCAGTGGCTAATGACCAACCAAATACTTGAAAGCCTTGAATAAAAATGCCTTCTTATAAACACATCAAGAGCTTCAATCAACATGCTATTGCCAATATCATGTTCTAAACAGGTAGTTAATAATAATAAAAGTAAATAAAAAACCCTCTACCTCCACGACGCATAGGCTAGGAGCTAAGGGAACTTATATCCAACGGACAAAGATATAGTTACAGATAACCTTAATCGATATTGATAGAGTTTATTTTTCGTTGACCGTTGATTTTAGATGAGGAAGATGGTTGGGGGTGCGATCATCAAAGAATAAGAAGAAGAAATTTTATTTATTTACATAATATTTACAATGTACACTCAATACAAATATGTTTGGTTTCATGATTTCAGTGGACCTTTTGTCATGATAACAGAGTTTCAATCATCCTTTGAATTTACTAATTATCATACAATATTTTGCTTAAGACAATTTGATGACACTTCAATAGGTAAAGTAACACGAAAAAACCTACACAATATAAATTACACTATTAATTTAAAAGTACACGTTTTGTTCTTTTGTGCGTGTAGCGCTTTAGAAATGTTTTGTTGTAATTACCAATTTCGTGTATAAATGGGTTTTCAGAAGTTTTTTATCGAAATAGTTTTTCTTTACTGTGTAGATGTACTGTTTTAATGTTGGAAGATTTAGTTCAAAGAGCATTTTTGATATTTTAAGTATATCGTGGGTAGTTATTGATGATTCGCATACATGTATTTTGTATTGTTTCTATTTTTTTATAATTGGTATTCTAGTTGAGCTCCAGACGGGCGATGCATAACAGATTCTGGGCACGTATGGACTGTTTTATACAGTATTAGTTTGTTCTGAGTGCTTGAACTGGATTTTTTTATTAAAATATGGGAACATTTTATAAATACATTTTTTTGTTTTTTCGGATTTTCTATTGATATGTTCGGTGTGAGTTGACGATTTGTCTAACGTTATGTCATTAAAGAGAAACACGCATAAAACATAGTGCTATTTTAATTATGTGTTTTTATTTAATTATTAACCCTTCATCAGGATTGACTAAAAAGACACCGTCTCAGAGTCAACCCTGATGATGGCACAAAATGTAGGCCGAAACGTCGGCACATAATTAAAATATCACCAGTTACAATGTGTGTTTCTCTTTAATGACCACACCCCCAACCGTCTTCCTCATCTAACTTAATCGATATTATACATCAAGTACAACAAGGAACCTCAAGTCTTGTTGTTCAGAAGGAGTGTATTTAAGATAAAAATTTGGACAAGTATTCGAAAACAACCACGAAATGTATTAGTTTGTAAAATAAATTCGTAGCCTTCTTCAGTATTTCAATTTAATTCTCTCTGTTTTTAACAAAATAATGTTTACTTGGTCAACAATGTTTACATATTCTAAAAATATATTATTAAAGGTGCATTTATGTATCAATTTCAACCGAGATTCCTTATCTTTAAGTGGTATTTTGCTGGTTCAAAATTAAAGAGAAAATAATTCATTTTAGTCATTTAATGATTTTATATTACCAAAATGGAAAATCCGCTACACAGATGGTTATAAAAAATGTCAGTCTGAAAGCCGATGATGCCTTAGGAGAAAAAAATGTCCGTATGTAGTAGAAATAACGAAACAAAATTAAGTAAAAAATAATTAAATTACGTTTCGATGTAGACTTATATCTATTTTTAGATGAGGAAGATGGTTGGGGGTGCGGTCATAATTTATTTTTATTTTTTTTATTTTTTTTAGACAACAATTCTTTATTGAGTAAAATTACAATCTGTCCCAATTTGGACATTAATAGTAGTGCTGAGAGATATCATACATACTACATTCATACAATATTTACACAGCATAAAATTACAATAAAATATATACGCAATAATGAATCAATACAATAGAGTCAAGAATTCTCTTATACCTATATACACATACACACACTCATACATACATCACATTGAGTGGAGAATCTAGCCAGTGCTAGAACTCCAATATAACGGTCATAAATTAGATACACACATTTAAAATAAGTGCTGTTTTAATTATTTGCCGACGTTTCGGCCTAAAATGTGGGCCTTCATCAGGGTTGACTCTGAGACGCTGCCTAAACGAGCCTAGTCTAACTTATGACCGCACCCCCAACCACCTTCCTGATCTAATTTCTCAACGGTCAACAAAACTCCATCATTATATATCTATTTTTGATTGAATAATATTGGGTTGTAATATAAGTTTGTTGCGTTTTTCAATATTTCAATTCAATTCGCTCCGTGCTTTTAAAATCATGTTTACTTGGTCAATAATGTTTTCTTCTTCTTCCAGTGGCGCGACAGGCCGTATAGGCCCTGGGCCTCGTGGTGTTATCTTCTAGGAGATTACACTCACGTTTCTTGATGCATGTTGTAGTGTAGAGTCATCACTCCCTACGCCTGATTTTGTGAGTAGCCACCATTTGGCTGACGGGTCTGACATATCCGGTGGAGAGGCTGTGAGTGAAATCCCATTTAATTATATCGCTATAAAAGCCCCGCCGGGACTGGGATTCGAACACACAACCTGTAGCATGAGAGACTAGCGCGCTCAGCCACGGACTGATAGTCAATAATGTCTACATGTTCTAAAAATCTGGTGCGGGCAACACACGACTTCACTTACCTCCATTTTTAAAATCAATGAAAGAATTTTCAAATACAGTTAGAGATAAAAATACGTAAAATTATTAAGGAATTAATCAAATTGAATTTATATAGAAACATGTGTTTTATTAAAAAATCTATTATATTATCATCTAAAATAATCAGTTAGTTTTATGTTCGTTTCATCACTCTCTATTAACTTTTAAAAGCTTGTGTATGAGATGATATTTTTTCTAAAATCTTTAGCTTTCCAACGGTATATCATACATGTATATTACTGTTCTTATGTTCAAAAACGAAAAATTGCGTTAAAAAAATATTTTTTCTGTTTTCTCCTTTAGTTGGGTATCGAATTTATTCAATTTATATATTTACATGTTTTTCATCAGCGTTAACAAGATAATCTAGTTATTATTATTAAATCTACAAAATTAAAGGTACTTTAGAAGAAGACAATTAAAAATATCGGCATTTAAGCCCTGTCAGACCATTTTTATCCAAATAAAACCTACATGATATTAAAGCCCATTAAATTTTACATCGATATAGCGAGTTTAATCAAAATCGTCGGAACCGTTTTCCAGAAAATCGAAAAAAGGTGCAAAATGCATAGTATAAAGTGCCTCTTCTGGTAAGCTCATTTTGATGAAAAAAGTTTTGTCACGTCTCGGGCGTATAGTTGTCTCAAATATGAAATTTCAGTTTCATAGGACTTACCGTTTCCGCCCAGGAGTTACCACACACACACACACACAGACCTTTTTGCGGGACTTGGTTATTTGGACTCAGGGGACCCTAAAACGTGTATTTCCGTTGAAAACTGGAATTCGAAAATTTTCACGATCGCAATACTTCCCCTTACTATTTATAGTAAGTGAAAGTAAAAAAGGAATAGTTAAGGTGCTTCTATGCATTAGTTTTACCTGAGATTACTTATCATTAAATTTTATTTTGTTTACTCAAAATGGAAAAGAATAAAAAAATCATATTCGTCATTTAATAATTTTTTACTTCCGAAAAGGAAAATTTGTTGCACAAATGCTTAACGAAATTAGCAGAGAGTTCGCGGACTTGACTTACAAAAGTCGTCCCTCAACTAAATTCCAAAAATTACCTCAAAATTATATCTAAAACTTTAGTAACTCTATTTTTCTGGTGGCAAGCTTCACTCACGAGTGGGACTGAAATCTAAGACGTTTTGAGTAGTTATGGGTACCCCTATTGGTATATGGTTATTAGTTATTGGAAAGACATTGTGAATTTGACTGAAAAAACACTTTGTTTGTTATGTATAAAAATAGTTTAAGGAGTAACAGATTGCTATGTATGTATTTTAGTTACTTTTGCTATAAACGCATATAAATTAATGAAAAATGAAATATCTGCGAGCAAAGCCGTGGGTAATAGCTATTATTTTATACATAGGTAAATAAAGTAATAATCAAGGTTTCACTAAAACGTTTAAAATTAAAATATTTAAAAGTAGTCATACGCTTCAAATAAGAAGTATTATATTTTTTTAAAAACTGTGAATGTATCATATGTTACATAATATTCAACGATTAACTTAGTTGAGCCAGTGGCTGAGTGGCTAGCGCGCTAGTCTCGCTCGTCAAAGGTTGTGAGTTTGAATCCCTGCCCCGGCGGGACTTCTATAAGCATTTAATTAAATGGTGATTCGTGATATACGTGGTGAGTATATTCTCCCAGGAAATTGCTCTACGCGGCCAAGAACCTATACGCCTTGTCGCGCCAGAGGAAACAAAAACAAAACAACTTGAGCCAAGTATTGATCAATAAAATACATTAATCGCATGAACAATAACTTTATTGTATTTAAGAAGGTTAGTAACCTTGCAATACACATGTTGCTATTTCTGCAGTATCATTGTATTTAAATGTCTTTGCGAGGGTATAATTAGATGCTATCTGTTTCCTGTCATTTTAATTAAACTAATTCTAAGTGAAAATAGAATAATATTATGCATTGCACCTTTTCTGTATTATTCCCATGGATTCATGGATTGGAGAATTCGTAACCTTGAGGGATTAGTTTATCGTATGTGTTGTTTGACTATTAAAAAATAATTAATATGAAAAAGATTAAAAAAAAAAAATTAAAAAATATATTTTCTCAGTAATTAAAATCGTCCAAGGGACAGACACGCCTACTTGTAATTAGTACCTGATGTAATTACTAATAGAGAGTTCAGATTACGACTTAGCTGTACAAAGGGTATCCTGTTTAATCAGGTAGGTAGCTTTTATGTGATGGATTTTTTTTTTTTTTTTTTTCTTTTATTGAGAAATATTACAATTTGTTGCATAATGAACAGTAGTAATAGAGATGTAGTACACATTCATACAATATATACAGCCAATAATGATAAAGTCAATTTACATAAAATCGGAAATAAATAAATTCAAATATATACAAAAAAAAAAGCAACAAGAAACAAATCAAAACAACAACCTGTAGTAGAGATAAATACAAGTTGGGAAATAAATAAAAATCATACAAGCATACTTAACTATATACAATATATACAATCAGCCAAAGGAACCCTAGACTCGGCTGCTCCCCCACAAGTGGGGGGAGAAGCGGAATCCAAGAGATCCCAGCGCCTCCCACTCAGCGCTTCACTGGTGTATGCCAGTGGAGGCCGAGCCAGAGCGGAATAGCCACAAACATACAGTACATGAGTGGAGGATCTGACCAGTGTCAGAACTCCAGATAAATGTTTACAAAACGTCGCGGGGCCACTGCCGTTTCAATCTTCGAGGAGGATTGTAGGGATGGGTGAAGCTGGAAAGCGATTGAGCAAGAGGATTAGGATGATGAAGAAGGTTCTGATGGAATTTGGAGAATTTGGATGGTACCAGATCTAAAATAAATGGAATATTAAGGTCATGGTGTAGGGTACAGTTGGTAACGTAATAAGGAGCATTAACTATTGTTCGGAGGACTTTGGATTGGAAGGATTGGATACGTTTGATGTTAGAATGTTTAGTTGTCCCCTATAGTTCAAGTCCGTAGGTCCATATAGGTTTCAGTACTGTCTTATATATTAGTAATTTGTTGTCGACTGTAAGATGAGATTTTCTGTTTAGTAATTTGTATAACCGGCCGAATCTGCGGTTGAGTTCTATCCTTTTAAGTCTCGTATGTGGGTTCCACGTCAGTCTTTTGTCTAGTAAAAAGCCAAGGTACCGGACTGTGTCTGAGGAAGGAAGCGGTATGGAATTGAATTTAACTGTTGGACAGGATTTACGTCGAAGGGTGAAGGTGACGTGTGTACATTTGCTTTCGTTCACCTTAATACGCCAAGCCTTACACCAGTCTTCGACAAGGGAAAGGTGCCTTTGGAGATTTAGAGATGCTACTTCAGGATCGGAATTGGATGATAAAATGGCTGTGTCGTCAGCAAATGTTGCCAGAATGGTATCGGGATCGGTAGGGATATCAGCGGTGTAGAGGTGTAGAGTAGAGGACGGGTCCTAAGACGCTGCCTTGAGGAACACCGGCCTCAACAGTATAATGTTTGGAAAATTCGGAACCACAGCGAACTCGGAAGGAGCGGTTTGATAAATAGGATCGGAGGATTAGGTATAAGGATTGAGGTAAATGGGTTTTGAGCTTAAAGAGCAATCCCGGGTGCCACACCCGGTCAAAAGCTTGAGCTATGTCCAGAAAGGCACCCGAACAATACTCCTTGCACTCAAGGGCAGAGGAAATGTGATCCACAACTCGGAGTCCTTGCTGAACTGTGGAATGTTGAGAACGAAATCCAAACTGATGCGAAGGAAAATTTTTAAATTTATCTAGGATTCGTTTTAGTAGGAGCTTTTCGAAAATTTTTGAGAGGATCGGAAGTAGGCTAATAGGTCTGTAAGATGACGTGCTGTTGGAAGGTTTGCCTGGTTTCAGGAAAAGGATGATAGTTGAATGTTTCCATAAGAGAGGAAAATAGGTAGTGCGTAGGATACTGTTATAAAGATATGTAAGGAATGTAATGGCTTTCTGTGGAAGTTGTCTTAAGATCTGTGGCGTAAGGAGATCATATCCAGGGGATTTACGGATAGGAAGCTTTTTAAGAAGATATTTGACCTCAGAGGGATTAACTGCTTTAGGAGGTAAGGAGAGTGGTATTGGCGAAGTAAGGAACTGTTCAACTGTTGAAGTATGGTTTGGATTCAACTCAGGATGAGGAGTGAAAACTTTGGAAAGGTGCTGTGCAAATTCCTGGGCCTTATCCTTGTCAGAAGCAGCCCAGGAACTATCACCGCGCAGGAGAGGATGGGAAATCGTGTGAGTATTCAGGATTCTCTTCGTGACATTCCACAGGGAATTGTCACGAGTCGAGAGAGAGGAGAGGTAGGAATTGTAGGATTGGGAACGAAAGGTCGCCAACTCCCGCTTTAATTTTCTACAATAAAAGTTATAAGAGCGGCGATCTTCTGGGTGGCGGGTGCGTTGCCATAATGCTCTGGCTCGGCGTTTGGTGTTGATGAGGTCTGTCAGGTGTTGTGGTAAATGGCATTTGTAAGAATAATTTGGGATTGTTTAGGAAAGGAGGCAGTCCAGGCAGCTTGTTGAATCAAGGTTGTAAAGGAATATACGGCATCATCAAGGTCAGAAGGGGTTTTGAGAGTTACTCTGAGGTCGAAATCATTGGTGAGGATTTCGCGGAAGAGGTTCCAGTTGATGGGGCCTCTGATGAATGACGGTGGGAAAGGTTTCGGAATAGGAGTCATGGATACATTTAGGATTAATGGACTATGATCAGAGGATAGTTCATCAAGGCGAGTTACGGAATAGTTCAGGGAGCCTAATCCGCTGTGGATGAAGAAGTCGAGGATGTCTGGATTACGGTTAGGATCTGTTGGCCAGTAGGTAGGGGAATCGAGAGGTAGGAGATTAAGGCGTCTGGAGTTGAGTGCAGACTGCAATGTCCGTCCACGAGTATTTGTGGTTCTGCAACCCCATTGTTGGTGCTTCGCGTTTAAGTCTGCACCCAGAATAAAGTGATTCCCCAATGAGTCGAGAAAGGAACCAAATTGGGTAATAGAAATAGAATTTTTAGGAGGGCAATATGTTGATGCGATGACTAGTGGAAAGGAAAAGGTCTTGATTTCAATAGAGGTGGCTTGTAGGAAATCGTGGGCGGGAAGTGGGTGTATGTGATGGGAGAGGGATCGGTTGACAATGACAGCAGTACCGGCATGGGCTTTGCCGTCTGGATGGTCTGTCCGGTATGTTGTGTATTCAGGTATTTTGAAGTACTGTTTAGTGGTTAGTCTAGTTTCAGTAATGAGTGCAACGTCAACTTTTTTGTCTTGGAGTAAGGCTGTAAGTTCGTCAGTGTGAGTTCTAACACCATTCGCATTCCATAGGAGAATAGATAAGGAGTTAGGTGAGGTCATTTATGGATTTTTTAAGTTAGGAATAAGATTTGATACAAGATTCGTGAGGATTGTTATTAGAGGCATGACAAGGGATTTGATTTCGGAAATGAAGGATGTCATCAAACTGGTAAGATCTGTGGCATTTGAAGGAGGGGGAATATGAGAGATTTGTTGTGGATGAGGATTTTTAGGACTGATTACGTTTTGAGGAAGAGGTATTTGTGGAATGGATTGAGGATATTGAGGTACATTTTGTAGTTCCGGCAGGGCCTCGGCTTCAGTACATTGGTTCCCACCCCTAAGTAAGTGGGCAAATGATACATTGGCATCGATTATTTTCGAGGGTTCTCTTCTAGTTCTAGCCTGTCTTGTTGTTTCATCCAGTACTTGGGGTTTTTGATACCTGGTCCTTAGCTCCTTATAGATTTGGCATCCTTGTAGTTGGCCGGGTGGTCCTTGAGGCAATGAGCACATACAGCGGGTGTTGACTTCGGTTTTGTACATTCCACAGACTTGTGCTGTTCACCGCATTTCACGCAGCGTGGTATGTGGTGACAGTAACTTCTGGTATGACCATACGCCTGACAATTGTAACACTGAACAATTTCTCTCTTTGTATAAGGTTTTTCGACTCTTACACTTGTATAATACAGTCTTTTTAGATCATAAATTTTTTCTACTCCTGCTAATGGTTCCAAGTCAGCGAAGAATAGAGGCAGTTGAACTCTATCTTTTATGACATTAGTGACTTGTCGCACTTTGTAACCCATCTCCATGAGTTCTTCTTTGATAGCGTCAACTGGTGTTGAAGGGTGTAGATTTCTGATCACAACTCTAAGAGCTCTCTCTTGCCGTAGCTGATAAGTGTGAAAATCCGCTTTAGTTTCAGTTAGGTATTTCACAATTTTTCTATATGCCTCGGCGGTGGTCGGTGATATTTTGGTGTCATTGATTCTACTCATACAGTAGTAGCTGGTGGATTCGGTAATCTTGTTTAATTGCGCACATAACAACTGGAAATTTTTAATATTTTTGACAAATATCGGTGGAGGCCGTGGTTCACTGGGTGTAGGAGCAGATTCCATGTTTTCTTTTTCATTATGTAGGATTTGAAAAGGATTTGGGGTGAAAAACGGAGATTCGTCAGTCATCCCCTGTGACGATGTGCCAGGCTGTGGTTCAGATTCTGTATTAGAACCTGAAGGGGTTGCTTGTTGATTTAATTTTTTATTAGTATCACGGCGGGGTCTTTGTTTTATGGGAGACGTGATTGAACCACTAGATCTAGATCTTTTAGTTGATGCTTTGGAGGACATCACTTGGTGAAAATATCGCATTTCATGTGAAGAAGATAATAAGAAAATAACTAGATGTTGGTAATAAAACAATAACTAAAGAAAAGAAAACCAATCCCGGCCTTGCCGAGCTATCAGCTGATGTGAAGAGGTTACCCAGCATTCACTTTACACCGTAAATTGTAACAAAACTTACTGTTGTTTGCTCCAATATTTACTGCTGTTGTTATCCTGTAGTCTGGTGATGTTTTCAAGATTGCACTCGATGGATTTAATATTAATTAAACGTGAAAACCTATTATTTAATTAGCGGTTATATTTTAAATTAATTTACAAACTGTCCCTGTTGATAAAAAAAAAAAAGCCTGGATTATTTTATTTTTGAGTAGTTCTAACATTCTTTTTTTCTTTAACAACTTTTTATATGAGTATTCTCTAAAAAAGGTATCATACATGTTTTATTGAGTGATATTACATTCATAAAATATTTTAAAAACAATAAAATTATACAGTAGCAATCAATATAACATTTATAAAATTCTAATGAAATTATTTAAAAGTAAATTTTATTTTAAGACAACTAGTTTCTTAAACAAAACTGCAAATTTGCACAAAATGGTTTATTATTTCCTTTTCACGACTATATTACAGCATAGCAGTTTATATAGCCGTTTACAGGCAATTAACTAATATGAAAAGCATTATTTTAAAATGCTATGTATCTCTGCTTTTTCTGAACTGATTTCATTGATTCTTTTTTCTTAGAAAATTTAATTCGAATAGCACTAACAACTAAAATTTTGGTATTTGTTTATTTATCTTCTAAAATAACTGAGCTAATATAGGTGAAATTTCATTTTTTTTTTCTGTTTTATAATTAATATCGTCCTAATGATTCTAAAAATATAGATTTTTTTTTTCTATTTTCCGAAAATAACGGAGTTACAAGCTTATATATAGGCAACGTTTCATTTTTTTTATTTTTCCCTTTTTTTATTTTTCGTTGCGGTGTCCTAATCCTAGAACGGAATACGTTGTTTTCTCTGTCTTGAAAAATAACTACAGTTACAGGCGTATTGAAGGGCAAATTTTCAATTTTTTCTTTTCTTTTTCCTAATTATTCGTGGGATTTTTGGATAAAAAGTATTAATAAATGTTTTCTCTATTTTCGAAAATAACGGAGTTACAAGCATATAATAGGCTAGATTTACCTTTTTTTCTATTTATCGTGCTTTTGTGATTTTAAAACTTTATACAGATTTTTCTCTATCCTCAAAAATATAACTAAATTATAGGCCTATTTATAGGAAAATTTTTAATAATTATTCGCGGTTTTGGCTGATAAACACTAATAATTTTTTTCTATATCTTCAAAAATAACTGAGTTATTGTATTAAATAGCTTTTCATCAGCCGCCATTTTAAAAATATTGCCATTAGTTTTAGATAAATGCCGCAAACTATAGACAAACTGATTTTTTTTTTTTTTTTTTTTTTTTTACGTATCTTGAAACGTAACCCCATTTGCAAATTAAATGAAATTTATCTGGTAATTTATGGAATTAAGTAAATTCTTGGAACAATTTAAATTTAAATTAGCTGGAAAGATTTATCATTGAAAAGTTGGAGAAATAGTTGACATTTGAATTAGGTTAATATTAAAGCTTTAAGATAAATAAAGCAAAGAGGGCGTTAGCTCTTTTAAATTAAAAAAAAAATTATTTTACGTACATTAAAAACTACCAGTTAAAGTTCTGAATTATAATTATGTGCGTGAAAAATGCTTGAGAAGAAACTGTTTACATACTACTATGTTCCGGGGCCATCTTATCTTTAATCACCTTGAAGGGTTTCCAGGAATGTGTGGGGTTGAAGCAAGGATTAGAACTAATGGGTTTGAGTGAGAGTGGAGTTTGTTTCGGAAGGAGAGAGAAGTGTGTTCGTGGATAAGAAGGGTTGTGGATTTTGCAAAGGATTTTGAATTGTAAGGATTGGATGCAGGAGGAATTGGGTGGTTAAGTAGAGCTTGAAAGATTGATTCAAGATGGGTCTGACAATGGTAACATAAATGAGCTTTTTGTTATAGAGAGGAAGTTTTGAGTGTTGTAATAATCGGTATCACGGAGCAGTTTCTTGTCGTAAAAGTCTTGTATAAAGATTTTCTATTATTCTAGTCAGAAATGCACGCCGCTTTAGGCTACCTCAACGCTTATTACACAAGCGGTCAAACCTTACTCTTAACTACAAAAGTATCATCTACATGACTATTATGAGACCAATCTGGACTTACAGAATAGAGCTTTGGGGCTCTACTAAACTATCAAATTCTTCACCATCCAATTCCCTCAATCCAAAATCCTTAACGCTTCTTACTTTGGCACGAATAAACTTATCCATAAAGACCTTAATGTTCCCTATTTACTGATTTGGCCAGGACCGGGTAACAATACTTTCATGACAAACTCCATTCTCACTCTAACCCACTAGTTTCAATCCTTTCTTCTTCTTCAATTCCTGATAATCCACCGAGACGCCTGAAAAATAGATGGCCCGGGATCTTCTAGTTCTCTACATGTATATCATGTCATTGTATTATATAACTATCAAATTTACTTGATGTATTTTTACATGGTTGTTAATACAGCCCTAAATATCAATAAAATATTAAAAAAAATAAATTAAAAAAATTCTGAAGTAGATACTAATGGGTAATGACCTTTATAACGCCTGACCTGTTTTCTACCAATTGTCATCAAATCAACTTGTCAATATATCCGCGCTGAGCAACAGTTGTAGATATAAATATAAATGATTTAAAAAAAGAAAAAAAACTAATTGATACAGTTAGAGATTTCTATGGACTCTATTTATTTGATATTTATGGAATATTTTAACTTGTCAAAAGTTTGAGGAAAAAGTCAGTCGGAGAAGATCTGATGATTGACTTGCCGAAGTTGGTATCTGCTCGGAGCAGATTGACGAATACAGCTGTCAGAGGGCGAAATTGGCAGCAAGCTTATGTCAATGTTCTGACAGGCAGAAAATCAATGGCGGAAGATCATACATGTATGTTGTTTTATTTTTTTTACTTACAATATATATTCATATCTTCCCTATCTTATAATACCGTTATTTATTCAAAACAGAGAAATATTTTATGTAATTTATACGCCTCTGAAATTGTATACATTTCATCTATATCCCTTCTACACCTACCATCAGTCTTATTGGGTTTCAATATGCTACTGGCGTCACTGGCGTAGTAGCTAGCATAATTTATTTTATTTTGTAATGCATTATATTTTATATACTTTATGGAGTTTATTTAAAACAAAGTTTGATAATAGGAAATAAAAATTAATTAATCTCAATATAACAAGATATTTGATAAAATTTAAGACGAAACATATGATTATTAGCAGAAACAGTAGCGATCTTAGTGATATTGATATATCAGGGCAAACTTTTGAACACGTAGAGAAATTGAAGTATTTAGGTTCAATGATAACAAGAAAAAATGAAATCCAGGAAGAGATAAAGTCCCGGTTAAAGGCGGGAAATGCGTGTTATTATTCAGTTGCTAAATTATTTAGCTCGCGGATTCTGTCTAAAAACTTAAAGGTGAGAATTTATAAAACTATTAATCTTCCGACGGTTCTTTATGGATGTGAAACGAGGCCGCTTACTTTGAAATATGAACAACGGCTTAAGGTTTTCGAAAATAAGGTACTGCGTAAAATATTTGGTCCGAAGAGAGATGAGACCACTGGATAGCTTAGAACGTTTCACAACGCGGGATTGCGGAACTTGTATTCTGTGAATATAATTGAGTTGACAGCATCGCGGAGACTCAAATGGGCGAGTAATGTTGTCGGGCTCGGTGAGGAACGGATTCCAAAAAAGTTGGTATTCGCTGATCCCAGTGGTAGGCGTCCGAAAGGTAGGCTGGAGCGCCAGTGGCAGGATTGCGTTAAGGCTGATCTCGGGAGCTTGGGCTTGAACGATGAACATTGGTTGAGTCTTTGTAGGCGGAATTTGGCATCAAACCTTCGCGGTCAGTAAGCCTATTATTATTACTAATATTATTTGGTAAACATTGCTCTCATTTGGTCGCAAGTAAATCGTAAGTAATAAAAATTGTATAATTAGGTTATTCACCATAATATTATAAATTGATAGTTTTAATTTATATAAATATCGTTATTTATATGCACATGTAATTAATTGATGAATATGAAAAAGGATTTAAATAACTTTAGCACAATTCTTAAGAATTCAAATTTTGATATAGATAATATCTAACGATATATAAACCGAAATCCTTACAGTTATGTAAGATTCACTAAGGCAATAGGCCTGTATTAACGGGATTAGAGGCAGCACACAATAAGCCTACTTGAGACTGCAGGGAAATAAAAAATAAAATTTTTTATTAAATAATATACTACTACTTGCATTTTATTTGTTCGTACTTTCATTATTTCTCTTTTTTTCGTTTCATTCTGTTCAGTTTCTTCTGTGTCAGCTCTCTAGTTTCTTTTCTTGCATTCCTCTAAGGTTATCTATGATTAGTGATATATTTTTTAAAGTAGTGGTTCTGTCTAAAAAATAGATTTCTATTTCAGTGTGTTGATATTCTTGGTGTATGCTGATAGTTCGTAATTATCTCCATACTTTCTATAGTATGGAAATGAAATGTCCGGAACAACCGTCTGAGAAAAAAAAAAAAAAATGAAACACCTTAACTTTATAAATTATTCGGAAAGGTATTTCAAAAGTCCCATAATTTATAATGGGGAGACATGTCTAATTTATTTAATCATTAAAATATCCCAGTTTTAAAAACCGTTGAAGTTGCGGAAGAGTACAAGTAGATAGTTGTGTATACATGCACAGAACAGCTGCTTTTGATTGAGTTAATTATAACATCCTCCTTTTCAAATTTCGGAACAGATATCAAACAGTGTGATGAAATGGTTCCTTTCCTTATCGTCCTCTCAACCTCAAATAGTCATCATACCTAATGAATCCCTTCATCCTTCGAACACGGGGTGTTCCACAGGGGTCCTAAATCTCTCCAACACTTTTTTTCCTTTATACGTGTATCAACGTTCTCTCTGACTCCATCCACCAATCAAATCCCACAACTCCTTAGAACCAAAAAGCCTCCTAATTTACTTAATACGCTTATACGTCATTCTATCCATTCAGTAAACACGAGAGCTCATTCTATATATTCCTTTTCACAAACATGCCTTCTTCAAAAAAATGTTTTGTCATTCGTGCCATTTTGGAACTCCTTCCATATTCGTAAAGTCTCATCATTAATTTCTTTCAAATATCCATTATTTCTCCCCTAATTGAACCATCAAACCAGCCATTATTACCAAATTTGTTTCATCTAAATACTGAAGCCTTAAAATTACCGGAAAAATGCTATTAATTTTTTTCATGTTTTGTTATTCTTATGAGAATGTCCCACTATTAAATATGTTTTCATTTCATTTTTATTCCGGCTTATCTTATGCTCTACAGCCTCATTAGGCTTATTTTATGGTAGGGCGTATGGTCATCTTAAATATGTAGTTTCAGTTTTATTTTATTATTTTTTGTGGGACTTATTTTTTTGAACTCAGGAGACCTTATAAAATTTATTTCCGTTGAAAACTGAAATTTGAAAATTTTCACGATCGCAATACTTTCACTTACTTATATATTTCATCAATAGGTAAGTGAAATTAAAAATTATATCATATTAAAATTAACAAAAATGATACATGCTGTCTTTTAGAGGGAGCGTTATAACGGTGTACTCGAGCCTATGTGATTTCGGTATTCATGAAGGACAAGTATCCCAATTAAACATGGATTGGCAAAATTTAGGACTATCGATAAACATGAAGAAAGAAAACCAAAACGTTTGTTGAGGTATAGTTATTAATAGGTGAGATAGGGTCACAGAAGGCCTCGCAATGCATGTTGTATGAAAGGAAGGGAATAAGGTGGAAGTCGGTGCCCATCGTGGTAGAAGCACGTACCAGGATTGAGGACCCAGATAGGGGTGAACCCGCACCTATCCATAACAGAGGATACTGGTAAGGAAGGAACTGTCCCTTGAGGTATAAGCTCAACAGCAGCGCTTAGGGCTCCTCATATGTGCACATGCATCCCATTCTTGAGGGGGGTAGGAAGGATGAAGGAGAAAAATTGATGAAAGATGTTTCATCAAGATAGACCATAAATAGGCGACAAAGGCAGATGGCCTATCTAGATACTACGTGGAGAAGCAGGTTGGTAATCTGAAGAGCTGAGATAACTCTTAGGATGTTAACCCACAATGTTAATAATTGATAATGAGAACTTCTCTACTAGTCTAGTGTCAGTAATATGAACAATGAAATGTATTGGGTTGATGCAAAATTAATGCAGGTTTCCTCTATTGCAATATCGAGGTTCGACCTCGAAGACAAGGAAGGTCGGGGCCGTCATCTTGCTCTGGACAACGACCAGCTGAGGTCAAAAGTGGAAGAAGACCCAACCAAAACCACACGAGAAATGGCGGCGGAACTCGGAACTCAAAAATTGCAACGTCTTTGCCCAGCATTGATGAATCGGAAGGGGCCGATCCTGCTCCACGATAACGCCAGACCACACGTTGCACAACCAACGCTTCGACGACTGCACGAGTTGGGCTACGAAGTTCTCCAACATCCGCCTTATTCACCTGAAATTTTCAAGGGAGAAAAATTTTCAAAACCAGGACGACATTGAAAATTCTTTTCGTGATTTCATTGAGTCCAGGGATTTGGATTTTTTTTTTTCTGGTGGAATAAGAAAGCTTGTTGAACGTTGGCAAAAGTGCATTGATTCAGATGGAAATTATTTTGATTAAATATATATGGTTAAAGTAAAGATATGGCGTATTTACAATACCTACTAAAAACCTGCATTAATTTTGCATCAACCCAATAAAAGAAAAAGAGCCAGTCACATTATAACAATACCATTAAATAGTAAATCTTATATATTCTGGCTTAGTCACGCGGGCGTTGCTAGCTAGCCATCTGTGGGCGAGCGCGTGAAGCATCCGCTATACTGTTAATGTATTTGAAAAATAAATGGCTATCAGTGTAGCAAGTCTCTTTGCCTGCGCCTCGAAATCTTCTGGGAGGATTATTAGGGTCTGTGGCAGTGGATAGGTTCTGAATCAGCGAATTTGGATTCAGGATCTGTCTTAAAAATTATTTTAATGATCTTTAGCATTTGCAATGACGAGCAGAATGTCAAGGTCAGTATGTAGTGGCTCGTTCGATACATAAAAGGGATATTTACAATTTCCCTAAGAAATTTGAATTGAAATGGTTGTATATATTTGATTTTTGACTTTTTTTCATATTACCCACAACTCAATCTCATAATTCCAAAAAAGTATTTATTAATATTTTGTAAATATTTAATTTGTTTTTCAATGATAATTTTGAACGTTTGACTAGTAATCTCGAAAGACGTCCATATCCTTGATTCAGTTCTTTTTCAATTGATGTGGTATGCCCATGTCAGTCGTTTGTCAAGATAAAGGACTGTGTGGAAAAGTGGTACGGGAATATTATTGAAAAAGATCTACGAGGGAATCATGTTTCTTAATCATAGTCGGTAAATGTGATATCACTGTGCTATTTGGAATTGATTCTGATCTAAATCCCTTAATAAACATACTACCTATAGCGTAGATAACCCGTCTTCTATGAATGGACGGTAACAACTCCAAAGATGTATGTCAGAAAAAGTATGAGTAAGTATTGTATATATAAATATAAGGAATATATGTATGTATAATACATATCTGTATTTATTAATATAAATTGTCGTAATAACAACTAAATATATGGTTCTGAAGTCAGTAATCCCAAGAGAAAATACGGGGGATTGCTTTCAGATGGCATGTTAGAATCCTTGCTACAAAAGGTTAAATTAAATGAAAACGTTTAAATATCCCGCTTGCTTAGAAATATTGTTATGTATATTGAAATTAAATACTTCTTTACTATCCACTGATTAAATTCCCTTAGGAATAAAATAAAAATACAGATTTGATGACCGGAACGTTGTGGTCATAGCTTTAAACAACAAATAGCTGAACTAAAATAATTAATTGAGGTTATAAAATATGTCAGGGAATACCTAGAAAGTTATTAAAACTAGTAGAGATGTGTTTGTCGGAAACAATCCATAAAGTTAGAATCGGTCATAATTACTCCGAGAGATTTGAGGTGCGATCGGGTTTGAAACAGGGTAACTCCCTTTCACCTGTGTTATTTAATATAGCTTTAGAATATGTCATAGAAAAGGTGATATGTACCGAAAAAGGTTTAAATATGGGTTACAAGATTCCGGTTTTGGGGTATGCCGATGATCTGGTACTGCTAGGTGAAGACACGGAAACCATACAGCTAAATACAAGTGTGTTAATAAAAACCGGTAAATAAATAGGACTCTAATTAAATACCGATAAGACGAAATATATGATTAGTAGCAGAAACGGTGGCGATCTTGGTGATATTGATGTACCAGGGCATACTTTTGAACACGTTGAGAAATTTAAGTATTTAGGTTCAATGATAACAAGAAAAAATGAAATCCAGGAAGAAATAAAGTTCCGGTTAAAGGTGGGAAATGCGTGTTATTATTCAGTTGCTAAGTTACTTAATTCGCGGCTTCTATCTAAAAACTTAAAGGTTAGAATTTATAAAACTATTATTTTTCCGACGGTTCTTTACGGATGTGAAACGTGGTCGCTTACTTTGAAGGATGAACAACGGCTTAAGGTTTTCGAAAATAAGGTACTGCGTAAAATATTTGGTCCAAAGAGAGACGAGGAGGCCACGGGGAGTTTAGAAGGTTGCACAACGCGGAGTTGCGGGACTTGTATCCTGTGAATATAATTGATTTGATAACATCTCGGAGACTCAAATGGGCGAGTAAAGTTGTTGGGCTCGATGAAGAGCGGATTCCGAGAAAGTTGGTATACCGACTGGTAGGCGTCCGAAAGGTAGGCCGAAGCGTCGATGAGAGGATTGCGTTAAGGCGGAATTTGGTGATGTCTGCATCGAACCTTTGGGGTCGCTAAGCCTATTATTATTATAAAATATGTACATAATTACAAATCAGGCTCTTAAAATGAAATAAATAAACATAAATAGCTACTTCAATAGTGATAATTAAAATAATATAAAAACAACAAAATTGTTATTTTCTAGCATCTGCGGTTTGAGGTTATAGTTTGTTTGACTGGAAAAAGAGAAGAAGGTTAAAAAAAAGCGATTTGAAGGAGGAAGCAGTTTTTGCATGGCGGATCTCAGGAGGGATAGAATTCCAAATAAAGGTTCCTTTGGCTAGAAAGGACTTGTCAAACGCAGCAGTACGAGAAGGTCAGAAGACGGTGTCTGGTAGAACGGGACTAAATTGTACTTTAAATTGAAAGTTTTGGAAGAAATATCTAGGGTGCTGAGTTCTGATAACCTGGTAGAGGAAGGAAGCTAGGAAATACTGGTATCTGTAACGAGGAAAAAACGACCTTAACTCGGCCTAATACTGGGTTATATCCGTGTATCTGGTGATCCCGAATACAAATCGTATTGCACAGTTCATAATACGCTTGAGATTTGTTTCGAGCTGTACACCTGTGATAAATATATATAATAATAGAAATCATTACATAGAGCAATAATTTAGTTTTATCCTTTTTTTTTTTATCAGTTCTCATTATGTTATACAACTTTCTATATGTGATAATTTTTTTCACCTAAAATCTAAAGCTTTTCTATTGTTATGTTAAAAAAATAACTGAAAATTTGGTGACGTCTATACGTCTAACTTATACAATTATCCGTTTTAATCAATGCTAACAAGAAAATTTTCACGATTGTGAAAATTTCTTTCTCTTTCTATATATTTATAATATTCATTTCTCAGTGTCACGTTTATTTAAACGTTCGAAAATAAATTTTCATGTGTGTGAAAGTCATGTGTTTTTAAACTTTAGGTTTGTTTACTTCTTTTAGAAGTAATTTGAATAACAGAAGTCAGTGAATGTTGTGTGTTGCAAACACCATAATTTTTTTCATTCTAAGTGTAAGTTAGTTGTAGGTATTTTTTTTTATTTTTCATACTTTTCTTCTCGAATATTTTACATTACCATATTCTCCAAAATCTTGACATTAAATTTTAGTAACTATTCTTACAATTAACCTACAGTCCCTTTACTGCGAATGAAAAAAAAAAAAGGAGCTTAATCAACCCATTTTATAACTTATTCTGATGAAATACTTGGCGAGAACAAAATTATTCATCGTAATAAGAAAAAAAGTTTCTGAACCAGTCTAACAACATGAAATTATCTCAGTTTTTAATCATTTGGCTTGTTTTTTGTAAGTTAATAACAGTTCAACTTAGCTGATTAAAACAAAAAAAACGGCCAAACTAGTTTATTAATCTGAATTTTGATGAAAAATTAAAATATTTTCAGTTAACAAGAAAAATTCTTCTAGAGAATATTTTATCAAGCATTATTTAGGAATGTTTTAAATACAGCTGAGTAGTCACCTGTAGTGTTCTAGCTAACATAACACCATTATATGCTGGAGGTCGTGGTTTCGAATCCGGCAGATGGCTCCAGTATTTTAAAAAGGAGTAAAATGTCCTTGGTTATGACCTCTTCCATTGGGAACGTGAAATAGTAGCCCTTAACTTGTACAATATTAGTTACCTAATCGAATTCAACCAGAATATTCAGAATCTGCAAAAGTCGCATATATACCATAAAAAGATTGTTAAAAAAAAATTGTTGTTCGATTCAACGGTTTCCTCAACATTTCTGTATGGTTAGTATGTGAGTATTTATTCACAAGTATCTGGAGGCATTCCAAACTGTGCCGGTGAATTTGTTCAATTGCCTGTTTTGTTGGTTCGGAGTTACAAGTATATATATAGTAGGCAAGATTTAATTTTTTTTCCTTCTCTATCCTACAAAAAAAAAAGTTCAATTTTTTTTCTTTTTTTTTATAATTATTTGAGGTTTCTTGGTTAAAAACTTTAATAAATATTTTCTTTATCTTAAAAATAACTGAGATATTGAATTAAATAATATTTAATCGGCCACAATTTTAAAACTAATTGGCATATCTGAACGTCTAGATGTTAGGCCCATCATTGTTGGATGCACTAGTATTTTTGTGCCTAGTTTAAAAAAAATCTGTTTATTTATTTATTTTTTTTTTTTTTATCAGCCATTGAAGAATGGTGTCAAAACCGGAGAATTAAAATAACTCCTGACAAATTACCTTCACTCTACGTCATAAACATATGACTTCCTGCCCCACCGTAACCTTTAACAATATCCTACTTACTCCTGTTGAACAGATTCGGTACTTAGGACTCCACCTCGACAAACGCCTAACATGGAATACTCATACTAGACTGAAACGACAGGAAACTGCTCGTAGATACAGATTACTACACATTTACCCGACAAACGCTCAAAGCTTCCTACTTACTACAAAAAACTCATTTATATAACCATTATCAGGCCTATTTGGACCTACGGCATTGAGCTTTGGGGTCCACTAAACCATCAAATTCCTCTCGCATCCGATTATTGCAATCCAAAATCCTTCGAAAAATGCTGAATGCTCCTTACTTTGTTATCAATAAAATCATCCATAAAGACCTAACTATCCCATTTGTTGAAGACTTGGCCCGTTACAGATATACCTCTTTTCATTTCAAACTCCCTGCCCACTCAAACCCGCTTATCCGTGACCTCTGAACCATATCTAATCCCGACAACCCACCGAGGCGCCTTAAAAGAAGATGGCCAAGAGACCTCCTACCATAAATTAAACATTGGAGTGCTACCAATGTGTAGTTTCTTCACAGGACTACCATGTGTTCTATTCATATATCAAACCTATTTACTTGTTGTATTGATTTAATACAGTTGTAAATTTCTTTAAATAAATTTTAAAAAATAATTTTTTTTTGGTCGATTACCATAAACCAAAAACTCTGTATATTATTAATAACAATATTAGGGTATAACTGTTTGTATTGTTGTTGATAGGCAATTAAGTAATATGAAAAGCAATAATTCAAAGGATCATATCATGTCACTACCGCTGATTTCAAAACGCAATATCTAAGCTAGTTTTTAATCAATTTCAATGATTCTTTTTTCATTTAGTCAAAAATTTTATTCGCTATCAAATATTATTTATTTATTTAAATGTTATATATATGTTATATTTTTTATTAATAAATTAGAAGAAACGGATTTTTTTTTATTCGTTATTTGGATCTACGCATCTTGAAACGTAAATTTTCAGGGTGACGGTATTTATAATCTTTAACTGAGTTATGAGCGTGTTTATGTGTAAAATTTCAATTTATTTCTTTTCTTTTTTCTCTTTCATATAATTATTCGCGGTTTTTGGTTAAAAAAAACAATAATGAATTTTTTCTTTATCTTAAAATATAACTGAGTTATTGTATTAAATCACTTTTAATCGGCCACTATTTTAAAACTAAACAGCTGATACCAAAGTCTGGGCGTTAGGATCTTTATTGCACTCCATAGTATTTTTGTGGTGAATTTAAAAAAAAAAATTGGTCCAGTAGTTTCGGAGAAACGCCGCGGACAGTGGACAAACGGATTTTTTTATTCCTTACTAAGATTAAAGGCGTTTTGAAAAGTAAGCTCTCAAATTTTGAAGGAGGATTATTATTATTCCTTTTTTTTTTTTTTTTTTTTTTTTTTTTTTGGTCGATTACAAAGGATTATTATTGAAAATAATAAATTAAAATTAATAAACAAACAAATAAAGCTTTGTCCATTAATATCTCTCTATAATTCATATTAAAACAGCACAAGTTTTTCTTCCCTATCTTTTTACTTTCACTTACTATATATAGAAAGGGGAAGTATTGCGATCGTGAAAATTTTTGAATTCCAGTTTTCAACGGAAATTGCCTCTAGTACTTTTCTATTTCTATTATTTTTATATGTACTTATCTAGTGTTTTTATATTTTCAAAATTAAATTTATGTTGATATTTTGCGCTATGTGATGATAACGCTGTAGCATTTGAATTTTTTATACTTTTGCAATTGTAAATGTGTTGTGATAACCTAGTTTTTAACTTTTTTGATGTTCCACCAATGTACTCATTACGCTGACATAATAAAGTATATTAAATTTTAATATAAAAATATAATAATATAATAGTGAAAAACAAAATATATTTAATATATTTTATTATGTCAGCGTAATGAGTACATTGGTGGAACATCAAAAAAGTTAAAAACTAGGTTATCACAACACATTTACAATTGCAAAAGTATAAAAAATTCAAATGCTACAGCGTTATCATCACATAGCGCAAAATATCAACATAAATTTAATTTTGAAAATATAAAAGCACTAGATAAGTACATATAAAAATAATAGAAATAGAAAAGTACTAGAGGCAATTTAAATAACCAAAAATAACAATAAAACAGTTAATTTTAAAAATACACCAAAAATCTAGGTACTATATATATATATATATATATATATATATATATATAATATATATATATATATATATATATATATATATATATTATGGAAAAAATATTTATTAAATGTAACTAAAAGCAAAATGTTTTTTAAAAAAATGTTTAGTCTTGATAACGGGGAAAAAGCCCCGAAACGTTGACTACAACACGTGACAATTTGTGTAACAATGAAAATAAAAAAATATAAGGAAGAAAAAATTGTGCTGTTTTATATGAATAAATAAGTAAATCTTCCTCAAGTAGTACTGATCTAAAAAACTCTCTATAATTGTGTTTGGTTTTTATAAAAAATATACATGAATCTAATACCGAAACTCTTAGAGGAGTCGTGTTGAGTACTTGGCAAGCACGAACGATGTTTACGGTAGGGCTAGGATTACTCACAAGCTAGAACTTTTCCCTCAAGCCATCAAAGGCTTAGTTACCCACTTTATAGGGACTTAGATAGCTTCTTCGAACCGGAAAGTCGATGTACAGCTGATAAAACAGAATAAATAATTATCTTTTAAACCCGGGTTCAAAGAAGGGGCCCAACTGTCACCATCGTACAAGTATTATAAGGTAGCTTTTCTTAAAAACGTTTAGCGTAGAGCATTTTTCAATCTTTATTTTTACTATTTTTCTGATCATAAGACTCTCAGGTATTGGGTTGATGCAAAATTAATGCAGGTTTTTAGTAGGTATTGTAAATACGCCATATCTTTACTTTAACCATATATATTTAATCAAAATAATTTCCATCTGAATCAATGAACTTTTGCCAACGTTCAACAAGCTTTCTTTTTCCACCAGAAAAAAAATCCGAATCCCTGGACTCAATGAAATCACGAAAAGAATTTTCAATGTCGTCCTGGTTTTGAAAATTTTTCTCCCTCAAAAAGTTGTCCAGATGCCTGAAAAAGAGGAAGTCTGTAGGAGAGAGGTCAGGTGAATAAGGCGGATGTTGGAGAACTTCGTAGCCCAACTCGTGCAGTCGTCGAAGCGTTGGTTGTGCAACGTGTGGTCTGGCGTTATCGTGGAGCAGGATCGGCCCCTTCCGATTCATCAATGCTGGGCAAAGACGTTGCAATTTTTGAGTTCCGAGTTCCGCCGCCATTTCTCGTGTGGTTTTGGTTGGGTCTTCTTCCACTTTTGACCTCAGCTGGTCGTTGTCCAGAGCAAGATGACGGCCCCGACCTTCCTTGTCTTCGAGGTCGAAATCTCCTCTGCGAAACTTCTGGAACCAACGCTGCACCGTGCACTCATTAATAGCCCCCTGACCCCACACTTCATTAATATTACGAGCCGTTTGCGCAGCGCTGCGCCCTAATTTAAATTCCTAAAAATGAATTTGACGAAAATCGCACTTTGACATTTTCGATTCAAGACCTTTGAACACACTGAACAAAACGATTTTACTAAACAAATTCATGGTGAAAGAGAGGGTATTAGATAAGGTTTGTTTTGGTATAATAATGATCAATGTTAGGATTAGCTTTGTTTACACAATTGGAATTAAGATATTGCAATAGAGGAAACCTGCATTAATTTTGCATCAACCCAATATTTATGTCTAGGAAGAAAAAAAAAAGAAAATAGTTTGGTAAGGAAAATAAAAAAGAATATGCTGCATTTAATCAATGTTATAATATTTGATTAGAAGAAAGGAAGATTAAATAATACTCGAAATTCTTCAATTATTTTATTTATTATTTTTTTTTTTTTTTTTATCTTTTGGCCATCTAAGACCACGCAGTGTCCACTCTGATGCGACAATAAGGAATATTGAATATCTATACAAGACCCTACTTTTTCCAGGCACAAAAAGACCCTAAAATTAACAAAAATATATTTCACATTTAGGTACGTAAGTAGTCGCTACAATACCTGAGATATCTTTTAGATAAACAACACTAATTCAAGTCCGTAAAAGACAATTACTGGATTGAGTTAACAAAAGGGTATTGGTAGATTGACAAATACAATCTAGAGGAAATTAAATCTTTAAAATACTTAAATAAATATAATATTAAAGGTGCATAGAAGAGACTAAGGATAAACCTCTGAATATTGAATTTTCAAACATCAAAAGTATCTACGTAATTACCGTACACAAAAAAAACAAAAAAACTTTAAATCATTACTAAATTAAACTATTTAATATCAAATAAAACTAATTCTGGTTTCATTCCTGCCAATAATTACAACTAACTTAGAGGCATAAACCAAAGCTTCATTAAATATTAGAATTTTCATAATTTTTTTTTTTTTTTTTATGCATTAATTAACTCGTACCCGTCAGCATTATTTTAACAACCAGCAAATGGACTAGAAAAAAATGAACAAGTAATAATGACATGTCAGGCATGATGGAGGATAGTACCCAGCAGCACGTCTTCTCTTTTCAGCTTTTTTTTTTTTTTATGTATGTTGTCCAGTATATTTTACTTAATTGAAGGCTTTTATGAGGTGTTTATTAGTTTATCATTATATTATTAGGGGCTATTTGGAGGTTTAACAGATTTAGGTAGCTTAGCGAAGTTTTGGAGAAGGCTCAAAAGGTGCTGAATAAGATTATTCAACCCTTTTATTATTTGCAAAAGGCGGAATGAATTTTCACCTGAAGACGGCTGCTGAGGAATTTCCCTCCTCGCACCAGAGCCAGTTGGTTTGTTGTTGGGCGACGATGGCTGGAGTGGTGGTCCCTGTTGTCGAGTCGGAGCTTGCAACTCTATATGTGTAACATTATTCTGAGCTGGTGGCTGGATTGTTGTATTTTAAAGGAGATCAGGAAATTCCTGAACATTTAGTGATGGAGGGTGAGGTCGTTCAGAACGGTATGTTCGTGAAGTTCGTTAAATTCTCAGGCTCTTTAGAACTTGGCACCCACGACAATTGGATGGATGTCCTCCTTGGCATGTCGCTGTTGTTTCTCTTACCTTCGCACAAGTTGTTCTGTCGTGGTTAAGACCACATCTCATACAACGTGGAGGGTGGTTACAGTAAGACTTCGTGTCATCTGCTGGCACACTCTTTTTCTTCTGGGTTTTTCCACTATAACTAAAAAAAAAAATTCCTAGGTTTTGATTATTGCATTAAAAAATATTAAACTGAACTAAATATAAGATTTTCTTCATTAGAATTAACAACAATATAGGATTAATAATTCTTAAACAATAAGATAAGAAACTATTAAGTTCTGCACAATAGATTATGAAGATAATTTTCGAACATATAATTTTTTCAACTTCATAAATACAACACTTGCGTTTACATCTGTTGTCTTTGACTTCTGGCGTGTTGGATGGTTACATTCTTGCTTTAGCTTTTCTGTGGTTCTGTATTCTTTAATTTTTCTGCTGAACTCTATCTTACATTTTCTAGGGCCTCTACCTTCGACCATTTCTAGGACCCGCTATGTTGAACTTCTTTAGTGGACATGAGGAAAGTTCTTTCTTTGAATGGTCAGGCGGTAGCGGCTTCTGGAATTGATGGTATCTTTCTGAATATTAAGTTGTGCAAGATCCCTCTTAACTTGTTTGATCTACTGGGATCTAGTGGCTTTTCCCTTGATGGCTAATCTGAAGATCTAATGGGACAGCCTGTGATGGTCCATTCTGTAGAGATGGCCGTAGAAAGCCAAATGTCTCCTTCTGATAGCGTCTTTTTTTTATTTTATTCTTTTATTTTAATTTTTATGCATACGTTTCTGAGAGTCTTGTGATCATAATTACATTTGTCCCTTACTGGAAAAGAATGTTATATTAATAGATAAATAAAATTAGAGTAATGCACATTCTCCCATTATTCTGAGTAGTAGCATAAGTCAAAATAAAATCTGGTGCGGGCAACACTTGACTTTCACTTACATCCGTTTTCAAAATCGATTGAAGACTTTTCAAATACAGTTAGAGATAAAAATGAGTTAAAACATTAAATAATTAATTAAATTGAATTTCTACAGAAACATGTGTTTTATTAGTTTTTTCGACTTTTAATCACTCTATTAATTTTTACAAACTTGTGCCTAAGATAATATTTTTTCTAAAATCTTTAGCTTTCTAGCGGTAAGTCATAAATCTATATTACTGTTCTTATGTTTAAAAACAAAAAATTAGTTTAAAAAATGTGTTTTCAGTTTTCTCCTCTATTTGTTAATCAAATTCGTTGAACTTGCATATTTAGCTGTTAATAATCAATGCTAACAAGATGCTATTTTTATAGAATCCACAACCAGAACCAGCTGGAATCAGAATTGAAGAAATAACGAACAAAAAAATATTCCATGTTGAACACAAGACGGTAAGAATCAGAACCAAGTGGACGGAAGAACGAAAACAGAGGTTTTTCTGAACTGATGAAGGCTTCTTGGGAATGAAAAAGAACAAATAAGAAATTGAAATGTTCTTCAAAGTAGTCAGTCATCGTGATCTCCAAATGGTCTAATCAAATAAATAATCTTAATAATGCTTGATGAAATATTCTCAAAAAAGGTTTTTATTGTTAAACATACACTTAGCCTTCTTCCATTTAATCTACGAATTGAATCCAATTTTTAGATATTTCAATTATTTTATTTTTTAGACCTGTTAGATATCATGTAAAATTACTTGGAAATATTGGACTGTATTAAATTCTAAAAACCAAAGTTGTTAAAATCAGTCATTTCATTGTGAAAAGCATTCTACCAGGGACGAACATTGCAATTTATCACGCAGGTGTTGTTTTTGATCAGGCAAATGTTTCTATTCTGTTGTTGAGGTATTGAATACCACAAATCCATTCCTCCGCGTTTTGTTGGAATTCCTTGTTAAGCGTTTGTAGAACTCGTTGATTTTCAATTGATTTATCAAATTACTTGGCGAGAATGGAAGTTTCAATATTTTTGCAGACCATTTACACCTTAAAAAAATCTGTTTTATGTTCGCAATATGAGATGTAAAAAAATATTGAGGTCGTTGTTATTTTGTTGATTTGGTCCTTTATAAAAAAAAGTCTTAATGGGAAAAAAAATGTTTATGCTTCATAAATTACTCTGTCGTTTTAAGATAAAGTCCTAAAACGTTGAAAAGGGAGAAGTAATTTTTCGTTTGAAGAAGAAGATACGCTGATTACTGTAATCCCTCATTTCAAAGCATAAATAGCTGTATTGTCTCCATTTTAGAATTGAATCGTAATTTCTTCCGGAATGGAAAGCCCTAGAATCTGAAAAGAAAGTAATTTAGGACGAGAAATTTTCCATTTGTTCCCTTTCCGCCTAATCTTAATGAATCATTGTTCAAAGCAAACAATACACGGAGTGTTTATTCATATACATATGTATGCTAATTATATGTTTTAGCAAAATTAATTAGTAACTAAAACAGTGAGAAACGATTATTTATTTGTTATATTTTATTCCACTTTAGCACATTTTATTTTATTAAAATCTCACCAATATTGTAAATCTCTTTCGATTGAAATTTGTAATTTAGATAGTTTTTTTCTTTTTCAAAGCCCCTTGTAGTTAGGATTAAAATTCTTCAATCTGTAGGTTTGTTGGCTGTCTCTTCTACCGTACATGGTACATTTTAAGAGAGGGATGAGGAGGCGGGAAAAGATGTCTTCTTCGTAGGTATGTCATTAATCTTCTTCCTGTGACGGGGCTCACCGGATTTTTGATTCATTGATTAATCCTCAGTGAAGGCTGAGGCTCCGTACACATTGTTGCCAGCTTTGTGACCAACCTGTTGTGGAAAGAGTCTGAAATAAAGGGTTTGTACAAAATTTTAGACTGTTAAAAAAATCTGTCTCCCAGTGATGTAGTCAGTCACTGTCGGGAGTTCGAAGGTAGAGTGCAGTATGTCTGTTTTAGTATTTTGTAGAGTCGTATGTCTTACTATACGTCTCAGCATGCCGTTCTGAAACTGTTGGAGCTTCTTCGCAGTTGCAGGTTTTATTTTAGCTTACATGGATGCACCATGCAAGCTTTTATAAATCATCAATTTGAGGCGAAATGATAGGTTTATATACATACAAATACACGATTTAGGGTCTCCCGAGTCCAAATAACCAATTCCCGCAAAAAGGTCTGTGTGTGTGTGTGTGGTAACGAAAAGTCCTATGAAACTTAAATTTCATATTGAGTGAGGCCGAGGGGGAGTGTCTAGGATCTCTTGGGTTCTGCTTTTTCCTCCACAGATAGAGGGAAAAGCCCAGTCTGGGATCCCTTAGCACTTGTATATTTTGTATATAGTTATGTTTGTTTATTTGCAAACTTTTTTTTATTTCAATTATAGATTAATGTTTTGATTTGTTTTGTTTTTATATTTATTATTATTTAATTATATATATATATATATCATTTATTTGTATTTATCTCAATTATAGGTTGTTGTTTGTTTTCTTATTTTGTATATATATTATATTTTATTTAATTTGACTTTATCATTGTATACTGTATATATTGTGTGAATGGGATCTTATATCACTATTACTAATGTTCATATAGAAACAAATTGTAATATATCTCAATAAATAAATTTTAAAAATATATATATTTAAGACAGCTATACGCCCGAGATGTTACAGAAAGTAATTCATCAAAATCGACTGATCGGAAGAAGTACTTTTATTTTTCAATTTCCGAGCAAAGAAATTAAGCTAAACATGTTTTTCATTTTGACAAGTATAGAACATATGAAATTTTGGCATATCATATACTGATCCTATAATCTTGAGATTAATTTTTTTTAAATCCCAGATTCCTGGTCTAGAGTAATTTGGAAAATCCCCCACTACCTCAGTGAACCATTTCAAGCATCTTTGTTTTCATCTTTCAAATTGTGTAGTATCTGCAAAGGTTTTTTTTTTTTTTTTTTTTTTTTTTTTCTATTTCGTCTTAAATTATAAGTAAATCTATACTACTAATATAAAGCTGAAGAGTGTGTTTGTTAGAACACGCTAATCGCAGAAACTACTGGTTGGAATTGAAAAATTCTTTTTGTGTTGGAAAGTCCATTTATCGAGGAAGACTATATAACATCACGCTGAAGAAGAATCGGTGGAAAATTTGGAAAAAAACGGGGAAAATTAATCTCGAATCCCAATGATTCCAAATAATTTTAATTTTAAAATATTTCAATTTCCTATTAAGTTATATTTTGCCGTGACACTTAATAACTCACAGGTCTTATCGCGCCAAGACTGCTTTTCACACGGCAACTATATGTCGCATTGTCAAGATCGGGTTGCGGAAAAAACCAGTATGTTCTTCTGCCACAAGAAAATAGAACTAAAAATATCATTTACGCTGAAGTACTTTAAAATATATTCTATTATACACTTCTTAATCGCGATGATAATAACAGAAATTGACGCAGAATAAGTTGTGGGCAACAGCTATAGTAATGTAATATAATTTATAACGATATAAAACATCTTAATTTTAATTTATATGTTTTATGTAATTACTATACATTAATGGATTGTAAATTAAAAAAATAAAAACAAAATTAAAAGAATGAATTAAAAAAAAAATTGGCATTTCAGCCAGCATTCGCCATTCAATTAAGGTAAAAACTACTTGATTATAAAGTTAATTAAATAAAACATTGATGTAAATGAGTTTAGTTAAAATCGTTTTGACTAGAATCATGAAATATATTCATCGGTACATTCGTTTAATACAAGATCCCAGTCCACTAACCTATATATTCCTTTTCATCAAACATCATCCTTTAAAAAATCATTTAGTTTGCGTGCCACATCGTTCTGGAATTCCATACCTACCTCTATACGGAAAGCACCTTCTTTAACCTCATTTAAAAGCAAACTGTTCCTTCATCTCCTCAACCATCCATCTACAGATTGATTGTAAGCAAAACGCTAGAATAGTGGTCATGTCACATTCTAAAATGAGGACCACAACAAATATGTAAACAATGTTTTAGATATATATTCATCTTTCTCTTTCTTTCTTCTGTTTTTCTCGGTGACCTTATTATACCATAAGAAGCACAATAGTAATATATCTTCTGATACACATTAATGATTATATAATTATAAACATATATGCATACTAAGTAATCGTAGTTATTTATTTATCTTTATTTATTATTATTTTTAATAATATTATATCTTAAGTTTGTATTTCTTTTATGTATTTGTATCTGTGCCAGACACAAGCCAAAGTTTTGTACTTTTCTGTTATTCTTAGGGGACTGAAGGTCCCAGAATAAAATTTACTTTCTTTCTTTCTTTCTATATATAAAGAACAATTTTTGGGGAAATGCAATTTTCGATCAATAGAAATGCATACTTACTCATGATGTAGTTGAGGAGAAAGATTTTTTTTTTAACTTGTTTATTCAGAGATTATACAATCTGTCACCTTCAGGGGCAATAAGCATTGAAGCTAGAAGAAACCATTCATTCCAAATGTACAAAATAAACAAAAATAAGTAAGAAAAGGGTCACATGTAGCAGGATGGCTAGCATCTATGCCAAAAGTGAAGAGTTCAAACCCGCAGGTGGTCCTAGGATTTTTTAATAGAAGTAAAAAATCCTTAGTTATGCCGTCCTTCGGAGGGATCGTTAAAAGGTGGTCTCGAGCCTGTACAACGTCCATGCTAAGGTACTCGTTAAAGATCCCTATCTTAATAAAACCTGGATAAGCAAAATTTAGGTCTCCCACTGTAGCGTCGTCCGATTAGCGACAGTAGCATAAAGTGACGTTAAATAAACAAGCAAACAATAAGGAAGAAAAAATAGTTTCCTCGTTTGGAACGGCTTCACTAATCTAAAACAATATGGAACGTAATGAGTGTTGTGCGTTTTAGTGTCGAGCGACCCTAGTTGATCTCTCGACGGCACGTGGGCATTTAAAATACTCCCAGGTAATGTTATGTAAGGATTCCCAGTGGAATAGCTGAGGCAGATAAGGAAAGGGAAGTTGTGTAGTAATCGTCGGGCCATTTACGAGTAACAGCACCAATTACAGTTCCTCTGGAAACTAAATTTAATTCAGATTATAAAAGTTTGACCCCTTCTATTCATTACATGAAGGAAAATTTTTGAAACCCATTATTTATAGTTATAGGAAATGTTCGGAACTAGAAGCGAAGTAAATTGAACTATATGTTTAACTTTCTCTTATGAATGTGTTAAGATTATAATGGTATTTGAAATTAAATTATTCGTTATTAATATACTTTGTTACAGTCGATGTATAAGCGTCCTGAAAACTTTTACATATGTAAACTACAAAGAGTTTTATTAGATGAGGAAGATGGTTGGGTTTTAACTATAACTTTTAGTTTAAGTAAACATTTAAAAACACTAAAAGTTTAATTATTCTTGTGGATGTAATTAGTTGACCGTTGAGAATTACTGGAAGGAATTAGTCCGGGTGGCGGTCATTAAATGAAACAACTAAATAGTTTCAACTATTTTATTGTTTGCCAACGTTTCGACCCCCTTTGTGGGTCATCATCAGGGCGCATGGTGGGAGGGAATAACACAAAATGGACAATTCATTTTAAAATATTTTTGATTAAATAAACAAAGGATTAACAAACGTGAAGGTTTAGGATTTATATCCGACCCTCGTCAAAATTAAGATCCGCTATATACGACAACGAAATCCCTCTGTATACCTTCTGGCAGATTAGTGGAATCTGATATAAAGAGAAGACTGTGATTCTCACTGGCATGGTTTATTAATTTGAATCGAACTAATTTTGGCATTATTATTTTCAATAATCAACCTTAGTAATCGACTATAAAACAAAACAAAACTACTGGACCAATTTTTTTGAAATTCGTCACAAAAATACTAGTCTATGCAACGATGATCCAATCATCGACAAACCATAAACGATAAACCAACCCCAACGTTGATATCAGCTAGTTAGTTTTAAATTGGCGGCAGATAAAACAAAAAAAAGCGCGAATAATTATATAAAAGAGAAAAAAGAAAAGAAAAAAATGAAATTTTACACATAAATACACTCATAACTTAGTTACTTTTGACGATAAAGAAAAGTATGAACGGAGTTTTAGAATCAGCAAAGTGCGATAAACGAAAAAAAAAAAGGAAAAATTAAAAAAAAATGAAATCTAGCTTATATATACGCTTGTTAACTAGGTTATTTACGAATATAGAGAAGAAATTCCTTATTGTTTTTAACCGAAAAACCGTGAATAATTATAAAAAAGAAAAAAATTGAAATTTCACCCATTAATAAAAAAAAAAATACTAAAAATTAAGTGCCATAAATTATGCATTGCCATTTGATAGAAAATTAAATTTTCGACTAAATGAAAAAGGAATCAATGAAATTGGTTAACAACTAGCTGAGACATTGTTTTGAAATCAGCAGTAGTGACATGATATTATCCTTTGAATTATGGTTTTTCATATTACTTAATTGCCTATCTACAGCTTTATAAACATTTATACTCCAATATTGTTATTTGGAAATAATAAACCATTATGTAATAATTTGCAGCGTTTTTTCATTGTAAAAAAAGCAGAGCAATATTTTTATCGTGCTTTAATATGATGAAGGTTTTATTCTTAATGAAATAGCATGACAGGATTCAAATTTTGATATTATAACTACATACATGAGAAATGACATAAATTTTGTTGCATGGGAGCGGCGTGGTCTAGTGGGTAGAGCGCTAGTCTACTGTCTACTATCGAGTCCTGGGTTCGAATCCCGGCTGTGGCGGAATATTATTTATTATGTTATTTAAGCCGAGGGGAGATCCTGAGGCAGTGTGACCCTCCTGGGGCACACCCAGCCTCTATAAAGTGGGTACCGAAAAAAGAGGAAAAACCTGACGGCTAAGCGTGATGTTGGCCGAATCACGTCATTACACAGCCGTTGTCCTAGAAACAGTACGAATCTCTACCTGTACTGAGCCTAAAACTCTTCATGGGTTGTTGTGGTACATGTTTTTTTGTTTTTTTAATTTTGCTGCGTCTGACGTGAATGCCACTGCAATGGCTCTAGATCATTCTAGGACTTCCTATAGAGAATATTACAACAGCCTCAGATTTATTGAGAGCTTAAAAAGCATTAGAAAACATACATTCCAGCAATCCAGGGATTTTAAGAATCCTGGAATTAACCATATCAATAGATAAATTAAGATAGAGATGGAGATGAAAAAAAATTATTATGTGTGGATACATGATCACCTGAAGATAATAGACAATGAAATGATAGATAAAGCTGCCATAGAGGCTCTCACTCTCCCTGGTCGAGGTAGGACACAACTGGCACTATCAAAACTAGATAGAAAATTTATCTGATATCACATACCTATAATAGAAAATGTATTGAAGAAATGAGAAGAATCTTGGAACATACGGTTTCAAAGCAAGCTGAATGCCATTAAGAAAGAGGTAAAATCTTTCAAAACCTTAAGTCGCTTCAACCTCAGAGAGAAGTTGAGTATATAATAAGAATAAGAATATTTATTTGTTTATGTAATATTTACAACGTACACTTGATACAAATATGTTTTTTTTCATGATTTCAGAGGACCAGTTTTCATGATAATAGAGTTTCAATCATCCTTTGAATTTAGAAAAATGATAATACAATATTTTGCTTAAGACAGTAGGAAAAGTAACACGAAAAAACCTACATAATATAAATTACAATATTAATTTAAAAGTACATGTTTTGTTATTTTGTGTGTGTAGCGCTTTAGAGATGTTTTGTTGTAATTACCAATTTCGTGTATAAATAGGTTTTCAGAAGTTGTGGTTTTATCGAAATATTTTTTAGTTACTGTGTAGATATACTGTTTTAATGTTGGAACATTTAGTTCAAAGAGCATTTTTGAAATTTTAGTATAACGTAGGTAGTTATTTATGATAAACATACATGTATTTTGTACTGTTTCTATTTTTTTGTAATTGGTGTTGCAAGTCAAACTCCAGACGAGCGAGGCATTACAGATCTGGGCACGTATGACTGTTTTATTTAGTAGTAGTTTGTTCTGAGTGCTTAAACTGGATTTTTTATTGAAATATAAAAACATTTTATAAACACATTGTTTGTTTTTTTCCGGATTTTTCGTTGATAGGTTCCGAATATGTTAAAGATTTGTCTAATGTTATGCCTAAGTATTTAACTGATTTAGACCAGGGAATGTTGATTGAGTTTAATAAAAGGTGATGGCTTATGTTCGGTCAGCGCTTAGTAAAGATTATAGCTTCTGAATTGTTTGCATTTATTTTGAATTTCCAAATATAACAATGTTTATTTATTTTTTGTAGTTGAGCTGTAACCTGTTAACTATGGCATCGATGCGATATGATGATGTGTATAGGGCTGTGTCATCAGCGTAAAGAGACCTTAGTACTTACGGGTGGCTTGGAAAATCGGACATACATAGCTAAAGCATGGGCACTTAACATCAATAAAATGACCCCTAAGATCCTTGAATTGTAGGGAAACCTTGACTATTGCCTATTTTTTTCGAAGAGTGTCCCTTCTACATCAGACAGTTGAACAAAAACAGAATACGAAGCAATGCAGCTGCTGCTTTAGGAAACTTTGTATTTTTACAAGCAGATTTAACAATTTTTTCTTCTAATTTTCTCTTTTTGTTTTCTTAATTATTATATTTATTATTCCATTGATTAGTATTTCATTTTTTTTCACTCTAATATTATTTATCATTTATTTATTCCCAATACACCTATTGTTCTGTTTATTTTTATGAATAATTATTTTAAATAACATCATTATTTACTATTCCAACTTATATTGTTTTTATTTTATTTTATTTTCTAAAATAAATATACCATACTTAAAATAAACTTTAAACATACCATACTTAAAATAAACTTTAAATATACCATACTTCAAATAAACCATATAAAATAAACTTAAAATATACTTTAAATATTATAACAATCATACTTAAAATATACTTTAAATATAACATACTTAAAATAAATATACCATACTTCTGAACACGTAGAGAAATTCAAGTATTTAGGTTCAATGATACCAAGAAAAAATAAAATCCAGGAAGAAATAAAGTCCCGGTTAAAGGTGGAAAATGCGTGTTATTTTCTAGTTGCTAAGTTACTTTGTTCGCGGCTTCTATCTAAAAACTTAAAGGTTAGAATTTATAAAACTACTGTTCTTCCGACGGTTCTGTACGGATGTGAAACGTGGCCGCTTACTTTGAAGGAGAACAACGGCTTAATTTTTCGAAAATAAGGTAACTGCGTAAAATATTTGGTCCGAAGAGAGATGAGGATACTGGGGAGTTTAGAAGGTTGCACAACCCGGAATTGCGGAACTTGTATCCTGTGAATATAATTGAGTTGATAGCAGCTCGTAAAGTTGTTAGGCTCGATGAGGAACGGATTCCGAGAAAGTTGGTTTTCGCTGATCCGAGTGGTAGGCGTCCGAAAGGTTCGGTAAGCCTATTATTATTTTTATTATGAATATATACTGGCACTAATGACCGCAATGTTTGCGCCATTAAAAGTATAACCAACCAATAAAAAACTGTTATTTAAAATTTTCTTCCTCTATAGTACCATTAATTTTGTATATTAAATAAAATCAACCATATCAACTTGTTAGCATACATAACTACCGTCAAGTACATAAGTAGAATATTATACCTAACAAAAGGAGAAAAGAGCAAAAATATTTATTATGTATTTTTTTAAAAATATAAACAGTTACATTAATGTATAAAATATCGTTGGAATGCTAAGTAATTAAAAAAGATATATTTAAATAAAATATTCAGGAACAGTATCTTCTTTTAAAAATCATTTATTTATTCATCAATATAACAATTTACGTTTCGGGGCTCATCTTCAGAATTTTTTATAATCAACTAATAACAATATAATATTATATTAATTTCAACAGTTAACAATAAAAAATATCATAATTAAATAATTTTCAATCACACTACAATAAATTAAATTGGTGTTTTATTTCTACTCATATAAATCACATCTTTCAATATTGTCAAATTCTAAAAATATCCTTATTTATTATATCAATATATTCTTAAACACGGAAGATCTCATATAATTATTAAGGTTGATTTTGGGCCGAATAAATTCTTCCATAAATACTCAATTTTTTATTTCATCAGTATGACGTTTCGGGATATTCTCCCATCTTCAGAAGTCTACAAAGTATATTAAGCAATTACCATTACATTAAAAATTACTATAATGAAGTGAATTCTTTAAAAAAAATTATAAATTAGGTGTCAATTGATAACAAAATTTAAAACTATTAAATAACAAATTTAAAATCAGAAGGAGGCATTAAAAGCAAAAATTTAACAATGTTACATAGTTCTTAGTTAAATAAATAAATAAATATTATAAAAATACCTTGTTATATATTCAAAAACACCCAACATTTTCACTATTACACACCTTGAGCTAGGTAAAATAGTAAAAATGAAGTTAATATTTAAATACATCAGATCTGAGCAAGAGTATTGCTCAGATCTTTGTCCTCACTCAACTGGATTAAGGATTAGACCAATTTTTTACTTGTATATGGTTATTGTTATTTCATATTGTAAAATTCTTTAAAACATTTATTATTAATTATTTATATTATATTTTTAATTTTTTAATTAAATCAGAATAGTGGTAACTTAAATCCTTATTTATATTTAATAATGGTCGTTTTTTTCAACTTCGTTAGCTATTAACTATTACAATATTATAATTTATAAGTCCCAAAATATAAATTGTTATAATCATGAATAAATAAATGATGTTTAAAACAAGAGACTGTTCATGAATATTTTGTTTAAATTTATATACTCTTCATAATTAGGTGAATCTTAAAAAGAAATATATTTTCAGATGCACAAAGTTGTAAAATTTAATAGGGATCGATTAAAAGCGGATAAAACTAAGTGGTAGTTCTAGATAATATTGGGTTGTAAAAAAAAAGTTCGTAGCATTTTTCAATATTTCAATGTAATCCTCTCTGTGTTTATGAAATCATGTTTACCTGGTCAATAATGTTTAGATATTCTAAAAAAAGGATTAGTTAAGGTTATTTTATGTATTAGTTTCAATCGAGATTACTTATCTTTAAGTAAACTATTTATTTACAAGACAATTCTCAAACCTATGTGACTACGGAATTGAACTATGGGGTACTACTAAATTTTCGAACATCAAACGTATCCAATCCTTTCAGTCCAAAGTCCTTAGAACAATAGTCGATGCTCCCTATTATGTTACAAACAAGACCTCACATCATGACCTCAAGATCCCTTATGTCCTTGATCTCATCCCATCCAAATTCTCAACTTTCCACCAGAAACTTACTCTTCTTCCTAATCCCTTGGCACAATCCCTATCTAGTACCAACCATCCTTACAACCCTCCTCGTAGGTTGAGGCGGCAATGGCCGAGAGATCTCTTATAAATATGGAACTGGAGTGCTGACAATGGCCAACTTCTCCACTCATGCCTGGTCTCTAGCGCCCTCACTCAGTCTCCACTGACTAGATTGGTGAAGCGGCTGACTGAGAGGCGCTGGGATCTCCTGACATTGTGCCTTCGGTGTTCCCAGGGGCAGTATGTAAATATTGTATAGAGGTATGAATGTGGCCAAGATTGTAATTATTTGCTTTTTTTTTTCATTTATTTTATTTTATTTTTATTATTTTTTATTTTTTTTTATTCGTTTTGTATTGAGGCATTTTACTTTTTATTTGTTTTACTTTGTACATATGGAATGAATGACTTCTTTTAGCCTAATACTTATTGCCCAAGATAGTGGCAGATTGTATTACTTCTCAATAAAGCAATATTACTACTACTATCTTTAAGTAGCATTTTTCTCCCTCAAAATAAAAGGAAAGAAAAATCGTTTCTTCTTTTAATGATTTTTTATTTCCAAAAATCTGGTGCGGGGAACACACGACTTTCAATTACCTCCGTTTTAAAAATCTATTAATTAATTTTTATTTACAGTAAGAGATAAAAATGAGTGAAACCATTAAAGAATTAATTAAATGGAATTTCTATAGAAACATGTGTTTTATTAAACAATCTATTATATTATTATCTAAAATAATCAGTTAGTTTTATCGACTTTTCATCACTCTGTATTAACTTTCAAAAGTAGTGTATAAGATTATATTTTTTCTAAAATCTTTAGCTTTCAAACGGTATATCACGGTTTTCTCTCCTTTAGTTGCTTTTCAAATTTGCTCAATTTGTATATTTAGCTGTTTTTCATCAATGTTAACAAGAAAATATAGTTATTTTTATAGAATTAACAACGTTAAAGATACTTTAGGGAAAGAAAATTTAAAATATCGGCAGTTAAGCCCTGTCAGACCATTTTAATCAGAATGAAACCTACATGATATTAAAGCCCAATTAATTTTACACTGATATAGCGAGTTTAAAAAAGGTGCAAAATGCATAGTATAAAGTGGCTCTTCTGGTAAGCTCATTTTGATGAAAAAGGTTTTGTAACGTCTTGGGCGTATATTTGTCTTAAATATGAAATTTCAGTTTCATAAGACTTACCGTTTCAGCCCGGGAGTTATCACACACACAGACCTTTATGCGGGACTTGGTTATTTGGACTCAGGAGACCCTAAAATTTGTATTTGCGTTGAAAATGGAAGTCGAAAATTTTCACGATCGCAATACTTTCCAAGGAAATAGAGAGTAACAAAATTTGCAGTGTTTTTATTTAATAATGCTTTGTGAGAAAGAACTGTCAGTAAGCGGTTAGCTCGGCTCAGAACTGGAAATTCTGACTTGGAAGACGCTGAATTCGGGTCGTCCTTCAGCTGTTCTGAAAGGACGGAAATAAAAAAGTACTTGTAAGATAGCTACATATGATAGGTCAAAATAGGCTATATATAATTTATTATATTAGGGGTACTCACTACGTTTGCTATAGCACTTTGTGATATTGTGCTAAACCCATCAATTTTATACAGGAAATAACTGTAGAAACTCGACGGGTTTAGCAAAATAACACAAATAGCATGCTATAGCAAACGTAGTGAGTACTCCTAATATGTACAAGAATGTGAAGTTTTTATTTGAATCTTCTGTAAAAACCGATACAAACTTGTTTTACAGCCCAATATTTTAAACACATGTTTCATGTGTCCCCGATTAATGAGAAAAGAACAATATTTTTTTAAAGTATTTTTTTCACATTTATTTATTTCAGATGAGCCATACATTGATTTTTTTTTTTAAATAAAATAATTAACAATTAAAAAAGTGGGGGTATAGACTTATACAAAAGACACCTCTAAACCTTCTCTTGATAACAAAATGAATAAATAAAGATAGAAAGAAAAGTAATGAATGTATAAAATAATATGTTTGAGGCAAGAATAGAAATTATAAAAGCAGAATCGATTTTAATTAACTAATGAATACATAAATAAAATAAAATAAAAATAATAAATTAAAATTAGAAAAATGAAAAAAATAATGATAAAAAGTAAGATAAAAAATAAATCAAAATATCACAAAAACAATAATAACGATATGGGGTTTATGCAGACATAACATTAAATTACACTATCGTTGAGCCACGTTGAAGTCGGAACTCTTATAATGTTGGGTTTTTTTAATAAATTCATCGATGTATTGTATTTGTAGCTAGCGGTGTAGTTGACTATTTCTTATAAACCAAGGAGCAACTGATATTCTTAATATTTTATTTTGAAATATTTGTATTTTTTTTTTCTTTTCGTTAAGGAAGCTGCGCATCACACTTTACAACCATACATAAGTAGTGGTCTTAGTATAGTTTTATAAATAAGAATCGTTGTTCCAGGGTTTAAAACAGTAAATATATGTATAAAATACCGTTGAAAAGCTTTTTTTTTTAAGATCATTTATTGAAATTTACAACTGTACTTCAAGGTACAACAAGTAAATGTGACAAAAGTTAAATGGCGTGAAACAAACTTGAAGAAGAACTACCCAATGGCAGCACTCCTGTAACGTTTCTACACTAGAAGGTCTCGAGGCCATCTTATTTTCAGACGCCTCGGAGGATTGTCAGGAATTGAAGAGGAAGAAAGTATTGAAACAAGAGGATTAGGGTGGGAATGGAGTTTGTCATGAAAGGAATGGTATCTAAATCGGGCCAAATCAGCAACGTACGGAACATTAAGGTCTTTATGGATAAGTTTGTTCGTGACAAAATAAGGAGCATTGAGGATTTTACGAAGGATTTTGGATTGTAGGGATTGGATACGGGAAGAATTCGATGGTTTAGTAGAGCCCCAAAGCTCCACTCCGGAAGTCCATATCGGCCTTTTAATAGTCATGTAGATGAGTCTTTTGTAGTTAAGTGGAAGATTAGAACGTTTGTCTAGTAAGTGTTGAAGAAGTCGAAAACGTCGTGCAGTTTCTTGTCGTTTCAGTCTTGTGTAAGGGTTCCAAGTAAGGCGTTTGTCAAGGTGCAGTCCTAGATATCGGATCTGTTCAACCGGGACAAGAGGAGTATTATTTGAAGGAGACAGTAGGGCAGGATGTCATAGGTTTACGACGAACGGTAAAGGTAATTTGGTTGGATTTGTTGGCATTAATTTTAATTCTCCAGTTCTGACACCATACCTCAAGGTCTCTGAGGTGGGATTGGAGAGTTTGAGAGGCAATAGTTGGATCAGTATTGACTGATAACACACAAGTGTCATCAGCATAGGTAGAAAGGAAAGTGTTAGGATAGGAAGGGATATCAGCTGTATAAACTGTGTAAAGAATGGGTCCTAGGATACTGCCTTGAGGAACACCAGCAAACTGACTAAAAATGGATGAATAGGAATTATTATGATTGACTTTGAAGGATCTGTCAGTGCCGTTGAAAAGCTAAACATTTAAAAACAAGATATATTATATTATACAAAAAGGTGTAAAATGTATTAGAGATTAATTAAATAATGATAGATCTACCGAACCCGAAGGTACGATGCTTGTACTACCAAATACTGGCTACGCAGATTAGTCTAATGATAACCGTTCAAGGCCAAGCACCCGATATCAGACAACATAATCCTTCCATCAACACTTCGGCCTACCTGTCGGGCGCCTACCAGTCAACGAACACTAATTTTTTCGGAGCTCCTTCTTCACTGAGGCCAACAACTTTACACGGCCATTTGAGCTATCGCGATGCTATCAAATCGATTATATTCACAGGGTACAAGTTCTCCAATTCAGCTTTGTGAAACCCTCTAAACTCCTCAGTGGTCTCATCTCTCTTTGAAAGAAATATTTTACGCAATATCTTGTTTTCTAAAACATTAGAAAAAGCCGCATTTCACGTTCGTAAAGAACCTTCGGAAGAATAATAGTTTTATAAATTCTAAACTTTATGCTTTTTAAATTAATTAAAATGGATGAAACTAAATGATTGTCCTAGGCAATATTTTAATTCTTTATTTAATAAAACACACTTTTCTATCGTAACTCCTCGTAATTCTTCAACCTTTTTTCATATTTAACTTTATTTAACACTTCCTGAATTGATTTTAAAAATAAATTCAACGACCAACTTCTCAGATGATAAAATTTTTAAAAAAAATTTGAATGAAATAAAATAACAACTTTCAGAATAATCTCCTAAGCGCTTACAAGTGGTCAAGGACTTAGGAAAAGCGGAGCAAGGATTTTAATTTTTCAAAGTGACGATAGCCGTTAAATCCAAATAATAGAACCATTTTCTTTTTAATCCCATTTAAGCAGTTCAATGGGACTCCGTGACTTCATGGAAAATTCAATTCACCCTCTCTTTCCTTCTTCGACCTTCGGCCATTTTCCTTTAAGAAACGCTAAGTAAATGCCTCATTCTTAGTTCGTTAATTTATTTTTTTATTTTAACAAGACAGGATGTTTTTTTATGCCAACAAAAGAATAAAAAAATCTAGTGAGGGCAACACACGACTTTCACTTACCTCCGTTTTAAAACTCGATTAATGAATCTTAAAATACAGTCAGAGATAAAAATGAGTGAAACCATTAAGGAATTGTTTAAATTGAATTTCTAAAGAAACACGTGTTTTATTAAAAACATTGGCATATTACTAATTAAAATAATCAGTTAGTTTTATCGGCTTTTCATCACTAATTATTAACTTTTACAAGCTTGTGTATAGGATAATATTTTTTCTAAAATCATTCGCTTTCTAACAGTATATTATACATGTATATTACTGTTGTTATGTTCAAAAACGAAAAATTGCATGTAAAAAATATGTTTTTAGTTTTCTTTTTTAATTAATTATCGAATCCGTTAAACTTATATATTTTCCTGTTTTTCATAAGTGGTAACAAAATATGGTTATTTCAATAGAATCTACTAAATTAACGATACTTTGAAAGAAGAAAATTTAATATATCGGCATTTAAGCCCAGCCAAATTATTTCAATCTGAAAGAAACTACATAATATTAAAGCCCATTAACTTTTACATCGACATAGTGAGTTTATTTCTAATCGTTAGAGCTCTTTTTGAGAAAATCGTAAAAAGGTGCAAAATGCGTAGTATAAAGTGGCTCTTCTAGTTAGCTGATTTTCATTAAAAAGTTGCTGTATGATCATGGGCCTTTAACCTTTTCGCGGTGGACCTACCACAAACACACGGACACACAGACCTTTTTGCAGGACTTGGTTATTTGGACTCAGGGAAACCTAAAACGTGTTTTTTTTCGTTGAAAACTAGAATACGGAAATTTTCACGATCGCAATAGTTTCCCTTACTATATATTTCATATATAGTTAAGTGAAAGTAAAAAAAGTTTGTCGAGGATCTGAGATATGAAACAAATAGTAGAGAAAGTAATGATATCGTGATTTTTTTTTTAATTACAGTTTTCAAAGGATAAATATGTTTTAGGGTCTCCTGATTCCAATAAATCAAAGTCCTGCAAAAAGGTGTGTGGGTGGCTTTGAAGTATGTCTAGTACCAAAACAATAAAAAAAAAGAAAAGAAAAGGAAATCACATTTTAAAAGCGCCTAACTTGGAATCCTCACACTAGACTGAAACGACAAGAAACTGGCTGCAGATACCGCTTACTACAACACTTACTAGACAAACGACCAAAACTCTCTTTTTACTACAAAAAACATATTTACATCAGGATTATCCTTGATTGAGCTAACATTGACATTAACTAACATTAACTTTGATAACATTGAGCTATGGGGGTCCACTAAGCTATCAAACTCCTCTCGCATCTAATCCTTGCAATCCAAAATCCTACGAAAAATCCTTGCCCCTCCTTACTTTGTAACTAATAAACTCATCCATAAAGACCTAAGTATCCCACTGGTTGCTGACTTGGCCCGCGATAGATACGCCTCCTTTAATTCCAAACTACCAGCCCACTCGAACCCGCTTGTTAGTAAACTCTCATCTACATATATTCCCGGTAATCCTCCGAGGCGCCTGAAAAGACGGTGGCCTTGGGACCTGCTCATAAAATAAACTTTGAAGTACTACCACTGGGTACATTCTTTACATGTCTAGTCATGCCTGTTATTGTAATTCAGCCATTTTAGTTATTGTATTTGTATATACAGTTGTAAAAAACAATAAAATATATTATAAAAAACAAAATAAAAAAAACATTTTAAGAGCGTCTGTGCTTGAGATGTTACTAAACCTTTTTCATCAAAATCAGTCTACCAGAAGAGCCACTTTATACCATGGATTTTACAAATTTTATAAACACAGCTCTAGTGACTTTTATTAAACTCGATATATCGATGTAAAACTTAATAGGCTTTAATATCACATAGCTTTCATTCTGAATAAAATAGTTAGGCACGGTTTAAATGCCCATGTTTTAAATTTCCTTCTTCTAAAGTATCTGTAAATTTATAGATTCAAAAAAATTTACCAAGTCATAAAGCATTGATAAAAATCCGCTAAATATGCAAACCCAACAAATTTGATAAAGAACTAAAGTGGAAGTGAGCAAACATATTTTTTGAAGTAATTTTTGGTTTTCGAAGGTAAGATTTTTTTTTTTTTTTTTTTTTTTTTCTAAGCCCAATGGGATTTGGGGTTGAAATCAGGAAAGGATAGGGGAGGAATCATGGGTCTCTTGTACTGCATCAGATGCATTCTAAGAGGGGTCTGAGGATAGGAAGGTTTTCGGAGTCCGGAAGCAGTTTTAAGTCAGTTCTAGTAATGGGGCTCACTAGTCTTTTAAGTCTTTCGAAGGTAAGAACAGTAATATAGATGTATAAATATATCGTTGCATATAAAGCTAACGGGTTGAGGAAAAATATTATCTTATACACAAGCTTGTAACAGTAAATAAGTAGTGATGAAAAGCCGATAAAACTGACTGATTGTTATAGATAATGATATAATAGAATATTTAATAAAACTCATGTTTCTACTAAAACCCAGAATAATTAACGCTTTTATCTTTTTCCCCTCCTAATACTGATTTTAAAAACCTTGGTAAGTAAAAGTCGTGTGCTGCCCGCACCCGATTTATTTTATTCAATTATTTTTAGAATTATTTTACCTGTTAAATATAAATGTTGTTAACAATATAAGCTTGAGGAGCTTATTTACTGTAATTTCCTTAATAATACTAAAACCTATTAACTTATTTACGATCGTATAACACAAATACAACTTTATGTTATAGCTTCCTAACAAAGGGTCTGGCGGAATAAGCATGTGAAATCTGCCTCCGCGTACATTAGAACGAAACCATTGATTCATACCTATGAGAAACAACACTATGCAAATTTTTAGCCCCTTAATCCTTATGAGAGGGAAGTTATGGAGGGGGAAAGAAAGAACGAAAAAAAATGTTTTCTCCTGGACAGATCAACCGATTTTCACAAAAAAAAAATATATGTTGTGGATTTTATAAAACGGTTTTAAAAAAATATTTTTTTCCACAAAAATGTTAGTCAAAAATTTTTTTGAATTTTTCAAGAAATATTTTCAGGTTATGATGGTTTGGTACACCTCCAATTTTTCGCTACTTTATTTCATTAGAGGGTCCTTCTTAATATATATATATATATATATATATATATATATATATATATATATATATATATATATATATATATATATATATATAAGTTTGTGTTGTTCTTATGTTTCAGTCAATGAATAAACAATTTTATCTATGCGACGTTTCGAGAATTTATTGTTCTCATAATCATGCCTTAACAGTGGAAAAACAAAAAAACAGAACATTAATATTATTATACAATAATTAATCTATGATGTTATTGTTAGAGATATAAAAAAGAGTACATTGAACAATGAATAATCATACAGTAGGTACATAGATATTTTAAATTAGGATTTACATTAAAGATATTATTATAAAATTACTTACAATTTTGGATAAAATAGTGTCTTAATTAGACATGTTTAGCCTACAAGCTTTGAAAGAACACTGAAAAAATAAAAAAGGAATAGTTAATTAGTTAATTATTTTGTCAGTGTTCTTTCAAAGCTTGTAGGCTAAACATGTCTAATTAAGACACTATTTTGTCCAAAATTGTAAGTAATTTTATAATAATATCTTTATTGTAAATCCTAATTTAAAATATCTATGTACCTACTGTATGATTATTCATTGTTCAATGTACTCTTTTTTATATCTCTAACAATAACATCATATATTAATTATTGTATAATAATATTAATGTTCTGTTTTTTTGTTTTTCCACTGTTAAGGCATGATTATGAGAACAATAAATTCTCGAAACGTCGCATAGATAAAATTGTTTATTCATTGACTGCAACCTAAGAACAACACAAACATAAATTATCAACAGTCGAGAACTGATCAAACAATATATATATATATACATTATATATATATATATATATATATATATATATATATATATATATATTTTTTTTTTTTTTTTTTAAATTTTATCGCAAGTGTAAACCATAATGAAAAAAAATAAATTCTTCTGAACGGATCAACCGACTTATATAACACAAAAATTTCCCCCCCCCTTCATAACTTCCCTCTCATAAGTATTGAGGGGCTAAACATTTGCATATGGTTGTTTCTCATAGGTGTGAATCAATGTTATAAATTTCGTTCTGATATACGCGGAGGCAGATTCACATCCTTATTCCGCTAGACCCTTTGTGGTTTATTTTATTTTGTAGATTCTTCATATTGATACCTACTATAATTACCATAAAAAACATTAACTAAATTGTTAAATAGATATATTTCCTAATTTAATTCATTAGGTTAAATCGATCAAAATATACATTAGGTTTAATAGGATTGTAAGCCAGCTCAGCCCCGAGTAATATCCTGAAATTGGTCACGAGATGAATGTAATATAGCAGACTGTATTATTTGAAGCGGTAATAATCTTAATATACTATTACTAAGTAATACAATCATAATCAATAACGAGAATATCATGCTAGATCCTAACCCTACTTTTGCACATTCATACAGTAATTTTTACTTTCACTTAGCCAAATATTCAAACATTTATTTAATTATTTATTATTACTTCCATCTAGCTTTATATAACAAGGTAAAGTATTGTCATGATGAAAATCTTCAAATTCGAATCTTTACGGACATACACATTATAGGATTACCTGACTCCATCCTACAAGGTCCGGCAAAAACTTTATTTTTTTTTGTATTTGGTAAGACTAGTTCAAAAAACTTGCATAAAACTGAAATTTCATATTTAAGGAGCTTTATGCATGAGATGTTCAGACAATTAAAAAAAAAAATCGACAAACCAGAAGAATCGTATTATATACTATGCATTTGCACCTTTTTACGATTTCCTAAAAAACGGCTATAACGATCTTGATGAAAACTACTATATGGATGTAATTTTTTATTTTATTTTTTAAACAAATTTATTGATATTTACAACTGTATTATATACATCAATTAAATGTTATGGACATAGCAAACTTACATGAAATACAAATAGGAACGCTACCCATCGTTAGCACTCTAAAAATATTCTAAAAAATAAAACGTTATCGGGGCCATCTTCTTTTCAGACACCTTGGAGGATTATACGGAATCGAAGATGAACATAGGATAGACGGGCTAATTTAAGAACATATGGAACATTAAGTTCTGTATGGATGAGTTTATTCGTGACAAAGTAAGGAAGGTAGAGGATTTTACGAAGGATTTTGGATTGCAAGGATTGGATGCGGGAAGAATTTGATGGTTCAGTAGAGCCCCAAAGCTCTACTCCGTAAGTCCAGATTGGTCTAATGATAGTCATGTAGATGAGCCTTTTGTAATTAAGTGAAAGGTTAGAGAGTTTGTCCAGTAAGTGTTGAAGTTGGCGAAAGCGTCGGACAGTTTCTTGTCGTTTCTGTCTTGTATGGGAATTCCAAGTTAGACCTTTGTCAAGGTGGAGTCCTAGGTATAGAATCTGTTCAACAGGCACAAGTGGAGTGTGGAAAAATATTTTTTTTTCTTCTAAACTACCATTTAATCTGATTAGCATTGATAAAAACACAGCTAAATAAAGAAGTTGAAGAAATTTGATAAATAACTAAAGGATAAAAGAGGAAAAATATTTGTGTAAGCAAATTTCGTGTTTTTTAACATATTACTAGTAATATAGAGGTATAATATTTCGTTGGAGAGCTATATATTTTAGAAATAATATTATTTTATATAGAAAATCGTAAAAGTTAACGGAAAGTGATTCAAAGCAAATAAAACAAACTAATTGTCGTAGATAATAATATAAAAGAATATTCAGTAAAACATATGTTTCTATTGAAACTCGATGTAATTCATTCTCTACCAATTTTGTTCATCTCTAAAAGTATTTAAAACTTTTAAAACATATTTTATTTTATTTTATTTTTTTACAGTTGTAAATTTCAATAAAAATATATTTTAAAAATATTTAATTAATTTTACGGGGGTAAGTAAAAGTCGTATTTTGCGCGCACTAGATTTTTTCCAGTCCTACCTCACTGGCAGATTCTTCAAAGTAAATCATAATAACTCCTATTCATCCATTTTTAGTCAGTTTCCTGGTGTTCTTATACAGCTGATATCCCATCCCATCCTAACACTTTCCTTTTTACCTATGCTGATGACACATGAGTGTTATCAGTCAATGCTGATCCAACTATTGCCTCTCAAACTCTCCAATCCCACATCAGAGACCTTTAAGTATGGTGTCAGAACTGGTGAATTAAAATAAATGCCAAAAAATCCAACCAAATTACCTTTACCCTTAGTCGTAAACCAATGACATTCTGCCCTACTGTCTCCTTCAATAATACTCCTCTTGTCCCGGTTGAACAGATCCGATATCTAGGACTACACCTTGACAAACGCCTTACTTGGAACCCTCATACAAGACTGAAACGACAAGAAACTGCACGACGTTTTCGACTATTTCAACACTTACTAGACAAACGTTCTAATCTTCCACTTAACTACAAAAGGCTCATCTACATGACTATCATAAGGCCGATATAGACTTTGGGGCTCTACTAAACCATCGAATTCTTCCCGTATCCAATCCCTACAATCCAAAATCCTTCGTGAAATCCTCAATGCACCTTATTTTGTAGCTAATGAACTTATCCACAAAGACCTTAATATTCCGTATGTTGCTGATTTGGCCCGATCTAGATACCATTCCTTTCATGACGAACTCCATTCCCACCCTAATCCTCTAGTTTCAATCCTTTCTTCCTCTTCAATTCCCGACAATCTTCCGAGGCGTCTGAAAAGAAGATTGCCCCGAGACCTTCTAGTCTAGAATAGTTATAGGAGTGCTACCATTGGGGAGTTCTTCTAAAAGTCTTTTTCATGTCATTTTTCTTATATTATATTTACTTGTTGTATTTTTTTTTAGTACAGTTGTAAATTTCAATAAATTATGTTTAAGAAAAAAAAAATGATTTTTCAACACACAATACCATATGATATAATATGATTCAATTATTCTGCCGCCTACATTAAGAGACAGTGTAATTGATTCCACACATTAACTATGATGAAAGATCTTTCAAATCTAGATACGGTTTTTATCCGCACACAAGACTGAAACGACAGGGAACTGCCCAACGCTTTCGCTTACTTCAACACTTACTGGACAGACGCTCTAACCTTCCACTTAACTACAAAAGGCTCATATATATTACCATCATAAGGCCTATTTGGACGTACGGAGTTGAGCTTTGGGGCTCTACTAAACCATCAAATTCTTCCCGTATTCAATCCCTACAATCCAAAGTCCTTCGAAAAATCCTCAATGCTCCTTATTTTGTCACCAACAAACTCATCCATAAAGACCTTAATGTCCCATATGTTGCTGATTTGGCCCGTACGAGGTATCATTCCTTCCATGACAAACTCCACTCTCACATTAACCCACTAGTTTCAATCCGAGCTTCCTCTACCATTCCTGACAATCCTCCGAGGCGTCTGAAAAGAAGATGGCCTCGAGACCTTCTAGTGTAGATTACCTAGTGGAGTGTTGCCAATGGGCATATTCTCTTCATGTCTTTTCATGTATATTATCTATATTATGAGCCAATTTACTTGATGTGTTCACTAATACAGTTGTAAATTTCAATAAATTAATAAATAAAAATAAAAGATACGGCTTTAGCTATAACAAATAGATGTACTAGGTAATTAACTCAGGGTGTATTTAAAGGAGGCGGTGTCTAGATTGTTGTAGCAGGATCCACGTTCCGACTTTCCTCATCGCCTACCCACTACCTCCCAGATCAATCCACATCAAGATGAAGATGGGAAAGGTAATGGAACAATCTCCAGCGTTTGTTCAAGAGAGGCTTCTTCGAAATACTTCTATATTTGAGGCGCCTTTTCGTAAACCATGGTAACGGATAAAATAAAAAGTTGTATTTATATTTCTCAATGTTTTTTTAGTTACAAGAAAAAAAAGTGTTAACCTCTACAACCCATGAAGGGTCTTGGGGACAGTACATATAGAGATTCGTACTGTTTCTAGTCCAACTGCCGTGCAATGAGGTAATTACGACGAGACCATACTCAGGCACTACGTTTTTCTCAAGTTTTGGGTACGCACTTTAAAGAGGCTGGGTATCAATAGATTCGCATCCCAGCTGGACTAAGAGAATAAACAATATTCTGTCATAGCTAGGATTCGAATCCAGAACTCAGAGAACAGTAGACTAGTACTCCATACACTACACCACGCCGCTCCTCGTTTTAGTTATAAGACTTTTTGAAACAAATTTTATAAACGAATAACATAACATTACATTACTTATTACTTTCACTTACCTATATATGAAATATGGAGTAAGGGAAAATATTGCAATCGTGAAATTTTTTGAATTCAGTTTTTTACGGAAATATACGTTTTAGGGTCTCCTGAGTGTGTGTGTGTTTGGTAAATCCTGGGCAAAAACTAAATGTCTTATGAAACTGAAATTTCATATTTAAGACAACTATACGCCTGAGGTATTACAGAAGCTTTTTCATGAAAATCAGCTGACCGAAAGATCTACTTTATACCATGCATTTTGCACCTTTTCACGATTTTCTCAAAAACGGCTGTGACGATTTTGGTTAAACCTTCTATATCGATGTAACATTTAATGGGCTTTAATATAATGTAGGTTATGTTCTGATTGAAATAGTATGACAGGGCTTAAATGGAAATATTTTAAATTTACTTTTGCTAAACTACCTTTTATTTTGTAGATTCTATAGAAATACCTATACTATCTTGTTATCATTGATAATGAACAGCTAAATATGCAAGTTGAGCGAATTTGATAAATAACTAAAGGACAAAACTGAAAAAAAAAAATGTTTTAATGCAATTTTTTGTTTTTGAACATAAGAACAGTAATATACATGTTTGATATACCGTTGGAAAGCTAAAGATTTTAGAAAAAATATTATCTTATACACAAGCTTGTAAAATATAATAAAGAGTGATGAAAAGCCGATAAAACTAAATGATTATTTCAGATAATAATATAAATTAATAAAAACAAAAACGTGTTTCTAAAGATATTCCATTCAATTAATTCTTCAATGGTTTCACTCATTTTTATCTCTAACTGTATTTAAAAATTCTTTAATCGATTTTAAAAACGGAGGTAAGTGAAAGTCGTGTGTTGCCCGCACCAGATTTTTTACAAACTTATTATATTCTTCATTCTTAATTCTACAGTGAACCTTCAAGACTCGAATGTCAGGAAAATATCCGAAGGGGCATCAGAATTCAAAAGAGAAGTAACCTATATTTTCATGCTCGGCGCTCTCTAAGTAAAGTCGGTAAAAACCGTTTTGCTCTTTTATCAGAAGAAACTAAATCAAAAAAGTTTTAATGGGAGTAAAGTTATAAATTCTAATGCAGTCCTAGTTGAAAATGCTTACAAGTGAGATGTTGAATATCAAGTAACTTAAAAAAAAAAAAGATGACTCGACTGGAATGGTTAAAAAGTCCGTTTAACGATCAAGCCTCTCCGACTGAGAGATTAAAGTACTAAGTTTAAAACTTGATTAGAATCGAATATCCGTTAGTTAACCCGTTTGAAATGACGTTCCGAATTGTGCAATTTAAGAAGGTAAAACACGCAAAACTAAAATAAAGTTTCTGAGATTAAAAAAAAAAAAAAAAAAAAAAAAAATTCTAAACTATCTTTTATTTTGTAGATTCTATAGGAATAACTATACTATCTTGTTGAGTTGAGCGAATTTGATAAACAACCAAAGGTGAATACTGGAAAAATATTTGTTTAATGCAATTTTTTGTTTTTAAACATAGGAACATTAATATAGATGTATAATATACCGTTGGAAAGCTAAAGATTTTAGAAAAAATATTATCTTATACACAAGCTTGTAAAATTTATTAAAGAGTGACGAAAAACCGATAAAACTAAATGATTATTTTAGGTAATAATATAATAAATTAAAAAAAAAAAAACATGTTTCTAAAGAAATTCCATTCAATTAATTCTTCAATGGTTTCACTCATTTTTATCTCTAACTGTATTTAAAAATTCTTTAATATCAACTAACTTAAAAAAAGAAAAAAGAAAAAAAAAAGAGAGATGACTCGACTCGAATGGTTAAAAAGTCCGTTTAACGATCTAGCCTCGCCGACTGAGAGATTAAAGTACTAAGTTTAAAACTTGATTAAAATCGAATATCCGTTAGTTAACCCGTTTGACTTGACGTTCCGAATTGTACAATTTAAGAAGGTAATACACGCAAAACTAAAATAAAGTTTCTGGGATTAAAAAAAAAAAAAATAGAAAAAAACGAAGCAATCTGATATATGTTTGATTGCTCTATAATCAATCTTGAAAACTCCATCAGATTATTAGATTAGGAATATACATTTTGGAATGTATTGTGATCGTGAACATTTTCAAATAGGATTTTCCAACGAAAATGTTTTAAAATTCCCCCAGCACAAATGACCAAGTCCCGTAAAAATATCCGTGTTTGTGTCTGTGTATGTGTGGTAAGTCTAGCACAAAAAACGAGATGTAGTACGAAACTGAAATTTCATATCTTAGACAAATATACGCACGAGATGTTACAGCAACTTTTTCATTAAAATCGGCTGACCTCTAGTGCTACTTTATACCAAGAATTTTGCACGTCCGTACGATTTTCTTAAAAACGGGAAAAAACGATTTTGATTAAACTTCCTAAATTGATGGAAAATTTAATAAGCTTTAATATCCTGTAAGCCCCTTACTGATTGAAATAGTCTGACTGGGCTTTAATGCCGATTTGTTTTATTTTCTTCCAGTGAAGTACCTTTAATTTAGTACATTAAAAAACAAAACAAATGATCTTGTTAGCATTGATAAAAAACGAATAAATATATAAGTTTAATTAATTCGAAATCCAACAAAATGAGAAAATATTAAAACTATTTTATATGCTTATTTTTATTATTAAAAAGGTAATACAGATGTAAAATATACTGCTGGAAAGCTAAAGATATTATAAAAAATATTATATTAAAATATTATACAAAGCATCACCTGCTCTCCTTAAATCTTTTCCCAGTTCCCCAACCTTTTCCTAAACAATACTCCTATCTCTTTTCATTCATCTGTCAAGAACTTAGGTATTACTCTTGATCAAACTCTCTCTTGGAAACCGCACATCTCCCAAATATCCCGCCGAACCATAACAACCCTAAAGCAATTCCGTCGCCTCCATCACCTCCTACCATTCAATATTCGTAAACTCCTTGTTTCTTCCCTTGTCTTTCCCCACTTTGACTACGGATGCGAGGTGTACAGCGGACTTTCAGGTGAGCTCGAAGCAAAACTTAAGCGTATTATGAACTGTGCAATACGGTTTGTTTTCGGAATCACCAGAGACACGCATATAACCCAGTATTACACCGAGTTAAGGTGGCTTTATCCTCGTTACAGATGCCAGTATTTCCTAGCCTCCTTCCTCTACCAGGTTATCAGAACTCATCGTCCCAGCTATATCTTCCAATCCCTTCAATTTAAATCATCAATTCAGTCCCGTTCTACTAGATCCCGTCTTTCTGACCTCTACCCTCCTCCTCACCGTACTGCTGCCTTTGACAAGTCCTCTCTAGCCAAAGCAACCACTCTTTGGAATTCTATTCCTCCTGAGATCCGTCATGTAAGTACTGCTTCCTCCTTCAAATCGCTACTTTTCAACCATCTTCTCCTTACCCAGTCAAACAGACAATAACTTCAAACTGCAGATGCTATAAATACCAATTATTATTATTATTTTTTTTTTTTGTGTGTTTGTATTACTCAAATTATCATTGATGAACCAGCTATTTCTGTTTTTCTTATTCCGAAAGTCTGACTTGTAAAGATGTACATATATTACTACCTTAATTATGTTTTAGTTTAGTATTTTGTTATTCTAAATCATGACCACACTGTTCCGGTCATCAATTATGTATTTTATTTTATTCTTAAGGGACTTTAGTCCCAGGATAATAAAGAAGTTTTTTCATTTCATTTCATTTCAAAGTTGTAAAACTTAATTGAAGTTGATGAAAAGCTGATATAACTAACTGATTTTCGTAGATAATAATATAATAGATTATTTAATATAACACATGTTTCAATTGAAACTAAATGTAATTATTTCTTTAACAATTCATATTTATCCCTCATGCTAACCCATTCTATGTTTATCAAATATAACTCATTAGCTGATTGTAACTTATACAGGTGCAAAAAAAATATTAAGTTTAAAAAAAAAATTATATTTATCTCGAACTGTATTTAAAAATTATATTAATTATTAATTTATATTATTATTCTTTTTTATAATAATATATTTATTTATTCGGATATATTACAGTTTGTCGCTATGGACAATAATAATATTGCTAAATGATAACATTCATACATATATTATTATTAAATTGATAATAACAATGAAGGTAAGTGAAAGTCGTGTGTTGTGCGTACCAGATATTTTATGTTGTATATATATATATATATATTAGATATATATATATATATATATATATATATATATATATATATATATATATATATCTTTTAATCGTTCGTTTTTTCTGCTACATAAATTGTAAAAAGCTGTAGCTTTGAGAGCATTGCTGCTGATCTTTATCCATTAAACTAAAATATGGAGGAAGAAAGGTTTTGCTGTAGTTGGAACAGGTCAAAGCCCTTCTCTTTAATATAAAGTTTCCTTTTGTGAGATGAGAGTAATAAAATTTGAGTAGGCTTCCTGGTAATAACGATCGGGTATATTGTTTCACAATAAGATATTGTCAATCATTATTTGGAATTTGCGAAGAGGAAATTATACTCCCTTTGGTTTTATGCCCTTTGAAATTAATTACATCCTTGCATGAGGGTTTGAAGATATTACAGAAGGATAAAATAAAAAAAAAATATTTTTTATTTTTAATTCAAAATAAAAGCCTCAATGAAAGAACCAGGAAAGTCAACACACACTCATTTTTAATTGACGACTTTAAATGAATCAGGAAATTAATAATAATTGAGCTTTAAAAGTATTATAAATTATTTTAAAAATTTCTTCATTGAATGTTAAACATGTGTGTGGTCACTTGTGGTGTAGTGGCTTAGCATAACTGTTCTCTTTGCCTATGGTTACCACTTTGAACAATAGAATTTTTAAAGGGAATGAAATATCCTTGTTTATGGTTATATTACCATATTGTGTCAGGTACTCGTTAAGGAACCCTATCCTAATTAAACCTGAAAAGTCCAAATTTAGAACTCCCACTGTAGCAACGTCCGTAAAAAGGGTTTTAAGATTAAGATATTTTTTAAAAAATAAGAAAAAAACTTTATTATTAGAGATTTAGTAAGAGGTTTAATAATTATTTATCGTATATGTACTAACTTTTCTAACTGGTTGCGCTTTACAAAAATTCTACCCTCAACATACCACAAAAAGTAATGTGACGATAATAGTGGACACTTCAATGATAATTTTTATAATAAATCATTTAACCTGCTACTGAATCTGTAATAATGAAGTTGTTTTTTATAAGTGAGGGTATTGGAGTGCAAGAGAGCGGAAAAATGTTAATTAAGTTTGTCGGAAATTTATGGGAAATACAAATGCTTGGATTATGCTAACACGTGGCCTATGGTCGATTCTTGTCAACACTATTTATTAAACAAGGGTTGGCATATTCTTTTTAATATTCTATCATTTTAACTTATTTCAAAAGTATTATTTAATTGTAAATTTCAAACGAAATTCTAATAGAACAATAACAATCTGTTTATGCGAGGTGAGTATTATCTTTGCAATATCTATCTATATATATATATATATATATATATAATATATATATATATATATATATATATATATATATATATATATATATATATATATTTATATATATATATATATATATATATATATATATATATATATATATATATATATATATATATATATATTTATACGTTATAAATTAAAGAAAATCACTTTAAAATCAATGAAAAAAGTACAGAGATTGAGTTCTCTCGTAAAATTAATTATAATTTTAATTTTCAAAACTATGACCACCGTTGATTTGTATCACCTCTGTTTTCTGTGAAAATCGTTCCACTTCGTGTAATCTCACATTGTTAATTTTTTCTGATTGCAAAATGCTTAAAATTCGATATAATTAAAAATTGTATTCTCGTATAAGTTAAAAATCTGGTGCGGCCAACGCACGACTGTCACTTACCTCGACTAATAAAAGCAATTTAAAAAATTCGATTTGAAAAAAAATTTAAGATGATTTAGAAACATATGATTTAGAGTAAATAATAAAATAATAATAATAGTCTTACCAAACCCGAAGGTTCGATGCCGATACCACTAAATTATGCCTACACCGACTCGTCCAATGTTCACCGTTCAAGCCTAAGCCCCCGAGATCACAATCCTAATAAGTTAACACAATCCTCCCATCGACGCTTTGGCCTACCTTTTGGACGCCTACCAGTCGAATCAGGGAATACCAACTTTTTCGGAATCCGTTCCTCACCGAGCCCAACAACTTTTCTCGCCTATTTGATTCTCCGCGATGCTATCAACTCAATTATATTCACAGGATACAAGTTCCGCAATTCCGCGTTGTCCAACCTTCTAAACTCCCCAGTGGCCAAATATTTTACGCAGTGCCTTATTTTCGAAAACCTTAAGGCTTTGTTCATCTTTCAAATTAAGGGGCTACGTTTCACATCCGTAAGGAACCGTCGGAAGAATAATAGTTTTATGAATTCTAACCTTTAGTTTATATATAGTTTTTTCAGTCAAATTCATAATTTTTTCAGTCAAATTCATAATTTTTTCAATCAAATTCATAATTTTTTCAGTCAAATTCGTAATTTTTTCAATCAAATCCATAATTTTTTCAGTCAAATCCATAATTTTTTTAATCATATTCATAATTTTTTCAGTCAGTTTCATAATTTCTTGTACCCATTTTATACAGTTAATTTAATGAAGTTTTGCTACCAAGAACTTAACATTTTTATTAAAATTTGTTGTTTATCCATTTAACGTCACTTTATGTTACTGTGCTTAATCCGACGGTGCAGTGGGAGTCCTAAGTTTTGCCTACCCAGGTTTACGAGTTCCACTTATTAAATCTTTTAAGAGTCATCGGTGGTGCACAAATATAGGACGATCTGCTGGTTTTCGACTTGCGACCTTAAGCATAGAAGGCTGTTATGCTAGCCACTACTCCACAGATGATCCTAAATACATTCAACAAGGTGTTTGAATCTGGCGGGTTTGAACACGAGACCTTGGACATATTGATCTTTAACTCCTTGCTGAATGCATCCAGGGTCACCTGTGGAGTAGTGGCTAGCATAACAGCGTGTTTTAAAGGACGAAATAAATAACGATTTTTACTCCCTAAAAGCAAATATAGGGCCATCTACCTGGTATGAACTCGCGATCTAGTGGATAGAAGAATGTTATGCTAGCCACTACCCCACAGGTGACCCTTTATGCATTTAACAAGGTGTTTGAAACTGCCGGGTTTGAACCCGTGACCTTAGATATATTAATCCTCAACACCTTTTTCAATGCATAAAGGGTCACCTGTAGAGTAGTGGCTAGCATAACAGCCTCTTTTAAAGGACGAAATAAATAAGGATTTTTACTCCCTAAAAGCAAATATAGGGCCATCTGCTGGTTTTGAACTTTCAACCTTAAGCATAAAGAGCTGTTATGCTAGCCACTACTCTACAGGTGACCCTTTATGCATTGAAAAAGGTGTTGAGGATTAATATATCTAAGGTCACGGGTTCAAACCCGGCAGTTTCAAACAGCTTGTTAAATGCATAAAGGGTCACCTGTGGGGTAGTGGCTAGCATAACATTCTTCTATCCACTAGATCGCGAGTTCATACCAGGTAGATGGCCCTATATTTGCTTTTAAGGAGTAAAAATCGTTATTTATTTCGTCCTTTAAAACACGCTGTTATGCTAGCCACTACTCCACAGGTGACCCTGGATGCATTCAGCAAGGAGTTAAAGATCAATATGTCCAAGGTCTCGTGTTCAAACCCGCCAGATTCAAACACCTTGTTGAATGTATTTAGGATCATCTGTGGAGTAGTGGCTAGCATAACAGCCTTCTATGCTTAAGGTCGCAAGTCGAAAACCAGCAGATCGTCCTATATTTGTGCACCACCGATGACTCTTAAAAGATTTAATAAGTGGAACTCGTAAAAGATCCCTTATCTTAAGTAAACCTGGGTAGGCAAAACTTAGGACTCCCACTGCACCGTCGGATTAAGCACAGTAACATAAAGTGACGTTAAATGGATAAACAACAAGTTTTAATAAAAATGTTAAGTTCTTGGTAGCAAAACTTCATTAAATTACTGTATAAAATGGGTACAAGAAATTATGAAATTGACTGAAAAAATTATGAATTTGATTGAAAAAATTATGGATTTGACTGAAAAAAATTATGAATTTGACAGAAAATATTATGAATTTGATTGAAAAAATTATGAATTTGACCGAAAAAATTATGAATTTGACTGAAAAAATCTATATAGAATCCACAAGCTAAGTAACTTAGCAACTGAATAATAACACGCATTTCCCACCTTTAGCCGGGAATTTATTTCCTCCTGGATTTCATTTGCTCTTAGATTAGATAATATAACTGTATTAAATTGTTAATTAGTAATAAGTTTATTCCCTATTTGTCACTTTATATTACCTTTTACAACTTTTTGTTTCAGATAATATTTTTTCTAAAATCTTTTTCTTTCCAACGGTATATTATACGTCTATTTTACTGTTATATTATCAAAAACACAAAAATTTCATATAAAAATTAGTTTGCTCTTTTATCCTTTAGTTGGTCATCAAATTCGCTCAACCTGTACATTTAGCTTTTATTATCAATGCTAACAAGATGATGTGCATAACGTTTTAAAATCTACAAAATTAAGAGTACTTTAGGGAAAGAAAATTTAAAATATACCTTTATTCCCTGTTAGTCAGTTTATATTACATTTTGCAACTTTGTGAATAAGATAATGTTTTTTCAAAAATCTTTAGCTTTCCAACCCTATATTACATATCTATATAACTGTTCTTATGTTTAAAAATAAAAAATTGCATTAAAAAATATGTTTGCACTCTTCTTTTTTTATTTGAATATCTACATCGTTCAACTTATGTATTTACCTGTTTATTATCAATGATAACAAGATAATATGGTCATTTTTTTAGAATCTATAAAATCAACGGTACTTTGGGGAAAGAAAATGTAAAATATTGGCAATAAATATAAGCCCAGTCAAACTATTTCAATCAGAATGAAACCTACATTTTATTAAACCCTATTAAATTTTACATCAATATAGTGAGTTTAATCAAAATCGTATGAGCCATTTTGAGAAAATCGTATTAAGGTGCAAAATGCCTAATATAAAGTGGTTCTTCTGGTTAGCTGATTTTTATGAAAAAGTGTCTGTTACATATCGGGCGTATTGTTGTCTTAAATATGAAATTTCAGTTTAATAGGGCTTTTCGTTTTTGCGCTAGACTTATTACACACACACCTTTTTGTGGAACTTGGTTATTTGGACTAGGGGGTCCTAAAACGTGTATTTCCATTGAAAACTGGAATTCTAAAATTTTTAAGATCGCAATAGTTTCCCTTACTATATATTTCGGGATCACTTGTAGCTGGGTGGCTAGCGTAACAGCTTCTCATGCTAATGGTCACGGGTTCAATCCCAGAGGTGGTCCTAGGATTTTTTAATGGGAGTAAAAAATCCTTAGTTACGCCGTTCTTCGGAGGGGACGTTAAAAGGTGGTCCGAGGCCTGTGCGATGTCAGGTACTCGTTAAAGATCCCTATCCAAATAAAACGTAGGGAGTGATGACCCTACACTAAAAAATACATCATGAAACGCGAGTGTAACTTCCCAGGAGTTTACACCGCGAGGCCCAGGGCCTACACGGCCTGTCGCGTTACGGAAAAAAAAAAAAATCCTAATAAAACCTGGATAGGCAAAATTTAGGACTCCCACTGTAGTATCGTCCCGGTTAGCCATAGTAGCATAAAGTGATGTTAAATACATAAATAAACAAACAAACTTTATATTTCATGTATAGTAATTCATGTATTCAAGTAAAAATGCTGCTATGGACACAAACCAAGCATAACGGATTATGCTTAGGATTATTTTGCATATTCTAACTACAGTGGGAGGATCGAATTCATCCCGTAGTTCCGTTCTGAACTATTCTCAACTTTTTTGACTAGGATAGTTTAGTTGACACTAATAATCCCACTGCCACCGCATACTCTTTTTTTTTCTTTTAAGCTGATAAATAATTTTTTTTTTAAATAATACTATCTTAGTAAGATCTTATCGATGCTGAAATACTATGGGAATTTACCAGACAATTTTTATAATTATTATTTTAACGCAAAGGTTCTATTTAGTTTATTGCCAAAGGTGTGGGATGTATAAGAGATTTCGTGAAATCTTGCTCCAGGCGCTTACAACCCACGTGAAGTTCCCGTTTCCAAGCTTACACATTTAATTGCATGCCGCTCCGTAATTAGATCTTTGGATGGATTAATCGTTCTCAGTAAAGTAGGGCTCTCAAACATTTTAAGATGAGATTTAATTTAAATTAATTTGTGGTAAGATGTGAGTGTGAAGTGGTCGTATTAGCGTCTGAAAACTGAAAAAAATAACGCTTTTATCTTCTTTGGTAAGTAGTTGCTCTCTTTGTAAACTGAGGCCGCGCTACACAGTGATAGAAAAGGTAGGTGAAACTTCGTGAGATTGGGGTTTGTGATAGTTCACGAAAGTAGCGGTAAAGGAGAATTCATAGTTAATATATATATAAAAAAAAAATTAAATCGAAAAAAGGTGCAAAATGCATAGTATAAAGTGGCTCTTCTGGTTAACCCATTTTGATGAAAAAGGTTTTGTGACATCTCGGGCCTTTATTGGTCTTAAATATGAAATTTTGGTTTCATAGGACTTTTCATTTCCGCCCAGGAGTTACCACACACACACGCACACACACACACAAACGGACCTTTTTGCGGTACTCGGTTATTTGGACTCAGGGGACCCTAAAATATGTATTTCCGTTGAAAACTGGAATTCGAAAATTTTCACGATCGCCATACTTTCCCTTACTAAGTATATATAGTAAGTGAAAGTAAAAAAACAAGTGCAGCATACGCATCATAAAAACATGTTGTTTTTAATTTAGAAAATTCATTTTTAAGGTTTAAAAAACAAATGATGAAGGTTTATAAAAAATACAGTAATTGAATGTTTATACGTTGAAAGAATATGATAATTCACTATTACCAAATCTCACGCATTTTCAACTGCCTACTCTCTCGCACTGTAGTGCAGCCTTAAAAAGAGACCAAGCTTGGAGCACTGAGTTACCAAGAAAGCGACAATTTTTCACTGGTTTTAGAAGCATGTAGTAGGCGAGGTAATGCAGTTTCTAACCCGACTGTAGCAGGTGAATCTCTTATTCTGCGCTTTTAACGATCCTGGGATAGAGATGTCCTCCTGTGCTTATCCAGACTCTATAACTCTTTAATTATCTAAATACCTAAGTTTCTGACAGGTTCAAACATATATCCTATTACTTAATTATATAAATCAATTTCGTAATATATATCAGAATGAAATATAACGAGTTCAATAAATTAAATTAAATAGTAAAATATATTTTTTTCCATTATTAAATTTAGTTTATTATTTGTCTCCGATATATTTGTCCGACAACTTTAAGATACCCCGAAAGCGAAACCACTTATGTATGAGAAGCAAATACATTCAGGGTCTGAATGGTCAAACGCACTTAGCCTTAGGATCAATTATGCACCCCTGCGTGGTGTCCTAGGTGTCAGGGGAAAGGTCACAGATGTTAAGTCTCTCTGTGTTCCAAAAAAAAAAAAAAAAAATTAATAAATAAGAAGAAAAAAAAAGGATTAATATCTTTAATATTCTGGGACTTTAAGCCCCAAAAGATTAAAATATATTTACAAGTTTAATGAGCAGAGCAGTGTGGTCCTACAATTTAAATATTAAGATGTTTGATTAAAATGATAAATTTTAAGCTAAACTTAAATGATTTATTTTAATTATAATTTATGGGCCTCTATAAAATCGACTTATTATGGAAAAGAAAATGTCAAATGAATGGCCGAGTTTAAACTCGTACAAAAATATTACTCGAAAATCGCGTGTTTCCATGTTTATATTTGAAGGTATACTAAAAAGTGGGTAATTGATTGAGAAGCTAATTTTGTAATACAAAGGTAGAGGATTAGTAACTGTTTACTTTGAATATGTAAACATTCGGAAGAAAACAACAGAGACCTGCAAAATCCTTTATGTATTTTAAAAACTATAAAAACAGACATTTCATGCGAAACAACCCAATACTTTCACTTACCTATTTATGAAATATCTAATAATATCTTAATATGAAGTAGTGTAAAAAGTTTTTGATTTTTGAACTGGAGAATTAAAATAAATTCCAACAAATCCAACCAAATTACATTTACCCTTCGTCGTAAACCTATGACTTCCTGCCCTACTGTCTCCTTCAATAATACTCCTCTTGTCCCGGTTGAACAGATCCGATATCTAGGACTGCACCTTGACAAACGCCTCACTTGGAATCCTCATACAAGACTGAAACGACAAGAAGCTGCACGACGTTTTCGACTACTTCAACACTTACTAGACAAACGTTCTAATCTTCCACTTAACTACAAAAGACTCATCTACATGACTATCATAAGACTAATATGGACTAACGGAGTTGAGCTCTGGGGCTCTACTAAACCATCGAATTCTTCTCGTATCCAATCCCTTCGTAAAATCCTCAATGCTCCTTACTTTGTCACCAACAAACTCATCTATAAAGACCTTAATGTCCCATATGTTGCTGATTTGGCCCGTACGAGGTATCAATCCTTCCATGACAAACTCTATTCCAGCCCTAATCCTTTCGTTTCAATCCTTTCTTCCTCTTCAATTCCTGACAATCCTCCGAGGCGTCTGAAAATTAGATGGCCCCGGGACCTTCTAGTTTAGACTATTTTTAGAGTTCTTCCATTAGGAAGCTTCTCTACATGTGTTTCATGCCTTTTTTATGTTTCATTCAAATTTACTTGTTGTATTACTTGTTATAAAGTTGTAAATTCCAATAAATAAATATATATAAAAAAAAAAAAAAAGATTTTGATTTACCGGAATTAAATGTTTTACAGTCCACTGAGTCGAAATAAGTATTTGGGGTAGTTCTATTACGAAAACGAAATATTGTACGAAACTGAAATTTCATATTTTAGAAGATCGTATTTCTTAAACGTTAGAGCTTTTTTTTTTAATGAAAATCGGCGAACCAGAAGAGTAACTTTGTGCATTCTGTATCTTTTTACGAATTTTCTCAAAAATGGCTATACCGATTTTGATGAAACTCGCTATATCAATGTGAAATGTAATACCATGTCGGTTTCATTCTGATTAAAATGGTCTGACAGTGAATAAATGGCTATATTTTAAAATTTCTTCTTTTAAAGTACCTTTTATTTTGTAGATTAAAAAAAAACAAAAAAACATATCATCTTGTTAGCATTGATTAGGAACGGCTAATTATACAAGTTGAACGAATTTGATAACCAACTAAAAGAGAAAAGAGTAAAAATATTTTTTAGGTATTTTTTTCTAACAGAAGAATAGTAATATTTGATAAATGAAATTCTCGGTCCACTCCAAATTCGTATGTACATTGGGTAGGTATGAGAATAGGTCGTGAAGTATATTTCTTAGCACTAGATAATTTATATGTCACATTATGAAAATTTTATTAATTACTTGTTTAGACAATTATTAGAGAATTTAGAGAATTTTTACTTGTTTAGAGAAGTTTTTAGTCAAAAAGATCTGGGAAACTGAAAAAAATGCCCGAAGAATGGAAAAAATCAATACTTATTCCGATTCACAAAAAAGGACCGAGGTCGGATTGTAACAACTATCGTGGGATCTCTCTTCTCCCAGTATGCTATAAAATATTCTCGTCAATTCTAACTAGTCGAATCACGGAATACGCTGAGGAAATTATCGGAGATTACCAATGTGGTTTTAAGCGGAATCGCTCGACTATTGACCAAATATTTTCCTTACGTCAAATATTAGAGAAAAAATTGGAATACAACGGTGTAGTCCATCAACTTTATATCGTTTTTAAAAAGGCTTATGATTCAATAGACCGTCAGAAGCTATATAACATCATGATTGAACAGGGAATACCTAGAAAGTTAGTAAACCTAGTAGAGATGTGTTTGTCGGAAATATTCCATAAAGTTAGAGTCGGTCATAATTACTCCGAGAGATTTGAGGTGCGATCGTGTTTGAAACAGGGTGACTCCCTTTCACCTGTGTTATTTAATATAGCTTTAGAATATGTCATAGAAAAGGTGATGTGTACCAAGAAAGGCTTAAATATGGGTGACAAGATTCCGGTTTTGGGGTATGCCGATGATCTGGTACTGCTAGGTGAAGACACGGAAACCATACAACTAAATACAAGTGTGTTAATAAAAACCGGTAAAGAAATAGGACTCGAATTAAATACCGATAAGACGAAGTATATGATTAGTAGCAGAAACGGTGTCGATCTTGGTGATATTGATGTATCAGGTCATACTTTTGAACACGTAGAGTTGCGGAACTTGCATCCTGTGAATATAATTGAGCTGATTGCATCGCGGAGACTCAAATGGGCGAGTAAAGTTGTTGGGCTCGATGACGAGCGGATTCCGAGAAAGTTGGTATTTGCTGAGCCGACTGGTAGGCGTCCGAAATGTAGGCCGAAGCGGAGATGGGAGGATTGCGTTAAGGCTGATCTCGGGAGCTTGGGCTTGAATGGTGAACATTGGACGAGTCTGTGTAGGCGGAATTTGGTGGTATCGGCATCGAACCTTCGGGTTCGCTAAGCCTATTATTATTATTACTTGTTTAGAATTTTTTTTTCTGTTTTTTTTTTTAATGTGTTATAAAAATTATGCATAACCTAAAATTTTACCTTCCTTCTTTCTCCCTTTTATTTTTAATATCAATATCAGTATTTTTTGTGTTAACAATATCAAAATAATTTAACCGTCAAGCATATTTGAAAAATCTAGCCTGTGTAACACACGGACTTTCACATACCTCCGTTGTTATAATTGGAATCACTACAAACTTTCCTTCGATTTCGCATACTTTCCATATTTACCTGTGCTCTAAACTTGAAATTTGCTGTTAAATATTCCTCACCGTTTCCGGCTACTTTAACGCCTGTTAGAACAAACGCTTTAAGCTAACAAAAGTCTCATTTGCATAAATCTAAAAGGCCTATTTGGACTTTCGGAGTTGGGCTTTTAAACGCTCCGACCATGTCATAACGTTCTCTTCATACCTAAAATATTATTCAAATTTTTAATATACATTACCATATTAATTTTAATAGTACAATAAATAACATTTCGTGCAATATAACAAAGATAATAATTAAGCCCGCTCTCCGGTAAATATAATATTAAGTTTACCGACAAAAATCACATCTACAACATTAACCCATAGGAAATATGTAAATATATAGGTTGTGTCACATGAAATGTCCGTTTTCAAGGTAAAAGATTTTTATTAAAAATACGATATGAAAACAAGATAATTTTATTTGAAGTATTTACTTTCTTTTTCTACACATTTTTCCCAACGTGACACCAACTTTTTTATCCACGAACTGAAAAAACTCTGAGCTTTGAAGTAAAACAAAATCTGAAAACGCACTTTTCACTTGATCATCATTTTCAAATAGTTTTACTTTGATAAAGTTGTCTAAATTCTTGAACAGGTGGTAATCTGTTGGAGTAAGTCGGGAGAATATGGTGGGTGCGGAAGAACTTCGTAGCCCAGTTCTTTTAATTTTTGCATGGTATGTTTTAAAACATGGCGCTCAGTGAGATCATGAAGTACCCATGTATCGAGCTTTTTTACTTTCCCAATACACCTTTAAATGTCAGGAAACGGTAGATGCACTTGGATTTATTTGTGCTGAGAGTCCTTTAACTGTTTGGTAGGGGTTTCCTTCTACTGCATGTTTGAGGACATCGTTGTCTATTACGGACGGAGGTCTTCCTAAGTTTCCCAAGTCGGTATCCCCAGCTGAAAACTTAGCGAACCAACGGCGAAGGGTCCGTTCATTAACACTTCCTTCTCCAAACGCCTTGCAAATATTTCTAGCGGCCTCAGCTGCTGAATGGCCGAGTTTAAACTCGTTCAAAAGTATTACTCGAAAATCGCGTGTTTCCATGTCCATATTTGGAGGTGTAATTGATTGGGGAGCTAATGTTTATAATAAAAAGGTAGAGGATTAGTAACTGTTTACTTTCAGTATGTAAACAATCGGAAGAAAACAACTGAGAACTGCAAAATCCTTTATGTATTTCAGAAACTATAAAAACGGACATTTCATGAGGAACAACCCAATAAAATGCATTATGAAACATAGGCGAATACACTATTTACAGCTCAATCAGAAACTACTATATCCTGTATACAAAGAATTGATCAGAAAATCAATCCTATTCTATATTCATGATACAAGAAACATTCAAAATTTAGCAGCTGATTATTATACCAGCTGTTGCCTGAGATTTCGTTTACGTCAATTTCTTTTATTATGATCGCAATTAAGAAGTTTTTGAAAGAATATATTTTAAAGTACTTTACCGTAAATGATATTTTTAGTTTTATTTTCTTGCTGCAGAATATACTGATTTTCTCCGCACCCCGATCTTGACAGTGCGGCATATAATTGGCCGAGTGAGAAGCTGTCTTGACGTAAATCGATTCCTACGTGTTTGCCCCTGTGATTTATTAATTGTTACGGCAAAAGATAAATTAACGGGAAATTGGATTATTTTAAAATTAAAAGATAAATCATATGGAATCATTGGAATGGAAGGTTAATTTTTCCCGTTTTTTTTTTTTTTTTTTTTTTCAAATTTTCCTCTGATTCATCACCTTGGACGCAGCGTGATGTATAGCCTATATAGCGTATACAGTCTAAATTCTTCCTCGATAAATGGACTATCCAACACAAAAAGAATTTTTCAATTTGAACCAGTAGTATCTGAGCTTTGTATCCAAACAAACTCCTCAGCTTTGTAGTATTAGTATATATTATTATTAACTTTCTTAAACTTAGAGCATTCATCATCAATGAAAAGCCTCCTTTGTTTATTTATTTTTATGTTTTTATTACTAGCTATATTTATATTTGTCTTTAACTGCTATTACTGATATGAAAAAAGACACCCATCATTTATTCAATGTTTATTACAAGAAGTATCTTCAAGAATACTATATTGTTATTCGTCCATTTTATTCGATTGTGAATTCATATGTGTAAATTCTAGAGTAATTTATCATCATTAATTATTTATATTAAGTTGAAGTAATTTTGATCATAATAATATGTAATGTTATCTCTATTGTGCATTGTGAAAAAAGATCTGGTGCGGGCAACACACGACTTTCACTTACCTCTGTTTTTAAAATCGATTAACAAATTTTCAAATACAGTTAGAGATAAAAATGAGTGAAACCATTAAAGAATTAATTAAATTGAATGTCTATAGAAACATGGGCTATATTAAAATATCCTTTATATTATTATCTATAATCATCAGATAGTTTTATCGGCTTTTCATCACTCTTTATTAACTTTTACAAGCTTGTGCATAAGATAATATTTTTTCTAAAATATTTATCTTTTCAACGGTATATTATACGTCTATATTACTATTCTTGTGTCCAGAAACACAAAAATTGCGCCCAAAAATATGTTTGCACTTTTCTCCTTTAGTTGTTTATCGAATTCGCTCAATTTCCATATTCAAACGTTTTTTTATCAATGCTAATAAGATGATGTTCTAAATTTTTCAAAATCTATAAAATTATTGGTAGTTTAGAGGGAGAAAACTTAAAATATCGTCATTTAAGCCCTGTCAGACTATTTTGATCAGACAGAAACCTACACGATATTAAAGGCTATTAAATTTTACATCTATATAGCGAGTTTAATCAAAATGGTCGGAACCGTTTTTGAGAAAATCATAAAAAAGTGCAATATGCATGCTATAAAGTGGCCGATTTTGATGAAAAAGTTTTTGTAACATCTCGGGCGTATAGCTGTCTTAAATATGAAATTTCACTTTCATAGGACTTACCGTTTCCTTCCGGGAGTTACACAACACAGACATACAATAAAAAGTCTATCTAACCCGCAGGTGATCCTAGGATTTTTTAATGGGAGTAAAAAGTCCATAGTTACGCCGTCCTTCGGAGGGGACGTTAAAAGGTGGCCCCGAGTCTGTGCGAAGTCAGGTACTCGTTAAAGATCCCTATCCTAATAAAACCTGGATAGGCAAACTTTAGGACTCCCACTGTAGCATCGTCCGATTAGCCATAGTAGCATAAAGTGACGTTAAACAAATAAACAAAATAAGTCTATCTACTTAAAATACTGTCAAACATTTTTATATATATATCACCATACTATTGTAATATTAATTTTGAGCTGTGGTTTAAAAACATTAAGCTTATAAATAAAATCATTAAACACATCCAGAACTTGTCAGTTATTTCTAATATCTAAAAGCATTGGAGTATGAATCGAAGAGAAGTGACATATTTCGTTCAGTAGATTACTCTGTTGATTATGTGTAGGATTACAGCTATCTAGGAAACGTCACAAGCCTAAGACATATATATTGGATCTGACCTTTCGAAAAATTCAAAGCCTGGAAAATGTCTTCTCGGAAAATCATATCTTTGGAATGTAGGTTTTGATATATAACTCTGGTAAATAGGTATTTTCAACCGCAGAAATATGATAGAGCAGAATGATTTATTGTCAATACATTACTTTTTGAATTTAATTTCTCTTTTTCTTTTCGAATATAGTTGAGCCGTAATTTTGTTATTCAACGTTTTATCCAATGGTTCGACCTTGGTTATTTTGAAGGAATCATAAATAACATAATGATAAAATTTAGTTGACCGTGGAGAATATTAGATGAGGAAGGTACTTGGTAAATTTTAAAGTATTGTGTTGAGGAAGGAATTCAAAATTGGTATGTACTTTTCGGCGTCTTTTAAAACATTATAATGACTAGAAGTAAGCTTATTATACAGTAGATTTTATCTGTGTTAGATCCAAGGTTCTTTTTCGACCGGCGAAGTTAACAGCTTCAGATCCAGACCTGTAGCTTTTTCTTTTTGAATTTTTTGATTGGATCATTCGACTTGCTGTGAAAAGCGTTTGATCCCGTATATATTGGACTTAATTTTTATTTATTTATGGATCCATTAAATAAATCAAAGTGGAGTTTATAATTGCAGAATATGCTTAAGATTGGTGAAAAAAAAATTGTGTACCTCTACAACCCATGAAGTGTCTCGGGTTCAGTACTACAGGGATTTGTAATGTTTCACGGCCAACGACCGTGCAAGGGGTGATTAGGCCTTAATCCGCTCGTCCGCTAGTTTTTTCCCGAAGTTCTACTAGCTTTATAAAGGTGGGTATGCCCTAGGAGGGTCTCCATACCCTATGATCGAATCAAATAAGGAATCCAATTTCCTTAAGTGTCTGTCAGATGTGTATCTCAATTTAAGATATTTTATTTATATAAGATATTTTCTATATAAATAAATTAATTAATTAATGTGAAATTAGTCAACGAACTAAGACAGGCTTAAATATTGAGGAAACTTGTCGATCGCCTGAGGAGACGAACTTTAAGCCTGGATTATTAGAATGGCTTAATTATTTCCGAACCAATTAACTAACTCATGAATTATAGATTTGTAAACTCAAGTCATGTTTCCAAGGTTTATCCGCAATTATCAAATATTTAATATTATTTTTTTGTAGTTTTTTTCAATTTTTATTGAGAAATATTACAATTGTTTACATAATGAACAGTAGTAATAGGATGTAGTACACATTCATACAATATATACAGAATAATGATAAAGTTAAATTACATAAAATCGAAAATAAATAATTATATATTACAATAAAAAATTAAAAAAAAAAAAAAAAAAACAACAAACAAATCAAAACAACAACCTGTAGTTGAGATAAATACAAGTTGACAATAAATAAAAATCATACAAACAAACTTAACTATATACAATATTTACAATCTGCTAAGGGGACCCTAGACTCGGGCTTTCCCCTCCACTTGTGGAGGAGAAGCCGAATCCAAGAGATCCCAGCGCCTCTCACTCCAGCGCATCACTGGTTAAGCCAGTGGAGGCCCGAGTTTGGGCGAATACCACAAAATACAGTACATGAGTGGAAGGATCTGACAGTGTCAGAACTCCAGTATAAATGTTTACAAAACGTCGCGGGCCATTGCCGTTTCAATCTTCGTGGAGGATCGTAGGGGATGGGTGGAGCTGGAGAGCGATTGAGCAAGAGGATTAGGATGATGAAGAAGGTTCTGATGGAATTTGGAGAATTTGGATGGTACCAGGTCTAAAATAAATGGAATATTAAGGTCATGGTGTAGGGTACAGTTGGTAATGTAATAAGGAGCATTAACTATTTTCGGAAGGACTTTGGATTGGAAGGATTGGATGCGTTTGATGTTAGAATGTTTAGTTGTCCCCATAGTTCAAGTCCGTAGGTCCATATAGGTTTTCAGTACTGTCTTATATATTAGTAATTAATTTGTTGTCGACTGTAAGATGAGATTTTCTGTTTAGTAGTTTGTATAACCGGCCGAATCTGCGGTTGAGTTCTATCCTTTTAAGTCTTGTATGTGGGTTCCACGTCAGTCTTTTGTCTAGTAAAAAGCCAATGGTACGGACTGTGTCTGAGGAAGGAAGCGGTATGGAATTGAATTTAACTGTTGGACAGGATTTACGCCGAAGGGTGAAAGTGACGTGTGTACATTTGCTTTCGTTCACCTTAATTCGCCAGGCCTTACACCAGTCTTCGACAAGGGAAAGGTGCCTTTGGAGATTTAGCGATGCTACTTAGGATCTGAATTGGATGATAAAATGGCTGTTTCATCAGCAAATGTTGCCAGAAAGGTATTGGGATCAGTAACAACCGTAGATATTAAAAATATGTGGGATATCCTTCTCTTGTCAAAGTTAATTTAATAAATTTTAAATAAACTTAAGTAGAATTTAAAAAAAAATGTTATTAACTTAACTTTAAAGAAATAAAGTAACATTGAATAAGGCATATTGTGGTTGGAGAGGCCCACACAAACTTGTAAACATTGTGGTCAGATTTACCTACAAAAACACCCAATAGAATTAAGCTGTAGCTGTGTAAGTGAAGAAACTTCTATTTTCTGGGAGGTGGGATAAGCAGTACCCCAATCACTAAAATAAACAATTAACTTTACTTTAATTTATTAATTTAAGTCATTTCTTATAATTATTTAAACCTTTTTTTTTGTATTAAGAGGGTTAGATTATTAAGATAGAGATGTGGGAAAAAATGATTTTTTATGAATATTTTGATTAAATAGTTTAAACTATTTATTTAGAGCATGAAAAACACTTAAATTTAAAAAATCTGGTCACGCGCAACACACGACTTTCACTTACCTCGGTAGTTAGAATATATTTAAGAACTAATAAATAAACTTAAATTTGAAAAAAAAAAAATTAAATTAATAGTGTCCGAGACCTCATCAGTCAAGCCAGTCTCTGCAGGAGTTCCCCAAGGTTCTATCCTGGCCCCACTTCTGTACTTAATATACACATATGACTTACCGACAAACGAAAACATTCTAACTGTGACATATGCCGACGACACTGCAATTATTACTAAAAACACAGACCCTACACAGGCCAGTATGACCTTACAACATCACTTAGACAATGTACAAAACTGGTGTAGGAAATGGAAATTAAAGATTTACCACGATAAATCACTACATGTTACATTTACACTTAGACAAGGAACCTGCCCTCCAGTTTACATAGACAATCACCAGATACCACAATCAAACACAGTAACGTACTTAGGACTTATTTTTGACAAAAGGTTGACATGGGGCCCACACGTGAAGACTAAACGTAAAACTCTAAATTTTCGACTGAGACTATTGTATTCGATACTTCATAGACATTCTAAATTACCTATCAGACAGAAACTTAACGTATACACTTATTTATTAAAACCAATATGGACTTACGCTTGCCAAATATACGGACCTCCTAAAAAGACACACATACGAAAAATACAAACATTTCAATCGCAATTTTTAAGACTGGCAACGAACTCACCACTATATGTTTCAAACGACACCCTTCATACTGACTTACGTATTCCTACTATAACAAACCACATTCGATCGACTTACAAACGATTTCACGACAAACTAAATGGACACATAAACAAACTTGTGCAAAACATGGCTACAACCGACATACCATCCATAACTCGGCGTAGGCTGAAAAGGAGTTGGATGAGGGACCTCCTGACCTAAAAATATAGTTCTGCTTAATGTCAGGAGGATGCACCACTGGGTGCTGTCTCCCTCATGTTTACTTAGATTTTAGCACATTTGCTGATTTTAATTTTTTTTTTTACAGGTGTAAATAAAATATTAAGTGAAAACAAAAATTAATAGTGTATTCAGTTTCGTTTGAAACATATGATTTTGATTCAACAATATAACAATAGTAAATTTCCACATATAATAATCAGTTATAAGTCTATGCACAAATCGTCGCTTTACATTATCTTTTACAACTTTGTGAATTACATAATATTTTTTATAAAATCTTTCTCTTTCCAACGCTATATTAAACGTCCTATTACTGGATAATAAATATTACTGTCCTTAATATCAAAAATAGTTTTGCTCTTTTCTCCTTTTGTGGATTATCATGTTCTTCGTCCCAATTGCATATTTAATCATTATTTATCAATGTTAATAAAGTTGACTGAGAGTTGATAGAGCTGACAGTTGTTTTTAAATTTTTTTTTTTTTTTTAACTTATATAAATTTTTTTAAAGAATATCAACTAAATAACAGTTACCAGGTTATACTTTAATTTAAGGAAGAAAACAAACTAAATGGATTGAAAGAAAACATCAGCGAGATTGTCTGTTTAGAAAAAAAAAAAACATAAGCTGCATTCATTCCTTCAATTTAAAAAAAAAAAAAAAATTAAGAATCTTCAAATGTAATACTTAATGATAGTTTAATATACCATTCGTTGAAATATTCGTTAAAGAGGCTAATATGCTTTTAATCATATTTAATGTCCGGAATGCTATTTCTTATGATCTAAGAAAGTGACTTAGTTGTATCAGATTCATTATTAACAAAGAAAAGTTTAACTTTTTTTTAAATTTAGTAGGTGCTGATTGAAACGGCAGTGGCCCCGCGACGTTATATAAAAATTTATTCTGGAGTTCTGACACTGGGCAGATCCTCCACTCATATACTGATGTACTGTATGTTTGTGGCTATTCCGCCCTAGATCGGCCTCCACTGGTTTACACTAGTGATGCGCTGGGTGAGAGGCGCTGGGATCTCTTGGATTCGACCACTTGTGGAGGGAGCAGCCGAGTCTAGGGTCCCATTAGCAGATTGTATATAGTTAAGTTTGCTTGTATGATTTTTATTTATTTCCCAACTTGTATTTATCTCTACTACTAGTTGTTACTTTGATTTGTTTGTTGTTTTTTTTTTTGTTTTTATTAATTGTTATTTTTTTTGTATATATTTGAATTTTTTTATTTCCGATTTTATGTAACTTGACTTTATCATATTTGTCCGTATATATTGTATGAATGTTTATTACATCACTATTACTACTGTTCATTATGTAACAAATTGTAATATTTCTCATTAAAAAAAAAAAAAAAAAAAAAGTACGTGTTAGCTAGGTAACCTACTTGATGCATAATTTATATGTATAAATAATATAAATCAAATAAATAATTGAACATATTTATTTATTCAATTTTCATTTTCATAGGCACATTCAACAGCAAATATTATTTGAAATGATTATATATGTAATATATGATGATAGATCAAAGATTAAATTATATATTATTTACAAATATTCATAAGAATAGTAATTTCCTATATTTTTAACTTTATACATATATAAATTTATGTTTATCGGGTTATTTTTTTATTATATATTAATTTTTGGTCGGAGAGGACGTTAAAAGGTTGTCCCGAGCCTGTGCAAAGTCAGGTACTCGATAAAAATCCCTATCCTAATAAAACCTGGGTAGACAAAATTTAGGACTCCCACTGTAGCATCGTCCGATTAGTCATAGCAGTATAAAGTGACGTAAATAAAATAAAATTTAAAAAAAATGTATTAGAATTTAGCTTTTAAGTTATTTAATTTGTTCATGTTATTAGTCTAATTCTATTGTTTTTCAATTACTTTACTCTAAGAATCTAGTCTTAAGTCTAGCTTTTATTAACAATTATGTTGCTTTGAAGGGACCTTTTCCAGAATAAATAAACAAAAAATAAAATAAATCTTGCCTATATATACGCTTGTAACTCTGTTATTTTCGAAGATAAAGAAAAAAATCATTATTGTTTTTTGACCAAACACCTGCGAATAATTATAAAAATAGAAAAATTAAATATCACCCATAAATCAGTTATTTTCGAAGATAGAAAAAAAAGGGATTTTTTTAAAAACATATTTATTGATATTTAATACTGTTTAGTAACCTGACATTAAATACATGTAGAGACGCTAACCTAGCGTCTAAAAATGTTTTGAACTAGTGGGTCTCGGTGCCATCTTCTTTTCAGACGCCTCGGAGGATTATCGGGAATCGAATAAGATGATAGAATATAAACTGTTGGGTTAGGGTGGAAAGGGAGTTATTCATGGAATGATTGATACCTGGTTCGAGCTAATTCAGTACCATATGGAACATTAAGGTCTTTATGGATGAGCTTAAATGAGATTTTATTGATTTTGAGGATTGTATAAGAGAAGAATTCGATGGTTTATTAGAGGCCCATAGCTCTACTCCGTAAGTTCATATCGGTCTTTTGATGGTCATACAAATAAGTCTTTTGTAATTAAGTGGAAGCTTGAAGCGTATGTCCAGTAAGTGTTGAAACAGTCGAAAACGTCGGGCAGTTTCTTGTCGTTTCAGTCTTGTATGGGGATTCCAAGTTAGACGTTTATAGAGTTTTAGAATCAGTAAAGCGCGATAAAAGAAAAAAAAAATGTTGATCTATATATTCATGTTTTCAAATTACAATAGATGTAATTACACCAAAACTCGTTTATTATTGAAGACAGAAAAATCGAAAAGGTTATCAGTTATATGAATAGTTTTACTCTAATATTGTTATTTGTAAATATTAAACCTTGTCTCCTCGATTCGCTCAAGTATCTCACGTTACTTGCAGTGGGAGTGGGCTGCCTTTGAAAACAAGATCCGATATCTTCGGAGGTCCTCGTGCCGGCCGTCTTGATGTTAAGAAATTGTGCTCGCGCGACTCCGTATAGGACACTCTCGGTTTTCCCACGGTTATCTCACATGAACATGACCCTAGTGGTTGTCGCCTTAAAGTAAAAAGAAAAAAAAAAGAAATGAAAAGATGAAAAAGATTAGACAGTCATAGGGACTTGCGATACAAATAAAAACTTTTTTAAAATTCCCGATTTGCAATAAAATTTCGTTGGAAAGAGAGTTCATTTGTCCAAGTATAGAATATGTTGAGAATGCATGTTTTATTATTATTATTTCATTTAATTGCAAAAAATCAGCACTATGTAGAGATATTTCATCTTTGCAATCTGAATGTTACTGTATACTATATGAGTTGGCAGCACACATAGCAATCGTTTTTTTTTTTTTTTCGGACCTGCCATTTGTATATGGACCTGCTATACAGTTTTAACATATTAATCAATGTGTGAAAGAATTAAATTAATCGCCCTTTTTTTTTTTGTCTTAGTCGTACACATTTTTGCCTTTTTTGATTTTGACGATTCTCAATTTTCTCTTTTTAATTTCGGCATTATGATTCGAATTATAATCTATTAGAAGATTGATCCATCTAAAAAAAATTGAAATGGATAATTCTTTTCTTATAACTATACCGCCTTTTTTTTTTTCACTAAAGGACGATTAATTTTCTCCTCTCTTCAAAAGTTATTGTTAATATGTTTGTTGGTTAAGAAATTTGTTGAATAGACCATTCCATAATTTTTCTTTTTATCTCTATATTACTTAAACCTAATTTTATTTTGAAACGAAATTGGCAAATGCAACAGGATTTTTGACTCAAAGGAGGGGAACTTCCCCTTTTTTTTCTTATATAAAATTTAATGAAAAATTAAGATATTTTGGCATAAAAGATATTTTTGCATACAGTTTTTGCATTAAAACTGTATTTTTAAAGTTTAAAAAAAATTAACAGACCGCTGCGCATGCGCCAGTCTAGAGCATGTTGGTAACGCCTTCATGGTTACAAAATCAAAGCTTATACCCATGCCAAAAATCGCATAACGCGCCTTAAGAGGTTTTCACTCAAAAAAAACATTGTGTAATAATCTGAATGGTTTTTATTTAGGAAGCTTTCTTTTTTTTTCTTTTTTTATATATAGAAATCATTCCTTTTTTTTTAATGATGTATTTTTTTAGGTTAATCGTATTTGAAATATGTATATACATATACTAATTTTTGAAAAATTCATTAAGAAAACTCGTTATCACAATTTCGTTCAAAGTGAATATTGTTTTAGTTAAAATATTCTCAAATGATTTATGTTAGCTTCTAAAAAGCACTCGGGGGGAAAATTACTTTCAAATTGAATTACTATGCAAAGTTGGAGTGAGGGAATCAGAAGCCTTCAATGGGTTCTCTATGAGGGCCTTCATTTTGCCAAAGACCGTCAGCTACAAAACGTAATGAATGGACTTAGGTTTTCTATTAAGTTTTTCGGCGGAGATAAATAAATATATATGAGCAGCTTCAATTTATAGAAGATTATGGTTTTAGAAAAAATGGAAAAGAAAAGGTTTTACTATGAGAAATTCTTTTTTTTAGTACAAAGTGATTCCAAACCATTGCTCATAAGATTGCATGTTTCATATTTTCGAATCTATAAAATAAAAAGTACTTTAGAAAAAGAATATCGGCATTTGAGCACTGTTATACTATTTCAATCAGAACGAAACCTAATTATACATGGTGTTAAAGCCCATGAATTTTTGATTGATATAGCGAGTTTAATTAAAAGCTCTAGGTTGTCGATGAAAATGTTGCTGTAGAATGTAAGTTTTTTTTAATTAAAATATATTACAATTTATTATATCAATATATTCTAAACAAGGAAGAGCTCATTTAATTATTAACGTTGATTTTGGGCTGAATAATTCTTCCATTAATACTCATTCTTTTATTTCATCAATATGACGTTTCGGGATATTCTCTCATCTTCAGAAGTCTACAAAAATTATATTAAGCTATTTATCATCACATTAAAAATTACTATAATGAAGTGAATGGTTTAAAAAAATTATAAATTATGTGTCATTTGATAACAAAACTTTAAAACTATTAAATAACAAATTTTAAAATCATAAGGAGGCATTCAAAGCAAAAATTTAACAATGTTACATAGTACTTAGTTAAATAAATAAATAAATATTATAAAGTTACTTTGTTATATATTCAGTAATCCCAACATTTTCACTAATCACACATTGAGCCAGGTAAAATAGTAAAACGAAGTCAATTTTTAATTACATCAGATCTGAGCAAGAGTATTGCTCACATCTTTGTCCTCAACTGGATTAAGGATTAGACCAATTTTTAACTTGTATATGGTTATTGTTATTTCATATTCTTTAAAACATTTATTATTAAATATTTATATTATATTTTTAATTTTTTAATTAAATCAGAATAGTGGTAACTTAAATGTCTTGAGTCAGTTTTAAAATTTACGGTTTTATCTATATTTTTATTCATATATATAGCCTCTATGGTTTATCTATTTTGTTTATTTTTTACTATTTCCAGAATTTGTGGTCTATTGAGATCAAACATATGTTTCAAATGTATGTTATGTTGTGATAAAGCAGTTGTATTTATATTTTTACTGTTGTTACAATTACTTTTGTGCTGTTTAGTTCTAGTACTAACTTTTTTGGACGTTTCCCCTATGTAACATTTTTCACAGTCCAGACAATTTATTTTGTATACAACATTTAATTTTTCTTCATTACTTATAGGGTCTTTTGTACTGGTGAAGGATTTTTGTAATTTATTATGGTTATAAAGGCCTAATTTGATGTTGGGTAAATCATATGCTGATAATGTTTTATTTATTTCACTAGTAAGATGTGGTATATATTGCATTTTGAAAAATTGTTTGATGTTTATGCTCTTATTTATTTCAGCATCTTTAATATTTTGATTATTAACATATGTTGTTTTTTCATCTGTAGAAAAATATATATCGTTTTCGAGCTAGACTTACCAGATACACACTCAAAAATAATTTTGCGGTACTTGGTGATATAGACTTAAGGGATATTAAAACATGTTTTCCCGTAAAAAATAGGAATATGAAAATTTTCACGATAGTAATAGTTTCCCTTATAATATATATCATTTATAGGTTAGTGAAAGTAAAAATCTAAGAGTGATTCATGATCATTTATTTCTATTATCATATTTACACCAATAAGTATGAAACGTAGTATGCAGTTAAATATTATACATGATCTTCTCGCAGAGAAAGTACTTTGCTATTTACGAGACATAGACCTCTACGTGAGCTATGAGGGTAGAATGGTTGAGCAGTAGAACAGTTTGCTCTATGTGCGACATTTTCGATGAACGTGGTAACTGCATTGGACCATACCTGTTTTAAAGACATTCTATGGGAACACAACTAATCCTGATAGTCCCTACTTTGTTCTGAAACGAAACCAATATAGTTGTATTATTTATTATCAATATGTATGGAAAATTACTAATATATTACATAATAACAGGCCTAACGAACCCGAAGAATCGATGCTGATACCACCAAATACTGTCTACTCAGACTCGTCCAATGTTCATAGTTCAAGCCCAAGCTCCCGAGATCAGCCTTAACGCAATTCTCCCATCGACGCTTCCCCTATCTTTCGGACGCCTACCAGTCGGTTCAGCGAGTACCAACTTTCTCGGAAGTCGGTTCAGCGAGTACCAACTTTCTCGGAAGTCGGTTCAGCGAGTACCAACTTTCTCGGAAGTCGTTCCTCACCGAGCCCAACAACTTTACTCGCCCTTTTGAGTCTCCGCGATGCTATCAACTCAACTATATTAAGAGGGTACAAGCTCCGCAATTCCGCGTTGTGCAACCTTCTAAACTCACCACTGGGCTCATCTCTCTTCGGACCAAATATTTTACGCAGTACCTTATTTTTGAAAACCTTAAGCCGTTGTTCATCCTTCAATGTAAGCGGCTACGTTTCACATCCGTAGAGGACCGTCGGAAGAATAATAGTTTTATAAATTCTAACCTTTAAGTTTTTAGACAGAAGACGCGAGCTAAGTAATTTAGCGACTGAATAATAACACGCATTTCCCACCTTTAACCATGATTTATTGGCGTATTTATAGGTGTAATTTTAATTTGTTTTCTTTTCTTTTTTATAATGATTTGTAGTTTTTTTGTTTCTCTAAATTCAATAATAACTGAGTTGTGGGCGTATGTGGTAAACTTTTAATTTTTTTTTTAATAATGAATTTCATCACTTTTTTATAATATAGGATTTTTGGTTTGTTTGTTTAAAAGTCACTTTATGCTACTGTGGATAATCAGACGATGGTACAGTGGGAGTCCTAAATTTTGCCTATCCAGGTTTTATAGGATATCTGACACCGCACAGGCTCGGGATCACCTTTTTTACGTCCTCTCCGAAGGATAATATAACTAAGGATATTATACGCCTATTAAAAAATCCAAGGACCACATGCGGGTTTGAATCCGTGACGTTTGGTATAGGAGGCTGTTATTCGAAAGAATAACGTAAAGATAAATCATTGATCAATGGATATTTTTGAATATAGAGAAGAAAACGTGAAGACAATTTTATTTGGATTATTAAGATCAAAATCGAAGGAAAGATATTTTTATAGTATTTTTTTTTTAATTAACATCAATAAGTAATATTTTTATTTTTTCGTCTTCCGACATTCACAGTAAGAGGTTATATCCACCGACTCTTCGTGACAAAGCTATATAAATGCAAAAAGATCCCTTTTCGAATTCTTCTATTCTCATTAACTTAAATGTTCAGAGACAATTGATTTTCCTTTTGAGAATGGATTCGTTTAGTTACGATGTTACTGTAAGCCCTCAAAGAGGCACATTCCTTTAAGAACTTTGACATTGAGGTTGAATTTGAGAAATCGAAGAGACACCACATTGACTTTAAGTTAGTTCGTCATAATTCCACAATGTGATGAGGTAGCTACTTACCAAAAAGCTTAGGGAAAGCAGCTTTGACGATTTGGAATCCTCATTATATTGTACATAGTGATCGTTTTAGCATTCGTGGCCTGAAAAGACTATTGAAATTATATCATCATTATTTGATACAATTCCTTTTAAATTAATTAATTTATCACAATTATAAATAATAATAATAGGCTTACCGAACCCGAAGGTTCTATGCCGATACTACCAAATTCCGCCTACACAGACTTGTCCATCCGTTCAAGCCCAAGCACCCGAGATCAGCCTTAACGCAATCCTGCCATCGACGCTTCGGCCTACCAGTCGGATCAGGGAATACCAACTTTCTCGGTATCCACTCCTCACCGAGCCCAACAACTTTACTCGCCCAATTGGGTCTCCGCGATGCTATCAACTCAACTATATTCAGAGGGTACAAGCTCCTCAATTGCGCGTTGTGCAACCTTCTAAACTCACCACTGGTCTCATCTCTCTTCGGACCAAATATTTTACGCAGTACCTTATTTTTGAAAATCTTAAGCCGTTGTTCATCCTTCAAAGTAAGTGGCCACGTTTCACATCCGTAGAGGACCGTCGGAAGAATAATAGTTTTATAAATTCTAACCTTTAAGTTTTTAGACAGAAGCCGCGAGCTAAGTAATTTAGCGACTGAATAAAAACACGCATTTCCCACCTTTAACCAGGATTTATAGGCGTATTTATAGGTGAAATTTTAATTTGTTTTCTTTTCTTTTTTATAATGATTTGTAGTTTTTTGGTTTAAAACACTAATAAATTTGTTCTCTAAATTCAATAATAACTGAGTTATGGGCGTATGTGGTAAACTTTTAATTTTTTTTTTAATAATTAATTTCATCACTTTTTTATAATATAGGATTTTTGGTTTGTTTGTTTAAAAGTCACTTTATGCTACTGTGGATAATCGGACGATGGTACAGTGGGAGTCCTAAATTTTGCCTATCCAGGTTTTATAGGATATCTGACATCGCACAGGCTCGGGATCACCTTTTTTACGTCCTCTCCGAAGGATAATATAACTAAGGATATTATACGCCTATTAAAAAATCCAAGGACCACATGCGGGTTTGAATCCGTGACCTTTGGTATAGGAGGCTGTTATTCGAAAGAATAACGTAAAGATAAATCATTGATCAATGGATATTTTTGAATATAGAGAAGAAAACGTGAAGACAATTTTATTTGGATTATTAAGATCAAAATCGAAGGAAAGATATTTTTATAGTATTTTTTTTTTAAATTAACATCAATAAGTAATATTTTTATTTTTTCGTCTTCCGACATTCACAGTAAGAGGTTATATCCACCGACTCTTCGTGACAAAGCTATATAAATGCAAAAAGATCCCTTTTCGAATTCTTCTATTCTCATTAACTTAAATGTTCAGAGACAATTGATTTTCCTTTTGAGAATGGATTCGTTTAGTTACGATGTTACTGTAAGCCCTCAAAGAGGCACATTCCTTTAAGAACTTTGATATTGAGGTTGAATTTCAGAAATCAAGGAGACACCACAGTGACTTTAAGTTAGTTCGTTATAATTCCACAACGAGATGAGGTAGCTACTTACCAAAAAGCTTAGGGAAAGCAGCTTTGACGATTTGGAATCCTCATTATATTGTACATAGTGATCGTTTTAGCATTCGTGGCCTGAAAAGACTATTGAAATTATATCATCATTATTTGATACAATTCCTTTTAAATTAATTAATTTATCACAATTATAAATAATAATAATAGGCTTACCGAACCCGAAGGTTCTATGCCGATACTACCAAATTCCGCCTACACAGACTTGTCCATCCGTTCAAGCCCAAGCACCCGAGATCAGCCTTAACGCAATCCTGCCATCGACGCTTCGGCCTACCAGTCGGATCAGGGAATACCAACTTTCTCGGTATCCGCTCCTCACCGAGCCCAACAACTTTACTCGCCCATTTGAGTCTCCACGATGCTATCAACTCAATTATATTCACAGGATACAAGCTTCGAAGTTCCGTGTTGTGCAACCTTTTAAACTCCCCAGTGACCTCATCTCTCTTCGGACCAAATATTTTACGCAGTACCTTATTTTCGAAAATCTTAAGCCGTTGTTCATCCTTCAAAGTAAGTGGCCACGTTTCACATCCGTAGAGGACCGTCGGAAGAATAATAGTTTTATAAATTCTAACTTTTAAGTTTTTAGACAGAAGCCGCGAGCTAAGTAATTTAGCGACTGAATAAAAACACGCTTTTCCCACCTTTAACCGGGACTTTATTTATTTTTGGATTTTATAGTTAATATTGACGAGAATATTTTATTGCACACTAGGAGAAGAGAGATCCCACCAATCCGTCCTAGGCCCTTTCTTTGTGAATCGGAATAAGTATTGATTCTTTCCATTCTTCGGGCATTTTTTCATTTTCCCAGATCTTTTTAACTAAAACATGTAATTTGGAAACGCCCGCTTCTCCACACGCCTTGATTAATTCACTCGTGATATTATCATTTCCTGCAGCTTTATAACGTTTTAATTTTCCTATCGCCATTTCGACTTCCTCTTTACTAGGTTGGTCTATCCATGGTTCGGGCTCTAATATTCCGAGTGAGGGGATTGATTTTTTTTCCCGTTTTTAAAATGACGTCAAAGTTTTATTTAAATTTATTTAATATCTCAGTCGGATCCGCAATTATATTGTTACTCGCATCTTTTACCCCATGCAATAGAGGTTCAAATCTTTTACGCGATTTGTTTATACCTTTGTACATCCCTCTTACGTTATTTTTCCTTTTGTGTTTATCAATTTTTATTATTTTGCCTTTAAGATTCTCTCTTTTCTTATTTTTTGAGAAATACTACCTGAAAGTAAACCACGTTATTATCGCTTGGATTATTTAAGGAATTCAGTTTAGCGGTTTTTCTTTTTTCACACATATTTTGACTATCCCAGGATTTTGAACCAGGATTTGTTATTTAATTTTCGATTTTCCCAAGACACAAATTACCGACCACTTTAATATTATTACTGATCCCTTCTTTACATTTACACCTTCGTGTTCCCCGTCTAAAGATTCCAAAGCTTTGAACCAATTTTTTTACTTCTTTCGCGTATTGTTCTCCAATTTCGGAATTGTTTTTTTGTATTTAGTTTTTGTCAAAGTTTTGCGATTACTAATTCATGATCTCACGGTAATCGTACTACTTTACTGTTTTGTACTAAAACATGAAATCGATTTGATTCCGCGTTTGTCCATCCGGCGATGTCTTCGTATACTTATGAATATCCTTATGGTAAAGGAATAGCGCAGGAAAACACTTGCAACGATTGGAAGGGTAAAGCCACCTTAACTCGAAATAATTTAGACGCAGGTATCAAGATGTAATTGTGCTATTAAGTAATTTTAGTTATATTTTCCTAGTGTTTTATTTATTATAAATAAAGTTACTTTACTTTCTGTAGTGAATGATTCATTAACTGTATGTGTTGGACAACTGTTGGTTATTGTAGGTCTGTATGATGGATTTTTGTTTAGGTACCAAGGAGCTGCGGTTATAAGTCTTGAATTTTTTATTGAAATGATTGCAGTTTTTGTTTGTTAAAAGTTAACGTTTTAGAAAAAATATTATCTTATTCAAAAAAGTTTTAAAGGGAATAAAACAGTGTTATTTTTGCTTTCACTTTCCTATATATAAAATGTATAGTAGGAAAGCATTGGGATCGTGAGAATTTTGAGTTTTCAACGGAATACACGTTTTAGGGTCCCGTCATCCAAATGACCAAGTCGCAAAAGGCCTATGTGATACTCCAGACCATAAACAAAAAGTCCTATGAACTGAAATTTTATGTTTAGTATACTATAATACTGAATGTTACAGAAACCTTTTATAAAAATCAGCTGACCGCAAGGCTACTTTATACTGTGGTTTTTAAGCTTTTCTTGAAATTGCTGTAACGATTTGATTAAACTTGCCTTACATGTAAAATTTCTTGATCTTCAATATCATAAAGGTTTTATTTTGATTGAAATAGTCTGACGAGACTTAAATGCCGATATTTTAAATATTCTTCACGTAAAGAACTTTAGTTTTGTAGGTTCTATAAAAAATAACCATATTATCTTGTTAATAATGATATAAAACAGGTATATATGTAAGTTGAACGAATTCCATATCCAACTAAAGGATGAAACTGTAAAAAAATAAATTTATGTATTTTTTTTTTTTTTAACGTAAGAACATTAATATAGATGCATAATATACTGTTGGAAAGTTCAAGATTTAAAAAAAAATATCTTATATATATACAAGATTATAAAAGTTAATAAATTGTAATGAAAAGCCGATAAAACTAACTGATTATTTGAGATAATAATATAATAGAATTTTCACTAAATCACATGTTTACATGGAAGTTCAATTTAATTATTTTCTTTATTAGTTTCACTCATTTTTATCTCTTAATGTGTTTAAAATTCTTTAATCGATTTTAACAACGAAGGTAAAGTGAAAGTCTTGAGTTGACCGCACCAGATTTTTTCTAAATAATAATATAATAGATTATTTACTGAAAGACGTGTTCCTATAGAAATTCATTGTTATCCTTTTATTTTTTTTTTTATCTCTAAGTTTACTCAAAAGTTCTTCGATTGATATTTGCAACGGTGCTAGTCAAAGTCGTGAGTTGAACTCGTCACATTTTATTACCTGCACTTTCATAAAAAAGCTGGACTTACAAATTCTTGATTCTGTTAACACCTTACTGACACTCGATTCCAAATCTTGACAGTGAAGTCACTCGAATCCTTCCGGACCCAATAGATGAAAAAGCTCCTTCATCTCTTTGGCTTCCTCCATTCCATTCACTTCTTGAATAACAGATCCTGACCTATCAGAGTCCTCACTCCAGATCCCAAGAATCCTTTGACAGGACTTATCTTATTCATGCCACGCTGAATCCCAATTCCTTTTCCTTTTATAAAAGAAGGAAACCACTCCAGTATTCTTTAAACATAATCATTATTATATAAAACCTTTCAAATTGCTTACATTTTATTTTTTTTTAAATCAAACCTTTTATATTGTTAAATTCAGTTTTTGTTTTGAAAACTAGTTTGTTCATTTAACATCACATTATGCTGATGTGGCTAATTTCAAACTTTTGACTTGACTTTTGTCCATCTAAATTGGTAATTTTGCACACTGTGCGACGTATACTCTCGTTATAAAATTCTGTTGTTATTTACAAGTTTTTAGAGAAAATTGGATGACAGATAAGTCAATTTTTGTAAAACATTAAATGTCTTAGCAATTTCCATTGTTTGTTTTTTTTTATTATAGAAACAATTCTTTATTGAGCAATATTACAATCTGTCCAATTTAGGACATTTTTAATAGGGATAAAGTACAACATTCATACTGCATTCACATGATATATACAAAAGTCACTCATACCTATATACAATTCACAAGCATATAGCACGTGAGTGGTGAATCAAGCCAATGCTTGAACTCCAATATACATTTTACAAGAGGTCTCGAGGCCACTGCCGTTTCAACCTTCTAGGAGGATGGTAAGGATGTGTGGAGCTGGATAAGTATTGAGCTAGGGGATTTGGGTGATGGATAAGGTTCTGATGAAATTTAGAGACTTTTAATGGTATAAGGTCTAAAATAAATGGAATATTTAGGTCGCGGTGTAAGGTATGGTTGGATACATAGCAGTTTGTTCTCGATAGATAATTTAGAATTTCTGTTTAGTAGTCTGTATAATTGTCCTAATCGTCGATTAACTTCTTGTCGTTTAAGTCTAGTATGCGGGTTCCAAGTTAGTCTTTTGTCCAGAAGGAAGCCAAGATATCGGACTGTGTCAGAGAAAGGGAGCGGAACGGAGTTAAAGAGAACTGGAGGGCAGGATTGTCTTCGAAGGGTAAAGGTGACATGTTTGCATTTGGATTGATTTACTTTGATTCTCTAGTTGTTACACCAGTCTTCAATTTGAGAAAGGTGCGTTTGGAGGTCTATAGATGCAATAGCAATGTCCATTGTTAAATAAAAGCAAAATGACTATGACCTTAACACACTTTGGATATAATAAATTACCATCAAATAAAGATAATACTACTGCCGGTTATTAGGCACTTGTGCGAACAGGAATGATTCAGTCATATACTATTGATTTTTAAACACGGTATGGCGGGAAATATTAGTATTAAGCGTCTTGGCTACTAATAATAGCACTAGAAAATTCCAAACTTTTGTCCTCCTAAATTGGTAATTTTGCCCACTGTGCGGCGTTACTTGGAAATTTTTAATCTCGTTATGAAATTCTGTGGATATTTACCACGTTTTTCAGAAAAAAATTGGATGACGGATTATAGAGTACAAATAAGTCGCTTTTCGTGAAACATTGACCTATTTTAGCTTTCGAAAATCGGAATCTCAATTAACAGTCGCTAATAAATATGATGATTACAAGAAAACTAGTTCTGATTTGTCAAACGGCTAAAACAACTTCATAGAGTTAATTGTCAGAGGAAACTCATGAATGAAGGAATACATTTACTTAGCCATATTCAATCAATCGATTATCATATCAAAGCAAAACATGGTCTATTTTCTCTGAAGCAGGCGTAGATGGACCCTGTTGAATTCCCTTCTTGTTGGATATTCAGAGGCGATAGGAAACGACGGACCGTGAACCACTGGCAAATAGATTAATCTTCCTGGCAATTCCCAAGGGTTTATCTTTCCGTAGAACTGATTTCAATATTCCCTTTACAGAGGATAGCAAACCATTACTGATGTGTAGACATTGTTCAGAAAATACAAACTGTGTTCTCTGCCTTAGAGTCGCTGGGATTTGCTTAATAAGGGACCTTTTATAATAAGCTGTTCATTTTAGAAGTCCTAGTATTTCTAGAATCCTTTCATTCCACTATTCAACTCTTTACATGAATCTATTTCGACTCGATAGAGCTTTAAATATGTCTGAAAATTAAAAGCTAGTAAACGCAACTTATTGTGAATTTCTCCCTATGTATAAAATAACGGGATTTTGGTTTCCGCTATCTCATCCTAAACCACAAGACGGATTTTGATACGGTTTTCCACCATCATTTAGGGCCTTCTTTCCTGAAGTTTCATTAGTAAAAGAATTTGCAATTTATTTTTTCTTTAAACGAAAAAAATATTTTTTCTGTAACCAATTCATAAAAAAAATGATTTTTGAAATATATGTAGCAACATAGTTGTATAATATACTGTTGGAAGGGAAAGATTTTGGAAAAGTTAATAAGCAAAAAAAAAATTCTTAAAAGTTAATATAAAGTTTTTCTAAGCCCATAAACTCATGAACATTTGTTATTGTTAAAGAGAGAGGTTATCACCGTCGCACAGTGGGCCAAATCGCCAATTTAGGTGGACAAAAGTCAGGTCAAAAGTTTGGAATTTTCCATTGCTTCGCCTTTTTGTTATTAGTTGGCAAGACCCTTCATACTAATATTTTCCGCCATACCGTGTTTACAAATAAATAGTAAATGAATGAATCATTCCTGTTCACACAAGTGTCTAATAAACGGCAGTGGGGTTATCTTTATTCGTGTTCAAGGTGTATTTAGATCAATGTATTTTTGATTTGTTTCATCAATCCTTCTAGTATTTAGATATTACAAAGAATTTTTGCGGTTTTTGGCGCTTTGGGTGATAATTTTTTTCAGACACAACACTCAGAATCAAAAGTTTTACAATCTATAATTTCAAGAATTTCCTAAATGATATAAAATACATTTATTAGCAGGTTTTAGCAACTCTGAAACATAATTAGATTTTTTGTATTATTTTTCCCGTATTCTGGGACTTCAAACGTAAAATATAAGGGGTCACCCATAGCGTAGTTGCTAGCTTAACAGCTTTCAATGCCAAAGGTCGCGGGTTCAAACCTGCGGGTGGCCTTAGGATTTTTTGATGGGAGTAAAAAATCCTTAGTTATGCCGTCCTTCGGAGGGGACGTTAAAAGGTAGTCCCGAGCCTGTGAGATGTCAGATACTCGTTAAAGATCTCTATCCTAATAAAACCTGAATAGGCAAAATTTAGGACTCCCGCTGTAGCATCGTCCGATTAGCCATAGTAGCATAAAGTGACGTTAAACGAATAAACAAACAAACAAACGTAAAATATAGAGATGTTTTAGATTTAATTTAGATTAGATAGATGTAAATAACTTTGATGTTTGACCACAGTGAGCTCGCCGATCGTGTCAAAAAATTAATTAATTTTTATAATTTTTCTTATAATTTTTTTTAATGTTTTTTTCCCGTAACCTGGGACCCCAAAGGTTAAATGTAGACAAGTTTCAGAATTATGTCCACCTAGATCGGTCATAGTGCCCACTGTGCGTCGTACAGGAATGTGCAGGTTATATTTTTCCATTTAGTGCGAAAGATTTTAGAGACAATATTAATTACCGAAATGCTAATAAATAGTTAACATAAATGGTAAGTTGTTATAATTGTATAAACTAACATTGTTATTAATTTTTTTATTTTAAAACATGTTATTAGTATTTACAACTGTACTTATACTAAATACAACAAGTAAATGGGCTAATTTACACTTATGGACGTGATAATGTCTTGTGAAGAAACTACCCAGTGGTAGCACTTCAATGTCAATTTAATTAAAGTAGGTCTCGAGGCCATCGTCTTTTCAATCGCCTCGGAGGGTTATCAGGAAATAGATGGGAATGATAAGTTGCGTACAAGAGGATTCGTGTGGTTCGGGAGTTTGGAATTAAAAGAGGCATATCTACTTCGGGATAGTTTCTGCAACAAATAGGATATATAGGTCATTATAAATAATTTTATTCGTAACGAAATAAGGAGCATTTAGAATTTTGCGAAGGATATTAGATTGTAAGGATTTAATGCAAGAAGAATTATATGATTTAGTAGAGCCCCACAGCTCGATGCCATATGTCCAGATGGGTCTGATGATAGTGACATAAATGAGTATTTTGTAATAAATTGGAAGTTTTGAACGTTTGTCTAGTAAGTGTTGTAGTAATCGGTATCTACTTCAAAGCCTAAAAAAATATTACACATAATTCAATGGACTCTTCAGAAAAATCCGGAATCAATTACAAAATAATGAATTAAAATAAAGCGATATAATTTAGAGAAACATTCTAGACCAAGAGTAATGTTTTTAAAGTTTACACAATATATATTTGTTCATTAAATGTTACCCGGTAGTAATTAAATTTACCGTGTCTAGTGTTACATCTCGCCTAATTTTGGCCCTGACCATTACCAAATAATAACGGGTTAGTTACCCAAGGTCTGGTAAGGACCTTCATATGATAACTCAATCATGATTCCAGCCTCATCATTTCTACTACATAGCAAATATTCATTAAAATTAGCCAAAAACAAATCATTATACGGATCAAAATATAAAGATTCTGAATCTGCATAAATAAAAATTCTATGCCTTAATATCTAGAAAAATGCTATAAAAGTACGGTTAATTTCTAATAATAAAACATAAAATAATTTGTTAATATAAAATATAAAATCTTCCAACTCACGACTTTCACTTACCTCCGTTGTTAAAATCAATCAAGAATTTTAAAACAGAGGTGAAATATATAGGTAATTAAAAACAAAGTCGTTAAGAAATTTAATTAATTTATGTTTCGATAAAAAACGTGAGTTTTATTAAATAACCTATTGTTTATTTATTTAACGTCACTTTATGCGACTGTGGCTAATCGGAGGATGCTACTGTGGGAGTCTTAAATTTCGCCTGTGCAGGTTTAATTAGGATAGAGATCTTCGACGAGTACCTGACATCGCACGTGCTCGGGACCATATTTTAACGCCCCCTTCAAAGGACGGCATATCTGAGGATTTTTTACTCCCATTAAAAAATCCTAGGACCACCTGCGGGTTTTAACCCTTGACCTTTGGTATACGAGGCTGTTATGCTAGCCACCCTGCCACAGGTGATCTCAAACAACATATTATTATCTAGAATAATCAGTTATTGGCTTTCCATCACTAGCCGTTAGCTTTTACGATTACATGTAAAACATTTTCAACTATTAGCTTTCCAACGGTATATTATACATCTATGTTGCTGTTCTTATGTTCTAAAGACCAAACATTACATTCATAAAATATGTTTGCTCTTTTATAGATTAGTTGGTTATGAATTTTTTTTAAAATTTTGTATTTACCCATCTTTTGTCAATCCTAAAAGAGGATATTACTATATTTTTTTTTTTCGAATCTACAACATTAAAGGTACTTTAGATAAAGAAACTTTAAAGTATCAGCATTTAAGCCCTGTAAGGCTTTTTCAATCAGAATGAAACATATATTATATTAAAGCCCATTGATAAGCTTTACATTGATATAGCGAGTTCAATCGAAATCGTTAGAATCGTTTTTGATAAAATAAACAAAAAATATGTAAAATGCTTTATATAAAGGTTTATAAGTTTTTTTGGGTTTAGTGACCCGCTCTCAATATACCTCAAAATAGTTATTTTGGTGTTGCTACCATTGAAAACCAGAAGTTATTTTCGTATGTAGCATTTGTCTCTAAGATCTACTGTTTAAGAGCAATATTGTTTCAAATTCAAAAATTAACGCTTTCACTGCAGTAGTGTTGGTATGCTCTATAATTGTTGGTTTTGCTCTGATCGACAGCTATCTAGTAGAAAATATTTTTGTTGAAGAAAACTTGTCGCTAGAACTTACAGTTTTGGAGGTATAGTGTTTACAATGGAAATAATCAACTTTTTTTGCACCTTCTGTAATTGTTGCTCGGATTAAAAATTACCGATAGTTTCACCATCAGAAATTGAATGGAGGAAATCATTTTTTACATAATATTTGATACTAGAACCTACAGTAGAGCAGCTACTTTGGGTTGTATTAAAATAAAAGTTACCTTCGAAACTCTTATTTTCTGTCAACTGTTTATTTTAATGCATTAATCCAGACGCATATTTAAATTTCTTTCTGGCTTGCAAAATCAGTGGATGATAAATTGAAATATTTATGATATAATTATAATAATAATTTCTTTATTTATTCTGGGACAAGTCCCTTTAGAATAATATAAAATAAATTATGTTAAAAAAAATAAACATACTCTGAATAATAATTAGTAAAAAGGAAAACAATAAGACAAATGACAAAAATAAAAATATTATGAACCGTTATATATATATATATATATATATATATATATATATATATATATATAATATATATATATATATTATTATCTTGTAAAAATATTTCGAATATAAAATGACGAAATACAAATTTAGACGAAAAATAAAATACAATTCTTACTTGGTTAAAAAAAATAAATAAATAAAAAATTAAGAAACATTCTATAACTTTTGTTTATATACATATTTTCATGGAAACTGGATCAGTGAGGATTGTTTGGAAATTAAATGGACAGGAAGCAATGGAATGGACGAGATTTGTAGGTTGGACGGGTAGTAGAATTACGAATATCAGAAGGAATAGAGTTCTATATGGAAAAGGATCGGATTATGAAAGATCTGTCGAAAGCTACTGTTCGTTGGGGAGTAATATACAAATCAGAAGGGCGCATACGGGTGTTACGGGAATGGATTGAGAATTTGAATAACAAAAGATCAGAAATGTATGATGGACGGCGGGATCGGATAACTTGATAGAGGAAGGGAGCCATGAAGTACTTGCGATGGTAAGAAAGATAAAGCCACTTTAACTCTTCTTAGAATCGAGTGTCATAAATGTCCCTGGAGATCCTGCTTTGTATCGAGAATACTGGGAGGTAAAGGAATATTGTACAAAATAGAGCAGTTTCTGGGCAACAAGCAGGAAGGGCTCTTAGAAGGCCTATGCAAAAAACTGCACTCCTCCACTGCAGGGGAGAGATAGCCCTTTACCTGAGGGGAGTCTTAGCCAGGACAGGAAAGGAATCGGAAGTCCAACCACGGACGGAGGAAGTTGGGGGTCAAGCCAGGGAAGAATTTTGCAGTCATGTCCATTAATGTTATTGTTACGGGCTACGGGGTGTGCGAAATGAACTACTCCAGTTTACAAATTACAGATGTTTATTAAATACAGAAAACACAAATACAAAGGGATTACTAACCACTATATTAACAATAATAATGGAATTACTAGCTTAACTACTAAACAATATACATATAAAATGAGGTATTCCTAATGAATAAACTACTTACAATCTGCTAGACTTATTCTAAGACTTACAACTATAAATTATATATAAACTACAGTCTTCTAATTTCCCAACGACCGATTATCACAATATTGACACACAGTTTCACTACACTGTCACACTGTCACGAACGGTTCACTGTCACTGTTCACTGATACATCCCAGATGCTTGTTGAGCCGGATTAAGACTGACTCACCTAGACTCAGGGGACCCCTATTTGTACCACCGCCGAATCTTCTAGACCCGGGCGCAGGTAGGGTGGTGGGCCTTTCCAGGCACTTCGAGGACTGTCCAGGTCCAGAAGTCTCTAGCCTCATCTAGGCCCCTCCAGGCGTGGTCCACCCGTCATTGTCTTGACCGTAGCACTACCCCCTCCTTAGACGTGCTCTGCCCCAGAGCACAGATTGCAGAAGCTGAGCGATGCTGATCTTCCTCCGATGTAGGTGTTTTGTCTTTCCAGGGGTTGAACGTGCATACCGTTATGATGACTCCAGAGTTGGCGAACGTCTCTTCTACAATGTTCCTGACAATCCTCCACTCCAGGCCATCGTATCCACAACCCAACTTCGGGATGGCGAGCTTGGTGACACGCAGTTCCAGAAGCTTTCTCCGCAGGTCGTCAAGACTCCGGCGCAGTGTGTCGTATGTCGGCTTCTGCTCTGATGAACTCTTGGTAACCAAGTAAAACAGGTGCCGGCCTTCATGCTCTTGATGGAGAGTCTTCCCAACTCTTGGTCCCTGGCGTTCCAGCTCTTCAATTCCAGCGAACTTCTTCCTGAAGACCGTCGCAATCCCCCGGGAATCCCTCAGATGTTCGGCGACACAATGTGCTAGAGCATAGTCTACCGGTAACGAGAATATGTCTCTGTAAACTGTCTGCGTTACCCTACGGGAGTCTGGTGCCTTAGGATGGGGAGTTAGGTCCTTGTCGGTGAGGTTCCTCACTTGCTGTTCCTCTGTAGGGCCATGGTTTCCCTTGTATGGAGCCAATCGGTTGAAATGGACTACCTTGGGTTTTCCTTTGGGCTGCTTCCTGATCCTATAGATGACATCATTGATCCTCTTGATGACTTCATACGGTCCGTCCCAGGAGTTTTGAAGTTTCGGTGAGTAGCCTTGCCTTCTTCGAGGATCGTGTAGCCAGACCAAGTCCCCAGGTTGGAAGCCACCTTTCTCTGCCTTGATGTCGTAACGCTCCTTCATTCTGTCACTTGCTCCCTGGATGTTTGTGCGAACCTTCTCGTGAATAGTGTTCATTCGCTTCCGTAGGTTCGTGACGTAGTCTTCTCCGGCGACCTCCTCATCAGGCTTGAAACCGAATTTCAGATCGCAAGGCAAGCGTAGTTCCCTGCCGAACACGACATTGGCGGGGGTCTGCCCTGTCGTTTCATTAACTGAACTACGATAGGCTAGCAGGAACAGATGAAGATATTGGTCCCAGTCTCGCTGATGGTCGGAAACTACCTTGGCCAAATATCGACCCATCGTCCTGTTCATGCGCTCTACCATGCCGTCGGACTGAGGGTGAAGAGGCGTCGTTCTGGTCTTCCGTATTCCTAGAGCCTCGCACATCCTGGTGAAGACTGCCGACTCAAAGTTTCTTCCTTGGTCAGCATGAAGTTCCATGGGCACCCCAAACCGACTGACGAGCTGCTTCACGAGAACATCGGCAACCGTGGCGGCCTCCTGATTCGGAAGGGCATAAGCTTCCACCCACTTTGAAAAATAATCCATGGCCACGAGAATATATCGGTTGCCATTATCTGTCACAGGAAAAGGGCCAGCGATGTCTACCGCTATTCTCTCGAATGGTGCTCCTACGTTGTATTTCTTCATAGGTGCCTTCTTTTTCCTTATCGGTCCATTAGAGGCGGCACAAGTTGCACACCGCCGGCACCAATCTAACACATCGTCCTTGAGGTTTGCCCAGTAAAAGCGTTCACGAACCTTTTCTAATGTCCGGTGAACTCCAAGGTGGCCGCCAGATGCTCCATCATGTAGTTCCCTCAGTACTTCGGGCACTTTAATCTTTGGTACGATGAGCTGTAGTCTCCGCTGATCTCCCTCCGTGTTCTCCAATGCTCGTTTCAGCAGACCTTTGTCCAGCAGAATGGAGTCCCATTGAGCCCAATAGGTTTTTATATTTTTCGACATTGGAGCAACATCCTGCCAGCTTGGTCTCCTTTGGCCTGATAGCTTCCATTCCCTTATTTGTTTCAAGTCCGGGTCCTCGTCCTGTTCCTTTGCCAGTTGTGTGTCCTGCCAACCGTCGGTAACGACCGTAGTCCGCAACACTGTTGCTTGCTTTTCTTCTTGTCGAGAACAATGCTTGCATTCTCCATCACAGGGTCTCCTTGAGAGCGCATCCGCATTCCGGTGACTCGTTCCAGAACGATGAGCAGATTCGAAGTCATATTCCTGAAGGCGCTCGATCCACCGTGCAACTTGTCCCTCCGGTGACTTGAATCGCAGCAGCCACATTAGAGCTGCGTGGTCCGTTCTCAGTAGAAATCTTCTTCCATACAGGTATTTATGAAAGTGCTCTATGGACTTAACCACTGCCAGAAGCTCTTTCCTTGTGACACAGTAGTTGCGTTCTGGAGCCGACAGTGCTTTGCTGAAGTACCCAATAACCTTTTCTTCCCCGTCTTGGAGTTGGGAAAGGACGCTTCCAATAGCAGTGTTGCTGGCATCTGTGTCAAGAATGAACTTGCCCTCGGGACGTGGATAGCTTAGAATAGGCGCACTACTCAATTTCTTCTTTAACTCCTCAAATGAAGCCTGACACTCGCGATCCCAAAGGAAAGTCCGTTTTTCCTCAGTGAGCCTGGTAAGAGGTTTTGCGATGTTGGCGAATCCTTTCACGTACCTCCTGTAGTAGGTGCAGAGTCCGAGGAAACTTCTCACTTGGTGCTTATCTCGAGGTGCTGGCCAATTGGTGATCGCTGTAATCTTCTCTGGGTCAACAGCAACTCCGTTGTCTGATACAACATGCCCCAGGTAGTTGACTTGCCTTCGGAAGAGATTGCACTTCTTCGGGTTCAGTTTTAGATTGGCTGCACGCAGCCGTTCGAAGACCCGCTCCAGATTCTCCAGATGGTGAGTAAAGGATTTTCCCAGTACAATGATGTCGTCCAAGTAAACCAGGCATATCTCCCAAGAAAGGCCTCTTAAGACGCTTTCCATCAGCCTCTCGAACGTTGCAGGAGCATTGCAAAGCCCGAATGGCATTACCGTAAATTGCCAGAGGCCAGTGCCGATTGAAAATGCCGTCTTCTCCTTATCTTCCGGTGCCAATCCAACCTGCCAATATCCACTGCGGAGATCCAAGGTAGAAAATAGTTTGCAACCCTCTAGTGTGTCCAGCGTGTCGTCAATCCTTGGGAGTGGGTAGCTGTCCTTCTTCGTGGCGTTGTTCAAAAGACGGTAATCTACGCAGAATCTTGTCGTCCCATCCTTCTTTTTCACCAGTACGACAGGAGACATCCATGGGCTACTCGAGGGCTCGATGACACCATCATTCGCCATATCCTTAATAATCTCCTCGGCATCCTTTCGTTTAGCTAGCGGCAGCCTCCTCGGGATCTGTCGGATGGGCTTTGTATCCCCGGTGTCAATTTTGTGCTGGACGATGTTCGTTCTACCCCGTGGTCCTGAGCTGATCTCGAAAATGTCCTGCCATCGGGTAATCAATCTCTTCACGAGTTCGCTCTGTTCAGGCGAAAGTTCTCTGCATGATTCCTCCACGAATCCTTTTAATTCTTCGGGTAGTCCTCGTTGCTCGGTGGGGTTGCGTTGTAGCTGTCGGACTACTGAGGTAGCGGCCGTACATTCTCCAACTGGTGTTCCTCTCTTTAGTGTCACCGGGAAGCTGTTCAGATTCATCAGTCGGATTGGGGTGGTATGTCCGACCTTGATGAGAGACCTTGCAACCAGAACACCGCGTCCGACTTCCTGCTCCTCGTGCTTCCCAGGTTCAAGTAGAAGACATTGACCCTCCGGTAGTCGTCCATTGATCGTCCCATGCGTCAGAATTTGACTCCGTGCAGGTAAAGTGGTGTCTTCTAGTAGGAGTACTCGTGCATAGAGGTCTTTTCCCTGCCGAAGGATGACCTCTTCGTCTCCCAGCGTCAACACACCTCTCGACATGTCCAGCTTGATCCCGTATTTGATCATCAAGTCCATGCCGAAGATGACTTCCTCGTCTATTTTCGCCACGAGAACGCGGTGCTCTAGACGTTGGCCCCCGATGAAGAAAGTGGCAACTGTCTCTCCGTAGACCTCGGCTGGCTGTCCTGTAGCTGTCCGTAACGCCCAAGTGGTAGGTGATATCTTCTCAGCGTTAACTGCCTTCGGGTTCAGTATTGTCATGGTCGCGCCGGTATCCAGCAGAAAACTCCGCAGCTGCCCGTTCACCATTCCATCCACATAAAAACTATTTGTCTTGCTCCCTATTGTCGCGATTCTCACGGCGACCCTGGGGCCTTCGATGCTACGGGTTGACAGTTGCCCCTTCCCATCAACCCTCCTTAGTTTTCCTGTGGCTTTTTCCGGCTTCCTGGTAGGACACTTGCTTCTGGGGTGTCCAAGTTGACCGCAGCTCCAACAGCGTATCTCATTTTTGCGTGTCCTGAGGGCTTCCAAAACCTTTGTTACTATGCCCTCGATGGTGGAGTCCGCGTTATGCTCCGCTTCTGCCGCTCGAACTCGTGCATGTCCACGGACTGACTGCCTGACAGCCTCGAATTCCATGGCCTGCGACAATGCATCGCCCAAAGTCTTAGGGCGTGCGAGTTTCACTGCCTGTTGGGTTTCCGGGTCTCGAAGTCCATCCAGGAATTTGTCGATAGCCAAGCTCTCGTAGACGTCGTCGGTGACTGTTGGGTAGGCATTCCTCACTAGCCGGGCGATATCTGCTTCAAATTCCTGCAGCGTCTCGTTGGTCTTCTGGACCCTGTTCTTTAACTGGGAACGGTATAGTTGGTCCATGTGGCGATGGCCGAAACGCATCTCCAGTCTTCTCATCAGCTCACTGTAGTTGCACCGCTCCGACATGGGCATCCCCTGTAGCACTCCTAAGGCGTCTCCACGCAAGGCTAGGCACAACGCTGATGCTTGCGTCTCCTTTGACCACCCGTGGATCGAAGCCGCTGTCTCGAAGAGAGTCATGTAGTCCTCCCATGGCGTCTTCCCGTCGAACAATGGGATGGTGTTGTGTGTTGGTGGCATCCCAGCATTGGCGGAGGGAATGGTGTTGTGAGGGCTTCTCTCAGAGGGTTGGTCGGTGTCGATTGTCGTTGGGTTGTTCATACGTTCTTCTAGAGCTTCTATTCTTACCCTAAGTTCATTTTCTACAGAATCGACTTTTTCTCCTAATCTAGATTCTACATCAGCTAACTTATTATCTACACTTTCCATTAACTTAGTTTCTAAATTGCCTAACTTAGCCTCCAATGTATTTTTAACAGTACTTAATTCATTACCTAACTTCTTTTCTACATTACCTAACTCATTTTTAACAGTACTTAACTCATTACCTAATTCATTTTTAACAGTACTTAACTCATTACCTAACTCATTTTTAACAGTACTTAACTCATTACCTAACTCATTTTTAACAGTACTTAACTCATTACCTAACTCATTTTTAACAGTGCCTAATTCAGTTTTAAAAGTTGCAGACAACTTACTGAAATCATTTTCAAACGTAATCTCGTCTGGATTTTCCCCTGAATCAACAAAAAATTGGCGCAAGCGTTGTTGCAGTACTGATTTCGTTCCGAAAGTATCCAGATCTCGTTCTTCTAACTCCCGTCTTAAGTCTGCAACTTTTAAATCATTCAGTCTAACACTCTGAGAAGTCATTTTCCACACAGTAGCCCAATAATTACAAAAACAAGAAAACCAAAATTATAACCATTTACAATGATCCCACTTCTGACACCAAATTGTTACGGGCTACGGGGTGTGCGAAATGAACTACTCCAGTTTACAAATTACAGATGTTTATTAAATACAGAAAACACAAATACAAAGGGATTACTAACCACTATATTAACAATAATAATGGAATTACTAGCTTAACTACTAAACAATATACATATAAAATGAGGTATTCCTAATGAATAAACTACTTACAATCTGCTAGACTTATTCTAAGACTTACAACTATAAATTATATATAAACTACAGTCTTCTAATTTCCCAACGACCGATTATCACAATATTGACACACAGTTTCACTACACTGTCACACTGTCACGAACGGTTCACTGTCACTGTTCACTGATACATCCCAGATGCTTGTTGAGCCGGATTAAGACTGACTCACCTAGACTCAGGGGACCCCTATTTGTACCACCGCCGAATCTTCTAGACCCGGGCGCAGGTAGGGTGGTGGGCCTTTCCAGGCACTTCGAGGACTGTCCAGGTCCAGAAGTCTCTAGCCTCATCTAGGCCCCTCCAGGCGTGGTCCACCCGTCATTGTCTTGACCGTAGCATTATATTATCTGGTAAATTTGAACCTCAGTATTCTCGATAATAACAATGTCTCGCTGTACCATGTTTCTATATGTAATACTAAGTGCTATTTTATAAATAAATGTATATTTTAAGATAATCATTTTATTCCCCTATATGCCACCGAATATAGTAATCCCAAAGATGAATCGAATGATGCAATTAAATAACCGTTTAAGTGTTTCCTCAAGGTCGCTAGAGAGATCAGAAGCTTACGGGTTTCAAGAGGAAAGAGGTTACGGTGTCCATTTAATTGCTTTAAAGTGATGAATTAGCGGCAGGAGATGTCAGAAATGTGATTTTTCCAGGAGAGGTTTTGGTCGAAGGTGATTCCATGGTTTTTGATATATTGATGGAATTTATCGGATTATTATTCAGAAAAAGGGTAAGATATATTGTTTTCCCCAGACAAGAGAATTTGTTTTTTTAGTAAAACCGTTTTAGAAACGAATTTTTGTAAAACTCTATGCTATCCACGTGTATAGACACGTGGGTAACCACCCTTTTGTTTAGAAATTCGCTCTTATCCTACACACTACTAGACACTACTTTAAAAAAATTATTTTTCATGGAAACCAACAATGAGAGACTGTTAATTATTTAGAATAAACCCAACTTATGCGATATAAAAGAAGGAATTAATGGTAAAGCCATTCATAACGCTTGCTATTTAAGCTCTGTCAGAACATTTCATTGAGGATACGAGCTAGATGACCATTTCTTAGTAAAGTAAAAACAAAACTATATCGTTTAGCCCTTGTGAATAATGAGAGATAAATTATTCAACTCTGTATTGTTCTATTCACATGTGGAATAACAAAGAAGTGTGTTGTGAATATATCCTTTCTGATAGTTCCTTTTGTTCTGTTTCAGAGGATCCGTTGAAATATGAGAAATAAATGACTAAATTTTATATATTTAAATAATACATTAACACTGGAATTTCTTTATATTCTTTATTTAACACAGTATTTTATATTTTAGCTGTACCAACTTGCGCTATACGTATTTAAATAATCTGTTGCAAGCAACACACACGACTTTCACTTACATCCGTTGTTAAAATCAATTAAATAATTTTCAAATATAGTTAGAGATAAAAAAAAGTAAAACTATTAAAGAATTAATTAAATTTGATTTCTACAGAAACATGTGTTTTATTAAAAAATATATTATATTATTATCTAAAACAATCAGTTAGTTTTATCAGTTTTTTATCATTCTCTATTAACATTTAAAAGCTTGTGTATGAGATAATATTTTTTCTAAAATCTTTAGCTTTCCAACGATATATTATACATGTATATTGCTGTACTTATGTTCAAAAACGAAAAATTGCATTAAAAAGATATTTTTTCTGTTTTCTCTTTTAGTTGGGTATTGAATTCATTCAATTTATATATTTACCTTTTTTTTATCATTGGTAACAAGATAATATAGTTATTTTTTTAGAATCAACAAAATTAAAGGTACTTTAGAGAATAGAATAGAAATTTTAAACATCGGCATTTAAGCCTTGTCAGACTATGTTAATCAGAATGAACCCTACATGATATTAAAGCTCATTAAATTTTACATCGATATAGAGAGTTTAATTAAAATCGTCGGAACCGTTTTCTATAAAATCGAAAAAAGGCGCAAAATGCATGGTTTAAAGTGGCTCTTCTGTTCAGCTCATTTTAATAAAAAAAAGTTATGTATCGCCTCGGGCGTATATTTGTCTTAAATATGAAATTTCAGTTTCTTAGAACTTACCGTTTCCGCCGGGAGTTACCACACACACACAAGAACACATACCTTTTTGCGGGACTTGGTTATTTGGACTCAGGGGACCCTAAAATCTGTATTTCCGCTGAAAACTGGAATTCGAAAATTTTCACGATCGCAATACTTTCTCGGTTGCGGGCAACGCACGACTTTCACTTACATCCGTTGTTAAAATTATTTCAGAATTTTAAAAGGCAGAGATGAAAAATAAGTAAAACAAATAAATAATTAATTAAATCAAATTTGTGTAGAAATGGGTGTTTTATTAAATAATCTATGATATTATTATATAAAACAATCAGTTAGTGTTATAGAATTTTCATCCCTCTCTATTAACTTTTACCAGCTAGTGTATATGATATTTTTTTCTAAAATCTTTAGTTTGCCTACGGTATATTATATATGTATATTACTGTTCTTAAGTTCAAAAACATTATTTTTGAGGATTTATACTTTAGTTAGATATCGAAATTGTTATATACGGAAATACCTTCTAATTTTCAATGCTTATAACAACAATATAGCTTTTTTGAGCGTGTCAGCAAAGCCAAAAAATTTTTACTTTCCAATATTACTCTTAGGAAACGTTGACCTCTAATATTTTATATAGTCTAAAGGTTTAATGTTTATTTTCACCTATAAAAATTCATTATACCTTTGCTACCCATCATCAGTTTTTCATATAGGATCATTTTAACAGATTGGATTTTAGGTCTTGTAGAATTCCAGATAATCGAATCACTCAACAAAGGATTTCATACCCGATATCCCATTTACCATCAACGCATTCCCGGCCATCGCACTTACTTTTAAATTAGTTTCTAAAAATGAGTGTCTGGCACTGATGACCGGGATGTTTTGTGTCAATAAAATATAACAACCAACCAACCAACCATCAACGCACACGGAGCAAAATCACCATTTAGGTGGACAAAAGTCAAGACAAAACTTTGGAATTTCTGACTGCTTCACCTTTTTATTATTAGTTGACAAGACCCTTAATTCTGATATTTCCCGCCATACCTTCCTTACAAATAAATGATAAATGGATGAATCATTCCTGTTCGCACAAGTGCCTAATAACCGGCAGTGGGATTATCTTTATTCGATGTCCATTTATTGTGTTCAAGGTGTGTGTAGCGCCAAGTATTTTATCTTTTTTTTAATAATGCACATTACTGAGACAGGTAAGATATTATGTTTCCAAACTCGTTATTGAATATACATCTACCTGTAGAGTTAATTTAGCAATTTGTACATATATGCCCCTATTCAATAACGAAAAACTATATAATCCCCAAGTTACCCTAAGGATTTGTTTCATCAATCCTTCAAGTCTTTGTATATTACAAAGAATGTTTGCGATTTTTTGCGTTTTGGGTGATACATAATTTTTTTTCAGACACAACACTCCGAGTCAAAAGTTTTACAATCTTAATTTGAATAGTTTTCTAAATGATATAAAATACATCTATTAGCATTTTTAAGCAACTCTAAGCCATAATTAGATTCTTTGTATTATTTTTTCCCGTATTCTGTGACTTCAAACGTAAAATGTAGGGATGTTTTAAATTTTAACAAATAAATTTGATGTTTGACCACTGTGCGCTGCCAATCGTGTCAAAAAATTCATTAATTTTTGTAATTTTTTCTTATATTTTTTCTGTGATTTGGGAACCAAAGGTTAAATATGGACAAGTTTCAGAATTATTTCTACCTAAATAGGTCATATTTTCCACTATGCAACGGTTTAAAATGAAGGGTTCGTCCTGCAACTGCTTAAGGGTGAATTAGGAATCAGTAATTATCGAAGGAAAGTGAAAGAGCAGAATTCCGATTAGGCTTCGATATTCACCAGGGCGGAATTGAGTAGCCTCTTATCGCATTAGTGAAGCCAAGCAGCTTCATTGTACAAAATAAATTGGAAGATGGAGGAGAGAGATGGGGTGAGGAATTCAGAGAATGGGGGAAAGGGGACAGGTCTTCGAACTTCAGTTTTTTAGGCTATTCAGAAGTTTTTATCTTGCAGAAAGAAGAACATTCTCAAGAGATCTGGTGCACGCAACACTTGACTTTCACATACCTCCGTTGTTAAAATCAATTTGAAAAGTTTTTAGGTACATTTAGAGACTAAAATAAATTGTTTAAGAAATAATAAAACTAAGTTTGAATAGAAACATGTGTTATATTAAATAACCAATTTATATTATTATCTACGACTAACAGTTTGTTTTATTTGCTTTTCATCAACCTCCGTTATTTTTTTAGAATTTTGTGTATGTGATAGTAGTTTTTCTAAAATCTTTAGCTTTCCAACGGTATTTTGTACATCTTTATTCCTGATGTAATTTTCAAAAAAATCAAAATCTAATACAAAAAAAAATGTTTGCACTTATCGCCATTAGTTGTTTATCAAATTCGCTCAACTTGCATATTTAGCTGTTATTTATCAATTCTAATAAGATAATATGGCAATTTTTTTTTTTTTTTAAATCTACAGAATTAAAGGTACTTTTACTTTCACTTACTATATATAGTAAGGGGAAGTATTGCGATCGTGAAAATTTTCGAATTCCAGTTTTCAACGAAAATACCCGTTTTAGGGTCCCCTGAGTCCAAATAACCAAATCCCGCAAAAAGGTCTGTGTGTGTGGTAACTCCTGGGCGGAAACTGTTAGTCCTATGAAACTGAAATTTCATATTTAAGACAACTATACGCCCGAGACGTTACAAAACTTTTTTCATCAAAATGAGCTTACCAGAAGAGCCACTTTAAACCATGCATTTTTCACCTTTTTTCGATTTTCTCGAAAACGGTTCTGACGATTTTAATTAAACTCGCTATATCGATGTAAAATTTAATGTGCTTTAATATCATGTAGGTTTTATTTGAATAAAAATGGTCTGACAGGGCTTAAATACCGATATTTTAAATTTTCTTCCCCTAAAGTACCTTTAATTTTGTAGGTTCAATAATAATATCTAGATTATCTTGTTAACGATGATGAAAAACAGGTAAATATATAAATTGAATAAATTCGATACCCAACTAAAGGAGAAAACAGAAAAAATATTTTTTTAAAGCAATTTTTCGTTTTTGAACATAAGATCTGTAATATACATGTATGATATACCGTTGGAAAGCTAAAGATTTTAGAAAAAATATCATCTCATACACAAGCTTTTAGAAGTTAATAGAGAGTGATGAGAAGAAGATAAAACTAACTTCATTATTTTAGATAATAAAATAAAAGATTTTTTAATAAAACACATGTTTCTATATAAATTAAATTTATTTAATTCTTTAATAGTTTCACGTATTTTTAACTCTAACTCTATTTGAAAATTCTTTCATTGATTTTTCAAATTGATGTAAGTGAAAGTCGTGTGTTGCCCGCACCAGATTTTTTAAATTATACTTGTAAATGAAAAGAAGAAATTCTGAAATATTCGCATTTAATCCCAGTAAGACTATTTTAATCAGAATGAAATCTACATGATATTAAAGCCCTTCAAACTTTACATTTATATAAAGAGTTAGATCAAAATCGTTAAAGCCGTAAGTGAGAAAATCGTACTAAGGTACAAAATGTATAGTACAAAGTGGCCCTTCTGGTTAGCCGATTTTGGTGAAAAAGTTTTTGTCACATCTCGGGCTTATAGTAGTCTTAAATATCAAATTTTAGTTTCGTCCGACATATGGTTTTTGCGCAAGACTTACCAAACACACGCGGACACTCAGATACACAGAACTTTTTTCGGGACTTGGTTATTTGGGCTCTTTCGAATTTTTGTTTTTTTGTAATTTTTCGTTTAGGTACCTCTCGAATTGGTTGGGCATCATTACTAAATAAGGCTTGTATACTTAATTATTTTTACTTTCAGTTACCTATATACCAAATACATAGTAAGGGAAAGTATTGCGATCATGAAAATGTTTACTGGAAATACACATTTTAGGGTTCCCTGAATCCAAATAACCAAGTCGCGCGAGAAGGTCAGTGTGTGTGGGGAAGGAACGTCTGGCACAAAAAAGATAAGTTGAATAAAACCAAAATTTCGTATTTTAGAAGCTTTTTCATTTTTTTCGACAAAACAGAAAAGCCACTTTATATAAAGTATTTTGCATTTTTTTTTAAATTTTCTCAAAAAAGGCTCTTACGACTTTAATTGAAATAGCTATGTCGATGTAAAATTTAATATTAGGTAGGTTTCATTCTGATTGAAATACTGCGACGGTGCTTAAATGCAGGATTTTGGATTTTATTTTTCTCTGAAGTACCTTAAATATTGTATTTATTATTTTTTTTTTTTTTCTTAGCCCCTTATTTTTTTTTCTTCTAAGCTCCTGCAATACTGGTAAGTTCTCCTTTTTCTGCAATCGTTCATTTTAAGGAGTTGCAACTCATTAACGCAACTTCTGGAGAGTAATAACGTTATGAATAATAATTCAGGTGAAGGGGCTCACCTTCTAGTTTGTTTCGGCCTTACAACTAAAACTTAAACTAATTTATTTATTTGTTGAGTTTCTGCCATCGCTGAGGTATTCCTGGGGGTTTTAGTTGATTAAATATAGGATTATTTACAAATTTCGTTGATTCGAAAAACTTTAAATTTCTCTCCCTCATAAAGTTTTTAATTGTTGGCATTTTTATCTCTTCATGTAATTTCTTAGTTTTTACTCTTTGGAATATCGTCCCTTTTGCGATTCTTCTTAGAATGCCGTTTTGAAATGCCTGGACATTTATTTCCGTTGATTTCGCCACGTGTGGAAAAAGTTGTGAGCCATACAACAGTGACGGACGAAGAATTGTTTTGTATATCATCGCTTTTAGTCGGAGAGATATACTTGGAGATGAAATCAAATGGTTAAGCCTAAACATTTTTAATGTTTAATGTAATTATTTTGTTGTTTTTATTAAAATATTGTATTTTTTTTTTCTTACCCTCTGGTTTTATTTTCGAACAAAATACAAATACAAATTAATATGTATAGATGTCACATTTGTCCTTCTGTTACCCGGAGGTATTCTAAAGAGGATTGCTATATGCGCTGGATGCACTAGTAATCTTTCAAGAGCTTCTTCTATGCCTTTATTTATCCATTGCAAAAAAATATTGTAGTTTCTAAAAGTTAATCATATCATGTTATTAGCGTTTATAATAAACGATTCGATAATGAACTAAAGGAGAAATGAAGAAAAATTTTAATATTATCAAAATAAACCGTTTGAGACTATTTGGAGGAAACCGTGAAAATATGTAAAATGCATGTTACAATATAAAGTAATACTTTCGGTTAACCGATTTCAGTAAAAAACAACTGTAACAGTAATCATAAATATGAAATTTCAGTTTTAGTTTTTGCGATAAACTAACCACACACACACACTCACCTTTTTTCGGGACTTGGATGTTTGGACCCAGGTAACTCTAAAACGTGTATATTCGTAGAAAACTGTATTAAGTAATTCAAAAATTTTCTCGACCTCAATGCATCCCCTTACTATATAATTCATATATAGGTAAGAGAAGTAATTATTTTATTTTAATGCGGGGGTAACATGAAATAAAATTTCCGATAGACCTTTAAAAAAATCATTCTCTACTTAATTGTTGTATTGAGAGTTAAAACAATTAAAATTAACCAGAGTTGAATAAAACGTATTGTTGAGGCAAAATAGGAGCTCATTGAGAATCCCACTCCTTCATTTATATATTGTTAACCCGTCTTGAAGAACGAGAAAACGCCGACTATATATAGAATTAATATTATAAAAAAGAATAAAAGTGAAATTCCGGAATAATCCTTTTTTTAAATAAAGGCATTGACCTACAAAGGGTCGAATATATATAATGGATTCTATTTTCGGTAGGAATGGAATATCGTCTTGGGCCCTACATCAAGATTGGGCATTGAGGGGATTTCACAGTCGGGAGAGCAGCAATAATTTTTATGGCCCAAAGCATCAGGCAGAGGGTTCGCAAACCATCCGCAAGGCTCTTGTTATATCAATTTGGAGAACAATATATATATATATATATATATATATATATATATATATATATATATATATATATATATATATATGTTTATAAGGTTAACATTTCTTCTGGAATCTTTAGTTTTCTAATGTTATATTATTAATGGTTATCGAATTCGTTTTCAATTTTTTCGAACATACGAAATTAAACGTAATGAAGAGAATAGAAGTTTTAAATATTGACATTTAAACCCTGTCAGATTATCACAATCAACAAGAATCCTACATGTTATTTTTTTTTTTTAATTATTTATTCAACAGTTTTACTTATTGTATTTATGTTAATACAGTTGTAAAATTCGATAAAATATGAATAAAAAAAATAATAATGATTATTTATTGATATTTAAAACTGTATTGTACAACACACCTGGTAAATAGGCTAAAAGAAAATATACACGAACGAGACATGTAGGGAAGCTACCCATCGGCAGCACTCTAAAAATATACTGAACTAGAAGGTCTCGAGGTCATATTCTTTTTAGGCGCCCCGGAGGATTGTCAGGAATGGAAGAGGAAGCAAGGATTGAAACTAGTGATGGGCAAATACTCAAAAAATTTGAGTACTGATTACTGTAATCAAATGATGCTCGCCGCTGATTACAAAATGTAATCAGCTTTCCTGCTGATTACGTTATATTTTCCTCTGTAATCAAAATTTTCGTACTTTTGAGTACTTGATTACTTGAGTACTTGATTACTTTTTTATATGAGGTGGCCAGAATAGAGTATATTACATACATCTATTAAGTTAATTTATATTAATAATTTCTTTAAGCCATCTTTTTTTTCATATTGTCGATTATTTTAAACTTTTCGTTAAAAAATGTATAAGGGTAATTTATTATTATTAAGATGGTGGGTTTATAGATTATTGTAAACTCTTCAGATAAAATCGATATAGGGGCCTATTATTATGTTTTTTTACACTTGGAATTTCATTTTAACTTTTTCGTATTTACTGGATAATAGGCTCAGTAGCTGGGTTGCCAATGGTTCGTTACCGATTATAAAATTAATTTTAATCGCACTCGCTCAAATATGGGTTTATTATAGTTTTTTCGTATTTATTGGATACTAGACTAAGTAGCTGCGTTCCCAAAGGTTCGTTACCGACTAAACTATTAACTTTGATCGCGCTCGCTCAAATATGGGTTTATTATAACTTTTTCATATTTATTGGAAACTAGGATCAGTAGCTGCGTTCCCAAAGGTTCGTTACCGACTAAACTATTAATTTTAATCGCGCTCGCTCAAATATGGGTTTATTATAACTTTTTCGTATTTATTGGATACTAGGATCAGTATGTGCGTTCCCAAAGGTTCGTTACCGACTAAACTATTAATTTTAATCGGTCTCGCTCAAATATGGGTTTATTATAACTTTTTCGTATTTATTGGATACTAGGCTAAGTAGCTGCGTTCCCAAAGGTTCGTTACCGACTAAACTATTAATTTTAATCGCGCTCGCTCAAATATGGGTTTATTATAACTTTTTCGTATTTATTGGATACTAGGATCAGTAGCTGCGTTCCCAAAGGTTCGTTACCGACTAAACTATTAATTTTGATCGCGCTCGCTCAAATATGGGTTTATTATAACTTTTTCATATTTATTGGAAACTAGGATCAGTAGCTGCGTTCCCAAAGGTTCGTTACCGACTAAACTATTAATTTTAATCGCGCTCGCTCAAATATGGGTTTATTATAACTTTTTCGTATTTATTGGATACTAGGATCAGTATGTGCGTTCCCAAAGGTTCGTTACCGACTAAACTATTAATTTTAATCGGTCTCGCTCAAATATGGGTTTATTATAACTTTTTCGTATTTATTGGATACTAGGCTAAGTAGCTGCGTTCCCAAAGGTTCGTTACCGACTAAACTATTAATTTTAATCGCGCTCGCTCAAATATGGGTTTATTATAACTTTTTCGTATTTATTGGATACTAGGATCAGTAGCTGCGTTCCCAAAGGTTCGTTACCGACTAAACTATTAATTTTAATCGGTCTCGCTCAAATATGGGTTTATTATAACTTTTTCGTATTTATTGGATACTAGGCTAAGTAGCTGCGTTCCCAAAGGTTCTGTACCGATTATACCATTAATTTTAATCGCGCTCGCTCAAATATGGGTTTATTATAACTTTTTCGTATTTATTGGATACCAGGCTCGGTAGCTGGGTTCCCAAAGGTTCATTACCGATTATGCTATTAATTTTAATCGCGCTCGCTCAAATATTGGTTTATTATAACTTTTTCATATTTATTCGCTCTTAGGCTCAGCTGCTGCGTTATGGGGGGTTCTAACCCCACCATTCTATTAATTATTCGTGTGCTCGCTCCAATATGGGTTTATTATAACTTTTTCGTATTTATTCGCTATTAGGCTCAGTCGCTGCGTAACCAGGGGCTCGTTAAAGATTACACTTTTAATTTTAATTGCGCTAACTCATGCAGAGGTTTTTTTTAACATGTTCGTATTTTTTTTATACTTGAAAATATATTTACTTTTTAAAGGATTTTGTCAAGGTTATTAATGATTTCAGTCGGTTTCTTTAGAGTAGATTTTGTTTGAATTTTTTTCATCAAATAAAAATAGGCGTATAGATTTGTTCTGTTCAGCTGATTTTTATCAAACTCCAAAATATTAAACAAATAGATCAATTTCTATATTGATGAAAAGGAATAGCGGTATCCCAATTGATGAAAAGTAACAAAAAACCCGAAATAAACACACATTAGTCCAATTGACTAAAAACACATTAACACATTCACTAACTTAACCCCCCAAAACCCAATACAGAAATTAGCATAGAAAAGAAACACGAAGAAGTCATAACAAATCAATTTTTATCCGAACAAACTTAAAACCAATAAAACGTTTATCAGCCAAACCGAAAACAAAATACAGAAATTAGTACTAAAATCAATATATTCTGGAAAGAGAAATGTTAAAATTAAGTGTGATAATCATAAGAACCGTTGGTAAGGCAGCTATTTAGTCTAGTATCAGATAAATACGAAACAATTACAATAAACCCATATTGGAGCGAGCACACGAATAATTAATAGAATGGTCAGGATAGAACGCCCCATAACGCAGCTACTGAGCCTAGTATCCAATAAATAAGAAAAAGTTTTAATAAACCCATATTTGAGCAAGCGCGATTAAAATTAATAGTTTAGTCGGTAACGAACCTTTGGGAACGCAACTACTGATCCAAGTATCCAATAAATACGAAAAAGTTATAATAAACCCATATTTGAGCGAGCGCGATTAAAATTAATAGTATAATCGGTAACGCAGCTACTTAGTCTAGTATCCAATAAATACGAAAAAGTTATAATAAACCTATCTTTGAGCGAGCGCGATTAAAATTAATAGTTTAGTCGGTAACGAACCTTTGGGAACGCAGCTACTGATCCTAGTTTCCAATAAATATGAAAAAGTTATAATAAACCCATATTTGAGCGAGCGCGATTAAAATTAATAGTATAATCGGTAACGAACCTTTGGGAACGCAGCTACTTAGTCTAGTATCCAATAAATACGAAAAAGTTATAATAAACCTATCTTTGAGCGAGCGCGATTAAAATTAATAGTTTAGTCGGTAACGAACCTTTGGGAATGCAGCTACTTAGTCTAGTATCCAATAAATACGAAAAAGTTATAATAAACCTATATTTGAGCGAGCGCGATTAAAATTAATAGTATAATCGGTAACGAACCTTTGGGAACGCAGCTACTTAGTCTAGTATCCAATAAATACGAAAAAGTTATAATAAACCTAGATTTGAGCGAGCGCGATTAAAATTAATAGTTTAGTCGGTAACGAACCTTTGGGAATGCAGCTACTTAGTCTAGTATCCAATAAATACGAAAAAGTTATAATAAACCTATATTTGAGCGAGCGCGATTGAAAATTAATAGTATAATCGGTAACGAACCTTTCGGAACGCAGCTACTTAGTCTAGTATCCAATAAATACGAAAAAGTTATAATAAACCTATATTTGAGCGAGCGCGATTAAAATTAATAGTTTAGTCGGTAACGAACCTTTGGGAATGCAGCTACTTAGTCTAGTATCCAATAAATACGAAAAAGTTATAATAAACCTATATTTGAGCGAGCGCGATTAAAATTAATAGTATAATCGGTAACGAACCTTTGGGAACGCAGCTACTTAGTCTAGTATCCAATAAATACGAAAAAGTTATAATAAACCTATATTTGAGCGAGCGCGATTAAAATTAATAGTTTAGTCGGTAACGAACCTTTGGGAACGCAGCTACTGATCCTAGTATCCAATAAATACGAAAAAGTTATAATAAACCCATATTTGAGCGAGCGCGATTAAAATTAATAGTATAATCGGTAACGAACCTTTGGGAACGCAGCTACTTAGTCTAGTATCCAATAAATACGAAAAAGTTATAATAAACCTATATTTGAGCGAGCGCGATTAAAATTAATAGTTTAGTCGGTAACGAACCTTTGGGAACGCAGCTACTGATCCTAGTATCCAATAAATACGAAAAAGTTATAATAAACCCATATTTGAGCGAGCGCGATTAAAATTAATAGTATAATCGGTAACGAACCTTTGGGAACGCAGCTACGTAGTCTAGTATCCAATAAATACGAAAAAGTTATAATAAACCTATATTTGAGCGAGCGCGATTAAAATTAATAGTTTAGTCGGTAACGAACCTTTGGGAACGCAGCTACTGATCCTAGTATCCAATAAATACGAAAAAGTTATAATAAACCCATATTTGAGCGAGCGCGATTAAAATTAATAGTTTAGTCGGTAACGAACCTTTGGGAATGCAGCTACTGATCCTAGTATCCAATAAATACGAAAAAGTTCCGAATCGTAAATCCGATAGTATGAAATAAAAGATGGCTTAAAGAAATTATTAATAGACCTAAAAATCGATTAAACCAGTACTTAATAGATGTAGGTAATATTCTCTATTCTGGCCACCTCATATAAAAAAGTAATCAAGTAATCAAGTACTCAAAAGTACGAAAATTTTGATTACAGAGGAAAATAGAAAGTAATCAGGAGGAAAGCTGAGTACATTTTGTAATCAGCGGCGAGCATCATTTGATTACAGTAATCAGTACTCAAATTTTTTGAGTATTTGCCCATCACTAATTGAAACTAGTGGGTTAGAGTGGGAGTGGAATTGGTCATGGTAGAATTCGTACCTGGTTTGGGCCTAATCAGCTTTATAGGGAATTCATGATATTAAATCCTATTAAATTTTACACCGATATAGCGAGTTTAATTAAAATCGGTTGAGGCATGTTAAAGAAACTCGTAATCGATTCCCATACTGCTCTTTTCTCAATTAGTTGGTTATCGAATACGTTTAGTTATTTTTTTCGAACTTACGAAATTAAACGTAATTAACAGAGAGAAAGTATAAAATATCGGCATTGAAGTCCTGTCAGACTCTTTCAATAAAAAATAAACCTACATGACAAAAAATATATTATTAAATTTTATTGCGAAATAGTGAGTTCATTTACCGAAAGAGACGGTTTTATGAAAATTGTATTGGGCTGATGCGAAATTAATGCAGGTTTCCTCTATTGCAATATCTTAATTCCAATTGTGTAAACAAAGCTAATCCTGACATTGATCATTATTATACCAAAACAAACCTTATCTAATACCCTCTCTTTCACCATGAATTTGTTTAGTAAAATCGTTTTGTTCAGTGTGTTCAAAGGTCTTGAATCGAAAATGTCAAAGTGCGATTTTCGTCAAATTTATTTTTACGAATTTAAATTAGGGCGCAGCGCTGCGCAAACGGCTCGTAATATTAATGAAGTGTGGGGTCAGGGGGCTATTAATGAGTGCACGGTGCAGCGTTGGTTCCAGAAGTTTCGCAGAGGAGATTTCGACCTCGAAGACAAGGAAGGTCGGGGCCGTCATCTTGCTCTGGACAACGACCAGCTGAGGTCAAAAGTGGAAGAAGACCCAACCAAAACCACACGAGAAATGGCGGCGGAACTCGGTGTGAACCAATCCACAGTTGTACGCCACTTGGAAGCAATTGGTAAGGTAAAAAAGTTGGCCAAGTGGGTGCCAGTAGTAACGCCAGACCACACGTTGCACAACCAACGCTTCGACGACTGCACGAGTTGGGCTACGAAGTTCTCCAACATCCGCCTTATTCACCTGACCTCTCTCCTACAGACTTCCACTTTTTCAGGCATCTGGACAACTTTTTGAGGGAGAAAAATTTTCAAAACCAGGACGACATTGAAAATTCTTTTCGTGATTTCATTAAGTCCAGGGATTCGGATTTTTTTTCTGGTGGAATAAGAAAGCTTGTTGAACGTTGGCAAAAGTGCATTGATTCAGATGGAAATTATTTTGATTAAATATATATGGTTAAAGTAAAGATATGGCGTATTTACAATACCTACTAAAAACCTGCATTAATTTTGCATCAACCCAATAATAAAGTGCAAACTGCATGGTATAAAGAAAGCCTTTCGTTGAGTCAATTTCAGTTGAAACGTTGGTGTAAGATCTCTAGCGTATTGTTATATTTAATATGAAATTTAGGCTTAGCGGCCTATTTCTATTTCCAATGTAAGTCAAATTCGAAAATTTTTAGGAAACAAATTTTGGCTGACATATACAGTAGCTCACAGTGAAAAGGATACACCTACTATATTTCTATAAATATGTCAAAAATAACTAATGGCGCTTATTTTTATATGAGCTATAAGTGTAGATGGAATGAGAATACATTCATGATTACAGATTAACTTGCCTAACTCTATAACATTAGCAATGGATTAAATAAAACTACATAAGAGGATTACAAAGCTTTGACCTATCTCACAGTGAAAATGATACACCATTCATGTTGCCATTGTTTACACCACTCATCGTTTTTAATCAGTTTTAGTTCTATCCAGGCTTTCAGTGTCTACTGTGCTATCAGTCTCTAAGACAATTTTATTATATTATTTTGTGATTGTTTTGGTTTTATTATAATGGGTCGGCACACAACAGTAAGAGAAAGAGAACTCATTATACAACAGTTCAACAGAGAAAAATCGTATCGAGAAATTTGCGAACTTTTTCATAAAAGTCATGCAACAGTACAACACATTGTAGAAAGATATAAAAGGGAAAATAGGCTTTTTAATAAGAAGAGGAAAAGCCCCAAAACCATACATCCCGATGCTGACGAAAGATGGATTCTGCAATATGTAAACAAAAAAAAAACCAAGAATGAGTGCACCAAAACTTTCAAATAAAGTGGAAAATTATTTAAAGAAAATTGTTAGTGCGGAAACTGTGCGTCGCGTCCTAAGGAAACACAATTTTCATGGTAGAGTTGCTGGGAAAAAGCCGTTCATTAGTAAAAAAAATCAAAAAGACCGGCTAAAATTTGCAAATGATGAAAGCAAATTTAACATTTTTGGGTCGGATGGATGAGGATACGTTTGGAGAAAATCTGGAGAAGCCTTTTCCAAGCAAAATCTCTTACCGACTGTGAAAAATGGAGGTGGGAGTGTGATGGTGTGGGGATTCATGGCAGCCTCTGGTGTGGGAAATCTGCATTTCATAGAAGGTATAATGGATAAACTTAAAAATAAATTTATATGTGCACATATTAAGGATAAATCTGAAGGTAAGTACTGAAAAATTTGGATTAAAAGATATTTTTACTTTTTACCAAGATAATGACCCCAAGCATTCTTCGTTGATAATGAAAGAATGGCTTACATTTAACTGTCCCAAACCTATAAAGACACCTGCGCAGTCACCAGATTTAAATGTCATTGAACATTTGTGGGCAAAATTGGAGACAGAAATTCGAAAACATAATATTACAAACAAAGAAAATCTAAAAAAGGCACTCTTGGAAGAATGGGAGAAAATCACCCCAGATTTTACCCCAAAACTCGTGGAATTCATCCCAAACCGCTTATGAGAAGTAATAAAAAAAAAGGACTTTCAACAAGATATTAAAGTTGTATAAAATTACTTTTAAATTTGATTTTATTAAAGTGTATCATTTTCACTGTGAGGTCTGGAATTTCATTTTGTTATTTTTATGTTCAGGCATTATTAATTATTGTTCAATAGAGATATTTATTTTTTTCTATATATAGCATTTCCAAGTCAATTGTAACCTTTTCCAAGTCAAATGTAACTTTTTCCAAGTCAAATGTAACCTTTTCCAAGTCAAATGTAACCCTTTCCATTTCAAATGTCACCTTTTCCATTTCAAATGTTACCTTTTCCAAGTCAAATGTCACCTTTTCCATTTCAAATGTTACCTTTTCCAAGTCAAATGTCACCTTTTTCTTCACTTCTAGCCTTAAATATTCCGTTTTATTTATTTATTTATTGAAAAATAATTAGTTTAATTAAAATTATGACATTTGTAATAATTTTGGCATATCATATCACTGTTTTTTTTAGATATTTGATATCAAGTTCTGTTTTTTACGAACTAATATTTTAAAAAATATTTAGTTTTAAAATAGTTGTTGATTTTGAATTTTTAGAGGGGAGGGATAGTTTTTGGGAATAATTAATGTGTTTTCGGGTATTATAATTACGTTTTTCGAGATGTATTTTTTATCGCTCGCGTGCATATTAACTCGCATTTACTGTTAATGTTTTTTATTGATATAGGGATTAATTATTGTGCTTTCGGGTGGTTATGATTACGTTTTTCGAGCTGCATTTTTTATCGCTCATGCGTATTTCAACTCGCATTAACTTTTAATGTTTTTTAATGATATAGGGATGAATTATTGTGCGTTCGGGTGGTTATGATTACGTTTTTTGAGCTCCATCTTTTATCGCTCATGCGTATTTCAACTTGCACTTACTTTTAATGTTTTTTATTGATATAGGGATTAATTATTGTGCTTTCGGGTGGTTATGATTACGTTTTTCGAGCTCCATCTTTTATCGCTCATGCGTATTTCAACTTGCACTTACTTTTAATGTTTTTTATTGATATAGGGATTAATTATTGTGCTTTCGGGTGGTTATAATTACGTTTTTCGAGATGTATTTTTTATCGCTCATGCGTATTTCAACTCGCATTTACTGTTAATGTTTTTTATTGATATAGGGATTAATTATTGTGCTTTCGGGTGGTTATGATTACGTTTTTCGAGCTGCATTTTTTATCGCTCATGCGTATTTCAACTCGCATTAACTTTTAATGTTTTTTATTGATATAGGGATGAATTATTGTGCGTTCGGGTGGTTATGATTACGTTTTTTGAGCTCCATCTTTTATCGCTCATGCGTATTTCAACTTGCACTTACTTTTAATGTTTTTTATTGATATAGGGATTAATTATTGTGCTTTCGGGTGGTTATGATTACGTTTTTCGAGCTGAACTTTTTATCGCTCATGCGTATTTCAACTCGCATTTACTGTTTATGTTTTTTATTGATATAGGGATTAATTATTGTTGCTTTCGGGTGGTTATGCTTACGTTTTTCGAGCTGCATTTTTTATCGCTCATGCGTATTTCAACTCGCATTAACTTTTAATGTTTTTTATTGATATAGGGATGAATTATTGTGCGTTCGGGTGGTTATGATTACGTTTTTTGAGCTCCATCTTTTATCGCTCATGCGTATTTCAACTCGCATTTACTGTTTATGTTTTTTATTGATATAGGGATTAATTATTGTTGCTTTCGGGTGGTTATGATTACGTTTTTCGAGCTGCATTTTTTATCGCTCATGCGTATTTCAACTCGCATTAACTTTTAATGTTTTTTATTGATATAGGGATGAATTATTGTGCGTTCGGGTGGTTATGATTACGTTTTTTGAGCTCCATCTTTTATCGCTCATGCGTATTTCAACTTGCACTTACTTTTAATGTTTTTTATTGATATAGGGATTAATTATTGTGCTTTCGGGTGGTTATAATTACGTTTTTCGAGATGTATTTTTTATCGCTCATGCGTATTTCAACTCGCATTTACTGTTAATGTTTTTTATTGATATAGGGATTAATTATTGTGCTTTCGGGTGGTTATGATTACGTTTTTCGAGCTGCATTTTTTATCGCTCATGCGTATTTCAACTCGCATTAACTTTTAATGTTTTTTATTGATATAGGGATGAATTATTGTGCGTTCGGGTGGTTATGATTACGTTTTTTGAGCTCCATCTTTTATCGCTCATGCGTATTTCAACTTGCACTTACTTTTAATGTTTTTTATTGATATAGGGATTAATTATTGTGCTTTCGGGTGGTTATGATTACGTTTTTCGAGCTGAACTTTTTATCGCTCATGCGTATTTCAACTCGCATTTACTGTTTATGTTTTTTATTGATATAGGGATTAATTATTGTTGCTTTCGGGTGGTTATGCTTACGTTTTTCGAGCTGCATTTTTTATCGCTCAAGCGTATTTCAACTCGTAATAACTTTTAATGTTTTTTTTGATATAGGGATGAATTAATGTGTTTTCGGGTATTATAATTACGTATTTCGAGATGTATTTTTTATCGCTCATGCGCATTTCAACTTGCATTTACTGTTAATGTTTTTTATTGATATAGGGATGAATTATTGTGCTTTCGGGTGGTTATGATTACGTTTTTCGAGCTCTATCTTTTATCGCTCATGCGTATTTCAACTCGCATTTACTTTTAATGTTTTTTATTGATATATAGGTTATTAATTGTATTTGTGGGTCTTGTAATTACGCTTTTTGAGCTGTATTTATTGTCGCTTGTTCGCATTTCAACTTGCATTTACTTCTAATCTTTTTATTGTTATAGGGATCTATACTCGTGTTTTTGGGTGCTTATGAAAAAACTTTTTTTAGACTGCTTATTCTATAGCGCGCGCGTTTCAACTTAGTGCTAATATTAATTTATTTTTTGATAGAGTAGTCTTTCTTTGTTTTTGTTTTAGGGGATTTGGATTACGTGTTTTGAACATTGTATGCGCTTGGGAATTTCTATATACCGTAGATATTATGTTATAATTTGAAGTATAAATTATTTATTGTGTTTTTGCACGTTCTCATTATGTTTTTTAACTGGATGTTACATCGCGATTGCGCATTGTTCTAGATCACTTTTTATTTAAGTTAAAATGTGCACTAGCTATAAAAAAATATCATAAACTCTATTAGTATTCCCCAAAACACTATAAACGATCGCTCTATCAAATATTTATGAAATAGGAACAATAAATTGAATTGAGTAAAAGCGATAACAAATAAGGTTCAAATAATGTTACAAGAACACCCGAATATAGAATAAACGATTCAATTAAATTATCAAATAATTGTTAGAACAAGTGAGGAAGTGGGTCCATTATAAAATATTTAGTTAAAAAAACTTACTAAGGACGCTAAAAAAGGAACTATAACTAATCCTTTTATTAAAAAAATAATAATAAAAATAAATAAATAAAGCTAAATTATGTATATTCCAGCAACGTTATAATGAGAACTAAAAACAAAATAATCAATCCTAATATCAATCAAAAACTTAATCATAACACCCGAAAGCACAATAATTAATCCCTATATCAATAAAAAACATTAAAAGTATGTGCTAGTTGAAATACGCATGAGCGATAAAAGATGGAGCTCAAAAAACGTAATCATAACCACCCGAATGCACAATAATTCATCCCTATATCAATAAGAAACATTAACAGTAATAGCAGTTGAAATGCGCATGACGATAAAAAATACAGCTCGAAAAACGTAACATAACCACCCGAAAGCACAATAATTAATCCCTATATCAATAAAAAACATTAAACAGTAAATGCGAGTTGAAATACGCATGAGCGATAAAAAGTTCAGCTCGAAAAACGTAATCATAACCACCCGAAAGCACAATAATTAATCCCTATATCAATAAAAAACATTAAAAGTAAGTGCAAGTTGAAATACGCATGAGCGATAAAAGATGGAGCTCAAAAAACGTAATCATAACCACCCGAACGCACAATAATTCATCCCTATATCAATAAAAAACATTAAAAGTTAATGCGAGTTGAAATACGCATGAGCGATAAAAAATGCAGCTCGAAAAACGTAATCATAACCACCCGAAAGCACAATAATTAATCCCTATATCAATAAAAAACATTAACAGTAAATGCGAGTTGAAATACGCATGAGCGATAAAAAATACATCTCGAAAAACGTGAATTATAATACCCGAAAACACATTAATTATTTCCAAAAACTATCCCTCCCCTCTAAAAATTCAAAATCAACAACTATTAATTTTAATATATAAAATATTTTTTTAAATATTAGTTTGTAAAAAACAGAACTTGATATCAAATATCTAAAAAAAAACAGTGATATGATATGCCAAAATTATTAAAAATGTCATAATTTTAATTAAACTAATTATTTTTCAATAAATAAATAAATAAAACGGAATATTTAAGGCTAGAAGTGAAGACAAAGGTGACATTTGACTTGGAAAAGGTAACATTTGAAATGGAAAAGGTGACATTTGACTTGGAAAAGGTAACATTTGAAATGGAAAAGGTGACATTTGAAATGGAAAGGGTTACATTTGACTTGGAAAAGGTTACATTTGACTTGGAAAAAGTTACATTTGACTTGGAAAAGGTTACAATTGACTTGGAAATGCTATACAATGTATAATATTTGGGGAGAATTAAAAAAAAAAATATATATTATTGTACTTAATAAATGAACATTTTGTGAAATTTGTATGGTGTATCATTTTCCCTCAATGATGTAACGTTTTATGCTTAACGTTTATGTCCTTCCTACCGATGCTGCTCACACTTGTATGTTATCAGTCAATACTAATCCAACTATTGCCTCTCAAACTCTCCAATTACCCATCAGAGACCTTGAAGAATGGTGTCGAAATTGGAGAATTTAAATAAATTCCAACAAATCCCACCAAATTACCTTTACACTTCTTCGTAAACCTATGACATCCAGCCCTACAGTGTCCTTTTATAACATTCCGCTAGTCCTTGTTGAACAGATCCGATATCTAGGACTCCACCTTGACAAACGCCTCACTTGGAATCCTCATACAAGACAGAAACGACAAGAAACTGCTCGACGTTTTACTAGACAAACGTTCTAATCTTCCACTTAACTACTAAAGGCTCTTCTACATGACTATCATATGGCCTATAGGACTTACGGAGTAGAGCTTTGGGGCTCTACTAAACCATCAAATTCTTCCCGTATACAATCCCTACAATCCAAAATACTTCGTAAAATCCTTAATTTCCCTTACTTTGTAACTAATAAACTGATTTATAAAGACCTTAATGCTCCGTATTTTGATGGTTTTGCCCGAATCAGATATCATTCCTTTCATGACGAACTCCATTCCCACTCTAATCCTCTAGTTTTAATCCTTTCTTCCATTTCCATTCCTATAATCTCCTAGGTCTGAAAATGCCTCGAAGCTTTTAGTTTAGAATATTTTTAGATTGATTTAGATTAAAATTAAGGTAGCTTTTGTACATGTCTTGTTCATGTCTATTTTATTTTAGCCTACTTACTAGATGTGTTGTACAAAAGTTTTAAATTTTAATAATAATTATTTTTAAAAAAAAACGCTTTTTTCCCCTCTTCTCTATGTTTTTAACCAAATTCTTGGATTGTTGTAGTAGAAGATATCTTTTCATGTCAATGTCTCACCAGAGTTGCGATATATATAGGAGTTCACTTTAATAATAGAATAAATTGTTGTTATAACTTCAATATCAGGAATTTAGGTTTCATGCAAAGGAAATATTGTCCTTCAAACTATTTTACACAAGACATTTCTATTTTTCTTCCAACAAAGACTATCTTTTTACTTTAGTCATCCATTGTTGTTAAAAGATATTTTCCCAACTATTTTTCTGTGTCAATTCATTCGGAGAGAAAGATAAAAATACAAAGGAACAAGATCAGAAAGAGTGCACGAGCAAAAGATTTGGTTCAGTGGGTCGAGTGAGGGGGGTCCCTTTGGTGTATATTCATAGAGAGGGGAAAAGTGAAATATTGTTACGACCTTAGTAACTGTAATAATCACTATGATTTGTGATTTTTTTTAAATTAATTTTTTAGAATTTAGTAGCATTATATTCTATCTCAGTTAGGATTGATGAGTGTTTCCATTTGTATGTGGTTATGTGGTAGGGCAACGGCGTGGTCTTGTGGATAGAGCGCTAGCTGCTATGCTCCGGGTCCTGGGATCGAATCCCGGCTGTGGCGGAATATTATTTATTCTGTTCATTCAGGCGGGGGGCGACCCTAGGGTATGGAGACCCTCCTGTGGCAGACCCAGCCTCCATAAAGTGGGTACCCAAAATAATTGGGGAAAAAACCTGGCGGCGTGATTTAAGGCCTAATCACCTCATTGCACTGCCGTTGGCCTAGAAACAGTACGCATCTGTACAGTGTCCAAGACCCTTCATGGGTTGTAGTGGTACAGGTTTAGGCTACGTGCTTATGTGGTCGTTATATCTTGAAAATGATAAGGTGTATACAAATGGAAAGGGTATAGCCGGGTTAGGATGGTAAATCGGCCCCCTCCCCTCCCCGGCTTTTTTGATTCAAACTTGGAGGATCAATTTGGTGTCGAATAAAAATAATTCACCTAAATTTTTAGCTGTATAATTTAAAAGGTTTTCGAGATTTTTTTAAAAACCTATTTTTTTCGATTTTATTATTTTTTTAATAGTAAAAATTTGAAATTAATTAATGGTGATTTTTTCCTCTGATTCTTAAGAGTAAAAGGCATGAAAAAATGATATGATCATGATTCTTGAACGAAAAGCCAATTTTTAGCGGAAGAAAGAAAACCTAAATATGTATTTTTTTAGTGTCAATCACCGATTTTTTTTAGAAAATGTCTTTTATACTCCTCTATAAACCGGAATTTTTTAAAGTGGTGGAACAATAAGGAAAAAAAAGAAAAACTTATTTTTTTCTGAAATCTTAGATTTAACTTATATTTCTTATTATTATTGAAAAATGTGTAAACAATTGAGGCGTTGATTTCCAAAAGGTACTATATCCATGCTGGGGAATTTTACAGGAAGCGCGAAAATCTCTCATTACTGTATTATTAAACCAGCTAATTTCATTCTTTTAGCATTAAGATCTAGGATTATTTCTTTACTATATTAATAAAACCATATTAAAGTTATGAAATGAAATGTTGTGTTATGATTTAGAACGAAACTAAATGTATAATAAGTATCTTAAGAAATTAATAGCATTTCTTAATCACGTTATTAAAGGACATGAGTGTTCATTAGATACAATCAAATTTAAGATTTAGATAAAACTAAATGAGGAGAATATAAATATGTAAAAAAATCAATTTCGTAAAAAATGTCCTTTAGTACCTTTTGGAAATCAACGTATCAATTGTTTTTTCCTAAAAATTCAAAATTACTTCTTCTCTTCTTTAGCTTTCTCCTTGTGCCTTTCAGCGTGGAGATAGCCCAACCCACGATCTCCTTCATCTCTCTCTGTCTCCTGCAAGAGTCTTCATCTCCTGCAATGTCTTGCCTCTCGCTTACCCCAACTTGGTAATGTAGCCATCGTAGCTAAGCCTAGGCCTTTCCTCTAGGTCTGGTGCCAACTGGTTTTGCCTCCATAAATTTGCGTGGGTCACAATCCTGGCTCATCCTACACAACTGCCCGTACCACCCTAACTGTATCTTCTCCAGTGTCTCCTTCATTGAAGGAATGTTTAATTCTTCTCTTATTGGTTCATTCCTGATCCTATCCCTGCGAGTTTTGGAAGCCACTCTGCGCAGGTATTTCATTTCTGCCCCTGTTATACGGCTCCATTCGTTGTCCGGGAGTACCCAGCTCTCTGCTCCGTATAGTAGAACAGGCATGTATACGGCCTTAAATATGTGGAGCTTGACATCTTTTTTGACCTCTCCCTTTCCTACTACTGTGTTGCAGATGGAATAGTATATATTATTTGCTTTTCCTATCCTGTGGGATATTTCGGGTTGTATTTTTCCATTTCCGCTTATCACAGTTCCAACGTAGGAGAACTCATTTACCACCTCGTCGCTGAACATAATGTGGACATTACTTATAAAACATTTTTAATCATTTTACTACAAAATGATTGGATAAAAGCTACGTTTTTCCAAACGCGCGCCAGGCCAGCGCTTTTATAACGCCACTATCGATCATTTCTTTTAACCTCTCGCTTGTCAGATATTCTTATGAATTTTTCTAGAGAGGATGTATTTACGGTTAAAAAAATAATTTTCTACAGATTTTTTGATAACCTAAAAACTATGATTTTTTTAAAACGCAATAATACCGGGAAAAATCAGTTTTTTCATATTGTTCCCCCACTTCGAATAAAAATCTTCAGTAGAGAGGAGCATAAAAGACATTTTCTGCCGAAATTCAGTGAGTGACACCTTCCAAAAAGCATCATAACTAATTTTGAAAAAATACTAAACAAAATTTTTTTTTTATAACATCATTTATTGAAATTTACAACTGTACTTCAAAATACAACAAGTAAATGTGTAGATGACAAAAGATAAATAGCGTGATACAGACTTGAAGAAGAACTACCCAATGGCAGCACTCCTGTAACTTTTCTAAAATAGAAGGTCTCGGGGCCATCTTCTTTTCAGACGCCTCGGAGGATTGTCAGGAATGGAAGAGGAAGCAAGGATTGAAAATAGTGGGTTAGAGTGGGAGAAGAGTTTGTTATGGAAGGAGTGATATCTGGTTCGGGCTAGATCAGCAACAAATGGACTATTTACGTCTTTATGGATGAGCTTATTTGTGACAAAGTAAGGAGCATTGAGGATTTTAGGAAGGATTTTGGATTGTAAGGATTGGATCCGGGAAGAATTTGAAGGTTTAGTGGAGCCCCACAGCTCAACTCCGTAAGTCCATATGGGCCTAATGGCCTAATTGGCCTTCGGTTCAACTGGGACAAGCGGAATATTATTAAAGGATATTGTAGGACAGGATGTCATTGGTTTACGACGGAGGGTAAAGGTTATTTTAAAACAATAATTAATTTTTAAAAAAACGAGTTATTGTAGCTATACCCTTTAGATGTTACAGCAACCTTTTCAACGAAATCGGCGGAGTACTTCGACGGAAGTTTACGTCTGGGCTTTAAAATCATGTAGACTGAGAAACTGTGAGTTATGGAATAGCCTCAAACAACCGGTGTGCCCTATCACTAAATACTTATAACCCTCTTCCATTGAACTTTCTCCCATTCCCGTCCATGGGATTCATCTGACGATGCACTCAACGCAAGAAGAGAGAAATCACAATCGTTAATTCAAGAACAAAGTATCTTATAGGGATATAGAAAAAGAATAATTAAAAGGTTTGTATCATCAACGTGTTTTAAAAATAACTAAACAACGATTTACTCCGATTTATTCGCCTGATCTATAAAAATATAAGGTCAGGGATATCTCGGTTTTGGCTGATGTCCACGCCCAGATATTTTTGACTTATGCATCACATATTAGCTGAAGATCAACGTAGATTTAGTTTTATGAATAAACTGCTGTTTTATCTATATTTATTTTATTGGTTTAGTGGTTGGTTTTACAAGGTTGTTCTATATTTCTACAGATGTATCATGTTTTATTGTTATAAATCATTGTAATTCGTAACTATTTATATTATATTATAGTTATATAGTAGTCGCTATATTAGACAAATTATATTATTGTAAAGCATATGGATTTAAATACTGGGTTATGAAATATTTATGTTTTTAAAAATTATTTAAATAGTTTAAATACTATATTTTGACAAATAGGTAAAGGAGAAGTTATTACTGACTTTACTATCGAGAAAAAATATACTTAAATTAGGGTAAACCGAATAATTGTGGATACTGAAATTGTTATTGACACCCTTGAGATTATGTTTCTGTGGTAAAAAATATAAAGGAATGAAAATGGAACTTCCTATACCTCTCTTTATCTATTCTTCTAAAGATTCATGAGGTTTTTTTTAATAAAAAGTTTAATGATTTTACCATGTAGCAATATTTATGGAAAAAAGTGCAAAATTTAGTTATTGACACCCTATGGATGGGCGTTGACACCACAGTTATTGACAACCCTTTGTTCTTCAAACCTTTATTTTTTTTAAAAAGTTATAATAGATCACCATAAAGAAATAACATTAAATAGTCATTGAGCTCAAAAAATAGAAATTGACACCTTATGTAAATATTAAAAAAAAAATAAATACATATTTAGTTATTGACATGAGGTGTCAATAACAAAATACATTGCAAAAAAATGACCACTTATTGTCACCCCTGAATAATAATATTTAAATTGATTATTTTAATTTAAAATCACTCCTTACACTTTTAGATAAGCGAACAACTACTTACGTTTATTGCAAAACATTTAGGAACAAATAAATTGGATGAGAATTCTTATGAAAATCAGAATGTTGTAGCCTTTAACAGGCTATCAACTGAAGCCGCGGAGGTATTCATTTTGAAACGTTCCCTGTGGTTAGCTTCCAAAACAAATACGTCATAGATGACTTAGAGTACCTTCAAACATTAGTTTCAAGTATATCTTCAAAGAAGATTCGTACTTATTTCTTAAGTTAATCTTTGGGGTGTCAATAACTGTTCGGTTTACCATAGATCTTTTTACTTTCACTTACTATATATAGTAAGGGAAAGTATTGCGAACGTGACAATTATCGAATTCCAGTTTTCATCGGAAATACACGTTTTAGGGTCCCCTGAGTCCTAATAACCAAGTCCCGCAAGAAGGTCTGTGTGTGTGGTAACTCCCGGGCGGGAACGGTAAGTCCTATGAAACTGAAATTTCATATTTAAGACAAATATGCGCCCGAGAAGTTACAAAACCTTTTTCATTAATATGAGCTTACCATAAGATCCACTTTATGCAATGCATTTTGCACCTTTTTTCGATTTTCTCGAAAACGGTTCCGAAGATTTTGATTAAACTCGCTATATAAAATATACTTTAATATCATGTAGGTGTCATTCTGATTAAAATGGCCTGACAGGGCTTAAATGCCGATATTTTAAATTTTCTTTCTCTAAAGTACCTTTATTTTTTTTTGATTCTATAAAAATAACTATATTATCTTGTTACCACTGATGAAAAACAGGTAAATATGTAAGTTGTGTGAATTTAAAAAACAACTAAAGGAGAAAACTGAAAAAAAAAATTAAGGTAATTTTTTGTTTTTGAACAAAAGAGCAGTAATATACATGTATGATTAGCCGTTGGAAAGCTGACGATTTTAGAAAAAAATATTATATAATTCACAAACTTGTGAATGTTAATAAAGAGAGATGAAAAGCAGATAAAACTGAGTTTTTTAGATAATAATATAATAGATTTTTTAATTAAACACATGTTTCTATATAAATTCAATTTAATTATTTATTTAACGGTTTAACGTATTTTAATCTCTATCTCTATTAGATAATCCTTTTATTGATTTATAAATGGAGGTAAGTGAAAGTCATGTGTTGCCCGCACCGGATTTTTATATATATTAGAAATAAGTAAAAACTGAAAACCTCAGCAAATTATTACACAGTGGCTTATTATTTCCAAATAATTATATTATGGTCTGAACATTTTTACGTAGGCAATTTATATATATTTATTTATAATGTCTAAAATATTATTTTTTTCCTGCTTGATTACAAAAATTTGTTATTAAAAATACTTTGAACTAGGCCGAAACGTTACCCAGACTGCCATAAATATCAATCAAGTCTGGGTCTAGGACATTATGCTTTCGAATGCGTTCCTGCGCTGTCTCGAAAAAATTCGGATGAGAGACTTAAGCTTAAAATGGAGACTGTGTCTTGACATAGATGTTCGTGGTGAAGGACTTCCTCTCTTGACGATATTTTGCGGGATTTGGTAGAAGAAAACAAGTTGTTGGAACTTAACCTTAGCAAATCGATGACCACCAGACGATTGGGAAGGTAAAAAAAAACTTTAAAGTTGGGTTCCACGCGCATTTAACAACTGCCAAAAAAAGGCCAGTGTTATGAAGTTCATGTTTCATTTCTTTGCCAAAACAAAAACGAACCTTTTCTGTCCAAAGTTGTTGATTGTGATGAAAAGTGGATACTTGACGATATCACTAGACGTTATTGACTGTGGCTCGACAAAGAGATTCCATATATACTTATAAAAAAATAGTTATGGATACTGTTTGTTTTTTATTTGGTTGTTTTAGACTTCATTTCGTTTGATACACTACAGATTCTCTTATCCTGGATGAACAATGAAAGTCAAATTGCGAATAATTAATATATGTGCCAGCTAGTTTCAATAATAAAGCCAGCTTTGGTCAATAGAAGGGACCCATTTCGTTGCACGATAACGCCTGGCCGCATATCTCACAAAAAATGTTGGAGTTTGAGTTTGAATCTCTGCTACATCCGCCCTACCCTTTGAAGCTCTCACTCACGGATTATCTTTTTTCTAGACTACTCGCCACTACTTAAGTATAAAAAATTTAACGGATGAAATAAATTAAGAAACATTGTTTTAGAGTTTATTAATTCTAAAGATAAGAAATTATATTCCGAGGGAATAGAAAAGTTACTTACATGTTGGCAGAAATATATTGATAGTAGGGGAGACGTTTTTGATTAAATAAAACAGTAGTAAATATTTTTTTATTTTTAATCAAAATTTTGCATTTTTTTTCCGGTATACCCTATATAATCTCAATAATTAAGTAAATGTTGACTTATTCGATATGTATCGTACACTGCAAACACTATGAAGTGCTATGTTCATAATGAAATCCCCTGTTGTACATCGTGCTTAGACGGGGGATCTATAACCAATTACACCCTCTGTAATGTCTGGGAATAACACATATCTAATTACTACTAGTGTTCCCATTAACTAGCGTCCTGTTTCGCCATAAATAGTCACAGAGGAGTATTCTATCATCATTTCAATTGACTACAGATCTATCAAAAATTAATTTGGGTTGTTTCACATGAAATGTCCGTTTTATAGTTTCTGAAATACATAAAGGATTTTGCATGTCTCTGTTGTTCTCTTCCGAATGTTTTAACACAATTTAAAGTAAACAGTTACTAATCCTCTACCTTTGTATTATAAACATTAGCTTCCTAATCAATTACCCACTTCTTAGTATACCTCCAAATATGAACATGAAAACACGCGATTTTCGAGTAATATTTTTGTACGAGTTTAAACTCGGCCATTCAGCAGCTGTTGCCGCTAGAAATATTTGCAAGGCGTTTGGAGAAGGGAGTGTTAATGAAGGACAATTCATCGTTGGTTTGCTAAGTTTTCAGCTGGGGATACCGACTTGGAAAACTTGCCCCGAGGAAGACCTCCGTCCGTAATAGACAACGATGTCCTCAAACATACAGCAGAAGGAAACCCCTACCAAACAGTTACAGGACTCTCAGCAAAAACTAAATGCAAGTGCATCTACCGTTTCCAGACATTTGAAATGTATCGGGAAAGTAAAAAAGCTCGATACATGGGTACCTCATGATCTCACTGAGCGCAGCAAGACCCACATACCGTGCAAAAATTGAAAGAACTGGGCTACGAAGTTCTTCCGCACACACCATATACTCCCGACTTGTCTCCAACAGATTACTACCTGTTCAGGAATTTAGACAACTTCGTCAAAGGAAAACTTTTTGAAAATGATAATCAAGTGAAAAGTTGCATTTTCAGATTTTGTATCATTTCAAAACTCATAGTTTTTCAGTTCGGGGATAAAAAAGTTGGTGTCATGTTGGAAAAAATGTGTAGAGAAAGAAGGTAAATACTTCGAATAAAATGACCTGGTTTTCATATCGTATTTAAAAAAAATACCTTTACCTTGAAAACGGACATTTCATGTGACACAACCCAATAGTATAACTGTTCATAAAACTGTATATAGGCAATTAAGTAATATCAAAAGCTAAATAATTCAATGTTTGAGATTTTACGGATGTCAGAATAACTTCTTAATATAATTAGCTTCAATGTGGTGCAAACAAATCTAACTTCATAGGCCAATCAAGGTTACAAAGAGGCAAGAATTAAAAAACAAAAAGACAAAAAAGGAAATTTTACCAGTCCTTACGAGAAACAATAAATGTTTATATTTCCCATTGTCCAATTGTCAACGGTTAGGTAGAAATATTAAATTTTAAAATATTTGCTGTTCAATAAAGACCATTGTTCGGGCCCGAATGTGTATATATTTTATTATTAATTTACATACGTATGTATCATTTTTTTATTGTCTGTAAAGTTGTTCTTTGTTACTACATTTAAATATTTTTTGTTCCACCTTAAATATTTTTCATTCTATTGTAATAACAATGTTCTTTACAATTAAGAATAATAATTTTTATTATGTATACACTTTCCTTTAGATTTTGTCCATTTTATTAATTATAAATTCTATCGTTAAAATGTTTCATATTTTAACATTAAATATTTTATTTCGAAAAAAAGAAGCCGGCTGTATGTTTATATCCAAATAGTATTAGTTTGTTTCCGCATTAGCAATACGCCGCACAGTGGGCTAAATCACCAATTAAGGTGGACAAAAGTCAAGTCAAAAGTTTGGAATTTTCCAGTGCTTCTTTAGTTGGCAAGACCATTAATACTAATATTTCCCACGATACCCTGTTTACAAATAAATAGTAAATGAATGAATCATTCCTGTTCACACAAGTGCCTATTAACCGGCAGTGGGATTATTTTTATTCGATGGTCATTTATTCTGTGTCATGTATTAAGGTGTATTTAGACAGGTAAGACATTATATTTCCAAACTCGTTACTGAATATAAATTGCAATGTCACCTGAAGAGTTGATTTAGTAATTGTAAGTGTATGCCCTTATTCAATAACGAATAACTATATAACCCCCATGTTACAAAAGGATTTGTTTTTTGCAGGATTTGTTTTACCAATTTTTCTAGTCTTTAGATATTACAAAGAATTTTTGCGATTTGGGTGATACATAATTTTTTTCAGAAGAATTTCCTAAACCATATAAAATTCATCTATTAGCAGATTTTAGCAACTCCGAGTCATAATTAGATTGTTTGTATAGTTTTTTCCTTAGGGACATCAAACGTCAAATATAGGGGAGTTTTAGATTTTAGCAAATAAATTTGATGTTTGACCACGGTGCGTTCGCAAATCGTGTCAAAAAATTAATTAGTTTTTATAATTTTTTCTTATAATTTTTAAAAAAAATTTTTTTTTTCGTAATCTGGGACCTCAAAGGTTAAATATAGACAAGTTTCAGAATTTCGTCCCTAAATCGGTCATATTGCCCACTCTGCGCCGGTTTATCTTTATGGCCAGTTGTTTTTGGACGCTCACACTCAGAGGATTACCTGACGGTCTCCACCCAATACGCCTTAGGAAATATTTTTCTCTTTCGCTCTATATACGCTCTTACCCTCAAATACTTTCATCGTTCCCGTCATCTTTTTCCACTATCCATCCGTAACCTCCTTATTTCCTCACTTGTTTTCCCCCACTTGGACTGTTGCTGCTTAGTATATGGTGGCCTCCTGACATTGCTTGAGGACAGGCTAAAGCGAATTATGAACATATTTTTAAGATTTGTCCTCAACACTCCGAAGCGGTCTCACGTGACCCATTTATACGGCGAGTTAAAGAGGCTCCTCCCTCCAATTCGTAGACAATATTTCCTAGGATCATTCTTTACCAAACCATTAACACCAAGCTCCCTCCTTATATCCACAGTCTTCTACAATTTAAATCGTCAATCCACTCCCTCGAAACAAGGTCCCGCCATTCTGACCTTTACATTCCTACCCATTTACATCCAACAACAACTTTTGATCATTCCTTTCTTGTCCGCTCTGCAAATCTCTGGAATTCCCTACCTACTCATATCCGCCATGCTTCATCTCTATCATCATTCAAGTCCCAACTGTTCCAATACCTCCTGTATTCCCAAACAGACGCTCAACAGCAATGAGGTTTTATATCCAAAATCAGATTTTGAATGTAAAAAGGAAATATTATTTATTGATCATACCTTACTTAATTTATTAATCTTTTTAAATTTAGTTTTGTTCAGCAAAAGTATGCATCTGAAGAAGTTTATTTATTTTACTCTTTTGTTTTATTGTATAGATATATTCCTTTTTTTTTATTTTATTACTTCTTACACCATTGTAAATAAGAATTAATCATGATCATTTGGTCTTTTGGCCAGATACACTGTATATTTTAATTGTACATATTTGTTGTTCTTAAGGGACTATGTCCCAGAATAAAAATTATTATTATTTTCTATTTCTATTTTCTAGAGTACATGGCTCAGTATCAGCAGACGGTCTGAAGGAGTACAGCAACCGTTACGTTTCTTACAGAATCACAGTGAACTCTTAAGTAGCCCATTCTTTTGTATAATTGTGTTAGCTTTAAGTTTTTCGTTAATCAGTTTTTACAGCGTTATTCAATTTTCTGTTTACAGTTTATTTCCATTTTGTATTGTTATCTCATATTTTTCTTTTTGTTTTTTTAATAGATCAAATACAATAAACCCTCGTTTTAACGAACTCTAAGGGACCAGAAAATTCTTTTTTTTTTTTTTTTTTTTTGCACATCCCGATGAAGACGCAACGGAGGCCATCGATTTTATCTTTATTAGCGATAATCGTTGATAGAGGAGATTTTGATATTCCGTATTTTCCGCAATTTTCAATTTCGACTCAATTTTTTCATCCACTTATTGGAGAATCACCAACCGTATTTAAATCAATGGATTTTCTCTTTGACATACTGTGCAGAGCGGAAGCGCACTTAGAACGGAAAGCAAGACTGATTTGACCTCGTAGGAAACTTGAATTAAAGCAAGTAATAGAAGCAATAAAAACAAAAAAACTAGCTGAAACTCTAGAAGCCATAAGATGTCACAGACTGAATCACAGAATTCAGCTGAATAGAGATAAGAGGTAAGAAGGATTTGGACAGAAAGGCGCCGGTCTTTACTGGGAATTAAGACGTATCGTAATTTTTTTCTTCTTTATTTTTCGTAATAACCGAACAAATTCTATTCTAAAGTCCACAAAAGTAGTTCTTTAATTCGTTATAAGGGAATTTTTCGTTATAAACGAGGAGAAAGCATAGTTTTCTATTCATTTTTCGAGGGACCGCAACGATAGTTCGTTATAACCGTGTTCGTTAAAATGTGGGTTTCCTGTATTTTGTTTTAATGTTCATTTGTTTACCTTTTATTTACTGCTTGTCTAATTTAGTTTATATTTCAAACTAATGTCTCACAATGCAATCCGGCAGAATTTTTAATTACATCTTTCCATTCGAAGTCACTAACATTGAGACAGACTGGTGGATTAAACAACCATATATGACGTCTTCATATGTATAATTCCTATGGATATACAACTTAACAACAAAAATAGCTGGGCTGTAATCATGCAGGAATTTAGAAAATCCCTAACAGGTATTCATTGGTCAAAATTTATACTAACTACTTTAGTCTCAGAAAAAATATTTGTATATAAAAGTTAAATTATGACGATAGGACGCAATATTTGTTTGATACCAAATTAGGTTTTAATGGGGTGAAATGAAAACTTAAAGTTAAATGCGAAATGGTATACCTTAACTACAATAGATTTTTGCTTCAATAACAATGAGATATGCTCGTTTTGTAATAGAAAAGAATTAAAAAAACGTTTCATTTCCTCGCTTCATACCGCATTTTGTGTGAAATTTAGATAAGGTGTTTCGGAAAGAATCGTTTAAACATCGACAGAGTAATAAGCTAAAATAAGTAAGGTAGTAACTACTTAAGTAGGTAGTAACTAGTAAAGTAATAACTAAAAGTAAGGCTGTATAAAACTGGATGGCTGTATATAATCATTGTAAACTAGCATGACCTTATAGATACATACTTATCGAAGAATTTAATAATATTCAAAACTTATATATGTATATATATATATATATATTATATATATATATATATATATATATATATATATATATATATTGTAATGTACAAAATTAAAGGTAATTTAGAGGAAGAAAATTTAAAAAACAGCGTTTACCGAATTCCCTTGACGTGCATATTTAGCTGTTAATTATCAATGGTGACAAGGTAATATATTTATTTAGATAGAATCTACAAAATTATAAGTACTTTAGATGAAAAAAAATTTAAATATCTGCGTTTCTAAACCCAAAAAGCCACATGAAAATACATCTTCCTACCGCCCCATATCTCTTTTGTGTATCACTTCACTATCCAGCAATGTTATCCTGTGGTGGACGTTGTCTCTTTTGCATTAGAGCGCGGATTGTACTGCACTGGAGCCTTCCTCGATGTAGAACAGGCCTTTGATCGAGTCTGGCACCCGGGATTGCTTCACAAACTCCGAACATTCCTCCCTCCTACATATTTTCTTCTTATCCAGTCATACCTCACTAATAGATCCTTTATAATAAATCACAATGGTTCCTACTCCTCCTCCTTTTCTCAGTCTACTGCTGTTCATCAAGGCAGCATCCTAGGACCCATTCTTTATACAGTCTATACAGCTGATACCCCAACCCATCCTGTCACTTTCCTTTCTACCTATTCCGATGACACTTGTGTGTTATCAGTCAATAACGATCCAACTGCTGCTTCTCAAACCCTCCAATAACACATCAGAGACCTTGAGGTATAGTGTCAGAATCGGCAAATTATAATAAATTGCACAAATCCCACCAAATAACCTTTACCCTTCGTCGTAAACCTATGACATCCTGCTCTACAGTATCCTTTAATAATATTCCGCTTGTTCCAGTTGAACAGATCCGCTACCTACGACTTCATTTTCACAAACGTCCAGCATGGAATCCCCACACTAGACTGAAACGACAAGAAACTGCTCGCCGCTTTCGGTTACTTCAACACTTACTAGACAAACGGTCAAAGCTTCCTCTTAACTACAAAAGACTCGTCTACATGACCATCATAAGATCTATCTGGACTTTAGGAGTAAAGCTATGGGGGTCTACTAAACCATCGAATTCCTTACAATCCAAAATCCTTCGTAAAATCCTCAATGTTCCATATTTTGTCACGAATAAACTTATCCATCAAAACCTTAATGTTTCATATGTTACTGATTTAGCCCAAACCAGGTATCATTCATTCCATGAAAAACTCCATTTCCACTACAATCCATTAGTTTCAATCCTTGATTCCTATTCAATCCCTGAGAATCTTCCGAGGCGTCTGAAAAGAAGATGGCCACGGGATCTTCCAGTTTAGGATATATTTAGAGTGCTGCCAATGGGTGGTGTCTCTACATGTATTTCATGTCAATTTACAATATGTCCATCACATTTACTTGATGTATTTTGTATACAGTTTATAACATACATACTTTCATATGTATACGAAAATGAAAAATATCTGCATTAAAGCCCCATCAGACAATTCCAATCAAATGAATGAAACCTACATTAAATTAAAGCATATTAAATGTTACATAGATATAGCGAGTTTAATCAAAATCATTATAACTACTATTTCACTTTGTTTTTAACTGCACCCTGAACCAACTTCTCCCATATATACACACAATCAACCATTCACATTAAAACATTTTTCAAATTAAAGTATATTTAGTAGCTTTTAAATTGATTCGAAAGTCGAGGTAAGTTAAATTCGTGAGTTGTCCACACCAGATTTTTAATATAATCTATGCAGTTAATTTTTTTATCTGAACCTTATTAACAATATGGGGTGGCAAGTTGTATTTATAACAATTTAGCCAAAAGGTATATTCCATGGTATAGGTCTGTCATTGCTTGACCTAACATTGCAATATAAAGTTCCAATTTAGACACACTCTTCTAGAGTGATGCCCTTTGATGACTGAAACGGTCGCCCTATTCTACCCCATTGGCTTTGACTATTAGAGTTTCACATTCACATAGCTGATGTGACCATTGGCACATGATGTATTGGAATGCTATTCTGTTGTAGCCTCGCTGAATATTCTGCCAAGTTTGAATTTGTATTCAGTCTAAAGTCAGTGTATTGCCTTTTGTACGAGTCATGTTATTTAAGTAAGACCGATTTGTAATTAAAAAAAAGACGTGCAAAGATATCGCATTAATTTTATTTTTACATGAAAGCCTGTACCTTACTACTTTTCTACATAATTTCCATGAATTTTGAGGCACTTGTAATAACGCGGCACCAGTTTTTGAATACCCTCCTCGAAAAATTCTACCGCCTGACTTGTTAACCACTGCATCACAAATGTTTTGACTTCGTTATCGTCATGAAGACGCCGACCGCCCAGGTGTTTCTTCAAGTGCAAGAACAAATGGTAGTCGCTAGGCGCCAGATCAGGGCTGTATGGTGGATGATCTGGAGTTTCCTATTTAAATGATTTGATGAGATCTTTGGTCCGATTAGCCACATGTGGACTGGCATTGTCATGCAGCAAAACGATACCCTTACTCAACGGTTTTACGCCTTTAACACTAAGAAATCGTATAACAGCCCGTACTTCACAATCAGCGGGATTCAAGATTGTCGAAGGCATCTTAAACACTCAGTAAACAACGTATACAATGAAGAATCTGACTGTAATGGCGTAAGTGCGTAGAAAAGAGATGTAGGTAACAAGCGCGCATGCGCGGAACGCCGACCGTAGCGCTGCGGCGGTTGATTCACAAAACAGTACTTACTTAAAAAACATGCCTCGTAATACAAGTTAATAGCCATAACATTACATATATACAAATACACACAAGGCAAGCCACATAAGATGTTATCAAGGGAAAGAATCATCTAATATTCTACATAATAATTTGTATAATTATATAATTTGTAAAATTAAACAGGTCGGCTACGGACTAGACGGTATAAATGACCATAGTCCTATTATTTTTTTTATTTTTATTAATTTTATATTTTTGTTGTGATATGCGCAAAAAAACAACAAAAAAACAGTTATTAGAAAAAATACGTAATTTAATCAAATATTTTAAGTAAAATTTTGTAGAATATTAGATGATTCTTTCCCTTGATAACATCTTATGTGGCTTGCCTTGTGTGTATTTGTATATCATTTATCATGTTATCAAGGGAAAGAGTCATCTAATATTCTACAAAATTTTACTTAAAATATTTGATTAAATTACGTATTTTTTCTAATAATTTGTATTTAGTGTTAAAGGAATACATTCATAAATGAATAAATAAATATGTATATTATATATAGATTAGATTAGATTTTAGATAACTGTTTTTTTGTTGTTTTTTTGCGCATATCACAACAAAAATATAAAATTAATAAAAATAAAAAAAATAATAGGACTATGGTCATTTATACCGTCTAGTCCGTAGCCGACCTGTTTAATTTTACAAATTATATAATTATACAAATTATTATGTAGAATATTAGATGATTCTTTCCCTTGATAACATCTTATGTGGCTTGCCTTGTGTGTATTTGTATATATGTAATGTTATGGCTATTAACTTGTATTACGAGGCATGTTTTTTAAGTAAGTACTGTTTTGTGAATCAACCGCCGCAGCGCTACGGTCGGCGTTCCGCGCATGCGCGCTTGTTACCTACATCTCTTTTCTACGCACTTACGCCATTACAGTCAGATTCTTCATTGTATACGTTGTTTACTGAGTGTTTAAGATGCCTTCGACAATCTTGAATCCCGCTGATTGTGAAGTACGGGCTGTTATACGATTTCTTAGTGTTAAAGGCGTAAAACCGTTGAGTAAGGGTATCGTTTTGCTGCATGACAATGCCAGTCCACATGTGGCTAATCGGACCAAAGATCTCATCAAATCATTTAAATAGGAAACTCCAGATCATCCACCATACAGCCCTGATCTGGCGCCTAGCGACTACCATTTGTTCTTGCACTTGAAGAAACACCTGGGCGGTCGGCGTCTTCATGACGATAACGAAGTCAAAACATTTGTGATGCAGTGGTTAACAAGTCAGGCGGTAGAATTTTTCGAGGAGGGTATTCAAAAACTGGTGCCGCGTTATTACAAGTGCCTCAAAATTCATGGAAATTATGTAGAAAAGTAGTAAGGTACAGGCTTTCATGTAAAAATAAAATTAATGCGATATCTTTGCACGTCTTTTTTTTAATTACAAATCGGTCTTACTTAAATAACATGACTCGTACAAAAGGCAATACACTGACTTTAGACTGAATACAAATTCAAACTTGGCAGAATATTCAGCGAGGCTACAACAGAATAGCATTCCAATACATCATGTGCCAATGGTCACATCAGCTATGTGAATGTGAAACTCTAATAGTCAAAGCCAATGGGGTAGAATAGGGCGACCGTTTCAGTCATCAAAGGGCATCACTCTAGAAGAGTGTGTCTAAATTGGAACTTTATATTGCAATGTTAGGTCAAGCAATGACAGACCTATACCATGGAATATACCTTTTGGCTAAATTGTTATAAATACAACTTGCCACCCCATATTGTTAATAAGGTTCAGATAAAAAAATTAACTGCATAGATTATATTAAAAATCTGGTGTGGACAACTCACGAATTTAACTTACCTCGACTTTCGAATCAATTTAAAAGCTACTAAATATACTTTAATTTGAAAAATGTTTTAATGTGAATGGTTGATTGTGTGTATATATGGGAGAAGTTGGTTCAGGGTGCAGTCAAAAGAACACACAATTAATTATAAACGCTATTTACTGGTACCTAAATTATAGGCCGTCTTCAGGGCTTTAAAAGACAAAGATAACAACCAGCATTAAAATACAATGTATAAAGATGATAAGTAAAATAAATAATACTAATGATTAAAAACAAAGTGAAATAGTAGTTATGATGATTTTGATTAAACTCGCTATATCTATGTAACATTTAATATGCTTTAATTTAATGTAGGTTTCATTCATTTGATTGGAATTGTCTGATGGGGCTTTAATGCAGATATTTTTCATTTTCGTATACATATGAAAGTATGTATGTTATAAACTGTATACAAAATACATCAAGTAAATGTGATGGACATATTGTAAATTGACATGAAATACATGTAGAGACACCACCCATTGGCAGCACTCTAAATATATCCTAAACTGGAAGATCCCGTGGCCATCTTCTTTTCAGACGCCTCGGAAGATTCTCAGGGATTGAATAGGAATCAAGGATTGAAACTAATGGATTGTAGTGGAAATGGAGTTTTTCATGGAATGAATGATACCTGGTTTGGGCTAAATCAGTAACATATGAAACATTAAGGTTTTGATGGATAAGTTTATTCGTGACAAAATATGGAACATTAAGGATTTTACGAAGGATTTTGGATTGTAAGGAATTCGATGGTTTAGTAGACCCCCATAGCTTTACTCCTAAAGTCCAGATAGATCTTATGATGGTCATGTAGACGAGTCTTTTGTAGTTAAGAGGAAGCTTTGACCGTTTGTCTAGTAAGTGTTGAAGTAACCGAAAGCGGCGAGCAGTTTCTTGTCGTTTCAGTCTAGTGTGGGGATTCCATGCTGGACGTTTGTGAAGTAGAAGTCGTAGGTAGCGGATCTGTTCAACTGGAACAAGCGGAATATTATTAAAGGATACTGTAGAGCAGGATGTCATAGGTTTACGACGAAGGGTAAAGGTTATTTGGTGGGATTTGTGCAATTTATTATAATTTGCCAATTCTGACACCATACCTCAAGGTCTCTGATGTGGTATTGGAGGGTTTGAGAAGCAGCAGTTGGATCGTTATTGATTGATAACACACAAGTGTCATCGGTATAGGTAGAAAGGAAAGTGTCAGGATGGGTTGGGACATCAGCTGTATAGACTGTATAAAGAATGGGTCCTAGGATGCTGCCTTGAGGAACACCAGCAGACTGAGAAAAGAAGGAGTAGGAACCATTGTGATTTATTATAAAGGATCTATTAGTGAGATATGACTGGATAATAAGAAAATATGTAGGAGGGAGGAATGTTCGGAGTTTGTGAAGCAATCCCGGGTGCCAGACTCGATCAAAGGCCTGTTCTACGTCGAGGAAGGCTCCAGTGCAGTACAATCCGCGCTCTAATGCAGAAGAGACAACGTCCACCACACGTTAACATTGCTGGATAATGAAGTGACTGGTTCGGAATCCGAACTGATGGTCTGCAATGATCTGATGGGAATCAAGAATAGGGTATATACGTTTCAGAAGGTGTTTTTTATTTATTTATTTTACCCATGATACACAAAAGAGTTATGGGGCGGTAGGAAGATGGATTTTCAGATGGCTTTTTGGGTTTAGAAATGCTGATATTTAATTTTTTTTTTTTCATCTAAAGTACTTGTAATTTTGTAGATTCTATCCAAATAAATATATTACCTTGTCACCATTGATAATTAACAGCTAAATATGCACGTCGAGCGAATTCGGTAAACGCCGTATCTTAAATTTTCTTCCTCTAAATTACCTTTAATTTTGTACATTCCAAAAGATTTAACATATAATTTTAATGTCATTGAGGAAGGGCGGCTGAATATACAAGTTGTTAACCAACTAAATGATAAAAAAGAAAAATTATATTTTTATGCAATTTTTGAACTTGAAAATAGTAATATAGATGTATTTGATATCGTTATTTTCTTTCCCTTAAAAAGTACATTTAATTTTATAAATGAAAAATTAGGCATATCATCTTGTTAGTATTGATAATTAAGGGCTAAATATGCAAATTAAGCCAATTCGGTATCTAACTCAAGGCGAAAAGTGAAAAATATTTATTTATGCAATTTTTGTTTTTTGGAACACAAGAATTGTAATATAGATGTTTAATATACCGTTGAAATGATAATATTTTAGAAAAAAAAATTATTTGGAATTGTAAAAGTTAATAGCGAGCTATAAAAAGCCGATAAAACTAACTGAATGTTATAGATAAAAATATAATAGATTATTTAATAAAACACATGCTTCTATAGAAATTTTATGTAATTAATTCTTCGATCTTTTTACTTTCACTTACTATATATAGTAAGGGGAAGTATTGCGATCGTGAAAATTTTCGAATTCCAGTTTTCAACGGAAATACACGTTTTAGGGTCCCCTGAGTCCAAATAACCAAGTCCCGCAAAAAGGTCTGTGTGTGTGTGTGTGTCTGTGTGTGCGTGTGTGTGTGGTAACTCCCGGGCGGAAACGGTTAGTCCTATGAAACTGAAATTTCATATTTAAGACAACTATAAGCCCGAGACGTGACAAAACTTTTTTCATCAAAATGAGCTGACCAGAAGAGGCACTTTATACGTTGCATTTTGCACTTTTTTTCGATTTTCTCTCAAAAACGGCTCCGACGATTTTGATTAAACTCGCTATATCGATGTAAAATTTAATGGGCTTTAATATCATGTAGGTTTTATTTAGATAAAAATGGTCTGACAGGGCTTAAATGCCGATATTTTAAATTTTCTTCCTCTAAAGTACCTTTAATTTTGTAGATTCATTAATAATAACTAGATTATCTTGTTAACGCTGATGAAAAACTGGTAAATACATAAATTGAATAAATTTGATACCCAACTAAAGGAGAAAATAGAAAAAATATTTTTTTAATGCAATTTTTCGTTTTTGAACATAAGAGGAGTAATATACATGTATGATATACCGTTGGAAAGCTAAAGATTTTAGAAAAATTATCATCTCAAACACAAGCTTTTAAAAGTTAATAGAGAGTGATGAAATAAACATAAAAATAACTGATTATTTTAGATAATAATATAATAGATTTTTGAATCAAACATATGTTTCTATAGAAATTTAATTTGATTAATTCCTTAATAATTTCACGTATTTTTATCTCTAACTGTATTTGAAAATTCTTTCATTGATTTTAAAAATGGAAGTAAGTGAAAGTCGTGTGTTGCGCGCACCAGATTTTTTTCATCTCTAAGTGCATTTAAAAATTCTTAAATCAATTTTAGCAACGGAGGTAAGAAAAAGTCGTGTGTGTGCGAACCGATTTTTAAAATGAATCATGAAGTATATATTTTACTTTTATAGGTGAGTTCTGCGCATGCGCATGAGTATAGCAGTCATCATTCAAATTGTCTCTTGGATTTCTTGCTTTTTCAGTTGGAATTTACTTCAGTGCAATCTTGAAAACATCACCAGGCTTCAGGATAACAACTGCAGTAAATATTGGAGCAAAAAACAGTAAGTTTTGTTACAATTTACGGTGTAAAGTGAATGCTGGGTAACCTCTTCACATCAGCTGATTGCCAATAGCTCGGCAAGGCCGGGATTGGTTTTATTTTCTTTAGTTATTGTTTTATTTTCCACATCTAGTTATTATCTTATTATCTTCTTCACATGAAATGCGATATTTTCACCAAGTGATGTCCTCCAAAGCATCAACTAAAAGATCTAGATCTAGTGGTTCAATCACGCCTCCCATAAAACAAAGACCCCGCCGTGATACCAATAAAAAATTAAATCAGCAAGCAACCCCTTCAGGTACTAATACCGAATCTGAACCACAACCTGGCACATCGTCACAAGGGATGACTGACGAATCTCCGTTTTTCACCCCAAATCCTTTTCAAATCCTACATAATGAAAAAGAAAACATGGAATCTGCTCCTACACCCAGTGAACCATGGCCTCCACCGATATTTGTCAAAAATATTAAAAATTTTCAGTTGTTGTGTGCTCAATTGAATAAAATTACCGACTCCACCAGCTACAACTGTATGAGTAGAATCAATGACACCAAAATATCACCGACCACCGCCGAGACGTATAGAAAAATAGTGAAATATCTAACTGATACTAAAGCGGATTTCCACACTTATCAGTTACGCCAAGAGAGATCTCTTAGAGTTGTAATAAGAAATCTACATTCTTCTACACCAGTTGAAGCAATCAAAGAAGAACTTATGGAGATGGGTTACAAAGTGCGCCAAGTCACTAATGTCATAAAAGAAAGGGTTCAACTTCCGCTATTCTTCGTTGACTTAGAACCATTGTCAGGAGTAGAACAAATTTATGATCTAAAAAGACTGTACTATACAAGTGTAAAAGTCGAAAAAACCTTACACCAGAGAGAAATTGTTCAATGTCATAATTGTCAGGCGTATGGTCATACCAAAAGTTACTGTTATCACATACCACGCTGCGTGAAATGCGGTGAACAGCACAAGTCTGTGGAATGTACAAAACCGAAGTCAACACCCGCTGTATGTGCTCATTGCCTCAAGGACCACCCGGCCAACTACAAAGGATGCCAAATCTATAAGGAACTAAGGACCAGGTATCAAAAACCCCAGGTACTGGATGAAACAGCAAGACAAACAAGAACTAGAAGAGAACCCTCAAAAATAATCGATGCTAATGTATCATTTGCCCACTTACTTGAAGGTGGAAACCAATGTAGTGAAACCGAGGCCCTGCCGGAACTGCAAAATGTACCTCAATATCCTCAGTCCATTCAACAAATACCTCTTCCTCAAAACATAATCAATCCTAAAAATCCTCATTCACAACAAATCTCTCATATCCCACCTCCTTCAAATGCCACAGACCTTACCAGTTTGATGACATCCTTCATTTCCGAAATCAAATCCCTTGTCATGCCCCTAATCACAATCCTTACGAATCTTGTATCAAATCTCATTCCTGCCATAAAAAAGCCATAAATGACCTCACCTAATTCCTTATCTATTCTCCTATGGAATGCGAATGGTGTTAGAACTCACACTGACGAACTTACAGCCTTACTGCAAGACAAAAAAGTTGATGTTGCACTCATTACTGAAACTAGACTAACCACTAAACAGTACTTCAAAATACCTGAATACACGACATACCGGACAGATCATCCAGACGGCAAAGCCCATGCCGGTACTGCTGTCATTGTCCACCGATCCCTCTCCCATCACTTACACCCACTTCCCGCCCACGACTTCCAACAAGCCACCTCTGTTATAATCAAGACCTTTTCTTTTCCGCTCGTCATCGCATCAGCATACTGCCCTCCTAAACATCCCATTTCTTCTGCCCAATTTGGATCCTTCCTCAACTCATTGGGGAATCACTTTATTCTGGGTGCAGACCTAAACGCCAAGCACCAACAATGGGGTTCCAGAACCACAAATACTCGTGGACGGACATTGCAGGCTGCACTCAACTCCCGACGCCTTAATCTCCTACCTCCCAATTCCCCTACCTACTGGCCAACAGATCCTAACCGTAATCCAGACATCCTTGACTTCTTCATCCACAGCGGATTAGGCTCCCTGAACTATTCCGTAACTCGCCTTGATGAACTATCCTCTGACCATAGTCCACTGATCCTAAATGTATCCTTAACACCTATTCCTAAACCTGTCCCACCGTCATTCATCAGAGGCCCTATCAACTAGAACCTCTTCCGCGAAATCCTCACCAATGATATTGACCTCAAAGTGACTCTCAAAACCCAAACTGACCATTACAATGCCGTCTATTCCTTTACAACCTCGATTCAACAAGCCGCCTGGACTGCCTCCTTTCCCAAGCACTCCCAAATAAATCCTTACAAAAACCATTTACCACAACACCTCCTAGACCTAATCCACACTAAACGCCGAGCCAGAGCATTATGGCAACGCACCCGTCACCCATCAGATCGCCACTCCTATAACTTTTATTGTAGACAATTAAAGCGGGAGTTGGCGATCTTCCGTTCCCAATCCTACAATTCCTACCTCTCCTCTCTCTCGACTCGTGACAATTCCTTGTGGAATGTCACGAAGAGAATTCTTAAATCCCCTCTGATATCCCATCCTCTCCGGCGTAGTGATAATTCCTGGGCTGCTTCTGACAAAGATAGGGCCCAGGAATTCGCACTACACCTTTCCAAGGTATTCACTCCTCATTCCGATCTCAATCCAACCCATACCGCAATAGTTGAAGAGTTCCTTACGTCACCGATACCAATTTCCTTACCAACTAAAGCAATCAATCCCTCTGAGGTCAAATATCTTCTTAAAAAACTTCCTCTCCGTAAATCCTCTGGATACGATCTCCTTACTCCTCAAATCCTAAGACAACTTCCATCTAAAGCCATTACATTCCTTACATATATCTATAACTGTATCCTACGCACTACCTATTTCCCTCTGTTGTGGAAACACTCGACTATCATCCTTTTCCTAAAACCAGGCAAACCCTCCAACTGTACGTCATCCTACAGACCTATTAGCCTTCTTCCGATCCTCTCCAAAATCTTCGAAAAACTCCTATTAAAACGAATCCTAGCCAAATTTCATAATTTTCCTCCACACCAGTTTGGATTCCGTCCTCAACATTCCACGGTTCAGCAAGGACTCCGAGTTGTAGACCACATTTCCTCCGCCCTTGAGTGCAAGGAGTATTGTTCGGGTGCCTTTCTGGACATAGCTCAAGCTTTTGACCGGGTGTGGCACCCGGGACTGCTCTTTAAGCTCAAAACCCATGTACCTCAATCTTTATACCTAATCCTCCGATCCTATTTATCAAACCGCTCCTTCCGAGTTCGTTGTGGTTCCGAATTTTCCAAACATTATTCTGTTGAGGCCGGTGTTCCTCAAGGCAGCGTCTTAGGACCCGTCCTCTACATCCTCTACACCGCCGATATCCCTACCGATCCCAAAACCTTTCTGGCAACATTTGCTGATGACACAGCCATTTTATCATCCGATTCCGATCCTGAAGTAGCATCGCTAAATCTCCAAAGGCACCTTTCCCTTGTCGAAGACTGGTGTAAGGCTTGGCGAATTAAGGTGAACGAAAGCAAATGCACACACGTTACTTTCACCCTTCGACGTAAATCCTGTCCAACAGTTAAATTCAATTCCATACCGCTTCCTTCCTCAGACACAGTCCGGTACCTTGGCTTTTTACTAGACAAAAGACTGACGTGGAACCCACATGCAAGACTTAAAAGGATAGAACTCAACCGCAGATTCGGCCGGTTATACAAACTACTGGACAGAAAATCTCATCTTACAGTCGACAACAAATTACTAATATATAAGACAGAACTGAAACCTATATGGGCCTACGGACTTGAACTATGGGGGACAACTAAACATTCTAACATCAAACGTATCCAATCCTTCCAATCCAAAGTCCTTCGAACAATAGTTAATGCTCCTTATTACGTTACCAACTGTACCCTACACCACGACCTTAATATTCCATTTATTTTAGACCTGGTACCATCCAAATTTTCCAAATTCCATCAGAACCTTCTTCATCACCCTAATCCTCTTGCTCAATCGCTCTCCAGCTCCACCCATCCCTACAATCCTCCTCGAAGATTGAAACGGCAGTGGCCCCGCGACGTTTTGTAAACTTTTATTCTGGAGTTCTGACACTGGTCAGATCCTCCACTCATGTACTGTATGTTTGTGGCTATTCCGCCCTAGCTCGGCCTCCACTGGCTTACACCAGTGAAGCGCCGGGTGAGAGGCGCTGGGATCTCTTGGATTCGGCTTCTCCCCCCACTTGTGGAGGGAGCAGCGGAGTATAGGGTCCCTTTAGCAGATTGTATATATTGTATATAGTTAGGTTTGCTTGTATGATTTTTGTTTATTTCCCAACTTGTATTTATCTCTACTACAGGTTGTTGTTTTGATTTGTTTGTTGTTGTTTTTTTTTAATTGTTATTTTCTTGTATATATTCGAATTTATTTATTTCCGATTTTATGTAATTTGACTTTATTATCATTATTCTGTATATATTGTATGAATGTGTACTACATCTCTATTACTAATGTTCATTATGTAACAAACTGTAATATTTCTCAATAAAAAAAAAAAAATAAAAATTTTAACTTTTATAGGTATGTTACGATGGGGTATTCAACTCCTTTTAGGCTCTGTGTAAATACTACATATTGTGCTGAGAGGCTGATAAAAGCGTTTGGGGCTCCTTTTGTTTACTGAGTCCTCGGGAACCGACAAGAAGAATCCGAAATGACGAGATGACAAAGTGATAGAAGTGTTTGAACTCCAGGCTTCGTTCCTGTTTCAATAAAGATAAGCACAAAAGCGTCTTTCATAAATAAAGTTCCTTAATCTGGAATGGAGGAAATATTATGTGCTTTTTGCTTTTCGGGTATGTCAAATTTATTCCAATTCGTATTTAGAAAAACACTTTTTGTAAGATAGATTAGTCATAGAATCCAGCACAATCTCAGCAGTATATTATTATGAAGATAATACCTTTGTTACCAGGTTATGACATAATAACAAATTATATTCTAAAGAACTTATTACGAATCTTATTCTGTATGTTTATCGTATATCATATATATATATTTGCCACGATTAACAGTGCCAGAATAAGATGGATGGGACATGAACAGATAAAGTAAAGTGGGAGACTGCCAAAAATGATGATGGAGAGACATCCTAGCGGAAGAAGTAGCAGGGGCAGACTTAGACTTCGTTGGCTGCAGGACGTAGAGGAGGACCTTCGATCGCTGGATGTCAGCGGATGGAGAAGGGCAGCCGAAGACAGGTCAAAGTGGAGGAGGATCGCTGATGAGGCCCCAAGGTCCTACAAGGACCATATCGCCGTTAGCTAGGATTCCTATCTTTAAAATAACATATTACTCTGCTGCGTGGAAGTATTCTGAAGTTGTAACTTTAAATGCCAAGAAACCTCACCTTCGACTTGTGAATTCGCTGGAAATAATTAAAGCTATTCTAAATCATTAGTGAACACTAAAAAACGTCATTCAACCTTTCAACAATACCATTAATTAGTAGATTACATTTCGAATGCTATAGAGTTTAAAAAAATATTGCTGTGAACTATCAGAGAACAATGATCTAACTGCTGCTGGTGTTTTAAATTGAGAATAAAAATCGATCCCATCAAATCACGTTTACCTTCGTCTTAAACAAATTTTTTGAACTATTTTTACATTTAGTATTGAGCTATGTGATCCACCAAACTATGAAATTCCAGCCGCATCCAATCCTTGTAATCCAAATTCTTCCGAAGATTCTGAATGCTTCTTATTTTGTCATCAATTACTATTCACAAAGACCTGGATATTCCATCAGTTGCGGATTTAGCCAGAATTAGATATGCCCCCTCTAATACCAAACTACCAGGCTAATCAAACCTGCTTTTTAATATCCTCTCATCACCACATATTCCCGATTATCCTCTGAGCTGAAATGACGGTGGCTTCGAGACCTGCTGATGAAATAAACATTAAAGTACTACCGCTGGGTAGCTTCTTCAAAAGAGTTTATCAAGTCAAATTATTACTTGTTTCACATTTAATGGTTGTATTTTTTTTTTTTTTTTTTTTTTTTTTTTTTATAGAGTTGCAGATATTAATAAATAAAAATACTGCCCAGGTGTGTTCCTCGATATTAGCTAAGACTTCGATAAGGTGTGGAATGAAGGATTGCTTTCTAAACTCAAATTTCTGCTTACTCTGTTTTAGTATTTAATACTACTCTCTTTCATGACAGACACTTTTCTGCAAAATTAGGAGACGCATTTTTTAGTATAAAACGTGATCGACCAGGATTTTCTCAATTCAGTACCCTGGGATCATTACTATTCAATTTCTACACATACGGGGCCATTCTATATGGAAAAACGGGATATAACTATGGAGCTCTGCCAAAACTTGGACATCTGAAGAATTCAATCTTACCAATCCAAAACTTTACGAAAACCGTTGATGCACCAATCGATGTGCAGAACGAATTATTCCACAAGGACTTGGATTTGCTCCCAGTTTCGAATACTGCTACAGAATATTACAGACATTTCCAGGACAGACTGACCCATCGGCCCAAATTCTTAAAAACACCACTAATCCGTACAAACCACCACAACGAATTTAAAGGTTAGGTCACCTAGAGATTCTCTGAATTAACCATTAGAAAAATAACATATTCTCTTATTACAATTATTATTTTTTTTGTAGTTAGAAAATAACGACTTTGTCATTTATTTATTAATTAACATTTATTGGTAATAATTAAAAAACTTTATATTTGACTAAGAAAAAAATTAATTTTATATGTAGTCAGGCCACAAGTTATAAGATATGTGATTCCCTTATTTCTTTTTTTTTTTTAAACAGAGTGTAATGTATTGAGGATACTGAGGGGAATTCATTATTAAATAATTTTAATATTAAACAATTAAATATTAAGAAGCCTTTGTCGGCAAAACATCAACAGGCATTTCCCAAACCCCCCTTGGATTGTCCGTGGGCTGGGGCTGCCCCCCGCGGTACGCCTGGTATCTATACAACAGCTACAAGGGTGGACAAAGGCTGTACTTTCCATATCAGTCCCGCCCGAGGTGACGACGATGGGGAGAAGATTCGAAAGAGTAGTTAAGTTTTATCCTCAAGAAGAGGGAATCGGGTTCCATCTACAAGAAGAGGAGGTGGCCGTCGGGGTTCTGAGAGCAGCTGGAAGATGATGCCGAGAAAGGGGACCTAAGACTGATTTCACCTTAGCCAGCCGGTTAAGTGTTTCAAAGGTATATTGCTATTTGTAATATTGTATGGCAAAGGTAGTAGAGAAAATGTCCCTCAGTATTCTCAATCAAAGTTCTAGGGAATGTGTTAATATAATGGATATGTGTAAATTAATAATTATAGTAATGTATTAATTGAATCTTGTTTACTTTAATCTTACCCTGCATGCCACCTATTGGATTGGTAAACACGATACCTTTGGAAAGGAGATCCAATGGTATCATTAAATATAGTTTATATATTGACTAAATATAGTAAGTAAGCTAGTTTTTGAAGGTACCGCTGCCTTAGAAAAGCAGCCGCTCAAAAACATAGCAAGAGTAAAAAATTAAAAGTAATATTGTATCAGAAATATTATTTTAATTATTTAAAATATGATATAAAAAGTTAAAGGAAACAAGGAATCATTCTAGTGAAAAAGCGTTTTTATTTTTGATAATGAACACTTGTAATTGACCAAGAATTTTTTTTATTTAATTTTTTATCTTTTTTTTCTGTTGTTATCGAATTTTTACACTTAATTTTTTTATTCGAATTATCTCATTCTTCATATTTAACACACGGTAAATATTAGATATTCAATAATCTAGCTCTTAATTTAACATAAATTATTAGGAAAGATAAATAGTTTACAAAAACATGAAGAGTTAAAAGAATAACAATAACGAAAAAAAAAAATCTGGTGCGGGCAACACACGACTTTCACTTACCTCCATTTTTAAAATCAATGAAAGAATTTTCATATACAGTTAGAGATAAAAATACGTGAAATTATTAAGGAATTAATTAAATTAAATTTCTAAAGAAACATGTGTTTGATTCAAAAATCTATTATATTATTATCTAAAATAATCAGTTAGTGTTATGTTCATTTCATCACTCTCTATTAACTTTTAAAAGCTTGTGTATGAGATGATAATATTTCTAAAATCTTTAGCTTTCCAACGGTATATCATACATGTATATTACTGCTCTTATGTTCAAAAACGAAAAATTGCATTAAAAAATATTTTTTCTGTTTTCTCCTTTAGTTGAGTATCGAATTTATTCAATTTATATATTTACCAGTTTTTCATCAGCGTTAACAAGATAATCTAGTTATTATTATTGAATCTGCAAAATTAAAGGTACTTTAGGAGAAGAAATATCAGAAAAATATCGGCATTTAAGCCCTGCCAGACCATTTTTATCTAAATAAAAGCTACATGATATTAAAGCCCATTAAATTTTACATCGATATAGCGAGTTTAATCAAAATCGTCGGAACCGTTTTTGAGAAAATCGAAAAAAGGTGCAAAATGCATGGTATAAAGTGGCTCTTCTGGTAGGCTCATTTTGATGAAAAAAGTTTTGTCACGTCTCGGGCGTATAGATGTCTTAAATATGAAATTTCAGTTTCATAGGACTTACCGTTTCCGCCCGGGAGTTACCACACACACACACACAGACCTTTTTTCGGGACTTGGTTGTTGTTGTTGTTTTAATTTTAAGGGCAAAAAACTGCTGATGGTTATTATCGCCTCACATCTTTACAAAAAAGAAAATGAAAAGAAAAAACGATTTACCAAAATGATGATATCAGAAAAAAAAAAAAATAAATAAAATTAAAAAAAAAATTATGAAAGGAAAACAACGAACAAAATACTAAAAAAATACAGTAACATTAAAAAATAATAAAAATATGGGTAAAAAAAAATAAAATAAACGAAATTAACAATTATGATTAAAAAAAAAAAAAAAAAAAAAAAAAAATGTTTAACTAATGATAACAAATAAAACACAAATATGATAAAAATAATCAATTATAAAAAAAAAAAATTTAAATTGAAAAAAAAAAAAAAAAAATTTAATTGAAAAAAAAAAGAAAAGAAAAAAAAAATTGTTATATATATATATTATATATGTATGTAAAATAAAGAATAATAATAATTTAAGTATAAAGAGATAAAATAAAATTTTAGTTTAAACTGTATGATGAAGAAGAAAAACTAAAATTATATATATATATATATATATATATATATATATATATATTATATATTATATATATATATATATATATAAAGAATAAAAAAATAAATAAATTAAAAATAAAATAAAATAATATATTATAAATTATGTTATATTTGCTGAAATAGACGAATATTCTTTATAAACTTGATGGCACTGCTGATAGTTGCTTCATTATCGCTCAAAGCCTCAGAGACATTGCGTGGCACCCCAAATTTTTCAATTTTTTCCTGTACCGTGGACAGTGCTCAAAAATATGACTCACCGTGAGAGTCACTTTACAGTGATTACATTGAGGTGGATCCTTCCTTGTAATAAGATACTCATGTGTGAGGCGGCAGTGCCCTATCCTCAGGCGGGTGATGACCACCTCCTCCCGCCGGCATGTTCTGGAAGATGTAGCCCAGGAGCTGACAGTGGGTTTGATGTCTTTAAGCTTGTTATTTGCTAATATTTCCCAGGTCTGCTGCCATTCATATAATATTTTTGCTTTTAATGGTTTAAATAGCTCCGATGGTGGGACATAGGAGGGCGTTATTTCTTCTAACGAATGAGTCTCTGCTTTTGGACTCAGGGGACCCTAAAACGTGTATTTCCGTTGAAAACTGGAATTCGAAAATTTTCACGATCGCAATACTTCCCCTTACTATATATAGTAAGTGAAAGTAATAAAATCGCTAGACCAAAAAAAATTCTAAAAAATCATAAAATAATTTAATTAGATTTATTCACTGAAACAATAGGAAAATTCATAGTTGTCTGAATTCTCCAATTTTCCCTAGCATATTTCTATAGTCTACTCCGCACTTTGCCTTTTGGTTTGGGCCAAAGTTTTGGGCCTAATAGCGCTTAATTAAGCCTAAACAATAGATTAGTTCAGTTGAATAAACTTCCTGAATACACTCGTGGCCTAAAACCAGCTCGACCAGTGGCTAATTACGCTTGTTTGGATTGTAAAAGGGCAAATCCTCGCTTGTACTTAAAAGACGGCACATGGCTTTGAAAGTTAGAAATTGGATAAATTAGAAGTAGAAAACAAACATAACATAAATAACCAAAGATATATGTGTATTTTTTTGTATTTTTATATCTGTATGATAGTCGTTTAGATAAATGCTGCAATTAACGCTTACGTTCACATTTTAGAGAAATGCTGCAATAAACGCTTATGTGCACATTTATAACAGCAGAGCGAAGTTCAAAGGAGCGAAAACTTCTCTAGAGCGTTATATAATTTTTTATTTTAAACGAATGAGAAAATTATAACACCACAACACATATAAGGAAAGATGTTACATTAAGTGCACTATTTAATACCTTCATTACGACTGTATAAAAGACATGATTTAGTCAAGATTAGGGTTCCCTTTCATTGGGACGTTGAATTCTAAATGGTACTAAAAGATTTTTTTTACGAAATTATTATTTTGACATATTTGCATTGTCATCATTTAGTTTTATCAAAATCTTCTATTTGATTTTGTCTATTCCTGGACAAACTCTCCAGCCTTCCACTTAATAACAAAAGACTCATATATATATGACCATCATAAGACCGATATGGACTTACTGAGTTGAGCTATGGGGTCTACTAAACCATCGAATTCCACTCGTATCCAATCCTTACAAAAAAACTCCATTCCCACTACAATCCATGAGTTTCAATCCTTGATTCCTATTCAATACCTGAGAATCCTCCAAGGCGTCTGAAAATATGATGGCCACGGGACCTTCTAGTTTAGAATATTTTTAGAGTGCTGCCACTGGGTTGTGTCTCTACATGTATTTCATGACAGTTTTATATATTACTATCACATTTACTAGATGTATTTTTATTTAATACAGTTGTAAATATCAATAAATATGTTTTAATAAAAAAAAAAAATGTATTTAATGAACACTCATGTCCTTTAAAAACGCGAATTAGTAAGGCTATTTATTTTCTAAAGGTGCTAATTACACATTTAGTTTCGTTCCAAATCATACTAAATTTTAATATAGTGTCATTAGTATAGTGAAAAAAAAATTAGGGTCTAATGCGAAAATAATCAAATAAGTTCTCGTAGTAATACAATTATAATCAGAGGATTTCGCGCTCCTAGTAAAATTTCCTAGAATGGATGCAGTACCTTTTGAAATTCAAGGCACCCACTTTACAGTGGCTGCGTGAGCCGTAGGAGGAATTTCTGACAACCGTGCCGACTTATAGCTGATACAAAAAACTATAAACTGATTATTCCACATAAGGGTTTTTTTTTTTTTTAACATTTTATTGATATTTACAACTGTACATATAATATATACAACAAGTAAATGGGCTAATTTACACTTATGGGCGTGATAATGTCTAGTGAAGAAACTACCCAGTGGTAGCACTTCAATGCCAATTTAATTACAGTAGTTCTCGAGGCCATCGTCTTTTTAATCGCCTCGGAGGGTTGTCAGGAATAGTGGGAATGATAAGTTGCGTACAAGAGGATTCGTGTGAGTTGGGAGTTTGGAATGAAAAGAGGCATATCTGTTTCGGGCTAGTTCTGCGACAAATGGGATATTTAGGTCTTTATGGATGATTTTATTCGTAAAGAAATAAGGAGCATTTAGGATTTTGCGAAGGATTTTGGATTGTAACGATTGAATGCGAGAGAAAATAGATGGTTTAGTAGAGCCCCAAAGCTCGATTCCATATGTCCAGATGGGTCTGATGATGGTAACATAAATGAGCTTTTTGTAATAAATTGGAAGTTTTGAACGTTTGTTTAGTAAGTGTCGTAGTAGTCGGTATCTACGGACAGTTTCTTGTCGTTTAAGTCGAGTATGGGGATTCCATGTAAGGCGTTTGTCAAGATGGAGTCCTAGGTAACGGATTTGTTCAACAGGTATGAGTGGGGTATTATTAATGGATACAGTGGCACGTAAGGGTTAAACTTCGGTATATTGTGATTATTAGAATATTTTAATTTTCTATAAAATATTATAAAGTTTGGATTAAGAAGGCCTTTATTGTATAATATATATATAATATATATATATATATATATATATATATATATATATATATATTCCAATGGGTAAATTCCATAAGTAAAATGATTTATTTGACTCATAGTTCGATTTATAACGGTTAGAGAAAAATCAAATTTTGAGTTTTTTCTGGTATTCGTAGTTTTCGTCAAAATATCTCGAATATATACTTGATGTGCAAGCCAGAGAAAACAAATAATACCAAACAAAAGAAGAGAAAATTTCCCCGAAGGTTAGGATGTCAAACCATTTAAAGTAGGGAAGTGTGTGTCTCAGCCTCATGCAGAATATTAAATGTTAATTTTTAATTAATTAGAATACTTAGGGACATTACCGCTAACCTTGCCTTACAATATCACAACCAAAGAAATACCTTACAAAAACTTAGTCGGCTGGCGAAGGTGAAATTAGTCTTACTCGACCCTTCTAGGCTTCATCCTCCAGCTGACCAACGACGGACCTCTCTTCTTCTTGTAGACGGAACCTGACTCTCCTCATGCTGGACTACATAATAAAAGGCAAAATAAATTGTAACTGTATAAATATTAAACAAATAAATTAATCATAAATAGTTTAACAAATTCAATTATTGTTATTTTAGTAATGTGCTTAAATTATTCTTGAATAGACAGATACAAATTTCTTAGCTTTAAACACTCTGTTACATAATAAAATAAATTTTCAAATTGCTTTTTATTTTCTATTTGCAACAAAAGTTGTACTATGAGGTCATTGTCAGACATATTTCCAATATACGTTCTCAAGTACTTATTTCTGGACGGGGAGTAAACAGGGCATTGCAACAAAAAATGATTTAAATCTTCTGGTTCGCCTGAATTACAAATAGGGCATTCAACGCTATTATCTGAATAACCATTTTGGAATCCGTAACTGGTAACTTTAAGTTTATTGGGTTGACATAGTCTTAGTTGACTGATCAATCTATGTTTCCTCATGGGCCCTTTATTTTCAAATAATATTCCCCCATATTTAAGCTACTAATTTTCCTAAAATTAGGATTAAACTTTGAGTGCAAAATAGCCTGAATATCTAGGGAAAGATTATTATTATTGAATTTTTCAACAGCGTTATTTAATTATCTTTCAAATAAGGCTTTACTTTTGATATTTAATATGTCAGCCGCGTCTATAATTAATAATTTATTAGTAAGTTGCCTATACCAATTGTACCTCACATCGACCCTCTGGTTCAAGGAATATTTTTTTAAAATGTTTAAACATATTTTCGGTAACCGATCCTCTTTCATTAAGTCTACCTTTCGGTACCAGCGAATCATTCTTTTTAGAACATCTGTCTCTATTGATTTCAGACCAGTTTCTATACGAACATAATGGTTAGGTGTATTCCGTGGCCAATGATATATTGCTTTAAAATAACTTAAAGCAACCCGCTCTAATTTTTGAAAATGTAATGGGGCCCAGACTTCCGAAGAGTATAAAAGAACAGAATTTACCATGGAATTTAGCATTTTGAACTTAGTAGCAAGTGAGTCTGATCTTGACTTTAAAAGAATTTCCCGAACTCTATGTGAAGCCAGATGTGATTTCTTTACAAAGTTATCTGCTGCTTGAGAAAACAAACCCGATGATGAAAAAACCACTCCTAAATAACTGTATTGTTTAGCTATTTCAATTTTAGATTTATTATAGAAAATAGATTTAACTTTGGTTCTATTGCCACCCTTTTTAAAATATATATATGATATTATCATTTAATACTTACAACAACTATCACCAAATGGGCCAAACTCCATGGCTTATATGTCTACAATGGCCAATAAACTAAATATCTATCTATATCTACCCTCTTTTTTTCCTGTTTTTTTTTTTTTTTCTTGTTCTCATTTCCCAGATTTATGATTATCTATTGTATAATAAATTCTAAAATGTCCATTGGTCTCAAGTTCGTTATTGAAATCATTAAGAATCTCATTCATCCGTAAAACTAACTACCCTTAAATTCATGCTAACTCTTTCTCTAACAAAAGCTTCAAGTTACTCTATAAGTTACATTTTGAACCAATTACTATTTAAATGTCTGATAAACTTGACTAATTTTTACTCTGATATTTAAGCTATTTAATTCTCCATCGATATAGTAAGTTTAAATCAGAATCGTTTATAGCCGTTTTTGAAAAATCGTACAAAAAGTTCAAAATGCATAGTATAAAGTGACTTTTGATAAAAAATGGTGCTGTAATATCTCAGGCATTTAATACGTTTTAATATGATTTCGGTTCATTCTGATTGAACTAGTCTGACAGGGCTTAAATGCTGTTTCACTGTCTCAAAAAATTGTTTTTCCATACTTCTATTTAATGCATAATTAAAGATAAATTAGATAATTCTGAATAGAAATATAGTATCAAATCTTCCGTATCGCATATAACTTTTTTCAATGGTGGTTTTATATGAAACTCCCTTTTAATTAAAAAAATATATTATAATTGTACAAAGGGGAGCCCGTGGATAGCGCGCTAGTCTCTCATGCTACAGGTTGCGAGTTCGAATCCCAGTCCCGGCGGGGCTTTTATAAGCATGTAATTAAATGGGGATTCACTCCAGCCTCTCCTCGGGGTATGTGAGACCCGTCAGCTAAATGGCCACTTACAAAATCAGGCTTAGGGAGTGATGCCCCACACTACGAATTGCATCGTGAAACGCGAGTAAATTTTTTTCTCCTGCATGGCCTGTCGCGCCATTGAAAAGAATTTTTTTTACAAACTTATGCAAAACCTACAAACCATTAGATACAGTCATTGCTGGTTGTTAATAATTATTCAACTTTGTAGTTTTCTTCTTTTCATATTTTCTATAGGGGTTTCACGACGATGCGAACAGCAGAAATCAGCAAGCATCGCTTTTGCCCATTTTACATTATAGCGTTATCCTGTGTGTAATATGTCTTGATCAAACATTTTGCCGTGTTCACCTAATACTGCTCCAATACGCGGGAATAAAGTACTAATGAGAATCCAAGAAATGAATTTTTAGGGACATATTGCATTTTAGTGCTTTTTATGAAGAAAGAAGTTCAAGGATGATTTCACGGTCTATCTTTTTCTTTATCCAATGTACTATCAAAATTTGAGTCCTTTCATGAGCTCTCGTATTTGAGGACCCACAAAGATTCCTTCTTTCAATTTCACGTCGCTGATTCGAGGAAATTTATTTTTAAGATTTTGAAACCCTCCGCCCTTGCTAATTGCATTAAACAAAATTTTTAATAAGGCCCAACTTTATATGGAGAGATGGTAGAAAAATTGTATCATTGAAACTAAAGGTTCTTCTTTTACTGGAAGGAATTAGTCCGGGTGGCGGTCATTAAATGAGTTGAAACTATTTAGTTGTTTGCCAACGTTTCGACTCCCTTTGTAGGTCATCATCAGGGCTAAAAAAGATACAAAAGAATACAATTTCAATGACATTACATACAATATTATATAAACTATTTAGCTAGAGAACGTCGGTATTAAAATATAACAGAAGAACTGTATATGTAAAAAAAAAAAAAACTTAATTAAAATACAATGACTATAGTACAATAATGAAAATGTTATACAGAAAAAAAAATGTTCACTAAACAAAATTTACACAGGTATCAATAATTTACATGAGATATGAAACAAAAATATGAAGTAGAGTGGAGATACGTACCGCATGGTGGAGAATGGAAACTGGGTACTGTTTGGTAGATGTAGGGTAGGTAGGATGGTAAATTCGTAGGAAAAAAAGTAGAATGGAAATTACGTACCGATTTATGGACAGGGTCTCACAACAATGACTAAAATTCTTAATACTACCATACAAAGAATCAATGAAATTTAATTTATGATTATAATAATGATACAGGATAAAAAAATAATCTAATTTAATTCTTGAAATATCTCCTATATAATAGTAAGAATAGTGATGGAAGATGTACATGGAGAAAAACTGACTGTTCATCTTTTACATTCTTGACTCCAGGAATCAAACTCATTCTTTGTGGCCAATTTTTTACTAAGTAATGCTTTTTTATCTTTGCTCGACTGTCCCATTCGCATAAAAGGCAACAAATTTTGGTAAATCCTCCTTGCAGTCCAGTTAACATAGGAACAACATTTAGATGAGCGCAACTGTTCCACTTATACTGTGAATATTTAATTTTTTCCTCTGACAACTTCATATTTCCATAATTTTCTTTCATGTTTGTTGCGTGTGCAAGAGGAATAGATGGATATTCATTGCCGTCAGACAAAAAACACATAATTATAAGAAATTAAAAACAAAAAACTTTTAAAAATTTCTATATGTGATAGAAAAAAATGGAAAGCGAACATCGGTTTAGCATATTTTATTTAAAGGATTTCGTTGCAGACCAGTGTTTTTTTTTTAAATGTTGTTCTTATATATATATATATATATTTTTTTTTTTTTTTTTGAGCTCGAAAAGGCCTTAAAGACCACACAATAATTATCATGCTCAGGTTTACTTCCTCAACTTCCTTATTTTCCACACTTCCCTCATGAGCTCTTCGCTTTTACGTTTCAATTCTTTCGACAACGCAAAACCCCTTTTTGGTTATTCTTTCTCCACGAAGACCTTTATATTGTTTAAGTACCTATGTAATATTTAAGTATTATATAAATTAATATTAAAATAAATCATTCTTACATTGTTAAAGAAAGGTGATGGTAAAATTAAAATTTATGATTTTTCTTTTTTTTTAATTTTTAAATTTTACAAAAGAAAGAAACTAAATTTGTTTGAAATTATAATGTTTTTATTTATTTTGTTTTTTAGGACCTGAGACGGAGAAATCTCTATTGGGTAAGCATCCTTATAATTTATTTCAATGTGTTATCAAATATCGGATTAGGTGAATTTTAAATCCTATATACGTATTATTTATTAATTTTTATTTTGTAGAAAAAAAAGGTATGTATGTCTATGTATATATAGTTATCATTTATATTTTTTGTGGCAAGTTTTATAATCAATATGTTTAAAACAGTAATTAAATGTGAATACAGCTGATATCCCAACCCATCCTAACTCTTTCCTTTCTACCTATGCTGATGACACGTGTGTGCAATCAGTAGATAATGATCCAGTTACTGCCTCCGACATTCTTCAATCCCACATCCGAAACCTAAAAATACGGTGTCAGAATTGGAGGATAAAAATTAATTCCGACAAATCCCACCAAATTACTTTTACCCTTCGTCGTAAACCTATGACTTCCTGCCCTTCAGTATCCTTTAATAACTCTCCTCTAGTCCCTGTTGAACAGATCCGATACCTAGGAATCCATCTCGACAAACGTTTTACTTGGAATCCTCATACAAGACTAAAACGACAAAAAAATGACCGACGTTTCCGACTACTTCAACACTTACTAGACAAACGCCCAAACCTTCCACTTTACTACATAAGGCTCATCTATATGACCATCATAAGACCGATATGCACCTATGGAGTAGAGCTATGGGGCTCTACCAAACCACCGAATTCTTCTCGTATCAAACCTTACATTCCAAAATCCTTCGGAAAATCCTCAATTCTCCTTATTTTGTCACAAACCAACTCATTCATAAAGACCTTAATATTCCAGATGTTGCTGACTTAGTCCGAACCAAGTACCATTCCTTCCATGACAAACTCCATTTCCACTCCAATCCATTAGTTTCAATCCTTGCTTCCTCTTCGATCCCTGACAATCCTCCGAAGCGTCTGAAAAGAAGATGGCCACGAGACCTTATAGTTTAAATTTTTTTTAAAGAGCTGCCACTGGGTAGTGCCTCAACATGCAATTCATGATATTTTTCTATACTATCATCAGGTTTACTTGATTTATCTTATGTAAATTAGTTTTATATATCAATAAATATGTTTAAAAAAATATGAATAGCTACGAATTATGAACATTACTACAATTATGTATAAGTATTTTTTAATTGTTTAATACTGCAAGCTTATGAATATCTAACTCATTCCTGGGCAATTCCCTACACTGAATAATACAACAGAACAATAAAACAGGGTTTTAGTGACTCAATGTAAAATAATGAGCATCTCATGGCGCGTAGGGATCCACCTCGATGTCAACTGTGTAAAGTGGCTCTCACAGTAAGTCATATTTTTGAAGAGTGTCCTCGTTATAGTAGGGAATTTGTAAAATGTGACGTACCACGTAAACTCTCGGAGGCATTGAGCGATAGTGATCGGGCCGTCGATGGTGTCATTCAATTGGTGAAGAACATTCGTCTATATCACCTCATTTAACACATTCAGGCTATTTTACGCATTTTTAATATTTTACTCACAATTTTTATTTATTTATTTATTATATTAATTTTTTTTTCTTTTTCTCTCTTCATTATAAGTAAGTTAATCGTCTTCTGAAGATGTTTTGGGCAATAATAACCACTCGCAGTTTTTTGCCCTTAAAACCAAAACAACAACAACAACAACAATAAATAAATAAATATATATATATATATATATATATATATATATATATATATATATATATATATATATATATTATTGTGTGTGTGTGTGTGTGTAATTCTTCTTCTAATTAAAATGAATCAGGAGTTAAACGATGCTAAAATAAAATTTTAATTATTATAATTTGTATGACATAAAATAATCAATTGGATAACATACATAATTAACAATGAACCTACCTAAAATAAAGAATTGTTTAACAGTCCTTTGATTGATACAATTAACTCTCATAACAGAGGTATAACCTCCCTTGGTAAAATATTAACTTATGATAATGAAATCAAGAATAATAAAATTCTTGATTTTACACCTCCGCTGTTCGGAGACTCTTTTATCCAGGAGAAAAAGAGTAAGGAACCAACTTACTAGAGTGGAACACATTCGCTTCCTTTCGTTTTTTGTTAGACTCCACTTCATATATAGATTTGGAAATGTGTTTTCTAATTTTGAGTGGCCCTATTCTGACTTCGTCCAGCTTCCTCCTGTTCAAACTATTACCAAAATCCTTCGTAAAATCCTCAACGCTCCTTACTTTGTCACGAATAAACTTATCCATAAAGACCTTAATGTTCCCTATGTTACTGATTTGGCCCGGACCGGGTATCAATCCTTTCATGACAAACTCCATTCTCACTTTAACCCACTAGTTTCAATCCTTTCTTCCTCTTCAATTCCAGATAATCCTCCGAGGCGCCTGAAAAGGAAACGGCCCCGGGACCTTCTAGTTAAGAATTTTTTTAAAGTGCTTCCAATGGTAAGCTTCTCTACATGTATATCATGTCATTGTATTATATAACACATCACATTTACTTGATGTATTTTTTTTTAATACAATTGTAAATACCAATAAAATGTTAATAAAAAAATATTGTAAATAGAGGCTATTTATTATATATTTTTATATTTTTAAATATTGAGGGAATGAATATTATATAATAAATTACTAACGTCATTACTGAGATAGATTAAAAAATAATAAAAGGAGAATTTTGGCAATACTTCCTACGCATTGCGGTTGTATTTATTTATGAAATTCAAGTTATTCAATTCGCTCTGTGAGAGAGGATATGGCTATGCACAATGGAATGCTAACCAAACCACATGATGCTGTTATATCCGGATTTAATTCCTACACATCTCTAGATTACTCCATTTCATGAATACATTTTTGTTTGGTTTCAATCTGGCAAAAACACTGCTTGTAGTTTAAACTATAGTAATTATTCTCGCAGCAGATAGTAGTAATGAATGGAGGAAATATGTAAAAGATAAAAAAATAAATAAATAAATGTTTGAATAGGAAGCGGCAGGAAATCAGGAGCAGAATCAATGATAACTTCTTCTATTACTTCGGCTCTAAAGTTGAGAGGCCCTCCAGGACACACCATTAATTTAATTGAATTTAAATAAAATTCCTATTTTGGAAATAAAAAAAGATATCGAAAAATATGGTTATAATGTTGTAAACATCACTAATGTTATTTCTAGATTAAAAAACGCACTCCCCATGTTTTTTCCTTGACATCTTCAAATCAACCTACAATGAAAAAATATTTGAGATTCAATCAATATTTTACACAAAAATAAGAGTAAAAGAACCCAGAAAAAGAAGTCATACCACAGTGTATCAGGTGCCAGCAGTACGGGCACACGAAGTTGTATTGTAACCACACTCCACGTTGTGTGCGATGTGGTCTTAGCCACGACAGTTCAACTTGTACAAAGGCAAGAGAAACACCAGCGACATGCGCCAACAGCCAGGGAGGACATCTAGCCAACTATCGTGGGTGCCAAGTTCTGAAGGAGTTGAGGATTCAACGAACTTCTCGAACGTACCGCTCCGAACGACCTCATCCTCCAACACGAAATTTCGACGAACATCCTGATCTTCGTCAAAAAACATCAACCAACCCACCAGCTCATAATAATGGTACACAGATAGAGTAGCCAGTTCAGCAGCTGAGAGCTCCGACTCGACAGGAACCAGATCTCCAGCCACTGGAACCACCAATCCAGCCATTGAGACCACCAATCCAGTCTCTGGTACCACCGAACCATCCACGGGAATCACCAGGCCTCCAGATGGGACAAAATCACGCTTTTCCGCCTTCTAACAACGAACCAACAGGCTAGGGTATGAGGAGGGAAATACCACAGCAGCCGTCTTCAGGTGAAAATTCATTCCAAATTTCACAAATAATTAGAGGGTTGAATAATCTTATTCAGCCCCTTTTGAGCCTTCTCCAAGAGCTCGCTTACTTCACTCAAGCTATGAACGCTCCAAATGGTCCCTAATCGTATAATGATAGCCTTATTAACAATCCGACGTAAAATAAAGACTTCAATCATTTAAAAAAATGATGGACACCATACATGAAAAAAAAAATCTGACGAGAAGACGTGCTGCTGGGTGCTGCCTGACATGTCATTATTTTGTTTATTATTCTATCCTATTTGCTGATTGTCAGACTACTGCTGACAGGTGCAAATCAACAAATAAAGTTAAAAAAAAAAATAAAAACATGAGTTTTATTAAATAATCTATTTTTACTTAAACTTACCTATATATGAAATATATAGTAAGGGAAAGTATTGCGGTCGTGAAAATTTTTGAATTCCAGTTTTCAACGGAAATACAAGTTTTATGGTCCCTTGAGTCCAAATGACCAATTCCCGACAAAAAGGTCTGTGAGTGTGTTTTTGATAAGTCTGGCGCGAAAACAAAAAGACGTATAAAACTGAAATTTCATATTTTAAAAACCTATACGAGCGACATATTTCAGCTTTTTTTTTACTGAAATCGGCTGACCGGAAGTGGTACTTTATACCATGCATTTTGAACCATTTTACGGTTTACTCAAAAACGACAATAACGATTTTAATTAAAATTGCCATATCGATGTAACTTTTAATGGGCTTTAACAGCATGTAGGTTTCATTCTGATTGAAATGGTTTGACAAGGCTTAAATGCCGATATTTTAAATTTTCTTCCTCTAAAATACATTTAATTTTGTATATTCTATAAAAATAACCATATTATTTTGTTACAATTGACAAACAACAGGTGAAAAATGTGTAATTTGAACGAATTGCGCTAAAGGAAAAAATGATAACAATATTTTCTTAACGCAATTTTTTTGTTTTTTAACAAAAGAACAGTAATATACATGTGTAATATCCCGTTAGATAGCCAATGATTTTATGAAAAATATTATCCTATACACAAGCTGGTAATAGTTATCTGAGATCGATGAAAAGCCGATAAAAGCAGCTGATTGTCGTATATAATAATGTAATGGATTTTTTAAAATAAAACACGTGTTTATATAGAAATTCAATTAACTTAATTCTTAATAGTTCCACTCATTTTTATCTCTAACTGTATAGAAAAAATGTTTAATCGATTATAACGACGGTTGTTAGTAAAATTCGCCCGCACCAGATTTTTTCCCTATCCACAATAATCAGTGATTTTAATCGGATTTTCATCACTCTCCAATAACTTTTACAAATCCGTTTATTGGATAAAATTTTTTCTAAAGTCTTTAGCTATCCAACGGTATATTCTATTTTTAGTGAGATTTTCTTATTGATACTATCTCAAACATCTTTTCAATCATACATACTCAACAGTCGACAATAACTCCGTCATTAAATTTATTGTAATGATAAAGATAATTATTTAAATAAGATAGAAGATCTTTAAACAGAAAAAGATTCAGAAATGAAGATAATATACTCTAAATACCTAACTGTAAACATTTTTTTTTCCTTCCTCATCTCGAAGGTCAGAGAACAAATTAGGTGTCAAGCACCATAATTCTGCTGTCATGAGCACGGAAAGACAGCTTACATAGCAACCCAACCAATTTTTTCGCAATTCGTATTTTTAAGGTTTAGGAATCTTAATTTTATTTTTTCCAATTAAATTAAATTACCTGTTTAAACAACTAGAGGGTAGTTCTAATTAATACAACTCACTTATTCAATTTTTATTTTACACAATTCATTTTTTTTTTTTAATTATCTACCTCCCAATTTTACTGCTAGTAACGCTTAACGTTTTGATTTGTATTATCATTTCTACAATGTTAGAGTTATATTTTTTTCTTTTATTGAGTGATATTACAATCTGTCCTGATTAGTCTCCTAAACAGTTTTTATGGGAGGCCGGTGGCTGATTGGCTAGCGCGCTAGTCTCTCATACTATAGGTTGTGAATTCGAATCCCAGTCCCGGCGGGGCTTTTGTAAGGATATAATTTAATGGGGATTCACTCACAGCCTCTCCCCCGGGTATGTGAGAGCCGTCAGCCAAATGGTGGCCACTCATAAAATTAGGCTATAGTGATGACCCTACTCTACAAAAAAAAAAAAAAAAAGCATCGAGAAACGTGAGTGTAATATCCCAGGTTACACCACGAGGCCCAGGGCCTGCACGGCCTGTCGCGCCACTGAAAGAAAGAAACTGTTTCTATAATATAAAATACAATAATTACTTAATGTTCAGTCCATTGCTATCTACTGTCATTATCCATCTGATAGCCAGCTGCTCGATCCTACACTGATACCATTCTTTGAGACGCTGTATAAAATTTTTTAGATCGCTATTTCTACTTTCGCAAAATCATCAAATTTTTTCCTTAAAGAAAATGGGCCATGGGTCGAAAAAACTAATAATCTGATGGTGTGCGGTCTGGACTATAAGGTGGATTAGGCAGGAGTTCGAATCCATATAGTTCTTTAAACTCTTATTTGGTTCGACCGGAAATGTGAGCTGATTTCCGAGGAGCTAGCTCGTGAGGGACCAGTCTACTGCTCTTTTTTATCTTTTCCGTGAAGAGTAGATGGCTACTTACAATATCTTTTGACACTTCACCCTTCCTGGTAAGTTCGCGAGTACTTTACCTCGATTGGGGCGGGGTAGCCGAATGGGTTAGCGCGTGTTGCATTGACGCGCGTTGCCTAGCAACCACGGAGAACAAAACTTTGGAAACCATAAAATTAAAAGTTCAAGTCTCGGTACCGGGAGGACTTTTATCTCGGCATTTATACCCCGTCCTCACTCCCTGGTCCGAGAAACCCCCGTATAGCCTTCAAAGGCGAGTTAGGGGTGAAAAAAAAGAAAAAAAAAAAAGTTCGCGAGTACTTGTGTACGGATTTAGCTCATCAGCTTCCTGCAGAACCTTATGAATTTCCAGTAATTTTCGTCCGGAGACCTTATTCCTTTCCAGCATCGTATCTCCACTGCTAAATTGTTCAAACCAACGCCGCGTAGTGCGTAGTCGAAGGCGCCTTCTCCTTCCAAGTAAATAATTTTACAATTTGACTAAGCGGCGAGAATTGTTTTTTCAGTAATACCTAACTATTACTTGAATTTTCCCCGACTCTGCCATTTTTCCTCCTTGAAACAAAGAAATAAAATGCTTTAATTTGTTTTCAAGGAAACGAATAGGATTGATCAAGCTTAGATAATTATGCAAAGGGGTTATTAACTATAGGTAATTATTAAATAGGATTAAAATATTTACAGTCCTAAGAAATCTTGAATTTGATTAAAAAGTCAGTTTTTTCTACAAGCGTTTGATATTTAAATTTTAATATTGAAGTACTACCACTGGGTAGATTCTTCTGATGACGGTTCAAGCCAATTGTCTGTAAATAGCACATTCACTTATTGTACTATATAAATTATACAGTTGTAAATCTCAATAAAATAATTGTTTTTAAAAATTTAATAAACCAGTTACTTCTTAGATCCAAGATTTCTTGCTCATTAGGTACTTAATCTAATTACTCTGTTTTTAAAAACCTCATATCAAAAGAAAAACATGATTTTATTTATGTACTCTTTATAGGTCCAAATGTTTTCGTTACTAGGATGTATTATTTATTGTCATTCGATATATAGGTTTTCCTTGATACTTATGTTTTCTCTGCTCCACATTGACTGACGAATAAGAAAACTTCCTTGATTAATTAAATAATGATAAATATATACCTACAATGAAATTGTTAGGAAAAGGAAAATAGAGAGTTTCAACAAAGCGAAGTTTGAAGAAAAGTAAATAGAGGGCTATAGAAAATTTGTTTTTTCAATCATCCCCTCAAGTTTGGTGTATCATATTCATACTTTCGAACTTCCTTGCAGCACCTTTTAAGTAAGTTTGTTGCAAAAGTTTTTCTTTGTTTCATATATACACTGCCGGTCAAAAGTTTGAGAGCACCTATGGTTTACGTCAATAAATCATTTTGGTTTTGGTTTTTGATGTATTTATTGGCACAAAACATCTTGGTCATCAGTGCCAGATACACTCACTATAAGATACACTTTTTTGAAAACAAACAATTGTGGTTTTAATTGAAATATTAAATAATAATATTAATTAAAATAAATAATTAACTAATAAAACAAATAATAATAACATAATTGAAATAACAAATTTTATTTTTAGTTTGATTTCTCTTTGACCGAGCCTGGCACTCGGGATTGCTTTACAAACCTCAATTTTCTCCTACCTACATATTTCCTTATCAACCAAAGATAATAATAAGATCTACATTACCGACAGATGCTTCAAAGTAAATCATAATAATCCCTATTCATTCGTTTTTAGTCAGTTTGCTGTTGTTCCCCGAGGCAGTATCGTAGGACCTATTATTTTTACAGTTGATATCCCATCCCAGCATTTTCCTTTCTACCTATGCTGATGACACTTGTGTGTTATCAGTCAGTACTGTTATGTATTGAGGATACTAAGGGGAGTTCATTATTAAATAATTTTAATATTAATCAAGTAAATATTAATAATCCTTTTTCGCAAAACATCGAAAGACGTTTACATGGGGCCCCCCAGCAATACCTCGGGAAACTTTCTAGACCCCAGGGGCACTTCCCATATCCCCCGCCTTCCTTTGTCTGATAGCAGATCAGCATTTTCTAAATAAGGGTACTTTTGGAAAGAAGAGAAGGTGTAGTGATGAGGGTGCGATTTTAGAATCAGAGAGGGCAGTCAAGTTCCATCCACAAGAAGAGAAGAATCAGAGATCTAGGGAAGGTCCGCCGGGGTCAGACAGCAGCTGGAGGATGAAGACTAGAAGGGGCGCCAAAGACTGATTTTACCTTCGCCAGCCGACTAAGTATTTAAAGATATTTCTTTGGTTGTAATATTGTATGGCAAGGTTTACTTTAATATCCCTCAGTGTTCTCAGACATAGTTTAAATATATTTTATCTGTCTAACTTGTTTTTAAATAATAATGTCATTTATTGAAACTTGTTTAATTTAATTTCACCCTAATGGGATCGGTAAGCTCGATACTTTTGGTAAAGAAATCCAATGGTTCCAAAAAGTATAATACATAAATACATTAAATATAAAATTAATATAGTATTTGAAGGTAGAAAAGCACCCGGTCAAAAACATAGTAATCTTGATCCAACTATTGCTTCTAAAACTCTCTAATCCCACATCAGAGACCTAGAGGTATTGGGTCAGAACTAGAGAATTAAAATAAATGCCAACGAATCTAACCAAATTTCGTTTACCCTTCGTCGTAAACCTATAAGCTACACTATCCTTGACAAACAACTTACTTGGAACCTCATACAAGACAGAAACTGCAGGACATTCTTGATTACTTCAACACTTACTAGATAAACGTTCTAATCTTCCACTTAACTACAAAAGACTCCTATACATTACTATCATAATGCCAATATGGACTTACGGAGTAAAGCTTTGGGGCTAAACCATCGATTCTTCTCGAATCCAATCCCTACAATCCAAAAGCCTAAATTACCACGAATAGCCTCCTCCATAAAGACCTCAGCCATATGCTGCTGATTCGGCTCGATCCAGATATTCTTTTCATGCCAAACCCTATTCCCACCCGAATACTCTAGTTTTAATCCTTTCTTTCTCTTTAATTCCTAACAATACTGCAATGCGTCTGAAAAGAAGATGGCCCCGAGACCTTCGAGTTTAAAATATTTTAGGAGTGCTTCCATTGGGAAGCGTCTTTACATGTGCTCCATTATATTTTATTAAAATTTACTCGTTGTATGCTACTATACACTTGTAAATCCAAAAAAATTAAGTGTGATTTATTGATTACTTAAATGCCAAAGTTGTTAGAGCTTTACAGCACAGGTAATGTTATTGTTTTTTCATTAAAGAACGTTTGAAAGAACTTTCAGCATACACAAAACAAAAAAATCCAAACGCTTAAGGGCCACAAAAAAATTCAAACAGATTATTTGATGTAAACCATAGGTGATCTCAAACTTTTAACCGGCAGTGCAAATATTTGTAGAATTTATAAAGACAAGTTACCAGGTCTTCTACTGGATTTTACTTTCCTCGACGTGTTGAATAATATTGGTGTCCCTCATTTATCGTTTTAATAATGAAAATGTCACGAAAGGTAACATAAAAACAGTATCACTATAATGCTTGCTCAAAACCCTGAACAAAAAATGTTATCTTTTATAATTGGGAAAGGTTTCAACACTTCAAGTTCTCCAAGGAAGTAAAACCTTAAAAAATTTTCCCAAAAATAAAAGAAAACAATATATCTTGAACATTGGGTGGTAAATTAAGTTTGTAGCGTTTTTAAATATTTCAATGTAACCATATCTGTTTTTATAAAAATATGTTTCCTTGGTCAATAACATTTACATATTCTAAAAAGAACATACCGGCATGCTCCTTCTAGACCTCGAAAAAGCATTTGATACCATTAAGCACTCCGGGCTCATATACAAATTAATCGCATTCAACTTCCCACCATACCTGATTCACATCATTCACTCCTATTTAACAAATAGACAGTTCTATATTCAAGTTTGGACATCTACTTCCGACACACTCCCCATCTTAGCGGGTCTTCCTCAAGGCTCTTGCCTATCTCCAATCCTATTTAATTTGTTCATTTCTGATTTACCAGCCCATCCATTTGTGACGAGGTCATTATACGCTGATGATACAGCATTGTAATCATCATATCGCATCGATACAATAGTGAATCGCCTTCAACTATATTTTTAAAAATTTCACAAATATTGCATAAAATGGAAATTGAAAATTAATCCCACCAAATCTGAAGCAATTCTTTTCACTAAACGTCGCCACACAAATAAACCACTAAATCAAGATAAATTCAGCTCTCATCCCTTGGTCAAAATCCGTACAGTACCTAGGCATAACATTAGACAAATCTCTTACGTTCACAGATCATATCAATAGAAAAACTGATAAAGCCAAAAAATTAATATTTAAAATGTTTCAATACTTCAACAGAAAATCCCATTTGAGCTCTCATAACAAATTAATAATATACAAATCAGTTATTCGCCCGTTAATTACATACGCCTCTCCAGTCTGGAGCTCAACCTGCTTGACTAACTACCAAAAACTTGAAAGAATTCAAAATCTGTCAATGCGGATAATTAATAATTACCCCCGCTACACTAAAATATCATCCATGCTCCAGGACTTACAGCTTCCAAAAATTAAACATTTTGTCCATACTCAAACAGCTTCTTACTCCAGTAAAACACCAGTCTCCAAAAATCCATTGGTAAGGAAATCGGTAACTATAATAAAGCATCTCTAAAACGCTACACTCATAAAAGAACTAAACATGTGTTACTAACTTAAGCTAGTTTATTTTAATTTCTAATTTTATAATATCAACTGTGTTATCTGTTTTTATTAGTAGGTTTTTGTATAATTTTTCCTACAACATTATATAATCACAATTTAATTTCACCACTAATTATAGATTAGATGATTAAATTATAACTACCAAATAAACCAAACATTTGATGATTGTAAGGATGTCTCATCCGTAATCATTTATAAATATTTCGTCAATATGTAAAAATGTAAATAAAGTTTATTTTCTTCTTCTCTCTCTTCTATTCTAAAAAGGGATTAGTTGAGGTGCTTTTATGCATCGGTTTTAAGCCAGATTCTTTAACTTTGAGTGATAATTTGCTTGCTCAAAATGGAAAGAAAAAAATTCGTTTTCGTTATTTAACGATTGTTCATTTTAAAAAAGGACGGTTAACAAAATTTGCAGTTTGTAAGGCAATGATACCTTACGAGAAAGCACCGTCCGTAAGTGGTTTGTTAGGCTCGAAATAAGAAATTTTGATTAGGAATACGCCAAACGCTCGGTTTGACTTTCAACTGTAGATGATGACCAACTTCATGACTCCCTGCCCTACTGTGTCATTTAATCATATCCCGCTTGTCCCAGTTGAACAGACCCTCTACCTAGGATTCCTACTTGACAAACGTCTAACATAGAACCCGCACACAAGACTGAAACGACACGAAACTGCTCGCCGCTTTCTGTTACTTCAACAAAAACTGGCATCTACATGACAATCATAAGATCTAAATGTAATTACAGATTTGAGCTTTTGGGCTTTACTAAACAATCTAATTCTTCCCGTATCCTTACAGTCCAAAATCCTTCATAAATTCTTAAAGCTCCTTACTTGTCACGAATAAGCTCATCCATAAAGACCGTAAGGTTCCATATGTTACTAAATTAGCAGGTATCAATCATTCCATAAAAAAAATCCATTCCCACTCTGACCCACTAGTTTCTATCCTATCATCCTCTTCGATTCCTGATAATCCTTCGAGGCGTCTGAAAAGAAGATGGCCCAGAGACCTTCTACATTAGAATATTTTTAGATTGCTGCCAATGGGTAGCGTCTCTACATGTATTTCATGTCAGTTTACTATGTCCATCACATTTACTTGATGTATACAATACAGTTGTAAATATCAATAAATATGCTTAAAAACAAAACAAAACAAAAAGAATGATAGATGTGTTGATCTATAATCTATTGCTTTTTCTGTAGTATGAATTAGACGATTCTGGTGGCCATCAAAATATTAGACAATAGCGAACAACTGTTTATTATCCTGTTACTATTTTCTAACGTTTTTTTTACCGCCACCGGAACAATCTCACCCTTTATATTCATTTCACGGTCGACTGTTGAATATTCAATATTCTTTTCCCAGTCAGGAAGAGATTGAGTCTGACGTACGGGTAATTGATGAAGTATAGGAGGTAAAGAGAAAATGGAATATTATACTAATAATTTTTTGTTTTTATCTTTTTAGATATTTATTTTTAATGTACTAAAAAGTGCCTACGAATAAAAAATGTTGGCGAAATGTGATTTCATTGTAGAATAATATGATAATAATCAATATAACTCTAAAATGGTAGGTTCTAGCTCATTTTATTTTTTGAAGTGAAAACCCTTTACTCGCGTTATACGATTATAGGGTAAAAGCTTTGATTTTGTGTTCGAGACTGGCGCATACGCAATGGTCTATGTATGCCTGTCCACTAGAGATAGGATATTGATATAAATTTCCGTGAACGCTATCGATTCCGATGTAATATCGATATCTATAGTATAGGTATTTCAGTATTTTGTTTAATTAAAATCTGTTGCTAATGAAAGGAGTAAAGACATCGTAGATAAACTATGGCTTAGAAGTTACCTCTTGCTATATATAAAGTTGATATAATGAATATCTTAATTCTCTGAAAACTAAAATATTGATATTTTATTTGTAAATATTATTAAAAAATTACTTGGCATAATAAATATTTAAACATACGAAACAAAACCATAATGATCTTATTGTTAATATTTGTTTGTTTGTTTGTTTATTTATTTAACGTCACTTTATGCAACTATGGCTAATCGGACGATGCTACAGTGGGAGTCCTAAATTTTGCCTATCCAGGTTTTATTAGGATAGGGATCTTTAACGAGTACCTGACATCGCACAGGCTCGGGACCACCTTTTACGTCCCCTCCGAAGGACGGCGTAACTAAGGATTTTTTACTCCCATTAAAAAATCCTAGGACCACCTTCGGGTTTGAACCCGTGACCTTTAGCATGAGAGGCTGTTACGCTAGCCACCCAGCTACAAGTGATCCCTTTGTTAATATTTAAATCGTCGTAAAAACGAAATTCAAAAAAATATATCTTGATTATATTAGCAAAGGAATATGATATTTGAAAATTAAATTAATTTTAATAGTAATGAATTCAATTAGTAACACGCATACAGCCTACAAAGAATATACATTATTTCTAATTAAAAGATATGTTTTTTTGTTTGCTTATAAGAGAGACTGAGGTTATCTCCGTGTTGCACAACTACAAATATTCCAAAATATATTTCAAATAATGATCACTTTTGAACTTATGTAAAATCCTACTGTTGGTCATATAAATGTTTAATAATATTACACTTTTTTTCAATGCTACTGAGTTGAAATGGTAAATAAGTTTTTTAAACAAAAAAAAGAATATATATATTTTTTTTAATGGCATTCAAGTGATGTTCGACTATATTGATCTAAATTTTTTTTTAACTATGCCTTCCCATTTCGGTTTTCGCTATGAATGATCTAGCATCCCAGTGCCACTCCGATTTTGATAGAGTTTCACCTCTTATTTTTTGCAAACTGAAGCATACGTATTGATGCGCTGCATAAATTTCATATTTCGCATCACACAGAAAGCAAAGTTGAGATTCTATCACTCCGATCCAATGCAAGTGCTTCGGGTAATCATGGCGGGTAATAATTCTGAACCGTCCAATATCATCTTTTGTTTGCAAATCTAACAATATCCTTTCTTCATCAGGAAGAAGTTTGGCCCAGCGCTTATTAATTGCACTTATCTTTAGGTAATCCATTACTAGAGCATCATTTGCCCTTTTAACTTCATGCCATCTCTACGATAAGACGTTTGATTGTCCGACTCCTCTGAAGCTGCACCTTTTGTACAAGCTTTTTGGCTATATCATTCCTATGGATACCATTGTGAGGCAGATGGTTTACCTGTTGAGCAGTTGTTCAATTTTTAATTGACAGTTCACTAAGTCATTGATTGCCGCCACTGAATCTACCAACAAGAAAATGCTCATTGCAGATGCTATTTAGATATATTTGAGAGATCTTGTAAAGCCAGTAGTATAGCAAGAACTTCGCAGTCGAATTTTGTAGACCATTTCTCGACTGAATTCGAGATTGTAAATAGGTGCAATTACATGTCTGCTTCTCCATTGTACTTTGCATGTTAGGCAGAACCATCGGTAAAGACATGGAGCCAGGAAGGGATGGGATAACGCTTAGTTATGGTTTCAAGTGCCAAGGATCTCAATTTCTCACATATAGCTTTTTCTTTTATGGTAGTAAGATGCTGTTTTTAGAGGGGTGGTGGGTGGCAGTAGAGAAAGAGATTCTGTTTGAGCAGGCAATAAGCCTATTTTTTCTATAAGACTTTCAACTTTTTCGAAAAATGTGACCTGCGTCTTGTGGAGTATTTCTCTCTGCTTCACTAGTAGTCAGCAGGGAGCCTACTTAGGCGTTTATAAAGGCTCATTGAGCTCACTTCTCTACGCATCTACATGGCTCGATGTTTGCTTGCTTCTGCATAGCCACAATAGGAGTGGACTTGGAGCAACCGTCATTATTCCGAGAGCTGTTTCGGGCCCGCTCGATTTTTCGTTCAGCGTTTTCCGGTACTGTTATTAAAAGTTCTCCAAGGATCATGAACGTCTTTGAAGCAGGTTTAAACTTTGTTTGCTTTTCCTATTTATATTATATATCTAAATAAAAGCTATAATAAACTAAAAACTATTTAATTTTACATGGTACAATGAGTTTAATCAAAGTCGTTTTGAACAATTTTGAGAGAATTGCAAAAATGAGTAAAATCTAGGATTAGGTAGCACTTATGGAATGTCGATTTTGACGAAAAAGTTGCTTTAACATCTCAGGCAAATAATTGTTTTAAATATGAGTTTTCAGTCTTGTACGACTTTAAGTTTACGTGGTAGACTTACCATTTACAATCAGACCTTTTTGCCTGACTTAGTCGACCCCACTAAAAGGACACTAGAACGTGAATTTTCAGTGTTTTCACGATTGTAATACCTTTCCTTACTATATATTATATGTAAATTTATATGAAGATGAAAGGAATTATCATAGGAACTGCAATTAATTCGCTCCGTACAATTATAATTTCCTGTTTTAAACGCGGTTACACGTGGAAGACAACTGTATTAGCTGTTGGCATTGGTTTCCACCGCAGCATGTAGTAATTATCTAAACTGATTGGATGATTCCAGTCTGGCTAATGACCTTGAAATTTCCCCTTTCTGAAATATGGAAATAATCCCCGGAGGTATTCAAAATAAACAGAATATCATAATTGCAAATCCTCATTATCCGTTTAGTTCGTATCGGACAGAGTTTTGGTTAAAAACGTCCTATGAATTTATAATGACGTCCTGTAACCAGCAGCTTTTCTCGCAAATATTTTATCATTACTATCCTATTTATGGAATATATATTAAGGGATAGTATTTCGAAGGTGAACATTTTCGGAATCTATTTTTCAAAGGAAAGAGATGTCCAGATGACTAAGTCCCACAAAACGGTTTATATGAACGGAAACTCTAGCCGAAAACAATAATTTGTATAAAAATGAAATTTCATGTATTAAGAGGGTTTATGCATGAGATGTTGCAGTAACTTTTTAAACAATATCGGTGAACCACTACATACAGACTTTTATCTTGGTTTTTTTTTTTTTTATTGAGATTTAAAAGTATATATTATAATACAACAAGTAAATATAATGATTAATGGGAGCAATTTGTAGTAGTGAATCCAAACAAGGAGGTTTCGAGGCCATCGTCCTTTCAGACGCCTCAGTGGATTATCAGAAATCGAAGAGGAAGAAAGGATTGAAACTTGAGGGTTAGAGTGGGAGTGGAGTTTGTCATAGAATGAATGATACCTGGTTCGGGCCAAATCAGCAACATATGGATTAACGTCTTTATGGATGAGCTTATTCGTGACAAAGTTTGCATTAAATATTTTGTATTTTAAGTATTGAATACGGGAATAATTTGATGGTTTAGTAGAGCCCCAAAGCTCAACTCCGTAAGTCCAGATAGGCATTATAATTGTCATGTGGATGAGTCTTTTGTTGTTGAAAGGAAGGATAGGGCGTCTGTAAAGTAATTGTTGAAGTAACCGAAAGCGGCGCTCACTTTCTTGTTCTTCAGTCTTGTGTGCGGATTCCATGTTAGACGTAAGTCAAGTAGGATACCTAGGTAACGGATCTCTTCAACTGGGAGGAGCGGAATATTACTAAAGGATAATGTAGGGCAGGAAGTCATAGGGTTTCGACGAACTATCTTGATTAAATTCGTTAAAACAATGTAAAATTTAATGGATTGGAGTCAAAACCTCTCGCACCGACAGAAAAGTAGGTTGGCCACAATTCAGAGAATAGCTCTACTCAGGGTCACCAGAGCGTACAGAACTGTGTCTCATGAGACGGTGCAGGTATTAGCAGGAGAAATACCTATAGACCCTCATCTACGAGAGGACTCCGGCATAAATTCAAGAGAGAAGGTCTGGCGGATCTACCGGACACTATTAGAGTGAGGATCAATCAGGAGCCCAGCAGATGGAAATGAATTCTCCGGGAAATCACCATAGAAGAATGGAACCGTCGGTGGGTGACGACTCCAAAAGGTGCTAATTTAAGGAAGTATTTCCCCACCGTCGGGTCAAGACTGGAAAATACATGGATCCTCCCGGACTACTGGGTCACACAGTTCCTTACTGGGCATGGGGGCTTCCGATCAAAGCTTGCTAAGCATGGCAAAAACATCAGTCCCCTATGTCTCAGTTGTGGTGTTCCGGAGACCGCCGAGCATATTCTCCTTACCTGCGCCGCTTATGAGGCACTAAGAATGAAGGTCCTGAGGGACACAGGACTCTACGTCATGACAGAGGGCGATATCCCTAATCTTATATCGAAAAAAAACTACCCGTACTACAAAGCATTTGTATACGGGTGGAAGGAACAGATTGGTCCAAGCCACTTCAACTTGAGGTAGGAGAGAAGGATGAAGAAGGCCACTGAACATCCGAAGACCCACTAGCATGCTGTTTGATAGTTTCATAGCAGTTGTGGGTTGTATCTATGGTACTTCTCACAGCAGCAATACCCGTATTGCCTCAAGGCAGGGGAGGGTAGTAAATAAATAAATAAAATGTAAAATTTAATAGGCTCTAATTATTTAGGTTTCATTCTGATTAAAATAGCCTGACAGCGCTTACATGCCGATATTTTAAATTTTATTCCTCTAAAGTGTCGTGAATTTTCTTATAAAAATTGATAGAGAAATATGCATGCTTGAGATGTACAGCAATATTTTCAACAAAATTGGGGACACACTTTATACAGACTTTCATTTTTATTTTTTACAACTGTATATTGTAATTCAACAAGTAAATATGCTCGATTTATGATAAAATACACCAAAAAACATGAAGAGAAACTGCCCATTGGGTGCACTTTTTAGTAGTGAATCTAAAACAGAAGGTCTCGAGGACTTCATTTTTGCAGACGCCTCGGTAGATTATCAGAAATTGAAGTGGAACCAAGGATTGTGTTAGGGTGGGAGTAGAGTTTGTCATGGAAGGAATGATACCTAGTTTAGGCCAAATTATCAACATATTGGATATTAAGGTCTTTGTGAATGAATTTATTCATGACAAATTAAAGAGCGTTGAGGATTTTTCCAAGGATCTTGGATTGTAAGGATTGGATACGGAAAGAATTTGATCGTTTAGTAGAGACCCAAAGCTCTACTCAATAATTCTCGATTGGCCTTATAGTTGTCATGTAGAAGAGTCTTTTGTAGTTGAGTGGAATGTTGGAGCGTCTATCCAGTAAGTGTTGAAGTAACCGAATGCGGCGAGCAGTTTCTTGTCGTTTCAGTCTAGTAGGCGAGTTCCATGTTAGACGTTTGTCAAGTAGGATTCCTAGGTAACGGATCTGTTCAACTGGGACAAGCGGAATATTACTAAAGGATACTTTAGGGCAGTTAACATTCGCTATAACGATGTAAAATTTAATGGGCTCTAATTTGATGCAGGTTTCATTCTAATTAAAATAGTCTGACAGCGATTACATGCCGATATTTTAATTTGTATTCCTCTAAAGTCCTCTCCATTTCCTTATGATAATTAAAAAAAAAAAAAAAAAAAAAAAAAAAAAAAAAACTGTACTACAACTCTTAAAGGTTGTCCAGTTTAATACTTATACGGATTTGTAATATTTTGTAATAGATAGTAGGCGATTAATAAAAAAAAAATTCCTCCTTTTTTTTGGAACCCGCTTTATAGAGGCTGGGTGTGCCGCAGTAGGATCACCCCATATCCCAGGGTAAATAAGGCTGGATCCGAACCTGGTCCCTGAGAACTGTAGCGTGAAGCTGTCGTCACTGGGCCACGCCGGTCCCTAGTAATAATAGTAATATAGGTTTATAATACATCGCTAAAAAGCTAAAGATTCTAGATAAAATACTATCTCATAAAAAAAGTTGTTAAATGTAATGTAAATTGATGAATGGAGCAAAAACATAGGAAATTGCTGTACATAATAATTAATCAAATTTTTCAATTGTTCAATCTAAAACATATGTTCCAACGAAATGGAATTTAATTATTTAAACTTTTTCAATTGTAACTTTGTTTAATATCTATTTTTCTTTTTTAATATTTATTAAGATATATTACAGCTTGTTTCAAAATGAACAGTAGTAATAGTGATATGAGACCAGATTCATACAATACATACAGAAAATAATGATAAAGCCAAATTACATAAAATACAAAATATATAAATACATATTTATATATACAAAAAAAAATAAAAAGGTAAAACAACAACCTATATTTGAGATAAATAAAAAGTTAGGAAGTAAATAAGCATCATATAAACAATCATAACCGCTAAAGGGGCCCTAGACTGGGCTTTTCCCTCCACTTATAGAGGTATTAACGGAATCCAAGAGATCCCAGCTCCTCTCTTTTAGCTGCATTACAAGTTTAAGCCACTGGAGGCTGAATTACGGCCAAATAGCCACAAACATACTGTACATGAGTGGAGGAACTGACCAGTGTCAGAACTCCCGTATAAATGTTTACAAAACGTCGCGGGGCTACTGCCGTTTTGATCTTCGAGGTGGATTATAGAGGTGTGTCGAGATATAGAGGGATCGGGCTAAAGGATTAGGATGATGAAGAAGGTTTTGATGGAATTTGAAAAATTTCGATTGTACCAGTTCTAAAATTAAATTAATTATTAAGGTCGTGGTGTAAGGTACAGTTGGAAACATAATAAGGAGCATATAGATCATATTATAAGGAGCATTATAATAGCTACTGAATTGATTTTTACAACCGAAGTAAGTGAAACTTCTGTGTAGCAGACTTTTTTATGTTTAATTATAATTGCACATATAGAATTAATGGATTCTATTAGCCCTAATACACCAATAATCCCATTGTTTTGGCATATTATACTATTTCCCAATAGATAACAAAAATATATTATTATGTTAAATATTTAATTCTAATTCATGTTCTTAATGTTATTATTATTAATATTATTATAGTATAGTTCATATCTAATATACCATAATGGTAAAAATAATAATAACATTATTTGAGAACTCGAGGAAAGTGAAAAAAAATCCTGTTATAAACATTCAGAAAGATGGTGAATATTTAAAAATTTTCAAGGGCTATATCCAAGGGATGTCGGTTGTATACTTACATATATAACGGGCCCTTAACCCTTTGGGGTTCATACACCTATTTCGCAGGTGGGATCTTTTATCTCAGGCAAAAATAATTCTATATTTTAAAGGCCTTATACTAAAAATATAACTTATTCTCATAGGATGGAAAAAAATACGTCCTTTAATTCAGTCTCTCCCCCTGTTTTATACAGAATAAGATGTAACATCATAAAAAAAAAGGATAAAAATATGTATTCGACCACATCGTTTTCGCATAATATTTTAAATATTAATAGCATAATATTCCTTGTCGGTCGTTTCTAAATATATGTTATTAACAATTACAAAATGAAATATTTTATTTTTTATATTATTTGGTTGGGTCACATGAAATGTCCGTTTTCAAGGTAATGGATTTTTATTAAAAATACGATATGAAAACAAGATAATTTTATTCGAAGTATTTACCTTCTATTTCTACACATTTTTACAAACGTGACCCCAACATTTTTATCCCCGAACTGAAAAACTATGAGTTTTGAAGTGAAACAAAATCTGAAAACGCACTTTTCACTTGATCATCATTTTCAAAAAGTTTTCCTTTGACGAAGTTGTCTAAATTTCTGAACAGGTGGTAATCTTTTGGAGACAAGTCGGGAGAATATGGTGAGTGCGGAAGAACTTCGAAGCCCAGTTCTTTAAATTTTTGCACGGTATGTTTTAAAACACGGGGTCTTACTGCCGCTCAGTGAGATCATGAGGTACTCATGTATCGAGCTTTTTTACTTTCCCAATACACTTTAAATGTCTGGAAACGGTAGATGCACTAGCATTTAGTTGTGCTGAGAGTCCTTTAACTGTTTGGTAGGGGTTTCCTTCTACTGTATGTTTGAGGACATCGTTGTCTATTACCTCCGTCCGTACAAAAATATTACTCGAAAATCGCGTGTTTCCATGTTCATATTTGGAGGTATATTAAAAAGTGGGTAATTGATTGGAAAGCTAATGTTTATAATACAATGGTAGAGGATTAGTAACTGTTTACTTTAAATATGTAAACATTCGGAAGAAAGCACAGAGACCTGCAAAATCCTTTATGTATTTCAGTAACTATAAAAACGGACATTTCATGTGAAACAACCCAATACTATTGTGCTGTAGAGTCTCCATCGCTGTTAGCATGTACACAATTCGAAAATTATTTTTGAAATATTAATAATATGAGAGTAATATAAATTACAATTAATCCTTATAGTAAAGCTTAGTCATAGCCCTTTAAACGAAAATATAGCAGTAGAAACTAAAGGAGAAAATAAATTATTGTATTGCATAAGTCATATGTGCATTTTTACAAAAATCAAAGGCAATAAAAAATTTGAGGACGCATATTATTTCCATTTAAAATAGTATAGAAAAAATAGGCAAACCTAGAAAAAAAAACACATTAAAACATGAGTTAAAAATAAAGACATTATGAATAATATGATATAAGTATTAGTGTATAAATGATTGAAAAAAATCAATAAAAATCGGGTGTGCACACCTTCATTATCCACCGTTTTTTAAAATTAATATTTCAAATTTAAATTACCAGAAAATTAAAAAAAAAGTTGTGAAAAAAATGTTTTGATTTTTTTAAGAAAGCATTTGTTTTTAATTAAATAGTGTTAAGAAAATACAAAATTTCCTTCAAAAAATTAAAATCAATGTAACTTTTACAACTTTTTAGCACTCCTTATTACTTTTGATCGAATTGGATGTTTTTCGACCTGAAGAATTTTATATTTGTTTTCGTTTTATTGATTATAATATTTATTTATTCTTCTTATTCATTTTTTTTTTGTTTATTCGTTTACGTCAATTTATGCTACTGTAGTAAAACGGTCGATGCCCCAGTGGGTGCCATACATTTTGACTATTCAGTTTTAATCAGGACAACGATCATTTACGATTACCAGAAATCTCACGAGTTCGAGACCACCGTGTTACGTTTTCCCTAAAAGGATATACCAGTTTTAAAAAAATCCGTGCGCTACCTTTTGTGTTTAGACCCGTGACCTTGGGTCTAGATGATTGTTATTGTTGGCTAACCACTACAATACAGCTGACCCTCCTTTACACATTTTTAATTTCTAATAACAACGAGAAATAATCGAGTAATTAAAAAAAACAACAATAAAATTTAAGGTATTTAAAAGGGGAGAAATCGAAATTGGGCTTTTAAGCCGCGTCAGACTTTTTGAATGATAATTAAACATATATGTCATTATAAAAACAATTTTACTATGAATCAATAAAGTTTTTAAGTTTAACAAAAATCGTTTTATCCGTTTTTTAGAAATTGGTAGAAATGTGTAAAAATCAGAGTACAAAGTTGCACTTACATGAAATCGTTTTTCGTGAAAAAGATACAATAAATATTTGTGCATATCATGAGCTAACTTCAATTAACTGAAAAAAAAAAAAAAATTCATTGAAAAAAATTATGTTAATGATTTCAAGTTTCACATGAGGTATAAAGAATGATATTTTTATTATAAATATTTTATTTACAATAATAAAATGATATGATCATGTTTGATAACAACGTTAGTATTTTATGTTAATACTATTAACATATAATCCTAATAGTTATAGTGTTAAATGCTGAAATGAATTGTATAGTGAAGTTATATTCAAAAGGATATTGTGGATGGAGATGATTTTAATACATATAACTATAATTTTCTAAAAAAAAAAAATATATTATACTAAAAATGTAACTCTTTAAAATTTAAATTCAATATTAAAAATAGAAAATAAGGTAAGAAAGATAATATTTTTAATCTAAATTCAATGTTTATTTAAGCATATGTATCTTTCCAGTGATCTTTGCTGTGTGGCTATCGTTAAATTGAAAGAAAACATCGTATCTCAAGATCACACCGTTCCGTAATTAACCCCATGTAATTTATTCTTTGTAAAATAAAACTTGTATCCATTTTTTTAAATTATTTATTTTCATGATATTTATTTAATTGCTACAGAAATCAATTTTAACATTGGATTCAGGCTTTTGAAGTAAAACGAGTAATCTGTAGTTTATTTTGTACTAATGTTCCTTATAGCATCCAATTCAGTAATATTGACTATTTTCAATGTTGATTATAGTAAAAAACAAATGAGTTTAGTTAAGTATTATCAAAGTCTAGATTCATCAGTGCGGAAGATTGATTTTTGAGGAGGTGGTTACATAATTGATGTTTGAATGTGGTTAGTGATGACACTTTTCGGAGGGTAATGGGCAAAGAGTTCCAAAGTAAGGTAGCACGGATGATGAAGGACTTTTCCTAGGATGCTATGGAGGGTAAGTTTAGATCGGTGGGTCGGGGTCTTGTATTTAGGAGGTACACATAGATGTAGAAAGGTTTTCTGGTTCGCAAGGATTGGAATAAGAAGATACCGAGAAGGTATTTTCTTCAGGATTCGGGATAGAGCCACCTTTGACCAGAATACCATTGAGAGACTGTCTAGAGACGCCGTACATAAATCTTATCACCTATTCCGTAATCTTTTTAGCCTCCTCTTGTTTTCTGAGTTCCCCATATACTAGGCATATATTGTAAAATTGGGGGAGAATGAGAGAAGACACTAAGAGATTACGTGTAGTTTCAGAAGACGTCATGTAAACGAAGGAGCTATTTGAGGATAGAGATGTATTTTCTGATTTATATGTGTGATTTATAAACTTGATGAAAATGCGAAAAGAGAGTTCGTATGTGTTGGTCGACTGTTGGTTGTTTTAAGTAAGTATTTAGAGTTTTGCTATTTACATAGCAAGGAGCTGTAGATAAGGTTTATTATTAAAACTTACTTGAGACATAATAAACTTCTATTATTATTATTATAAAGTTTCAAGGTTTATCATTCATAATAAGAAACAAAAATGTGCTGCATTTGTTAAAGTGCAGATATCAACACCAGTAACCCATAGTAAGGAATAGATACACATATAGAAGGAATTATGGAAGAGAATATTGGATTTAAAGCGAAGGAATAAGACAGTATGAAGTGGGATGTGGGATTGTATGGTAAGATTTATTTGGAAAACAGTGGTCAGGGGTAAAGCCACTTGAACGGGTGGCATTCTATGAGGCGAGCAGTTATTTCAGTAAATAACCAATGGAATACACAACGTTAATATTGGTTTAGACCAACTCTTAGTTTACCACAGTTCTTCACTTTTTCATCTGAATTTATTTTTTTTTATTTTATTTATTTATAAATAATACAATCTGCCACAATCTTGGGCAATAAGTATTAGTGATATTAGAATTCATTCATTCCTTATGTACAAAAAATAAAGAAATAAAAAATTAATGAATAGAAAATAAATATAAATAAATAAAATATAAAGAAGAATAAATAACCGTAAATAAAGATAAAAAGAAAATAAAAGAAATAAATAATAATAATCTTGGTCACATTCATACATATATATACAATATTTACATACTGCCCTTGGGAACTCCGAATTAAACCCCCACGCCCACAAGTGGGCGTCGGGGCCCAAAGCTAGGAGATCCCAGCGCCTCTCAGTCAGTCGCGTCACCGGTCTAATAAGCCAGTGGAGACTGAGAGAGGGCGCTAGAGCCACAGACTCTCAGGCATGAGTGGAGAAGCTGGCCATTGCCAACACTCAGCATATTTATAAGAGATCTCTAGGCCACTGCCGTTTCAACCTACGAGGAGGGTTATAGGGATGGCTGGAGCTAGATAGGGATTGGGATAAAGGATTAGGAAGGTGAGTTAGCCTCTGGTGGAAGTTTAGGAATTTAGATGGGATTAGATCGAGGACAAATGGGATATTCAGATCATTGTGTAAGGTCTTGTTTGTAACATAATAGGGAGCATTGACTATTGTTCTAAGGACTTTGGACTGAAAGGATTGGATACGCCTGATGTTCGAAAATTTAGTTGTCCCCCACAGTTCGAGTCCGTAGGTCCATATCGGTTTTAGAATCGTCTTGTAAATGAGTAGTTTATTAGCAATAGAAAGTTTTGATGTTCTGTTTAGTAGTCTATATAGTTGGCCGTATCGTCTGTTGAGTTCTTGTCGTTTAAGTCGAGTGTGTGGGTTCCACGTTAGTCTTTTGTCTAGTAAGAATCCCAGATACCGGACTGTGTCAGAGCAGGGAAGGGGTATGGAGTTAAAATTGACTTGTGGACAGGATCTGCGGCGAAGGGTAAAGGCGATGTGCTTACATTTGGATTCATTAATTTTGATACGCCAATTAGCGCACCAAAATTCAATCAAGGACAGATGTCTTTGTAGATAGGAAGATGCAATTTCGGGATCTGATTGGGTTGATAAAATGGCAGTATCGTCGGCAAAAGTTGCTAAGAAGGTATCAGGATCTGTAGGTATGTCAGCTGTAAATAGGAGATAGAGGACAGGACCTAGGACACTGCCTTGAGGTACACCAGCCTCGATCAGGTAACTATTGGAAAATTCTGAACCAGAGCGGACTCTGAAGGAACGGTTTGAAAGGTAGGATTGTAGGATTAGATATAAGGGTTGGGGTAAATGGGTTTTTAGTTTGAAAAGCAAGCCATCGTGCCAGACCCGGTCGAATGCCTGAGCAACGTCCAGAAAGGCACCAGTGCAATATTGCTTGTTTTCAAGGGCAAAGGATATATGGTCAACCACTCGTAGGCCTTGATGTACAGTGGAGTGCTGTGAGCGGAATCCGAACTGGTGGAAAGGAATTTCAATTAACTGTAGGATACGCTTGAGAAGGATTTTTTCAAAGATTTTTGAAAGGATCGGAAGGAGACTAATAGGCCTATAGGATGAGGTGTCGTTGGGAGGTTTACCAGGTTTGGGAAAAAGGAGAATGATGGAGTGTTTCCACACCAAAGGAAAGTGGGTTGTACGGAGAATACTATTATAGAGGTAGGTAAGGAATATAATTGCTTTTTGGGGCAGTTGACGAAGGATCTTAGAATTGAGGAGGTCGTAGCCAGGAGCTTTTCGAGGTATTAGTTTCTTTATAAGGAATTTGACCTCAGAGGGGTTAATAGCTTTAGGGGGCGGAGAGAGAGGAATTGGAGAGGAGAGGAATTCCTTTACGTTAGCTGTATGGGCAGGATTGAGCTCGGGGTGTGGGATAAAAACTTTAGAAAGGTATTTGGCAAATTCTTCCGCTCTAGTCTCATCCGACGAAGCCCAGGATCCATCTTCACGTCGGATGGGATGGGAGATGAATTGGTATTTAAGAACTTTTTTGGTTACTTTCCAGAGGGAATTGTCGCAGATAGATAGTGAAGAAAGATAGGAATTGTAAGATTGGGATCGAAAGGTATCTAATTTTTTTTTAGCTAATTTGGTGTAATAATTGTAGGATTTACGATCGTCTGGATGCCTGGTTCTTTGCCAGAGGGTTCTAGAGCGTCGTTTGGTATGGATTAGATCTAGGAGGTTTTGGGGTAAAGGATTCTTCTGGTAGTATTTTGGGGAAGGAGAAGGTGAAGATGCATTCCAGGCTGCTTGTTGGATGAGGGTAGTAAAGGAATCAACTGCATCATCAAGATCTTGTGGAGATTTGAGGGATACTCTGAGGTCTATTCCATCCGTTATTATTTCGCGGAAGAGGTTCCAATTAACTGGGCCTCTTAGGAATGATGGTGGAGGGAGTTTGGGAATAGGAGATAATGAGAGAGTTAGGGTAAGAGGGCTATGATCGGAGGAAAGGTCATCGAGCCGGGAAACGGAATGATTTAAAGGTCCTAGCCCTTTGTGGATAAAATAATCGAGGAGGTCGGGGTTACGATGAGGATCAGTAGGCCAATAGGTAGGGGAATCGGGGGAGAGGATATTACAGTGAGTGGAATAGAGTGCAGACAGCAATGTTCGCCCGCGAGAATTTGTAGTTCTGGCTCCCCATTGCTGGTGTTTGGCATTTAAGTCCGCACCTATGAGGAAATGATGCCCTAAGGAATTAAGGAATAAATTAAATTGGATTTCGGAAATAGGTATTTTTGGAGGAGAGTATGCTGCAACTACTGTTATAGGAAAATGACGGGTTTGCATAATTACAGCAGTGGTTTGGAGGAAGTTATGGACTGGTAAGGGTAATAAATTATGGGAGAGGGAGCGATGGATGATGACAGCAGTGCCGGCATGAGCTGTTCCATCGGGATGGTCAGTTCGGTATATTTGGTAGTCTGGGATGTTGAATGATCGTTTGTTAGTTAGTCGTGTTTCAGTGATAAGAGCTACGTCAATACGTTTGTCGTGTAGTAATAAAGTTAGTTCATTAATATGATTTCGAACACCATTCGCATTCCAGAGGAGAATGGAAATGGAGTTGGGTGGAATCATTTAGGGTTTTTTCAAGGCAGGAATTAAATTTGATACTAGGTTTGTTAGGACTGATATCAGAGGCATAACTATTGATTTTATTTCTGAGATGAATGATGTCATTAAACTGGTGAGGTCTGTGACATTTGATGGAGGAGGGATAGGAGAAATTTGATGCTGGGGAAGTTTTTGAGAATTAAAATTTTGAGGTGGTTGAGATTCAGGTTCGGGATGTTTGAGTGTATGTTGAACCGGCGTGGCCTCACACTGAGTAGACTGGTGACCACCACCAAGTTGTTGGGCGAACGAAACTGTCGGGTCGACGAATTTTGATAGGTTTCTCCTCGGTCTAGTCTCCTCTTGGCGCTGGGGCTTCAGAAATCTTGACTTGAGATTCTTGTAAATCTCGCAGCCTTTGTAATTCGCCGGATGTCCCTTGTGGCACAGAGCGCAAACTGCTGGGATTATACGAGACTTATTGCACTGCTCAGACTTGTGCTGTTCACCACATTTAACACAGCGCGGTATGTGGTGGCAATACGTTTTCGTATGGCCGTATGCTTGACAATTGTGGCATTGTATAATGTCTCTTTTTACATATGGCTTTTCAATCTTTACTCTCGTGTAATAGAGTTTTTCCAGTTCATAAATTTTTTCTACTCCTGGAGACGGTTCTAAGTCCACAAAAAATAGAGGTAAAGGAATTTTACTCCTGTCACCTGATTCTTCTATATTATCTTTCATCACATTAGTTATCTGACGCACTTTGAACCCAAGAGACGTCAGTTCTTCCTTTATTTCCTCAGCTGGTGTAGAGGGGTGTAAATTTCTTATTACCACCCTTAATGCCCTCTCCTCTCTTAGCTGATACGTGTGAAAATCAGCTTTTGTTTCACTAAGATATTTTACTATTTTGCGGTACACATCAGCTGAATCGGGTGATATTTTTGTGTCATTGATACGCGTTAGACATGTGTAGCTTTTGCTATCAATGATTTTATTTAATTGGGTGCATAGGAGTTGAAAATTTCTTATATTTTTAACAAATATGGGAGGAGGGCGAGGATCTCTCGGTGTAGATTCTGATTCCATGACCTCTTTCTCGATATGGAGTACTTGGTAGGGGTTAGGAGTAAAAAAGGGAGATTCCTCAGTCATCCCTTGCGTTGAAGTCCCGGGTTGTGGTTCCTGTTCGTTAGAAGCAGCTGATGAGGGGGGCGTAGGGCGTTTGTTATTACGTCTTTGCCTTTGCTTGACTGGGGAAGCAGAAGAGCCAGCTGACCTGGAGCGTTTAATGCTTGCCTTTCCCGCCATGACTTGGTGATAGTATCTCATTGAAACATAAAAATAAAAAAAATAAAACAAAAAAAAATACGTCCGCGCGACCTTGACCTTGTCGTTGAATTTATTTAGTTTTGCTTTTTTGTACTATACATTTAAAACATTTCTTGAATAAAAAAAAGGGTTCATCTCACAAGTAATGCTTTACTTTCCACAAAATTTAAAATACATCTTAAATGTTTACATTCAGTTTCCCAGGAAATATTCATTTTCAACTGAACAATGAAACAGCATAAATTATAAAAATTATATTCTGTTGTTGAAGCCAAAGTTTAATTTTCAGTTGGGTTTTTTCTCTATAGGGTAGGTCTGTTATAAGTTCGTTTTGTTAATGATAGATATAAAAATTTTATTTTGTTAAAAGATATTATATTTAGCTGAAAACTTGTATAATATTTACCCTGTAAAAAAGTATTTAAATTAATTCAAACAACAGAGACAGTTTTTAAGTATAAAATGGATTAAAATACGAAAGTGATATTGTATTATAAAAAGGAAAGTATTGAACACAAATTGAGATTTGTTAACTGGTTTTAATCCTAGGTTAAAGAACTATCTCCAGCTTCAATATCACCAGCCCAGAGACCTATCTTACATATACAGCCAACATAAAAAAAATAAGATCATTGAGCCAGTTAAGAATTTCGAGCCCAGAACGTACCACACTTTATGGAAAAACCAAACTGTTCATCTTCAAAGCACAAGAAACCTGCACTTTCTGTGGTCAGTTTATCTTGAACAGCCTGTTTCACGTCCTTCTCTACTGTGAAAAGCTCATAAAATACAGAGAGAGATATTTACAATCATTTTTATCAGGATCCAGTTATGACCAAAATATACAAAAAATTCTTCAAATAGACTATATTAAAAAACTTAACAATATTCTCTGGTTCACTAAGTCAGCATGTAATACCCTGGATACCTTGAACTGTGAAGGCCCACACACCAATTAAGTGTCTAGTTTTCTGAGGTTAACTGTTTATCATTTTTCATTGTACGGCGAATGTTTTCAGTTTGTTTTTCAAGTTGTTAATTGTTTTTTTTTGTTTTATATAAGTGTCGTTTTTCTATTATATATCAATTAAATGATAAAATGTATTATTTAAATAGTTTACTATTATTATTTTTCAAGTTTTACTCAAGAGCCGAATATATGGACATTTATTATTAACTAGACTCATGTTGGCAATTGAAGATATTTATAATTTGAATTGATTTGTTCAAGAATGTAAATCTTAAACAAATAAAATTATATTATATTCTAATCCTAGGTTAAGTAAATTTGGTTCAGTTTATAGTTCATATATTTTTTTTTTTGTTCATTGTATTTGTTCTGTAGTTGTTCATTATTATTTTATTTATTTATTTCATGCAAGATGACTATGAGTTTTCAATTAATGACGGTAACTTAACAATAATAAACCAGCTCGTTTAAGGATCGGATATTTGTTTTTTATTACGAAAAATCCCTGCCCCCAAAACCTGTGACATTTAATATCATAAGAATAAAGTACAATAAGTCCGGTTTGTCGTTTGAAATCGTCAATATCAGTGTAAAATTTAGTAGGCTTTAATATGATGTAGGTTTCATTCGGATTGAAATAGTCTGACAGGATTTAAATATTTGGGATTTCGTTCTCCTAAACTATCTTTTATTCGGTTAATTTAAAAAAAAAAAATCATATTATTAGGATTAATAAAAAGCAACTAAATAACTAACCAGCACGTGAAGAAAAAAAATAATAACAAGCCATTAAAAAGATTTTAGGAAAAGAAATATCTTGAATACCAATTTGAAAAGAAATTAAGGTTTGTTTGTTTATTTATTTAACGTCCCTCTATGCTGCTGTGGCTAATCGGACGATACTACAGTGGGAGTCCTCAATTTTGCCTATCCAAGTTTAATTAGGATAGTGATCTTTGACGAGTATCTGACATCGCACCGCCGAGCCCACCTTTTAACGTCTCCTCCCAAGGACGGCATAGCTAAGGATTGTTTACTCCCATAAAAACATCCCAGGGCCACCTGTGGGTTTGAACTCGGACCTTGTGCATAGGAGGCTGTTATGCTAACCACCATGATACAGGTAACTCCCAAAAAAAGTAATAAAAAATATAATTACTTAATACAAAATGTATATTTTTTCCGTATTGAGACCTAGTAGTGAGAAATATACTTTAGCACCGATTCTCATACCTACAAACATACTATAAAAAATTCATAAAAATTGGTCGAGCCGTTTGGAGGATTTCTACCACAAACACTGTGACAGGAAATTTTTATATATTAGATTATAAAATATTTATTAATGTGTTATGGTTTTATTCTCGGCAGCCCATTTGTAGTCTCATTCTCAGTACCGAAATCCAATAACTTGGCCGTAGTAATAACTCCTGTTTTATGGCCACGATAATAGCCATCCTTCAGCAGAACGATCCAGAAACTTGATCTTCAAGAAAATGAACAGCTATTTGTCTTCGTTACTGCAACTTCTTAAGTAAAAAAGGTTTTATCTAACCCTGTTTAGTTACTATTCATAATAAATAATGGACGACCTTATACAAACTTTAACTACTTAATAATGAAAGGTGAAATATAAATAAAAAGTCTGGTGCTCTTTTGAATAAATTTACTATTAAAAACAGGATTAAGGATTATATCCAGCTTAGAAACATACGTTTTCAATTAATTTTTTTTTTTTAGTATTTCATCGAAATTTCTGCCAGGCGAAGACACGGAAACCATGCAACTAAACACAAGTGCGTTAATAAAAACCGGTAAAGAAATAGGACTCGAATTAAATACCGATAAGACGAAATATATGATTAGTAGCAGAAACGGTGTCGATCTTGGTGATTGATATTGATGTATCAGGGCATACTTTTGAACAAGTAGAGAAATTCAAGTATTTAGGTTCAATTATAACTAGAAAAAATAAAATCCAGGAAGAAATAAAGTCCCGGTTAATGGTGGGAAATGCGAGTTATTATTCAGTTGCTAAGTTACTTAGTTCGCGGCTTCTATCTAAAAACTTAAAAGTTAGAATTTATAAAACTATCAATCATCCAACGGTTCTTTACGGATGTGAAACGTGGCCGCTTACTTTAAAGGATGAACAACGGCTTAAGGTTTTCGAAAATAAGGTATTACGTAAAATATTTGGTCCGAAGAAAGATGAGGCCACTGGGGAGTTTAGAAGTTTGCACAACGCGGAATTGCGGAACTTGTATCCTGTGAATATAATTGAGTTGATAGCGTCGCGGAGACTCAGATGGGTGAGTAAAATTGTTGGGCTCGGTGAGGAACGGATTTCGAGAAAGTTGGTATTTGCTGATCCGACTGGTAGGCGTCCGAAAGGTAGGCCGAAGCGTAGATGGGAGGATTGCGTTAAGGCTGATCTCGGGAGCTTGGGCTTGAATGGTGAATATTGGACGAGTCTGTGCAGGCGGAATTTGGTGGTATCGGCATCGAACCTTCGGGTTCGCTAAGCCTATTATTATTATTATTCATCGAAATTTACAACTATAGATTATAATACATTAAATAAATATGCTGATTTGTGCATGAAAAACATGAAAAGAAACAGCCCATTGGTAGCACTCTAGTAGTCAATCTAGACAAGGTCTCGAGGCCATCTTCTCTTCAGACGCCTCGGTGGATTATTAGGAATTGTAGAGGCCGCAAGGATTGAAACTGGTGGATTAGAGTGGGAATGGAGTTTTTCATGGAAGGAACGTGCTCAAAGTATGTCCTATTAAATCAATATAACCAAGATCGCCACCGTTTCTGCTACTAATCATATATTTCGTCTTATCGGTATTTATAATAATAATTATAAAATAATTTGAGACTTATTTGTTTACCGGTTTTCATTAACACACTTGTATTTAGTTGTATGGTTTCCTTCACCTAGCAGTACCAAATCATCGGCATACCCCAAAACCGGAATCTTGTCACCCATATTTAAACCTTTCTCGGTACACATCACCTTATGCATCCGTATTCTAAAGCTTTAATAAATAAAACAGGTCACCCTGTTTCAAATCCGATCGCACTTCAAATTTCTCGGAGTAATTATGACCAATCCTAACTTTACAGAATGTTTCCGACCAACACACCGCTACTGGGTTTACTAACTTTCTAGGTTGTCCCTGTTCAATGAATATATATATATATATATATATATATATATATATATATATATATATATATATATATATATATATATATATATATTGTTTGTTTATTCATTTAACGTCACATTATGCTACTATGGCTAATCGGACGATGCTACAGTGAGAGTCCTAAATTTTGCCTATCCAGGTTTTATTAGGATAGGGATCTTTAACGAGTACCTGACATCGCACAGGCTCGGGACCACCTTTTAACGTCCCCTCCGAAGGACGGCGTAACTAAGGATTTTTTACTCCCATTAAAAAATCCTAGGACCACCTGCGGGTTTAAACCCGTGACCTTTAGCATGGGAGGCTGTTACGCTAGCCACCCAGCTACAAGTGATCCCATATATATATATATATATATATTTATATATCATGCTGATAATGTTATCATTTTTACATCATTTATCACATTATGTACGGAATATATTTTAAATATATATATATATATATATATATATATGTTTAAAATATATTCCGTATACAATGTGATAAATGATGTAAAACTGATAATATTATCAGCCAACTAAAATTCTTTTCTATGTTATTGCGAATTGCAGGTGTGTCCGGTTGAACTTTTTTTTGGTGTCACCAGTGTTAATGTATGGATGATACCTTTCCTCTTTTGAAAGTTTAATTAAGATAATATTGTTGAATTATTCGAAGCCTTAATAGACTTTTATATGGTCTCCTTTAATTTCATTTGGCATTCATCGTGTTTTTTTTTTTTTTACAACGAATGAAAGCGACTATATTGTCTTTTAAAAAAGAGAACAAGAACGTTAAATTTTTAGTAATCTAAATTTAAATTACTAACATGGGATATATGGAGTAAGTTGGAGTATTTCCATCGAGAACACTTTTATTCTGAGTTTCCGATTATGATTAAACTCAGTTGTAGAATCAAAAGTAGCCGGCATTTTTTATTATTATGTAATTTACTTTTTTTTCACTTCTTTTTTGTGTGTGTTTTAAGAGTTGTTACCCACGTTTTAATGTTGAAAAGACAGTTTACAAAAGCTAAACCTAAAATTCACGACAAAAATAAAATTATTTTTGTCGTTTTGATCATTAATTTATAGTAAAAAAATAGAATTCGGAAACTATTCAAACTCCTACTACTACCTCCTTTTAAACCATAAGACGGAATTTGCGGATGTTCCAGTGACGCCGTGTTTCGAAAAAAAACGGATTATATATAAATAAAAAAATATATATATATATATATATATTTTTTTTTTTTTGTTAACCTGGTTAAAGGTATCTTGAAACGTAAAACTTCAAATTTTATGGTGAGGTAAATTTTTATTGTTTAATTACAAAGGTTTAATATTGAAAATAATAAATTAAAAGGATACTGTACGTTTTGAAATAAAGCATTCTGAGTAGGCTTGGGAATGACGTAGGATGAGGATTTAGTACCTTTAGGAAACAGATGCTATATAAAGCATTCTGAGTAGGCTTGGGAATGACGTAGGATGAGGATTTAGTACCTTTAGGAAACAGATGCTATATAAAGCATTCTGAGTAGGCTTGGGAATGACGTAGGATGAGGATTTAGTACCTTTAGGAAACAGATGCTATATAAAGCATTCTGAGTAGGCTTGGGAATGACGTAGGATGAGGATTTAGTACCTTTAGGAAACAGATGCTATATAAAGCACTCTGAGTAGGCTTGGGAATGACGTAGGATGAGGATTTAGTACCTTTAGGAAACAGATGCTATATAAAGCATTCTGAGTAGGCTTGGGAATGACGTAGGATGAGGATTTAGTACCTTTAGGAAACAGATGCTATATAAAGCATTCTGAGTAGGCTTGGGAATGACGTAGGATGAGGATTTAGTACCTTTAGGAAACCGATGACACATTTAAATGCGTTTTTAGAAGATTATTGTGTTTTTAGATAAAAATGCATGACTGATTTCGACTAAATTAAACCATTAAAATAGAAATATCGAATTCCTAAAAAATTCCTTGTAGACCTTTTTGGAAATCAACGTTTCATTGAAAAAGTTAAAAGACATATCAAAATACAAACCATACCAAAATGAAGTGCGGAAAATGTTGCTATCCTTCGTCCTATTGATACATACGTTTCTTATATAAGTAAAGCAAAATATGTCTATTTATTTTGTTTTTTTTTGTTTTTTCTACTCAACAACAATAATTTTTATTGAGTAAAATTACAATCTGTCCCAATTTGGACACTAATAGTAGTGCTGAAAGATATCATACATACTACATTCATACAATATTTACACGGCATAAAATTACAATAAAATATATACACAATAATGAATCAATAGTCAAGAATTCACTTATACCTATATACACATACACACACTCATACGTACATCACATTGAGTGGAGAATCTAGCCAGTGCTAGAACTCCAATCTATTTACAACAGGTCGCGGGGCCACTGCCGTTTAAACCTTCTAGGTGGGTGGTATGGATGAATGGAGCTGGATAGGGATTGAGCTAGAGGATTAGGATGATGAAATAGGTTCTGGTGGAATTTGGAAAATTTGGATGGAATTAGGTCTGAAATAAATGGAACATTAAGGTCGTGGTGCAAGGTATAGTTGGAGACATAATAAGGAGCATTTACTATTGTACGGAGGACTTTAGATTGAAAGGATTGGATGCGTTTGATGTTAGTACGTTTAGCTGTCCCCCACAGTTCAAGTCCGTAGGTCCAAATGGGCTTCAGTATTGTCTTGTAGATTAATAATTTGTTGTCAACTGTAAGTTCAGATTTTCTGTTGAGTAGTCGGTATAACTGTCCGAATCGTCGGTTGAGTTCTTGTCTTTTAAGTCTTGTATGTGGGTTCCAAGTCAATCTTTTTTCTAACAGTAAGCCAAGATACCGGACTTTATCTGAGAGAGGAATTGGTAATGAGTTGAAATAAACTGGCGGACAGGAGTTTCGTCGAAGAGTGAAGGTTACGTGTTTGCATTTGGCTTCGTTCACCTTTATGCGCCAAGCATTACACCAGTCTTCGATAAGAGAAAGGTGTCTTTGCAGGTTTAAGGATGCTGTTTCAGGATTGGAACTGGATGATAAGATGGCGGTGTCGTCTGCAAAAGTTGCCAGAAAGGTATCAGGATGTGTAGGAATATCAGCAGTGTAAAGGATGTAGAGGACGGGTCCCAAGACGCTGCCTTGAGGAACACCGGCCTCAACGGGATAAAGGTTAGAAAATTCTACACCACAGCGAACGCGGAAGGAACGGTTTGAGAGATAGGATCGGAGAATGAGGTATAGAGACTGGGGTAAATGGGTTTTCAGCTTGAAGAGTAATCCAGTGTGCCATACCCGGTCAAAAGCTTGCGCAATGTCCAGAAACGCACCAGAACAATACTCTTTGCATTCAAGAGCTGAGGAAATCTGGTCTACAACTCGGAGCCCCTGTTGAACTGTGGAATGCTGAGGACGGAATCCAAACTGATGGGAAGGAAGATTTTGAGATTCTGATATGGGTAGGATACGTTTAAGAAGAAGCCTTTCGAAGATTTTTGAGAGGATGGGGAGTAGACTAATAGGCCTGTAGGATGAAGTGTTGTTAGAAGGTTTGCCTGGTTTTAGAAAAAGAATGATCGTGGAATGTTTCCATAACAGAGGAAAATAGGTGGTGCGTAGGATGCAGTTGTAAATATAAGTAAGGAATATAATAGCTTTCTGCGGAAGTTGTCGGAGGATCTGGGGAGTAAGGAGATCGTGTCCAGGAGATTTACGGAGGGTCAGTTTTTGGAGAAGATATTTGACCTCAGAGGGATTAATAGCTTTAGGAGGTAGGGAAAGTGGAATTGGTGACATAAGAAAGTCTTGCACTGTTGCGGTGTGATTGGCGTGGGATTCCGGGTGAGGAGTGAAAACTTTGGAGAGGTGTGTGGCGAATTCCTCGGCTTTATCTTCATCAGACGCAGCCCAGGAGTCATCACCACGTCGGAGAGGATGGGAAACTTGATGGTATTTTAGGATCTTTTTCGTGATATTCCACAGGGAATTATCACGAGCTGATAGAGAGGAGAGGTAGGAATTAAAGGACTGGGAACGGAAGGTCGCCAACTCCCTCTTCAATTGTCTACAATAGAAGTTATAGGAGCGGTGATCTGTTGGGTGTCGGGTGCGCTGCCATAATGATCTTGCTCGGCGTTTGGTATGGATGAGGTCTATAATATGTTGTGGAAAATGATTTTGGTGAGGATTTATATTGAAGTGTTTAGGAGAGGAGGCAGTCCAGACAGCTTGTTGGATGGCGGTGGTAAAGGAATAGACGGAATTATCTAGGTCATCTGGGGTTTTGAGGGTTACTCTGAGGTCAATATTATCGGTTAGGATTTGGCGGAAAAGGTTCCAGTTGACAGGGCCTCGGATGAATGATGGTGGAATGGGTTTTGGAATTGGAGTGAGAGATACTTTTAGGATCATTGGACTATGGTCTGAGGATAGTTCATCAAGGCGAGTTACAGACAAGTTGAGGGAGCCTAATCCGCTGTGGATAAAGAAGTCGAGGATGTCTGGATTGCGGTTAGGATCGATTGGCCAGTAGGTAGGGGAGTCAGGAGGCAGGATATTAAAATTTCGGGAGTTGAGTGCAGACAGCAAATTTCGTCCCCGAGAATTCGTGGTTCTGGAACCCCACTGCTGATGCTTGGCGTTTAAGTCTGCACCCAGAATGAAGCAATTTCCTAAGGAATCCAGGAAGGATACAAATTCGGAATTGGAAATGGAATGTTTAGGAGGGCAATATGCAGATGTGAGGGTTACCGGAAAGGAAAAAGTCTTGATTACTATGGCTGTGGCTTGTAGGAAATCATAGGTGGGAAGTGGGAGTAAATGATGAGAGAGGGATTGGTGGACAATGATAGCAGAACCGGCATGGGCTTTGCCGTCTGGGTGGTCAGTACGGTATGTCATGTATTGCGGTATTTTGAAGTACTGTTTAGTCGTTAGTCTTGTTTCAGTTATAAGTGCAACATCGATTGTTTTGTCTTGCAACAACGCTGTCAGTTCGTCAGTATGATTTCTAACACCATTCGCATTCCAAAGGAGAATGGATAAGGAGTTAGGTGAATTCATTTAAGGTTTTTTCAAGGCAGGGATTAAATTTGATACTAGATTTGTAAGGAGTGATATAAGCTGCATAACAAGAGATTTGATTTCGGAGATGAACGATGTCATTAGACTGGTAAGATCTGTGACGTTTGATGGTGAAGGGATATGAGAAATTTGATGTTGAGGAGTTTTTTGAAGATTAGGTAAACTTTGAGAAGTAGATTGTTGTACAATAGATTGAGATTGTTGAGGAAAACGTTGTTTCGGCAGTGCCTCGACTTCATGATTCTGGTTTCCACCTCCAAGGAAGTGGGCAAATGACACGTTAGAATTTACAAGTTTAGATGGTTCTCTTCTGCTTCTGGTTGGTGCAGCTGTTTCATTCGTATCCTGAGGTTTTTGGTATCTGGTTCGGAGTTTCTTGTAGATTTCACATCCCTTGTAGTTAGCCGGGTGGTCCTTGAGGCACAGAGCACATACAGCGGGTGTAGATCTTGATCTTGTACATTCTTCTGTTTTATGCTGTTCACCGCATTTTACACAGCGTGGTATGTGATGGCAATAACTTTTGGTATGACCATATGCCTTACAGTTATGGCACTGAACAATGTCTTTCTTTGTGTAAGGTTTTTCAACCTTTACACGGGTATAGTAGAGTCTACTGAGGTCATAGATATTTTCGACTCCTGCTGATGGTTCCAAGTCCACGAAGAATAGAGGCAGTGGACTTTTATCTTTTAGAACGTTGGTGACTTGCCTCACTTGGAATCCTAGTTCTGTCAGTTCTTCTTTGATAGCTTCAACGGGTGTTGAGGAATGTAGGTTTCTGATTACGACCCTTAATGCTCTCTCCTGGCGCAGCTGATAAGTATGAAAGTCAGCTTTGGTCTCAGTCAGATATTTCACAATCTTTCTGTAGGTTTCAGCAGTAGTCGGAGATATTTTAGTATCATTGGTTCTACTTATACAATAATAACTATTAGGATCAGTTACTTTGTTTAAATGCGCACACATAAGTTTAAAATTTTTAATATTTTTAACAAATATTGGTGGAGGTAGTGGTTCCCTGGGTATAGGAGAAGATTCCATGGTTTCTTTTTCATTTTGGAGGATTTGAAATGGATTCGGTGTAAAAAACGGGGATTCATCAGTTATTCCTTGTGATGATGTGCTGGGCTGTGGTTCAGATCCTAATGAGGTAGCTGACGTGGTCGCTGGTGGAATCATTTTTTTATTTTGTTCACGGCGGGGTCTCTGTTTTGTGGGAGACGAGTTTGAACCTGCAGATCTAGATCTTTTACTTGCAGACTTTGAGGACATGACTTGATGAAAATATCTCATTGATTAAGAAAATAATAATAATAATAAATAAATAATGAGATAAGAATTAAAGATAAAAGAAAGATAAGTAAAAGAAAAGCAAGCCCGAGCTTGCCGAGCTGGCGGCAATCAGCTGATCAGTGACCCTCCTTTCACTTTTTCGTGATTGTACAAAGTAAATTATAACTTTGCTTACCGAAATTTCTCCAATATTCACTGCCGTAGTATTCCTGAGGTCTAGTGATGTTCTCCAGACTGAATTCAAGCGAATTCCTACTGAAAAAAGCAAAAATCTGAGAGACGATGTAACGTATGACTGTTATCATCGAGCGCATCAGCTGATATCTTATTTTGTTAATTAGAAGAAAGTGGGTTTGATAAACTCGGGTCTGAATTTTCCTTTGTATTATTCAAAAGACACCTTATTACAACACTACGTTTTGATTATATTAATTGGAACATTCTCTTCTAATTATGTTTATAGATATTTATTTATCATAACATGTCAAAGATGATTATTATATTACTAAGGGTAAACATGATAGTTTCAAGTGCACAGCAACAAAAAGTTGAAATAATGAATATGTGATAGTGAAAATTTAGAATTTAATAGAATGATTATTCATATCTATGAGCTTAATTTGAATAATAATATAATAGTAATTGACCTATATTGAGATACAATATGGAAATAAATATAATATTTGAAAATCTGAAGATGAGGCATAGGGTACCTCGAAACGTAATATAATAATCATCTTTGACATGTTATGATAAATAAATATATATAAACAAATTAGAAGAGATTGTTCCGATTAATATAACCATAACTTAAATTACTCTTCTATAATAGTAATTGATATAAAACACTACGTTTATTTTCCAGTCTTCTGTGACCTCGTAGGAATTTTTGATACCGAGCATAAAAACCCAAAGAAGAAAAGTAAAGAACACATTGTTCGAAAGACAAATATACCTGAAACAAGAACTATGGTGTCTCTTTATGTGAAGTCCAAAGAGAAAAGAGCTCCTAGAATGGTTTGCAAGCAGAATAATTGTAAATGCAAAATTAAAGACTCCTCTTTTTCTCTCCTAGTAATTAGAGATTTGAATGAGTTATATGTTAGGATAATATATAATGAAACTAAGTTTATTTTAGATCTAAATGAGCGAAAATTTATTTATTAGCGGGCTCACTTCATTAATTTACTTCATGTCAGAATATATGAAATTATTTTTTCATATCCAAGCTAAGTTTATTAATAACCATTTATTAAGAAACTGACTTTAGTCCGTTTATGCTTAAATTATATTATGGTTATATGGTCGACAGCTAAGATAATAATAGTTAAAAATCTGATGCGTGCAACACACGAGTTTTACACATATCCGTTATTTATATAAATTTTTTAATGAATTCAGAAACGAAATAAATTGCTAAAAAAATGTTTACATTGGATTAATAGAAACATGTGTTTTGTAAAAAATCTATTATATTATGATCTACGAAAATCTGTTTTATCGGCTTTTCATCATTCCTTGTTCACTTATATAAATATGTTTGCAGTTTTCTCCTTTAGTTGGATATCGAATTCGTTCAACTTATATATTTACCTGTTTTTTTATCAATGCTAATCAGATTATATGGTTATTTTTATAGAATCTAAAAAAATAAATAATGATGGAGTTTTGTTGACCGTTGAGAAATTAGATGAGGAAGATGGTTGGGGGTGCGGTCATAGATTAAAAACACACATTTAAAATAAGTGTTATTTTAATTATGTGCCGACGTTTCGGCCTACAATGTGGGCCTTCATCAGGGCTAAAAGAAACAAGATAACAACCAATCTAATTATAGACTTAATAATGCGTTAGGTATATAATAATAATATGACAGTAATAAATTATGGGAACATAAATAATATTAAATGTAAAATGATAATAAGATGACAATTATAAAGTATGGAAATAAGGTGACAGTTATTTAGTATGGAAATAAACAAAATTAATTAAATATTTCCATACTTTATAACTGTCACCTTATTTCCATACTTTATAATTGTCATCTTATTATCATTTTACATTTAATATTATTTATGTTCCCATAATTTATTACTGTCATATTATTATTATATACCTAACGCATTATTAAGTCTATAATTAGATTGGTTGTTATCTTGTTTCTTTTAGCCCTGATGAAGGCCCACATTGTAGGCCGAAACGTCGGCACATAATTAAAATAACACTTATTTTAAATGTGTGTTTTTAATTTATGACCGCACCCCCAACCATCTTCCTCATCTAAAAAAATAAAGGTATTTTAGAGAAAGAAAATTTTAAATATTGACATTTGAGCCCTGTCAGACTGTTTCAATCAGAATGAAACCTATATGATGTTAAAGTCCTAATTTTACATTGATATAGCGAGTTTATTTAAAATCGTTATCGCCGTTTTCACGAATGCCATTCTCTCCACTAAAATATTCTTCTCGCCCAGACTAAAAAATACCTGAGACCAAGCGACTTTGAAACAGCCTTGCTTGAGGAATTTAATTTTAGAAGTAGCATTCTTTTAGGTCTACTCTTTTTAATTTTCATTCTTTCCTGTTGTCCTATGTAATTATATCTAGAGAGATTTTAAATATACTTTCTCTTCTCTGATTCTTTACCTAACAAAAGTACTCCATGTTAAACTGCTCATCATTTCTCTAATATGCTTGTATACGTATTATATTTTAGTTTATAATTCATGTTGTTTGTTTATTACTTTAGATCCTGTGTCTAATCGGCCGATGCCTGAATTTTGCCTATCCTGGTTTTATTAGAATAAGGAACATTAACATAGCATTGGCCCAGGACCGCCTTTTTACGTCAGCTCCGAAGGACGAAATAACCATGGATTTTATACACTCTATAAAAAATCCTGGAGCCATCTTTTGTATCTGAATCCGTGACGTAGGGCATAGAGGGCTGTTAGGGTAGCCACTTCACCAGAGCTGACAGTTCAACTATTTAGCATCCCTCAGCATATATTTATTCAATTTTATAGGTTTTTATTAGATCTTCGTTGAACATTCCCGGTTTTTATGATTCAACTCAGGAGGGAAAAATACATTAATTGTAAGAATTTTGAAATATGACTTTTTAAGATATTTTTTACAACTTGTTTCAAAAATAAATTTACACTTTTTTTTCATATTTTTACTTCCACTTACTTATGTATGAAGTATATAGTAAGGGGAAGTATTGAGATCGTGAAAATTTTCGAATTCTAGTTTTCACCGGAAATACGCGTTTTAGGGTTCCTTAAGTCTAAATCAGCAATTTCCAAAAAAAGGTCTGAGTGTGTGTGTGTGTGTGTGTGTAGTAATTCTACCACGAAAACCAATAACCGTACAATACTGAAATTTCATATTTAAGACGAATATACGTCCGTAATGTTACAGCAACTTTTTCATCAAAATCAGCTTACCAGCCACTTTATACCATGCATTTAGCACCTTTTTACGATTTTCTCAAAAACAACTGTAACGATTTTGATTATATTTCCTATATCGATGTATAATTTAATGGGCTTTAATATCATATGAGTTTCATTCTCATTGAAATATTATTTTAAATTTTCTTCCTCTGAAGTGCCTTTAATATTGTAGAATCTATAAAAATAACGACATCAACTACTTAATAATGATAAAAAACTGATAAATATATAATTTGAACGAATACGATATCCAACTAAAATAGAAAAGGCCAAAAAAAATTGTTCAATGCAATTTTGGTTTTATAGGAACAGTAATATAGACGTGTGATATACCTTTGGAAAGCTGACAATTTTAGACAAAATATCATCTTATACACAAAATTGTAAAAGTTAACGGAGAGTATCAAAAAGCTGATAAAACTAACTGATTGTCATCGATAATTATATAATAGACTATCTGATAAAACACATGTTTTTAAAGAAATCCAATTTAATTAATTCTTTATTACTATCACTCATTTTTATCTTTAAGTATTTGAAAATTTTTAATCGATTTTAACAACGACGGTAGGTGAAAGTCGTGTGTTGCGAGCACCAGAAAATAAAATCAGGTTTACTGAAATAATAAAATATTTTTCCTTAAAATGATCTGGCAATTAGTATGTTGAGATTTTGTATTCAAGAGGTATTATAAAACGATGGAGATTAAATTGAGGTTTTTTTTTTTTTTTTGTGTGTTTTTAAGAATTATTCCAATTATTAACGAATAAGAGGTACTTTCGGTGGAAATCAGGATAAACATCTCTTTTTCGACGGTGGTAACAATTCACAGAACAAACGGAAAAAAACAAACCTGCATAAATAATAATAAAACAGTTTTTCACACAATTCCTCTTTTTCTTTACGTGAAATTTTGACCCATTTATTAACACAGGTAATTTAATTACCATTTTAATCATTGACAGTTTGCATATAGCATTTGCATATGCATGCAGCTTCTCAGCAAGTTGTCGAACAGTTTTTTCGGGATCTTATTCAAGTAAAGCTCGCAGAACATTTTTATCGAATTCGATTTTAAAGAAGTGTCGCAAAGCTCAAATCCGTAAGTCCATATCAGTTCTATGATAGTCATGTAGATGCGTCATTTGTAGTTAAGTTGAAGTTTAAAGCATGGTTCTAGCATGGCCGAGTTTAAACTAGTAACATAAAATTATTTTAGTTAGCTTTAATATAGCGTAAGAATTAATAATAATTGAGAGATCACTTGTAGCTAGGTGGCTATTGTAACAGCCTCCAATGCCAAAGGTCACGGATTCAAATCCACAGGTGGTCCTAGGATTTTTTAATGGGAGTAAAAAATCCTGAGCTACGCCGTCCTTCGGAGGGGACGTTAAAAGGTGGTCCAGAGCCTGTGCGATGTCTGGTACTCGTTAAAGATTCCTATCCTAATTAAACCTGGATAGGCAAAATTTAGGACTCCCACTGTAGCATCGTCCGATTAGCCATAGTAGCATAAAGTGACGTTAAATAAATAATAATTGAGGTACATTAGAGAAAGTAAATTGAAAATATTAGCATTAAGTCCTGTCAGACTATTTCTATCTAATAGAAACCAACACGATATAAAAGCCCATACAATTCAACATCTATGTACCAAGTTAAGTCTTTTTTAGGAAATCGTAAAAAATGCAAAATGTCTGGTATAAAGTAGCGACTTTGGTGCTATTATATTAATATCTATGACAATCATTTAGTATATTCAGCTTTTCATAACGTTCTGTTAATTTTTACGATTTTATGTATAACTTAATACTTTTTTTTTAAACATTTAGCGTTCCATAGGTATATTACTGTTTTTATGTTCAAAAATACAAAAATTGCTTAAAAAGATATGTTTGCTTTTTTCTCCTTTAGTTGGAAAACGAATTCATTTAAATTTACTGATTTATCAGTTTACTGATGTACCTTCCCTCCCTCCGAGTTATCTGTAGCATTTGCCCGTATTCAGGAAGACCTAGATCAAATCAGTGCCTGGGCAAACCTGAATAACTTGAGGCTTAATCCTACAAAAACTCAGGCCATCCTTATTGGTTCCAAATCCCTCCTCCGATCGATCACCACCCTTCCTCCGCTTTTGCTTAATGAACATTCTATTGTTTTTAGTTCCACTGTTAAAAATCTTGGCATAATCATCGACCAAAACCTATCCTGGAAACCCCAAATTGCCCAAATTTCCCGTCGATCGATTTGTACCTTGAAATTATTCCACTGATCCCGCCACCTCCTACCACAATCTATCCGTAAACTCCTAGTCTCATCACTCATTTTCCTCCACTTTGACTATAGTTGTGTGGCATATGACGGCCTCTCGAAGGTGCTCGAGGACAGATTGAGAAGGATTATGAACTGCTTTTTAAGATTTGTGTTCGGCACCTCGAGACGGTGGCACGTATCCCACCTCTACGACGAGTTAAAGTGGTTAACCCCAAACTTTCGAAGACAATATTTCCTTGGATCATTCCTTTATCAAATCATAAGCGCCCGCCATCCATTTTATGTCTACAGCCTTCTGGTATTTAAATCCTCAACCCATCACCAGGAAACAAGATCCCGTCTGTCCGACCTTCACACTCCTTTCCATAGAACCAAGAAATATGACTGCTCCTTTTTAGCCCGGTCCTCTTCCTTATGGAATACTCTCCCTTCAAACATCCGTCATGCTCCTTCCCGCTCATCGTTTAAATCCCTTTTCTTTCAATACTTCCTTTCTCTTCAGTCAGATGGAAGCTAATTTTTATCATGCCAACTTTTGTAAGGTGAACTTTACATTAATGAGATGTAAAAGTTACATTTTATGTTTATTCTTATTTATTTCTTCCTAGAATTTGTAAATAGAGATGACACTATGACCCTTTATTTTTTTTTATTATTATTATTATTTTGTTGTTCATTCTTGTGTTATTTAATTGTATTTATATATTGTTTTTGGCCAGTTATAATTTACTATTTAGTTCATAATTGTTATTCTTAAGGGACATTGTCCCAGAATAAAGTTTTTTTTTTCTATTCTATTCTATAATTAAGACTATTTCATAGGGTGTAGATTATTTAAGGTGAAGTTCGAATTCTGTGAATAAAATTGGAGGCTAATATATTACTTCACCACAAAAAATAATGCACGACGTTTCGGCTAAAATACCATCTTCAGGTGCAAAGGAATAATTTTATCTAGTGTGAGTGGATGCTTACACCATAAGCCTCTTGTCATAAGCATCCACTCACACTAGATAAAATTATTTCTTTGCATCTGATGATGGCATTTTAGCCGAAACTTTGTGCATTAATTTTTAATAAAAGAGTTGTGAAGTTATATATTTACATTTATCAGTTTTTCTTTCAAAGTTAAAAAAAAAAAAGTATGGTTATTTTTATAGAATCTATAAAATTTATCCCTTCCATCCATCAAAATTTATCCATACTTTAGTGGAAGAGAATTTAAAATATCGGCATTAAGGCCCTATCAGACTATTTTAATAAAAATGAAATCTACTTGGTCTTAAATCCCATTAAATTTTACATAGATTGAGCAGTTTTAATCAAAATCGTTTAGGAGACAATCGTAAAAAGGTACAAAATGCATGGTATAAAGTGTAGTGTAAAGTTTTTGTCCGGCTGCTTTTCTAAGGCAGCGGTAGCTTCAAAAACTAGCTTACTTACTATATTTAATCAATATATAAACTATATTTAATGATACTATTGGATCTCCTTTCCAAAGGTATCGTGTTTACCAATCCAATAGGTGGATGCAGGGTAAGATTAAAGTAAACAAGATTCAATTAATACAGTACTATAATTATTAATTTACACATATCCATTATATTAACACATTGCCTAGAGCTCTGATTGAGAATACTGAGGGACATTTTACTACCTTTGCCATACAATATTACAAATAACGAGATACCTTTAAAACACTGTCGGCTGGCGAAGGTGGAATCATCTTAAGACGTCCATTCTCTGCTTCATCCTCCAGCTGCTTTCAGAACCCCGACGGCCACCTCCTCTTCTTGTAGATGGAACCCGACTCCCACTTCTTGAGGATAAAACTTGACTCCCTCTTTCCAATCTTCTCCTCATCGTCGTCACCTCGGGAGGGCTGATCTGGGAAGTGCCCCATGCCGGGGGTCCTTTGTCCTAGTGTCCAAGAAGTTTCCCGAGGTACATATTGCTGGGGGGACCCATGGAGGTAAACGCCTATTGATGTTTTGCCGACAAAGGTTTCTCAATATTAAAATTATTTAATTATGAACTCCCCTCAGTATCCTCAATACATTACAAAAGTAGCACATTCGGTCAGTCGTTTTTAAAAGAAAAAGTTGCTGAAACATCTCGGTCGTATATAATAGTTGTCTTAAATATGAAATATCAAGTCCGTGCAACTTTTCGTTTTCGTGCTGGACTTATCACTCATGTAGGTATTTTTGTAGGCTATTTTTTTTTTCTCCCCTACCTCACCTTTGAAGGCTATACGGGGTTTCTCGGACCAGGGGGTTAGGACGGGGGGATTAATGCCAAGTTAAAAGTTCCCTCCGGTTCCGAGAGTCGAACTCGTAATTTTTGGTTTCAATTTATTGATTATCTGGTAGTAGCTAGGCAACGCGTGTTTAAAGCAACGCGCGCTAACCATCTCGGCCACCCAGCCCTTTTTATTTTTGTAGGACTAGTATATTTGGACTGAGGGGACATGTGTACATCTATAGTATGTATTAAATGTGAACAAAATATTTGTGGACAATGTTCCGTTTCCTATTGCGAAAACTGTGCCTTATTGTAATTGTGGATAATTTCATTGCAGTATAAAAGTTTCATTTTTTTAATTATTTTCCGTTTTTTAAATATAATAAACTTTAAGATAAGGACTTGTTTGTATATTATTTTATAAATGTTTTCATTGCTTATAATATGAAATTAGAAAAAAAAAAAAAAAAAAAAAAAAGTAACAAGAAAATGTATTTAATAAAATCAGGCATTTATTCAATTTAAAAGCATCCTTTTGCATGTTACCTATTGAATATAGGTTGAAATAACGTATTTTACAAGTAAATAATTCTTAGTTTTTCAGGACTAAAAAAAAAAAAAAAATGATGTCTGGGGTTCAAGAGACCCCACCTCACCAATCTGACCAATCCAAATTTCATCTCATCAGTTAAAGTTTGAACACAAATATTCTTTTTTGTACTTTTTTTTTTTTTTTAATTTTGACTTCTTGCATCCTTCATTGATCTATGAAGGTATGTTTGTTTTTTGAGTACCATTCTAATGTTAATTAAATGAAGAAGTTTTTATGAGATCCGGAAAATCTAAAGCATTACAGTAGAAGAATATTAGCTCTTTGAAATGGCAGAATATAAATTAAGAAAAATTAAAAATTAATTGCGTTGTGCGACACTGGCTCTCTTATTTTGAGGGTTCGACTACTTTACCTTCTGAGAATTTTTTCTTTTTTTATTTGGTATCACTTGTTTTTCTGTGCACCCAAATCAAGTTGGTATATTTGTGTCTTTCCGATGAAAGCCGTCTAGTGTTTTCTCTCACAATATGACAAGACATTTTTGAGATATCCTGTATACTACGCTTGTATCTGTATGGTCCTTAATCATTGGATACTTTGTCATTAAAAAAAAGTAGGAAATGGAAATTTCCTAATCGAAGGGATGACCACTAGTTACACGCTTGAGTAAATACAAAGGGAATTGGAAAAGCCTTTGGATGAGAGTTCTTCTCTTGTAATTTCTCCTAGATCAATAGAAGGGGATACCGCAGGGTTTTCTACTAATCCCCTTTCTTTGTGACCAATATTATGTAAATTCTTGGGCTGGACTATCCACTGCTTGCTAATTTACATTTCACATGTTTCAATTAACACATTAAGAAAATACATAATGGACATTGTTTGAGCCTGAACATTATATATATATATATTTTTTTAACTGTATATTTTGTTTAGAATTTAAAAATCAAATTAAATTAAAAATAGTTTTTTTAATGAATAAAATATTTTTTTGGTTAGTTTATATCTTATATTTACATCTTCTAGTATTTATATTCAATAGTGTAGTTAGGGATTAGCCAGACAACAGTGCCCCCTTGCCCCAAGCCAGTACCGATCGCACTAGTAAGCTGAGAGCACGCTTTTCTCGTTTGGCATCTTCAAACCATTTTTTGACCAGGACTTCGTCTCATCCTTTTGAACATAACCGTCCTTCCAGAGGATCACCGTCCTTCCAGAATCGCCTACCCGCCGTGCGGAACCGAAGAATTTATGGACAGATAAATATCCTATATATTTTTCTTATTATAATAGTTCATTTTTTTTGTAATATTTTAATAGTACTAACATACTAAGCCAATTTTAAAACTTATTTTTTTTACAGTTAGGTTGTTCGACAGAATTTTTTATTTTGTTATAAATCAAATGGTTTTTATATTTTTTTTGTAAATTTTCCTTATTTTTTATTAAACTTTTATTTATTTTGTTTAATATCAATTTCATCATTTTATTTAATATTACCTATTTTTTTATTTAAATGTTAAGTACTCAAGACAGCTCTTTTCGAAACGGGATCGAGTCTACGTTAGCCCATCTTTCTTTTATTTCCTTTTAACGACACTCATCCCAACAGACATAATTGGCTCTTCTCCAGCACCGTAATCTACATAAATAAAGAACGATTGAATATCAGCGTTTTATAACTAGATCGTTAGTTCAAACCCAACTAGTGGCCCTAAGAATTAGAGTAAAAATCTTCAGTAATGACATCCTTCGGAGAGGATGTCAAATGGAGGTCTAGAGTATATTCTATGTCATGATCCTTATGAAACCTGGACAGGAAAAATTGAAGACTCCAATTTTAGCTTAGTAAATTAAAGCCCACTGACCGGTCGAATAAAGAGACAAATCAAGAAGTTTATTTTTTCCCGAAAAGTTCTAAAACGTGTACCTTTACAATCAACGAAGGATCTTGGGTTCAGTAAAAATTAATAAACAAAAATGATGATAAAAATAATTATTTACATTAATGTTTAAAAAAAAAAAGTATGAATTTCGGATAGGGCGGGGCTAGTTGAGCAATTTTTCACTCGAACGGATATAGCTCCTCAATGATAAGTCTCAATGAGTTGTTAAGCGGCTTGATGGATTCGTAATATATCCCTTAGCAAAAGTGTCTATAGTATTTTTTTGTTAAGAAGACGAATTTAAGAGCTACAGCTATTTAAATCCAGGAAGTCAAGTTTGCTCAATGTACCCCATAGTTGAAGTAAGTTGAGCAAGGGTATGGGGCAAGTTGAGCACTAAGAGTGTCTAACCAAACCATGGGTTCAATTTCGACTATAAATAAAGTAAAATATGTGTTTAACAATCAGATCTTTATTTGTTGTCTTCTAGTGACAGAACGACAAAATCATAAGTAATTTTCTATCAATAATTAATCAAAACTAGAATAAAAAAAACATTAACTTATCTTAACTTCAACATTAGTTTCAATCTTGCTATTTGAAATCAGACTTAAACGTTTATATTATTACTCATATAGCTTATATCTTAAAAGAAATATTTATTACATATTTAGAACTTAATGATTATTGTCAATGTTGTAATTGACAAAAATAAAAGTAAGTTTATGAAGTGTTAGTGGTAGAATAACAAAACTTTATGTAATTTTCTTTAGATAATTAACTGAAAATATAATAAACAAAGCATATGCAACTAATCCCATCTCGGAATTTTAAAACAAAAGCAATGTAATAAAAAAATGATACAAATTATACCAAGAACAACTCCAAGGACCAATTACACTTAGCTGATTAAAAACAGATGAAAAATGACTAATACTGAAGAAAACTTGGGATGAACTTTTTTTTTTTTTTTTTTTTTTTTTTTTTTTTTTACAGTCGGCTATCTTGGCTTACTACTTGACAAAAGACTGACGTGGAACCCACATACAAGACTTAAAAGAAAAGAACTCAATCGACGATTCGGACAGTTATACAGACTATTAAACAGAAAATCTGAACTCACAGTTGACAATAAATTATTAATTTATAAGACAATACTGTAGCCCATCTGGACCTACGGACTTGAACTGTGGGGGACAGCTAAACGTTCATCAAACGCATTCAATCCTTTCAGTCCAAAGTCCTCCGAATAATAGTAAATGCTCCTTATTATTTATCCAGCTATACCTTGCACCACGACCTTAATGTTCCATTTATTTTAGACCTAATTCCATCCAAATTTTCCAAATTCCACCAGAACCTCATTCATCATCCTAATCCTCTAGGACTATCCCTATCCAGCTCCACTCATCCATACAACCACCTAGAAGGTTGAAACGGCAGTTGCCCTGAGATATATTGTAAATATGTATTCTGGAGTTCTGACACTGGTCAGATTCTCCTCTCAAGTGCGGTGTGATTGTGGCTATGGCGCCCTCACTTAGCTTCCGCTGGCTCTCACCAGTGATGCGGCTGAGAGGGAGGCGCTGGGATCCTTTGGACTCTGCTTGTCTTTCCACAAGTGGGGGGACAAGCCCCGTCCGGAGTTCCCTAGCTGATTGTAAATATTGTACATACGTATGAGTGTGAAATGTTTTGTTTTTTGTTTATTTATTTGTTGACTTAATTTATTTGTATTTATTTTATCTACAAATTTCGTTATTGTATAGGTTTATTTAGATTGGTTTCATTTTATCTAATTTGACATTTCTTTTGTTTATATTGTAAATATTGTATGAATGGGATCCTTTAGCAATATTATTATTGCCCATTGTGACAAATTGTAATACATACGAAAAAAAAAAAAATACTTTTTGGTCACAAAACACACGAGCGCTTCACTCGCTCATCCAGCCGCCACTAGCGATCGCGTGCAGATTATCCCTCCCACGACACTTTCCGCCATAAGATGGCTATGCGTACAGTGAATAGTTTGCGATGTATTTCAATTGTCCAAGTTGTCCCTATGCTCAACTAGCCCTGCTCTGTACCTAAAAAAAAATCTAATAATAAAGTCATAAAAAAAACTAATGAGAAATCAACAATAAAAATTAATTAATTGATTGAAAATCTTACCTTAAAATGAATCATTACAATCAAAGTGCGTTTGTTCTAAATGCCATATGTTGGAAAAGTAGAGCTTTGAATGAGAATAGGGAAGAAACATGACGGATATTTTATATCAGGTTTTAAAATCTATACATTCCTTACTAAATGTACGGTTCAATATTATAAATTGACTGTAACTCATCACGTTTGGTTTATAATAGAATCATGTTTTTTTTTCTGAATTCGCTCAGTGGTGGCAGGCTGAGTGGGTTTGGGCCAGGCGACATTTAATTAAGAAGAGATATTTTACTTAAAGCAAGACGCTACGTTTTATTAAACTTTATGCCGTAATTTGTTACTAACTTTATCTTCCGTTGTCTCCCACTGATTAAATGATATTGCTGATTTGATTTCAGCTCTACAGATTTATGTTTAACTTAAAAGACAGTACACAATATTTTTATTTATATATAAATAGTTAAAATCTCAAATAATTACGAACATTGGAGAAGTTTATTTCCAAAAAGTACTCAAAAACATTTCTTAAAAAAATCTGTATTTTGACATATAATAGGTATAAGCGATTTCTTGACTTTATTGTATTGATTCATTATTGTGTATATATTTTATTGTAATTTTATGCTGTGTAAATATTGTATGAATGTAGTATGTATGATATATTTCAGCACTACTATTGATGTCCAAATTGGGACAGATTGTAATTATACTCAATAAAAATTGTTGTTGAATTTCAATTTTGACATATTTGTATACTAACGAGTTTTATCGAATCTATCGTCTAAATTTCATCTAAAAGCAACAAACAAAACCTTTATAAAAGTTTTAGAAAATTGCAGTTCCTAAATATAAATATATTTTTATATATAAATAAATATACATATACTAGCATCTTAATATAAATAAAATAAAAAAATCCTTACAAAACGTAAAAAGATGTACTAGTACTTAATTAAAAAATGAATTTAGTTTGAGATATTTTGTTTATGTGTTTATTCGTTTAACTTCCCCTTATACAACTGTGGCTAATCGACGTTGCTACAGTGGGAGTCCTAAACTTCAGGGTTAGTTAAAATAGGGAACTTTAATGGGTACCTGACATCGCACAGTTTTGAGACCACGATTTAACGTCCATTCTGAATTAGAGGTTCTTACTCGCTTTAAAACATCCAAGGGTCATCTGCCGGGTTTGAACCAGTTACCTTGAGCATAGAAGGCCAACCACTTCACTACAGATGACCTATTCATGATATTTCGATACCGTCATCGTTACTCAACATAGTCTAATATTTTTCATAGACCTTCTAAGGACCATATCAGGTCACTAGTTCATTTGCCTTATTTTCTCACCTTCCACCTTTCCTTTATCAGCTGACTCATAGCCAATATTCTCTCCTTAGACCACGCTTCTTTCCTCTTTTCTTCTGAGAAGACATCAACTCTCAATTTAGCTCTTGATTCCTTTCTGTTTTCTATATCTTGTGTTGTTATCTGTAATTTTTCTACATCTCTATTTGCTTCTGTAAACTATCCATACTACATTTTCTTATTATAGATGCTTTTAAAGATTTTGTGGGTCTGTCTGTTTGGATTCATTCCTTTTAGAAGGACGTAAAAAGCTATTCTTCTTTTTCTTATTGTATCCGTGATCTTTTCCACATGTTTATATTCTAATAGGGGGTCACCCATAGCGTAGTAGCTAGCATAACAGCTTTCTATGCCAAAGTTCGCAGGTTCAAAACCGCGGGTGGCCCTAGGATTTTTTCTAATGTGAGTAAAAAGTGCTTAGTTATGCCGTCTTTCGGAGGGGACGTTAAAAGGTGGTTCCGAGCCTGTGCGATGTCAGGTACTCGTTAAGTCCCTATCCTGATAAAACCTGGATTGGCAAAATTTAGGACTCCCACCGTAGCATCGTCCGATTCTTCACTTAACTATATATGAAATATATAATAAGGGAAAGTATTGCGATCGTGAAGATTTTCGAATTCCAGTTTTTAGCGGAAATACACGTTTTAGGGTCCCTTGAGTCCAAATAACCAAGTCCTGGTAAAAGGTCTGTGTGTCCGTGTGTCGAGTCCAGCACAAAAACGAAAAGTCGTACAATACTGATATTTCGTATTTAAGACGACTTTACGCCCGAGATATTACAGCATCTTTTTCACTAAAATCGACTGACCGGAAGACCTACTTTATACCAAGGATTTTGAATATTTTGACGTTTTACTCACAGACGGCTTTAACGATCTTAATTAAACTAACTATATTGATGTAAAATTTAATAGGTTTTAATATCATGTGATCCTTACACTAGACTGAAATGACAAGAAACAGCTCGCAGATATCGCTTATTACAACATTTACTTGACCAACGTTCAAAACTTCCCACCTACTACAAAAAACTAATTTATATTACCATACATAGACCTATTTGGACATATGGAATTGAACTATGGGGATCCACCAAGCCATCAAATTCCTCTCGCATCCAATCCTTGCAATCCAAATTCCTCCGAAAGATCCTAAATGCCCCTTTCTTTGTCACCAATAAAATAATCCATAAAGATCTGAATATCCCATTAGTTACAGACTTAGTCCGAATTAGATATACTTTCTTTCACTCCAAATTACCACTCCACCCAAACCCACTTGTCCTTCTATTCCTGATCATCCTCCGAGACGGCTGAATCTTTGAAGTGCTACCACTATGTATATTCTTCTCACGCCTATCATGTCCATATCTCAATGTTCACATTTACTTGATGTATTTTTTGTGTTAATACAGTTGTAAATATCTCTATAATAAAAAAAAAAAAAAAAAAAAAAAAAAAAATATCATGTAGGTTCCATTCTGATTGAGATAATGTGACAGGGCTTAAATGCCGATATTTTAAATTTTCTTTTTCTAAAGTACCTTTAATTTCATAGATTCTACAAAAATAACTATATAATCTTGTTACCATAGATAATTAACAGCTAAATATGCAAGTTAGCGAATTTGATAAACAACTAAAGAAGAAAATTGAAAACATTTTTTTTTAATGCAATTTTTAGTTTTTTAACTTAAGAACTGTGATATAGATCTATAAAATACCGTTGGAAAAATAAAGATTCTAGAAAAAATATCTTATACGCAAGCTTGTAAAAGTTAATAATAAAATGCCGATAAAACCAACTGATAGTTTTAGATAATAATATAATAGATTTTTAATTAAAACTTATGTTTATATAGAAATTCAATTTAATTAATTCCTTAACGGATTCACTCATTTTTATCTCTAACTGTAATAGAAAATTCTACAATCAATTTTAGCAACGGCGGTAAGTGAAATTCGTGTGTTGCCCGCACCAGATTTTTTTTTATATTTTCTCAAACGTAATTGAAGGGTAAAGAATGTAAAGAGAAATGGAGTTCCATAGGAATGCAACAAGCAATATCAGGTACTACTGTGTTTCGATGGAATAAAGGGAAATTAAGTAATTTATTTAAAATATACATTTATTTATAAAACAGTATAGTGAGGCATTCTTATCATCGAGAATACTGAGGTTCTATTTACCACATAATATAAGATTAATGTACCTATGGACATATTTGCATAATTGTTCCCTGGGTTGACCCCCAACTTCCTCCGTCCGTGGCTGGACTTCCGATTCCTTTACATCCGGGCTAAGACTCCACTGGTCCTCCTCACAGGTAGAAGGCTATCTCTCCTATATGAGTGGAGGGGTGCAGTTTTTTGCATAGCAATTCTAAGAACCCTTCCTGCTTGTCGCCCGAAAACTGCTCTATTTTACACGATTCAAAAATAACCTTTACCTCCCAGTATTCTCGATACATAGCAGTACAGATCGGGTTAATAACGGCCTATCGAAAGCTGTGGTCCATGCAGATTAGATGGCCAGAGATGGTCATAAGGTAACGAAAGGATCATTTAAGGATATTCGAAACGTAAGATTGACACTTATATTGAATAACATGTAAGAGGAAGTTTGTCAGAAAGTAATTTCGGTAATAAGAAGGGTTAAGCCAATTCAACTCTCCATGAAATCGGTTGATAGATGTGTCTCTGACTATCACAAAAATAAACATTATAAAGCAGTTACATATGTTTGTTTCTATGAGACTCCCAGAGACAACCCTATCGTCGTACAGCTCTGGTCCAAGTGGGGCGACATCAAGGAACTAATCATTCTTTCGGGTTTCAATTGGTGAATGGAGACTTTGGTAATTCAAAAGATTCAAGGATTAATATAGGAAAGATTTGTTCGTACAATGCATAAATCAGAACATAGAACTATTAAATTCCAAACTTATTTTTATTCGCTCGTAAAAATGAAATTTATTTCCAAGTGACGAAAATTTGCTACTCCTATTTTATTCCTTCACCTGTTTGAAGGGCATCTGTTGAAAAGCAGTTTGAAATTTGAAAATTGTCTGGAATCTGCTCCTCAGGATAGGTTTCAATGTATATTGTAAAAGAAGATGGCAAGGAGAGAATTCACACTAACACAAATAAAACCTGTCTGCAAAAATAGGTCACAAGTTCCAGAACGACAAGGTGAATAAGTAGAACTTATATTGTGAAGACCGAGAACTAGATTCTTAAAGTGTAAATTGCTGTTTCCTCCTTCGGTTGGCTATCAAATGTATGCGTTATATATATATATATATATATATATATATATATATTATATATATATACACATCTTTTTTATAATTTGTATTTTATAAAATATAACTTCTTTTTTTTTTTTTGTCGCATCCGCCTAAAGGCCTTAGCCCAAGCAAAGGTAATATATTATAAATAATAACACTTTTTGTATGTAATAGAGATAATAATAATGGGCGTGTATATTTATATGTTATGTTTCTTTGTTTATTTAAGGTCACTTAATGCTACTATGGTAATCGGACGATAGTGAGAGTGAGAGTCCTAAATTTTGCATATCCTGGTTTAATTAGGATAGGGATCTTTAAGGAGAATCAGACATCGTACAGGCTCGGGACCACTTTTTTCCGTCCCCCCGAAGGACGGTATTACTAAGGATTTTTTACTACCAAAAAAAAAATCCTAGGACCACTTGCGGGTTTGAACCCATGAGATTTGGCATAGAAAGCTGTTATCTAGCTACCCTGCTGCAGGTGATTCCGGGTTTTATATATATATATATATATATATATATATATATATATGTATGTTGTGTGTGTGTGTGTGTGTGTGTGTGTGTGAATTGAACAAAATAGAAAGTTTTGTAAATATTTTATGTACAAAAAAAAAGTATTATTATTATTATTACATAGAAAATTAATTTTTGTAATAACAAATGATAATTGTACTGTAGTGAGTCCTGAAGATGGGGAAGGCCCCCAAAACGTTGAATCCTAATTATTGCTTATCAAAATATAAACTTATAAGGAAGATTTGAGAACCATTTATTTATTATCAATCTATGTTCCACCCTTATAATTAATTTTATTATAAAAATCTCAACAAAATGTCAAAATTAGTGAGAAATTGACTGTATCCTTCCCTTGGTTTGGTTGCCTGCAAACCGAAAATGGCGGAAGTGGTCTAATCTAAAAGTTCAAATTTAATTTGCATAGTTGGTCCTTCACCTAGATACCGAATGTACTGGGACGGACATAAATTATTTCTTGAATTGAGTTACTCAAAACTGATATCAACGATAATCTTTTCAATAACTGTGACTATATTTATGGCTTCATTGGAATATAATGGGATTAAAACAAAAAAAGTGTTTCGGACAATCATGAAAGCAATAAATTAAAGCTTATCCTATTCCCTAAGACAGAGCCGTCTAAATACTAGCTCCCCGAGAACCGGTCTCAGCGTATAGCGGAAGGTCGTCCGAGCAAGGGCAGGTGTTTAACTGGAGCGATTCCCATCGTAATCAGGGAATACCGGGGAGCTGGTCTGGCGGCTCAGTCAGTGCCGAACAGCCGGGAGTCGTGGAGTACCCAGTGTCCGGTCCGTCGTGTGTCAAGGATTTTAGGAATCTGTGGAGTAATGGAAGGAAATCCTGTATCTGGGACAGAGGATTGATTTAGAAGGTAAGTGACCTGCGAAATCATGACCTAAAATAAGGTTCATGGTCGCAAATTTTATACATTAAAAATCGATCATATCCTTATACAAGACAATCGGCTACCTACAATGAAAAATTCACATATTTTTTTAATATTTTCTTTGGCTAAAGCTCTGTTGTTTTTATTATTTGTTTACACCTTAAAAAATATAACAACTTTGACACGTTCTAACTCTATAAGTGTTATTGTCAAAAAGTTCCTTAATCAGAAAATTAAAAGAAAATATATTTTTTACATAACATTTGGCACTAGGACTTACTATTTAGAAGCTTTATTGGTTTAAATGAATGAAATCCACTTTTTTTTTATATATATATTTTTTTTTTGACTAGTGGAACGTTTTTGTTTGTTTTCACCCTCAAAAATGAAACACCTTCTAGCTTTATAGGTGTTACTCAGATAGAAAACTTGACGATATTTCCTTAATCAGAAAGTTAACAAAGAATATTTTTGTTATAATACATTTGTATCTAGGACCTAATTTTTTGCAGCTATAGTAGTGCGAATAAATAAAACACTTTGCTTTTTTGGATAGTGAACCGTTTTTCGTTTTGTTTTTTTACTCTCAATAATTTAAAGAATTTGACACATTTTAACTCCGTTATTGTTGCTCAAATCGAAAATTTAACATTTCCTTAATCAAAAATTGAAATGAGAATTTTTTTTGTTACCCTATTTCGCTCGGACCTACCTTTCATTGGCTTTAATTAAAAAAAAAAAAGTTTTGTATTGTGGGACTTTTTTAAAAAACAATCTACCTATGTTGGTGTTCCTCAGATAGAAAATTTGACGAAACGATCCTTAATCAGAAATTCAATGAAAAATATTTTTGTTGTATTACCTTTGTCATTCGGACAAATGATTTAGAAGCTTTATTAGCTTGGATAATTAAAACAATTTCTTTTTTATAGTATAACGTGTTTTTTACACAATTTAACTATTTTATTATAGTTGGAATAATCAGGAATCAGTCATTTTTTGAAATTTTTTTTAATTTTGCCAACGTTTCGGCTCAAGCTTGTGAGCCATCATCAGGGCATTACTGGGCCATGTTCAAGCATAAACTACTGTGCATAAAGTGAGTTTAGTTAGGGTTCAACTGTGGTGTTGTGGCTAGCCTATGAGTCCTCTGTGTCTAAAGTCGCTGGTTTAGGCCCGATAAATTAACAAATAAATAAATGTTTGTAAACAACAAATTATCTTTTGCTTTTTAATGATGGTTTTGGTGTTTTAAAGATAAAAACCGTAATATATATGTATAATGTACCGTTGGAAAGCTAAAACGTAAAGAAAATATATTATATTTTATGCAAAGTTGTTAAATGTAATAGATTGGTGAAAAGCCGATAAACTAACTTATATGGTTACATAAAAGATTTTTATTTTGAAATTATTCAATATATAACATATGTTTCCATTATTCTGTAAATCTTTTATAATTGTATTTATTAGCTCTTAAGTTGATTTTAACAACCAAGGTAAGTGAAAGACGTGTGTTGCCCGCACCAGTTTTTTTAGAAGTTCGACAATTGATTTTGGTAATGGAGGTAAGTGAAAGTAGTGTGTTGCAAGCACTAAATTTTTTTTATTAGCACTAATCAATTCCCTTGCGATATACTTAACAAAGAAATTTTTTCATTTAATGTATTCCAGGATAATATTGTCAAATTTTCTGTTCCAAGCAACACCAAAATAGCTTGAGGTTTTCAAAGATTTTAAGATTTTGAAGGGTGAAATAAAAGTTACATAATTCAAAACAAAACATGTTTTTTTCTCGTTAATTATAGCTCCTGTACAGTTGGATCTAGTGACAAATTTTATCTAACAAAAAATAATAAAAAATATTTGTGAACCATTATCAGGGCATGAGTGAGCCATGTCCAAGCATAAACTCACTTTATGCACAGTAGTTTATGCTTGAACATGACCCAGTAATGCCCTGATGATGGCTCACAAGCTTTAGCCGAAACGTCGGCAGAATTGAAAAAAATTTAAAAAATGACTGGTTCCTGTTACTTTATAAAAAAATCCTCAATATAATTAACTATTTTAGTGTTGATCGAACTGAAAATTTCACGATTCCTTCATCAGAAATTGAATTGAGGACTATTTTTTGTTAGATAACATTTATCAAAAGACCCTACTGTTCAGGAGCTAACGAAAAATAATCATGTTTTGTTTTGTATTGTGTAACTTTTATTTTACCCTTAAAAATCTTAAAACCTTTGAAAACCTCAAGCTATTTTGATGTTGCTTGGAACGAAAAATTTGACAATATTATCCTACGATACATTGAATGAAAAATTTTCTTTATTAAATATATAAAACAATATATAAAAAATATTTTTATTAGTACCAATCAATTCCCTTGCGATAAATTGATTGGTGCTAATAAAAATAATTTAGTGCTCGCAACACACTACTTTCACTTACATCTATTATCAAAACCAATTGACAAACTTCTAAAAAAATTGGTGCGGGCATTACACGTCTTTCACCTACATTGTTTGTTAAAATCCACTTATTTTTATCTTATTTTTTTATTTATTACGAGATAATACAATCTGCCACCTTCTGAGACAATGAATATTACAGATATAAGAAATCATTTATTCCATATGTACATTGGAAATAAAATAAAAATAAATAATTAATAAAGATCAAACAAAGAAGAAAGAAAGAAAAAAATATATTACACAAATTAAATAAATACTATAAAGAAAATAATAATAACAATCTTGTTCACATTCACACCTATTTACAATATTTACAAACTGCCCCTGGGATCACCGAGTCAAACCTCCAGATCCACTAGTGGATGTCGAGGCACAATGCCAGAAGATCCCAGTGCCTTTTATTCAGCTGCGTCACTGGTCTTGAGAGTCAGTGGAGGCTGAGTGAGGGCGCTGGAGCCACATACACTCAGGGCATGAGTGGAGAAGCCAGCCATTGCCAGCACTCCAATGACATATTTACAAGAGATCTCTGGGCCACTGCCGCTTCAACCTACGAGGAGGGTTATAGGGATGTTTGATATTTGGAACTAGATAGGGAGTGTGCCAAGGGATTAGGAAGGTGAGTAAGCTAGAAGATTGAGAATTTGGATGGGATTAGATCAAGGACAAATGGGATATTCAGGTCATGGTATAAGGTTTTGTTGGTGACATAATATGGGGCATCGACTATTGTTCTAAGGACTTAAGACTGGAAGGATTGGATACGTTTGATATTCGAAAATTTTGCTGTTCCCCAGAGTTGAAATCCGTAGGTCCAAATGGGTTTAAGGATAGTCTTGTAAATGAGTAGTTTGTTGTCCGTTGAGAGGTGAAAATCAACTTAAGAGCTAATAAATACAGTTAAAAAAGATTTTCAGAATAATAGAAACATATGTTTTATATTGAATAATCTCAAAATAAAAATCTTTTATGTAAACCTATAAGTTAGTTAATCACCAATCTGTTACATTTTACAACTTTTCATAAAAGATAATATATTATCTTTACGTTTTAGCTTTCCAACGGTATATTATACATATATATTACGGTTTTATCTTTAAAAAAACAAAACAAACATTAAAAAACAAAAGATAATTTGTTTTTTACAAAATTTTATTTATTTGTTAATTTGCCGGGCCTGAGCCCGCGACTTTGGACACAGAAGGCTCATAGGCTAGCTACAACACCACAGTTGAATCCTAACAGAATATTTTTACATACAAAAAAAACACATTTTACTATTTGACTCTTAACCACCCAAACCAGCTTGTTTTATCATTTTATTGTTCTCTGTTTTTCGCCCTAATTCAAGAATGATTAATTAAGAAATAGTTGACAAGATCATCTGAATGAATTTCCTTGGATCTCGGATAGGATCAGGAAGATCATGATAACAACATTCTAAAATATCATTTGGGGGGCTGTACAGTTGGGAATATGAGGAAGAATCATAAATAAATGTTTTTTGTTTTTTTTTAAACCGGTTTTTTAAATATTTTTTAGATTAAAGTTCATATAAGGTAGTGTTTGCATTTCCTTTTGTTTATGAAATCCTTTAAAAATATCTGAAAAAAATAGTATAAATTTGTACACAATTTTAAAAAGTAAATTACAAGCTATAATTACCATTTACTATTGTATGTGATTGTTCTTAAAAGTATATTATCGATTTATGTATCTATATATTAAAAAGGCTTACACCAGTGAAGCGCTGAGTGAGAGGCGCTGGGATCTCTTGGATTCCGCTTCTCCCCCACTTGTGGAGGGAGCAGCCGAGTCTAGGGTTCCTTTGGCTGATTGTATATATTGTATATAGTTAAGTTTGCTTGTATGATTTTTATTTATTTCCCAACTTGTATATATCTCTACTACACGTTGTTGTTTTGATTTGTTTCTTGTTGTTTTGATTTTATGAAATTTGACTTTATCATTATTGGCTGTATATACTGTATGAATGTGTACTACATCACTATTACTACTGTTCATTATGTAACAAATTGTAATATTCCTCAATAAATAAAAAATAAAAAAATATATTAAAAAAATAGAAGAATAACAAATTAATTAATTAAAAGTTTATTTTACTTCAGTTTTTATTCTGGGTTTAGGTTTCCAGCCTTTTCTCTACCTTCAAGACTCACTACCATATATTAAAATAAATAACAATGATTATTACATCAAAATTAAAACTATTTAAAAAACATTTAATTATAGAAAATTCAGCAATGTTATGTAAAATTCTTCATGTCAGTCATCAAACAATTTTTTTAATATTTTTGGTTTAATCTTTTCAGTAAAGAACTTTTGTGATCTGTCAAAAAAAAAAAAAAAAAAAATTACCCCTCTCCTCAAAATTTGAGGGCTTGCGTTTCAAGATAGATTCGTAGAACCCGAATAACAAAATCCGTTTCTTCTTTTATATAAATAAATACCGAAAATTTGATACTATTTTAAAGGTAATTAAATTCACTACAAAGGTGAAAAAAAAACATCAAAATTAACAGTATTTAAAAAACATTTATTAATAGAACATTTAGCAATCTAATATAAAAGTCTTTATATCTGTCACCAAACAATTTTTTAATATTTTTGGATTATTATTTTCAATAATGAACCTTTGTAATGGATCAAAAAAAAAAAAAAAAAAATACCCCTCTCCTCAAAATTTGAGGGCTTATGTTTCAAGATGCGTAGAACCCGAATAACAAAATCCGTTTCTTCCTATAAATAAATAAATACCAAAACCTTGATAATATCTTATAGATTATTTTATACAAAATTAAAACAACAAAAAACATAAAAATCGGTTCAGGAATGGCAGAGATATAACGTTTTGAAATTAGCAGCGGTGATCAATTATTTTCCTTTGAATTATTTATCCCTGTTCATATTACTTAATTGCCTATCAAAGATATATAAATAGTTATACCGTAATAAAATTATTTGGAAATAATAAACCATTTTGTAATAATTTGCAACGTTTTTTATTAATGGTTGACAAAATTTTATAAAATCAATACTGATACAATGGATATAAGAAACCATTGGTTGCTGATAGGCAAAACACTTTTATATAACATTCATAACTGAATGTGTCAATTACTAAATGTTTTAAAAATAGTATTAATTCTTATGTTATTATAATTGTATTTTTTTTTATATGTTGTATTGAGTTCTGAAGATCTGTGAACCCCAAAAATTAGTCTCAAAATAATAATTGTTCTAAAATAAACTTTTGGAAGATTTTTTTATTTAATTAATTTTATTTATGAAAGTTACATTCTGTCAGGTAATAGTGATAAAAAACTCCATTTACAGGAAATTTGGGAGAATTAAGAAACTTTAATTTTTTGTAAATATAAGTTTCTTCCGGAAAAATATATGTCATTATAAAGGAAATGTTGATTTATTACAAAGCAATCTGTACCACAAGAGGCCACACCTGTGGTTTAGTGGCTAGCATAACAGCCTTTTATGCCGTGGGTTCAAACACTGCAGATAGCAGTATAATTTTTTGAATAGCGTAAAAATTCGTTAGTCATGCTCTTCTTCGGAGGGATCTTAAAACGTTTCCGAGACTGTGCAATGTCAGGTAACCATAACGTAAACTAAAATTGGATTGGAAATACTTAAGACTCCCACTGCCGCATTGTCCGATGAGCTAAAGTAGCAAAAAGTGACGTTAAATGAATAAAAAAAATTACTAAAAAAACATTCTAGGGTAACGGTTCTTTGAAGAAATTATATGGTCAGCATCACGTTCAACCACTAGATATTTCCCATTTAAAGATAGTTACTGTATATGGTAGGTGTTCAAAAAAAAATATTTCCTGATTAAAAGACAGGGTTTTTGAAAATGACCAATTTTTGTTACGAACGAAGGAGCAATTGACAACACTGATGCAAGACACCCATGCTTTGTGGGCTCATGAAATTTACAAAGGAAGCCAGACTTAATGCATTGTAAAACCCTTCATCAAAAATGAACTAAATTTAATTTAGTATTATTTCTTGCTTATCGATATCAAATTATCGATATGAAAAATTTAAAAAATCACCATTATTCTGATGGTACCATACATAGAAATATTTTATCAAATTATTATTTTTTTTTAAATTAATATATCTGTATTAATAACATTATAAATATTAGGGATACTCACTACGTTTGCTATAGCATGCTATTTGTGCTATTGTGCTAAACCCATCCATTTTCTACAGGAAATAAATGTAAAAACTCGACGGGTTTAGCAAAATAACACAAATAGCATGCTATAGCAAACATAGTGAGTACCCCTATTATTATTCAAATAGCTAAATCAGAAAATAGCCTTATTTTACTATTAATATTCTATTCATAACACAGAATTCCCCGATATTTAAAAGAAAATATCTCAAAAAGAACTAAGTGAAAAATTATGAAAGTAAAACAGACCAAACATGTATTTAATGTTGGAGAGACCATTAAAAAAAATAAAAAAGGAGGCTATAGGAGTCCCTTTTTCCTTAACACAATTTTATCTTGCTAAAATCTGATTTGTTTGAATACGTTTTTTATTTTTTATTATATATTTATTTATTTTTAAATGAAATATTTTAATAATAGGTTTAAAAAAATAATGTGATCAACATTTTTACTCCCAACTTTTTCTATTTTTTTCTCCAATTTTTCAGCCCTAGGCCCATTCTCAAGGATTCTAATAACACCAGTTTTATATACTAAAATATAATAAAGATTCTGTTCTCACATTGTTATAAAATATTAATACATACCCTTAATATGTCATCTTCCTGTTTTATAATATATATATATATATATATATATATATATATATATATATATATATATATATATATATATATATATATATATATATATATATATATATATATATATATATATATATATATAACATATATATATATAGTCGCATTTTAATATATTCTAGGCAGAACTAGCCTTGCTATAGCATATTTGTTGTGCTATTTTGCTATTACTATTATACAGTTATTTCCTGTAGAAACTCTATGAGTTTAGCAAAATAGCACAAAAATTATGCTATAGCAAACGTAGTGAGTACCCCTAGTCTAAGTAAAGTTAAGGAAACATATGTTCTTAGTATGAATTGTCGTTAAAAGTGAAAGGAATATATTACCTTAATCAAGTATTTAATAACAAGCTGACAAGGCTATTTCTTCATAGTATATTTTAAAATGTGACTATGTGCCTATAATATATATATATATTATATATATATATATGTGTGTGTGTGTGTGTGTGTGGTTTATTATAGGAAGATGGCAGATGAAGGGTAAGTAAAAATATATATACGGGAGCCCGTGGCTTAACTATATGCAATGCTAATATCTTTGGATATCTATGTGGTGGTAAATTCAAAATTCTAATAATATAATCGGGGAGCCCGTGGCCGAATTCCAGTCCCGGCGGGGCTTTTTATAAGGATTTAATTAAATGGGGATTCACTCACAGCCTTTCCCCCGGGTATGTGAGACCCGTCAGCCAAATGGTGGCCACCACAAAATTAGGCGTAGGTAGTGATGACCCTACACTATAAAATGCATCGAGAAATGTAACTGTAATCTCTCATGAGATTATGCCGCGAGGTCCCCAGGGCCTCACGGCCTGTCGCGCCACTGGAAGAAAAATATTATATAAAAATGTGAAAACGAAATGTTTATTATCTTTTCATTTATAAAACTGACGTTATTAGGATTCTTGAGAATGGCCTAGGGCTGAAACGTTGGAGAAAAAAAAAAAAAAAAAAAAAAGAGTTGTTGAGTGAAAATATATTTTTTTTTTTCCTATATTTTTTATTTCTATTTTTTCACTCTTTAGTAACGTGTTGTGACGACGAAAAATAAAAAGCACACTATCATCATTATTTTAGTCATTGTTTTAATTTGATATCATAAAAATTATGCGATTTTGAACGATTTTTTCAATAAATAATTTCAGATGCGAAGCTGACTTTAAGGGACAATGAAACTTTAAATATTGACCACAATAAATGTTTTATTTTATATTCTATATTATGAAAAGGGTAAAGAAAAACTGGTTAAAAAAATCGGATTAGTCTGAACGATTTCGAAAGATATTGATACACCCTAATTTTATTCCGTTATGTGTATTAATTTTTTTATAGTTTAGTTATGAATGTATATAAATAGCTTTATTGAGAAATATTACAATCTGCCACTATCTTGGAAAATGAGTATTAGAGCTAAAAGAAATCATTCGTACCATTTGTACAGAATAAAACAAAAATTAAGTGTACCTAAATAACGCATAAAAAATATAAACATAAGTTTGGCCAAATTCATACATATATAAAATATTTTCATACTTGTCCTGAGAACTCCGAATCGAACCCCTACACCTAGTTGTGGATGTCAAGACGAAATGCCAGGAGATCCCAGCGTCTCTAACTCAGCCGCTTCACCAGACTAGTAAGCTAATGGAGACTGAGTGAGGGCGCTTGAGTCACACACACTCAGGCATGAGTGGAGAAGTTGGCCATTGCCAGCACTCCAGTTTCATATTTATAAGAGATCTCTCGATCACTCCGCCTCAACCTAAGAGGAGTATTATAAGGATGTGGATTAGATAGGGATTGTATACCTGGTTTTATAATTTTTTATTTTTCATTTCCCCCTAAAGTTCAGAATCAACCTTAAAAAAAAGTTTAATCACCTGACCATTAAGTTGAAGGTTATTAGTCCATGCACTAATCCTATATTAAAGATTCCTTGGAATAAACCACAATCATAATCTATAATCTGAAAAAACACCCTTTTAAGACGCCCTAGAACCTGATATCTTCTCTAGATATTTAAAATAAAAACTGGCTTCCAAAGAGTCAATTTATTTTAACCGTTTCTCAAACTCTGTTGCAGAAAATAGTTTAATTCTAGTAAACAGGTTTAATTGGTCTCTTCCAATGCTACTGGTTCATAATCAAGGTTATTTAATTCATTTTATATCAATTCAACAACAAGAAGCAAAGTTAATTCATCTCACTATATATGAAATGTATAGTAAGGTATAATATTGTGATCGTGAAAATTTTCGAATACCAGTTTTCAAAGGAAATACACTTTTTGTGGATCCAGAGTCAAAATAACCAAATCGCGCAAAGAGGTCTGTATGTGTGTCTGTCACTGTGTCCGTGTGCGCCATGTCTGGCACGATAACTAAAAGTCGCACGCAACTTAAATTTCATATTTAGGACAACTATACGCTCAAGATATTAGAGCAACTTTTTCGTTAAAATCAGCTGCCCCGAAGATCTGCTTCATACCATGCATTTTTTACCTTTTTAAGATTTTCTCAAAAACGATTTTGAATAAACTCGCTGTATGGATGTAAACTTTAATGTTCTTTGATTTGATTTAGGATTCATTTTAATTCAAATAGTCTTACCGGGGTTAAATGCTGAAATTTTAAATTTTCTTCCTCTAAAGTACCTTCAATTTTGTAAATTTCAAAACATTAGGCACACCATCTAATAAAAATTGATAAATAACGGATAAATATGAAAGTTGAGCGAATTTCGTGAACAAATAATAGAGAAAAGTATAAACATATTTTTTGTTTGCAATTTTTTTTTGCACACAAGAATATTAATATAGATGTATAATAATATACCGTTGGATAGCTAAAGATTTTAGAAAAATATTATCTAATACACGGAATTTTAAAGGTTAATAGAGAGTAATGAAAAGCCGATAAAGCTAACTGATTATTGGAGATAAAAATATAATATATTATTTAATAAAAACACATGTTTCTATTGAAATTCAATTTAATAAATTCTTTAGCAATTCATTATCATCTCTAACTGTATTTAAAAATTCTTAAATTGATATAAATAACGGAGGTAAGTGAAAGTCATGTGATGAGAGCACCAGATTGTTTATGTCGTTTTTATACTTAATCCATACCTATATATATGTTTATATACTATTATTAACATTTATTTATTATTATTATTATATTAATTTATTTTTTATAGAGGTTTAATATGTATTTAAATATACAGGTGTCTATTACCTTGGTGTTTTACGCCTTAAAGTACAAACAAACGAAACTTCTTTTTGGAAGGGACGAAAATAGCCTGTGCTATATTTAGGTTCTCGTTTAAGATCCCTATCCTAATTTAACCTCGAATGATAATATTAAGTACTTTAGACTGTAACATTTCCTGCTTAGCTAAAGTATGATAAAGTGATTTTAAATAAATAAACAAACTAACAGGTTGTTAATAATTATTATATCTTCTTCCAGTGGCGCGACAGGCCGTGTAGTGTTCCTGGGCCTCGCGGTTTAAACACCTACAAGTTTACACTCACGTTTCATGATGCAATTTTTAGTTTAGGGTCATCACTCCCTACGACTAATTTTGTGAGTGACCACCCTTTGGCTAACGGGTCTCACATACCCGGGGGAGAGGTTGTGAGTGAATCCACATTTTTTTTTATCCTTATGAAAGCCCCGCCGGGACTGGGATTCGAATTCAGAACCTGTAGCATAAGAGGCTAGCGCGCTAGCCACTCAGCCACGAGCTCCCCTAATAATTATTATATATATTTTTTAAATTATAGAAATACCTCTTTCCACGTGTACCAGTATAAAAACTTTTTTTTAAATCACTAGAGAAAATATCTTTCAGATTATTAGATAGTTTAATAGTATGCTTTTAGGTTCTCGTTTAAGATCCCTATCCTAATTTAACCTCGAATGATAATATTAAGTACTTAAGACTGTAACATTTCCTGTTTAGCTAAAGTATGATAAAGTGATTTTAAATAAATAAACAAACTAACAGGTTGTTAATAATTATTATATATATTTTTTAAATTATACAAATGCCTCTTTCCACATGTACCAGTATAAAAACTTTTTTTTTTTTTTAAATCACTAGAGAAAATATCTTTCAGGTTATTAGATAGTTTAATAGTATGCTTTGAGGTATCGTTTAATGATTGTGGTATTTCCCAAGAAATCATTAATTACGTGATCATATTTCATTTTTATGCTTGTTAGCATTTATATCTATCTTTACCTGATAAACCGGCGGTTAGCGATTTAATAGTTGTGAAATGAAATAATAAGCATATTTGTTTCGTTAATAAATATGTCGAAATGATGATGAGACATGGCAAAATGATATTTCATCCGATTTTCATTGTTTATTTATCGAGTTTAATATATGAGGTGCGGACAACACCCTTAACTTACGAAGTTAAGAATTTAAAAAGGCTTAAAGAATTACTTTCAATTTTGTTGGAAATATATGTTTTTGATTAAATAATAGAGTAGTATAAAATTGTTATGCACAACAATCTGTTATTGTGGATATAATTAGTTGACCGTTGAGAATTACTGAAGGAATTAGTCCGGGTAGCGGTCATTAAATGAAACAACTGAATAGTTTCAACTATTTTATTGTTTGCCAACGTTTCGACCCCCATTGTGGGTCATCATCAGGGCGTCTGGTAGGCGAGTGGAAACTCAGTCACAATGGGGGTCGAAACGTTGGCAAACAATAAAATAGTTGAAACTATTCAGTTGTTTCATTTAATGACCGCTACCCGGACTAATTCCTTCAACAATCTGTTATGTTTAAAAACATGTATCTGGATATGTTATTACTTTCACTTACCTATAGGGGTACTCACTACGTTTGCTATAGCATGCTATTTGTGCTATTGTGCTAAACCCATCAATTTTATACTGGAAATAACTGTAGAAACTCGACGGGTTTTGCAAAATAACACAAATAGCATGCTATAGCAAACGTAGTGAGTACCCCTTATATATGAAATATATGGTAAGGGAAAGTATTGCGATCGTGAAAATTTTTGAAATCCAGTTTTCAACGGAAATACACGTTTTAGGGTTCCCTGAGTCCAAATCACCAAGTCCCGCAAAAAGATCTGTGTGTGTGTGTGTGTGTGTTTGTGTTTGTGTGTGATAACTCCCGGGCAAAAACGGAAAGTCCTATGAAACTGAAATTTCATATTTAAGATAAATATACGCCCGAGACGTTAGAAAATCTTTTTCATCAAAATCAGCTTACCAGAATAGCCACTTTATAGCATGCATTTTGCACCTTTTTACGATTTTCTCGAAAACGGCTCAAACGATTTTGATTAAACTCGTCATATCGATGTACGATTTAATGGACTTTAATGTCATGTAGGTTTTATTTTGATTGAAATAGTTTTATGGGACTTAAAAGCCGATTTTTTAAAACTTTCATCCTCTAAACTACCTTTAATTTTCTAGATTCTATGAAACTAACCATATTATCTTGTTGCTATTGATAAAGAACAGGTAAATATATAAGTTGAACGACTTCTATATGCAACTGAAGGAGAAAACTGAAAAACTTTTTTTTTAATGCAATTTTTTGTTTTTGAACATAAGAATCTGTAATAGACATTGTATAATATACTGCTGGAATGCTAAAGATTTTAGGAAAAACATTATCTAATTCACAAGCTTGTAAAAGTTAAGAAACGCCGAAAAAAATAACTGATTGTTTTAGATAATAATATAATAGATTTTTTAATAAAACATGTGTTTATACAGAAATTAAATTTAATTAATTGTTTAATAGTTTCGATCATTTTTATCTCTAACTGTATTGGAAAATTCTCTAATCGAATTGAAAACTTGAGGTTAGTGGAAGTCGTGTGTTGCCCGCACCAATTTTTTTTATTTCTTTTATAATTATTTGTATTTTGTATTGAATAATATCTTACTTTCCTCATTAGTTCTTCTCATTTTTAATTTATAAAATTACCCCGATGTTTTGCTTCTTTATCATATAACAAATATACAAATTAGCCAAATTCAAAATTTACGGCTCTCACGAGAATTCAAAAAAAACCATCGGATCATGATTTGTACTGTTGCTATTTAAAAATCGTGAGGAATGGTTGCATTAAGCAGAGGATAAAAATATATCATAAAAAAATTTTCTTCTTATTTAAACCAACGATTGCTGTTTGCCCGATATTGTTCACACATGCCGTTTTGATTTTTTTTTCCGATGATATACCATTTGGAAAACATCAGCAGAAAATCAATACTTTTTTCCAAAAGGAAACTGGATGGTTTAGATACTATCGGGAAAACTGCAATCGTTTTTCCGATTGGTTTCATTAATATAGCGCTTTTTATTGCCGCCCTACGTTTATCTCTACGTCATGCAACCGATTCCACTCGGTTTTAGGGGTAACAGAACATGAATCGGTCTGTGAGTTTTGAATAATTTTTGAAAGATTTTAGTAGATTCATGCATTGCCGGGAAACGTTTTTAATGTCAACAAAGCAACATTATATATATTTTTTTTTATATATATATCGCAGGGTCACTTCCGACATTTTAAAATTTTTTTCAATGCACTAATAAGTTCTGACTTGTTGAAATAAAGAAGAAAAATCGGTCTCAGTATGAGGACCTCAATTCTTGCGATCAGGAACCCATTGTCACAAAATTATCATTTAATACTGAATGAATTTCGCACAGTTACTTTAAAATATCTTCGCAACGAGTTTTTATAGTTAGTTAATTTTTTTCAGGTTTTGCAACTTGCGTTACACTGATTCTTACTAAATAAACCAGGTGTCTGTATATATATATATATATATATATATATATATTATATATATATATATATATATATATATATTATTTTTATTTTTTTTTTTTTTTTTTTTTTTTTTTTTTTCGGCCACTGTACTGCCACTGTAAGTGAAAGCAAAATATAGACTACTACAAATATAAAATAATAGATAATTTGTTAGTAAACCAGCACAGAAAAAGTCAGAAACATTGTTATATAACAAAAAAAGAAACACTACCACCTATGTGGGTTCAGTAAATAAAAATATTCGTAATTTTTCGTACCTACATTACGGAGGCTGGGTGTGCCCCACGAGGGTCTCTATACCCAAGGGGTTCGAATCCGGAACCCGGATAACATTATGCGACTGCTCTATTCACTCGATCACTCCGCTACCTAGAAAAAACGTCATAGATGGAATAAATTATCAGGAAACAGAGTAATAATATTGTATAGATAAATAATATTGCACTGGAAAACAAAATATAAAAATAGTAAGAGTTAATGAAGTGTGTTAAATGCTACTTAATTGTTAGTGATTATTAACCCGTTGCCGAAAATTATGCTATAGCCGTCCGATCTTTGGCTATTACGCCATGCACATTGAATACGATAAGAATATTTAAATGATAAAAAAAGGACAGCGTTAGTACGAAGTGTACTAACGTATACAATTGTTCATTATTAAGTAAACATCGAAAAAAAAACTGGTGCGGACAACACACGACTTTCACTTACCT